>OX424477.1:13753836-15135176 GCA_949152455.1 Lithophane leautieri | reverse complement strand
ATTCAAATAAAAAATACGCTAAAAGGCTTCGATATTTTCACTGAACTTTCGCAATCAGTCCGCGATTTGCACAAGGGTTGTCGTGAAAACATAATTATAGCCTTTTGACTATACTTTTTGAATTGGCAAAATGTGCATGTACTTATACTCGTAACCTCTGCCCAACCTTTCGGAGAAACAAGGCTGATGTTATTTTTTTGTTCAGCAGAAGCAGGAAAAATAGGTTTCTTTGTCACAGAATCAAGTGCATAAAACATGCTAAATGAAGAAAAATAGTTATTTATGCAACTGTTATATAATAATTATTAACAGTTGCATACAAGACTTTATCTACACCCATGATATGAATCCTCTATAAAAGGTTTGCAATACTAATATCGAACAAAAATGGAGGGAAATGACGCATATGAATTCGAATTTTTCGAATTCCAATAAACAATAAGTGTTTTTTTTAATTACTGTGCTTTGTTAGTGAAACGCGCCTGCATGACAATGTTCTTTTTTTTAAATGAGTTGCATTATTAAATTTAGTACAACATTATAACACCCGTTTGGATGATATTATGGTTACTATGACACTGGTTGTTTTAATGTTGGCAATAAGCTAACTGTTTCAGAAACTTTTATAGAGGGTTTATAGCATGGGTGTAGATAAAATATATTTACGAGCACAGAACAGAAATAGCCGGTAGCTGCACGTCGTGTCTCTGCAACAAGCAGGCTTCCACAGCATGATGCTGTGCCACAGCACAGTGCTGATTCCACCCGAAAATGACGTACGGAACCAAGTAAGGTTTCACTGCATATTATGTCAAGATGATAACAACAGTATCCTTTTAAAAGAACAAGAATTTGAAATAAACCGATATATCTTTAAGAGATGATTGATTATTTAGTTATCAACTTATAACATGGCATTTTTATTTTTTGTCACTGTCACTGCTAGAGCTTGTCTACGTGTATAATTCTCTTTTCTCTATCGTTATAAATTTTTACTATTATTTCACTCTACTATGTAAGATGACTCTCCCTTTTTTTTTCTATTAATTATTAACAGACAAAAATAATTATTCGTAGCATTTTTCAGTAACGCAATTTACAATACCCACCTAGTAGGTACAGTGCCAGCCCTAGTGTTGAGGATTTCGTAATTACAAAAATGTTTCAGGCCGAACTATGAGCGCTTTCAGTTTCCATGAGTTGCCTGAAAACTGACGTTTATACCTGTAAATAATGAAACATTGTTGATTGAAGTTCATATGCCTGTGTTCCGATGAAACTGTGGATGGAACGTTTTCCGTTATAGTTTTATTCATGAAATGCATTATTTCATTTGTTTGGCTATAACATTTTTTGTGTTTTTAATACTCTCATGTTTCTGATTGTGTTTGGACACTTTGAATGGGTATCGTGTTTGTTTTGCAAGTGAGCTGTTTATTAGCCGTGTGATTTATTTAAACTGTAGTTTGACAACTGTATCATTATTTTATTGTTGCACGTACTCGTATCGATAATTCGTATGATTGAACACAGCGGGGTAATTGCGTAAAACACTAATAGTAGCAATGGCTTTCATTTTGACAGTTCAACAACATTCGTTGCGTTATTTACATTGTTAAGCAGACCAAGTTTCGAACATAATTTAATGATAATATTCCTTCTGCTGTGACACAGGCGTCCTCTCTGTGAGAGGGCTGTAGAAGGCACTCACGCGGGCAACAAAATAATTAAGTGGTTCATCTTAATTTTATGCAATTCCTTAAATTATGTGATTTAGGTTTAGTTTTATAAAAAATGGTAGCTTATTGAAGTAGTTCATCATACTGTAAAACTTTATTGTGTAGGTGTACTATAAACCAAGGCGTTTAGTTAAGTACTTAGCCGTTTCATAGTTGTAATTTTAAAGCTTACTGGTTAAATTAATTTCAAGTCTTTGAACTTGCTGTTCGTGTTGTTGCAATTAACATTTACTGCTACCATTATTGTAATTACTTGCACAGCTGTAATTATTACTTCACTGTACTTGTGTTGATATTATTCTTATGAGCTTGCAAAATGTGGGACAAGTAGACGACAATGTAGGTTTGTCCAAATAGTTTATCTGAGGAATTACGAAACTACTACTAACAGGTAGATAAAGTCAGAGAAAGTAATTGCTAAGCTAATTGACTACCAACTGGAATTGTCAGTTTATTCAAGTTATACCTTAATTTCTTTGTCTTTGACATTTGTATATATATTTATTATTATAAATATACAAAGGTTATAACACGGCGAATTGGCGTAGGGTATGAATTTACTTAACAATTAATTTCCTTAAAATTCGGTCGTGTCTGATTGCCGCTCCATCAGACTTTAAGAGTGAGGGAAGAGAGAGTGCACCTGTGTCCGCGCGTACATTTGCGCACTATAATATATCGCACGCCGAAGGTTAGTCTCCACTGAGATTGGCCGCCGTGGTCGAAATTTGGTCTGGAGGACTATTGTTACCTAATTATTATGATTTTTCATTTTGCAGGGCATGCCTATAAAATAGAGAGTGAACAGCATCCACCTGTCTTCATCTCAATTTATTTAGGACCGAAAAAAGTTCAACATAAAAAGTTAGAAAAGTTTAGTAATTTAAATAAGTATTTTGTTGGCTATTGGACTAAGCAATACTACCTACAAAATACAGCACTCCTTCGTATAACATTCATTTGCAGTAAAACAAGTAGACATAATCAAACCACAGTAAGTTTATAGTTCAATGGTATTACTACACAGAAATAGAATAATAATACCAGTAGTTTTTCAAAGAGGTATTTTTTTTAAAGAAAATTAAAACATTTGTATGGATGGCGATTTAGTCTCCTGCATCGGTCAAGGGAGTGATTCTACAGCACTACCTACATTGTACCTACTCATCATTATGAATAACTTTTACTATGAGACAACCCTAAAATCGCGAAAAAATATCAGCTGTTCCCTACATAATGACGAGCTATGCAAACATAAATGTAGGGAATCGCCGAAATTTTTTTTTTCGCGTTTTTATTGTTGTCCCCATAGTGAAAGTTGTTCATAACGATGAGTACAATGACCCCTTAAGAGGATTTAAACGACTAAAATTTAAACCTGAATAATATATACGTCGTATTAAAAAATTTCAATATAAAACCCATTATGTACTTAGAATGAGGATGCACTTTGTTGAATAAATATTTTGTGTACTAGCAAAATGCAGTGAAAAATATGAGGTATTCCACTCAGAGCACTGATTTCAACAGCACTTATTATATTCTACTTTCTTGTACATTCACAGGTCGATCCATCAGGTTAAGCTACCCTTGCCGGGGTTGGTCCGTGGATGGGTTCTCAGAAAGCACGTTAAGCCGTTGGTCCCGGCTGTCATTCGTGGATCTTTGACAGTCGTACGTATCGTCAGAAGCCCGAAGGTCTGTCAACCAGTCCTACCAAGGGGTGGGCTGGTGGGGGGTGGGTAATATAGGTCAGATAGGCAGTCGCTCCATGTAAAATACTGGTATTCAGCTGCATCCGATTAGACTAGAAGCCGACCCCAACATAGTTCGAAAAAGGCTACGCTAGATTGATTTCATGAAAGAAAATACCGGATCCAATGAGTATCGCACAAAATGAAACTCTACAATACAATGCTTCTCTTTGTCGATGTTTCAGAAGATATCTTAATTGAAATTGTAATTAGTTAAAAACAGTGGTGAGACCGCGGAGTGTTCAAACTCAAACTCAAACTCAAAGCATTTATTTCAATTAAACCATTTACAGGCACTTTTGAATTGTCAAAGAGTCGGTCAGTTAGTCAAAAAGTTGAAGCTAGTTGCCCATTCAAATTCGTAGATCTCTATGGAGAAGAACGGGCAAGAAACTCCAAGGACACTCTTTTAAAAATGTATATAGATTTTACAAAATCCTGGGTACAGTATTCTTCGTGCTTCTATATGTGAGAACAATGTCAAACGAAAAATAATCAAAAATAATTCAAAATATAAGATTAAAAATAAGCCCTGGCAGATAAGAGATGACCAGTCTCAACTGACGGCGCCCGTTCACGAACATGACACGTGGATCAGCACCATCCAGCTCAACCATTTTGTAGGGAACCGAATGATCCAACACACGCGCCACCATCAGCGAGACATTTAAGTGAGTATGACATACTCTCATCTGCCAGGCTCTTTCAAGTCAACATACAACGTGATACTATATGAAACGGCCCCATGGTACTCACATTTACAAAATTGAAAAAGTGCTTCTAAATTATACAAAACTATAGTTAGCAATGTACTTTGGAGATTAATATAATAGAATTTAAATACAAAATAAACATTAAGTTCCTAATGTCAGAAAAAATAAAAAATAAAGGGGAAGCCACTCTTCCAAATATAAAAAATTTAACTATTGAGCCCAAGTGCCTGTGGAGCAGGACCAGCATTAAGCCAAGCATTTTTATCTACGATATAATCATCCAACTTATAATATGCTTGTCTACATAGTGTGCGTTTAATGCATGTTTTAAATTTCTTCTCATTTAGTTGAAGAATATCGGGTGGTATTTTATTATAACATTTTACACAGTACCCCATAAAAGAAGTATGTACTTTAGACAATCTGAAACGTGGTTGATCTAATTTGTTCCTATTTCTAGTGTTAAAGTTATGCCTGTCACTTATCTTACTAAAAAGATGTAGATTTTTCCGAACATACATAATGTTTTCATATATATACTGACAAGGAAACGTCATGATGTTAATTTTTTTAAACAGTTCCCTTAGAGATTCGCGTCTGTGGAGGTTGTAGATGGCTCGGACAGCCCTCTTTTGCAGTATAAAGATTGAATCAATATCTGCAGCCCGTCCCCACAGCAAAATACCGTAAGACATGATGCTATGAAAGTAACTAAAATAGACCAGTCTTGCGGTATCCACGTCTGTTAGTTGGCGGATTTTCCAAACAGCGTAAGCGGCTGAACTTAGTCGCCCTGCAAGTGATGTTAAGTGAGGACCCCACTGTAGTTTTGAATCAAGCGTGATCCCCAGGAAAACTGTCTTTTCGACGAATTCTAGTATCTCCCTATTCAGTACAACGTGACATTCACTACTTCTAACATTCGGTAAAGTGAATCTTATGCATTTCGTTTTCTTCTCATTTAATACCAAATTATTTATAGTAAACCAATTATGGACCTTTAACATAGCGTTATTTACGTCGTCAAGCTCCTGTGCATGTCTATTTACTTTAAAAATCAGTGATGTGTCATCAGCAAATAACACCATTTGTGGTCGGTTTTTTAGTAGATGAGGTAAATCATTTATATATACTAAAAAGAGGAATGGACCTAATATCGAGCCCTGTGGTACACCCATTTTGACTTTTAAACCCAATGAATTCACACCGTTTATTTGAACTTGCTGCAGTCTATCATTCAAATATGATTTTACTAAGCTAAGCGCAAGTTTACCCAGTCCGTAATGCTCAAGTTTCAAGAGCAGCGTTTCGTGATTCACGCAATCAAAAGCCTTAGATAGGTCGCAAAAGATACCTATTGCATCTTGTGCCTCTTCCCATGCCTTAAAGATGTGTTTTAATAAGGTGACACCGGCGTCGGTTGTGCAACGTCCTTTGGTGAAACCATACTGTTGATCGTGTAGGATGTTATTACGATTAAAATGATTGAGCATTTGATTTAACATTACTTTTTCAAACACCTTGCTGAAAACCGGCAAAACTGATACGGGTCTATAATTATTAGTGTCTTTGCTGTCCCCGGATTTGAAAAGTGGAATAACTTTACTGTACTTCATTAAATCTGGGAATACCCCTTGATCTACACACAAATTAAATATTAAAGCTAAGTAGGGTGCAATTGTCTCAATAATGGATTGACAAACTTTAGTAGACATGCCCCACAGATCTTCGGTAATTTTGATCTTGAGTTGCTTAAAAGCTTTTACAACGACCACAGGGTTTATATGTTTAAATTGAAATTCCACAGGACAGGCTGAAACACTTGCTCTTAATAAATCAATAGCAAGTGAGGGCGAGGAATTTAAAGTTTCCGTAGTTTTAATTGGAATATTGGTAAAGAAGGTTGCAAATTCTTGAGCAACATCGATGTTAGCGCTAATGAGACCGCGGGCAGTGTCCAGTGTGTAATCAGTATTATGTCTTTTGTTCTTGTTAGTTTCATTGTTAATAATTTTCCAAACTGTCTTTATTTTATTGTCTGCTGATTTAACCTTGTTGCTAATGAAAGAAGCTTTAGCTGCTTTGCATACTATTTTAAAAGTTTTAGAGTAAGTAGCAACATACCTATTAAAAGTTTCCGTGTTAATATACGGCTTAAGGCCATACAGTTCAAATAATCTTTCCCTACTTTTCCTGATGCCTTTAGTTGCCCAGTCACTGAATAAAAACTTAGGGCAAATAGTTTTAGTCTTTTTCTTAAAAGAGTTATTGAACTCTGTTTGCACTAATGAAAAGAATTCTTCATACAAAATATCAGCATTGTTTATACTTAGGCCCTGAGTACTTAACTTACTAAATAAAGTGCTATTAAACCTATTTAAATTACCCGATGTTATTGGTCTAGTTTGTATCTGCACTTTTTGTAGTGGTGTGTTGGATTCAAAAATAACAGTTTGACCGCTGTGATTTTAATTTCAAATCGAATATCGTATTCAATTCCTATGTATCAGGAGCTCTGTGTATATAATATCGGGTGTGATCTTCGTAAAGGTGACGGAGTTAGCGGGCGTCAAAAAAAGAATTTTAAGTTACTAACTTAAAAAAAATAAGTTAGCATTAAACCCATATTTAATGTGGGTATGAATGTCTGTGATATAATATTATGTGAGATCGACATCTATGTAGATCTCATTTACTATGAAAATATGAGTAGCAAACCGTCGATGGTTATTGGAGGAATTTTAATTCCCTACAATTATATCATTATTGGTACTTTGAATTTTCAAACCCTGTAACAATCGCCCCTTTACTTAAAGCAAAAGTTGTTTTTTAAGTTTTTACTCATAAACCTTTATTATTTAATTGTTTTTTTTTTACAGGACCAATGCAGCCTCCTACTTTCAGGTGGAAGGAAATCTCTGACAATCTTTACCAACGTAAGCTCCTTGTGCTCACTAAATGCGCACACGTTATTTGGTTGCCGACAGAGTAGTGTCCGTGGAGTTTCTTGCCCGTTCTTCTCCATAGGAACCTACTATGCTTTGGAATGTGCACTTAACTTCATCTTTCTGACTGACCAACCCCTTGACAATTCAAAAGTGCCTGTAATTGGATTATTTGAAATAAATTCTTTGAGTTTGAGTTTGAATAGATCATTTCTCATGTTCACTGACCGAGTTTGCAAGGTAACGTTATAAGTGTTATGTTTGTGATTTGCAAATCCAGATGCATGGATTAATATTAATGTGTTGTAATTTATTTCATAAATTGATCATTTTAATTAGACTTTTGAATTGAGACACTGTACTAGCGGATGTATGTAAATAAATAGAATAAATAAATTGTCGCGTAAGAGCAATGTGGACCCAGAATCCGTGGCACACCAGTGTTTAGTTACCTAATAGGTACCTACAATAATTTCCTGATAATCTCATTCTCCGTACGTACCAAAAGCAAGCACAAAATTCATTTACTCGCCTCGCGTTTCTTTACCGCTCCACCATCACTCATCACAAAGCTCATAGCCTTAAAATCATCATCGCAACAGCATCAAGAGTCCTCCAGTCTACAGACTCTTTTAAACAGGTCCTGTTGAATTATTGAGAGTGGCGACTGCTCTACTCATTCGTTTCCATCTGGATTAGAGAAACTGCCGCACTTACTCCACAATTGCTATTTCCCGACTTTTTATCCCTGCAATTGAACGTTCCCGTGAGATCATTTCCGACTTTTACGCGGGCGAAGCCGCTGGCAAAAACTCTTTATTGCATGAAACTGACAAAATCAACATGACATATCTACCATAAATGCCTGAGAACGTCACTGCTACACACACAAACTTCCACGGCAAAAATCCTTTAGTTTTTCTTCCCGCACCGCTACCGCTCATCACAGACTTCAAACCCTTAAACAAAAGCATCGCAACAGCACCAAGAACCCTGCAGTCTACCGGCTCTTTTATACATTTCCCGTTGCATTATTGAGAGTGCCGACTGCTCTACTCAATCGATTCCACCTGGATTAAAGAAACTGCGAACTGAGAGCAGTTTAATTCTTCCACTGTTTTAAAAGCTTTCCGATTTCGTGGTGGAGAGATCTTTGTGAGCCTTTTTTAAAGTTTGGTGCGATTTTTTTGTGGAATGATAGGGGTGTTGGCTTTTGTAGGTCAGTGCTGGGTTATTGAGGATGGGATTTAGTTACGGTGTTATAAGGTCACATTGGTGAAGGGTTAATTTAAAAAGGGTAGTAATAAAGATCCGAAAAAAAAAAATTGTGCATACTCAAAATATGAGATTTAATGCTTTAAATACTAACTTTCCGACAACTTATAAGCGAAAACAAATAAAAAAAACGACCGATTAAAATACTGAAAATTCCGAAACATCAAAACAGCATTTTCTGACGTAATATTTTTCCACCAGCTTATATTGAGTTTTAACGAAAACAACAGTTAGTCAATAACATTCAAAACCCGGATTATAAAATGGTGAAAAAAAATCTGCGAGCAACTTGGAAGTAAAATTGAGGGTTAAAAAGTTATTCGTAATCCAATAGTAGAAATTAAAAAGCTTAAGAACGATATATGCTTTCGGAAACTCAGTATTTTTTTCGGTAATTCATTTTTAACACAGCTTTGATAGTTAGTCAACCGCAGATCGCTGGAAATTAATTTGTATTTCAGAAGCTTTATTATTTTCCATTTAAAAACCTCTTCTTACATTGTTATTACAAGTGCATCTGTGTCTTCGTTCTTTTGTACAGAATAAATAAAAACCCTGTCCGATCCGTGAGGGTGTTGTTAAGAATCACACTAATAGCCTATATATGTGGTTTTTTTTTTGAAAAAAGAAAAATAAAATCGCCGTTTTTTTTTTTTCAATCTGTAATTTTACTTGTTTATTACATGGAGCGCGGGCGGCCGTCGTCTAGCGAGTGTCTACAAGTCCTAACATAATGACCTCTGCAGATTTGCTAATTTATAGTGAAATTGGGTTCATTTTGGTACTAAAAATGTGAATTTCAAATTGCAATACATTTTTTTTTATTTTATTTTTTTCTGGTACTGTTATTCCAGTACCTATTTGCCACTTTTGGATCGGACAAGGTTTTTGTTACATGCTGTATAGCACGTCCATGGTAACAATAAAACAATTTGACAGCTCCTCTATTTCATAGAAAGAAAGAAAGAAAGAAGAAAGAAAAATAGGTATATTTGTCACAGAAACACGTGCATACAAAATAGATAATTGATCAGCAATATTAAACAGAATAGATCTACTTAAATACAAATATGAGATTACGAGTTTACAGATAGATAATCGGCAGCTGCACGTCATAACTGTGACAAGAAGGCTTCCACTCAGCATGATGCTGCGCTAAGGAGACCCACCGCACAGCGCTGATTTTCAGTGGTCACCCGAAAAAGACGTACGGAAATCAAGTCAGGTTCAACAATTTGTACAAAATAAATTAATAAATAAAATAATAAATAAAATAAAACAAACAGTACTTAGAATATAATGTAACTTTAAGTAAAGCGAAATAGATTAATAAATATTATTAAATCAGCAGGCATCACTGTGCGTACATAAATAAATAATGTGGGTACCTACATGAGAATATACAGTTTTTGTCTCGCTCCCACCCTTACCTTCGCGTCGTCGCCGTCAGTCGCCAGCGCACGCGCTCACTTTAATTATAAAGAACAAAGTTGCATTCCCCCATTCCCCTATTGAGTCTATGCGCGTGATGACGCGCTAGTGTGTGAGTCACCTAGTCGGGTCGGCCGACCAACTGCGGCGCGCGCGGCTCACGAGTCCTGTGAGGTCACGCGACTTGAGCTACTAACGCCAACCGACACACCGTCAGTGGGAAACTGGCTCGCGCTCGCATTTCAGTCGACGCTCACAGACTACAATAAATTATCATAGCAGTAAGGGTTTTCGTAGGAATGGCGTGTGGTTTACAGAACATCTCACTGAAACACAGACAATATACATGATACAGATAGCATCAGATATAGATAGATAACTACAAAATACAGCATGTTTCAGACAGTTGTGGTTATATTTTTGTTTGTGGCACAGACCATTAAGCTGAACAGCTTTCTCCAACTTTCTTTCTTTCGCATCGTAATCGCAAGAAAACAATTAGCCGTGCCATACATGGGTCGAATGGGTATTGAAGTTTTATAAGGGTTAGTTGATATTTTTTTGCGAATACGATGTTGGTCCTTTAGGAGGTATGAGGAAAAGGGTGTAAAGTTCACTCATCCTTTATAGAAAAGGGAGGATGTCCGACCAGACTGGTGTTATGTCTGGAGGGCAACTGCCCAACGATTGACGTCGGAATCTTGTATATATCTCCATCGCACGGTAAACTCTAATTACGCGATGCAGAATTTATGTGACGTCGGGGTTTTTGTGTGACGTCAGGTCTTTGATGCGGAGTTCGCATGTGGCGATGTAGTTGCCGCCACAGTCTCATGGAGAAAGTTATTCAGTTTGATAGTCTAAACCATCCATAAACATGACCACGCATTTCTGATACTCGCTGTAAATAGAGGATATTATTATCAACTTAAGGGTCTACCCTACCTCAGCTCAAATTCACTTTTTATCTTGCTCGCACCATACTTCTCGCGGCCTGAGTGAGAGCCAGACGGAGTGGGATCCTGGCGGCTCCAAGCCTCGAATAGTTTAGGTAATTGCTTTTTACGGTGAAAATAAGGGTTTAAAAAAAAAACATAAAACCTGCTTTATAGTTAGTTCAGTTATTATGTAAAGTTTCATGATCAAGAAAATATTATGTAATCGTGTTTTCGTCTAACATGGGACCTAGCATCTATCCTTAGCTTTAACAATATATTTATTTCAAAATTATTAATGCTGCAGCATTTTCGGCATAACGGAGGATCATGCTAAGCAATTTGAGGTGGGGTAGGCCCTTAACTGCATCCTTTTCCCTTTTCCACTTGGCCTTAAACCATTACGTCAGCCAGGTCATTACAATATTAGTACAAAGACGTGTAATATTTTAAAACATGTCCGATTTATAACATGTCATATTAATTTAACTGGTGTCAAAAATCGTTATACTAA
Source organism: Lithophane leautieri (assembly GCA_949152455.1). Classification (NCBI taxonomy): domain Eukaryota; kingdom Metazoa; phylum Arthropoda; class Insecta; order Lepidoptera; family Noctuidae; genus Lithophane; species Lithophane leautieri. The sequence continues at coordinate 15,123,870 of OX424477.1, read as the reverse complement.
CAGAGCCGCGTGCCGGCCGACACTTGTGATGTTTGACGAGTATTAAACCTATAGTATGGGGTAAAGGATGAGAGATGGCGATTTAAAACTGAAAAATATACAATACAGTTAAATAACAATGAAAGATTTTTTAAGGGTTTCATAACTGGAATATTCTTTCTTTATTAATCATCTGCCTAGCCTTTTCCCAACCATGTTGGGGTCGGCTTCCAGTCCAACCGGATGCAGCTGAATACCAGTATTTTACATGGAGCGACTGCCTATCTGACCTCCACAACCCAGTAACTGGGTAATACGATACCCCTTGGCAAGACTGGTTGTCAGACTTTCGGGCTTCTGACGACCCGTAACGACTGTCAAAGATCCACAAATGACAGCCGGGACCAACGCTTTAACGTGCTTTCCGAGGCACGGAGGAGTCTCGATATGTAAAGATGGTCACCCATCCACGGACCAACCCCGGCAAGCGTAGCTTAACCTGATGAATCGACCCATGCGGCCTTTATTAATATGATAAAATATATGCATTGATAAACTTCTTATACAAAATTAACTAAAAAATCGGCCAAAAGCGAGTTGGACTTGCGCACGAAGGGTTCCGTACGATTATCTATAAAAACGGCAAAAAAATCACGTTTTTTGTATGGGGGCCCCCTTAAATATTTATTTTGTTTTGTTTTTCAGTATTTGTTGTTATAGGGGCAAGAGAAATACATCATTTGTGAAAATTTCAACTGTCTAACTTTCACGGTTCATGAGATACAGCCTGGTGACGGACGGATGGACGGATGGCCGGACGGACAGCGGACACTTGGTAATAGGGTCCCGTTTTGTCTTTTGGGTATACGGAACCCTAAAAACTAAATTAAAGGACTAACTAACTTTACCAATAAATGTAAAATAAAAAGGACACTCACACGTCGAAGTATTCGTCCGCATCGCTGTCATCCGGAAACGTGCCTAGAACACTGGCAGCATGGGTTATGGGTTAGTTGTATGGGAAATCAATGTTAAGGAATGCGATAGTACGTAATTCTTCTTATTTTTTTCATGTGTGATCTTTAAGTAGCTGTTTGAGTGATCATCATTTCAGTCGAAAGACCTGGGTATGTCCAGTAGTAGCCACGCACAAGCATCGCAACTTCGACCGGTTCTGTGCTTCCCGTATCCAGCGTATAATATTCCTGAGGTGTTCACAAGGTCATCGGTCCACCTTGTGGGAGCCCTTCCTCTCTTTGAGTACTCTCACTCTAGATATTATGGACTTGAAACCCCTGTGCCTCACCTGAAGCTTCTTGAAATGTACACAACTCTCTATTGCAAAATTGCAATGCCAAACTCATGAAACTCATAGCTCAACCCACGTTATTTTATCTCCTCAATCATGAGGAAGGTGTAAAAGTAAAAATTGAACTAATGTAGCTTCTCCATAGTTATTTTCTCTTTGAATGTAATTCTGTATCCGCTGTGATAATGGAACCAAAACTCGCTGCAGCTTATTTCTTAGACAGCTTATCCGGAAATACTTTGTTTTACGACTTAGCAAGCGATTAGAATAGACTCGACACAACAGGTGACAATTTCAACAAGGGTTTTAACGTTTTTTAATTGCTCATTTATAGCTCCATCGTTTTATTGTTGAATAACAGACCGTAATCTTTTGTGTTTGCCTTTCTAAATGTCATTTAACTATGTACCTGGTTTTAGAACAAAGCTATGCAATGATTAGTGTAATTTTGACAAAACATTTTGTTATATTACATTTGCTAAGAACTACCGAGTATTCCATAGAATGGAACTCCGTTATTTTAGTAGGCAAAAAAATCATAACTTGGTTCCTACCGCAGTAGATGTCAAAATGTGACAATATTTTTTAAGTTTTACAAACACCACTTCGCAATTTTTCTGGCTCTAGTAATTCTTAGTTATCCATGAAGAATGTTTTTCCACAAAGTATGCATAAGTATATGGGTGTATTGTTTACAAGACGGCTCTTATGCAGCACTAGCGCACACACGCTTACTATGCTGTTAAACTAAACAAACCCTAAACTGTACATAACTCTAGTGTATTATCGACCACCCCAAGTTTCAGTTGATCGCAACTATAACCACAGCTACAAATTCAAAGTTCTAAGTTTCAAACCGCGTAACCGACAGCCTCTTAGTTCTGATGCACAACAATGCCTAGCTCTATCATTTTCTTCTTGGTTTAGGTACAGTTGGTATTAGTTAGTTTAGGCAGGAGCTGGTGGCTAAGTCATAACAGCCGCACGGGTCGATCCATCAGATTAAGCTACGCTTGCTGGGGTTGGTCCGTGGATGGGTCCTCGGAAAGCACATTAAGCCGTTGGACCTATTTGGTCACCACTGCTGAACATGAACCCAAGCTATCACTATATTATTATTAATACAAATAATGAAGCTATGTTAGACCCTCATGTCTATTTCTAATTTTTTAATAGCATGGCGTGACAAAATACTGAAAATAAATCAATTAAAATGCTAAAGATTTAAGGTGACATTTAAAATAGGTAGTTTTAAAGTTCTTTGGGTGCCAGTCCCGTTGAGAACAAACTTAACGAAACCAGAAACATTTCCAAAGCAAACCAAGCTATCGAAAGGCGCCAATGCGTAATTTTGTAGGTAATTTGGCCAATAACTTTCCGGATGACGTAAGCAGTCAAGCCACCTCAACCACTGCTTAGGCTGCAACATTTATAGCGTGAGTTCTAAACATTCCGCATGAGGCTCGATTCGACTGACAGCTTCTTAATTAAAGTTCAGCTTTTGTTCCACTCCAACCCTTGTAGCAATTTTAATAGGACTGTATTGAAGAAGTTTTTAACATGGATTTTGGTAATTTTACGGTTCAAATTATTTATTTTGTTTTGGACAGGTTGCGATAAATACAAAGGTAAAACTTTTTAAGATGGACTTGGGTGTTCTGCATCCCACGCGAATAATGAAGGGTTAATGAGAATTTTCAATTTTTATTTTTTAAGTAACTGTTGCCGGCAACTTGGCCAACGTGTATTTCATAATTTTTTTAATCCAAATATTCAGGATAAAACTAGCTTATCTCTTCTTCCAGGTTCCAGGGTACCTATCTATCAAACATAATGATCGGTTCAGGCATGAAGGATAACAGACAGGGTTCTCTTCCTAATTCTAATATTATAATTATATGCTTATATTTCTCGGGACCATGGGGTCCCGGTCTTTTGGAAGGTGTACGAGGGGCCGAAGCCAACTCGCAGACAATACCCTTACCCTTAGACAATTTCAAAAGGAATGAGGCACCAACCGACGATTATCCCTGTATACACTATCCAAGTGCACCCAAGGACAACCCCCGGTTGGTGTAGGACTATTGCAGAACATGTAAACAAAGATATACTATAACTATGGGTTTGGGTGGCTATAGTGGACTGGTTATCTAGAACTATGGTAAAGCTATGTCCCCTGCCTGATCAATGTTATGGTATACATGGATAAAATGGCAGGGGGTGACTTGCACACTCAATAATGGGCCCCCAAAAACAGTCGCTAGCACATAGTGACGTAGCGACAAGGGGGCAACACTTCCTGAGGTGCTTGAGGAGTGGAGAGGTATTCCACGGCTTTCAGAACAATCCCAGAGCCCGGAAGATGGTAAAGATCCCTACGAGCACTTACTGGAATACTTCCTTCCTCCGAGCACGTTTGCTCTTGCGAGTCTCCACTCAAGCCGGCCAATGAAGGCAAGAATGAGGTGGGATCTCTGTTCCTCTTCAGTCTTCACTCCAGCCAGGCAAGCCAGAGGTGAGGAACAAGACTTCTCCCGGGAGGTAGGGTCCGTGGGGTCGCTACTGCCCAACAGCTCGACACATGTTGCCCTGCGGGTTTCTGTATCTCTCTTGGTCTGGCTCCTCATCCTAGACCCGTCCCGGTAAAGTAAACTCTACCGGCACAGACCTAGAGTTCGGAGCGCGCAAGCCCCACCACGACGTCAACGTAGAGATACGGCGGTGGGGTATTATAATTATTACTATTATTCAGTTGAAGGAGACTGAACGGGGACACAATAGAATCTTGTTAGTACGCCTGTGGGCGTAATGATGATATTACTGTTTTTATATTATAGTTGTTGTGTCTGTAAAAGAACCAATGACAGTTGAAGCAAACAACAGACAAATCTTAAACAGAAGAGTAAGGGAAAAAAAGGAACTTCGTCTGCCAACAACTTGCCTTGCAGCTGTGGAGATAGTATTGTGAAATTATTATGTCTGCGAATAATGCTGTCTTTTTCATTGTTTTTTCTTTGATTGGAGACCACGACTTTGCAAGCGGACTATGGGACGCTACCCCTAGGTAGCGCCCCACAGACAGTCAGTCCTAACTGACTGGATGCCAAAGAACTCGATTTTGCGTCCCAACGTGGGAGGAGCCCTATCCCGCAATTGACTGCGCTATCCCGAGTTCAAAATCTAGACCAGCTAGAATAGTTCTGTTCTTCTTTGTAACTTCAATCGCTATAAGTTTACAGGTGATTCTTGTATTTACAATATTAATATAAACATATTTAATTTATGAAGCTTACTCTATAAACAATATGCATCAACAAAAGTTACTCATAAAATATCAAATTGACCTTATTCCAATAGGTATTAGGTTTAAAATTGAATATCGAGTCCAAAGTTATTAATTTCCGTTATTATGTTTGAATATAGTTCTAATTATAGTTTATGGTGTTTGTATAATATTTAAATAGGCCAGCTGGTAGTAAACAGGTAGAATTAGAATCATATTTTATGTCTCAGTTTTGGTAAAACTAGAAAAAGCAATTTTGAATTTAACTTTTTCTAAATTAGTTTTACTTTCATATCAGGTTTTTGCTATCATTTCGGATAAACCGTAGTCTTGTTTTGGACTCTGCCAGATCTTTTATCCATAAACCGTCAAACGGGAATGTCGTAGGCTTAACTAATTTGCCAATTTTAAACCAACGACTTCGGCCCTTTTTTCCACTACAAAATTACTTCCAATATTAACCCAACAAAGAATCTCAAGGCAGAAACTATAAAATGAGATCCCCTATTCAGATCAGGGGCGCATAAAACAGAAGAGCCTAAGACTTTATGACTTCAGGAGTAACCAACAGCTGTACCTTATCATAAACAGAGAGGGGCCCCTAATTTTGATGGAGCTCTGTAAGGGCGCCCGCGGACAACCGATTTGTCTAACCGAACTGTTACGAGGTGCAACTGTGACATTGGCACAAATTTTCACCAACAACGCCACATATTCTGGTCATTAACTAAAACTAATAGTCAAATACCTACTATAAATGTGATAGTAACTCTGTCTGTCTATCTATCACCTTTTCACGTTTAAACTACTGAACCAATCTTAATGCACGTTTGACAGACAGGGCCTGGAAAAGGACATACTTTTCATGCTGGATATTTTTATTTAAAAATTATGAAATACCTACAAAACACACGCAGATGAAGTCGCAGTCAGCGAATAGTTTTCATATAAATTCATGATACTTAATTTTTTTTAAAGCTAAATTGTTGTATTTGTTTACAGTCGTCTGTCTGCGGAAGCCCTAAGTTTTCTATGAAATTGATAGGATACCGGCACACTGCTTACGTAAATTACTTCTATAATCCGGGATGGGTCGATCAAAATGTTAATTTATCACTAGGGATCTGTATAGTTGCTAGGCAACGGATTCTGTTAACAAAGGAGTTTTCGAACTTGGTCCTTATGGGGCACGTGCCTTATTTTAGTTCTTGATTCTATCTTGTTTTTGATAAGTGAAATCTTATACCTACTGGGATTATAGTTAAAATAGCTTTTTGTTATTAAAGGAGGCTTGTTCTGGGAACTGACACAAAATCAATTGAGGTTCCCAAGCAGCTGCATTGTTTAACTTTATTATATTATCCTCAAATTCGATTTTCATGGTCACTTTGTTCAGATAATAATTTAATCTTAGATTATTTATATGTTTAAAGGCCAGTTTCTTTATCAAAAATAACAGCCAAAGTAATAGTCAACGGTTCTTTTGCACTGTTGTATTTTCAATCCTCGGCGCTGAGGCGAGGGTTGTAAATCCAACAGCGCGGAAGAACAGTTGACTGTTACTTTGGCTAAGAAACTGGCCGTAAATGAACTAATAAAACAAACAGCACTCTAATTGCGTAACACACGATCAATCACAATCTGTTTCATTTTTCGTGTGTTACGTAATTAGGGTGCTGGCCAACTTTGTTATGCTGATGTGCGTGACAGCTACGTCATACTCACGCCACGTCAATGTGCTGTCATTTAGCTTTTCCAGTGTGTGTGCATTCAGCGGCTAACAGTTGGACGCTACTTTTTTCGACGAGTTCACAGCTTTGACTGTCTATCTAGACAATTTATATCTTTGAATTTAATACGATAAGATGAAAGAAATGTTTGTTACTAATTCTGATTTTTAATGTTTTTGGTTTACAATCCATAAAAAGGGATAGTCAAACATCCGAAGGTACACATTTAAAATAGACATACCTACCTACTAGGAACTCATAATCGGGAAGCGTTCACTTGTGCAGCCGAAGCGAGCTCTTTGTTTTAGCTCAGCCGTCTTGTTTCAACCGGTTTGAATTGGTTCGAACTGCTCCGGACTGGATTGAAGCGGTTCTCAAGAATCCATTGTTTATTGTTTGCTTGGCAAGTAGGGAACTGTTTTGAGATTAGACCAGGATTTTTACATATTTCAGTAATTTATAGTAATCGAAATTCACTCTATGTTTGAAGTTTACCTGTCTGTGTGTTTGTCTATTAATCTCTTGAAATATGTAAGCATCTTTTTTTTATTTTTATACATTGACATTTAATTTTCTAGCTTCTGTCACCTCAATCGTCAATGTCGTTTTACAATCACATATTGTATCCCCCTCTTACTTTAATCGTAACATTTAAAACCTTTAAAACAATATAAACGACATCCATCTTTTATCCAAATATATCGAGGCCCAATTTATAACTTCAAATAAAAAATGTCTATACATCACTCCGATGTTAAAATGAAAATAATTAATAGGACAGAGTTTTAGTTTATTGAGCGATTTATCTTTACTATAAATTACTTTGGCGCTTATGTTTTGTGGCCACGAGAATAGTTGATGCAAGAGCGCGTCAGAAGTAGGCAGAATCGCTAACGCTAATGAAATTAAATGCTGTAGGTACCTATTACACTGCCAGTCAAAATTACCGCCTATGTTACAAGACACTGACAGCCAAAACCAAAGACTTATCGGAAACTTAATCTGATGCATTGTCTATGGTTGCAAAATACCATTGTACATTGTAAGATCAAACAAAATGGTATAACATACCTATGAGACTATTTACTAATTTTATACCATTCTACTGGGATAATCTCATCCAGAACAGTCATTACAGTCCAGCCCTCGCGAGAATGCGTTCCTGACAGCTGTCAGTTGGACAATTTCTAGTAGTAATAAGGATCAAATTTTCAAAACATTATATTCGTTACTTATTATGAATCTGACAGGTGACAAAAACGTAGTTTATTATCGCCTAACAAGTAAAAGTCCACTTCGATTTTGAATTATGTTTAGGTCCGAATAAATACCTGGAAGTCCTGGAGGAAGGCCTTTGCCCACCTCTGGGAATCCCAGTACTGCATGATGCAGGCTGTCAGAAATCACAGAGTAAAACAATGTTATTATTTGTGAAAATAAGATATAAATGTGTGGTTAGGCTCCGCAAGTGGCACGTAATGACTTGGCTAGTTAACAAACCTGATGATGGTTTAGACAAAGTGACATTCTATCAGCGATAACGATGATGGAAGGGCAAAAATATATAGGACTGCCATAAGCTATCGAAAAGCTTATGTCAATTCTGTTGAAAGTCGTTGTCGAAATACGAAACGCTTTGAAAGCGATTGTCACTTGTCTAGACCATCTGAAAGTGTCGCGCCACCTGCTTGTCTCTTTTTCGATTCCGATAATTACGACATGTCGTCCTACTTCCACGTGTTATCTCTAGTGTGATATTACCATATTAATAACGTTTATTACATTGTGTGTAATCGATCGAATATTGCATAGGTAACCTATACCTTTTTATTTACAATACAATATCGTTGAAGGCAAATATAACATTCGTTTCATTTCGTTATTGAACCTTGATGTGTAGAAGCTATGTACAGTTTCTTTTAAAACGCCTTCTTCGTCGCCACAAAAAGCCAAAAAGTCAACATTAACCTAAAGATTACCGGCATAACAAGCTCTCGTTCCCACATTATTGATAAACACATATTGATCAGCTCATAAGACTAATTTACCTTTGATCATGGGAGTTTAATTTGACTTCACGCTTGCTTCATAATATGGTAATTGGTAGATTGGGCTACAAATCTACCGTGGTTAATAGTGTGATGATTGGATTATTAATGTATCGTTTTTGTTCTTTGAAACTTTAATGATCCTTGATTGGTTCGTATGACAAGTTAACTACATATTTTCGACACACCGGAATTCTAAGGTTTTTAAGTATGAATTTCCAGGAACTGCACCCCAAGATCCGATCACTGCTTCTATGTTACAATAAACAGTACTATGCACTTTTCATGGTACTTTCATGATACAAACGGAAAATGGCTGCCTTCCCATTCTTCGCAAAATAACTTTCTCTGTAAAATTGGCAATGATTTTACAGAAATAAAATGATTCTTTTTAATGTTCTGGACCCAAAGGTTACCAACGGGTTCCCGTTACTATTACTAACTCAGACTTCGCTGTCCGTCCGTCCGTCTGCTGTCACAGGGCTGTATCTTTTGAACCGTAATAGGTAGACATTTGACATTTTTACAGAGTGTGTACTACTACACCCGCTTTAACAACAATTCATGATAAAAATAAAATAATATTATAAAATATAAGAAAAGTATTTAAAAAATATTCTGTGTTAAACATTGTAACGGTAATACCCTTCGTGTGAGTCCGACTCGCACTTGGCGTTTTTTTTTCTTAATAATAATGTTTAGCAATAATTGAGCTAAGTGAGACAAAAAAAAATAAGTACGTATCAACTTGAGAACCCACTCCTTTTTTTTTTTCGTCGGTTAAAAAGAGAGCTAAACAGATAATTATCTCGGTCATATTTTAACAGTAGGTAGGTAGGTACCACTGATCTGTGAAAATGAAATCAACCCAAATTAGAATAAAAATAATATTTTAAATTATAAATCATAAAGTCTATAATTGAACGGCAAATTAATGAACTAGTTAAGTGAGCAATTAATTAATACTTAATGAGAGCTTATTAATAGTGAAGCGATAAGCGAACCTTTAATTAAGTTACCCTGTGTTTTAACACGTCCTTTTTTCATAAAGATAAGTAACAATTTGTAGTATTTTTTTTACTTTATCATAAAATGGCCAAGGCCAATTACATTAGTTATAGACAGACACAAAAACATATTTTTAGAGTACAGTAACAAAAGTATACAACTATTCGACAGTCATACGCTCATCTCACAATACTCCAGACATACTGACAAGATCTTCTTCCATTCATCCGCGAACACATTACAGACAGGCTTAGCGTCCAAGAGAGCGTGGAGCGCAGAGAGCGTGCGAGGGATAGGAGACAGGACTCCTGCCACGGTTGTACCTTAACGGAGCAAAAAGATAGGACAGTTTGTTTTGCGTTAGCTAAAAAGTACTCGCTTTACTCATACATTTTCGGAGAAAAGAGGCAGCCATCTATTTATTTATCGGTGTCGAGAAGGAAAATATTGACTCTCGAAGCCTGATCAGGGTGCTTAAAACAGCCACTTTGGCAGAATTATAATAAGAAAATATTATGAATCATCGTAAAATGTCACAAACTGACAATTCATATTGCAATCGGCATGCGATTCATATTACGAAATAATTCATCTGTTTGACAGTATTCTATGAAGATTCGTAAAATAGTCCACACATTCATTATGAATTGCTTTTGTGTCAATTTAGAGGAATTGCTAATAACAGCTGGAAATTCAGAAAATGTATTGCTTTTAGAGGAATTGCTGATGTGGCCGTTTTAGGCCCCCAGGACTTTTAATACCTTCCTACCTACTTTGATCTGCTCCGAAATATTTTGTAGTGATTTGTTAATCATTTGAAATTGTTTTAGCGGCATCTATAACGCCACATTTGGACTACGCATGTATCGTACAAGCAGAGTTATTCGCCACCAGACACCCGTCTGGTTGGCGGATCCTCCCTTTTCTACGAAGGATGAGAAACTTTTTTTTTTTTCTTTTCGTTTTTTTTCCTTTCGCTCCTCATACTTCTATAATTTCCAGCGTCCTAGACCTTCTTAAAGTATATAACTAACTGCCTATAATCAAATAGTTTTAGTAATTTGCCTGTTTGAGAGTTTCGTGCCAAGTTTAAAACTAGCATTTTAATATAGCAACATAATTTGTTCAACACCCACGCTATTTGAAAGAACCGATGGTGTGAGCCCATGAACCATGGCCGCTAACCCCATTAAATTAAAAGCTTTTATTCATTTAGTACATCGTTGATGACAGCCATTTAGTGGGAATGTTTACATCAACAATATTAAATTCACGACTTCCTGTAGTCGTTTTATATTTTAGTTTAGGAGCTTGCATTTAAATCGTTTGCTATGCATAGATAATAAGTAGGTATGTATTGTTTTTTGATATGATGGAGTAAAATACTTGAAATTATTGCGAAAATAGACGATTTTCATTCTCAACTTTTTATAGTTTACTTTTTATTTCCTAAAATATTTTCTCAACTTGTCCAATTATACCTCCTCTCCTGCTACAAAAGAGTTATATTATTTTCGCGTTACATTTTAGACTACAAGATTTTTCTATTACTTCGAACCAAGTATTATTCCCGCTGGATACGAGAAGCACAGAACCGGTCGAAGTGGCTTTGCTTGGGGGACGCCTATGTCCAGCAGTGGACGTCTTTCGGCTGAAATTATGATGATGATGAAGTATTATTTTAGCACTTTATATTACAATGTTGTTGGTTTTCACAATACTTTAATTGGAAAATGTATTGGTGGATAATTTTAATGGCTAGGTATATTTCCTTATAAATGCTTATCATTATGCGCTGTTTCCACCTTCAGCTCTTCGACTATTGAAAAATTTTAGTAATTCAGACGAAATTTGTTAGTTTTGACATTTTGAATTAGTAAATAAAAAAATAGTGACATTATCACATTTAACGATGCTGTAAAGTGTTTTCTATAGTTATGTTGGGAAGTTTGTTTTATCATAAATCGACCAGGTAATGTTAGCTGCAGGGGGCACTATAAAAATGTGTCTCTCTACTGATAGTTCAAGGTTTAGGTAGGGTTGTCGAGGTTGGTTAAAAAACATTTTTATTTAGATAAAACAATATTCTTATAAATTTAACCAAGTACCAGCCATGACTTTCTAATGCCAGTTCACTAACACTAGGACACATCTAAATATTTTTTCACTGTGGAATTTTTAACTCTCGGCGCTCTGTGCTTTGCGTCGAAAATCCAACAGTGCGCTTTTATTTAGGCATTCATTCTGGCGTAACTTAGTATTAGTGATAACGAGCATTAGTTGCTTTATTATATATATTGTATATTTACGTGAGTATTAAAATTTTCTTAGAAAAATTATATGTAGGTAGGTAGTTTATTTACCTTAAAGTTAGTAGGTATCTAGATCAACACCGAAAACATGCAATAGTAAATCACCAATACAAATCACACTTGACGAGCCGAGACAGTGTATTTGCCATCTAAGATTTAGGTTAAGAAAAGCTAGTCATTTAAAAAAAAAGTAAATGAAAACTATAGATACTAAAAGTTTTTAATCTTGGCAACCCTATAACCCTAACCTATTGGACAGAAATCGGCCAGCCATGCAGCAACAAAATTTTATTTCAATTTACGAAATTTGAACGCCACTGCATTTTCGCTCTTATTTCTGACAGATAAAATTCAAATGGATCCATAAAAGTATTGTCGCTGTAATTCCATTTATGAATTTAAACTACGAATTGAATTGTAACCGTTTCCGGTCTTAAAGTTTTATGTTTTTCACGACTCTTCTGGAATCACTCAAGTAGTTTATATCAGTTTTGCTTTCGAATTTACTTTGAATGTACTTCAAAACTCATTAATTCAGAAAACTAACATTTTCGACAATCGTAGCATGCCCTTGGGCTAGCCCAAGGGCATGTTACGATTGTAATATCGCTTCGCCTAGGCGAAGCGATATTTTCGCAAGGTAGCTGGATAAGACTAGTCAAGGTTCGAGTCAAATGCCCTGCGACGTTTTGACAATTAGACTGTATCCCCGTGGCCACGAGTTATACGCTCAAGCGACACCCATCTTGTGACAGTGACTGCGGAGGAAAAAACCGAAAGAAGTTGTTTAGAGCAGCCTGCTACGAGTTACCACGACGCGACTTGCGGAGTGATGGACGGAAACAGGTGACGCGCGCACGACACATGTCGCGTGATGCAAATCGCGTCGCAAATCATATCGCTCGAGCCCTTGAACGGTGAGTATGGAAAATCCGTCATTCAAAATGAATTCTGTATATAAACATTGGAAGACGACCTACATAAAATATTTGTATATTTTAGTAAATACATAGGTTGGTACATCATTTTGTTTCCCCTATCTACTACCATATTTAAATTTAAATATCGGATTCGACATGGAAGTACTTCAAAACACGATTTTAATCTTTGCACACAACAGTGGCTTCGCCAAAAGTATTAAAAACAATATTGATGTAACTTCGAATTTATAAAAATGAAGTATATTTTATTTCATGTAGGTAGGTTTCGGTTTGGTCTTGCCTCATGTTGGTTACTTTAGGAAAGATGAACTTGACTGCAATTCGGTCTATCGATTAACGACTAAGATTTAGAATAAATTTTAGTAATTACCCATCATCATCATAATCATAATCATCATCATCATTCTCTTGCCCTTTTCCGAGTTTATTTGGGGTCAGCGCAACATTATCATCTCCTTCCATACTTCTCTAATAGTACTCGTCATCTTGGTACCACCTTTCTGGCCATAATATCGTCCTTCAAACAGTCCATCTATTGTTTTTTTTGGAACTAACATTTATTATTATACAAAACGTCCGTTCCTGAACATCGAACCATGGAGTCAGGGAAATTCTGCCAAATACCAGCAAAACCCTTAATGCTGGGGCTACATTGTCGCGTTATCGCGAACTAAACTTCGCGCGCTTTTACTCGCACACCGCTCGACGTCTCGCCGAGCAACAGAGAGCGCGTGAAGCATAGTTCGCGATAACGCGACAATGTAGCCCCAGCATAAAAAAACTCAACGATAAACCGGAAAAATAAATCACCTTACTCCTGCACTTGACTCTAAACGCTATGACAAAAACCTCTACAATTGATACAGTCACTTCCACGCCTCGTTCCGTTTCTCATTCCGGATCGTGCGACAGTAAAACCGTTGCATTCTCCTTATTGCGCAATTTTCTTGACTACCGACTTTATGGGCGAGACGAGCTATGCCCAATATAGTGAAATAAAATCACAGGAATCACGACCATTTCTATGCAGTTGTAGTGGGGTGGAGAGTAGTTTGGTAGGTGCGATTTTATTAGTATAGTTTACGGAGGTATCTAATAGATATTGACGAGTTTGAATTAGTAGGGTGAACTGTAAATTCTGTTCCAAAATTTTTAGATGAAAATGTAAACAAGCAAATGGTCAAAAAACGTACCTGAGACGGCCAAATTGTTGTGTCACCTAGAAATTGAGTTGTTTGATTTAATTCATAGTAGTAAGTAGTACGTACGACAACTGATTTAATTCCGGCTGAAAATCATACCCAAAATAGTTTTTCCTTATTGCATAAGAGATCTGAGCATCAGCTGTTTCAGTTGTGGTGAAGACCAAAGTTGGAGTACGTAAAAGTTGTAAAAAAATTACACAACGTGGCGCGACAATGGCGACATTAATTTAACACACGTTAGTGGCCAGTAATCATATTTTTTTTTAAGATATATAAAATAATTCGTAAATTGAAAAATTTACATTTTCAAACGCTCGCCGTCTTTGCTCTCATTCCTTCAATTCGCCTATTCGTTCCACGTTATTCATTTTTTTAATTTCATTGATGTGGTATTATGATTCATGACCCCGGTAAATTACCTCTTCGCTACAGTTCTTGCTCCAAGATGCTATCTTAGAAAATTGTAAATAAATATATCAATAATAAATAATTATGTTTAATTAAATTAAATTATCTTCATAAAATGAAAACGCGAAACTGTCTATGTGTGTTAAATTAATGTCGCCATTAAAGCGGCTCTCTGTAAATTATATTGTTTGTGCTGCCGTAAATTATGTTGCTGTATTTATGTTTATATATTTATGCTTTATGTATTTATATAAGTATATGTTAATTTTCTTGCGTATAAGTGTAGGTATATTTAATACTTTAGCATAATCATGTTTTTCTCTTCTTGTTCTCACACACTATTGTCTACATTTCTTTCTCATTTCTCCTTTCGCAGGTCTGCTGGCAGAAATTTCTTAAGAAATAAGCAGTATACCTTTGTACTCATTTTATAATTATGTCATATCTCTATGTATTTTATTGTGTGTACATAAATTATAAAATAATTGAAATAAATAAATAGTTTGCTTGAATTCCTGTATTTTTTTCATCTTCTTCAGATTAATGAGATGATCACACAGTACCTCAACTAGGTCCTTTTTGACCAAATAACCGCTCTGTTCCAGCAGAATGAGCCTTTAGGGTTGTCAACCAAGCCTCAAAGAGATGTCAGCACACTTCACGGGGTCCGTTAGGACCGATGCCTGCCTGGGTTGCGGGAATGTCCGAAAGGGATACCGGGACCTTGGCAATAGGCAACTGAAGGAACACGGGTGGGTTTTAGTCAATAAAAGTCTGATACGCCCTCTGCCCGGAGCGGTAGAAGGCATAAATGATGATTTCCCACCATAAAAAAAAAGGTTGTTAACCAATAGTGCATTACGAGTTGCTATCAGTAAATGCAGTAAATGCATACATAAAAAAGGTGTTTGTAAAAAATGTGGGGTTGGTTCCTTTTAACTTTACTCCTCTAGTTTTCGTAATATTTGCAACTAAAAGTTAAAGTTGAATCTTTAGAGATTCTCATGACGTTCGACGTTCTACGTTGTATCGTATGAAGGTGGGCTTAGACCAAACGAACAAGAGCTAGAGCATATTTTTTTTTATATTCTTGACATTTTAGTAGGGAGACACCACCGAAGGTTAGTCTGTCCCTATTTACACAAAAATAATTTGGTAGAGTGGGGGTAGAATGTGCATTCGCTCGCTTGGTCTAAATCGACCTTCACAAAAGGTGAAGGGAGTTAATCAAAATAAAACAAAAGAATTGATAAATGCTTGACATTGTATTTATTTGGAAACATTTACAAGAAACAATGTTTTTAACAATATTTAAAGTCCCATACTTAGTATGAGGTCGGCAATTGACATTAACCTATTTTTTTTGTTACCAATTAATTAAAAATGTACAATACTTAGCACCTTTAGTACTAAATTAGACTAGATTTTATAATTTCGTTACTTATTATTAATTTATTTACAATTTTACATAATTACAAAACTGGTTGAAAATGGACGCGGGTACTAATAGTACAAGGAACAAGGTTGTGTGGAATCCATTGCGTGTTTTGTACAGAAATTGTGGAAAATATTGTTTAGAAGCAATGGAATTCAAAACTTAGTTTTGAAGTATGGCAGATGGGTTTTAGTTGTATTGCTGTTTTATTGCAGGATAAGTTTTATAAATAAATAACATCCTTGCAAATAATCTTGCAATGGTTATAAGATTTTAAAAGGTACATGCGTCTTCAATGAATTACGAAAATAACGTTTAAGTACAACAAGTACATACATAACTATCAGTAAGATCAGTAGAATCGGTCAATTAAGAATCAGTTTAACGATTTACAAACATATTTCTTCGACCGAGTTTAATGCGGTGCGGCGTGATTTGCGGTGGTATGCCACAGCTAGACTAGTTGCGACCGCGGCGGCGTCAGCGGTAGACTCAGTATTTCACTAATAAATTGTTCCATATGTATTATTTTTATAAGCTCAACGCGCAATTAAAACAAAATTATTTAAATAAACCCTCTTCCCCACTGCGGCGCACAGATTTTCGAAACGACGTATTTATATGTTTGCTCGCTGTGTAAAAATAAAGTACAATATTATCTGCAGCCGTCGACGTGGGACGTTTGCACGGTGCACGGTTTTATGACGTCATTGGTGTACGCGTGGCTTGATCCAGACTTTAAGAGAAATGTCGCGAATTGTCATGTTTTATGTTATGTTTTGCATAAAACGCAAATAATTTGTTCCATTTGAAAAGCACTTACAGTTGTTGCAGTATCAGTGTTGTTTTCAGTTTTTAGTAACGATTTTAGGCTATAAAATGTGTCCAAATTCATCATCATCTGCCTAGCCTTTTCTCAACTATCTGTTGGGCTTAGCTTTCAGTACGAATAGAAAATATATCCGAAGTATTGAATGTTAAATACAAAAGACAGCTATCAGAATACAAAATATTTACATTTACCGTTATTATAAAGAAATTGACAAATAAAAAAAAATATATCGACCAACATAACAGCCACACAACCAAGAAAATACAATTTTAGTATTACACTTTATCAACTCACACTGTACAAAATAACAGATTATTGTTTAAAGTAAATAATTATTAAATAACTTAATACTAACAATTTAGATACCTACAAACACGAGTGTTAGCACAATTACACTTGATTATCTTGAGCAGACTAAATTACACGTTAGAGTGAGACTTCACTGGAAGCTATGATTGGGCTATATATCGCTTCTGCTTTTGTCAAATTAACTTTGATGTTTATAGAGTGTAAAAACTATTTCACTTACTCAAAAAAATATACTCATAAATACCTACTAGCTTATAAAAAGAAAACCAGACTACGTAATAAATAAAAACATACATTAGCTACCATAGGGATCAGTCGATAAGAAATTACGAGGTTTATTAGTTGTTAAAGTTGAAAATAAAGATATTTTTAATACGTTTATTCCGAGGAAAATCTTAAATGTATCTCGATAAATTCATAGTCTCGAACTTTTCGGTTTAAATTAAAACGAACAGCATAAATTAAAATTAAATGTCACAGCATAGTTTTCAATGGAGTCCCACCTTTACACACAAACTCAATTACACAAAGTACATATTTGGTTACAAAAATAATTTATTTGAACATTACACTCACTAGTTTTAATTAAAGTGTTATTTTCCACTGAGCAGACGGTAAAAACAGTAGACCAAATAAGTAATCAAGTTCTAGAAGTGGCAATTATACTGTCTGTCTTTGAAACTATGAAGATTTGAAATGAGTTTTGAAGCAAAAGATTGGTTAATTACAAAATCGAGTTGCAAAATCTACCTACTGGTAACTTCTTTTTTTTCAGATGTCTTTGTTACTAAGGTAATCAAGTCTAGATCGCAACAGAACGATAAAGAAATGGAGACAAAGCAACCAAGCAGAATGTTTCAAGTGATACCTTAGACAAATTATTTAAAAAACAAAAACCCGACTGCAAAAACCTATAACAGAAAAGAGAAAAACAAGCAACAAGGTATTTCAGGCGGGGACAAACCAATAACCTGAAATATGGTGTAACTTTTGTTTGTCCCCACCTCCAATACCTTACAAAAAACAAAGTTCAATGCTTGTTTTTCTCTTCTTTGTTTGAGTTTCTGTTCTAGGGTTTTGCAGTCGGGTTTTTTTGTTTTTGAAATAGTTTGTTTTATTTCAAGGTTTCTAGTTTTATTAATATATATATTTGTAATTAACTAGGCTTTATTTAATACCAATTTGTCGTTTTTTTTCTTAAACCTTCCCCCCAGATGATTTTTTTTTATTTTATAGCCTATGTCACTACTACAATTAAAACGAACCTAACGACACGTTGTATGTTAAAATCCATCAAGCCGTTTAGGCTACAGAGCGTGCTAAAGAAATAGACATACAAACATACATACTCTCAAAAAACATTACCCTCCTTCTAGGGCAGTCGGGTAAAAAGACGATCTCATTCACCTTGCTTCGTACACGTAATAGAAATAACACAAGACATTATACTTTCTTAACATAACGTAATATTATATCATGCCTTGTTTGCCCGAAGGGTTGGGGGAGAGGTGTACACCGACATTTCGCCATTTATGTTTAAGTCCCATGTATTAAGGGGCGAGCCTTTTGCTATCAACCGGGCAAAAATTCAGACGCCTGCTACTGAGAAATTCCAGATAGAAAAACCTAATAACAATTTTCCCGACCTCGGAATCAAACCACACACAGGCTTAGAACAGGTGGACCTCGACACCGCGGTGCAGGTAGTCCAGGAAAGCTATGCCATCCTTAGATGGCAGGCTAATCAAGCGTTTATTACGCCTGGACAGGAACGGCCTGCGCCTGGTAACCGGGAACATCACGGAACACTGCTCCATAAACAAAACTTCCACACAATTGGCAAAATAAGCGCTTGCCACCACTGGTCCAACGAGACAGGTATAAATAACACACGCCTTATTACTTTCTTTTGTCAATCAAGGTTAAACGAATTTTCAATCGAAAACTTGACCTCAAGCCCATTGACATTCAAGGCCCATTTAAACGCATTCAAACCACATGTCAACAGTGTCATTAAGACAACTCGTTATCTTGTCAAGTGTGAGCTTCAAGCACATAATTCTGACAATGTTATACCTGTTGTAAGCTATTTACAACGACTTAACAGAGTTAAATAACTGTCGGTACGTTAACTGTGGATAAAATGTTGTCGTTCGTCTTTACGACGCTTTGCGTGTGGCCGGTATAGTAGGGCTGAGAAGATAGCGGGTGTAGAAGCGAAGCGATCAGCGTTAAGCTCCATTTTTGAAACAAAGAGAAATCATGGAGCAGTCCATGACCCGCCGCGCGCCCGATGGTATTTAAAATCGGCAAAAATGACGAACTACTACGCAAGCTTTTATCTTTTACTAGCGCTCCTGCTACGCACGGGTTTTGTGACTTGACGAAACATCTAGATTTCTTAGATACATGTAACTTTAATTACTAAAGTTAAACGTATTATACATATAAACCTTCCGGAATAAATTTTCTAAACGGTGGTGAAAACCTCATCAAAATCTGTTGCGTGGTTTAAAAGAATAACGCGGACATACAGACAAACACGAAAAGCGACTTTAATTTATAATATGTATAGATTTAACCCAATAGGGAATGAACTTCCATAAATCCTTCCTCAGTGATTACCTTCATTATAATAATTATAAGCTCTCTTGTGAAATTTAACGCTTCTAGACTCAGCGGTTTTAGGCTGTGGGTCATCTGTCAGTGTTTTTTTTATTATGCAGAAAAATTTGTTTTGACAACAATTCAAAACTACAATTGATGCTGAATTGATTGGAAGAAAATAAAATAAAATTAGCGGCACACTGGCATAATCATTTATCTTTGTGAATTTTATGAAATATTAATAAAACCTCCATCTGATAATCCCGCCATTATTATACAATGAAGCGTCACTCTACTCACTCTAAAACCGCTGTCTTCACAGCCCACACCGCCTCACTTTTCAATTGATCGACAAAACTAACAAATGTTCCAACTAGCCCTTTCTCAGAATCAATCATACTCCAGTTTGTTAACAAACGTTTGCTCTCAATATTCCTATTTGTTATTTTTTGTCCCAAGGCGTTACAGTACTTGTTACTTTTCGTCCAAAAAGCGTCACTTTTGTGTTACTTTTTGAAACATCTGATTATTGATTCTTTAGATCGTCAAAAGTGTGAAAAGGTTTTACAAAGACTTGTTAAATTATCAAAGGGTAGTGCAAATATGTGTTTTCTATTTTTTCTGTTTATTTTCGATTTGTTTAAAGTTCTAAGAATCTTTGGCTTACATAATTTTCATAATAATTATGCGTAGAAGAAACTTATAAAATTTTTGATTTCATTGTAACAGACAAAATAATTGCCAAAACTATCAAGACTTCATAATATCTTTAGTATTTTTTAAAGTCATTCCTTGTAAACTAATGCTAATGAAACTCACATTAGAAATAATTTCGTTAATTAAATCGAATAATTAGCGGATTTTTTTTCTAGACTGTTTCATATTTTCATAAAAATAAAAAGTTCAAATAATATTAATGTTTAAAAGTGGTGCTCTACTTTGATCAGTTCAGTTAAACTTTATCGGAGTACAAAATTACAAAATCAGAAATATTAGACTTCTAGAAAATTCTCAATACTCCAGAATCCACAAACTAAAAGGAAAAGGACGAACACTGTATAGACCGTCATTACTTAACTATCTACTATGTACAATAATACCGACCGACGGCATACCAAGCGTATCACATACAAACATACAATTAAAATTCATAAATCTTTTACAAAAATCTCATTTTCATTAGACTATAAAGGAACACAGTCAATACCATGAGAATAATGAAATCGTACAGAAGCGAGACTGTTTTATGTGTCACAAATGCGACCCATTTAAAAACTACTTTCCCTTCACCACATGGCAAACCTATGTATTGCCTTCAAGATCGAGCCGCAGTGTAATTGTTTTTGTTAAGGTTGTTCTAATTCATTGATGTAATCATTAATAAGAGAGGTAATTAGATATTTTTAATTGCAACTTATCAAAGGGCATTCTGTCTGTGACAACTTCAGACAGTTGCCAGAAATACAAAAAAAAATTAACACAATTTTTCACTTATAGTGAATTAGTTTTCCTAAAATATGAAATAATTAACGGCCGCACACAAAAAGCAAGCGAGTTTGAGCCGCATCAAACTGTCATTCTCTCATCAAACGAGATCAAATTAGGCAATAACCACGACCAACACAAGTGTCGCTTCTACACAGATTCATCACTCTTACGTCAATACTTAGTATAAAGGCTATTTACACAGGATGGGTACGACTTCGCGACGACTCTATATACAGCTCTCTTGCACCCGATGCGAGGTCGTGACGACCTCGGGCCGCAGTCGGTGAGCCGTCAGCGATGACGTCACGCCTGTCGCTGAACTTGGGCTGCATGCGTTTACGCCTTTGTTCACGCGTCCTAAACTATGGTAAGACTGGAAAAGAAGGTGAATGTTACAAACTTGGTTGGAGAGAAAAGACTGTTGGTTAAAATGCTGTCAAGGAATACTGGTTCAGTAAGCCACGTCTGTGATAACAAAACCAGTATAAACTGATCTCGCATTCTATTGAAACTCCTTAGGTACTAAGCTCTGTACGTTAAAGTGTTAAGTTAACTGGCCGACGTGTGCTCTGGGAGTTAATGACAAGAGCAGTGGCATTAATCAAAGAAATTTAAAATATTTTGAAAAATGCTCATCGATACAAAACTGCTCGTCCTTACTGTCCTAATCCTAATTTTAGTATTATAATAGGTACTAGGCATAAGTCTCGATCCCGTGGGAATGTGGCGGTACCTACATCGCCACATTCGAACTAAGCACCAAAGACCTGACGTCACACAGAAATCCTGACGTCACAAAAATCCTGCATCGCGCAATTAGAGTTTACCGTGCAGTGAACATATATACAAAAATCCAATATCAATCATTGGGCAGTTGCCCACCAGACACAACACCCGTCTGGTCAGAGGGTCCTCCCTTTTCTATGGTGGATGAGTGAACTTTACACCCTGTTCCTCATACTCCTAAAGGAATATAGGGATAAAAGTATCCTTTGTCCTAATCCAGGCCATTATTTGTTTGTTTGTTACGCTTTCACGCTAAAACGGCTGCACGGATTTAGATGTTTGGCACATGGGTAGACCATGACCTGGAGAAGGACATGGGTTATATACTTTTCATTCTGGATCGCGTACGAAGTCGCGGGCGGCAGCTAGTCGATAATAAAGTACAAGCATTTACTAAATAGTTTCCGATTAACAGACTGAAAAATGAAAAGGTAAGCTTATCACTTTGTGCAGCAAACTAAGATCCTCGTTCACATTTTAGTGTTTCATTTGGCTAGCGTCACTCATGAAGTTCTCAAGACGAATTTATGCAAAGCTTAGACACAGTTAATTGATTCAAGCGTAGCTTTGCGGAAATCCATTATAAAATACAATAGACACGTCACGATACGAGACGCCGTCGTCACGTCGCGTTCGGGTTCGCGACTGGTCAATCGTCATCCTGAGGATGCCTCGTTGAAAGGTTAAACACGTGTCGATTTCTAACAGGGTTTTTATGACTTTTGAGGAATAGTCAAGCGGAATAACTTATTTTTTTTTTTTTAAGCTTTGGCTCTTCAATACCCCCAGTAATCAAGAACAAACTAAATAATACTTACACTAGTTAAGGGTATTCTATAATCCTTTTTTCTATAATCTGTGTAGTAGGCGCCCCCGTCGGGCTCGGAGCGCACGTCCTCCCCGCTCAGTTTGGTAATCTTCCCCGAAGATGGTGGCCGCTGCAGGCTCATGTAGCCATTTGATACTGGCCTTCGTTCTGTTTGGATAGAAATATGGATTAAGTTTTTTTTCAATGCTCTGCAAATTATGTCCAGCTGGGGTAAAGGGTCAAAGTCGAAAGAAATAATGATCTATCACGCAACTGTTATGTTACAAATAGCCTTACTGTCAATTCAGGGATTTATAAAGCAGTGCAACTAGATTCACTTCCTATTTATTCATCTCGGGAGCAGTTTGACAGTGACAGCGCAGTAGCAGTTAGGGCACTTGGATGGCGAGGCGGATATACATAGTAATAATGTATATCCGCCTCAATCAAAATAACCTGCAGTGGGACAGTTATAATTAGTGAGAAGTGTGGACAACTCCTGAATGTTATCTCATCCTTGCTGTAGGAAACCCAGCATAAAAATCGAATTAAAAAGTGGCCCTAAGAAGCTCCAGTGCTACACTGATTTCGGACTCAGTATCTTGCTCCATTAAGACCAGCGTTTTAGTTTCTAGTTTCCAAAACTAAAAACAATTGAATAACTCACCATACAAACTGGGTATGATATCCGGGTCTGCATCATCAGCTTCCCTGGGGTCAGCTGTATGTAGTAACGCCCCGCGCGCCGCCCGCTCCCCTCTCTCGCCCCGGTCTCGAGGTTCGGTGCTACTCGCTCTAGACTCAGCTTCTTGCTTTACAGGGGTGGGGCAGTGGGGCGCGCGTTCTACGTACATTGCTTCACTGTGGGAAGAAAAATGAAAAAAAAAATTTGAGAATAAAATCGAAATTACTGAACGGAATGCATTCTGAATGCCTGTAGAAAGAAGTCCTAGAAATGTCTGAGAAAACGGTTTCGGGCTTAAATAAACGTGTCCAATTCATAACTTTCTTATTATTAACCGTCTTCAAAAAAGGAGGCGTATGTATGTACGTATCTTTTTATGGCCGCGATTTTCTCAAAAACGACTCAATGAATTTTGATCATTGTTTCGCTAAAGTAATTTACATACTTTTAGTAAGGTTTTAGTAAGTTTATAGTCTGCAGCTAACATCAGTGACACAGAGATCTGTGGCGCGTACTGTACATGAGTTTCGCTTCTTTATGGTATTATTATTCTATGCCCCTACAAATCTATTCTCCGGAACTTGTCTTGAATGCGTAAATGACCACCCATCTAATCATTGGCCGTGTCTAATTACCGGTAATTGGCCGCAATGCGCTATTGATTTGAACGGACAAAGGGATATTGGGTGTGGTTTTGAATTATGGGATATTTGGTACAACCATGGATTTATAGCTATTATGCCTAGAAGCCAAAGAAAATCGCATATGTTTTCATAATTAACTATTCACATAGTATTTTTAATTCCTGAATAAACATAATCCCGATGATTAATATATATAATATATATATATTTATATAGATAAGTATATGCTTTATGTATATGTGTATTTATTGTATATATAAATGGTACACCACTGACTACCTGCAGTATTATCTCTCCTTCGCGCTTTAATCCATCCAAAGGTTGTCTGTAAAAGATCGCTTTTAGCGATAAGACCGCCCATTGTGTCACCCTATGTTAAATTTCCACATTTGTTTCTGTATTTTTTATGGTGTACATAATAAAGAGTATTCTATTCTATTCTATTAATCTTCACTAGGATTTATTTCGGAGTTTCGCCTTTTATTTAACTTATTTTGTTAGGTACCCATAGATATCCGTGAAGGTACCCAGTATTTTTTAAACTGAATTAACCGTCTTGTCAAATAGAACCGAGTGAGGATTACCTCTCTAGGTTCCTTTTTCGGATTTTGAATAGAAAAGAATACTCTCTAATATGTACAAAAAACGAATTACAGATAAATATGCAGAAATTTTACATAGGTTGATACAATCAATGATCGGACATATCGCTAAAAGCGATCTTTGGAACATTTTTTTTTCACGCGCCAATATTATTTTTATTTGTTTCTTCTTTACTTTAAACAGCTATATTTGCAAGCCAAATCGAAAAAATAAAATCTTTGATAAGTTAACTCCTTGGTTGCCATGTGTTGAAGTAAAAAGTTTGTTCCAATTTCTAAATATGACATACATTTATTTGGTTTATTTTTTACACTCATCGCTGACAGACAATCATAATATTGTTTGGCATTATATACCTACAATTTAACTTCAACTCTATAGTAGTGGTTTTTGCGGACATGTTGATTATTCAGATTTGTTACAGTTGTAATGGTAATCATGTCATTTGGTTTAAATAGGTTTTTATCTGCAGTATCTTATTTACCTTATATATATTATTTTCTACTTTGTGAATGTGAGAAAATCGTAGGCTTAGTGAACTGTAGCGTTTTTATTGTTGAACAATTTCAATATTTTTTTTGTTTGACTTCCTACTTGAAACTTTTTGAAAGGCCTACATTGTCCTCCCATAACTATTAACACTGTAATTCGAAAATATTGTAAAAGCCAATTATCTTTTAAAAGAGTAACCATGGAGTTTCTTGCCGGCTCTTCTCCATAGAAAACGACCAATTGGAACCGTGCACCTAGCTTCTGACGTTTCATAAGTGCCCATGTAGGCTTATGTGAAATAAAATATTTTGATTTCGATATAAATTTATTTATTTGCCCGCTAAACACGCCAGAAATGGATTTTCATGGTAACTTTACTGGCCGCACCGTCACTTGTTTTTGACCAGTAGGTACAGCAATTTTGATTTATCTCGAAGAAGGTTGTCAAAATAATTTTCTAATTTCCAAGCATATTTGAGAAAACTTATTATAAGCTAAAATAAATTAAGTGGCCGTTAATAATCAGAAATATAATATTTCCAGCGTGATTAACTTCAAAGTTTTACAATACACATTTCAGTTTTCTGACATGTTTTACACCAATTTTAGCCGTGAACCCGTGGCGTGTTGCGTGCCAAGCAGTTTCAAGCAGCCACTATTAAAGTTCAAGAAAACTTTATAAGTAGTTATTAGCGAAATTTTACGTCATATAAGTACCATAATCTTTCTTTGTAGGTAGGGTTGGCAGACTCGGAGATGGTTATTTGGGTGCTGACATTTCGAAAAAAATGCACTCCTTGTGCTACATATGTGTTCGGGTCGACATGATATGGCACCGAGGGAAAAATCAGACGCTTGGCTCAAATTGTGCCGAGCTGACCCGTACATGATTCAAAAGAGTATGCCGATCGGCACGAGCCGAATAAAAGCCGAGATGAACAAGAAGTGTGTAGATATTTCAATTCAATTTCAATCTTTATTGCAATCCATATTGTATACATACAGGTGGTAATAATTAATAAATATAATACGTAACACCCCTAAAAATGTCCGAGTAAAAAAATTGTAGATCAACTTTCTGTTATCTAAAATTATATGTCCAACTTTCAATCCTCCTTTTAATTTCCAGTCCAACTGCATCCCAAGACTAACATTATACAACCTAATAACTCCAATATACCTTTCATTGGCGGATGCGACTATTACTAGCACTAGTTCAGAAGTCAAATTACAAGCCTGAACTAGACTGATTCAAAATCGAGAACTTGAAATCGATTTAACTTTGCTGGCCCTTGGAGACGGAATGAAGCCGGTAGATTAAAGCTTCGACTGCATCACAGGAACTGTTAGTGCTTATTCCAGTTACTGGGAAATAGAATTCTCATGATCAAAAATACTCATCGTAAAACTGAGATAGTCGTCTTAAAATTACGTCTGAAGCTGAGACAAAACAATGTAAACCCACTTTGAATACTAAAGAATTGTCTGTTTAATAGGTTTGTTTAAATGGAAAAGTTTAGCAAAACAACAAAATGCCCGTCCTTCTAAAGCCGCCGAAACGTTACTTTTGAGCGTTACATCAAATAATTATCAGTAGAACTCATTACATTCAGATATTTAGTAACCATACGATACTATTGACGATACTTTAGTACAAAACTTTTTTACAAAAAATTAAACCGACGAAAAAAGAACTGAAAAGCGAAAAATAAATAACTTTTATTTCGGAAGTCGGTGTCTTTGCTTTTCAATTTTCGTTTTTTGCCACCGACTTCCGAAATTAAAGTTATTTATTTTTCGCTTTTCAGTTCTTTTTTCGTCGGTTTAATTTTTTGTAAAAAAGTTTTTTATTTTTTGCTTTTGAGTTACCATCCACTCCAGGGTACTCCAGGGGGTTACTCCAGGTTAAAGACCTGGAGTTGATGATGAGTGGTTGTGTCATCAGAACTATGTATGTGTGCGAAATTTCAACAGAATCGGTTCACAGTTGAAAATTCAGTTGGTGAAAAATCAATCAATCCCATTTTTTCTACCTTTACGGGTGGATTATAGTTTCCAATTTTAAATGGGACCAACTTCGAGGTATACCCTTCCGAATAAAAAAAGAATTTTTCAAATCGGACTACTCACTAAAAAGTTATGCGTGGTCATACATAAAAAGAAAAAAAAAAATATATACATGTCGAATTGAGAACCTCCTCCTTTTTTTTTCGTCGGTTAAAAAGTCTGCATCGACTAGGGTACACCCCAGTCAGCAAATACATCATCACTACTTATTATAAAACAAAGTCCTCCGCCGCGTCTGTCTGTCCTTCTGTTCGCGATAAACTCAAAAACTACTGCACCGATTTTCATGCTGTTTTCACCAATGGAAAGAGTGGTTCTCGAGGAAGGTTTTAGTACATAATTTGTCAAGCGAGCGAAGCCGCGGGCATCAGCTAGTATATCATAAAACAAAGTCGTTTTTTGCGTTTGTCTGTATGTCCACGTTGTTCTTCAAAAATACGTAACGGATTTTGATGCGGTTTTCGCCATCATTTAGAGAATGTATTCCGGAAAGTTTATGTGTTACATTAATAATATTAAACTAACGTTTAATAAGGAAATCTCGATGTTTTGTCAGGTTATAAAAACCGGGAGGGCGGGTCGCTAGTACAATATAAAAGGGAGCACCTAACCAATGAATAAAGGCTCTTACATACTGGGGCGATTCGGCGCGCGACGCGACGCCAACACATTGTTCGCCGTGAGAAATTGTTTTGTTAAAATTCGCGTCGCACGACGAATCGCCCCAGTATGTAAGAGCCTTAAAAAGGAAGGAATAAGGACTAAACTGTCTACTCAAATTGTATGGTTCTTCCCTCGAACGACCATCTCGGGCACTAATCTACATGGTTTTCATTTAACATTATGATTTGTCTGAAATTTAAAAGGGACTGTGACCTCATCTGGTTTTAAAAAATAATATTTTTTTGTCGTGTAAAGGTTCTTACATATTGGCGCGATTCGTCGCGCCACGCGACGCCGCCGCATTGTTCTGTTAAAATTCGCGTCGCGCGACGAATCGCCCCAGTATGTAAGAGCCTTTAAGCTGTTTTTATTTTTTAAACCATTATAGAGAAATAAATATTACAATTTACTAAATGAATGCAGGCGTCCATAAAATCAACGCATACTCTACCAAAACTGCTAAAAACGAGAAATGTTACTGGAAAATTGGAACTTACCTCAAAGGCGCATGCTTAGCCGGTAAATGTCGATGTCTTGCCGAGTGCCGCTTGTACAATACAGCAAGCACGCCGCACACTGCAGTAGCTAGTAATGCTGACATAGCTGCTATGGACGCTAGTACTGGAGACATGCCGAGGGCACTGCCTTCACCTGATGATAAGAATGAGTTAATTAGGGTTTAGTATACGAGAAGGGTAGAACATAAGCCTCTTTTCTCCCCATACGGATCTAAGTATAAGAATTTCACCATAAAAATAAAATAAAATCGACTAGTGACTGACTAAAGTCACGCTTAGTCTTCAGAGACTAAAACTCTGTCGTGGGAACCCAGAACTGTATTGTAATAATATTCTGATTCAAAAGAGTGTCCGTGGAGTTTCTTGCCCGTTCTTCTCCATAGGAACCTACGCTTTGGAATGGGCAACTAGCTTCATCTTTCTGACTGACCGACCCCTTGACAATTCAAAAGTGCCTGTAATTGGTTTATTTGAAATAAATGCTTTGAGTTTGAGTTTGAGAACAAATATAAACCTCAAAATAAACCTTTTTGAAGACGCTACTATGATTCTTAAAGCAACTATCTCGAAACTAAATTAAAAAGAATTTCCAAAGTACTTATGTAATAAACGGGTAGCATTAAGTATAGTAACGGATAGTAATTTATACTAGTTATAAATCTAAAAACCACAAGAGAATTCCGAAATCTAAATTAAATTCTAAAATTTATAACAAGCTAACTTTTAATCATTTCAAACAAGGTGAATTGTGACAAATACTGGTGTTTAAAAAAGTTTATAATAAAAACTATGAGCACGCCATTTTAAATAGAAATGTGAGTTTTACGACGCGATATGCTAATCCCTTGGGGTAGGCGCTAAAGCAACAATAAATTACTGCGAACAAATATTTATAAGGTTTTAATCATTTGAATTTTATACAAAGTACAGCAATTTGATTGCTTAGCTTTACAATAAATGGTACTAAACTAGAAATACATTTATCACTGCGTTACAATAACCTAAGCAGATTTATTTGGTGACCATCCTGATAATTATCCTCTAAATATAAATATTATACTTACAGAGAGATCTTTTGAAACATAAGTAAACATTTTAGCTTCATTATATAAAAAATAGAAAAGAATATTAATTAATATAACAACAGATTCTCTTCCGAATCAAAGACAAAAATTCTAAGAAAACAGAACAACTAAGTATCTGTTCATAACTCAACTCAAAGAAAAACTGTAATGAAAACTATAAAAAGAAAAGTTCCATCCGTTGCTTCTTCAAGTTATAACTTTGGAAAAATTGGCTTATTCTAGTTCTTGTTACGGCTCTTGCGTTGTGTTTTTAGTTTGTTTACGTTGTCAGTCATATTTCCATTGTTCTCAAATTCTCACAATTTCCTAAATTCAGTTCAATAGTTTGTACTTTATAGGACAATACTTTGATAATAATTATAGTTTGAAATCACTTGTTACACGAGTAAAAGATGACTTCCTTAACTACTAGATAATGTTTTATTTTATGTCTCATCATAATTCTCATCATTCTCCTTCCCTTGTCCCAATTTCGGCGCAAAATGTCCCTTTCTTCCTTACTTCTCTATTAGTCGTCATCTCAGTGGTCACCCCCTTTTCTAGCCATATCATCTTTCACACAGTCCAAACATCGTTTCTTTGGTCTTCCCCTACTCTTATAGCCATTGAAATTCATACTCAATACTTTCCCGACGAATGAAGAAAATTAATTCCTCATTCAGTTTAATTTTATGTCTCAGAGCAGATTGAAATATATCACTCAACGTGAGACTAATACTAAATTCAGGCGCTTACTAAGATTGTGCACTAAACTTAGCCCAGTCTAATATTCACCATAACAGCAAACAGAAAAGTAGTTAGTTATAAGCGAACCTAGTTTAAGCAAATTACGTGCTTTATTGACCCGTGTAACGCAACCTGTACTTATTAAAATTTGCGGTCGATTCTCCCTGTATATTGCAAAACCAAAATGGTTATGGACAACAGTGGTCGATGCATAAAGCTGTATGTAAGTAGGTCTGTAGTATGCCTTTATTGACTAAGCTTGTATTTTAATTGGCCACATCCATCAAAACATGTTTAAAAATAAAAACGACAAAAAGTGCCTTTTTGCTTGCTAATAACAAAACAATGGAGATTGTCATTATTTTATTAATTGATTTCGTCTGCCAATCATTCTTTCTTCCTGACCATTCTTTTAAGGAACGTAATTTTTCGAAAGAACTTTATCTGATTGAAGATAAAAAGAGAAGTCAACCCTAAAAATGATAGCACTTTTTGTCAATCACTTTGCCAAAATACATTGAAAAATCCAAAAAAATCTTGGTCCTTTTCCCCACAACTTCACTAACAAGTTAGCTCCATTTCTCAGAATAAACATCCAAGCCGTTTATTAACTCATTTTGCTATCGGGAATTGTGAAATAAAACCGGCTCACGTTAGCGTGACCAAGTTATTAGAGCACATTTAGCTTTGCGGATATCTAGGTATTAAGCGTAGCCATGGTTATATTATGGTACTTACCGGTCTATTGGCAGCAGAGCAATTGCATTGGCGTTACGTTCATGTTTGAGCTAATTGAAGTATGGTTGAAGTTGAATTTAAATTGTGATTACAACGTTTTTCTGTTCATTGCTTGCATTGCGAGATCTATGTTGTTCTAAAGTGTCGTGAGTATTGTGATGATGTGAAGTAAGTCAGATGGTTTGGTGACCCAAACATAATTGAATTTTGTTAGATAAAAAAACGATATACACCGCCGTGGCAAAAAAAAAAAATTTTTTTTTTTTTTGGTAGGTATTAATTCTTTTCGCTCCATGACTCCAAAGCCAGTCAAGCCTACGCAATTTGCAGGGACCATGCTTTTGTTTTTTAATCTGTCTCATGCCTTGGAAAAACTAAACCGATCCCACTATAACTATTCAAATTCCACCAAATTCTGTAAACGGAATTTTCCAATACTATTTGCAAGTAATAAAAACCCTGACCTCGTTACAAAGAAATGTATTATAATGGTTTAAGAGTTCGAATTGGATCGCAAATAAGTAAACAATTTCAGACTTCTGGGTTCAAGCACGATACAAAGACGGAACCACAGAAAATCCATTTGGCACAAAACTCAGAAAACTACTAGCGCTCTACTAGCGCTCGAGAAATCGTGCCTTTACTGACCTACTATCAATTTTTGGGTCTGAAATCAATTGACTTTTAGCAGGTGGTGTTCTGTAGTTTTCCATGGGAAGAAGACTTTAGTTTGCCTATGTTTATGATGTTTTTTCAAAATAATTAATAATATAATAATCACAGAGCCCGCCAAAAGACTTGTGATAGCTATGTGCTATTTTATTTTGTAAATCAAACAAATTCTGAGTAATTTTTTATAAAATGATTTGTATGATTGCTTGAACGCGGTATCCGAATGAATCGCCACTCAAGATCCATTCCTATATTTTGGTCTTTTGAGACAGATATAAACTGGAGACGAAATTTTGGGGTAGACGACCTGTTTTTTCGAGATACCGACTGCATTATTTAATAGATAGTGCACGGTTGTATCATTCAACTACCATACAATGTAGGTAAGTTTTCAAGTAAGTAAACCTTCTGTATTGATCTATTTACTAAGTTGAACTTTATGTGGGCGTCGTTTTGGAGCGTGAGAACTGCTTATTTGGGGGAAGCACTTAATGGCGATACCAACAGATTCTAAACGAAGAAATAGCAAGTCGAGTGGGTATTGTGTTCCAGGATTGGATGGAAAGAGTTTAATGCTTATGTGTGCGTTTAAAATCCATGAAGTTGTGTATAGTTTATGTGTGTTACCAGTTTGTTCGGTTTACGTGATATTATGTCAATGTTGCATCTGAAATTTCGAGTTATAGTGTGTAACAAAGTGGTAAAACCAATAATTCTTCGAATATTTCGTCCAGGCATGTTTGATTATCAAATAAAGTACTTTAAACCTATTCAAACGTAAACCTGGTAACTGGAACTTTAAGTTATTCGCAGAATTATCAACGAACCAAAGAACAGATAATATTATAATACTAAAGGTAACATTAAATTCGTCAGCAAATACACCAAGTAACTTTTGATCTTCCAGAAGCTCGAGTTTGTCAACATAATTATTACTTAACCCCCTTGAAGCCGTACACGTTTCTCGTTAATATAAACAAGCTATACAAATAGCCCTTTTATTCATCTAACGATTCCCAGAACCTGGCTTTTTGTTCATCAAAAAGTCTTAGATTAGTAAGACTTTTTGATTTTAATCATATTTGATAAATACGTATATTCATAAGCAACTCACCAGTAAACTTGGCCTGTCCTTTCAGCGTGACAGTTTCTATCGTTGACACGTCACTCCTGCCCTTCGCGTTGACAGCATACAGGTCGATCCTGTAGCTGACTCCAGGGGGCAGACCTCGGATCTCGAAGTATGGAGGGGTTCGATTTGTGGAGACGTTGTAGCGGACCTGAGAAACAATGGTATTGTAAGTAGTGAATTTTGTCAGAATCCCATTTCGTCCTAAACTTGCTTTTGTAAATTGAATGTTATTTATCTGACTAAAGGCGGAATCACATTTAGTTTTTAGCCCGCATTGGCCTTAGCCTTGACGAGTTTTGGTGTCGCTAGCCAACGATACTGGACGGACTTGTCAGTTGGCGGGTCTACTCAGTACTAACCTGTATCGAAACTTGGGCCTGACTTCCAAGGTCTTTCAGCGCGCATTCTACCATAGGATTCTAGAGGTTAAAGAAATGAGAGGTATCCGAATACCGGTAAACAACCAAGTATTATTGCGCTATTATGATGGTTTCATGTTATGCATAAAACAAACTGATATTGCTAGAGTTTAGAAGGCTTACAATAAGCGAGGGCAGTTCCAGCAGTTCCATGAGGAAGGTCTGTGGCAGTCCTCCGTCGAAGTTCTCAACGCACTCGACGTTCAGCGAGTCGATGCTCTGGTTAGCTACCGAGCAGTTCTGCAGGTGGAATGGACGACCTAGGAGAAGAAAAATGGGTTTATAAGCTGATAAATGTGGGGATGATATTATAGCGTGAGCGAGAGAAAGTAAAAGCAGGGAGATGGTGGAGTACACGTTATGGTGTAGACGTTAAGGTATTAAAAGGTGATTGAATATTAATTAAAACAGGGGCCTATTAAAACTGACAGGTGGTAGGTGGCAATCCAACAATCAGAAGATTTTGTAAGCTTTTCGTTTCGTAGTTTTCTGTTTTTATTAAATCCTGGCGTAAAATTGTGACAGTAAAGTCATTTTTAGACAAATATATCGCGTTACTACTTAATTTAAATAAAACCCTGCTTTTACCCATCCTGGCGGTTGATTTCCTATAAATAATAACAAAACAACTATTAATAACAGAATTGGGTAAACTTTGTCTAAAATAATACGTAAGTTAGGCATCCATCCAATAGAATACCCAAATACACTTTAACTTCAACATAACTGCCCGCTTCTATTTATCTGCTGCCCGCGGCTTCACTTGCGTGGACCCTAACTCTTTATTACCAAAATAAAGGTAAGCATAAGCTTAATCAAAATCATTTAAAACTTCATTAAAAGATAGTACCAAAATAATCCTACTTTGCTGTGCCCGACAGGATCCACAATAACCATCTTTATGTTCCACCACTTAAGATCACATTGTGGAATGCAAAATTGATAAAAAGAGCTACAAACATCAATGGTTTGGTAGCCAAATACCAAATAAAGATCATCGTTTTTGTAAGGTACAACTAAACAAGTCGTTTGTATCTATACAACTCACCAGCAGCAACCAGCTGGAACAGGCAGGGTACTTTCTGCTGCCCCACAGCATTTTCTCCATAGCAGGCCAATGTTCCGTACTCCATGTCAGTGGTCGGAGTGTAGTTGAGGGTCGAGGTGTGCCCGTGACTGCTATATAACCTGAACAAAAGAAGAAATGGTTTCAAGTAGGATAATTTGGAGCTTAAGTAATCCGGCTGCAAGAACCAATAATATTTTTTTTAAGAACTGGTTAAAGAACCAGTTGGTATGGACCAATAATTACATTTAACCAGTTCTTAAAATTGAGTAGAGTTTCTTATGATCTTAGATTAAGCAAGATCGTGAAGTGTTGCCAAAGGTAGGCTTGCTTTTAATTTAATAGTAAAAATAAACTTCTCTCAAAGAAGAAAAGAGTCCTATGTACCAAATTGGGAAACAGCCCAGCCCAGTTCCGAAAGTAATGCATTCTAATTCAGCTGAATAAATAACTTTATTTTATTTCAGCTTGCTATCTGATTTAATGTACGAGGATTCTACAATAAACACTTGTTACAACATGTTAATAAAATCTAAAATTAGTGCTTACAGCACAATATCTAACTACGCTCATTGTTTACGACTTTCGAAGCAATATCTAGGGCAACTCTGTGTACTTTCAATGAGATATTAAATATGGGAGATGAAAGGGCGAAGACGGGAAACAATGGCAGTTTGAAGTTTAGTGTCAAACAAAGTTGTACCTACGATAATTTATTGATAGGATACCCTTTGCTGCTCTAGTTTAGTATGAAATGATGTAACGGAGTGAACTATTTGCAAAATGACAACAACGAGGCTGGCTGCCTGGGATACGCTAGCCATACTCAAATATTGTGAAGGCGTTTTGAACCCCAAAGGTGAAAACAAGAGCCTACCTATCTTAGTCTCTATGAAAATAATGGGTTTGGAAGTCTCCTGCCAGTTTTCGATTTTTCTTCAGTTTTTTTCTTCTTTTTCTGTTTTCTCTAACTCGCTGGTATTCAACGCCGAGAGTTGAAACTCCAACGGTGCGCTTTTATTTAGGCATTACATTTTTCAAGCCGTGTGCTCGATAGGATTTCACATCGGCGAAAATGACGTACTTCCATACAAACTTTTATCACCCATTGGGCTTAATATTTAGAAATCCTTCTTTAGGACAATGTAAAGCTATAGGGGTGACCCTTGTCCAGCAGTGGTACCATTTGAAAAAAAAAAGTCTACTCTTGCTATAACTAAAGGAACTCTTGGGCAAAATTTCATGTTTGCTAGACCCAGTGATTTAGGTTAGTGCGTTATCCACCAGTAAATGAATGAGCTTAAGATTTTTATTAATCAGATTACATTTTGGTGTCGCGTAGTGTTATGTCTGGTTAATACGATGGCAGTGACTGGACCGAATATTTTCGGAATTTCGGACCCAGTCAATGGGTTCATGTAGACGAGATCGGCGATAAGTCAGGCGGGGGAAGCTACTGGGCCCGAAAATAGATGGGTAGGTTTGTCAACTGGACAGACTTGAGGGCGCGAAGTCAGCACTGGACTGTGTTAAAACTAGTGTCTACACGCGCCCAGTTGCAAGTCAGCGCTGGAATTACTTACTGTACTGTCAAATTACTTACTGGGCTCGTATACTACTACACGGGCTGTCTTTAGGGAAAACGGGCATCCAAGTCTCAAATAAATAGTTTACTTCTAGGGAAGTAGATATGTTTTATTATCGTTTACGATCAAGTGAGATACTCCGAGCGTTTAGATATAAATTGATATTTAAAACTTACTTGGGCGGCAGTTCCGTTTGTTCTCCAGAGTTGTTGAAGGTCCAATGGAAGGAGACCAGTGCTGGGTTGGCGTCCACAGAACAGTGTAGAGAGACTGTCTCTTGTTTTAGCGCTCCGAAGAGTTCTCCGTCTCTTCTCTCAGCACAGACTGGAGCATCTAGGAAATTAAACATAATATTTTAGAAGCATTTGACTTAGTTTAGATTTTAGTTATTCCTTTTGCTTCAGAAATCCTAGAAACTACGTAATTAGGGTGTTTATTTAAAAAATTGTAGGTATTTTATAAAACTGGCTAATTTAATTCGACTCTGTATATCCGAAGAGAACATTCATCCTCTAAAATTACTCGACTCATAAATACCCATAAACAATAACAAACTTCGGACAAAGTATGACGTACAATATTACGTCGCGTCGTCTAACAAGACTGGAGAAACTTGGCGATCGTTATAAAACTGCAGCTCTGAACACTTGGCCAGCACTTTTAATGATAAAGTCCAACCTGTGACGTAATGGAACTAGTTTAGCTGAGGTTCATAGTGTTCAGTTTTGGTAAGGCTTGTGGGACTAAAATGTTGTGGTTTTTGGTCCTGGTGTCCGAATTTGAGCGCTAAAAGGGACTGGCAATGAAAGTGCTTTGTTTTTATTATTAATTCTAGCTTTTTTTGTTCAATACCTGGCTCTAATACCTAGTCTCTGTTTCAATTAAATTAGTAAAGTGACCATTAACAACCAGCTTTGGTCAAAGAAGAAAATGTATAAGACCATCGTAGATCTAGGGGCTATCTAAATAATTTACCTTAAACCTTTAACTTTACCTTTAACCTTTAATTTAATTTAAGGTTTGTAACATGTATTTATGTCTACAAATTAAATGTAAGTTTTAAATTTCCCACAAACTTAACATTATAAACATAAAACTTAACAGAACCAAACCCAACTTCCTCTAAACTAAAACATTTTAATAACATTCCTTTCATCCAATTTTCGTCAGACATCTTCTACGCATTTGCCATTAAACGCGCTCCTGTTTATAAAAGGACAATTTTAGGGTCCACCGTGCAACCCCTCATCCATTTTGCAAGTAAATTGCATTTTCTCAGGTTTTTATATCACTTCCGTGGTTGACGGAAACAGGGAGGGTTTACGGTCCTCGAGGGAATTTTAACCTCCCTTTGTCTGCTCCCAACAAAATTTTAATATAATTTTCTACAGTTTAAGTGATAATATTTTGCGGGTCTTTTAGTTCTGGTGTTCTCTCTTAATTGTTGGGTTTTGAAGTGGAAAATAGTTGCTGTTGTGTTAGTTGAGATTTTATTTCGAGTCTGCTACTGACGGTTTTCAGAAACGACGGTTAGGATTTTTGCACTGTGTTCACAGTTGGAAATTGTGTGTTTCTTTGGTTGGCTTGGTAACTGCTGTGATGGCATATTTACTCGCTTGGAGATGCTGTATTCTATATCAACGTTCTTGCCCATACAAAAAACAAAACTTATTGTAATTAATGGAATGGATGGAAAACGACCAAATTACCTTGCATATGAGGTGAGTTCAAACATTTCAAATACCAAAACTAAACTGAGCGTGCTTCCACAAAATGTGATTGTACAGGAACCGTTCAAAACCCCAAACCAAATATTCAAACGTTGATTGTTCTAGTCACATTGTACTCTACACTTCCATTTACATTGTTTGAACGGGCTAACAAAACACTTATTACTTCGTTACCAATTCTCGGGCCATTATTCCACCAAACGTCCGCGTAACATCTTTCCTACAACCATTATTCAAAACGTATTACCCAATCTAGGTCCCAAAGCAATCTAACGGACTCTAAAATTTTGTTAACCTCAAACGAATGTTGAGTGTACTGAGGAATTAGGGTTGATATTACTACAAAGAGGAATAGAGAATAAGATTTTTGAAATACGTCGAATTCGGGCAGGAGAATGATGTCTAATTTCAAACCACAGAAAAAACAGACCTTTCTAGTATAACAAAGTTCGTCTATAAAGAACAGTCGATTTTTTAAACAGAAGAAAAATTTATACGCTTGGTCTCGATGAATCCATTGTACCTAAAAGTTTTTTAAATGTCCCCACCATGTGTCGAAGCTGTCTGTTTTTAATTTTGTCACTTTTCACCCTTTTCCTTTTACTATTTAAAGGGTCATGCAGCAGTGGCCAGATTGTATTATGCTGCTGAGGTGTCTTTCACTTGTGACTCAACGCCATTTTATGTTTTGTTTTGTTTCAACAATGTCCTTATTTTTCTTGCAGGAATATTTATTGGTCTTCGGATGAAAAGACTAACATTTTTGGGAGGGATTATCACGTAGTTTAGTAGCAGTAAGCTTCCTGTAAGGTTAGATTCTACCAACGTGATGGGAAAAAGTTGGGACGTAATATTTCAATGAGATATAATATTTTTGAAGCCAAGTATTGAAAAACAGGTCCTATCAGAAAGCATGTATGACTAATATGAAGGAAGTATTATCATGATTTACTATGATTAAGCAGCCCTACGTGTACACCGAATCTCTGGAGACACTGGCTTGCTACACTAAATGCTAGTAGTCGCCGAGATAGGAGTCAAAGTGTTTTGGTTGCAGAAATTGAGGAGATACATAAGTGCTCCTATACAATATTTAGTGTTTGGTAGCTAGTTTCTGCACGGTATCTAGTTACTACGGGCTTTACGTGTGGATACATCAGTTTTGGTCGTTGAGGGCCTACCCTACCTCAAATTGCTTAGGATGATCCTCCGTTATGCCGAAAATACTGCAGCATTAATTTTGAAACAAATATTATGTTAAAGTTGAGGATTGATGCTAGGTCCTATATTTGACGAAAACACGATTACATACAATTTTCTTGATAGAAAAAAATACCAAAGTTACCTCTAAATCGAAGTATAAACCGCTGGTATTCAAAAAATATTTCAAATTAGATCATAAATCTTTGCATAATAACTGAACTAACTATAAAGCAGGTCTTATGTTTTTTTTTTAATTACCATTATTTTCACTGTAAACAGCAATTACCTAATGTTTGTTGTTTTTCGAGGCTTGTAGCCGCCAGCACCTCACTCCGTCTCGCTCTCACTCAGGTCGCAAGTAGTATGGTGCGAGCGAGATAAAAAGTGATTTTGAGCTGAGTTAAGGCAAATTTACTCTAAAATATAAATCCCTCCAAATTCATACAATATAGCATCAATTAGAGATCAAGTTACGTCAAACTTCCACAATGGAGTCGCAGTATTCATATAATTTTAGTTACTAAACATATTTAAACACACAGCGCTAAACATATTTAAAAATATTATTCTGACTGTCACCTTCAAACGATTTACAGAAACAGAACGATGTTTTACAATCGTTTAGTGGTATGTGTTGCAAGCCGGCCTCAAAATCTCATCAATCCGACTTAAAATCAAGATACTCACATCTAACCAGCAAAGTGACAGGATTGCTGGTCCCCTTCCCTTCACTATTGGCTGCCATGCAGGTGTAGTCCCCTGCTGCAGCTCTGGTCACGCTCTGCAGCACCAGGCTCTGGGCGCTCAGGATGACGCCTGCACCCTCGTTGTGGTAGATTTCAGAGTTCTGGGTGAAAAGACAAAAGAAATATTGACTAGTGTACCTCAGATAAGTTTCTTTGGGAAAAAGTGTAATAAAAAAATCCAAATTGATTCATCATCAACGACATTTTCAGTCATTGTGACTGATTGTACTATATTTTTCAAAACAATTACGTATTATCAAAAGTTTTAGTCCCCTTTTCAAGAACTTTTTACAACGAAAATGATAATAATTAGAAGGTCTACTAGGTGCAGTATTTTCATTTCGTTGACATCATCACAACAAGGCTATGTTAATATTAGTGTCCGTAAAACTTTATTATAAAGTAAATTTATGCCACCATTAAAAACCAACAAAGTAAATAAATAATTAAACAGGTCCGAATACTTTTGTAACAACAAAACGGACTCCTTTGCAACGTCCAGAGCAAAACATACAGTTACGTACACTTGTGGTTGCCTACTGTTATAAACTACATGTCTTTTAACAGTGAATACCGTAGTACGTTGCATTTCCTGGAACCTTTATACATAAAGGAATTGCAGTTTACTGGGAGTTGGAAAGCAAGTAATTTTATACTGCATGAATATTTTATCGTACCTACATGCCGAGGTAAGTACTTACTTCTAATGAATTGTTAAATAGTAAGTTATACAGAAAGACACAAAAAGGTACTAACGATATGCCTAACCGAAATACATAAATATAACTATTAAATACATAAATACATAAAGATTATTTGTCAAAACTAAAATAGCACTGATTGATAATTGTGATTGACTGATTTTACTAGTGTAGCTTGTAAGTTGCGTAATACCGTACATTATTGATATAATATATTTCTGACTCCGAAAGATAATTAAATTATAGGACCGAAAAAATATCTAGATCAGCGGCTAAATTAACACCAAGTAGGATCACAACAAGACTTCTAACTTGATTTATTTTAGTCTGAGTATTGATTACATTATTATCTTACTTATTACCAGACGCTACTTCTATATTGGGCCAGAATATCTCCTACATTGGCAATTATGATAGCATTATACTTCTTAATTTGGGACAAAGAAAAATTCTTATTCAAATCAAAATATTCTATTGAGGTATTATTGTTCTGTTTTATGTAATTAGGTGGCGACTGCCGCATTTGAACATCTGCAAAGCCAGAGGCATTGCAGGGATTTGTCAATGCCTATAATATGCCTCATGAGCTAGTAATATTACACCAGCACAAATGATATTAACAGAATAATTGATTTAGTTAGCAACACCAGGATATAGCACATCACCATTACCAACATTATCAATAGTACCAACACCGTAGCTTATTCTAAGTGAATTACAATGATTCCAATTACTCACATCATGAAACCAGACAAGGCGATGTGTCTTGGGATTAGCCTTGACAGTGCACTCGAAGTATACGTCGTCACCCTCCTTAATCTCATCGGGGTTAAGATTTGAGCCCATCTTCAGGTCAACTATGGGAACATCTGTGAATAAGATCATAAGTCAGAAGGCGGAATAATATAACCATGCATAATTATACATGAGACAAAGAAAAAAATTAAACTAATGGGTTTAGATTAGGTTCTTTTTTTTTAATAAAAGATTTAAATCAAAAAGAACTATGTTTTGGACAAATATGCGTTGTAAATCAGCCATCGCTTGGCATTATTCATATCGCTGAGGCACATGCGCGATATAGCCACTGAGCCTCAAAATAAAAAACAGTAAACAAACATTATAAGTATACTCTTTTCCATTTTGTATTTCCTCTTCTCAAAAGGCCATAAGTAAAGTGTAGACTAGTTTACCCAAGATAATTAAACAATAATTGCAATTTTATTACAACTACATGAAACTGAACTATCAATAATAGCTTCAAGTTCCAAACATCTCTAAACTAGACACTCGAACAGTAGGTACCTAATAAAGCCAAGTACAATGTAGTGAATCGACTTGAAAGAAAAACAGCGTTTTAACAAAGAAAGTTGGAGAACTTGAAAGTTATCCAATCACAAGTTGATATCAGAATTAGTGAGATGACTTCAGTGGAATTACCAACTTGATAACACAGTGGTCGGGACACGTGTTCGAAGACCACTTTCTTGGATATTTAGTTTAGAATTAGTTTTTTCATTAAACTCAAAGTTGCTTCAGACAACCTCGAAGATATTTGTAAAGTTTGTTACTAGAAAATAAACAAGAAAATTCATGTTGTATAAGTTGTTTCACATCATAGTTTGAAACGTTAAACTTTTGTAGAAGGTGTTCCTTTTTGCCATAGTTTTAATCTGACTTGTTCTTGTTTTAGCAAAGTATTATATGCGTCATTCGAACACGGTTGAAACGAACATCAAAATATAAAAATACTTATTATGTAAGGAGCCAAGATTATAATGCCCTTTGCCACAAGATATTGTTATAAAGTAAAAGACGGAAGAGTACTGACGTGAAATCTCAGAATCCATCATCGTCTCTATAATCAAAGACTTTAAATTCTGATTAATGTTTGCACTGAACAGCGGGTACCATAATTTAAAACATTCATCGTATTTTGAATTATTACCATCTTATTATCACGTTTACGTATACGTGTTAATATAATAATAAGTCCAGCAGTAAAGTGATTCCATTCGAAATTTGCACTAAAATGCTTCCAAATCCATCGATCTCTTCAATCAAAATGCTTCAAACTGTCATCAATACTCACAGTGAACATTGAGCCTCCATTTGTCCTCGATAGCGGAGTCCTGTATATGTTTGTTCTCAGCGCGGCACGTCAAATATTTGCCGTCGTCCTCCACGCCCGGCACTAAGCTGAGCACGCTCAACGTCTCGTTGTTCTCGGAAAACTGTGAAAAGATGCGCTTT
Source organism: Lithophane leautieri (assembly GCA_949152455.1). NCBI lineage: Eukaryota > Metazoa > Arthropoda > Insecta > Lepidoptera > Noctuidae > Lithophane > Lithophane leautieri. Next base: position 15,081,653 of record OX424477.1, on the reverse strand, counting down.
ACGTTAAATTGCATTTGATATTGTATGCGCTGGAAGTGATTCTGGTGTTTGGTGTCGAGATTGGGTCGGTTATAAACAAGGAAGATGAGGGTTTTGAGGTTGACGGGATTATGTTTGTGGGTATAAGTTTTAGCAGTTTTAGCTCAATTTGTATCTTTGACGCAACATCTAGAGTGTACATAAAGGATAACATAAATATTTCTATGCATAGTAAACTGGCATTTATTCACAGAAAAAATCTTAAAATACTCAAATTACCATTACTCAAAGAAGTGATGATTTTCAGAAATAACCATCACTTCTATGAGTAATGGTAATTTGAGTAATGTTTCTATGTAAATACCTACCGTATAAGAAACCCGGTATCCAAAAAGTTGCATTACTAGTAGATATTTTAGTTTAGTATTCATCATTATTTTAAATGCATCTTTTCGCATCTAAGGACCATTAATTACGTGATTTCAATATGGTCCCTAAGAAGCGAAAAAGTGCATTCAAAATTATACCGTCTAAAAGTACAATTAACTTACATTTTTCGCCATCCTCTTAAGTTGTCTATTGTTTTTCCACCACGTGACATATGCCTCAGGTCTTGAACCCGTCGTCTTACACTCGACTTCATACCTTTTGTCTGCTGATACCTGCTTCTCTTTTGTCAGTATGTTCACTGTTATTGGTTTTACTGTAACAAAAATTTACTACATTAGTGTATATTTTACAAACATCATCCAAAAAATGTAATCCTACTCAAAAAGCACATTAATTTTCATTTTTTTTTTTAATAATCACTGAAACAAATGTTATCCTACTCAAATAGCATTTTGGTAGTCTTTTTAAAATGCACTGACAAAAATGACATAAATAAAATGCTGAATACGCAAGCAATATTTTAATGCTTGTCATTAAAATATTGGTAGCAAATTGGAGGGAAAACAGCCCAATTTTTTTGCAAAATAACTTTCGTTGATATATTTTTACGAGTAAGCAGCAATTAGTTTTTAATGACAACGCGAAATAGTAAGTTGTTAATCTTATTCTGATTGCTTCTACTTTTTGAACGTGTCATGCTTAATTGCCAATTCTTTGACGTCGCCAGTGACAGCTCGTTTGTCGTTTAGGTGCAGTGGTCGTTACGGTGAGGCTCAAAGAACACAACAGGATAGACATAGTTAGTACGCACCCTGTACCTGATATATCCCCACTTTTTCTGATTATAATGGCATATGCAAATAAATATTTTATTTTGTACTTACAATTTATATCTAAAATAAGAACTTTGGTTTCCGGCTGCGCGAGGTTGGTGTTAGATGCCTGACAGACTAGCCTCGCGTTCAGGTGCTGTCGGCCCACGTTGGGGAACGTCAGTGTGTTCACCGTCACGCCGTCAGGGCGCTGCTCGAACGAGTCGTCTATCACCACGTTCTCTAAGTACCACGTCACACGTGGCCGCGGTCTACCTATAGGGTGAAAATTTGATTAAAATTTCTTAGAACAAAACATAATATTACCTCCGCATTCCCCGAAGGTTTAGGTTAGGGGAGGTAAACCTATAGTGCACCCACATTAATGTTTAAGTCGCAAGTAATAGGGGCGGGCATAATACCATCAATCGGACACAAATCCAAACTCCGGGCTACAGAGAAATTTCTGATGCAAAACCCTAATAACACTTTGCCAGACCTAGGAATCGAACCCAGGATGATCAGCATTAACGACCTCTAGACCGACGAAGCAGTGTAAATAAATAGATAATACGAAAATATCGACAGAAAATGATCAAGTCAAAAGGCTGGATAAAATATAACATTGTGACTGTAATCAATAATACACCAAGTGTGACAATAATCCATACTTCATCGGATATCATTAAGGCTTATTATCGTCAAAGGACATTATGTCATACTACAGGTTTTCAAATACCAAATATTAGTTCGACAGCAACAAAATCAGAGTGTACAAGCAAATCGACCCCTCTGTCGAAATAGACACATTTGTCGATAATTATCTGAAGTTCGTGGTCTCCACCATTATTCTTATTGACAAATTGTCGCTCCAATCATAACGGGGTTTAATGGCTTCATTTTTCTTTCTGACACAACTCGGCTTTCATCAAGAAGTGAAATATGTTAAAGTCGTTTCAAAATCAAGATGGTGATTTGTCTTGAAAAATATTTCAGATTTCATTGATAGTATGATTAATTTGGGTTAAAAAACGAACCCCTCTCTTTGACTTGAAGCTTTTCAAACTGTTTTCAATATTTAACTTAAACTGATTTCATTTAACGTATTACCTATGAAAGATTTCAAATATGAATCATTTATGATAACACAAAATCATGGAACCAGCTTGTGATTCCAGAAATTCCAAAATACACTTTAACATCGCAATGAATATTTCTGTATTCCACTAGAAATTAATGCATTCTACCATTCCATACCAAATGGATGTCAGATTATCGTAGCTTCAAAAATAGATTTACCGTTATCGAGAACATCATAACCATTTCCCATATATTTCCCATCATTAACGCCCATGCATCCTGTGTGTTTATCATTTATGGTGCCATTGTTATTTCGGGCCCAAATTGTATGGGATCGGAATGTTTTATTGTTTAACACTCGAAGGCTACAATTATAGCCCTTAATTGGTCGGATAGCTTTAAATATTTGTTATTGATTCGTTTTATTTTATCAATTATCTGGGTTATTAGGGTTAAAGGCGGTTGTTCTTTATGAATTTTAAATGGTGGTGGATAGGTTTGTTTATTTTTGTATATCTAACACTTCTTGAATTCCATTCTACAAATAAAATTGGGCCTGATTTTTCCAACGTCAGATGTCTTTTATCCGTGGAATCAAATGATGTGCTGATGTCATGTCAAAACTCTTCCTGAAATAAAGATATTTGGCGTTGGAAAAATAAGCTGTTATTCTCACTACTACATAACCATCGGTTCGTTCTAACGCACAATCATCATTTGCTTACAAAATGTTAATTCCTACATTACCCATTTCACCTGGTTTCTCTCTACGTCTAAGATATCTTGTTTCATTTCCCTTCACGCCTCAGTACCGAACATTTATTCTATGTGTACTAGCTTTAGTCTGACATCTCCAAGTTGGACCTAGATTAAACAGCCTCTCTTGAAGCTATACGCTATTCCAGTAAATCTGTGTGAGGTAGATAATTTGCTTTTAAGCGGATGGGTTAAATACTTTGTTTTTGTATAGGTTTGTTTTATTTTGTGTTTGAGTAAGCTTTCATCTACTATTTGACATTGTTTTTTAATAGGTACTTTTAAAAGTTTTATGTCAATTAATAAAATAGTTTTCATCCATATATCCGCTAGATTTAGCCTTTTGGCCCGACTGTAAAAACTATTTCGTATTCCTAGAAATATAGTTATAGGCAGAAATTCAGTTATTTTAACAGCTGGTATTTTATTATTCGTGAAATCTATAAATACATCATTCTACTATTAAACGTCTGCCTCAAATAGAAGTTTCAAGAGTGTTTATGAATTAAAAGTTTATTAATATTTTACAAACCAAAGTAGGTAAATATATAGTTGAACTAGCTTCAAAATATTAATTGGTTTACATTTACACCACCATGATTCATATTTTTAACTTTGGTAAATAACGTGAATATTTGGCCTACCTCGTTTCGTCTATTAAAGCAACTATGGAGTCTTGCGTTCGATATCCAGGTGGGGCAACTTTTTATTGAAGTTTTTAAGATTTTCTCTTTAGCATCCCAAAGTCTCCAGTACCTACCCTATTAATGGCAATAAGCTTACTGTGTAATCAACCTATAATTATCCTACTGCTGGAACACAGGCCTTCTCTCGTTGAGAAGGTGTGGGTCGTAATCCACCACGCGGGCCCAGTGCAGGTTGGTAGGAGTAACATGTCTTCGAATTTTTGGTTCTAGGATATTCGGGTTTGTCACGATATTTTCCTTCTAGTTTTGAGAGCAGCGGTGATTAAATAATTTACACAAAGTATGGCCGTTACCACTGGGCCACCACTGCTCCCCCTTCTACAGCCGGCGAAAGATTAATGAACCTTTTGGAACTAACGCGTGTTGGTTTGTAGGTAAACTTTAATAAATTAACTAAGGTTATATTGGAAGACACGAATATAACTTACCTCCTTCGACCTCGCAGATGAGGAGGACGTTGGATCCTTCGTTGTAAGGCTCCACTAGTTTCGTCCTGTCTCTCCTCTTTGCGTCGAATATTGTTGGACGATTTGGTGGGACTGTAGGAAAAGTAACATCATTAATTACTACTAGTCATATTTCTAAAAAAAATTTAAATTGTTGACTGGACCTACTCTTGACCTCAATCACGCTTGATGGAAAATTCTGACCCTAAGATGGAAACATATCCATCACAGATATGTTTCCATCTCAGGGTCAAAATGGGCCTCTGGTATTTCAGACGTCTATAGGTGGCGGTAAACACTTACGAGTACATCTACAATATAATACTTAGTAGGTACAATTAATTAAACAAACCTAATACTCACTTATAACAGTAAAATTAACTTTGAGGTTCCTAGTAGGCGAATTCTTGAAATCTACCCTGCATCTATACACGCCAGCGTCGCTGGCTATCACATTATCGACCATCAGGACTGCGGGGGTAGCGCTACCTCGGAAGAAGGCGCGGTTCCCGAAGACCGTGGGCGAAGACCAGAGCTTCGGCTGGTTGATGGAACGGCCTCTGATGTCGTAACTGTCGGAGGAAAACTTTTGTATGATATTTTATTATTTTATGACAATGTTGATTAAGTTGGAGCAGACAAGAGGAATGCTAAGGGAAAGTGAACCACTAAAATACAGTAAACGCTATGCGAGTGTTTTGGAATTTACTTTCTTTTAGCGCGTAGTTTTAATAACTATTATCCATACGTAAAGAGGTATTATGCAAGTACGAAAGTTATTTAACCAATTATTACAGGAAATAATCTCGACTGAAAGTCGATTTTTAGCGATCTTGGTTGGCTACCGAATTATTCTTGACAGCAACTATTAGAGGCTTTTACTGAGTGGAGTAAAAAAGCAAATAAAGAAGTTGATCGGTAGTCAGACAGACCATCTGTTCTGTGCCTACAGAACAGATAGGTCTGTCTGACTGCCGCTGTCATAAAACTTTTGTGATAAGTATCTAGAAGATTCACAGTGATGAAAACATGCGAAATGATAAATGATCATCATCAATCACCACAATAACCAAATTAGCTGAGTATTGAGTACTCCTAATATTAATCACTCGAATAACATCAATTCGTGTACCTACGTTACCATTAGTGTTCTATGTTGATAGAATAAACACTATTCCATGTGCTGGCAATATATAACCATCACTTGGTAGTATCTTAACTGCCGTTTCGACGTTTGCGCCTTCTATTTAAAAATACTCTTCCTTATTTAATTATATTTAGATTGAGTGAGGTTCTACATCCTTCATCGATTGGTCTGATTGGTCAGTAGATTGAGCTCATGTAAGTAATTGCAGAACAGATTATGTTATTATATTGCCATTACAAATTCTTATTACTCTATAAGGTACTAAAACTAATCAGTAAACAAGTAATCTTCACGAATCTCTTAACACTAAAACTGGTCAAAATCGTAAGTGCCTAGTCTAAATCACAAACAAACAAATTAATGATAAACACTTCCCATTATGTGAAGAAACGTGTATCCTTTCATCATCATTATCATCATTTCAGACGAAAGACGTCCACTGCTGGACATAGGCCTCTCTCAAGCACCGCCACTTTGACCGGTTCTGTGCTTCTTGCATCCAGCGCATTCCCGCGGCCTTCACCAGGTCATCGGTCTACCTTATGAGGGGCTTCCAACGCTATGTCTTCCGGTACGTGATTGCCACTCCAGCATCTTTATATTTACCCTTTAGGGGATCAAAATATTCTACATTTTCACTCAGTGACGAATTAAAGAACTCGAGTAAAAACTTGATGTCCTTACCTGTACAAAGGCTGATCTCCATCAGACTCCTTGAACCAGAGCACCATCACCACGTCATCATCAGAGTGCAGAGGCTGGATGTCGCACGGCAGTGACGCCTTCTTGCCCAGCACACCTTGTACGTCTGATGTTGGCACTGTGGAAGAAAAGATTAGTATTAATTTCCTGTTTGACACGGAGATTCGGAGATTTCAGAGGACAAGACATCAACGAGATGAATATCGATCCTTAGTACTGAGCGACCGAATATAAAGACGAAGATTACCTAAGATAACGATGTTTTTTTCCTTTGGTATAGTTAGTTAGTTCTTTAGTTAATTTAGTATAATAAATTTACTCTTTTACATTATAATAAAATTAAATGTTATTATTAGGCTTAAAAATAAAAAAACTCAATTCTGAAAAAAATTAAAGTAATAAAAACTAAAAACCAACTACTACTAAAAAGGTATAAACAAGACACCACAGACAGACAAATTAAAAATCCGGAGTCACACGTGTTAGGGCATAAATCAAACAGATTACGTGTGACTCCGGATTGTTTGTCTGTCTGTGGTGTCTTGTTTATACCTTATTAGTCGTAGTTGAGTTTTAGTTTTTATTACTTTAATTTTTTTTGTAGCTGACTTTATGTCCTCTAGAGGGCGCCATTTTTATGTGACGTCACATAGCCTATAACAAGCGGACGATCAAGACGGTTCCAACGATATCTCATTTGTCCAATTCTGATGAGTGGTTTAGAAGATAGGAGGGAACAGATGAACATACTTACATACATACATACCGGTCAAAATAATAACTAACCCTCCTTTTTTCTTCGCCGTAGTCGGGTAAAAAGTATAACAGGTGGGGTTGGAAATGACTAACTCAATTGGTCAGTATTGTTTTCGTAGAAGCATAAATCGATTGCATAGACAATAGTACTGACTAAAGACTGATCGGACGAGCTTCACTAACAAAATAATAATATTCTTGGGAAATAACCCACTTTCTCCATAAAACTATATTCCTAACCTAACCATTCGTCGATTTGCAATTCATCGCATGGCAGTACGCTGCTTGCGGGAAAGTCCGAAAGGGATACCGGGACCTTGGCAACAGGCAAATGAAGGAACACGGGTGGGTTTTAGTCAGTAAAAGTCTGACACGCCCTTCCGCTCCGCCCAGAGCGGGAGAAGTCATTGGATGATTTCCCACCCCCAAAAAAAATAAAAAAAATGGCAGTACGCTGCTATACCGAAAACTAAAGGATGAAAAATATTATTACTACCGTTATATAAGAGTACGTTCATAATTTTACCAAAAATCATGACCTACACTTACACACGTTCGATGTTATCCAATAAACCACATCCTAATTACGAATAAAATTACGTACCCTCGAAAAATTCTCCTCATTTCCCGTCACGCGATTCTCGTTCTAAACGTCCAAATTATAATGTCTATAATTGCTCACGCGTTCCCTCCACTCACACAAATTGTGGTGCCTTGAGTAACACGCTATATTCCTTGTTACTCCGTCACGGAGTAGTTTTGGTGAAAAAGTAGCAACATGAACATTGCCAGTAAACATGCCAACTTGAACAAAATGTTCTTTGATGTGTATTGGATATATGATTTGTTTTACAAACAAATGTTGATAGTTCGTAAAGGTCGATTGTGAAACTTTTTGTGATGCTCCGACCAGTTTTCTTGCTTATACTCACAAGAAAAGTATCGTTTGAACAAGAACTAGAATAAATTGAACGATTGATAGAAAACTATGCTATCTAAAAGATAGAAAATGTTTTCTGTTGAATGAGCTGAGCAAATACTGACGTGAAGATAAACTAATCTGTTTATATTGCCGTCTATAAACTTCTAATAAACCTGTAATATCGATTGGGTTATAAATAAAGGGTTACTACCGAGGAAGATTTTATTGATATGAATCGAAAAACTCAACTCCCATCTTATATCCTACACATCCACACACTAAAGTAAAAACAGTATCTTTCTATTGAACGATCTATTTTCAGAATTTATCTGAGGAAATCTCTCTACGTATGGACCAGTAAGGCAAAAATTACCAAAAGCTAAAATTGATCTAATTTTGGAAATATAATTTAAACTTTAGCTGTTGAGTAAAATATATATTTTGAAATAAATTGCTGGCAGTCGAAAACAAGATACCTACCTATATTTTCTTTATTTCCTAACCACACGTCCCAAAAATATCAAATCAAACTATAAACTTACACCATTTGAAGGTCAGACACATAAAATAGTTCCAGTAGTCGTAAAATGCTCAGAAAATCACTTACACAGGTCCCAATTTTAATAGAATACTAACACAAGAACCCCTCAAACGCGTCCCTACATTGTATCTACTATCCGGTGGCCAAAGATTTGTGATTAAATCTCTATCCAGTGGTTTTATAGCTTCATTAACATCGATAGCAAAGTTGCAAACTATCAGAACATTGTTTCAAAAGATAAGGCTAGGTTGAATATTCTTGAGATAAAGGTAGAAAGTAATCGTGCGAGCAAATTCAATATTGTCTTTTTCTTTGTCTTTTTTCTTTAATGCTTGTGTGTTTTAAGAATCTCTAGAGGTATCTCTTCTCTTGAAAACAAATAATAATAATGGTTTGAATTTCTTGTCTAAGGAGATTTTGAAGTTTTATCTCCACAGTCCTAATGAAAGCGAAGGCCAAAATTTGACGAAGTCATTGTAAGACTTGTAAGGTTACTGGGCAATCATTTTTTTTTTTTTTTAAATCAGCAGCTGCTTCAAACGGCTCACTTAAAAATAATGCAATCTGCCTTCATGATATAATAATACCTTCTCTATGTTTTAGGCATTCAGTCGAGGAAGTGAGTCTATCATGAATCTGAACATACTTTATCCGCGAATGTTTTATACCTACTTGCATCTTAACTCCCACATTATTATGCAAATCAAAACACTCAAGTCTTGATTCTCCATGTCGTCAATAGACTGAAAACTTTTCGTGTAAGCGGCAGTCGGTCGCGTTGACCTACTTTGTGTATTCGCGGCACAGCGTCGAAACACACTACTCGCTAGAAATATGGCTTTTATTTTATTTAATAAAGTTAGGCATTAAAAAAGTCAAGTTTATTTCTTTAATACTGTGCTGGCACTACTATCAACTGCGTTTTTCTCCAGAATTTTTAAGAGCAAATGTTGGGAGAAAAGTTATTTACTTATCTTTATTTTAAACGGGTATATCGCTGGATGTTTTATTGTCTTCCAAATCACTTAGTGATGGTACCGAATATTAAATTTATCAATACGACTAGTAGTGGGTACTCTATCTATCTATAATTCAATTATTTTACAGGATTGTCTTCACAAATTGAATGCAATCCAATTCCATAATAACAGTAAAAGTATCTGCACCAATCTAATCGTAAATTCTATACACAGCGTGTTTAAAAAACATGACTGCACTCAGATCGCAGTCACGTCAATGCTCCCATCCGATATGGCAAACGTAACCTCGCATCGCATCCTATCTTCGAACCAATTGTTTTTCTTTCATCGTAAAAATAACGCGAAGCATAAAAACATCGCTTTATAAAAAACTCGTACTTCGATAAGATAGAATAATTTAAATGTAATAAAAGTCGGATATTGGTAAATGTAACCAAAATCTGTGTTTTCTTGCAACCAGGTCACGTTTGACGCTCGATCGTTACCCATATTTACATTCCCGTTTACTTTATATTAAAACTTATTTTTATTAAAGCTTATTTCTTGAATAGAAATAAGCTTTAATAAAAATAAGTTTAATAAAAACATCTTCATGAAAGAAAACCAACCGTGAATCGGTTGGTTTTCTTTCATGAAGATGTTTTTTGGTGGCACTTTCACTAAGATCTATGTTTGTTTTATTGTCCTACTATTGATTAAGGAATACTATCATGTCCATGTCTTTCAAGGAACTATTTCTTAAACAGATTTCTAGTACTCGGTCCTTTTTTTATCGTCAGTTTGACTATCGTAAACTTGGATTTATGTATTTTAACATTCATACTCAACAACTAAAGCCAAGAAATAACTAAGAGTTCTATTACGTAATTCTACCTTCCTTTAAATAATCCCTAATATATTTGATATACCAACACGAAACACCATAGCCTAACCAATTTGCCAACCCAATAATTACTATAACACTCAAAATAAATCACAAAATGGCGGTGTGTGACCCCACTCGTCAACCACACAGAGGAAATGAACAGTGAGGAAAATTACCCACCAACTTACGTTTTTGTTCTCCTAGTACCTTCGACCCACAGATTATTTATAGCACGAACGCGCCTTATCGCTCCTTTATTTTACAATTTGGTGTTTAAGAATAATAAGAAATATTTTACCCGACGTGTTTTTGGGCTGGTGACTTGGTTGTAAGGTATCAGGTGAAATGTTTTTAATTGATTAGATATTAAAGGAAGCTTTTGTTCTGCCTCAACCACGACAGGCTCTTACAACCAAGTTTAATTCTTCAAGGACATTCTACTTAACTACAATGGTTTTTGGTACGCGGGTGTACCGCGAGTTCAAGTTTTTATGAGCGGGTTCTATCTGCACTATTATAAAACCGCCCATTGTGTCATCCCTTGTAACCCATATCTTGTGTCCGGACATGGACTAGCGATATTCTAAATACTTAAATATAAACTATATTAAAGTACAAATTTAATGATTAATTTCTATTTTACTATAAATGTTTGCTAGACCATTTTACATAGCAAAATTACAAATAAACCTCTCTTCGGCTCCGAGGCCTCCTAGTCCCAATGAAATTGAGTTATCAAACAGCCTGCGGAGAATTTTTAAATAATTATTATGTACCCTCGGATGGCCAAATGGTGGTCCGACTAGCAATATCCGTTTGCCCGTTATAAATTTTCGAAATAAAATTTCAAAAAGTTTTTGATATTTTTTTTATTTTGTAAGCAAAGCACGATTTGTTTTGAAAATTATGATTTTTTTATTTTTGGATATTGAATGGATTTTATATTCAACTAGCTGGTGCCCACGGCTTCACCCGTTCTTTCGTGCCCGTCCTTTCGTTCGTGGATGTCGGTTATTATTATACTAAAACCTTCCTCGAGAACCACTCTATCCATTGGTGAAAACAGCATAAATATCGATGCAGTAGTTTTTGAGTTTATCGCGAACAGGACGATAGATAGACGCGGCGGAGGACTTTGTTTTATAAATATAAGGATACCTATTGCAAATATAACATTAACACTGGCCAAGTGTTAGAGCCAGGTTATGGAAATACTGTTTACAGTAACATTTGCTTATCAAATTGACACACTACATCAATTTGCCGTGTATTAATGCCATTTCATACAACTGTCAAAGAATGACAGTAATGAGTTCAATAAGTACACATAGTCGCATTTGTGTAATGCCCATGCTATGCTGAAGTCTTTTCGATACAAGAGTAGGCAACAATGCCCAATGTATCAATCAATCTGCCCAGTCTTTTCGAGCGACTGCCTATCTGACCTCACCTATCCAGTTACTGGGTAACACAATACCCCTTGGTAAGACTGGCTATCATAGTTTTCGGCTTCTGACTACCCGTAACGACTGTCAAAGATCTACAAATGACAGCCGGGACCAAAAGTGCTTTTCGAGACACGGAGGTGTCTGGATATGTAATAGATGGTCACCCATCCATGAACCGACCATGGAAAGCATAGCATAACCTTGAGTAAACCCGTGTGGCTGTTATTATTTAGCCACGAGCCTAATCTATCTTATTGGGCAATTTCAGGAAGTAGTTTTAATCCGATTAGCTGAACAAAATAGGTTCTTTGTCGGTCACGGAAATATTAGTAGAATGTCAGCATATAAACACTTATATCATACAAAAGATAATCTTGTGTGGGCAGTCTCATGTCTACTTACCTACTCGTCGCCTACGTATACATTTTTCTTGTTTATTGACGACCTTTTATTATTGGAGATTTATGTATTAACGGTTTATTTAGATGATACTTTTGTGCCCACAAGTTTTTGGGTATTGAGTGAATAATGTAATTGTTATTTGGGTTTGTATGTGTTATTGTATTTTTGGATACTTTTGTAACTTCACATGCTACTATGCACTTTGAGGCATCAAAACAGAAGCCATTTTTTATTTGTAATTTTTTTTTTACTCATGTATCAATACTCAAATATACGCACGTCTGGCTCAGACTGGACAGACTGCGGCACGTGATTTTCTTCTCGGCAGAGCAGCACTGGTCAGATCAATTTGTGTGTTTTTTGGTACGCATTAACTTTAAGTCAAATTTGTGAAGAGAGAATAAATGATTATTGTATTGTATTGTTGTGTATTGTGTATTTGAGAATTAACGGTATTTCAAGAAAGTTAGTAAGTTCACGAAATTAAGTTTACTTTAAATAATTATTTTAATAATTATTGTATGCTTTGTTTGATCAACCATTATAATTGAATAAGCTGGAAGAGGACACAGCAAAAAGAAAACTGGAAATGATAAAGATAGATATTTCGATATCTACAAAGGAAAATATATACGGTATTCTTAAGCAAGGGGCACTCGGCCTAATATATTATAAGGTCCAAGTATATACTTCAGCATTTGAAACGGTAGCAATGTGATATGTATGCAAATTGTTCAAGTAAATCACTGGGGTATTTACCGACCGGGAACGTTACACGCTTTTGAGGTTAAAAGTTTGTTCCTTTGTATATTTTGGTTTATTTAAAATTAAATGAGTTATGTTAGCAAAACACCCGGCCAGATGGTGGCCTGAATATAATGTTTAATGCAAATCATATTGTTTTCCTCCACAGATAAATTATAAGTATTGTTATTAATAGTAATCATTTTTTTATTCATAAAAACCATAGTGTAATATTGAAATGAAAAAATTGAATAATTCGAATAGGAATTAATTTTCTTTGAAAACCTAAAATTGAATTATTAGTTTTAATAATTAATTATTCCCTAATACATTAAGATTCTAAATGTGAAAAGCTAAGTTTCGAGACGAACTACTAACTTTATAGTTAAGTTTTATTTCAATGTTAATTAGAAATACCGCAGATGATTTTAAAGTCTACGTAAAAACTGAAATCGAGTTTGACGCAGTTCGTCAAGTTTTGATATACCGTGACCCGAACAACTTTTCAGACATTTTAATTTTATCGTTTCAAAAAGTTGTTAATAGCATTTTACGAAAACTCTCCAGTGTCTACTGATTGTAATAGAATTTTGTATTCGCAATAAAAGACAAAGTACTCGACGATAAAGAAAATTAGTCATTTCGAAGTTTTTATTGTTCAGTTTTTGTTCTGATCTTAAAAGTTTGTTCATTTGACGGTGGGAGTTTGTTTTTAAATAAATTCTAGTCTCGCATATGTCTGCAAAGTTCAAAAGTATGGCACATTATTAAGTTATACAGGGTGTTGGTGCATCGTATGCCAACTGAAAATGGCGTATAGGAGAGGTCACTACGCTATCTTGTCAGGCCCCGAAAAAATTCTTGGCCCCACGGGATCTTTTTAATTACCAGATGAGGAAAAACGCTAGATGTTATTTGCAAGTAATTTAAATTTTGATAGAATCGTACAACATGAAACATTACAATAAAAAAATACATTGGAGGTTATACCAATATCTTTTTGTTTTTTACTAAGTCCGAAGGGTTTGGGGATTTTTCAAAAATAATATTAAATAATCCCATGGGGCCAACATTTTTTTGGGGCCCGGTGAGATAGCCAATTACCCTTCCTATCCACCATTTTCATTTGGCACACGATACACGAAACACCCTGTATAACTTCTCACTCTCTAGGAAATCTAAAAATAACTTAGACATTAAACAAAGAAGTATGGGACATAAACGTCAAACGATCACGACACGCTTCTATCAAGGTAAGCAATTAGCTAAGTGTCAATCATTGTTTAGAAAGCTGACCTTAATAATTTTGTGTCGTCACATAATTGTGCTGTGTTGGATAATCTTTTGTATTACCTACTACCAATTTAATAATATATGTTAAAGTCAACGTCTAGTGAATGAATCCACCAAATTTTTTTTTTCGTTCAATCGTTTTATGACTCTCAGCGCGCGCAATCAACAGGCATGTGCACAAGAGTTTTTTTTAATATTATGAAAGTAAGTACTAAGAAAAGATAAAACCAAAATAAGGGTTATATTGCGATGAAAATTCAAATTCAAATATTGTTATTTGTAAAAAAATAGGTAAACAAAAAAAGGTTGTATGAAATGTTTGATAATCATGGCTTGTTTTTTTTTAGTCTATGCAAATAGTATAATTAATCATAGTATTTAAAATAATATTATGTACATGGCTTGTTACTTCATACATAATAAGACATCCCGTTTTGTTTCTAGTGAAGATTGTGACATCAAAATCCATAAGGGTAATTATACCCGTTATATATCTCCTATAGATACCTAAGTATATTTATACATAAAAAGAAAGGCAACGATACAAATCATTAATACCCAAGATCAAAATCTGAGCACAGCTATCATTTTTTACAACACCCTGAGGCAGTAACAGACTGTCAATTACAAAAAAAAAACCAAACAATTGCTACACACTTTTTGCACAGTCATACGTTATCAATGTTTTTTTGCCATTTGTATTTTCTACATACAGATACAGTCCAAGGTTCTAAAATGACTCGTATTAGTATGAACCGGAACTTGATAAATACTGATGGTATCTTTCTGCGAATCGTAAGAATGTTGGGTGGTCATGTCGAATTACTGCTAAACCGTCTATGACATCACGAGGTTCGTTGGACTGAGTTTCCGCTTGAACTGGTCATCATTATAAGTATTCTATGACTTACCGTTTTTAGGGGATTTATCTTTATGTAAAAATGTCTATTGCCAGTCCATTTGGATTGTAATGTCGTCTGTGTAGCAAAAATCATATGTGGCCCTAATTTTAAGGGATGCTGTCAAGAAGTTATAAGTTCAAATGTGACAACAACGTGACTTTTTTAAATTCATTTATTAGTACTTTTTAAGTTAATCTTTTACCTAAACATTACTGACTGTGTAGTGACAGAAAACGTCGTGAAGAAACGTGGACCCACCACTAGTCTCTGATATTGCAACGAGTAAGCATTTCTTTGTGAGAATAAGAATGATTTGCTCTGCAGCGGTAGAACTTCTGACGGTAAAAAACTGCACATAGTGTCAGTAGAATGAGCATCGCCATATTGAATTGGACGTTGCGTTTGCATAAGGCAAATAACGCACTGTAGTTACACATCCTGATCCGTTAGCATGTTTGATTGGCTTTACGGTGCCTGTGTGTGACTATTGAACTGAGTAACTTTACTAACTATCTGCCTATAGTGAAGTATCTTCTATAGGTTGATCTTGTAGATTTTATAACCGTCGTGGAATGTCTAGCTTTCTTAATTCTTACAAGATTACATAGCATAACATTTCTAATAAAAATCTTTCTGTTACCAATTTCAAATGAAATCCAAGATTATATCGTTCATAAAGCTTAACATCTTATATTATTTTCTGTCCCCATGTTCAATTTTGAAGTAAATATTGTTATTTATAGTAATAATTAAATGATTAATCTTTATTAGATTGGTGCTGGGAAATTGCTTTCAGGAGCAAATATTATTATAGTAAATATTGTAGTCTGCGTAAACTAATATATTTAGCTGTTATTACGTTTTGCTAACTAATTAATTTGGGTTGTGATAGTAAACTTTTCTATGAAACTCTACGATATTAAATTTATTCATCATTTTCTAATCAATTTCTGTTTCAGTATCGTAGAACGTATCTTGTACCTTTACGCTGGTGCTGTCAAATTAATTACGACGTTATATATTAAAAACAGCGGTATTTATTGTCAGTGGAATTTTATTATAACAGCTTATGAATGCAATTACAATTTGTTTGATGAGCATTAGTTCCTATGTTGGATTGGACTGAATAAAAAAGAATCAGTAGACGAAACTCAATCTCAATTAACTAAATAGGTAATTACCTTTTTGTTAGGACTCCAAATTACCCGCTAAACACGATATTCACTGAATTAATTGACATCCAATTAATTTAAATCAGTTTAATTAGCCTGCTCCGTTTACTTCATCCCCTTGAATGCATCTACCCCTCCTCACTTAAGTAAACGTTTAAACACTTCTAAACTTAATCACATTATTTTATCGTTTCCATTCACCATTCCACCTTCATCTTCCGCATTAAAAACAATCATTTCAAATATCTGTCTAGCGATTATACGATTTTCATCATTTGAATCAAAATCGTCCATTTGTAATATTCCTTAATGATCTAACGATCTTGTTCGTGAATCAGTGAGGCATTTCCTGTCGTTAATGACTCAATCCTTATAATAATTATTATAATGATGAGTTAAATAACCTGTTTCGCGTATAATTAATGGTTTTTTTTAATTCATAATGTCGTTAATCATATAACTTTAAAATTCGATTGACAACTAATTTACGGTGTTAGTAATTTTGCGAACTACTTAATTTTTGTCTATGAAATGATAAATATTTATCGGGTTTTCCTAATCAGAAGATTCATTATCTTTGATGCTTCATAATTCTCCAAAAGTCCATAAAAAGTGGTTACATTAAAAACTCTTATCATCCAGCATATTTGAGAAGCGGGATTTGAAATAAATCATATCATCTAGATAAACTTGAATTTCAACATCAGCATAAAATCGTGAGAACTAAATCATCATTCACTTAACTTGCTACAAAATCTATTACTAAACTAGAATAGCAAGTACAGACAATATTAATTTTTATCTTGAATTGATATTTAATTATAAAAGGATGTTGGTGTTTCCAACTGATAATAACCAGTCGTTAACACCACTAGACAAACTATAATTTCACACCACCTAACTGATTATTATGTAGGAACCTAAAATAGTAGATGAGTAAATTATAATGTTCATAGTATCCTCGGAGCTTGTTTTGTTAGTAATCAATTATGGCACCAGTTTGTTTTAGACGATGTTATTAGGATCATACGATTAAGCTGCAATTAATACAAAAGATGTTGGGTTTGTCGGATATTATTATTTATTGAGATAATCTCAAATGAAATAACAATAACGTGGAGGAGGATAGTTAGTGATAATTTAACTTTGACAGAAGGCTGCCACGTTCTTTCCAAATTCCTTTGTAAAAAAAACAAGTTGCTTGAAATTAAGAATCGGAATTGGAGTTAAACCAGTCTTAAAATCACACCCGACTGATTGAACCCAAAGTAAATACGTACTAGATCGGAAAACCCACTATCCACACAATGTTCTAGAACAATTTCCACCGACCAAAATATTTTAAGACACTGAAGTCGCCGTCCAACGTTCACCGGAGACTTCCAACAATAACCGGCTAAACTCGGCCGTGCAGTTATAATAAAAGGCTTTGCATCGCGATCCTCGACACAAAGCTACTCTCATTATATTACGTCACTCGTGCTGAGATTCCTTCGTAAACTGCTTAAGAGAGGGCCAAAAAGCATGGGGGCAGGTTTTAGTCGCGTCAGATTTGATTCATTATTATTAATATAGGGGTTCAATTTATAAACGTTGCTTAAAGTTAAGTAATTATTAACGTCTGATTAACCGTATGTTTTTTTGAAGTTTAAACTTTCGTTTAGCTTTAAGCAACGTTTATAAATAAACTTTTAATTGTTTTGGAGACTATAATAGATTATTTTTTTAAGATTTTGGTTTATGATTAGAATCCTATTCTCTCTTTTATCCTGATTTATTATACACAAAATAAGTTTAGAATTTGGTACGCATATTGCTTTGCCATAACTATCTATTTTATTTCCTAATAACCGGCATCATCTTCTTTCTGTGTAGGTTATGAAATTTTCAAACTAACAGATATTTTAATCAAATCCTAACTGTACACGCAAAATTATCGCACTTGTCATTTTACGAAAAACAAGTGCGCGTGTACAGTGTTTCTTTTACGTATCTTTAATATTCTTTGTGAATATTATAATTATTAATATTTTTTACTACTTTAAATACGAAAGTGAGTTTATTTTACGTGTTACGCTTTCACGCTAAAATGGATGAAAGTATTTGGATGAAATTTGGCATTTGGGTAGATTATGGACTGGAGATGGACAAAGGCTACTTTTTATCCTCGATTGCAGACGAAGTCGCGGGCAACAGCTAATTATAAATAATGCTGACATTTGAGCCAAAACGCGCACAAAATTGAGTTAGCAATATTGTTTTGGTGGTGGCCCGGTGGTAACGGCCGCGACTTATCGAGTTGTAGGTCGTAGATTTGAAACTTTACTTTGTGTAGATAATTTCATCACTACTGCTCTCAAAACGGTGAAGGAAAACATTGTGAGGAAATCGGCATGTGCTAGAACCAAAAATTCGAAGACATGTGACATCTACCAACCCGCAATCAGCCCTCGTGGTGGATTATGGCCCACTCCCTCTCACAGAGAGGAGGCCTGTGTCCCAGCAGTGGGAACGTTATATGCAGATTATGCTAATGGTGTTTTGTATAAATATTTTAGAATTGTTTGCCCTATTTCAATATCAGTTTGACTTTTATATTTCTCTTCTTCTTATTTTATTTTATTTGCAAATTGTTTATTGATTTATGAAATTCCAGGCATCGTTTTATTGCTATTTACATCTATTGTTGGAATGCAGATCGTTCTAATAATGTTATTTCGCTGGAGTTAGATGGGTCGTACTTCAACATCGATGCAATGAATGTTAATGATACTATAATCATCAACTGAGCAAAAAGCGAAATAATCATCTCAACTGTCATTCTCAATTCCTTAAACTGGTGACTACGGGCATTATAATGGTCATAGCCCAAATAATTATCATGTTCAACTATGTATGTGAATGGAGGTAACATAAAACTCCGCCCATTGACGTCAACCCTCTTCTAGTACAGACAATTTTTACTTAGTCTAAGAACATTACTAATTGAACATATAGCTCATATTTATTAATTGCAAAGTGAAACACATATTTTCACAATATTAAAACAAAAATAACTACGTGCTTCCACTTTAATTTGACCATATAACACACACTACACAAGCTTTAACACCGGAACATAAAATACAACTTGGTGTAGGTATCTCGGACTTTGCAAACAGTGTAACACACCCTTAAGCCGGGCGTGTTCGCGGCTCACACCGCTCTTATTAAGGCTTTTCGGTCCACCTGGCGAGACTGTACCGAATACCGTGGAGACCGGTGTTCTGAGGTAGTGATAAGTTGTATTAAACTACCGTCTTTTCTCGTGTGGAATAACCGAACTGCTTTTGGAAACCTGGCTCTAACACGCACGTAGATACGTAGGGAGTTAGTCTTATGGCAGCCCTTTGTCTAAGGGTATGGACCCAAAATAATAAATAAAGGGAAATAAAATTGGTGAAATATGGATGTTATGTACCGAAATCTTCATATGTTTTAGGCCGAGTTCACACCAAATGTATTTAATTGACTGCTACCAACTGTGAGCAAGCGTTGCGCAGTTTACTGCCTTTCCATAGTTATTCAACTTTTCGTTAACACCGAACAATACGAGATAACACGCTTTAGTGAGCTTGCTCACTATCTGCGGCTGACGATGCGTTTGGTTTAAACGCGGCCTTTAGGATGTGAATTATGTTTTTGCCACCTACGAACACTTCAACAGACATGAAATGAAATATAATCTAACTAAATAATAAAAGCGTTTGATTAATAAAATTATAAAAAGTAAACCGTGCATCAATTATTAGTGCAGATACTAAAACATTAATGACATGTACAGTCGTTAATTACTCTTTTCAATAGCCTCTGTCCATGGGCAGTGAACTAATTACCTATCACGGTACACACAGTGATGATACACAATGAGCAATGACTTCACAGTTTGCATAATACAATGATCATTGAAGAACATAAGATGGATGCAGTCTTAAAATTACTATCATATTAGATTTTTAATTATTTAAACTCCAAAAAACAGCAAAAAGCTATTGAAACCCTACTTTTTATAAGATTATTCTATTTTTTTAGCTTAATTTGTGAGTGATATTCAGGTTTTGTTTACTCTTGCAGCTTCAATAAAACTATTAATGTCCACTCTGTTTATCAACCTTTATAAGTAGTTTCCTTACTACTGAGTTTTATTTTATTAAGTTCCGCTCTACCTTACACAGGAACTTGCCTTCCGTTTACATTAATCGAATTGTATAACCACTTCAAAGAAAACCATGGTGGTCCCCAAGTCCCTACTACCCACACGGCTGACCTACATGGAATTCTTGTTAAAGCCCCTATAAAATCAATCGTTAAAATTCAATTTATTTGTAACATAGTCTAGCTCTGACCTTAAGGTCAATCATTATGAAACAAAAAACACGAACAATACTGGTTTAACAATTAATGGTTTCAACTAAAAATTATCTTCCCACTCATCACCTACACAGTCCAGAGCCATATAACATTGTAGTATTGTGTTAATTCACTCATTAGATAGATTTAAGGTGAAGAATTAGTCATGTTTCGGCCATTATAAAACTATACTACGATTCAGACACATTGCTTTGACTGGCATACTAGAAAAACATGTCGATGAAAAAGTCCTAGCAAAGATCGTTTTTTGTTGGCAAGAAATCATGCCTTACCATATTGGCTGTGTTCATAATGCTGGTAACCAATGATATGGTTGGCAGTGGTATACTATAGAAGTCACCTAATCACTCGGTGTTTGAAAGCGTTCAAGTTAGCTATCAGGAAACAACGAGGGCATTAATTAAATGCAGTTGAAAATAAAAAACTGACCACCAAGTTGAAATAGGTACTCCACTTAATTAAAACTTGCCCCCAACCACAAACACTTAATATCACGGCACACCTTTCTTCAAAAGCGACCTTGAAACCAGCCAACACAAGACAAATAGCAAGTAAACAACGAAGCTATTGTCCGCCATTGTAAAAAAGTAATTGTTTCTACACTCTTGTGTTCTGACAGCATGTACGGGCATCGATCAGCACCCACATAGGGTACTTTGGTACAGTGTCATTGAGATGGACTTACGAAATTCTTTGAAGTGTGGTTTGAGTTAAAGAAATGAGCGGTGAGAGTTTTATATTGGTTTTCACAAATAACGTACAATCATAGTAGAATTTCTCACAGTATTAAAAAACAAGTTGAAGTTGTGTGGTGTTAGGTTTCAAAGCTTACTTACATGGTTATAGATTTTGCAATTTTATATATATTCATCTTCTGTCGTATTAAACTTAGTCCCAGCCTTAGAAAAGATTACGCTAAGCAAGTTTAATTATTGGGCTGAGAGTTCATAGCATTCACCTGATTTTTTTCTTTACGAACCGCCAACTATTTTCTTATTTATCGTTGATTTTTAAACAGTTTCAGATACTTAACGCTAATGTTCATATCTTAAAGCAATATCAACCACAGAAGATTTCATAACAGCCTCATAATTATTATTGTAATTATGGTTAGTCACTATATGCAAAAACAACATTATATTGGTACATTTCGAGTCAAGGTCGAGTGTGTCATTCATTTGATTGATACGCGAGTCCAATCAGTAATGAAGATCATTTATTTATAACTTATGACTTTTTTGACAGACTGCTTTTATGGCTACAATGGGAGCTATTGTTGGTAATGCTCTTGCGATTTTACAAAACACTGATTTCTACCATTCCATTAGGTGTTTATGCAGCACATAGCCTAATTATGTTCCCACTGCTGAGGCACAGGCCTTCTGTTTGTGAGAGGACCTGCACCTGAATACTAGTTTTTTTTTACATGGAACGACTGCCTAATCAGCCTAATTGACCTCCACAACTCAGTAACTGGGAAACACGATACCCGTTCTGACGTGTAAATCCAATGCACTGTAACTTAGCGCTCATTTGATTATTTCGAGGATATTTCTGAGTTACAGTGTTTTAGATTCACACGTCAGCGGTTGGTAAGACTGGTTATCAGACTATGGGCTTATGCCTACGAATAACGACCAGGACCAACGGCTCAACGTGTTTTCGGACGCATGGAGGGGTTTCAGTGATGGATGGTCACTCATCCAGGAACTGATCGCGGCAAGCGTAGCTTAACCTTCAATGGACACATGCGGTTATTATCATCCACAAGGTGCTTTAAAAATATAAGGCTGAAGGCTGATATATCTTAGCACAATTCTGACAACCCGTCTTACCAAGGCGTATCGTATAACCCAGCCTATCTGATCTCCACAACCCAGTTAGGGTTATAGAGGTCAGATAGGCAGTTGCTCCATGGAAATACTGGTATTCAGCTGCATCCAGTTAGTCTGGAAGCTGACCTCAACATAGTTGGGAAAAGTATGATGATGATAGTTTTAGCTCAAACTACGTGTATCTAACAAAGACGTGACTTCCAAATCTTTTCGTATTATTCTTTGTTTTACAATTCTAATCAAAAGATTCTCCTAGACCCAGACTAAGTAACACTTCAACTTGTTGGAGTAGATCCACCCTTGAGGTAATAGCCCTAGATTTAAGTTGCCCTTCGTAAAATTGGTAGGTCTAGTGTGTTTTGTAGTGAAATACGAGCCCTTATTTTGGCAAGATAAAAATGGCTTGGCATGGAGTAAAGATAGATACGGAAAATAAAGAGAATACGATTTTTGTTTTATGACTGTCTTATAAGAAACTTTGTCGGTTATAAGTTTATAACGTCAGAAGCTCTGATCTTGAAATTAACTCTATAATCTTGTACCTATAGTAGGAAGTTCTCGCAATTTTCAGAAATAAGCTTATTGTAACGTTCAAGCCTTGATTAATGAGACTCAATAATTAACTTAATTTTGTGCTACACCCGGGCGGCTATACCGTAAACACAAAAAAAAATCTGGAGTCACAATTTTTTTTTTCTAATATCTCTATCAATCGGCCTGTCTTTTCCTAACTATGTTGGGATCGACTTCCAGTCTAACCGGATGCAGCTGAATACCAGTATCTTACATGGAGCGACTGACTATCTGACTTCCACAACCTTGGGAAACACTATACCCCTTGGTAAGACTGGTTGAAACGTTTTTTGAGCTTCTGACTACCCGTTACAACTGTTAAAGTTATATGACAGGCGGGACCAACGGCTTAACGTGCATTCCGAGACACGGAGAGATCTCGAGACGTATGGTCACCCACTCGATATGTAACGTATGGTCACCCATCCATGCTCCGTCCGCGGCAAGCGTACCCTCGATCGACCCGTGCGGCTATTATTATCTAATAATATCTCCTCGTTTTGTTTTATCACGGATGCATCACTTATTAAATTGTTATATCGACAGGGCTCCCAATACACAAAATAAAACCGTATAAAAGCAGCTGTTATACACAATATCTAATAGAGTTTCAATTTAATAAGAGATTATCGCTCGTTAACTTTGTACAGGAACTCAGGGCTAATCCCTAATTAGATAGATTGCCTGTACACCAAAAGCATAGACTAGATTTCCTGTTGATAATTATAAACGATTTACGCGAAACTAAAGTAAACGTAGAAAGCGTAATTAAAATGTTTTATGGGAACTTGTTGAGTTTCAGGTAATTATCGTGGTATATTAAATTACAATCCAGTGTTTGCAATCTGATAGCGTTTGAGTTAGTTGAAAAGTTTACTCGGAATAAAGTGCACCACTTAGCTTGTTATTTTTGCTATCTATAAACAAAGGCTAGGTGGAGCGACGATCTTCGAAGGGTGGCTGGTAGCAGCTGATGAGAGTTACCCAAGGAGAGGCCTATATCCAACAGTGGACATAGGCCACTGATGATAATGATGAATAAATTGTAAGAACTCGGAAGAGTGCTGGAGTGCAGTGCTGTGTGTGTGCGTATAAGAATATGCTATCTTATTCATAAAGATGTCCATTTCAATTGATATACGCACAGTTGACACTGCATTGAATCGTAGGAAATAAATTGCAATTATGAATGCCTTTTGTCATTTACTTGTTTCATCCATTAATACCTTCCATTAGTCTGCTCGAGAACAAAGTTTAATTATAAAGTCAATTAATATTTAAATCTTTATAAGTTACACTGTTCTTTTTAGTGTCTAGAATTTACTAATTGCGTATACTAGTACAAGTCGTTCATTGCTATTGTTTGGCTATTCCTTTATTCCGTTGGGACACCTTTTTCAGTCCATAGTTCACGTCACATTGGTCTTTGTCGCCACTCTATTCAACTTGTTGGCCACTGAATTATTAAACTCCATCAGCAGAAAACTACTAAAACTACACTGTCACTTCGAAAAAAAACTGTACCTTGATTTAGCTTTTGACTTTGAGAAAATCAGCTAAAATATAAATACACTGCAGGGCAAAAAGATCTCATGCAAGGAAACTATAAAAAAACTAATAGAAGAGTTTACTTGTTTCTAAAATTGGAAATAATAATGCAGCATTATTATGGTGTCCAATATAAATAAAATATAACTATCATTTTGAGCAAGCCACATTGGGAAATACACATCGACGCCCCCAAGCAATAAGTCGGTAATCGTAAAACAAATTTTACAGGAGAAATGTTTTTCTGTTTTTCTTGAATAGCTTTTTAACGAGTCGGAGTAGTGAGGTCATTGATACATCAAACGATTTTAACATTAAAATTTTGTGCGTGAAAAGCCTTGCAATTTAAGAAAATAAATATTACAAAAATATATTAGGTAAATTGTTCAGGTATACGGAAACACTTACGCCATTATTGCAGTAAATTAGTAAACAATGTTGATACGTAACATTACAATACGGACTTTACCGGCGTAATTTTTCATCTTGAAGACGATACGTAATTGTTTATTACGGTGTTATTGCGCTGTGGGGCGCAAAAATATAAACAGCAATATCGAAAATGGGACCAGACGTGTTCAAATTAGATACGTATTGCAATTTTACACATATTTATTAATTAATTATTTACTTTATAAGCCTTGTTAGTTCCTATTACGGTCTGAGCTGACTCAAAATAATTCGACAACAACAACGTGCTAGCGTCTTACCAAGAACTGCACGAAATTCATTCACGCCAATAAGTCGGTAATAGCAACTTACCAAAATTAAATACGAAATACACTTTTGTATTGATACGTAAAGATACTTTTCTCGACATCATTTCGTTTTTTAATTTCCCTACAATAAAAGTGTTTTTCATGACATCTTCGTAAATATAACCACGAAAAATGTGAAATAAATTACTAAGATGTATCCCAACCCATAGGTTCCGAATTTGACATAACAATAAAAAGTCCATAATTGGGAATCAAACGAGCTTACCTGTTAAGCGAAGTCTTGATTCTAATTTTACGAACGGCGATCTGAAATATAATTAAGTTTAACACAGTAGTATTTCTTACACACACGTGGTAACATCGCGATTTTTAGAGATAAAGATATTAAAAATATAGTTTTAAATAGAATTGTTTCACCTCATCGTTGGCAACACAGGAATGTCACTTATTTTAGAGATCCTTAAGGTATGGAACAATATCTGTTTTCTGTACAGAGTGGTTCCACATACTTAAATTCACTAGATTTTCCTGAAAGTATAGGTGAGTTAAGTAGGCTAATTATTGCAGCTTTGGGGCTGTAAGCCAGTGGCGGGCGGGTAATTATATTTCAGATCGCCGTTCGTAAAATTAGAATCAAGACTTCGCTTAACAGGTAAGCTCGTTTGATTCCCAATTTTACTTCACGGCGATCTGAAATATAATTAAGTTTAACACAGTAGATGTTTAGAGCTAACTGCAATAATTCAGTTATATAATAAATTATCTGGTTATAAATGTTCTGGTTTATAATTAGGTGCTCTACTATTCTCCTTCATTAGCATTGCTTGTTAAGGAATAATAAATTATTGTATATCAACAAAAATAAACATGATTGACAACCAGTAACCCCACATTGTAACTGACTCAATTGATGTCATCATCTCTTTGTTGGGCTGCTGTATGGGTTGTACTGTGAGAGGAAGAATTAATGTTCTTCTTACTTATTGGTACTTACCTAGTTATAAAACTTTAAAACAGTCTCAGTATTTGATTCATTGGTCCACAGAGTCGACATTAGAGTCGAAAGGACAGGCAACGGAGCAGAATACTTATGCCATTGCAGGCTATTATTTAAAGAATTAAAAATTCTTCCACTCCCGTGCCTTTATATTTTTAAGGCTTGTTTATTTGTTAAAAAATACCCACATTTATTCCTATTAAATGAGCAAGTCTCCCAAAGCCGGAAGAAAATAATGCCGGGGAATTGCTAGTACCTCCTCAGAGATTGCAACTATACAGTAAAAATGCCAGTTGTATGACAGTAAAAATGTATAATAAATTACCACCTGGCTTGAGAACGTGACCAATTAATAAATTCAAATGTAAAATGTTTACTTGGCTCTTAGACATGTTTCTACTCTGTTAAAGAATTTTTAAATCATACTTTTTGACATTTTAATTAATATTCGATGATTTCTGACATAATAATTGATATTTTGGCATTACGAATAATACTATTCAAATAATCTGAATCAATATTATTGTAGCAAATTAAAAATATAAGTTCAGATCAATTTTATTAATTTAATGTAATTTTTGTTGTAATGTCTATGATTTGCATGCACTTAGCTTATTTAATTTTTCTACGTCAGCAATGGTAGTATATGTGAATCAGTGTTTAATTTTTTAGATCTCAACTTCTTTGTAGGCTTCCCATAAGTTTGTAATGTGGTTGTTTTCTTAAAATCAGATCAGGAAGATATTTGTTAAATTGAATACTTTTGAAAGTTTCTAGGACTGGAAATAGCAGTCGTAGTCTATATCTCTGTTAGAGTCAACAAGATGGGTATAAAACCTCTTTTATATTTCATTTTTATTCTTTTTAATTTTAAGTATTTTATATCTTCTTTTGTTTTTCTTCTTCTATGTGTCATCTAATGTATGCACTAGACCAAAATAAATATTTTATAATATTTCAATATTTGTTTGCTTATGTCTAACAATCTCTGTGAACGTAAACGTTCACTTATTTGAGATGCGGTGTGAAGCTTAATGCATGAGTTTGCAGCTCCTAAGCTCTATAATTATGTTGTGTATTTATGGCCGATTCCTATAATTTGCTATTGTTATTGTTAAAATATGGTATCTTTGAAAATAATGAGCACAGGCCTCATAGTTGTGCATGGTATCTTTGAAAATAATGAGCACAGGCCTCCATAGTTGTGCATGGTAGACCCTCCCATGCAGAAGTAGCTATCACGGAATCTATTAGTTTATTACTGCCCAGTTGGGCAATAAAAATGTTACCATTAGTAAACTGAATAGTTAAATTTAGTTTACATTAACCCATTAGTTAGTCAGGTAGCAATTTTTTTTTTTTTGGCATATCCAAAATCAGGTATTTTCCTTTCTAATTTACATATGGTGAAAGTGTCTATTTCATGTATAATTGACAAGCTAAGAACTAGTCAAAAAACTAGATTCATTTTGAGAGCATTTATGGGTATGAATCTTTTCCCCTGAACTCATATTATCCAAAAACTAAATACTGGAATGAGTTATATTATATTTAAGTGGGGGAGTTGTATATTAATTAACTAAGGTGTGCACTTGGTGAGTCGATGGTTCTAGTTTAAAATAATTTGAAGTTAATTCATTTATGTTGGCTACACCGATTATTGTGGTACCTGACCTTGTTCATGTTCTAACCACAGGCCATTGATACCTTGTCCTCACATCATACTGCCTCCCCCCCCTTTTTTCCGACAATTTCACTTTAATGTTGTAATTATCATTGGAATCTACCACTAATTATTTAGATTAACAGTTGGAATGGTTGAATGTTTAATTAGACATTTCAATTTTATAAACTGTGAATAAGATCATCTTACAGGTCTGATGTTATGTAATGCGACTAAGATCACTAATAACCTTTGTTATAATGTAAGTAAGTATTTCAAGGCACATGTTTTTGTATAAAAATGACTTTACACTTATTGATATGTTTATAGTGGTATTTAAAGGTAAATGTTTTACAGCAGTCTTGATATATTGACAAATAAATAATCAGGGTAGATAGGTCACTACTGGGAAGTAATTTGGTACTTAAATATAGCAGAGCTATATGGTACAGTTAAAGTATAAAAGTTCTAATGTGGAATTTATCAGACAATGTAACTATATGATGAACTCTTTATTGGTTATCTGATAATGGGAAGAATCTTGCAGTACCTGTAAGATGTAATCATATTACAGCCTATCTATTAGAGTTATTACTGGGAACTTTCTTTGTCATTTTCAGTCAATCAATCAGTTTGTACAAATCAACTTAGAGAAATCATTTATAATCAGTTATAGGTCCAGAATGAGGTTGAATTTTCTATTTTGTTTGAGTCTGAAATATGTATTTCTGATAAATTCTTTGTAGATCTGTAATGCATTTTAATTCATCTCTGTATATACTAGCTATAATGGTATTGAGTAGTTAAAATATTGAATTTGATAGGTATCAAATCGTTTACTGTATCTTTGTATCCACAACCAATAACAAGATCAGTGGAGTATAGTTGTTTTGTCAGCATTTGATTGGTGCATTTTAGTATCAGTTTTATTGAGTTGTTACTTTGGAGTGTAGATATACTCCGGGTTGTTGTTGAGGTTCTCCACAAATATTCATTTTTGTTTTCAATATTGGCTGATTCCTGTTATTGACTTAGTTGTGAGATGTTTTAATTTGTTATTAACTGTAACATATCACTCTTGTTGTGTTAATTTTGCATTTGCTCAATAGAGCTGGTAAGATTCTCTATTAACATAGGGTCTTGTGGTTTTAATATTTATTGATTAATTGTTATTGTTTGTAGCTATAGAATTGTATACTTGAGTTTGTTTAGCAAGTAGAATAATTTAACATTCTAACATTCATGTCAATTAGGTATGATATTACTTTTGTTTGGTTTTAATTTAGTGAAAGTGAACATTGTTGCATCAGCCAAGTCTTTCAACAGTTTGTATTTGTCTATGTTCTTCATAAGCATAGGGTTAGTCTTTGTTTTACCTATGGTGAAAGTAACCAGTGCAGGTTATTTATGGAATGTAGAATGGAGTATGTTTTCCATCTTGTTATGAATAAATAGGGCAGCATGGAATAATACTTTGTGTTTGGTCCATTTCAGTTATATCTGAAATCAAGAGTTTCCATAGATATCTCAGCATTTGTCATCAACCAGTATCGTAGAATCATGTTAACCAAGTATTTGAATGTATGAGTGCAAAATTATAAAATTTTGCTTTAGTGTTTGGTTTACAAAATTGATATCATTTATCAATTTGTTAGTATAATTAAACCACCTAGTGCTTAGGTAAGTCACTAAGTATTTTGTACACGGTGATTTCTTTTAGATATATTTGTTTGTTAAAACTGACAACTCAGCAACATGGTCATAAACAGAAATGTAATAACATTCATTCATTTAGTAGCAGGCATGTGTAGCATTAGCTGATGATAGGTAATCAGTCAAGATGAAGTGTGTTTCCATAATATTGTCCTCGATGTGAAAGTTAGATAACTAACCTAGTTTTGAGATATCTTGCTATGAGCAGCAACCATTGTGTTAACATCCTTGATGAGAATGCTAGATCATCTCTTTTTGAGATAACACACTATGAGCATCCTTGATTCGAAAACTAGATCACCTAGTATTGAGATAACATGCTATGATCATTGTAACATTATTCTGATTTAAAAGAGTGTCTGTGGAGCTTCTTGCCCGTTCCTCTCCATGGGAACTTACTATGCTTTGGAATGGGCAACTAGCTTCATCTTTCTGACTGACCGATCCCTTGATGATTCAAAAGTGTCTGTAATTGGTTTATTTCTGACTGATGGTTTGAAATAAATGCTTTGAGTTTGAGTTTGAATTCATCTCGTGTTAAGCATTAACAGGCCATGATGCATAGGGTACCCCGTAGTCACTGATAATAGTCCAGGTGCGGTAGAATCCCACACTTACTGAGTAAAATGTTTTGCAATTGAATAACCTACAGACAATGTGCAGGTCGAAGTAAGGCTGTCTCGCAGTCTTCATACTTGTAAATTAAAAGCATATTGGACCACCATTTCACAATTTCTTAATCCATTCCATGCCAAATATGTACTTATCAGCTAACAACATTGGATCAATGTTGTTAAAGTATCGCGTACTTACTGATAACAATCCAGGTGCGGTAGAATCCCGCACTCAGAGTATAATGCTTTGCAAATTAATAACCCACAGACAATGTTTAGGACTAAGTCAGGCTGTCTCGCAGCCTTCATACTCGTAAATTAAAAGCATATTGGACCACCTTTTAACAATTTCTTAACCTAAGTCATAAAAATGTGGCTTACCTGTTATGACGAGTACATAAAATACCAGGTTTAGCTATGTGGAGAGACATTGCTAAGGGCATCACGTGCCACCTTGGTAGTTCTTCCAGCTAGTAACGTGGAAATAACGTTTCGGAGAGTATGTACTCACTGGAGGGGTAGTTGACAAGCGCATACCAGCTAGCTATGTACTGTAACATCGCTAAGGGCATCACGTGCCTCTCTGGTAGCTTTCATCCAGCTAAGTAACATGGAGGTAATGTTACTGAGGACATCTCGTGTCCACTGGAGAGATAATGCAAAAAGTTTGCATCACGCACTGTAATGTGCATTGTTGTCCATCATAATGCTTGTATCACGTACAAAGTGGTCAGTTAAAGCCAGGCATTCTCGTCACATTAATGTTCTGGGAGTCCTCAGGTTAATGGTTCATCCAATGTTGGCCAGGAGTCAGGACTAAGGGTGCCTCTGATGTTTGTAACTGCTCCCCTTGATCTCTTTGGTGAACGCCGCGGCAGTCTCAGGTTTCCACTAACGATGCACTTAATACATTTGCCATCACTTAACAAAGTTAACATTTTGTTATTTTAGTAAATAATACCGAAAAACTTATTTAAAATAATAATTTGATTAGCGAGAGCCTATTTCGATGCGATGTCACAGAGCGCGCGAAAAGAAAAGTGACATTCCTGTGTTGCCAACGATGAGGTGAAACAATTATATTTAAAACTATATTTTTAATATCTTTATCTCTAAAAATCGCGATGTTACCACGTGTGTGTAAGAAATACTACTGTGTTAAACTTAATTATATTTCAGATCGCCGTGAAGTAAAATAGCAAATTACCAACTTATTGCTTGGGGGTATCCACATGTATACACATTAACTTGGTGCTAGGAGATCCTAGCGGAAAACACAATTTATACAACGTGTAATAGAATAAGCGCAAGACCTGAAAGTAGTTTGCTCAGAATCGACTTCTGAATCGATTTCCGTCATTATCTTTATGTGTTAATTTTTCATGAAAAAATCTTTTATTTAACTGAAATTAGAACCACTGCGTCATAACATAACAAGGTAATAAGATATTTTATTTAAGGAAATTTAAGCCTTATCTCAAACGAATAAAGCCTATTTAAATGCATAACCAAATTTGTAATACGCTCATAGATATCCTATGTGTAAGTGCGCGTTAAATAAAATAGTTAATTTAAGGTGTGGTTTAATTAAATTAAATTACAGATATTATTTTAGTCTTATAATTTAATATTCTAATTGGGGTGTATGAGCTCTTGCGTTTATTCCGTTACACGTTGTATATAAACAGTATGTTAACTAATAAAGGGTGTTCCCACTAACCCGCAATACTGCGTAAAAACATGTTAAAAAAAATATTACCACACAAAACAAAACATTTTTTTGGCAGGACAGTAGTTACCTCTGCCTTACCTTCTGGGAGAAAAAGGCGTAATTTCAGATTGTCATGTTATGTTCATTGTAACAAAGACGACTAGAATATCACAAGACATTATCTTGACCTCAGTCTACATCTAACATTTACCATATTATTTATCTGTCTTAAAGCATCACCCACAAAGGTTAATTAAACCTAGTCGATACCGCCTCGACATAACTGAAATTAATTGAACTCGAGAATTTATATAAAGCGATACTTCTTCCCCTGTGACAGGCATTAGTCTGACGGGATGGACCAATTTGGGAGTGGAAGCGATTTTTGAAGTTATTTATGGACCCAATATTGGAGTCAATAGACTGTATTGGGTACATAAATATCTTGTTTACTTTTGGGGCTGAACGGTTTCGTTTTATAGAGGAAAACTAATTATGTTGATTATGAAGAAAGATGAAAATGTACAACAATGACGTAATTTATATAGGGCTAGCTGCGCCCCGCGGTTTCACCCGCGTAAGTCTCGATTCCGTGGGAATATCGGGATAAAAAGTATCCTGTGTCCTGTTCCAGATCATGGTCTACCCATGTGCCAAATTTCATCTAAATCCGTTCAGCCGTTTTAGAATAAAAGCGTAATCACTTTCGCATTTATAATATTAGTTAAGATTAGGATTTTATGCAGATTATAGTCGATGCAGAACATTTTTATGAGTTCAATTTTATACTTCATCATTTCGACTGAAGATCAATATCGTAGATCAAAATCATAGAAAAAAACAGACTAATTGAACACTAGCTTCCGCCCGCGGTTTCGCCCGCGTGGTATGTTGATAAAAAGTAACCTAAAAATAGTCCTTTCGCAGGCTCTAGACTATCTGTGTACCAAAT
Source organism: Lithophane leautieri (assembly GCA_949152455.1). NCBI lineage: Eukaryota > Metazoa > Arthropoda > Insecta > Lepidoptera > Noctuidae > Lithophane > Lithophane leautieri. The sequence continues at coordinate 15,048,874 of OX424477.1, read as the reverse complement.
TTCATTTAAATCGGTTCAGTAGTTTTGGCGTGAAAGCGCGACAGACAGACAGAGTTACTTTCGCATTTATAATATTGGTAAGGAAGTAAGGATTTCATATATCTAAACGACTTGACAAATTGCTTCGAAATATCAAATAAGTGCATCGTCCGCTTCATCTACACATTTACGACACATCTTAAGATATTGGACGCCAAAACCTTCTGTCAGCGTTGCGATAGAGCTAAGAATAATGTGGGGGTGATGAACGAGTGGGCCAGATCGATACCCACGTTAAATTTAATGTTTGAAAAATTGCCCCAACTCACTCTTACACCTAATTTATTGAGCAATTAATGGATGAAGAAATTGGAGAAGAACTGATGAATTTTACCCGTAATTTGTCACCAGATTTAGGTTCTAATTGTTTTGAAAATGAATGAAAAATAGGCTTGAAAGCGAAATTATTATAAATTGGAACTAATTTCTTAACCGACTTAAAAAAACAGGATTATTATAATAGTTTGTTACGTTAATGATGAAGCTGTCAAATAATTAAAGCTGTAAAGGACACTTTTAATAGGGTTAATAGAAATTGCAAAATAAGTGGCTTTTGTGCTAAATATTTGCAACACCACTATGTTACTAGCTACGCCCCGCGGTTTCACCCGCGTAAGTCTCGATCCCTGGGAATATCGGTATAAAAAGTCGGCGGTATCTTATGTCCTATTCCAGGTCATGGTCTACCCCTGTGCCAAATTTCATCCAAATCCGTTTAGTCGTTTTAGCGAAAATCGTAACAAACTCACTTTCGTATAGGAAGTTAGGATTAGGATAGACGAAGCTATTTTTAACCAGTTTCATACTTATTAAGTATGAATTTGAACGTTAACTTTTTAGTAATCCACAACCTTTCTTTCACTAGAGAGTCCTAAACATACCCTGAAAAGACACAAGTTAAATTAAATTTAAAATTTAAAAAACCCCCTACAAAAACATAGTACCTAACAAACGATTTTTTTTTAATAACTTAGAATACTCGATCAAGTCTTTGAAACAAAAAAACAACCGACTTCTAAAAAAAAACACTTAAAAAGTGAAAAATAACTTTAATTTCGGAAGTCGGTGTCTTTGCATTTCAATTTTTGTTTTTTGCCACCGACTTCCGACTCAAAAACTACTCAATCAAAGTTAATACAATTTATATGGGACCACACAGGAAGCACCAGCTTTCAAATAAAAAAAGAATCATCAAAATCGGTTCACCCAGTCGAAAGTTATGAGGTAACAAACATAAAAAAAAAAACAATCGAATTGATAACCTCCTCCTTTTTCTGAAGTCGGTTAAAATTTCAAGATCGGTTCAGTCGTTAGGGAGCTACGATGGCGCAGACAGACACACAGATACACACGGTAAACTTAATAACACCCCTCTTTTTCCGTCGGGGGCTAAAAAGCGTATAAAGTTAAAGAGGTAATAAAGTCAATATTTTCTGAGTTTGGGATACCTTACATGACTTATTGGACAAAGCAAGGGCCTACATACAGGTTGGTTATTATAAATCCCTTTATCAAACACTATACCCCTACTCTCACCCGATGATCAAATAAGTGCCAATAACTGTCAAAGAATCAAGTAACCAGTACACAATTACTTCTAAACCTCCATTGTTACCGATATGGCCACCCACTGAGTAACCGGAGCGTTCACCGAAACAGACTTGCCTTGCAACATGAATGCAGCGCCCTCAGTGGTCAGTTTTCATCTCGTGACGTTAGATTCTGTCAGTCAGCCAATGGGATTTTGTTGTAAAGATGAAAGTTTGGATGTATCTTTACATTTTTCAATGCTCTTCCGATGGTAAGTGTTATGTGATATTTTTGTGTTGATCGGATACGTCGTGAGTTATTCGGTTATAAAGTGTCGCTGTTAAACATTTAGGAAACATGTGTTTTATTGTTATGGTCACTGTTTTTATTGGGCTTTAGCTTGGAATGGTATCGACTTTTAAGTGGTAGACGGGGATTTACATAAGTGGTTTGGCGATTTCAGTAAACTTTATTTTAAAATTCTTTGACCGTTAATTTAAATCAAAAAACCTAGCGGTATAGTCGTAATTGCTTTATCACTTCAAGGTTGAACGACACTTGGTCGAAACAAATAAAAAAAAAAATGCTTAACACCAATGCTCAAACTCAAAGCATTTATTCCAAATAAACCAATTACAGTCTTACCAAAGGGTATCGTATTACCCAGTTACTGGGTTGTGGAGGTCAGATAGGCAGTCACTTCATGTAAAATACTGGTATTCAACTGCATCCGGTTAGACTGGAAGCCGACTCCAACAAGGCTAGGCAGATGATCAAACCAATTACAGGAATTTTCAGTGGGTCGGTCAGTCAAAAAGTAGAAGCTAGTTGCCCATTCCAAAGCGTAGTAGGTACCTATAGAGAAGAACGGGCAAGAAACTCCATGGACACTCTTTTAAATCAAAATATCGTTACAAAATGTTGGTTAAACCAATCATGTTGAAATTATACAAGTGAGAACAATGCAGAACGTTAAAAGTGTCCGTAATAAAACACAGTAGGTTCCTGCCTATACTTAGATATTTTCAAACTAAGTAAAATTTGAATTTTACTGGGATTTCTTGTCCAAACCATCTTGAGCAAGCGTGACTGGTGATTAATGTTCGTACCTTGTCTGTATGAGAACAGGAATTTGTCCTTCAGTGGTACAGTAAATAATAGGCTGGTATCACTATTTTTTCTGGGTGAAAGTTCAAAGCAATGACGAGGACGACTGTATGACAATTTTTCATCATAATTATGCACAAATATCTGTGTAGCCCTGGCTCTTGTACTAGGAATTCCTGTATCACAAGAGCCAACTATAATAATTAAATTCTGTGATTCATGAGATACTATTATCCTACATTACTGAATCACAGGCTAATACAGAAAATTAGAGGTCAGAATTCTAAAATTAGCTCAGCAAAGGAAACTAAAAAATAAATCATATTACCGTCCGTGAACAAATAACTCGTGTGTGTGAAGTACGAGATCTAGGCTCTGTGCCTCTGAGGAGACTCTATTTTGGTACCTGATGCTATCATGACGGTTGGGGTGAGGGCTTGGTGGTAAGAGGGAGCTGGTTAGTACCTACCTATAGTAGATAGTACAATAGACGAAGCATGTATTCGTATTATTGGTTTATAGAACGTTTGTACCCATTTGAAGGTGAGATGAATGGACATTCCGTCCAGTAATGATAATTATAGTTTTCATCCTACTGTCCTATCCTACTTATATTATAAATGTGAAAGTTTGTCTGTTTGTGTGTTTGGATGTTTGTTACTCAAAAACGCAAAAACGGCTGAATGGATTTGAATGAAATTTGGCAAACAGATAGTTTATAACCTGGATTAACACAGGATACTTTTTATCCCGATATTCCCACGAGATCGAGACTTACGCGGGTGAAACCGCGGGGCGCAGCTAGTACTTCATAAATCATTAGATACATGAAATGAGAAAAAGTGATATACTTAAAGAGAGTGATATAAAAAATACTAGTCCAGCTTTCAGACTGAAAAAAACGAGCAGAACCGGTCTACTGCTAACAAAAACATGCATAATATTTCTACCATGTTTATCGTTCACGAGCCTCATAACACAAACTAGATGAGACATTTCACTCCGCTAGCTCTTACCACAATGCCTCCACCTTTCCGCACAGAACAAAATTGAACGCATAACTTCTCTTTAGCCGGGACGCAGGTGGGCGAAGGTCCGTGCCTCTCGAAATTCGGAGAGCACGTATATTTACCTCTGGTGTCCTCAAATGCGATGCTGAAATACTGCCTTGCTTATTGAAAACTAGCGCTTGTCATGTTACACAGGAATTTTAGGATCTTAAAGAAAATTGCTAGGAGACGCGACATGAAATAGAATTTGTTCATGAAATATGAATATGAGGTAGTAATAAAATATTATGCAGAACACGATGTTTGAGAGAAGATTCTGTTAGATGCTGAGGTAGATAGTTAGTGGAGATAATTGAGATAACATCAAGGGCAAAAAATCATCTTGTGATGTAAATAATGTAATCTTCGAAAGTGATTGAGATAAATGCAACGATAAGACCTATGTAGGTAATAGAGAAGTAAGTGCCTGGACATCAATAGAAACTTTTAATAAAATCCTTTCTCTCAACTCCTAAAACCAGCAATTCCAACAATCTCCAATCTTACCATCCAATTTCTCCAATACTGACACTAAAAACTTAATCAGAACAAACATCTTGGAAGCAAACATTCATCTATTTTCTGACACAAATCTTGTCTCCACTCCACGCTTTATGGCATCGCGAACGAAAAATTTTACGTCGCCAAACATCTTTGGGACAGACAAAAACTGCATTCAATAACGGAATGTCTGACGTCCCAACATGAGATTTGAAACCGTATCTTATTTAGAAATCAGAAAGCGAGGAGGGTGCCTTTCAAAAAACGTACCGAGTACGCAAACATGATTCTACTGTTGGTTCTCGAAAGAGATTTTTGGAAGGAATATTATCAAGTTGTTTATATAGAAAGGAAAACGGTATTCAGAACCGTAAATATTGAGTCAGTGTAACTACTGTTTTATCGGAAAAGGTTATTTCTAAAGAAAGTATCCAAGACAAACATGTGTTTCACTGGCTGGGAAATCTTTCGATGCGATACAACTTACACTATAAACTTTATTATTTCCTAGATTGCCGTTCTAACATGAGGCATTCATACAAATACCTACGATCCGCTCAAGAAGAAAACGAAGAAAACTACCAATAGGCAGCTGATTTAACATCATTGACATTTTAAATAAACGAGCTCGTGGCAATGTCATAACAGCCGCACGGGACGATCCATCAGGTTAAGCTACGCTTGCTGGGGTTGGTCCGTAGATAGGTGACCATCTTTACATACCGAGACTACTCCGTGCCCCGGAAAGCATGTTAAGCCGTTGGTCCCGGCTGTCTTTCGTGAATCTTTGATAGTCGTTACGAGTCGTCAGAAGCCCGAAAGTCTGACTAACGGGTATCGTATTACCCGTTTCACCCGTTTCGGTTGCGGAAGTCAGATAGGCAGTCGCTCCATGTAAAATACTGGTAATCAGCTGCATTCAGTTAGACTGGAAGCCGACCACAACATAGTTGGGAAAAGGCTTGGCAGATTGATTGACATTTTAAATAAAGATTATCATGGTCCCTTTCAATGTCTATATAAATACTGTCATGCAATTCAAGGGTAAACAATTTTTGTCTGTTTCATACTTTAGTACAGCATAATCAGCCTATTATGTTTCCACTGCTGGGACACAGGCCTCCTCTCTGTGCGAGGGAGTGGACCATAATCCACTACACGAGCCCAGTGCGGGTTGGTGGATGTCACATGTCTTTGAACTTTTGGTTCTAGGACATTCCGGGTTCCTCAAGATGTTTCCTTCACTGTTTTGAGAATAGTGGTAGAAAATAAAGTCTCTATCTGAGTTTAAACTCACGACCTACAACTTGTAAGTCGGGGCCGATACCACTGGGCCACCACACTGCTCCTTTAGTAGGTACAGTACCCGGGCATTATTACAACACTCGACTCGTAGAATAAAACTGTCGTACAGTCTAACAGAAACAACCACTAACTCTTATTTCAACTCGCCGGTCCATATAGCAAAATTAAAACAGTTTCCGAAACCCATGGTACAGCCTGAGTCAATCTTCCCAAAGCCAGTTGAGCCACGGGTGAGTAAACACATCTCAGTGTACCCACGAGTACCCACGGCTGTCTAACTCTCCTTACGACGACTCTGCGAACATAAATCGTTTCGGTGCTGATTCTAGATGAAAAAGTAGGATCAGTTTTGCCTTGGAATGGGAGCCTTAGATCTTTGTGTGATGCCAAGGCGATATAAAATAAAATAAATAAATAGCAGGCAAAATAAATTTTAACAAAAAAAAAAAAAAAATGTAAATTGTAAAATAGTAAAAACATAAAAATTTAAACATGGAGTTATGTATAGGTCCCATAGTCTTCAAAAAATATAGTATTTCGTCATTTTTATGGATATGGTAGGTTAGGAGATATTATTATTTGGCTCTTAGCGCACAACGATATGCAATTCTCTTGGCAATTATAACTAGTTATGATTGCTGGTAAGAAGATAGTATCTGTAAGAAGCTGTAATTATTGTACATTAATGTTCCAATTCTGCAACACTAATAATACTTTTTTATCCTACGCCGGCGCTGCCGAGGCCGGCCAAGGAAGAGGTGGCGAGATGACCTAGACGCATACCGTAAGGGTTGGATCGAGGTGGCCCTGGAAAAGTATGCTTGAAAGGATATACGGGGAGGCCTTTGCTCAGGTGGGACAGCGTAGGTTAACATATAAAAGCTACTATTAAAAATTTATAAACTTGTCGTAGCGTATTAAAATAATATGGAAATGAAATCATCGATACGATAAATTAATCAATCTGCCTAGCCTTTTCCCTACTATGTTGGGGTTGGCTTCCGGTCTAACCGGATGGAGCTGAATACCAGTATTTTACATGGAGCGATTGCCTATCTGACCTCCACAACACAGTAACAGGGTAACAACAAATTAGATGAATTAAAAACGTTTAAGAATAGTTGTAACATTTTCGAAATTTCAATCATAGAAAAACCCTACGTACCTGCATGAAGACATGATATTTTGATAGAATAAAAAAAAAAGATAAATCACTCACATGGTTATTTATCGATATAAGATATTGTAGTCACAATTTACCAGAAAAAGTCTAATCGATGCAGACAAGCTCTGCCAAATTGGGTCCCTTCCGTACTCCCAGCGCTCCCCTGATTAGAGACTATCTATATTCTCGAAAAATTCTTGCATGGTACACAATTTTGTAGTAGGAAGACTTTTTTAGTTCAGTGGTAACTGTTGCAATTGTGTTATTACCAGTAGTTAGTCAGCGCTTTTAAGGATTCAAGACACAATTTATTTATTTAATTGAAAAATGCACACACAAAAATAGGTACTTACCACTTTAAGAAATCGTTTAACGTATGTGTAACGAAATTTATTAATCAATAAATAAATCTTTCAGTGCATAGAAAACTGTAATTTAACCGTTTTGCGTCTTGTTTGATGGTAAAATGTATTTTGTATTTTATTTTTATGTAGAATTTACAGCAGAAGTAAAATTATTAAAAATACACTTTATTACTTTCCTGTATAAAATTTTACTGAAAGAATCACTTCTGCAAAAATAACCGAGCAGCAGCAGCGTTGGAAATAACTTATTATATTTACCCTATTTATAATACCTTCCAGGACGTAATAAGCTTTTTAATAACACTGCATTTAACGGTTTTAAATATTAATTTCCAAAATGGGAATGCTTTTTCTTCTTCGTAGGGAAATATTCCCAGTGGAAAAATATTGTTGGTAAATGAGGTTTTTATTGAATTGCTTCAGCTTGATTGAGATGATTGCTTGCTTGATGTTTTAAGTTTTTGTTGGATTAAGGAAATCTATACTAGAAACCTTAGAAGAGTCTTTCTTACCAAATAATTAATCGAATCTTGGAAGCACAGAACAATGTGTTGAATCGAACACTTCAATGTAGATCGCAATAACTCTGCAAAGTTTGCCAAACTGTACGCTTGTGTGTTTTTGAGAACTTTTGTAGACTCTTCTCTTTTCCTTTGGGAGTTTTAAATTCTAGCTTCACATTTTCCTTTTAAACGGTTAGCAAGAATTCTGGCTAAGTTGGCTGTTCAGAAAACCACTAATGTTTGTTTTATTATTCATTAGTTTTTAAACTACATTTTCTTATAATTAAAATAAAGCAGCTTTTAAGAAAACACGATTAAAACATAATATAGTTCGACTTTATTACAACAGCATAACTGCACATTAAACCTTATTAAATTCCAAATATAAATGCCCCTTGCCACGAACCCACATAACTCGTAACAACGTTAAGCCTTACAATCAAAAGCAAGCAGTGAGCAATTTTGCAACAGCTATGATACTTAAATTCTCAGCTAGTGCCATGTTAGAGGCATTATCAGAACATTCTGGAAAGTTCACCTCTGCCGTGTTGGATGCCTCTTTTTCGTGATGTTAAGGCCTTTTCACACGGTTCATTAATAATATAAGATTTCCATTTTTTTGTGGGAGGAGTTAGTACTAATAGAAGACTAGCTTCCGCCCGCGGCTTCGCCCGCGTAGTATGTCGATAAAAAGTAGCCTATGTCTTTTTTCAGGCTCTAGACTATCTGTGTACCAAATTTCATTTAAATCGGTGCAGTAGTTTTGGCGTGAAAGCCCGACAGACAGACGGACAGACAGAGTTACTTTCGCATTTATAATATTATATATAATATGTATAAATTATATATAAATATATACTATATAATTATATATATATATATATATAAGTAAGGATTTTTTGGGAAAACTAACAGTTACACATACTGTCTGGTTGTAATAGCTTTTATTACGAGCCCGCTGTGCAAAGGCCTCCCCCCTATCCTTTACAGCCATCATAATGGTTTAGGAGTATTATCTCATATATTTGTATATACAATTTTTTTGTATTGTTTAACTCGTTCAACTCAACCTGTCGTAGTTAATCGCACTGACTTCACTTGTTTGCATAACAAACAAAATTTCACATCTTCTAATCCCATACCAAAACCATTTTTAAACCCAACCATAACCATAGAATGTTATCAATAGCAATCCTATTTTTTCACCCAATGTTCAACATTCGCTCGCTAACTAAACTTTATGTTGATTCTGTCTCGTGTAACGACGCCTTTACTGTTAGTGCTTGTACCACGTTTATCTAAGTTATATATTCCGACTAACTGTTCAGTTAAGCGCGCCAGTTTAAGTTAGTATACGTTAATAATTGAGGGAAGTCATAGTTTAGTTTCTCACATTGTGTTACGTCATATTATAATACTATGATTCGTGGACTTAGGTTTTGGCTGCACTCTACTGATAAAAGGGTTTTGGTGCATGGAAATGTTGATTATTAAGTACTTTGGTTATTTTTATGTAAAATAATTGTAGCGGTATTAAGACCACTTATAGATTGCTCTCCGGCTCATATTAATTTCAATAGCGATCCAATCCATTGCTAGATCGCAAATATAATAATTATTTCAGGTGAAACAGCATTTTGATTCGCTAGTTTGAGTCCTAAAACTAAAGTTATTTTAAAGTACCATAGACAGGTAGATAAAAGGAACTTTAACGAAGGTTCCAACTAAGTTTGCTATAAATTCCTTAACGTCTTTTACTTCTATCGTTCGCTTATCGTCACCGAGCTTCAGGAAAGTGTGGAGAAATAGTGACGATGTGGGAAAAATGTTTAAGTAGTTTTTAATGATACCTCGGATCCGCGTTTTGACCGAGCTAAGTTAGATACACTCGACTTTTTATGTACAACAAAAAACTGCGATGACAAAATCAACGAAGTAGGTTCTTATCCTTACATTATTATAAAACAAAGTCCTCCGCCGTGTCTGTCTGTCGTCCTGTTCGCGATTAACTCAAATACTACTGCACCGATTTTCATTCTGTTTTCACCAATGTATAGAGTGGTTCTCGAGTAGGGTTTTAGTATATAATAACCGACATCCATGCGGGCGAAGTCTCGGGCATCAGCTAGTAGATTATAATTATCATATCAAGTACTGAACTGTCACTAAACGCCCACAGACGCCACTTTTCATTCAGAATTAATCCTATTAGTTACCAGAAAGTTGGTTTGACGTCGATAGCCGTCAAATTTATCATCAACTAGTGAGCCGTCCCTGCTTCGCACGGTTTTTTTGACTTGAAAAACATCGAGATTTCTTTATTATTATATATTAATGTTATAAACACATAAACCCGGAATAAATTCTCTAAATGATGGTGCAAACTGCATTAAAATCTGTTGCTTGGTTTAGAAGAACAGCGCGATCACACAGACAGACACGAAAAGTGACTTTAAGTAGAAGTCGATAGCTGTCAAATTTATCATCAATTAGTTATCCGATTAGTATTACATACATTAGCGATTGAAAATTTAAGCCGATTTGGAATAAGAGCAGTTTTAGTTTTAGAGTATGAATATTAAAATATTATGATATTATTGTTTCGACATCATTAGGTTGATTAATTATTATGAGGTAGGAAAGGTGGTGACAGTTCATTAATCATAAGTAATATTTGGAAACTAGGTAGTACTTAATAATTAGGTTCCCTTAATGCTAGCCACACACGTAACGATTTATTTGCGCAAATTTAAGCTTGCGCAAGTCTAACGTGAGGTGTGTTGTAAAAAAAATTGCGCAATTTTCTTCCAACACACGTAATGCAAACATAATCATAATCACATAAGGCAGGGTGACTGGATTCGAAGGCCAATAATTCCCAAAACGTTTCAAGTCGCAATCTGTCAAACTTGTCAAAAATGTTGGTAAATTGATTGTAGTTTTGACAGAAAGAATTGAAAATGTTCAATAAAGCTACAGTCCACTAAGCCTACAATGTTCTCACATTCGCAAAAATAAAAGTTAAAAAACTAAAACCCAATTACGGGAAAAAAGTCAACTAAAAAGGTATAGTTACTTTTTAATTTTTATTTTTGTGGGGTTGTCATATATTTGAAATGTGCTAATTAAGCACTTTTATTTGATTCAAAACAAGCCTCAAAAAAAAATAAGTTCTTGACTTTATGACCTCTAGAGGGCGCCATTTTTATGCGACGTACTCGTAACATAACCTATAACCAGCGGACGATCAGACGCTTCCAACGATACCTCATTTGTCAAATTGTGATGAGTTTAGAAGATTTGAGGGAACAGAGGCTCCAGACAAAGTGACATTCTATCAGCGATAACGATGATGGAAAAGGCAAAAATGTATAGGACTGACATAAGCTTTCGAAAAGCTTAAGTCAATTCTGTTGAAAGTCGTTGTAGAAAAACGAAACGCTTTCGCGTCACTTGTCTGCTCTCTGACGAACATACATACATACCGGTCAAAATCATAACCCTCCTTTTTGCTTCGCCGTAGTCGGGTAAAAATAGAAAAGAATCTATATAACGTATGTAATGTACATTCAGTACTAAAGGACTAGCATGACATAACAAGACACTAGCCTGTTTTAGGGCCCATCACTTCGCGTCGTAAAACAAAATGTAGGATAACGGAGTACAATGTAGGGCCGGTAACAGTTTTAGATGAAATATCTAAGACATTGTTTATGTGAGGATCTACACTACACTGTTAGTTTGGTACAATATGTTTTAACACAATATATTATTCACTTACGTAGCCTGAATTAAATGTTCAACAGTTACAGCACGGAAAATTCAAATAGGAAACTGTGTTTGCATTTCCTTACATAAAACTTAGCTTTTTCTTGTACCTACAGTAAGAAATGTTTCTATTATGTTTTCCAGAATTAGTCAAACGAACAGTAATAGGAATAATTACACGACTGACCAAAAAGGAGTGTAATGTTTTCAGGGTTCATATATGTATGTATGTGAGTTTCATTATTTTACCATAACTTTAAAATGCCTGAACGGATTTCTATCTTTAGGGTATCGTTAGAATTCTTACATCATCCCGAGTGACATATGCATTTTTTTTTTTAAATCAATATTTCGGCAGTAAGGCTCCATTTTCAAATGTGAAACATTAAAAATATTTTCAGTTACGTACAATATGGGTATCGAATTAAAGGCCTTGATGAGCACATTCCAAAACTATATAATTTATTGGCATACATTTTACATAGCTAGGGTGTACATGGTAAAAAAACATGTCTTCTTTGGCTGCAAACGATTTAATCAAACTTAGCACTGCAAATGTCTAAATGAGTGAATGGTTTGGTAGATGATGCAGTTTTATTAGAATTTTTCTAATAATATTTTTTATTAACAGTATATTTAGGCAAGTAATAAAAAAGAATTGTTAACTTAACACAACCCGAACTATTGCATAACGGTAAACAAAAATGTAACTACTTCCAAAAAAATTAAACTTGTCACTAAAATGTATAAAATAAAAATCTATAATAAAAATAATAAAAAACACGACTGCCCTGCTAAAAACAAAGTAAAAAATCAAGTTGATAAAATTGTCATTGCAGTCGGTGGGCCTTTTAGATTAAAAAGTGCTCCACAGAACGGTCCCCCGACTGCAATGACAATGTTATCAACTTGTTTTTTACTTTTTAGTTTGTTTTTAGCAGGGCAGTTGGCAGTCATGTTTTTTTAATTTTTTTATTTATTTATAATACTTAAAGCACCCAGATACGGATTTACAGTACAGTAGTAAAACAAATAAGACAAACAATGGGAAAACATTAATGATGATACTGCCAGGTTCTTGTGAATGTGCTCGCGAACTTTAAAGTTAAAGGGTAATCGGTTGGTTGCCATCCTGATGAACCCTGTGATAGTAACAGTTTCTAGTGATATGATGCAGACGCTATACTGGTACTTGTTTTTATACAGGTCACATCATTCTCTTGTCCCTATACCAATATATTTGCGGTCGGCTACTTTAGTACTACAAAGTACGAATAACCCTCCTTTTTTGCTTCGCCGTAGTCGGGTCCAAAATTATGATTTTCACCTTACCTTTCATGTTTGAACTCCAATTTCTCCAAATAATATCCCAAAACACGAAAAAACAAAACGGAAAAAAATCATGTTTATTGTATCGGAGCCTTAAATATTTATTTTATTCTGTTTTTTAGTATTTTTTGTTATAGCGGCAACAGAAATACATCATCTGTGAAAATTTCAACTGTATAATTATCACGGTTCATGAGATACAACCTGGTGACAGACGAATGGACGGACGGACAGCGGAGTCTTAGTAATTGGGTCCCGTTTTTCTTTGAGTACAGAACCCTAACAGCGAAATAATTGGTTTTGGATATGTGAAAAAATTCACGGCAGTAGTATATGTATCGAAATTAAAAAGGAAAACTATCACAACTAAGGAGGCTCTACAGGATACCTAGTAATAATCGACCAATTTACATTTACAGTTGTACAAACATATTCTTTGTACAAACATATTCTCCCATACATTCTGTACATTAGACCATGTTTTTTTAGATATCGTTACCCATCACGTCTGCAGAGTTTCGCTAGTGAATTTAATTTGACCCTCTAAAGCATAGAGATATAATTACCTTCAGTAGAGTGCGCGTATTACACAAATCGCTTAGTGCACATCGTAGGCAAGTGAGCTATAGATACTTATATTAATAAGTGCATGACAGATAGGGATGTGCAATTATGTGCCAATCGGCAACGAGCCATCGATAAGTTTTGTCGATAAGCTGTGAGTGTGATCGTTATATTGTAGTTTGTGTTTAGTCATAATTATATTTATAGATACATTATATTTTTATTCTGTTTTTTGCTAGATTTACATAGTACAAACCAACTAAGAAAATATGGATATAGACTCAATTAAATGAATCATTCAATTCAGTTCAAACCCGTACCTACAGTTTATTCTATTGCACGCACTCTATACTATAATTATATCTCTATACTCTAAAGCAATATCAAGATACGTATAATAAATCTATTTCTGAAACGCTTTGTACGTTTAGTTAGGACATTATGTAGTAACATTCCACGAAGCACATACTAGGTGCATACTATATGCTTCCGTGAAATGTGTCTCTTATCACCAATTATACTACAATAGCCGAATAAACTCAACCACGTGGGAGTCACTGCAGCATAAGTGTCAAAGATTGTTTATCTGAATGCATCATAATGGTACAATAATATCGCTGTGGGACAAATGTCACAGATTCTAACAATATCTGGTAGCAGCACGATAAGTGTCGTTATGAATAAATCTATGGATTTATGTGTTGTAATGTAATATACTTAGTTACTGATGGAAATAACATAACATCACGCCTGAAATCCCTGAAGGGTTGGGCAGAGGTGTACCCTATACTTCATTTCACCAGTTATGATTAAGTCCCATGTACTAGAGGGCTAGCCAATTGCCATCCACTGGGCACAAATCCAGACTCTGGGGTGGCAATGACACATTTCTAATGAAAAAAAAAATGGTGAAAGAAGAATGCCCGACACTGGAATCGATCCCATGACCTGATGCTCAGCAATGGCGCTCGATCATAGTACCTACTGCATGGTTAGGTATTTCATCTTGGTCCATAATTATAAAGCTTCATCATCATCATCATCTGCAAAAAGCTATAAACAACACACCACAGACAGACAAATTAAAAATCCGGAGTCACACGTGTTGGGGCATAAATCGAACAGATTACGTGTGACTCCGGAATTTTAATTTGTCTGTCTGTGGTGTCTTGTTTGTACCTTTTTAGTCGTAGTTGGGTTTTAGTTTTTATTACTTTAATTTTTTTTTAATTCTTTTGGGATTATAATATATATATTTTTGAAATGTGCTCATTAAGCCCTTTCGTTTGATACCCAACATGGTAAGATTAAACAATTTTTTTTTTAAGTTCCTATCTGATTCCTCTAGAAGGCGCCATTTTTATGCGACGTCACATAATCTATAACCAGCGGACGATCAGACGCTTCCAACGATACCTCATTTGTCAACTTGTGATGAGTGGTTTAGAATATAGGAGGGAACAGATGAACATACTTACATACATACATACCGGTCAAAATCATAACCCTCCTTTTTTCTTCGCCGTACTCGGGTAAAAAGTAATAGAATTGCTTACGAAATCAAGTCACGTTCTAAATTCCTTTTGAAAAATTAAAGTTAATTCCATTATTCATACACAGTAGTCTGCTCGTTAGTCAGTCCTATGATCACTCAAATACAGTCAATCAGCTCAAAATGTTCACTATTTTTTACATACAAAAAATAAAAATAAAATGTTCAGAATAACAAAACCCAGTAGCCGTCAGACAATACATTACGTACACACGAAATAATTGGCCATTTGTCATACAAACTGATAAAATATTGTAAAACAAAAAGTACAATAAAACTATGAGTAACAATAGTTTTTCTTATTTAGGTCGGGTTTTGTGGGCGGCTGTACCTCGTTGTAAGAGATTGGGTTTACCTCCTGCGATTGGCTATTTAGTATAGTCAGTTGCAGAAGTGCTTATATTTTATGTTAATTGGAAAAATGATAATAATATAAAGTTTTGTGGAGTCAAGTTTTTTATTTTTATTAATTCCTTGTGAATGAAAAGAAACAGATAAACTTGCTTACTTAAGCTAAATAATTAAGGCAACATAATAAGAATACTGTTAGTTGTTGCTAGTAATAGGGAGATGGTTTTATTGTTTAAAGACATTAAAGAAAAAGTTATTAGGTAAACAATATTTCAACTAATAATAACATTCCTTATATTTTATGTTTCTCACATAAATTATTACCTACCTTATAAAAATAAAATCCAACACAAAATACATTTTATTAAACAAAATAAAACAAAAAACAGATAAACAAGTTACGACAAAATGCAGGAAGTTGTTTCTATGAAAGTTATTGTAGAAAACTGTTGTTACTCATTATGGCCCGTGTTTATATGTTTCCCGTCTTGATCCAAATATAGTTTGTTTATCATGCAACGTTATGTAACGCACGGTTTGTTTAAGATGTAAACTTTCTACCGGGGTTAAATAGAAACAGAGATTTTTTCCATGTCGGGAGATAAAAATGTTTGTGTGTATTCTTCTCCTCTCTTATAAAATTATAACTTAGTTATAACTTATAACGTTATAAGTATAACACACTGTTTATTGAAATAAGTTTTAGAAAATACATAATGGCAATGAAATTCGAATTCAAATAATTCGATAGAGTTCTAATTAGGGACACACCTAAGTACTGCAAAAACAGGGTAGGTTTTTGGTAAATATTATAGGTATGTTTATGCATTTATTTTGCTTATCAACATCGATGGATTCATAGCATAGCACTGTGGTATCCATTCTTTCGAGTTTGGTGTTATATTAACAAATGACTATCACAAAAGTAAGCTAAATAAGGTTGCACTTTGAGTAATACGTACCCACAGAATATTATGTTACTCGTTTCATATTAAGGCGGTACCCTGAGCAAAATAAATTCGTTCCCTCTTTGTAGACTGAATCCCGGTGAGTTACAGTATAAATTTTAGGATAAATCATTATAAAATCAAATACATGTTTTTTGAAAAAAAAATATTGTAACAAAATGTTCATTATTAAATTGTCTATCCATTAGTGTCAGTAGCAAAATTAAATAATGTTTACTTTACGAGGAGATGCATGATAACAAAGATTATTTCTAATTTTTATGGTTATGGTTTCGTTGGAAGGAAAGAAACATATGCTTACTACTTTAACAAAAAAAGAAATGCACTATTTTAGAATTAAGATTATGTAGAAATTTAATGTATTTTTATTATTTGATATTTCTTTTTAAATAACAAGTAGATAGCTCCTAAAAACTACCAAAAAAGCCGCTAGAGTGGCGTTTTGCTCAGGGTACCGCCTTAACTAACACTATTAACAAAAAGGTACCAGCGGTGAACCAGTCCTAAAGTCGGCTGCTATCAAATTATTTCCAAGTCGACCTGTTCATTTCTATCCATTAATCAATGTTTAAGGTAATATTAATTTTGTGGCGCTACACAAAATATTCTCATAACAGTTCTGCTAGTTATAGAATGATAAACTGTGTAATTTCTTTTCTGTATTTTTTTTTAAGTTGTATTAATGTCGTTTCTAGCTATTTTACTCGGAGCCTTAATGTTTGATACTCAACTAATTTGACTCTACATAATTGATATATGTAATTTCACGGGAAAATACAAAACTTTCCTACTTTTGGGATCAACATAAGATGCTTGGTATAAGAAGTTATAAAAGTTTCAGAAAAATGAAAGAAATTGGTCAGAAAAATATTAGAAAACATTTAAATTCATCCAAACATTACCCTTCTTTTGAGCATTGCCGCTGTTGAGTAAAACTAGCCATAAGCTATCCTAGTATCTAAACAGTGACCGCTAACCTACTAATGTTAAAATCTTAATCTTTACAATTGAAATCCAATTTTGACTACAATATAATCCGTAACACCCAAAACATTCGACATTTAAATTCTAACCTCCGAACGTTGCATCCAACGCGAGATTATGACAAATGGTCCATCGGTTGCCACACTGCGTGGGCTACGAATGGCCACAATGGCCTGACCCCAAGTCATAGTGTGCGGGTTATATCGACTATCAAGATTATTTTTTACGGGACTTTTTTTGTAAGTACAATAAAAATGGAAATGCATTTCTTTTCGTTTTGTATGGTCGTTTACTCGTTTCACAAGGTCGATTTTTTGTTGCGTAATCTGGTTTTTTGTTACATGAATACTGGCAAACTGGCAATGTAATGCGTATTACTGACATGGGAAAAGATAAATAATAATTTTTTCGTTTGGGCAAGGAACAGACATTAAAAACCATTATTTAAAATGGCGTTTTGATCCAGTTATACGGGACAGCACCATGGAGCAACTTCTTCTCTTGAATCTATAAAAAAAAGAGATTATGAAAATTGAGTTCAAAATGGACAAGCAAACCTCTCGACTTATCCCCATATAATAATATTATCCAGAAAGGAGTTGAATATTCAAACAGCTTTTGTTATCGGGCCAATAAAATAAGTGCACTTTTCTGCAGACTGCTAGGTACTTACTTTGCTAACAAAAATATTTAATAACGTTTGCAATTTTAAGTTTCTCTCAGCAAAAATCTCTTATTATGAAAACATTTTACCCTCCCATTGTTTGAGGATGTAGCGAGACAATGCGCTTGGAGTATTGTTTAAAAAATACTCGTGTTTTAAATTGCTTTCATGCATGCAAACAAAAACATGAAAAAAAAATCTGTTCGTTCAAAACCACGTATCTAGCAAAACCCAAACCAAAATTCAAACGTACATCTTCCGGAACCGTATGCATTTATCTACGGAAAAATATATATACTTTTTTCAAAAAAAATCTTGATTACGTCACAGCGTGCAACAAACCGCCCATAACCCGCGACCCGAAAATCAGCGATTTGTTTTTTTTTTCGCCAAAGCCCCAACAATCGGTGTTCGAAAAAGTTCGACGGCGGAAAAAAAGAATAACAGCATAATGGGCAATCGGGAAGTTTCAAATACACTCATCCCAAAGCACCGCTGAGATAAACGATTCAAAAGGTAGTAAAAAAGGGGGGGAATCTCTCCGAAGTTTACCGTAACGGCCGACAGGTGTCCTCGAACACTCCGGCGAAAGTTTCCGGAATTAGCAAAGTGAGGGTTAGATTCTTTTTTCGGAAATTATGCAACCTCTTCTAAGATTCCCGGTGAAATATAAGTGTTTTCTTAAATCACTTACTTGAAAAGTTTCTTAACTGGAATTAAAAAGTTGAAAGGTTTTGCTGCGAGGGCCTATTTAGGATTGGAAGCTGAGGGCCGTGTTTTTAAAAAGAGCTGACTTAAGTAAGTTTTATAAAAAATATTTTGGATAAAATCTTGCTTAGATAAATCTTTCTTGAAACGCAAAATAAATGAAAAGGAAAGCTTTCATATCAGAATGTTAAGTCTAAATCTTTTTTTTTTTTTCATATTGCTAACACTTTTATTAATAGAGAGTTGGACAATCGCTGTTGCTGATTTAGATACCAATATCATTATGGGCTGGAGGGTGCTGATCCACGCCGTTGGTTGAGACTGGTCATCTCTAAACTGTCAGGACTTATTTTTAATTTGAATTTTTATATTATTATTTTTTAAATTGATCTCACATCAAGGCAACAAGAATAATGTACCCAGGAGTTTGTAATATCTTGATTTAAAAGAGTGTCTTTGGAGTTTCTTGCCCGTTCTTCTCTATAGAGATGTACGTTTTGGAATGGGCAACTAGCTTCAACTTTCAGTCTAACTGGCCGACTCTTTGACAATTCAAAAGTGCCTGTAAATAGTTTAATTGAAATAAATGCTTTGAGTTGAGTTTTTATAACTTATCTACAATTCCTCTATTGATCCAAGCAAGAGAAAATAAAATGCATCAATTGCGAAATATTTCTCAGGGAAATAGCCGATACTAGAGTCTAGTTATATGGTAAACCAAGCCTGGGGTGTAGGATTACCAATTCGTCTCAGTTTGGCTGATTACGACAGCCACCGGTTATTCTAACGAAAGACTAGTCGATCGGATGGTAAAGAGGGAGAAATAATCGGTAAGTATCAGTTAGTTTAGTCAATTCAGTTGCCTCATTGGTATAATGGTAGGATTTGGTAGCAGTTACGGACCTAGAGAGTAAGAATCTCACGTTGAATTTAGAAAAATATCAATCAATCTGCCTAGCCTTTTCCCAACTATATATAAGCATCATCATCATCTATATATAATCATGTTTGCAGGCCCAACATGGCCAGAAATCGCACAAAATAGAGAGATTTGGAAGAAAAAAGGGGAGGCCTTTGCCCAGCAGTGGGACACACAATAGGTTATGAATATATAACTAAGTATTTAGAAAAATATAAATGATATTTTTGAATTCGGTAGGTTTTTATGAAACATGCTTTGATTTTGGTAAATTAATGGCTGTATTGTTACTCCTACTAATTATACTTATTGATGTCGTAAGAAATAAAGAGAAAATTAGGCAAAAAAATATGACCATGATGTGGGTGAATATTGAGATGATTGTTGAGTTGGTAGAGATGAATACGAGTATAAGAAGGTTGTGTTGCATCGATCCCAAAGTATAAACTGTAAAAGGACAATGTTTTTAAATGTTTGTCAAGCTTATTTTCTCGAATATATATTAAGACACTACTGATATCTAAGCTTAAGGCGGTACCCTGAGCAAAATAATTTCGTTCCCTCTTTGTAGACTGAATCCCGGTGAGTTACAGTAGTGAATACGCCCAAATTTTTGAATAAAATCTTTATGAATTCAAATATGGGTCTTTTGAAAAAAAAAAATTGTTACAAACTGTTCATTATTAAATTGTCTATCCATTAGTGTCAGTAGCAAAATTAAAAAATGTTTACTTTACGAGGAGATGCATGATAACAAAGATTATTTCTCATCATTATGGTTTCGTTGGAAGGAAAGAAACATACTCGTAATTATAAATACTCCTTTAAAAAAAAAAGAAATGCACAATTTTAGAATGAACATTATGTAGAAATTTAAGGTTTTTTTTTATTTGATATTTATTTTTAAATAACAAGTAGATAGCTCCTAAAAACTACCAAAAAAGCGGCTAGAGTGGCGTTTTGCTCAGGGTACCGCCTTAAGCTAAAACTAACATTAAACTAACTTGCAAAACAACCACCAAAACACCTTATCTTAGGAAAGCAATGATCTCGCTTAAATTTTTGTTGACAAATTGCTTTTTGTTGTTCTCCTACCCGCACTATAATTATTATAATCAGTAATAATTATGATTTCTCATGTAAATGACGAGAATAAATCTTAATGAGAATAAAGTTCTTTAAACCGAAACAACACAACACAGCACACACAGCTTGCAGAATGTGAATGTAATTTGTGGAAATAAATAAACATAAAATTATATTTATTTATTTTATACACCAGTAGTTAATGTTATTATAAGTCTTTGAAATCAAATACCATTGACTGGCAACACAATTAATTACTGGCTTCCATTGACAAACGAGAACTGTTATTATCGAGTTTTATTATTATTACTGTCGGTAAGAAAAGTCAAACTGAAAAAAATAGAAGTTAATGTTTTAAAAAAAATCTATTCAGAAGTATGAAGAAGAATAAAAATACAAAAATACATTCACAAATATTGCTCTGAAAGCAACACATAAATCAAAACCAAACAGACCAAACCAAAACCGAATCGAAAACTATTTCTAAAATCAAATATTCAGCAAGTTTTTATAAAAACCGCTTTACTGAAAACAAAAAAATAAAAAACTACAAAAAAGTCTTGATTATATATGTATGTGCTCCCGCGCTAAATTGAATTTCTGATTGGTAGAAATCAAAACAAAGCTGGAAACGGTTCACTGGCCGGTAACAAAAATAGGCCGGATTTGGCGTAGCGTTTACACAAACAGCTACCACGCAGAGAAAAAATATAAAAACAGAAATGCCGAGAACAATCTGACTCGTATCAGGGGACCGGTATGAGATATGGTTGTGTTGAAGATAGTGTAGTTTTCTATTTGATTGTATTATATAATGAAAGAGAAAATAAAATAAACTCATCTGATAATAGAAAATGAGGACTTAACTAATAGAAAAAGCTAGCATTTAATGAAAATGCAATGCGAGTGAATAAAACTGAAAAAAAAATACAGGTTGAGTTATTGACTTTTAAATAAGTTTAATGTTATATTACGTTGATGAGACAGTTAAAAACGTTATTCACTAAGTACGAAGAAGATGTGTACATTATTCACGATTTCAACAGTAGCGATAAAAAATCTAGAATCCCTCCAAGAATCACATACGAGTCCCTAAAATCGGACATATTGTATGCATTGCGATCCAACTGTTACTGGTTGAGAACGATTGCAAAAGAAACACTGGACATGTTAGTTTTTCCAAGTTTCCAGATATAGCCGTTAGATCGTCGAACGCTTCAAGTTTTTTAGAATACTGCTGCACTGGAACTGAATGATTGATTGTTTGACAAGATTATAGTAAGAGCTTTGCGAAAAATGAATATTATTATATTGTTTTTGAAGCCGTTTATGGCTGGTTTCATTTGCGTTTTACAGCTGCTTGTTCCTACAATTTACCTGTTGAAAACAATACATAATGCCGAAAGATATTTCCTAAAGCAATAATATTAAAATTAAAATAAAAAACATATTTTCGTATACCTAACTAACAATGTTTTAGTCGCCTAAGTCTAGCAAAACATAAGACGAGAGACGATTCTATTGTAGAGAAATGTTTTAAACTAGTTTATTTGTTCAAAACTTGTTTTCAAAATAAAACAAAACAATCCTTAGAAATAAATATTATTTCAGAATTTCACTCAGACAAACTTCATACATCTACCCCACTTTTGAGTCAAATATTATCATTTCTCTTATGTGAAAACATCACAAAAGGGTTTCTTAACTTAGGAACGTTCTCATACTAAAGTGGGTTGAGTAATAAAAATAAGCAGCGTGGAGGAACGTATGCGCACATACTGCTACTTAATTTGTTTACGTTATCTCGTCCTTACTGGGAAAGGTTAAGTTTGTTTACAAAGTGTTGTGGGATGGGCGTGACGGGTGGATATTCTTTTTGGAAACGCTACTTTAGAATGGTGTTTATCTTTAAAAGCCGGGTAAGCAGAATCAAATGTTTAACCATGACAATATCCCTTGCTTCCAAGTTTTTATGCTAGAGTATCTATATCACAAATTATCGTGACCAAGATCCACTCTATAAATCAAGTACAAGTACTTACAACAGTCCCTCAGATGGTATTCATTTTACAATTTTAAATCTACGTTGTCGAAGGAAACTATGCTATGCGCATATTCTACACGCTTATAGGTACTATATTCTACATAACGAATACAATTTTTATGAGCAAGAATCATCATCTCAGAGATTTAGTACTTGTAAGCTGTTATTTGGCATAGGTCTATGTACATACATGTGTGTATGTATCGAATACAATATCATATGTGGCAAACTACATGCTAAATCATCATCAGATCTGCCTAGCCTTTTCCCAACTATGTCTGGGTCGGCTTCCAGTCTAACCGGATGCAGCAGAATACCAGTATTTTACATGGAGTAACTACATGCTAGATATTATGTTAATTAAACCGACCAAATACTATCCTTAGACGTAGACTTAATTCATTTATCTCACTAGCTTCCACAAAGCTTGCATCACATTTACTTGATATAATCTATTAGGGGTCTTCCATGACACCTATGGGATGCGATGGAGCGATTCTAATTAAATCGGACGTCGACGGAGCATTTCACATTGTCTTCACGGGAACTCGCTTCCCTGAACATCTAGATGGTCGATGGTTTTGGAGAAATCTAATTCGTGGAAGAGATACGATACTGATGGTCTGTAACTTGCACTGTAGGCTTGATAAGGACGTATCTAGGCTTCCGGGATTCCCAAGTGGCGAGCTATGGTTATTCTGAAATGGTGAACGCCATTCATGTGTAAATGATTGAACGTAATTTTACACCTCTGCCTAACCCTCTGGGGAAATACAGGCGTGATGTATGATCATTATTGTCAATTAAAAATTTCGATTTAACCTTTAATTGTTCACCGTCAGACACATTTATGCAAACTGTTACTTCAAATTCTTACGAAGATCGAAATAATCACTACATCACTACAATTATTATAAAACAAAGTCCACCCGCCGAATCTGTCTGTTTAAACGCGATAAACTCAAAAACTACCGAACGGATTTTCATACGGTTGTCACCACTGGACGGGGTGATTTATGGGCATTAGGCAAGGTTTAACCTGTATGACCGCGGAAGGGCCGCGCGCGGACCAAAAACTATTGTAGTTAATTAGAAAGTCCTTGAAGAATTAAGTATAATTCGTTAAGGTTTTTGTGTACCTAAATTGGCTGAAATAGGACGATGCTTGTTGATCATATCGAAAAATTCATGCCAACTGGGAGATTAACTGGCGTGTGCCGCGCGCCGCCTAAACCAATAGAGTTATATGAAAACAATGTATTACGGAATTAATACGTTGTTAACCCGGACTAACACATGGGGTATTTTTAATCCTGGTGGTTCGTTCCCGTGGGATATTTTCCGACATCCACGCGGGTGACGCCGCGGGCTAAAGCTAGTAATATTATAAAAAATGCCGTTTATATATTTTTGTGTGATTCAGAAAAAAAGTCTCTTTCATACAGAGAAGGAATTAACAAACAATAATATACCACCCATTTCGACATTTTAAATAATATAATAAAATATAATTTATGACTGCATCAGACCATGATCTTAAAATCTGCAGTCAAACTATGCACAAATCTCAGCTTGCAAAAGCACATCTCCAAGCTACAAAACAATCAGATTACACAGTAATCTTATGCTTGGACTTTGTAGCAAACTGTCTGGATGTATCTGTTTATTGTTCGAGTTCAACAAACAGACAGACAGACAGACAGTCTCTTGGTGAAGTTGCCTTTGCGTCGGACGAATAGTTCCGAGAATGGACGGGAAGCGTCTGTGGAATGAATGTGCTTTCCAAATGTTTTGATGTTCGTGTTATTAATTGCTGTTATAATTTATACATAATGCTGAACTGTAGCAGTTTAGTCGTTAATGCTGATTTATTTATGCGTAATATCGGCTTTGGGAAATCTATTTTTATCTATAGTTTAGAAGGTGATAATGTTTAATGACTGGGCTGATATTATTTAAGATCTATACGAAAATCTGAAATTATGTTTTTTGACGTAGAGAGATCCACTTCTGTATGAATTTTAATTATAAAACTTTGCAGTGTAATTAAGAGGCCTGAAGACACTAGATCAGCACACAAAACAGTCGCACTTGACAGAAATAACAGAACTCACCACATCCGTTCCTGTACCAGGAAAAAAAAAGTCATCTACTCTTAACACCAAGTCCACATCCTCCACATAATCACACACATCGAAATGATTCCCAAAAAAACCTACCATATAAACATAGACGCGAAACGCAGCGGAACATAAACATACGAACACATGCTACCTTACAATAAACAGACCTTTGTACCGCCGCGCGCGCAGCTGGCGTACTGAGTTTTTTTCGAAATACCCACATCAAACCATCCGGTTGTAACTTTTTGTGTAACTGATATCAGTTTGTGGCTGTATTTATTGTTTTAGTTACTTTTTTCGTAACGGGTTTTAATTGAGTTAATTAGTTTTGTTAGTGTATTTTATAAGTGTGTCAATGGACTTCTGTGCGATGTATTTTAATTTAATGAGTTAATTGAAGCTATAAAGGAGTTCAAATGAAGTATCTTTTTAGCTTAATTAGGTTTGAAGTTACTTCATTAAGGACCTACTTAATGGTTTTGGTGTTTTCATTAGTGCTAATTAGCAGTCTCAATGGTTAGTCAATCTTTTCAAGGATTACTGTCTTCTGCAAATATGTTGTACAATTAATAATCAATTTCTCTGAAAGAGTACACTTACTGTATCCATAAATAGTCAGCACAGTGGTGGATGACTGGATAATTAAATTAATTGTTTATGCGTTATACAATTTTCACTTGCGATGAGCAACTCGAACACATCACCACGTGTTTAATTAAAGATCATAAATGTTATATTTAGAGGCGCTATATCGTTGGTTTGTATATTTCACACGCAATTCCATTGATCGGTGTAAGCAAATAGGAAGTGTCAATGACCCTTCGCAGTTAGACCATTCCCAACATCTTCAGGCTTATTCACACGTCTCCAGTTATAAGCTACTAGCTACGCCCCGTGGTTTCACCCGCTCAAGTGCCGATCCCGTTGGAATATTGGGTTAAAAAGTATCCAATGTCCTATTCCAGGTTATGTTCTACCCATGAGCCAAATTTCATCTAAATCCGTTAAGCCGTTTTAGCGTGAAAGCGTAACAAACAAACTCACTTTCGCATTTATAATATTACTAGCTGCGCCCCGCGGTTTCACCCGCGTAAGTCTCGATCTCGTAGGAATATCGGGATAAAAAGTATCCTTTGTGTTAATCCAGGTTATAAACTGTCTGTTTGCCAAATTTCATCCAAATCCATTCAGCCATTTTTGCGTGATTGAGTAACAAACATCCAAACACACAAACACATAAACACACAAACACAAAAACTTTCACATTTATAATATTCGTAGGATTAGCTGATGCTCGCGGCATCGCCCGCGGCTTTGGCCTTTTTACAAATTATATACTAAAACCTTCCTCGAGAACCACTCTATCCATTGGTGAAAACAGCATGAAAATCGGTGCAGTAGTTTTTGAGTTTATCGCGAACAGACAGACAGACGCGGCGGAGGACTTTGTTTTATATAGTGAAGTTAGGATATTTGGCTTAGTATTAATTCTCTTCTACATCATCCACAGCGTTGAAAGCTTTGAGTTTTTGCGTTTAAGCTTTGCTTTTTTGAGTTAATAGCTTTTCTAATACCAAGAATCAGTATACAAGATTCGAATCCCATTCAATTAATTTCATTCAAATTCGAATCAGCTTTAGAGCAGATCTTTTTGGGAAAACATTTTCCCTCACTGAAATCGGGCTATGGGGTAATAAAACATTATTTGCTGTTATCTAAGTTGCAAAGCACTTACGTAATGATAAGGGATTCTTAGAAAATGGGTGGAAAAAGCCTGCATAACGAGTAGCGACATCTACCGATAGCAATTGAGACTAAATACAACCTTTGAATGAAGTGGAACTGCCTGATAACGGTTATAGCCTCCCATCCAAATACGGATTGTCAATTGCTACTCCGTGTTCGTGTATTATTGTGTTTGCAAATCAAATAATTAAAATTTCAGAAATTATACTGCTTCGGTAATAATAAATGATACATTTGACAACGTTACAATCCTATTGTAACTAATATTATAAATAAGAAAGTGTGTTTGTTTGTTACGCTTTCACGCTAAAACGGCTTAACGGATTTGGATGTTTGGCACATGGGTAGAACATGACCTGCAGGCGTAGCATGAGCACCGTTTTGTCGACGGAAGAGTAGACAAAAATGACGTTCCGTGTAGACAGTACGACGGAAGCTAAGTAAAAAGAGTCAACTGCACTTTTAACGAAATTCACTCTTTTAAATAATTCGACTCAGAATTCTTTGTTTTGTTTCAAATTGTCTTCACTTCCTTAGACAAATTTCAGTTGTCAGTGCGATTTTGACAGTAAGGATAGAAAACTTTCTTCCGAAATAGTCTACATATTAAAAAACCTAGGACAAAGATCGATATAAATGAAAGACAAAATGACAGATTGTAGAAGGATTTCTACGGTGCGATGTCAAAAATGAAGAAACGAAATGTCACTTTGTATAGAAAAATTATGTCTATTCTTCGTAGAAATAGAAAGTGCCATGCTACGCCTGCAGGATTAGGACAAAGGATACTTTTTATTCCGATATTTCCTCGGGATCGAGACTTACACGGGTGAAACCGCGGGGCCCAGCTAGTAAATAATGTAAGAAATAGACAACGTAACAACAAACGTAACCAGTTTGTCTAAACAAATGTAAGTGGAAGATAAATAAATAATAGCAGAAGATGTACAAATGTTTATGGGCTGACAATAATCATAGAAAAGACGAGACTAGCAAACCATGACGCTAGAAATAAGGTGGAAGTAACTGATATAATATTAAACTCTCTTAACATCGTTACAAAGGCAAAAAAAGTAAAACAAATTCCGAAGCAAAACTAGAGGGCCAATAGTCTCGTACATATAAAACGTTCACATTCAAGTCGCAATCCGTCACTTAGCGCGCGGCAGCGGTCCCGGACGGACGTGTTTGCGCAGTGTTAAGTGTTCTCGTGTGTTCGGCTCAGTAGAGCCAGTGATCGTGTTTTCGTCGCGCCCCGCGACGGACGTCATAGTCGCCTTGACTATCTTCGACTTATTAGCTGTGTGCCTTTTTCAAGGCACAGCTAGTATAATTATTTCTTTAACAGAATATTGTTAAAATATACGTTCGACGGTGATTTTTGCCCCTTCCGGGTAAAAAACCACAGTTTCGTGGTCCTCGGTGGATACCTTACGGTGCCAACGAAACCGAGGGGGTGTTGACCCAAACGCACCCGCCAATCCCCATCAGGGTGAGGCAGAAAGTTGGACGGGTCCCAGTGTTCGGCCTTGGGGGATCTCCTAGTCGGCATTGGTGACAGTTTTCCTTTCACAGCAACACACCTGGTGTCGGTTGGGTGTGTCTACCCCTTCGCACCAGACCCAGTTAGGACCCCGTTGCACAAATAAGATAGGCAACGGGCCAAAGCAAGCTTAGGGCTCACCAATAGGTTACACACCTCCCTGTCTATACCCGACAGGGAGGGTCACACATCCCCGGGCAAGTCCACCCGGGGAGTTAGGTGTTAGGGCAAATGTTAGGTTCCCCTTACATTTCCTCCCTTTTACTCTCTCTAGCCTAGTCTTCCTACGACTATGGCTGTCGCCGTGCCCAACGACACGGCCCGCCTCATACTTGAGTGTCTCAAGGCCATCCTGGTCAAGGAAGGCCTCTCCGACAAGTATGCCGATGAAGTCTCTCGCATCGAGCGAGCGCTCAATACCCCGATCGACCCTACCATCGCTGGTTTCAGCGATGTTTTAGTCATTCCCCCTGTCTCAGATAGTCTACCATGCTCATTCGGCCTCACCGGTGAGATGGACATAGACGAGCCCGCTTCTTCCAAGCGGGCAGATACCCCCATGCCCGCTTCCTCAAAGCGTGTAGCAGCGGCCTCTTTCCCGCTACATTCCGACTCGGAAGATGTCTTATCCTCCAACTCTACGTCCCAAACCGACGACGATGGCTTCTTGCCCGTCGTCGGCAAGGGAAACAAGAGGAAGAGGAAGAAGAAGCATAGCTCCACCCAGGCCACCAAGGTGGCCGCGGTCGAGGAGCCCGCCTCCGATTCCCAAATAAACAACGTCGTCATCGATGACGTCATTTCCCCCACCCCTACCCCCGTAGCGCAAGTCGCCGGTACAGTGCCCAGTAGCACTACCGTTGTTGACACCGCGAATTCCCCCTCCACCTCGACCGCCGCGATAGTAGCACAAGTTGCTCCGGGGCCTCGTATAAACAAAAAATCGCCCCCTCCCCCCGTGTTCATTCAGGACAAGGGGAAGTGGACCGATGTCTCCAAATGGTGTTGCGATCAAAAGATCGCGTACACCAATGCCCGCAATACCCAACAGGGTATCAAAGTGACCATCCCTACGTCTAACGACTACAGGGATCTCACTAGACTCCTCCGCTCTAGAGGTGTGGCATTCCACACCTTCTCCCTGCCTGAGGAGAAACAGACCCGCGTGGTGATAAAACGTATCCCACGTGAACTCGCCACATCCGAGATTAAAGATGATCTCATTTCACAGGGCATCCCCGTCGACGAGGTTCACCGCATGCATCGCGCTCGCAACGGCGAGGCGTTCGACATGGTCCTCGTGGTCTGCCCCCCCTCAGAGGCCCGCCTACACCCGATATTCAATGTCAAAGCCATCTGCAACCTGATGGGCTTTGACATTGAAAAACCCCACAAGAATGCCACAGTCGGTCAATGTCACCGTTGCCAACTGTACGGGCATTCACAAAAACATTGTTATGCCACCCCCAGATGCGTCAAGTGCCTGGGTGAGCACGGCACGGCAGAATGTTCCCGTCCCAAAGACCGCTCGCTCTGCACCGAGCCGCCTAGCTGTGTGCTATGTGGCCAGTCAGGGCACCCAGCCAACTACCGGGGCTGCCCCAAGGCCCCCAAAGCCCCCTCCTCCAAACTGGCGAAGCGTACAGACGCTCGCCAGTCGAGGGAAGCTCCCTCCGCCTACAAGGCCCCCTCCGCCCATATCCCAGAAAGGCTCAGCCCCCAAAGGCCTAGCCCCTGGAACCAACTCCATCACCAGCAGGCCTTCCCTGCTTTAGGGTACCCCAAGCCCCAGGTCCCCCCCCCCACTCGCGTCCCCCCCCCACTTATGGATCCCCGTCTTCGCGCTCCTGCGCCCCTTATTCGTCCGATTCCTGCTCTGATAGCAGCGCGCCCTCACCCCCCTCCCCAGGTGGCCCCTTTCGATCCATTCAATGTGATCACCTCTACCTACATGACCTTCCTCACCCCACGCGCTAGGCAAATGGCCAACGAAATCGTTGCTGCCAGAAATGCCAACGACGTAGGTAGGATTCACCAAATTTTTAATGCGTATCCCGAGATCACGCAAGCCATGTCCTCCCTAGCCAACCACCCTACCCCCCATAATGTCTAACACCACCGTAGCTAGGTTCAAACCCCGATCCCTTAACTTAGGATTTTTCAATGCCAACGGCATTCAACGCCAAAGAGATGAGATCGCGGAATTCCTCCGCGACCATCAGATAGATATCCTCTTAGTACAGGAAACATTCCTCAAACCCCATAAACGGAACCCTTCTATCGCAAACTATCGTATAGTTCGCAACGATAGAACCCGTTGTCACAAGGGCGGCACCCTTATATATTACAAAAAGGAACTCTATTGCATCCCAATAGATCCTCCCTCTCTCTCTCGGATAGAAGTCTCAGTATGCCGCCTAGGCATGTCCGGCCATCAGCCGATCACCCTAGTCTCTGCTTACCTCCCTCCCTATTCCTCCGCCACGGAGAATCCCCTTGAATTCTCCAATGACTTCACCGCCCTACTCGGCTTGAGTGACTCCGTTATTATAGCGGGTGATCTCAACGCTAAACACCCGGCCTGGAATTGCTCCACTACCTCCGTTAGAGGGCGACACCTATTCGACCTCTCAAACTCCCATAACTTCGATATCATCGCTCCGATGACTCCCACTCATTTCCCCCACGAACCCAGTCACTCCCCCGATATCCTAGACATGGCGATCCTTAAGAACGTCAACCTTAGGTTAAACTCTATAGAAACGGTGCACGAGCTCACCTCTGACCACCGCCCAGTAGTCATGAAACTGGCCCCCCGCATAGGTCTCCCCGACCCCACCCAACCCCCCGCCACCAAGAAGGTAACGGACTGGAGGAAAGTAGGCGAATTGCTGAAATCCAACACGTCCCCCCAATTGGACTCTATTCCCGAACAGTTCGATTCTGTCGCAGACACGACGGCCGCGATCGACTCGCTCACGGATCACGTACAATCGGTTTTGAACGATTGTTCAAGGCAAGTTCCAGTGGTGGACGACCACCGCTTCAAATTGCCGGCCGATGTGCGTGATCTGATGACCGAGAAGAACGCGGCCACCCGTGCTTACAGCAATTTCCCATGCTCCGCTAACAAATCTCACATGCGCTACTTACAGCGTAAAGTAAGGACACGCATTGCTGAGTTGCGTGAAGCGGGCTGGGATAAGATGCTGAGCGATCTCGAGCCCACTCACCAAGCTTTCTGGCAACTCCAGAGAAATCTCCAGTCCCAACAGGGCGCTTCCATGCCCCCCCTAGTCCGTCCCGATAAGACCATAGCCTTTGACGACTCTGACAAGGCGGAATGCCTAGCCGATAGTCTCGAGGCTCAATGCTCGCCTAGCTCACTGCCTGTAGACCAAGCTCATCTCGATGAGATTGACGCTGAAGTCGAACGCAGAGCATCTCTCCCCCCCGTCGAAGACCCCGATGATCCACTGCCCCCCATCACTCCTGATGAGGTGCACGAGATCATCAAAGGTCTTAAAACGCGTAAAGCCCCCGGCTCAGATGGACTCACTAATAGAGTGATCCAACTTTTCCCCGCACACTTAATAATGCTCTTGACCATCATCTTCAATGGTGCTCTCGGCAATAATATCTTCCCCCAGGCATGGAAGGAAGCCACCGTTATAGGTATCCCCAAACCCGGCAAGTCCAAATCCGATCCCTCTAGCTACCGTCCCATCAGTCTGCTCAGGGTTCTCGGTAAAATCTATGAGAGGCTTATTTATAAGCGTCTCAGAGACTACGCCGAGACCAAGGGTCTCATCCCGAACGAGCAATTTGGGTTCCGCACCCAACACTGCAGCATCCACCAAGCCCACCGCATAGTCGAGCACATAAGCGAAAGCTTTATGCGAGGCCTAATGGTGGGGGCGGTGTTCTTCGATATAGCGAAGGCGTTTGACAAAGTCTGGCACAATGGCTTATTATACAAGCTATACCAACTCGGTGTGCCCGATCGTCTCGTGCTCATCTTACGAGACTTTTTGTCAAACCGCACCTTTCGCTACCGCATAGAGGGTGCCCTATCCTCACCCCATCCCATTCGCGCAGGTGTCCCCCAGGGGTCTGTCATATCCCCGCTCATCTTCACGCTGTTTACTAGCGATATTCCCAAAAGTAGAAAGGCACAGTTGGCTCTGTTCGCAGACGATACGGCCATCTACTTTAAGGCCCGTAGTCCCGTTACGATTCGCGACACTCTCCAAACCTCAGTCGACAAGCTCGGCGAATGGTTCAGGAAGTGGCGAATCGAGGTCAATCCCGATAAGAGCCAGGCGGTTCTCTTTTCCAAACCGCGTAAGAAACCCACCCTCCCCGAGCCCATCACCATGTTCGGCAAGCCGATCCCTTGGGAGAAGCGAGCCAAATACCTCGGTGTAGTCCTCGATGACCACCTCACTTTTCAAGAGCACATAAAGCAGGTTCGCTCGCGAGCCGCTTTCGCTCTAGGTAGGCTTCACTCCGTCCTAAATGCACGTAGCAAATTGTCACTTAGGTGCAAATTGCGTATCTACACTGCGTGTATCCGTCCCATCATGACATATGCCGGTGCCGTCTTTGCCCACACTAGACCCCGCCATATCCATAGGTTACAAACCATCCAGAACCGATTCCTCCGTAGAGCTACTGACTCCCCCTATTATGTCCGTAACGAGATCCTCCATCTCGACCTTAAAATCCCCACGATAGCTCAATTCTTAAAACGCCTCTCTAAGCGTTTCTTTGACTCCGCCGCCAAACATCGCAACCCACTGGTTGTCGAGGCGGCCAATTATACCCCCTCTCGCATTAGTCATACCCGCCGTCCGAGGCATGCTCTCACCGACCCCGACGACCCCATAACTCTCCTCCAGGAGAGCAATAGGGCCACCAGTACGGTTCTTAAAACCAGACGCCGTCCTTCATTCCGACCTCGACGTCGAGGACCTCCTCGACCGCGACCCCGATCTAACATGATGACGACTCATCCTACTCCTCCCCGACCCTTGTCTGTCGACGGTGAAGCGCCCGCACAGGCGGACGCTGAGCCGCCAGTAGTAGTAATAGTTAATTTAAACTCCCCGATCCAGCCTGTCCCCACTAGCTGCCCTCCCCCCAGCGACGCCCTAAGCCGAGGTCCGTACCCCACAGGGGGTGCCCTTAGCGAGCCGTCGTTTAGTTTATAATTAGTTTTAGATTAGTTTTTAAATGCCCCTGGCTGGAGGCGCTTTGAGTTAGTATCATAGCTTAGAGCATCTTCGCAGGACAGTCCGGTTAAGTAGATAGTACCCTTTGTGGTAAAACCTACGAGATGCCAATCATAAAAAAATCGCAATCCGTCAAACTTGTCAAAAATTTTGGTAAATTTATTGTATTTTTGACAGATTGCGAATGAGATGCGAGTGCAAATGTTCTTAAAAATCAAGGGAATTTAAGCACAGGTGTGTCACCTCCTTAATTCTTCAAGGACTTTCTAATTAAACTACAATAGTTTTTGGTCCGCGCGCGGCCCGGCCGCGGTCTAACCATGTTCACTAATCTAAGTATTTCTGAACTAACCTCTGACTCCATTCAAAGGACAGATGTGCAGTTATAAACAGATGGGTCACGCGTCAGGATTTATGAAAACAGGATAAGCAGGATTAAAGCTGTTCGCTGTTCCTAATCTCATCAGCAGGGATGAAGGGATTTGTGTCATGAAGGTTTACTTTTTTTGGGAGTAATAAATTTATTTTTGGTAAGCTCATGCATGTTTTTTTATTTTTTTGCTTTAAGTATGTAAGTGAGTGATAATAAATGTATTTTTAAACAATTGTACCTTCATCGATGTTTTTGATTACAACAAAAACTATACATTGAAGTATTTTTAAATACAAAATTAAATATTTTTAAAGTATTTTTAAATATGTGAGCACCATGCATCTATCACATAATTAATTTATTTGGCATTGTTCCATTTTTTATTCTTTTTACTTATTGTAGTACAGTGCTAGGTGCATCGTCTTCACATATGTAATGATATAATTGATGTATACAAAATATAATAAAACATTTTTAAAAGAGTAACGGTGGAGTTTCTTGCCCATTCTTCTCTATATGATAACTACCTTTTGGAAGGGGCAACTAGAATCAGTTCTGTTTCTTTGTTTTTGACGTTCAAAAGTGCCTTTTATGTGCTTAATTGAAATAAATTATATGACTTTCACTTTGTACGGGCTAAAAACTATTATAGTTAATTATCAGCTTATCCTTCATTATCTAGCAATACAAATTACATTAGCTTTATTTAAAAAAAAACCTAAAGAATCCTTACTATCTGTCTGTCGGTCGGTCTATCTGTCTGTCTGTCTGTAGCGCTTTCACGCCAAAACTACTCGACCGATTTAAATGAAATTTGGTACACAGATAGTCTAGAGCCCGAGAAAGGACATATGCTACTTTTTATCGACATACCACGCGGGTGAAGCCGCGGGTGGAAGCTAGTATTAGATAAATTAACAGTTCAATCCTACACTGAATTTATATTTAAAATCTATGCTAACATAAGTCATGTTTAAGCAGCTTTGCAGTAATTTATGTGGTGTGACAATTACACAGTCTAGCAGATTGAGCCGTGTTTGATGCACCGTGCTTAAGGGGTGACACTTGTGCTGTGCTCATGCACGGCTGTGCTTCCGTACGTATTGTTGTAATGCAGCTGTTGTTATGTGGATTATGTTGTTATGTCGTGTTGAATGTTACAAAATGTTATGTAAGTGAACAAAATAACGTAAGTTTTCTTTAAACTTGACAATGATTACAAATAAGTTATAATCAAGCAGCCTTGCAGCAAGAGTGATAATTACACGGTCTGGCACATCGAGCCATGTTTGATGCACCGTGCCTAAGGGGTGACACTAGTGCCCGTGTGGGGCCGTGCTTCAATATGTATTGTTGTAAAGAAGATGTTGGTATGTGCATTAATTATGCAGTATTTGTTTCATGCTACCATATCTTGATTATATTTAAATAGAGAAAAAAAATAGTGAAATATACGTAATAAGTAAAAACTGAAAGGTTTCGATTGTGTCGTCTTGGTTGAGGGACTTACAAACATATGCACAGCCTAGACCACTGAAGATATTATAACACCATGAATAGATTTTTCGAAACTCAACCCTAGAGTGGGCCTAACAGAGGATTAAGGATATGAAGAAAGTCACGGGAAAACCTCCTACACCACGCAGCTATCTCTGAAACGGTCTCAGTTAAGCGGTCGGCCTATAGACACAATCACTCAAAACGCTCAGTATCACTGACCGCTTCCAGTGCTCCAAAGACATTTTGTGAATTTAATCCACGAATGATCCGTCATTTTTCGGAATTTAATTAGAACAGTCCTCTTTATTAGGCCCAAACCGCAATGCCAACTTTTCCAAACCTTTCCAATAATGACCAAAAAGGCAAAATTTTCTGCTTAATCAAATCTCGTTGGACCGTTTTCATACTAACCATCGGGCTATATTAGACGGTCCTGAATTAATAGGATTTCAACCCCAAAACATCTACTTTGATTAGCGTTTCAGTCGAAAGTCATTGTACAATGTTTGACTTTGTTCAACTGGGATTAGAGGATTATGTAGATAACCATATTTTTGTTAAAACAATGTTGCATTAAACAATGCGGCTTAGGTTTTGCACCGTTTATCATTTCGGTTTAATTTTTTATGTTTTATATTTTTTTTTAATGAGATTAATTCTTTTAAACACATAGACAGGCTGTTGTTTTTAATAAACGACAGTATAGAATAGAATAGAATTTTTTTATTTTTGCAAAGTAAAACAGTTAAAGAAACAAGCTGTAAAAGACAATCTTAAAACTCTTTCATTAAGCTGGCCCCCTTTTATCAGCAGGACTAACAATGTAACTGATCAAGTGGGTATAGGATAACTCAGGATGTCTCATACCACTGCTTGCCTCTTGGGGGAACACAGGCATATTTATGTTTATGACAATGTAACAAATTACATCAATCTGAAAGTCGAAACAAAACTTTAGGACTCAATTTAGACTCCCACTTTAACCAAAGATTGGAAACCACAACGACCACAACTTTTAAACTTATGCAACAATAAAAAACAAAATATTGATACAGACAAAAACTATCTATAGTAGTTTAATGATAAAGTTCAGAAACAATGAACGGAATTCATTAAAGAAAGCCAATGAAAGAAGACATCAAAGTGAAGTCTTGTTTAGTTTAGTTTCTCTGTGGCGAGTTAGTAGCGTCTTGGTAATTTAATTCAAAGTAGTTTTTGATCGCGACTTCAGTTACTACAGTTATTTTAAAAGAAGGTTATACTTGACTAGCTTCTGCCCGCGAATTTATCCGCGTAAAGTTTTTTGTTGTCGTAACTAATATTATAAATGCGATTGAAAAGTTTGTTACGCTTTCATGGTAAAACGGCTGAACGGATTTAAATGAATTTTTGCACATGGATAGACCATGACCCAGTGAAGGACATAGGCTGTTTTTCAACTTGGATCGTAGACGAAGTTGCGGGCAAATGCTGGTTAAATATAATACCAGCCACGGTAGATTCCAATGATTAAAAAAAAAAAATAGAATCGGATTAGTAGTTCCGCAGATTACCAGGCGGTAATCTTAACCTTATTGTACCTATCCTTACATATTATAAAATAAAGTCCTCCGCCGCGTCTGTCTGACGTACTGTACGCGATAAACTTAAAAAATACTGTACCGATTTTCATGCTGTTTTCACCAATGGATACTGGTTCTCGAGTAAGGTTTTAGTATACAATAACCGACACCCACGCAGGCGAAGTTGCGGGCATCAACTTGTTTACAATATAAGTATATCTAAATAATACGAATGGCAGCGACTTGACAATTAGGCACAGATACAGAACCATATTCCACTTCGCGAATATGACTCCGTATAATATTCGAGATGTTTATTTTTACAAAAATATTTAAAAAGATAGCCAGTTTAAAAACAATAGCATCATAAGTAGGTAGGTAAACAATTCATCGTAGGCTTCAATGTAAACATTTCCATTTAGAATACGTGCAAAACGTAGTCGAAAACAAAAGTTGCTTGAATTTTTCATTCCCAAAAATACAATAGACGTAGATATATTTAGTAACCTATTCCGCTTAACTATTCTTCAAGAGTCATAAAAAACCGAGCGCACCGAGCGCTGGACGCAGAGTGTGGCAACACGTCGTGTTCTGGTTTGCAATTGGTCAATCGTCATCCTGAGGATGCCTCGTTGAGAGGTGAAACACGTGTCGATTTCTTACAGGGTTTTTTATGACTCTTGAAGAATAGTTAAGCGGAATAGGTTACTAAATATATCAACGTCTATTGTATTTTATAATGGATTTCCGCAATGTCACGCCTGAATCAATTAACTATTTTTCATTCCCCTTAAATATTGTGATTGACATTTGAAGCTCATGGAATCAAACAACCTGAATACAATTTATTCTTACCCATAAAAACTACAACCTGCAACAAACTACGTACAAGCAAATAACTTATTTATGTAACGTGTAACATACAACCCATTCATGTTACAGCAACTAACAATTTCACACCATTTTGTTTAGCTCTGTTACTTGCAAATTTTATTAGTTCCGCGTTTACATTGGTGAAATGTATGAGGAATTTAGCTATAGCTGGCAACACTGGAATGCTTTTGAAGGCTTACAAAGAAGCTGCTTTGGTTCAACTGGAGTCTGAACTTAATAATAGTGGAAGGATTTCAGTTTAGCACAAAGGTGATTGAGGTTTTGTTAGTTGAGTGCCTGTTGGATTTTTTATGGACTGAAATACTGTATATTTACATAGATGTATGAATCCCCTTTATGTTAACTCTAGTATCGTGAACTTAACTTTGTCGAGGCCACTCAGGGTGAGTGTGAAATCTCAGGTATTTACGGTTAAAAAGGTATTTGTAATAAACCAAAGATTAAATTTTATCTCGTTAATCGTGTCAAAACCAAGCATCGTTACACATTTTCTTAAATAAATTACCTACGTTCCTACAGGCTTCGTGTACCTAGATTGAATTTTCCATTAGAAGCTTGTTACTACCAGTTAGCTTTATAAGAATCGCCTACGGTGTAAAATAAATGTGACTTTAAAAATACATTTTGAAAATGTAAAGCTCTCTGCCTCATCCTTTAAAAGTTACAACCGTAACGGGCAACATAAACAACAAAGAACCCGCCACCCATATAATTAGCAGCGAATAAACAACATCGCTAATCAGTGCTCATCGTTTGTTGCGGATGAGTAGCTCAGTAGGGGTGAAACTCACCCCCGCGAATCTTTTGTGACGACTCGTCATATAGTCATAATCTGGGTATGTTGAAGAGTAGTATTCTGTTGTTGTTTCATTAGTAAAAAGAGGTTAATCAAAATGTATCACGTAATGCATTTTTTCTTGAAGTCCTGTAAGTTATTTTGTAAACTGGTTTGTTATAGGGGGCTAGTTACCCCCGATGCAATTAAAGCACAAATGAGACATTTTATCTCTTACTCTGGAAGGGCAAC
This sequence comes from Lithophane leautieri, assembly GCA_949152455.1. Classification (NCBI taxonomy): domain Eukaryota; kingdom Metazoa; phylum Arthropoda; class Insecta; order Lepidoptera; family Noctuidae; genus Lithophane; species Lithophane leautieri. The sequence continues at coordinate 15,010,371 of OX424477.1, read as the reverse complement.
GCTACTCCAATTCCTCTGGTATCAGGACAAGAAGGTCCTTCAGCTTCTTTACCATAATACTGGGAAAAGTCACCTCTCATTTTTTTTATTTCCAAATTAAAACGAAAGCAGTTTAATCGAGTATTAATATTTCTAAATAGGTTCGACAATTTATGATACCAATTACCACTGATTATCTCATTACAATAATAAACTGTCCCACTGATTATTATCTTCCAATATAATACCAATCAAAACAAATACAATTTAATGAGTTAATTAAAACGTCACTGCAATAACAATCGGTATAGCTTTTGTTATAAACATATTGTGCCGTAAATCTTGGTGGTCGTAAACGATGATCATGTGATCGGTTCGCACCTCCCCGGAATCTCGCGGCCTGATGTCTTTGTCACTGTTCATCCCCTTTTTATGGCGGTTGGGGGTGGATGGGTTATGTCATAAAAGAATGGAGTTGATATCATTGTTTTTAACTTTGTTTGAATGGAAGCGGTTGTCTTAATAATAATAATATGTTTGTGCTTGCAATTGTATCTCTCGTTCTTTATTTCACAAGAGTTTGTTTTGTTGTTTTATTTTTAATGATTACTCTTTGTTGATGTTAATAATGATAATTGTAGCTATTCTATTTTACTAGACGTTCTTGCTAGAGCCACAAGGTTGTTGCAAGAGGCTTTCTTACTTATAATTGCGGCGACACCAGCTTTAAATCACAACAATGCATCTTTTCGATTTTTTCAATTCATAATATTACTTAACGTAAGGAGCTTTATTACATGGGCCACTTATACTGGCAAATGGGTGGTAGGATTTTTTAGAATCTTTGAATTTTTGTCCCACAGCTAAACAAGTTCTTCTTTTAAGAGAAATAGGTATTATTATTCCCCGCCATCACCTCTGCCTTTCACCAACCACCACAGTCGTAAAGATAATGTAGAAGTTACAGCTCTCATAACATTATAATACTCCTGCGTAGCCAAAAGGATATTTGAGTGATAATAAAATTTAAATATGAGTTACGACCATCGGGCGCACGGAATTGTAATAGGCTTTATCGTGTGAATGTGAACAACAGATTATAATATTATTTACTTTTATTCCGTTTTACAATGGATTCTGTATGTTGATCTGTGTGTATTATTTAGCTTGGTTAGTGAAATTTTGTAGTACCTTCTCTGTAGGTTTAAGAAACCATTTCATACGTAAGTAAGCACCAGGCGGTGAATGCAAAATAAGTCGCGGAACGAAAAGGCACCTTTACACTATTTGTGCACCGTACCGTGAACGGGACGTCAACGAGAAACGAGATTACACGGCCATAGTTAATGTACTGTCGCTACTACGGCGTTATCGTCATCGGCTCAAAACTACACAATACTTTCCTACAAACACACAATCCTACATAAAATTGCACAGTGAAAATATTGTTCTGTTTAAATTTTAAGTTCTAATTTTTTATTTTTATTCTTGTGTTTAGTAGTTTGATATTTGATTTGTTTTTTAGTTTTGCTTTTGTCTCGGACTTTTTGGAGGTCCCGTTAATTACTGCGACACAGTATTATACTAATGCAGTTGTTATCGAACACAGAGTTTCTGTAAACTGAGTTTTTTCTTTTCAATAAAAGATTATTTATTGTCGTATCGTTCTCGTTGACGCCCCGTCCACGGTACGGTGACCAATCGGCCTTAGGGCAATTTTACACACACGCGCAGTGCATGAGACGCATTATTAACATGACTAGGTATACATGTACTGCCAACATTATTACGAATACAATCTGGATTTTTTGTCTGATTTCATAAGAACGCAGTCCAAGATGAACAATAATCATAATCATTTCTTATTAGACAAGAATAGGACTTTGTGAAAACAACAGTAAATTTTACCAATAGGCTGATCATTATTATATTATTATGTCTTCATACTGTTGGATCATTGTACAATTGAATTAAAATCTACTTTCACCTGATACTCTTATCCATTTAAGGCACTACAATATAAAAATCTCTATTCATAGTGGCTACATAAAAATTTAATGCACACTCGATATAATAATACACACAATAAATCCTTTGTCCGTTTATGTCCAAATCGGAATTTTATATCAGTAAACAACATAAAAACATGTAACTTCAAATATGGTTCCTATTCATTCTGATATTGTTCACATATTTATATAAATTTCTATTTGAATAAGAAAGGATATCAAATGTAAGCGTGTGTGCACATCAGCGAATGCATGTTGTAATCTCATATTTTCTCGCTAAACTCGCGTGTTTATACCCCAAGTTTGTGCTTTAATGACTTCCACACAATATACTGAAACCAACCTGCATTTCAGTGCAGTTTTCACTTTGTTAAAGTGTTCAGTGGAAATAGGAATCCACACTAAATACTACCTACTTAAAGTATTTATGAGACCACAGACGTAGAGTTACGAAGTGACTTTGAATAAAAAGTATATGAACACAATAAAATTGATGAACGCGTACCACATTCAAATGGTACGCGTTCATCAATTGTCTGCCAGTGTGTATACTACCCTAAAGTTAGTGCTGTTTTTGACTACTAACTTGACGGGAATCGGTCTACATTATCATGTCGGTACAGTCCGGTAAGAAGGTTTAATTTGCAATTTGCCCATCAATCGAAATTGTCCGTATAAACAATAGTTGTGAGTTAATCTGCTAAATAATATAGATTTTCCTGACGTCGTCCATTGTCTGTGCGTCTTCCATTAAAATCCAATGCACATAATACCAACCAAGATTTGGTATACACCTAAACAAACTGCAGATCGCCCGGTGCCACGATTCTTACATACTCATTTTGCTTTGTAACATTATTTTGTTTGTAATGTATCGAGGTTTTGTAACGCGTAGTCAGTGCAGCGAGCCGAGCCGCTCGATGCACCGAATCCTCCACTCGACTGTCGGCAGTGTCGGCTGTTTCCTGAACCTTGAAAAGCTCGCCTCGAATGATACATTACTGATACACACAAATGTTACAAGACAGTCAGTCCCCTTCTTTAGAGATACTTCAATTTTATTCCCATAAAACAAAAGAGGTAACGCTAGAATTTTCAACCATTTGAGTTATAAGCTCAACACACATCCTTGATTAAATAATAAATCAACACTCCTTCAAAAACAACCATAATGGCTGCACCTATAACATTCTTCATTACAATCCAAATAAACAGATTACCTTTGATCCCCATAGGAACACCATCGCTCACCTGCAAACAAAAAAAAAAGAGTTATTAATAGTCATCTTGATGATAAACCATAATCTATTAACTCAGCATGGGCTTTTTAATGGATCAATAACCCGTTCATGAGTTTTTTTGAGGGACGGTTTTTTTGTGGCGTTTTTATGGTGTGACGCCATTTAGGATATGGAAGTGAGGCAAATATAGTTTTTGATTGACTCAAATATTTGTTAAGGACACAAAAAGCCAAAGCCAAGTGTCAAAGTGCCTTATACATACATACGTAGACTCGCGCCTTTTTCCCATGGAGGTAGGCAAAAACTACAGAACGCCAACTGCTACGATCCTTACATAATCCTTTTGTTTCGTTTCCCTTCATACTCGTACATCTGCTACGCATGCTGGTTGCGAGTGGCATAATCGTTATACTATGTACTGGAGACCGCTGAGCTAGTCACGTATTTGGGTCAACGAAACAAAAAATCATTATTGGCTGTTGCATTTTTGTCACGGACGAATAAAAGCTATCGAAATGAATATTCATCTGAATACAATTGATTCAGAAGAGCTCACTTAGAGAGAGATCACAAACCATAGTTTGACTTTACTTAATCTTGCCCTCAGTAAAAAGCGTACAGCTTCATTATATTATAAGCAAAGAAAAAAAAACTAATTCGTCAAGTTAACAGTTCAGTGATACAAATTCTCTATCATTACTTTTTATATTCCAAATTATCTAATAATTTCACACATTATTGTTCAAACTTTCATAATTTGCTTTACTTTCTCTGCTCGACCCCATTAGGCCCATCTTCAAGCCTCTTCACCGGAAACCAACAAATTGCACAACGGTGAACAAATTACCAGACTGTATGCAGTAATTTTCGAGATCATTGCAAATATACATACAAAATTGTCTTAGCAAAGAGAGAGAATGGGAGGGTATACATAAACGTTTGAATGTGAAGATAATTACGTACGTGTTGTGTTAATGATTCATATTTAATTGGTGTTTGCTAATTACTAAGAGGAAATTAAATAGATCAATTCATTATGCTCTTATGTCATTGAGAAATAGAACTGAAAACGGTTGACATGATAAAGTAATTAGTGACTTGCACTTTAGAAACCTCTCATTTTCCTAAGTAATTGCTATTCAGTATAGTACTACAATGTCCATAGAATCTATTGTATCCTCTAGTACCTTGGATACCTACTTGAAAATGTTAAGATTAGCATTAGCTACTCTATAAATTTATTCAGTACCTAACTACTACCAACCTTACGAACTTCCCTGACTAACCAGCCTTGAGCACATTGCAGTCGTGATCTAGAAATAGATAGTCAGTAACCAATGTGACATTTTCATAATATTTTCAAAGTTAATCTAATCTAAAACATTTTTCTAATAGTGTAGAAAAATAAAGAGAAGCGTGCTGAAATTATTGTTTTTAAATTATCAATAATACGAAGCAAGCAAGCTTCTGTGTGTGAGAAAAAGTCTTAACCTTTAGTAGGACAATATACCTACATAACCTAGTTTTCATGTCTGATAAACACACCTGCACTACCACTACACTTCGACAAATTAAACCAGACGTACTCGAGGAAAGTCTTTCAAAAATTCACGCAAATCTATCGTTTAAGTTGGAGCGGTCGAGCCGTTTATACCTGTCCGGACCGATCCACAGGGAGCTATAAATTAAAGTCCGCAGCACCGAACTGATGTATTTATTCCGGGGAGAGTTTTTACCGGCCGTGTGTAAGGGCCCTTGATAAATCCGTCAGTTTACTTGCCAGTAAAAAGTTCGGCAGTTAACTGTTTGTAGAATATATATGTTGTTTGTTTATTGTCGGAGCGAAACTGCATATAGTTGGGTTTGCGATTTTATAAATGTGGGGAACAGCTGATTTTTTTTCGTGATTTTCTGTTTGGTCCCATAGTGAAAGTGGATCACAATGACGAGTACAATAACCCCTTGAGAGATTTCGTTAATGGAGTGCTATTTAGTGGGACCAGATATTATAAAGATAAATATGTGCAGAACTCAGATTGAACAGAAGAACAGTTTTTTCAAAATAATTCCAAGTAACGTTTTGTCAAAACTACACAATGATTGTGCGAAACATTATAATGAAACACATGAGAACAATAAATTAACAGGTACAACTAATGAACAACGTAACAAAAACGACGACAGCGGCGTGTCAATTTAGCCTAGGCACAGAACCGCAGAACGAAATCTGTTGTGGTCCTATTGATAATCAACCACATCGTGGTTGCGGTGACCACAACGTTATAAAAGCTGGTTCCATCTGTCATGTGGTTGACATGGATGTCTAGTTACAGTTTGTCACTATTTTAGCTTATTTTAGAGGTATGAGCCTACATCGACAGTGTGAAAGCGTCGTTATCGCTATCGTCCAATGTGAAAACGGACATTGACTGTTATAACAACCGTCAAAAGGTAAATTCTAATGATCGGCACACTTAACATTTCGATAAACTAATTGGTAATCGCTAACCTTCATTGGGCCCGCATTGTGGATTACAGCCACAGAGAGGAGGCCTGTGTCCCAACATCATACGCTGATTACTGCTAAATGGTAATAGTATACAATGTAGTTTTTTGTTACAAAAATATCGAGTTTTGGTGCTGCCTGCCTTCTTATCTACTTTGGCAACACGAACGAATTAGTCGAACGTCTTTTTACTAAAAAAAAATTAAGCCTAACCACGCTTCAAAAGAAATGACCAGCTGAAAACATATAACCGATCACACACACTTTTAAACCTGAAACAAACTAGGCTAGATATTAATAGAGTCATCGCTAAGTACTTAGTAGATAGTAGACCACACAAGTCCCTTACACACAAATCAACCATTATGTTTTATGGAAACAAAATGCTATTAACCCTTCGTATATGTTATGGCAAACTTTGAGCAAATATGCTTATAAGGGTGTGGTACGAGTTACAAGCTAATTTGGTTAAATTCGCCTTGATTATGTTTGAGGAAATTAAGAATATTAAAAGGCTATTAAGAAAATGCTTCAATTTTTTGTCACTAATAGGTACGTTACAACTATTTTCTTAATGTCTCTCGGTAAACTTTTTTTCGTCAGCACACAGCACTTGGTGCAAACACTTGGAGCGTCCGGTCTGACCAAGTGCAAAGGACAACTGATAGAAATACGACAACTGATGAAACACGAAGTTTGCCGAGGGACGTTTTAAGAAAATTGTTGAACTCAGTACTGCTTACTGAAATGAGTAACACTATCTTTCTGTCAGCTTGACACCAACTGTTATCGCAAATCCATCAGCCTAGTTATGAGATTATGGCACTGGCTTTATAACTTATCTTTAAAAAATTCTTTATAACTTATCATTTAAAATTTCTTTATAACTTATCTTCTAAAATTTCTTTATAACTTATCTTCTAAAATTTCTTTATAACTTATCTTTTAAAATTTCTTTATGACTTATCTTTTAAAATTTCTGTGACAAATAACCAATATTTTTCTTTCTTTCTTTAATCACTGCGATTCCTAACTTATCAAAGACTTAAGAAAAACCACAATTCTTGAGTACATATTAAGATTATTCGCCCTTCACCAAAAATATAAATAGGGGTTTTTGTCATTTATTTTTCAGACAATTAAGGAGGCTGTCCTTTTCCAACTTACCTCTTAGCTTTTTCAGAAATGATTGTAGTAAGTAGATAGGTAATACAATATACGAGTATAAAATAACCTCAGAACTTCCCAAGTTCATAGCTTACACCAACACCAACTAACAGGAACACAATAGCACAAACATGGTAGAGAAATTCTCGGGGAGCATTACATTATGCCGCGGTTCAGTTAAACATGTAGGACTGAAGGTTTCAGCACTGAAACTGTGAGCATTAATACAATACTTACTGCCTTCTGAACTGAAGTGTGAATTGTGGAGGGAGGTAATGATGAATTGTTTTGTATGAACGTTGAGGAGGAATGATTTGGAATGCTGTCTATGTTACGACGCAATCATTGCCCGTTTTTGTTTGTTCCGAACTTGTAACAATTTAATACCGATTTTAAAAAGGAGGTTGTAGTTTCATCTGTTATCTCATTCTATGTTTTTTATAACTTAACACATTAACATGTAAAAGAAATAAGCCTTAAGTGCAGGGCCCTGTTTATCAAAAGTTACACGTTCACAAGTTACCTAGAATGTTATTTTTTGTAAAATTCATAGCTCATCTCCGTATTCATAATCTGCATTAATATTCCCACTGCTGGGACACGGGCATCAGGTCATCTCTCTCTTTTAACCACATTTAAAAAAAGAAACTCGAATTTAAACATTTATTGCGGTACTAAGCACGACACTTTGTAAACTTGTAAGACAAAATAGAGAGTCGCCGGACACTCTCAAGATTTGTTATGATTTTCTACAAGTTTTAACTTACAAATAATTATTGATAAACAAAATCACGAATAAAATGTACAAATATAAGTACTTGTAAACTAAATAATGACATTTGGTAATACAAGGCTCGTAAGTTTTGATAAACAGGGCACTGGTCTTTTTCACCTCAATGAAGTGAAAACCTTGAGGAGGACAAAGTTCAAAAACGTTTATGAACTATGTAATGTGTAGGCGTATTTACGTTTTTATAATTCTCGTTAAATGAAGCAAACTTGAAACGTGACAATGACGACCTAATTAGATTTTTTTTTGACAACATGAAACTTTTTATTCTTTGCTTTTCATGAAAATACCAGCTTATTAATGTCCACAAAAGGGCAAGGTCTCTTCTCATACTGAGAAGGCACGAGCATTGATCACGACGCTTATTCAAGATGGATTAGGAATTTCAGACTTATATTTGCTATAATGATTATATTATAATACTAGCTATAAGTACAGCTGGTTTCCTCACGACGTTTATATTCAAAGAGTTTTTTACCTTTCTATGTCAGATATTATCATTCTCCTACACACATGTCCATCTTTCGATTTTAAGTATTATTTCAGTTATTCCAAAAAAAAAATGAACAAGCACTTTTTCTCAACAAAAATCTTTTCTCCCGATTCCTTAACAACCCAATAAGCCCACATATTTATTGCCCCTACACAGCAAAAATCCTGACCGAACAAATTCAGCCAAGTTCGAACTTACTTGACACACCCCTCACGTATCTTCTATGGGCATTGTGGAGGCATCCTGACAATACGTCGTAAGAGGCATAAGTGGGATGCTTACCGTCTTAGATTATGCCCATAATAGGCTTGCCCGAGCCATTACACAGAATTTCATACGGGTTTTGAATGTGTGTGTTTAAGGGTTTCGGGAAATATTAATGTGAGTTTGAAAGAATGAGTAATGTCTAGTCCTATTTTCGGAGACTTGTATTTTTTGCAGACATAATACCATGACAGGTTACAGGATTCTCACAGAGAGAAGAAACTTTAGTTTTAAGCTGGACGCTGATTTCTATCGCTGTCAGTAAGTGGATTCCAAATCCGTGTACTGACCGGTGATACGGGGTGTAATGTAACATTTTACAAAGCGAGCATTCGTGCAGTCAGTACGTGGAAACGAGCACGAACACGCGAGCTACGATCGCTTGTTATACGGAGTTTAGAACACGGCGTAACGTAACATGCTCGCTGTGAATGGTACATTATGCCCCGTAACGCTGGTCAGTACACGGCTTAGGATTTAACTAAACGTTCCAATGACGTAGATTGGTAAAGCGTTGGATCCGAAACCTAGTGCCTATAAAACGATTAGAAAACCCCGACCAAGACAACATAAGAAACAGAATGCTCCTTCCAAATAGTCCCATTATAAAACATACCAAGCATGGGAAAACAATACACTATTACTTCTACGTAATTCGACGTAACATCAATTATATTAGGTAATGTTTGTTTATACAAACAACTTGTTTTGGCGCAGCATATTCCAATAATTTGGGACAATGGAGGAACATGCTATGAATGAGATTTGTCGTACACTAAGTTGTGATGGTGTGAGGAAGTGCGGTTGTTGTGGAGACAATTATTAGCTATAGAGCTCTCTTGTGGAAACAGATTTCTCTCAAGCACCTAACGTTTAGCAAATGGTCTTATAATCCATTATTATTACACTGTTAGCCAAAAAATTAAAGTAATAAAAACTTAAACCCAACTACAACTACAAAGATATAAATAAGACACCACAGACCAATTAAAAATCCGGAGTCACACGTGTATAAATCGAATAGATTACGTGTGAATCCGGATTTTTAATTTGTCCGTCTGTGGTGTATTGTTTATACCTTTTAAGTCGTAGTTGGGTTTTAGTTTTTATTATTTTAATATTTTTTTTATTGTTTTGGTGTTATAATTTATGTATTTTTGAAACGTGCTCATTAAGCCCTTTCAGTTGATACCCAACATGGTAGGAATAAACAATTTTTTTTTTAAGTTCCTGACTTTATGTCCTCTGGAGGGCGACATTTTTAATTTATTGTGACGTCACTTAGCCTATAACTAGCAGACAATCAAGACGCTTAAAACGATACCTAAATTGTGATGAGTGGTTTAGAAGATAGGAGGGAACAGATGAACATACATACATACATACCGGTCAAAATCATAACCCTCCTTTTTTCTTCGCCGTAGTCGGGTAAAAAGAGTTCCATCAAAAACTCACCCACTCCCATTCAAAAATACATACCTACTTACAGTTACATAATTTTCTCTTCCAAACAATGAATTCAATCACAAGGCAGTACTTGTAACGCAGAACAGAAACTGTGTCTCAGAAACAAATCAGCAGCAAATATAACTTGAAAACAACTGAAACATGTTCATGAACTTTCAAAATGAACTCTTTTTCATGAAATAAAATAACGGCGTTACAAGTTTCATTCAACTTGGTTTGAAAGTGAGGTCTCTGTGTAAGCGGTTTTTGATAAGCGATTGCTGTCTGCTTAGCAACATTATCAACCTTTAACTCGTAAATCGGGGCTTTTTCCACTGGGCTACCACTGCTCTGGGCCGTGACCAGCACGCTAATTGCGTTACACACGATCAATCACAATCTGTTTCATTTTGACAGTTCAGTTCAACGACATTCATTGCGTTATTTACGTGAGCAGAATTTTTTTTCGAAAATAAGAAGCATTGGATGAGCAATATCCTTCAAAATTATTCAGATTATGATCCTCTGTTACACAATAGAGAATATGGATAGTGCTTAGCAACAGAAATACTTAACTACATTATTTTTGAAAAAAACTGTTATCGCTATTTTTGCTTGTGTCGCACGAAAATTGTTGGAGTTTGTTAAATTCTTCAATTGAGTGCAAAAATTTTGATGATTCATTATCTATTCATTCATATTATATATAATTATATTATTCAGTAGGGATTTATTATAATTATTTATTCGATATACGAAATACGATAGAATAGATAATTATCAAATTGCGACTTCCGATGTAATACTTTTAGGGACGTTATCTACCTTTGCTTGGTAAGTTTTCTACGTGAATGATCATCATTATCTTAATAATTATAAGTACTTTATTTCTCTACTTATTTACAAACAGAGAAAATCACAGGAAAATACCTTATGAAAAGTAACAAAAATATAAGATCCGTAGATTAGCGCCACACGTGCCAACAAAAATAATCTATGGATACCACGAAGGACAGATAACCTACGTACACTCACTAACATGCCAAGAACCCTACAATTATATGATTCCCGCTTATTTTGGGACCATGCCTTTTCAACCGCTCAACACGACAGCAAGCGACAACACACAAACTTGAAGCCGCAACAATCGCCGAGTACATACTTTATTATGTGTTTGCAAGAATTATGTACATAATGTACGTATACAGGCAAGAATTATGTACATATTGTACGTGTACATGCTATACATCATACAAATACCGCGACACTGTTTTAAAAGTTCACGTTTCTTGAATACCTTTCATGTTCTAACATATTTTTGTTTAGCGAGTAAAATGAATTGTGTGAAGGGATTTTGTTAAAGAATGAAATGGTTAATGGATGTGTTTGATTGAGTAATAATATTTGTGTAAGATATTATGATTTAACATTCTGTGTTTTCTTAACCTCACACACTAAATTATTATTGTGTGTCTACTTTTGCAATGTTTGTGAATATGCGAACACCATTTATTTATCCATCTCAATGACTATTTAACGATTTTGCCATCCAACGTGGCAATGCTTACAGCCTTTTGGGCACTTTTACCATTAACAGTGATGCGGAAGATTTTTTAGATACCCTATGAGCGTTACCGTTGTATCTTATTTTTTCCCTTTGTACATAAGTTAGTGTTAGATTGTATATTTATTTAAAATTGTAAATTAAATATTAGCTAACTCTGAGTATGTCTATTGTAAAAATGTTGTACAATAGGAAACAAAAAATAATAATTAGGATGTTTGACAACTGCTTGCCCAATATTTACTTGTTATCTTTTCAATTAATTAAAAGTGGAGTGTTATCATGTTCTACGGTTAGTCATATCTAAATAGTCACATAACATAACATCACGCCTGTATTCTCCGAAGAGTTAGGTAGACGTGTACCTATAGTACACCCACATTTCGCCAATTATGTTTTAGTCTCATGTAAAAGGGGGCGCGCCGATTGCCATCAACAGGGCCCAAATCCAGACTCCAGGTGCCGTATTATGAAGTATTAATGCCATCATTTTTCCAGTGTGAGAGAGAGACGGAGCTAGACAAGGCCGATAGCACCATCCCGTTTTCGCAGTGGAATAATGATGGCATTAATACTTAATAATAACACACCTGGCTGCTGTTAAAAAAAATCCGGAATTTACAATAGAATACCCTGTTTTGTAAGAAATATACACTCGTTCAATGCATTTGAAACTAACTCAACTTAGTCAGTATATAATTGCAGATCGATTACTTTTGTAGAAACAAAAGCATTGGATGGGTACATAACTAGTTTGTAACTGATGATAACGAACTTTGTGTAATATATGTATATGTCTTTATTGAGAATAAAGTTCCTTTAACCCTAGATGGGAAAGCCCAATAAGATGCTCAATGCTTAGCCTGCGGTAGTGCTTGCGACACTAGACTTTAGGGTAACTGCCCCGATTGATGTCGGGTTCTTGTACATAATTATGTCCATTGCACGGAAAACTTTAATAGCGCGATGCAGGATTTATGTGACGTCAGGTCTTTTTGATGCGTACTTCATATGTGACGATGTAGTCACAATTTTATTAAGTTTATTTGAAAACTAAAACATCGCAACACTCATAAATCAAATCAAATCAAAATATTTTATTTCACATAAACCTACATGGGCACTTATGAAACGTCAGAAGTTAGGTGCACGGTTCCAATTGGTCGTTTCCTATGGCAAGAAACACCATGGTTACTCTTTAACAAAATAATAGGCTTTTACAATATTTTCGAATTACAGTGTTAATAGTTATGGGAGGACAGCTGTGTAGGCCTTTCAAAAGTTTCAGGTAAGAACATTCATAGTATTGCGACGTTTTAGTTTTCAAATAAACTTCTTATGCAGACAGTTATGCAGTTATCGGCTTATTTATGCAGTAGAGCTGTTTAATATTATGATGGTAGTAACTAGTTGCATGATGCAGGGTTCGTGTTTTGCATTTAGTTTAAGTTCTACATAAGCTGATAAGTTTATGTATGTGTTAAAGTTTTTGAAGTACCGATTTATTATTACTTTGAAGAACGTTAAATGTTTCGCGTGTTCTTTACCGTAATAGTTTTAGGAATTGAATTTATGAGTTCTTCATCGACTTTATTTTAGTGATATTGGCACGTCACATGGTACTTTTTAGGAGCTCGTGGCTACGTAATAACAGCCGCACGGGTCGATCCATCAGGTTAAGCTACGCTTGCCGGGGTTGGTCCGTGGATGGGTGACCATCTTTACATACCGAGACTCCTCCGTGCCTCGGAAAGCACGTTAAGTCGTTGGTCCCGGCTGTCATTTGTGGATCTTTGACAGTCGTTACGGGTCGTCAGAAGCCCGAAAGTCTGACAACCAGTCTTACCAAGGGGTATCGTATTACCCAGTTACTGGGTTGTGGAGGTCAGATAGGCAGTCGCTCCATGTAAAATACTGGTATTCAGCTGCATCCGGTTAGACTGGAAGCCGACCCCAACATAGTTGGGAAAAGGCTAGGCAGATGATGATGACATGGTACTTTTTAGATATTATTTATGTGTAAAATAACATATCGTAATGGAACCTTTACTCCCTGGTTAGGCAGAGGTACACCCACATTTCGCCAGTTAGGGTGTAAATTCAAATATTTTGAGTATTTTCTATAAAGCTGTCAAAGCCTACGTTTTTCTGGTTTTACATACATAAAGGGTCGTAACCACTTTCTAGTAAAGACAGTATAAACCTAGTAATTGTTGTTATTTACAGTACGTCATTACAACTTCTACAACAGTCGGATGACTGACGATAATTTTCTATCGTAAAATTAATTAAATTACAATTTCAACGAATTCGTGACAGTACAGTGACCGCATATAATAATAGGTCTTTACCTATGAAATTGCCGTTTTGTATGAAAAAATTTAAACGAATTTTTTTCATGAATTTTTTATTTGTATTAATCGAAGTAATCACCCATGCAATCAATGCATCTTTGCCATCGCAATGGCAGTTTATTGATGCCCTTCTTAAAGAAATCAGCTGGACGGGAGGCAACAAATTCTTCAAAGGCATTTTGTACTGCCTCTCGGGTATTGAATTTTTTTCCCGCCAAGAAGTTATCCAAATTCTGGAAAAAGTAGTAGTCTGTAGGCGCAAGGTCTGGTGAGTAGGGCGGATGACGGAGAGCTTCCAACCCCAGTTCTTGCAACTTGGAGACCGTCTGCTGTGCAGTATGAGGTCGCGCGTTGTCGTGCAGGAGCAGCGGAGACGAGCGATTGACCAATGCTGGTTGGAGATGCGCCAGCTTCTCCATCATTGTGTTCAGTTCTTCACAGTACACATCTGCAGTAATGCTCACCCCGTTTGGTAAGAAGCTGTGATGAATCACACCTGCGCTAGACCACCAAACAGTGACCATCAGTTTTCTAGGGGTAAGTTTTCGTTTAGGGCATTGTTTAGGTGCTGAACCAGGATCCAACCAACTTGCTGAGCGCTTGCGGTTATCAAACAGAATCCATTTTTCATCGCAGGTAACAATGCGGTTCAAAATTCCTTCATTTGTGTGTCTGTTGAGCAGTGCAAGGCACGTCTCGACGCGTACTTCGCGCTGGCGATCGTTGAGTTCGTGGGGCACCCATTTGTCAAGCTTTTTTACCTTGCCAATTTGACGCAAATGGACCAATATTGTTTTGACGCTAACGTCGAAAGCTGCTGCTAATTCAGCCGTAGATTGTGTATCATCAGCTTCCACAATCGCCTTTAATTCGTCATTGTCGACCAAAGTCTTCGGACGACCGCGAGGTTCATTTTTCAGGTCGAAATTTCCAGAACGGAAGCGAGCAAACCAATAACAGGTGGTGCGTTGGTTTGTAGTGTTAGCTCCGTAAACGTCGTTGATGTTGCGTGCCGCTTGTGCCGCGTTGCTGCCACGACGGTACTCATATTCCATAATTACTCGAATTTTTAACGTATCCATGATGACGAAAAAGGTTGAAATGCGATGAAAATGTAACACTAATCAATAAAGAAATGACTACTTTTGGAAAAAAAAATCCATGTTTTTAAAATAAAATTAATTTGAAATTAGAATTCTTAGCCAAACAAAAATTATTTTGATTTGAAATGGCCAGTACTGCAGAACGGCAATTTCATAGGTAAAGACCTAATATTAATTATTTATGCACAAGTAATCTGCTTATTAAAACTCGGATTTAATGATTTCACAATGAAACGCTACAAAGTGTCCCGAAATCCAGATGCGCTTTCAGCGACGGCAGATTATTCATGCATTTAATATCATTCCTGATTAGTGGTTTAATATCTCAGCGGTTTAAGCGATGAGCGGTCAGCGTGGTTAATAATAATATGACTCCCAGCCGCTGTTTTAGTGACCGAAGCCTTTGATTCAGATCGAAAACCGTTTCAAATCAAAAGATACCAACACCTTCATCCTTACATATTATAAAACAAAGTCCTCCGCCGCGTCTGTCTGTCGTCCTGTATGCGATAAACTGAAAAACTACTGCACCGATTTTCATGCTATTTTCACCAATGGATAGAGTGATGCTCGAGTAAGGTTTTAGTATACAATAACCGATATCTACGCTGGCGAAGTTGCCAGCATCAGCTAGTTCTAAATAAAACAAACCTAACACTTAGAACTTTATCACCCAACCTCGCGAACAACGGTAATGCCGCTGCCGCCTACAAATTAGACCCATAATGAATATTTTGAACAGTCTCATCGATTTGCGCTGAATATTGGACGCTTTGAATCGGAAATATTCTTGACAAATTACGAAATGGTCATTACCCTTTAGATTAGTCTGTAATAATGATAATAAATATGACAATTTCAAAAGGTTATTTATTAAATTAAAAATAGTGTCCGTGGAGTTTCTTGCCCGTTCTTCTCCATAGAAACCTACTACGCTTTGGAATGAGGTTAGCTTCATCTCATGTCATCTCGACAGACTCTTTCGACAAGTCAAAAGTGCCTGTAAATGGTCAATACTCAATGCTTAATGCGTAATGTGTGTGAAATAAAATATGCCTTGAGTTGAGTTTGATTTTTAACCGACTTCTACAAAAAGGAGGAGGTTCTCAATTCGTCGGTATGTTCTTTTTTTTCGTATTTTTGTTGCCTGATTACTCCGCCAATTATGAATCGATTTTGATTCTTTTTTGTTTAGTAGGTCATGTTTCAGAGGTGGTATCATATTAAAATTCATATTAAAGATTAACTTTGCTTGCGTAGTTTTTGAGTTAGCTTCAATATTACGTATTTTTCCACTTAATATAATGTAGACGATGCGTTAAGTGACTCCGTCACTATTATTTACAAAGCATGTAGTGGTATTCGAATTTATGAAGAGTAGGTACCATACCACAATTAAAAGGTGAAAAATAAAAAAAAATACAAAAAAAACCAACAACCGACTTCCAAAAAAAACACTTATAAGTGAAAAATAACTTTAATTGCGAAAGTCGGTGGCAAAAAACCAAAATTGAAAATCAAAGACACCGACTTCCGAAATTAAAGTTATTTTTGACTTTCTTTTGTGTTTTTTTTGGAAGTCGGTCGTGTTGTTTTTATTGGTGACCTAGTTAGAAAGTGATGTATTGATTTTGTAGTAGTAAGTGGATTAAAGGACGTGACAATGAAGTTCTCAAATAATTTTAACATAGAATTAAAAATGATTTGGCTGTTATAAGTTTTTCGGTTTCTTTGATTACAAGTGTACCTACCTATTACTAAGTAGTTACTCAAAAACTGAATTTTAACGTCGATTGTCTATCGGTGGTTTAACCAACATTTTTCAGCTTCAATGATTTTTTAATTAGGTACATTCAAAATGACCATTTCGAGGAAATATTTTTATTTCATTTCATAATCCTATTTCATCCAAAAAAGTGAAGGTAAACACCGCATAAAAAACACGAAACGTTTTTGTATTCAACTTTTGCGAACTGACAGATAATTTCCTGAAAACGTCATTTTTCCAACGTTTACCCCTACATGCATAAAATAGGCATACACCGACAGACACCCCGTTTTTTTATTGTATTAGCGTGCGTTATAAGGAGCCCTTTGATGAAAAAAAATGTAAAACAACCCCAAAAATGATCGCGAAATGGGAAAAACGTACGTTAATCGATAGTCTTTGATCTTGTCTGTAATAAACATGGCTGAATGTTTCTTTTTAGGAGATTAACCCAATTTCTCGAGTACGGAGGAATAAAATTAAATGTGAATATTTTTTTGGGAATTGGGACTTTGTTTTTTTTTTTGCTTCAAATCTTTTTGAGTTGATTAGCGTGGGGGGTGGGTTTGGGATTTAGGTTAAGAAGTATACTTTGTTCGGAAAATAGGGTCTTTGGTTAAGCTTTATGTTGTCTAGTAGATATTTTTAAAGTGGTAACATTAATCTCAGTATAATTTTTATTTGATGTTCCAGCTTTTTCTCTAGATTCCTTCTATATGTTAAATTACAGTATATTCTCAAATTCATACTGTATAGGAGTTGAATCCTTATTTTAGTATGAAAGCTTATACATGTCCTCTTAGTGAGACTTTATGAAAACTTGAAAGACAAAAAAAAAACTTTCGTTCCGCCTCCAAATGCCGTTCTCCAAAGAGTGTTCTTGAAAACTATCATACTCCATTAGAAAAACCAACCTACACACAATAATATACCCCAGTTCCGTCCCCTAACATGAAAGTTTAAGCACATACAACCTCATATTTATGAATACCTGCATTACTTAAACTATACATTAAACCGATCGATACCACGATAAGTGCTTCTCAATTGCCAACTTGGTACCAACAAAAACCACCCATCCCACGCCATTCTCGCCTATAACTATTAACATATAAAGATTAAAATCGCTCGTACATAATAGCTGAGGCTCGATACTCGAGTAACACTATTACGACCCCCATTGGTAGGAAATAAAGTAGGTTCGTGTTGCTGCTGTGACCTTTGTAAAGAATTTCGTTACAGCTAATAAAAGAACAGAGGGAGTATTTAACAATGACTGACATACGGTTCATTGGTTTGATGTACACGGCTGAGAGATTTCCTTTGATTTCTGAGAGCCTGGTACCTGCCCAATTTCATTTACACCCTAATTGCACGCACTCTCCCTTATAAAAGCTTATTATTTTGACTGCTCAGATGTTTTATCACATAGCACGCTTGCCCAAAAATTTTAGTACATAAAATCACGCATTTTTCCTTATGGGTAAGCTGCTTAGGATACTACTAGGATGGATTTTAGTGTCAGTTCCATTTCTAACCATAAATATGCGATGGAATATTGATTTGATTTTCATAATATAATCTTCTTGAGACACTTTGATGTTTATGATTGTTTTCTATGGATTTATCTGACTGCTGATCTGATGGCTTGATAAATGATGATTTTTATTTCTGCTTTTGTTTTTCCATTACGAAATCCTAATAGCATGTTGGAGAATGGCTTTGACTCCGAATAATGGAAAAAGCAATAGGCTTCAAGCCTTCAAGGAATCAGTTATATTTAAATTCTGAAAAGGATCACGGATTCCCAAAACTCAGGTAAAACAGTAATCACGTAGTCAGCCATTCCTAAAGCTCGTATCACACACACCACGTTGGTACTGTAGCTTAACTAATCACCTCGTGTGACTCACGCCTGAAATCACTCGACGAGTCGACGCGCCGCTCATTATTTTTCCTACAACCTGTGTGGCAGACTGTTGTAAACGTATTGTTAGGTGTAAACGCTATTGTTTTATGACGAAATTGTACTGTTTTAGATGGGGCTTCATGGTAACAGGGATTATGGAGAGTTTGGAGTAGGTTATAGGGAGTTTTGAGTAAGAAGTTGATGAATGAATCATCTTTATCAACGAATCAGTGGTCTGATATGCGTGGGCAGCACAATAAGCTCTAAGATATAAATCAATCTGCCTAACCCTTTCCCAACTATGTCGGGGTCGGCTTCCAGTCTTACTGGATGCAGCTGAATACCAGTATTTTATTACATGGAGCGACTGCCTGAGCTGTAAGATATGTATATAGTTAAAAGAATACTATTTACATATCGGCTCACAACGACGCTTGGATTTATCAACATAGATTAAAAACTTTACATTTGTAAGAGTGACACTTTTTTATCTTTATGTGCTAACGAGGATTTGATCACATTCTGAACATGATTAACACCCGCAACCTTTGTTTTAACTTTGGCAAAACTTAACATCTACGCTTAATCCCTAAATTAACTAATTTATTTTAATCTAGCGGCCTTGGATGCTGGAAAAGCTAGGATAGTATTACATGCTCCTAAATGACAAATATTTATATTAAATTGTTCTCGAATCAAGAGTGACACTTATAAAATACAATTGTTATGTGGCTATAACGTTTTCATCGCTTATCTACCAGATAGCCTTTAGATAGCTGGATAGACAAAAAGCAACGTAATGTTTGCAATTTTGTTATTAACTGAGAAGGTGATAATGCTACAAATCATTCATTATTAAACTACCCAAAGCAGTGCTATTGCAAGTACTGTAGTTCCATTGCTTATTTATTAGCTGCTATTATTTTTTACTGTTATTTATTTGCTAAAGTACTTTAAATTGTGCGTCTTATTTGTGCGGATAAACTGTTTTTTTTTTTTTCATTCTTTATTTAATTATTTCCCAGTAAATACATAATCTGTATGCATAATCTTACAGATTCATTGATCTCTAGACTAATATAATTCCAATACATTACAACGAAATCATCATCTGACAATTCCTTTTTTCTACAAAAAAGACGAAGAACTTACACATAATAATGCCCTTACCATACATATTCCATTTTTTATTCCACCCTGTCATCGTTGATGTTTCTTCTCTCCCTCATAAATATAATGACGTCTTGTATCCTGCATTACTTCATTTTACGCGCTACGGGGTGACGTAACCATAGCTGGTTTTATGCTTCGGAAATGTGTTACGTTGGTGACTTTTTGTTGGGAAGGTAACTGGAAGGATACTGGTTTAATAAAAACCAGGAACAAGGTAATTGTGGTTTTGTCAGAAGGTTAAGTGAGGTTAGAAGAAATGTTCTAGAACGTATTGCAGTTTGTTATAGGTAGAAGTTACTTGAAAAACGTTTTATTTATTTCCCTTACTAATTTGACAGTATAAAAAACAACGTATCTTATACATGTATTCAAATTATCGTAATTCAATGTTATTTATTTATGTAACCATTTATGTACATACATAATAAACAGACAAGGAGAAAATAACTGAAAAAAAGGTACAAAGGTTATTTACCACTACTATTTTGTTCGCTAAGCCATCATCTACTAAGCCTTTTCCCAACTATGTTGGGGTCGACTTCCAGTCTAATCGGATGCCGCTGAATTCCAGTATTTGCCATGGAGCAACTGCCTATCTGACCTCCACCAAAATTGGCTGTCAGACTTTCTGGCTTGACAGCCGGGACCAACGGTTGAACGTGCTTTCTGAGGTTCGATATGTAATGGATGGTCCCCATCTACGGACCGACCTCAGCAAGCGTAGCTTAACTTCGATGGGCCCGTGCGGCTGTTATTATTTTACCAACACAAATTATTTAAAAAACAAAAAAACCGACTGCAAAAATATAAAATTGAAAAGAGAAAAAACAAGTACGTATTGAACTTTGTAGTAACAAGTAGGTCTTAAGTTGGATCTTAGACCTAGACCCTATTTTTGCAGCCAGGTTTTTTTTTTTTTTTAATAATTTGTTTTATTTCAAGCTTTTTAGTTTTAATAATAGTATGTTTAAAATTGATTCATTACTAGCTTTTATTTGTTACAATAATTTTGGAATTTATTTTAAAAAAAACCTTCCTCTTCCTTTTTTTTAATTTGCCGATGAATTTTATATAGCCTATGTCTATGTAAAAACATACATACATACAAACATACAAACATACATACATGCATAACATGCAAACATACTCTCGACAAACATTACCTGGGGCAGTCGGGTAAAAATGCAACTCAAACAGAACTAAAACCATTTAATTTCACTTTTCAGAGCTCTTCCCTCACAAATAATTACACCCTGCTCCTGCGCTTTTCTCATAAAGGCACAGTACTTGAACTAAGTATCTCCTCAAAGCTATATGCAAAACCTATTGAACTATGAAACGAGGTCAAACCGATCGGGCTTTTCCGAGGAAATTCCTACGTACGTGTTATATTTTTTTCTTTTGAGGCGTTATTTTTTGTCGACGTAGAGATGTAGTTAGGTCCCGTAAGTAATTTTCGACGTGAGCAGGGCGAGTGAAAAGCGTTGGTGAAGATGATCGATGACGCAACAAAACATGCGGTGTTTGAGTTATGAGAGGTAGCGGGGCGGGTGCGATGGCGGGTTTGAAATAAAAAATTCGGGAGGTTTCGTGGAACACCCGGTTTGCTGTATATTATGTATTAATACAGAGCCATCAAGTTTTTAGAGGCTAAAACTTATACTAGGCTATGTAATAAAAAACAAAAAAAAATTGACACTTAAAATTGATTCGCATTACGTGACGATTTCTGCCAGTTTACTCCTACGGCAAGGCGCATTTAGAAAACTATGTTCTAAAAATGCGTATATTGGTGGCAATGTTCTAGTTTTCTATTTATTTAAGGTTCATTTTGGAATGATATTTCTCATGTAGTTTTTTACGTTTGCCTCAAGCGACTATTAATTGAATGCCAGGTTTATTACGGTTTTCTGTACTGTAGGTAAAGAACAGAATGTAGAAAAAAAAATACAATAAAAAAGAACACGTTTTATTAAATCCTGAATATTTATGAACGCTTTTTATTTAGGTAAAAAAGCAAAAATTCTTAACGTCATCCTCATTTTAATCAAATTAACACCCTTCGTCTTACCTCCATCTAACACGATTAATTAAAACTCTTACAGTTAATCTCTTGCGCCATCCCCAGGGAGCGCGTCACGCGATGTTTACACCAAAATGTCGTGTTGAATATTGAATTTCGAGTTAGTTCGCATTAAGCAAAGCCGTGAGAGCCTGTCGTGAGCTCTCAGGAAACTCACCTCTATACTTTTCAGGAAAATTGTACTCAATCTCCTGCAGTAACCTTGAGCCTTTTCACAGTGAAAAAATGAGTGCCAGTAAGTGCCAGACCGAATTTACGTGAAAATTACGAGTTTTCTTACAAAGAAGAAGTGCTCATGTAGTTTGAAGAATATGAGGGCTGTTATTGTTGAATATTCTCCTTTACGCATTACACTGTCTGCAAACTTTTCTGTAGTACAATTTCATGAAAGAAGCTCAGCTAAAACTAATAAAAAGAACCAAAAACCCGGTACATTTTCAATTCATAGGGCAGACGTGAAAACAGTGTATTCACGAAATAACGGCGGCCGCACCGCCCACTTTCCCGTGCTAGATAAATTAAAATAAAAAAGAAAGCACGAACAAAAATTCGGGAGCACTTTATATGAACCCCGTTTATCCGTGTCTGGTCCGGCCCATGAGGTCGTAAATTTCAGCAGCCATTTTTGGCACCCATTTTTGTACGGCCTTGTATGGTCAGGAGAATTTTACGGCTAAAATTCAATAGATAGTAGATTTGTATAGAGACAAAATGGGCTGGAAGATCTGTGACGGATCGCTCTAGGTCGGTACTTGACTTGTTTAGAGAGGACTTTGCTAAAGAATAATATGTCTCATATTTTTAAAAGCGCGCTTTTTCTTCATCTATCTTTTATATTTGACTGGTAGTCTGTAATACCTCAATGATGGGCTTGGACCTGAATCTGAGACGTTTTAGGGATATTTAATGATAATCAGTATTTGTTGACATTCCAACTCTTCGTCCTTCACATTCGCCGTCACTAACCAGGCTATCATCACAAACATGCTGCCATAAACAATTCAAAATCACAAAACAAACCCAGTAAAAAAAAAAAACATATTTCCCGTTGCATCGTGTCAATGCAAATACAGACATAATCCAAACACGGTGGTACATGCATCGAGGCATGATCGATGACGTCACTCGCTACTTCAGAGGATTATTTTATCCGTTGGGGCTCAGGTGCTTAGCGTGTCTAATTTTGAATGAATTATGTATCAATCATATAGATGTTCTGCTGATCGGATGAAAGGATGAGGGGATGTTGGTAATGATTATCGTTTACTGAATTTTAGACTATTCATCAGTGTGTTAATTTATTTTATGTTGGGATACAAATCGACACCACAAGGTGTTAAGGCTTCTGAAATTATGAGCTCGCGCGATGTGTGATGTGTGTGTGTGTTTGTGTGTGTGTGTGGTGTGTGTGCTCTTGCTGTTTTAAGTTGGGCATGACATTACATCACGCCTTGCGTCCTCGAAGTAGGTATGGGTCGTTACGTGATTTTCGCGAAACGTAACGTAACTAGTGACTTGAAACGCGTCACCTGTTTTGAAAACTAGTGATTTTAGTAACTAGTTATTTTTCAAATTCTATTCGGTGGTGCAACATTGTGATTATATCGAAGTTATTACAGTTATTTGCGAAACGAAAATATAAATGATTACTTAAGTAATACATTACATTACGTTAGCTTTAATTTTTTTGAACGAATAAGTTTTTGTAGCTACAAGTAGTTACATCATTAACGTAAGGGCAGTACATATTACGCGCGAAAGAAACGACATGCGCTCGCAACTTACTTTTGTTTCGTTTCTCGTTTTTCATTCGATCACTGCATTGTAATGTAACTAGTTACAAAAATCACGTGTTTATGTGTGACTCTAAACTAGTTATTCGGTTACATGCCCTGTAGCCAGTTATTGTAACAAGTGACGTGAAATAACGCCCATACCTACCCCGAAGGGTTAGACAGAGGTGTACCCATAGAACAACCACGTTTCGCCAGCTATGTTTAAGTCCCATGTAATAAGGGGCAAGCCTATTGCCACCATCGGGTACAGATTCCAGACTCCGGGCTGCTTCTGAGAAATTCCAGATGGAAAACCCGAAAAACATTTTGCCCGACCTGGAAATCCAACCCAAGACCGTATGCTCAGCAGTAGTGCTTGCGACCACGAGACCAACGAGATAGTCTAAGTTGGGCAATGCATTGATAAAGGCCTGGTAGGTAGGTTACAGTAACAAGAATTACAAATCTCTGTTTGAACATTAAGGCTCTTACATACAGGGGCGATAAGTTGCGCGACGCGAATTTTAACAAAGCAATTTCTCACGGCGAACATTGCGGTGGCGTCGCGTCGCGCGACGAATCGCCCCAGTATGTAAGAGCCATTACTTCTAGGGAGTGGGAGTAGCGCCGCACCATTTGTAAACTACCGCTTAATGGGAAACTCGATACTTTTTCACAAATCAGTTAGCTACTGGATAGTTACTGCGAACCACAGTGCTAGTGTAAAAACATCGTTAGCTTTTTCTTTTATTAAATCGCTTTATTTGTACGATAATGACCAACATATTTGACCTTGATCTCGATACAAAATCCAACATAAATTGGTAATTAATAAACCAATAATGACAAGCGTTTGGTCATCACAACTTAATTTCCTTTAACTAGCAATTCTTTGTGCCCCGTTACTTTTTCCTAGTAAATGGGTAGAACATTTCGGATTGTCCAGAAAAATTCTATCCGTAAGTGATGGCAAGTTGCCAGTAAGCCAATAAGCCTAATGGAGTCTACTCTGGAACACAGACCTAATCGTAATCGGTAGGATAACAGGGCGCTACTTAGAGAGGTGCTGAGTTTGAACTTATTACGCTATTGTTATGATTTGAAGGGGTAATAGTAGATCATTTTTCTTGTTCTTAAGTGTCGGCACGAGTTATACGACACTAGATCATGTCGTCGTAAAAAGAGTATTCAGCGGGAATGAAATCGTTAGCAGGGCTAACTGCCCAAGATGCGCCGGACCTTTGTCACTTGTGTAAAGACTCTTACATACTGGGGCGATTTCTTGCGCGATGCGACGCCGCCGCATGGTTCGCCGTGAGAAATTGTTTTATTAAAATTCGCGTCGCGCGACGAATCGCCCCAGTATGTAAGAGCCTTAAGGGTTTTAATAATAAAAACCTAAAACAGAACACAGAGGTTACTTGTAAAACAACTTTCAGAGGAAGCTCCTTGTTCAAGATTTTTGGTTTATAATCGAAAAAATGGTCGCTGCTTGATTAAAAATTAACATTTTCATTAGTCAATACTGATTATAGACATTGTCATAATCATTACGATTTATATTTGAATATATGATGACGAATATAAACGTAGCCTACAACAACAATAAGTTTTGTTATAGTACATTACTGTCGTGGCTGCAACAAGGGCATTAAATGTACGATCTTGAAAATGTGGGCCGAGGCGAAGCCGATGCACACATACGTCATGTGAGTCCATCAATGCCTGGTTGGTTGTACTACTTTTCTCGAATAATGCGTGGAAGCGGAATCAAAGACGAACAACGATAATTTTTCACGCGTCAATAATTATGTTTATTTGTTTTTTCTTTAGTTTAAACAGCTCAATTTGCAACTCAAACCGGTATGTATTATTTTTGATCAGTTACCTCCTTGGTTGCTATGTGTTGTAAGTAAAAACTTCGTTCCATTTTTACCCGACTACGGCCAAGAAAAAAGGAGGGTTATGATTTTGATCGGTATATATGTATGTATGTATGTTCATCTGTTCCCTCCTATCTTCTAAAGCACTCATCACAATTTGACAAATGAGGTATCGTTAGAAGCGTCTTGATTGTCCCCTGGTGACGTCACATTAAAAACGGTGCCATACAGAGGACATAAAAAAAAAAAAATTGTCTAGTCGTACCATGTTGGATATCAAATGAAAGGGCTTAATGAGCACAATTCAAAATTATAATATATATTGTTTTTTTAAATAACACGGCAGATATGAGTTTTCATATTAATTTATTCGGCTGCGACGGATATATTCTGGATTTTCATACTAACATTGCCAGCCGGGCTTGCATGTATTCGAACAGTACAGCATTTTCGATTTATCTCGAAGAAGGTTGACAAAATAATGCTGGAATTTCCAAGCATGTTTGAGAAAAAATAATTCAGTTGTGTCATCCACCTAGCTTTTTGCAAACTATTTTGGGGTCGGCTTCCAGTCCCAAGTGACTGAATCCTAGTAAAATATTGATAATATTATGTCACTTCACTGAATATCAATATTTTACTAGGGACTCTTTTAATAAAAAAACCTCAATCAATACACGTGCCAACCTATAAATAAAAGATCATTGACTGTCTGCAAATAATTACATTTTTAACCATTTTAAGTGAGTTCAAAGGCATCCATCGTCTGCCAAATGAACGATGAATGATTTGAGCGATGAATGATTTGAACGGTGAATGATTTTATACGCTCAACGATTCTGTGGAGAATAATTTTACAATTTATTTTCGATTTACGCTCTATCTGTTACTAAATATGCAGAGGTTGTGATTATTTTTATTTTGGTTTCAAAGGAACTGGATTCTTGTGTGTCTTACTTGGAACATTTGTGAAGGGATTGGGATTTTCTTGAAAAAAACGCTGTTTACCTGAAACAAAATAATACAGTAATGTGTAATAGTTTCATAACTCGTTTATAAAATAAATGGCTCCGAATAGGTTATCTAGATATTTCTAAAAACATCCTCATTTGATCAAACAGTACCATTGTTTTCAATTTATTTATTATGTTACTGACGGACTGTGAAATCAATAAATGAAATAATATGTTCAGTTGTCTAGTTAATCCTTTCCACCAGCCACTTTCACATAAAAAACATGTCTCCTTGAAGGTACCCAATTTCCCGCCACAGTTTCATTTAGATAATGTACATCCCACCCACTTCACACTCAAATACTAGTAGATAAGGAAAATCTATTTACATTACTGCCGACAAAACTTTTGTACATTATTTGTGAGAGCCTATCTTCGCAAATGTAGGTGAAAGAAAACCTCCAGTATTTCTAGTTTGTATCAACAATTGAAAAACTAACCAATATCGCCAACCAGTGCAGTTGGGGTAGATAGAACTGTAAAATCATCCCCTATTTTACCCTCTTGAGGGATGATTTTAGAGAAACATTGAAACACGTAACTCTTTATTTGTTATCAAAAGCATAAACTTCAGTTTTCATAGCCCTAACTTAAGAAATGATAGGTTTCCCATACAAACTTTCATCCCCTATTTCCACCCCATTAGGGTTATTTTAGACAAGTAGCCTATGTCCTTCCCCGGGATGCCATCTATCTCCATGCAAAATTTTAGCGAAATCCGTTCAATGTTTTAGGCGTGAAAAGGTAACATACAGACAAACAGACAGAGTTACTTTCGAATTTATATAGTATATCGTCCCCGTAGAGCGAAAAGTCACTAAGTCGAAAAATGGCCAAAATGACTTATCAATGTCACTAAAATCAACATTTTCTTCTCTAAATATCCGTCTAACCGTCATTTTTGTAGCTGCCCCCGCTTTTGTTTTACGAAATGCTTTTCACGTGTTTTAGCTCTTATAATATAAAATTTATTTTATTTCCTTCAAATTAAAGCTAAAAACATAAAGGTTTGTAAAGGTAAGCCAACGTTATAACGATTTTTATTTTCAAAAACTTTAACTCTCATTATCTCAAAACACGATTTTTCGACTTAATATCTTTTCGCTCTACGGGGACGATATATAGTATATAGTATGGATAGTATGGATATTAGTGGAAGATGAATGAATGATGGATGATGAGTGAATGGATGAAGAGAGATGGCTGATCAGTATTAGAATGATGATGACAGACGATAAGTGAGAAACTGATAAATTATTAATAACGAGCCATTCCCAATCTGGCGCATCACATACCGAAACAATGAATTATTTTTACGCCAGTTTACCTAGTGCATTATTTTCACCTTATATTACTAATATTATTGTAATGCCAGTTCGCTAACATCTGGCGTTAAAGTTCTTTTTAAAAGAGTGATGCAATACGTCTTACAGTAAACGTAGGTAAGGGCTTGTACACAAAACTGCGAATCGGCCCGATGCGAATTCGCAACGCAGAAGCTTTTATAAAAAAATCTTAGGGTAACGTCGCTGATTTTTACGATGCGGCGTCGCAACGCAGTTTTGTGTACAAGCCCTAATTGTTTTTGATCTGTAATTCGCCTGATTCGTTTACTTGGTTATTTTACTCTTCTTTGTCTGTTGACATGTAAGTTTATCGTTAGAACAGACCTTCTGTATCTTCTACTTTATGAAACCAAGGATCGTTCTTGTATAGTAGAAGGCTAGGAGCTAATTAGAGCGGGCCTCAACAAAAAGCTATTAAGGTTGTTCGTTACTACGAGGTACAAGCCTGTAGTATCGGAATTCGGCCTAATATCGGGATTGTTTCAGTATATTTAAGTAGAAGTTGAGGCTGCGGCCGGTTGTAATAATCGAAGCTTGTTCTACTCTAGTTCGGGATACTCTTATCATTTTATTTTTATGGTTGAACGAAGTTGTGTTGATGGCAGGGCTTTCGGTTTTTATACTGGTTTGTGAGCTCTTATTTTTGAAAGTCTGGATGGGCAATTATAATTGCCATAGGCAGACGTATTTCTCGGCGAATGCTAACCAAATCTTTTCTTCAAGCGGTTTTCATATAAAATGACTAAGATATTCAAAGACATAGTGACATCCACAAACCCGCACTGGGCCCGCGTGAAGGATTACGGCCCGTTTCCTTTCAAAGAGAGGAGGCCTGTGTCCCAGTAGTGGGAACAGCCTGACTATGCTCATTCAGCTAAAGAAATAGTCAAGAGGATGGCCAGCAGAGTTCTCCAGACTGTCAACCATGATACTGCAATTACCATTTACTTAACCTGGCGTGGTGATTGTGATAAAAATATTAGAATAATTGAAATCGATGGCAGAATGAGCTAGAATCCTTTTGGAAAAGTAGAAAAAGGGCAGGAAGGCTTTTGTCTGCCGTAAGACACAATAAAACAAAATGTAGACACAAGAAATAGTAATAATACAATTATTGAAATCGGAATAATCCTCAAAATATATAGTACCTAAATCATTTTAATAAAATAAATGGATTCATATTATTCCACTCTGGTGTTAGATCAAAATGGATTGTAAATTCAATTTGGGCCTGAATTATACTTGGAAATACGGTTTACATACATAAATTATTTTGTTTTACTCTCATGTTGTACGCTGATCATTGTTAAGAGATAAAATTAATATTACTTTTAAATTGAAGTTTAATAATGATCACGTTCTGAAATAAAACGGTGTCCGTATGGATTGAGGAGCCATGTCTCATAATTAAACCGGGCTCAAATCTAGACTCGTGAGAAATTCCAGATGGAAAACTCAATATCACTTTGCCCGATCTGGGAATTGAACCCGGACCGGGACCACATGCTCAGCAGTAGTGCTTGCAACCACTACACTAACGAGGCAGTCAAGTATTTGTGTTCTATATCGCAAAATGTGTAGAATAATATTTCCGAGTTCCTGTTTAAAGAAATTATACTTACTGCTGAACAGGCGTGTGGGACATTCCACCTTTGTCTTTTGTCACTCTTCTGAGTATGTAAGGATCGTAGCAGGTGGCGTTATGTAGTTTCACCGTACTTTCTTGAAAAAAAAAGTGAGTTTCTGTAGCCGTCGTTTCTAGTGTTGGCATGAACTTTACAAAATATGTAATGCTGAAGTAAAAATTTGCTAGTCAAAATGGTAGCGGGCTGAAAACTCAAGGTAAGTTCATCAGACGTACATTTAGGCATCACCAATTTTCTTTAAGTGGGTCATATACCAACATAAAACAATGTTCACTCTCAAAGTAGAAGGAGTTACTTACTCCTACCTACCTACCTATATCTACATAACACAAAACAATTTAAATTTAATTTTCCGCGTCGCGGCGCTGCGCCTCATATTGTTCATTAAATTCAGAATATTGTCCCTAAACCGAGTGCTATAATGTCTGTACCCAAACTCCTAATTAAGGGTACCACGTGCCTCTTAATGGGTAATTAGAACAATATATCTGGTTCATTTCAGTTGATAAGTGTTTTCACTTCGTTCTTAAGTGCCTATGGTTTTTATTATATACTGTTACAACCTCGGATTTAGAACAAAAAGAAAAAAAATGAAAAAAAATATACGATTAAATATGGGACCCGAGGTCTTGAAAGATTGATGGTGATCTGGCAAGTAAAGTATTTGTAAGTATTAAAAAAATACGCAATTAAGAGAATGGTAAGTTTCTCAACGTACTAATATCTACTAACCAAAAACGTCACTTTAATAAGTATGTGTTTTTTAGAAAATACCGGTATCCTTAGAGGACATAATATATAATATCTCATTCTTAATATGAATTTATATTCTGCTTAGCTTTTATTTTTTTTAATGCGTAGGTACTTTGCATGCTGAAATGTAAACTAGTTTGTAAGACAACAGAAGATACCAATAACAGTATAGTTACACTTAATAACAAAAAGGTATTTTCTAGCACTAACAAAGTTAACTGCACAAAAGGGGCTAAGCAGAAATCCTTGAAATTATTTCATCAAAATATTCAAGGTTTTTCTTGCAAACAATTGGAAATTGAATTGTTTTTAGAAAAAACAATGTTTGACATTATTTGTTTAACTGAGCATTGGTTAAAAGACTATCAAATGTTAATTAATTATGATAATTATAGTGTGGCCAGTTGTTTTAACCGAAAATCAATGCTGCGTGGTGGTTCACTAATCTTAATTAAAAGTTGTATTAAATCAAAAACCCGTAAAGATATAGTTGAACTATCGGTTGAACATAGCATTGAGCTGTCTTGTGTTGAGCTAGATAAGCATGTAATAGTGTGCGTTTACAGACCCCCAAATTATCAAAACTACTCTATATTTGAGTCAGTAATGGAAGATGTTTTGTCAAAACTTGCAACTGGGATTAAATCGGTAATTATCTGCGGGGACTTTAATATTAACATTTTGGAAAATAATTCTAACACCAGTAGATTATTAAATTTGTTTCAATCCTTCAATTTGACAAATGTGTTTGTAGAGCCAACCCGAATAACTACGACTACTGCTACATGTATTGATAATGTGTTTTGTTGCTGCGACTATTTAGATAAAGCCATCGTTAATTATCTCCCTTCTGATCACAGTGGACAAACAGTAACTTTTGAGTCCAACTTACCAATACAAAAAGTGCAGATACAATTCAGACCGGTAACAGCTGTTAATTTAAATAAATTTAATAGCACTTTAGTTTGTAAATTAAGTAATCAGGACCTTTCAATAAACAATGTCAATATTTTGTATAAAGAATTCTTTTCGGTAGTCCAATCCGAGTTCAATAATACTTTTAAGAAATACACTAAAACTATCAGCCCTAAGTTTTTATTTAGTGATTGGGCAACTAAAGGACTCAGGAAAAGTAGGGAAAGACTTTTCGAGCTGTATGGCCTTAAGCCTTATATTAATACGGAAACTTTTAATAAGTATGTTGCTACTTATTCTAGAATTTTTAAGATCACCTGTAAGGCAGCTAAAGCCTTATACATTAGCAACAAAGTTAAATCAGCAGACAATAAAATACAGACGGTTTGGAAAATTATCAATAATGAAACGAATAGGAACAAAAAGCATAATTCCGATTACACACTGGAGACGTCAGGTGGTGGTCTCATTTGCGATAGCAAAGAAGTTGCTCAAGAATTTGTACATTTTTTTACCAGTATCCCACTTAAAACTACTGAAACCTTAAACTCCTCGCCATCGCTCTCTTTTGATTTAGTAAGGGCGAACGTTTCAGCCAGCCCAATTGAATTTAACTTTAAGCATATTAACCCCGTAACAGTAATAAAAGCTTTTAAGCAAATCAAGATCAAATTGACCGAGGATCTTTGGGGAATGTCCATTAAAGTCTGTACCTCTATAATTGAGACCATAGCGCCTTACTTAGCCTTAATATTTAATTTGTGTGTGGATCAAGGAGTCTTCCCGGATTTAATGAAATTCAGTAAGGTAATACCACTTTTCAAATCCGGGGACAGTAAAGACACCAATAATTATAGACCCGTATCCGTGCTGCCGGTTTTCAGCAAGGTGTTTGAAAAGGTGATGCTGAATCAAATGCTCAATCATTTTATCACAAATAAAATCCTTCACGATCAACAGTATGGATTCACCAAAGGACGTTGTACGACCGACGCCGGTGTTACCTTATTAAGACACATTTTTAACGCGTGGGAAGAGGCCCAGGACGCCATAGGAATCTTTTGTGACCTCTCCAAGGCTTTTGATTGCGTCGATCACGAAACCTTACTGTTGAAACTTGAGCATTACGGACTTGGAAAACTTGCGCTCAGTTTAGTAAAATCTTATTTAAATGATAGACAACAGCAAGTTCAAATAAACGGTATCAACTCACTAGGTTTAAAAGTAAAAATGGGTGTTCCACAAGGCTCGATTTTGGGTCCTTTCCTCTTTTTAGTATACATTAATGATCTACTCCATTTATTAAAAAATCAGCCACACATGGTGTTATTTGCTGATGATACTTCCTTAATTTTTAAGGTAGATAGACGTGCTACAAATTTTGACGAAGTAAATAACGCCCTACTGCAGGTCCAAAATTGGTTCACTGCTAATAATTTAGTATTAAATGGGAAAAAAACTAAGTGCATCAAATTTTCTTTGCCAAATGTCAAAAGTAGGGATTGCGAGATTGTATTGAATCAAGAGAAACTAGAGTTCGTCGATAAAACTGTTTTCCTGGGGATCACGCTCGACTCAAGGCTACAATGGGGTCCTCATTTAACATCTCTAGCAGGACGGCTAAGTTCAGCAGCATATGCTGTCAGAAAAATCCGTCAATTTACTGATGTAGATACCGCGAGGCTAGTCTATTTTAGTTACTTTCATGGCATCATGTCTTACGGTATTTTACTATGGGGACGGGCTGCAGACATCGAGTCTATCTTTATTCTGCAGAAAAGAGCGATCAGAGCTATTTATAATCTCCGCAGGCGCGATTCTTTAAGGGAACTGTTTAAGGATATAAACATCATGACGGTACCTTGTCAATATATCTATGAAAACATCATGCACGTAAGAAAAAATTTACATCTTTTTAGTAAAAGAGGTGATAGACATAATTATAGTACTAGAAATAGGGACCTATTAGTTCAACCAGGTTTCAGACTAGCTAAAGTAGACTCATCTTTCATGGGGTACTGTTTAAAATGTTACAATAAAATTCCTCCCCACATACTTCAACTGAATGAGTCGAAATTCAAAACTTGTATAAAACGCACACTATGCAGGCAGGCATATTATAAGTTGGAGGATTACATCTCTGATAAGAATGCTTGGCTTAATGCTGGTCCTGCTCCACAATCACAACTAATTAACATTCGAAAATAGTGTTGGAGCTGCTGAAGATCGGAAGACCATCTTGCATTGTATAAACTCAATCTCCTTTGTATTATATAATTGCATAGCACAGGTGTGAGTACTATGTACTATTGAGCTACCATTTACCGGGTAATTTGTCTTTCATTGACTTGAATGTGCCCTGGCGACTGGGAATGTCATGCTCACTGAAATGTCTAGCTGGTGGTGGCGCGTGTGTCGGATCATTTAGCTCCCTTCAAAATGGTTGAGCTGAATGGTGCTGATCCATGCGTCATGTTCGTGAACGGGCGCCGTCAGTTGTGACTGGTCATCTCTTAGCTGCCATGGCTTATTTTAATTTTTGAATTGTTTTATGTAATAATTGCGGACGCTTTTAACGTGCTTTCTACATTGTTCTCACATGTATAATTTCAACATAAATGATGTAACCCACATATTGTAACAATATTTTGATTTAAAAGAGTGTCCATGGAGTTTCTTGCCTGTTCTTCTCCATAGGTACCTACTACGCTTTGGAATGGGCAACTAGCTTCATATTTCTGACTGACCGACTCCTTGACAATTCAAAAGTGCCTGTGAATGGTTTAATTGAAATAAATGCTTTGAGTTTGAGTTTTGAGTTGAGTAAAATATGGTGTTACCTAAATTGTGATATACAATTATTACTGTATAGCATCTGCACTTTTGTTTACCCATGTTTGCAAATAAATGATTTTGAATATGAATTTGATACTTATTATCTCGATAGTGCGTTCCCGTGGGATAATTTCCACGCATCCAAAAGCTAGTGATTGATAAAAATGCGCTTAACATTGCAATTTTTTTATTGGAATTACTTCACCTATAAGTCGTAATTAATTAAAGAGCAATGTCGTAAATTAGTCCGCCCCTGTTCAATTTTTGTGATTTATTGCCGAATTCTCGTTTCAACACGTAATAATTCACATAATCTTTGCTCATCAGCTAAGGACGTTCATATAAAGGTTAAAAGAGAAAAACCTTATAAAAAATATAAAAATAAAATTAACGCACTAGTTTGATAATAAAATTAAAAATGATTGCAGACGTCTTTCTCTTCTTCAATCCCACAGTTCACACACGAAACCCATATAACCAATAGGTAATACCTATGTCGAAACACATCACTTCCAATAATTATAGATCACTACGGATTAACGTTCTTTCTCACGAATAAAACTATAAATTAACTCTACCTACACCACAGTGCATGCGGTGTCAAGATTAGTAGATGAATTAGTCAACATTATCATCGGGCTATTGGGAATATTAATCCTATGGCCGCCATTTTGAATGTATGGATTGCGCTTATGGATTTGGTTAATGATTGTTAGTGACGTCAGTTTCTGGATTGGTTTATAGTATGGAAACTGAGTGTTTTACTCCGTATCCCGCATCCAGCTATCTTGGCCTGGACACCTTGAGTCACCTTATCATAATTATATTAATTATAAGCAGTGATAGCCTAGTGGTGTGACCGTCGGACTGCCAAGTCATAGGTCTGGAGTTCGAACCCAAGACACGCACCTCTGACTTTTCGGATTTCGATGTGCATATTGTATGATTATCACTTGCTTTAAACGGTGACGGAGAACATCGTGAGGAAATGCCTGGGAGATATTTCTCGACGACATGTGAAGCTAAGTCGGAGGCCCTTGGGCAACTACTACACGAAAAGAAGAAGATCATAACTATACATATACCTAAGTTTAATTGTTTTTTAAGCTTCCAATAGCCGATAGACTTTTTTGTAGGCTATAGCTCGTTACAGGTCGCGAGTTCGCATGTAGCACTATTGACAAAAACTGTGCTTAGCTATACCATAAAAAATCATCGACTTAGTTGAAAAGTTGAACGGAACCGTTAGTAATGGGCAATCATAAATTAATATACGCGCGTGTTACATGTTTTATAAATAAAACAAATTTAAGCCCTTTTCCTCTCTCATGGTTTGCTGTATCCGACATTGCCCACAATGATCATAATATCTTTCTTAACCGGCCACCTAAATTCCCATTTTGGAATGCAACAAATATAATGAGTATTTAGTACCTACAGTAAATTTGCAATCTTCGCTTATCGAAGTCGTTTTTAGGGTTCCGTAACCAAAGGGTGCTACTAAGGTTCCGCTGTCCGTCCGTCTGTATCTTTTGTACTGTGATAGGCAGATACAATTGAAATTTTCATAGAGCGTGTACTACTATGGCCGCTATAACAACAAATAGCGACGAGAGAGAGAGAAAGAAATACATCTCGACGGCATGTGAAGTCAAGAAGCCCAAGAGCGGCATGAATTCTCTGACACCACGTTAGTCACTAACACGGAATAGATAAATAAGGTCACTAACCACACGAAAAATAAGACGAAGACAACAAATAATAAACATGTGCAGTGTTAGATACGGTCCACTGTACGGAATCCATTCGTGTGCGAGTCCAACTCGTACTTGAACGCCTTTTATTAAAAGTCCACGGAACTCGCGCTATCACTTAACAAAACTATAACCATTACTTTAATTTAAGCATAACCAAAAACGTTAAGTTTAAGATTCTAAGGAACCAGTCCACAGAGTAGCATAATGTAGCAATCTAATTATGTAAACGATTTGGACAACTGCTTACTTTAACTATTAATATTAGGAGCGTTCTTATTCTGTGTAATTGCCTCATTCGTTTAATCTTAAGTTCTTTATAAATTGAACGCACAGGAGATTAATTTTAGTAAAAATAATTAAGTAGTAGGTAATGTTGGTATATTTTATGATTTGTAATTAAAGAAAAAGCAAATACGTTTTAGTAATGAAGTCACATAGAAAATTATAAGTACGTAGGTAGGTACTTTCTGGTATCTTGCATTTCATGATACCCACTATATAAAACATTTAAACATCAGTACAAATAAATAAAATAATAATTGAAATTTCAAAATAACAGCTTTTTACTAAATACACATTAAAGTATATAAATAAATAAAACAAAAAAAACAATTTGTAAAAGTTTTATGTCTCTGTTTGTTCCGGCTTATTTATCTCCGAAACAGCTGGACCGATTTTGACGTTCACTGGCGGATAGCTGACGATACAAGGAGTAACTTAAATTTAAAAAAAAACAATTAGGGCCCACGCGGACGAAGCCGCGGGCATATGCTAGTATTAATTTAAAATGTTATCTTCTCGAAATTGATTCTAAGGGGCAATTTCATAGTTCAAACTATAACCACCAGATAAATATTACAAAAGAGCAAACAAATTTTTTTCAAGTAACATTATCGTCCAGATAAGTTAACTGGAACTTATTCGAAGGTGACCGAAAGGCAATAAATATCCAGGATTTTTCACAATCATGACAGCTAATGTCTGCTGTTCTCAGGATAAAAATGAACTGTATGGAAAAATGAAAGAAAACCAAAAACTAGAAAATGCGACTATGATGGATGATGTTGGATTACGTACGAAGCTTTAAATCTATCTTTATTATGGTACAGGTAGGTTATTCGTTTGATCTTATATACTTATTGTTTGTAGTTTCTCGTTGTGATATTTTTAATGCATTAATTTGTTCTACGTGTAGCCCACTGAGTGAGTTTTTTAGAGCAAACTTCTTTTTTTTTGAGTTTGGCAGGCATCGTTCCGTGCAGACCCCGCCAATTGTACTGACATCTCTTAGAGGTGTACGTGGAATATGACGCGCCGTCGACCCGGGCCTGTTCCTTATCGGACGGCGAGCTACCCATTGCTCGCCGTCCGCAAGCCCGCGCCTATAGTGGCCGGGAATCCGCCTGGGATTCCCGACGCCCAGGGCGTCTCCAGCGGCGGCGGTTAGGGACGTGAGGGCGCAAACTTCGCCTCTCCCTCACGCGTTCCGCCTCCTGCTTCGCGAGCATTACTGCTTCGCAGAAGGAGATGACGGCTTCCCATGCCCTCTCGCTCCGTACCATGGCCTGGACCAGGGCTGAACGCGAGAGGTCATTGCCGCCAATCGCCTCCGCGAGGACACGGCGGCGGCGGTGCTCCGCCCAAGCATACCTCCACCGTATGCTCCATCGTGTCCTCCAGCGGCTTCCTGAGGGCATTCGCGCAGAGGTTCGATTGTCGTCAGTATCTGAACCATTGCTGTGTTGTTCACGTTTAAAGCAATCGCAGTTTGTGATATGTTTATGTGAAATCAAAAACAACTTTGAAAATATGCTTCATACTCACCCAAGGATAAGAAAATAGTCGGATTTAATAGGGTCAAAACGGAAATAAAATCGTGATAAAATTATTAATTTATATCACCCTCTTTTTATTATAAATCTTTTTTTTTGCTGTAGTTTTTATGATGTTAGAGCCGCATTAATACTTACTAGCTTTTAAATGTCATAATTATGTATAAAAAAGAGCGCTGTTGTCTGATATACAGATATTAAATTATCTAGTTCAGACACAGATGTATAACTGATTAGACTAAGCTTAAATTATAATATTGTATTGTTATAAAATGACATCTGCCATGTGCCATCTTTACATATCGAGACTCCTCCGTGCCTCGGAAAGCTCGTTAAGCTGTTGGTCCTGGCTGTCATGCGTGGATCTTTGACAGTAGTTACGGGTCGTCAGAAGACCGAAAGTCTGACAACCAGTCTTACCCAGGGGTATCGTATTGCCCAGTTACTGGGTTGTGGAGGTCAGATAGGCAGTCACTCCGTGTAAAATACTGGTATTCAGCTGCATCCGGTTAGACTGGAAGCCGCGACCCCAACATAGTTGGGAAAAGGCTAGGCAGATTGATTGATTGTTATAAAATGAATGTAACTGACGGTGAAATAAATAAATGGACCCGTATCCCCTGGATAGTAAATACTGTACAAATATCACTACTTTCGTAAGTACCCTGAAAATACTATACCACTTTAGAAGGCCTATCTTTTTTCCTACATTGTTTCTGTTTACTACCAAGACACTAATATTTATTGCTACGACATTTTTGTGACCTAATTTTATCGTGTCTAGCTCTCACTCCTCCGATATTGTTACCTAAACTCCATTTGAAATAGGATTAGACATTTAAACAAACCTTTATACAGTCCGTTCAACTGATTTTGAATTCTATACCGAAGGCATAAGGATGGCATTAAAAGCAAAAAAGGTTACACAATACCGACTGTCTACTGTAGCTGTCATTTTTCATGCCACCAACGCAATAGGAGTCAAAATCGGCTGAACGGACTGTAAAACAGGTTTATTTAAATGTCTAATCTTATTTCAAATGGATTAAAATCAATTGTTATAATATATTTATTAGATAATACCTGATTTTTCTGTGCGTCTATCAATTAACCTTCAGAATCCTTCCATTTCCCCTCATTACAACAAAAATACAATAAATCATTTCCGTACAGAACATTATTTATATTCCACATTGTATTCAGTACATAACATTAATACCATCGGTCTGCTTACCCATTCGAGTGTTAACCAGCAAAACAGATAAATACCACCCTGTATTTATCACTCAAATACGAAACTACCGTAGTCCGAAACGTAAGCGAACAATTACAATGGTATGGATTAGATTAATCAAGCAAAAACGACCCTTAACGGTCTACGAGACAAAGCCTTAAAGGATTAAAATCGCTCGAGCGTTTTATTGTTTTCGGATATCCTGACACACTGCAGGGTGGGGTTCCTGTGGGATCATGAAGCGGATTGAATTTGGGTTATTTCGTAAAATTTAATTGGAATCGGATTTAATTGGAAGAGGGAATTAACATATTTGTGTGGGAGGTACGAAAATTTACTAGTTGTGCGTGTAAACCTTCTCAGTTAGTTCGTGTTGTGTATCATCTAGCTTATTTTTCATATTTTTTAATATGACGTGTAAAAGTGATTCCTATATCCTATTTACAGAATAAGCAATTTCATTTCATTTTGACGGCGGCGGTGGGCAAACAGTGTAACTGGACAAATTAAAAAAAAGTCTTAACCCGCTATCATCTCCACCACACCCTTACGGTTACCGCCACATTATAATAACGACTGGGATAAAAAGAGAGACAATTACACACATTTATGACCCCCTCTGTATTTACACAGCTGATAATTACACCCCCTTCCTTTGATAATGAACTTGGCTGGCTATCACCAAGCCAGGCTTAATACCTACCTTTGTAACCAACCGCATTTGACCTATAGAGGGTTAAAGAGAATTTAGACCAGACGTAGGACAAACAAAACATTATCAACGTCTATTAGGTTTACGAGGTCCAATGGCCTTTTACAAGGCTTTTGGTACTGGTGTTTTTTTTTATGAACTTTATCTGAAACTTTTTGAAAGGCCTACACTGTCCTCCCATAACTATTAACACTGTAATTCGAAATTATTGTAAAAGCCAATTATCTCTTAAAAGAGTAACCATGGAGTTTCTTGCCAGCTCTTCTCCATAGGAAACGACCAATTGGAACCGTGCACTTAGCTTCTGACGTTTCATAAGTGCCCATGTAGGCTTATGTGAAATAAAATATTTTGATTTTGATTTTGGTGGAATTGTGTGATGGACACGAATTGGAAATGAAATCCACTGTTTCACGGCATCACGTGCTATAGCTGCAAGGAATTTTGAATCACAATGTATAATAATGAAATTCATCGACTGTAAATTAAGTCCAAGAAAACCAGGAGAGAGAGCGTCCTTTGAAACCGTAACTAGTTTTCATCTGGTGGCCTACTGGCCCTATAAATGTGGGAACTTTCCTTCTCACGTAGGATTTAAAACAAAAACAAAATTTTCGCAGCGGCCATCTTGCACCTATTTACAATTTATTGTAACTATCGGCTTTAGCACCCTCGAAAAATACGAAAATGACACCCATGACAAAAAAATTGAACATTTTCGCAGCTGCTCTTGAATTTACATTTTGAATTCACTATTGGCTTTAGCACCCTCGAAAGCCATGGAAACGATACATAGGACGAAAAATTTAAAAAAAATCAGAGCCGCCATCTTGAGTTAACATTTTGATTAAATTCACACTTTCTCTCTCTCTCTGGCATGCGTGATCAATTTTCTCTTTTCTTTTGTTTTTTTCTGCCGGCGTTCTCTCCCTTTCTCTCTCTCTTTCCTTCTCTTTGAATCAGAAGAAGACAGTCGCAAGTATGAACGCTTTTAGCGTTACATTTTTTGAAAGTTTACAAGCTACGTAAAAGAACTTTTTTTCCGAAAAATCATCTGGTAACTAAAATCAAGAGCTTACACTTTGAAAACGCGCTAGTAACAAGCAAAAAATAATTCTCCTTTCCGAAAATTATTATATTTCGGTCATGTTTTACTTCGTGATACAAACAAGATTATCCTCCATTATGTTGTTACTAAGCAAAGAAAGATTTCGAAGAAAGACTCGGTGTTAGCAGTCCCTCGGATGTTTTGAGGAAAATGGGATACATTTAATGATTCTTATTGGCTGGTAACAGATCCTCAATACAATACTCAACACTCAAAAAACAACTGAAATTAAATATAATAAATTTTTTCGTTATTTAACTAAGACAACAGTCTGGTGGCCCAGTGGTAACGGCCGTGACTTACGATTTGTAGGACGTAGGTTCGAACCCAGATAGGCGCTTTACTTTGATTAGGTAAATTATTTCATCACCACTGTTCTCAAAACGGTGAAGGAAAACATCGTGAGGAAACCGGTATGTCCTAGAACCAAAAATTCCAAGACATGTGACATCTACCAACCTACGCTGGGCCCGCATGGATTACGGCCCATTCCCTCTACCAGAGTCGCGTCGCGCCTGTCTGCGGGAGCCTTTAAAGGTAGAGCTAATTCGATTATTTTGACGTCGTATTGACGAGATTTTGTCAGAGTTGACAAATTAACGAACAGTAACTGTTAGGATCTATTTTGGGATCAGTTCATAAGAATATCAGTTTACAAAGACCTTAGTTATACGATCAAAGAGACGCTGTAATATACAGGTAATAATTTCGACCGGCCAAGTGCGTCGTCTAACACGCACTTGGCTGGCCAACGGATTTTATTAAAGTAAGTTTTAGTTTTTAAAGTTTGTTGTCTTGAGTAGATGATACAATTATTCATTTAAAAATCTCATATTTATGTGTGGTATGACTGTACCATTTTTTTTTATTTTTTTTTATTTATTCCTAAGTCTGTATTAACAATAACATACCTAAGTTCTGCCAAACTGCACAGCAGTTTGTCGGCAATTGTTCTCGTCTAGCAATGGATTACAAATTTTGAATTTTGAAAATAAATGTGCTAAAAATTAATTAATGCTAAGTAAACTATACAATAATATACCCTATAGTCGAGATAAAAAATCTCACTTTTTCCAAGAAGGCATTTTCGCAACCGTGAGGCTTGTTACAGACATAGCTACGGACACAATGAGAGATAATGTTTTTGTAGAACTCTTTTAAGTTGGTACTTACTCGTAGACTTGACATGCGATATCAGTGTT
The DNA here is from genome assembly GCA_949152455.1 of Lithophane leautieri. Taxonomy (NCBI): domain Eukaryota; kingdom Metazoa; phylum Arthropoda; class Insecta; order Lepidoptera; family Noctuidae; genus Lithophane; species Lithophane leautieri. The sequence goes on along the minus strand of OX424477.1, from coordinate 14,968,511 downwards.
GAGGGCAGCTCATTCACTAATGTTGGTACCATGTACCTTCTTGTGCGCTTACCAAAGTAATTTGTTACTTTTGGAACAGCAAGTGTCTTCTTCTTAGATAAACGGGTTGGGTACATATGCTTACGCTCCACTTTGTGGTATTGATTATTGAATTGTTCAGTCAAGATATTTAACTTACTTTTAAGATGGATCGGGTACTTTACAAATTGAAAATAGTTTTTCATAATTTTTATTTAATGTTTTCTTTGTTTTTTTATCTATTTCTGTACGTTTGTTTATAGGACCATTTGCTCATAGGACGATCTGCGAATAGGTCATTTTGTTAAAGTTTCGTTTTGATTATGGGTCGTTTTGCTAATAGGAAAATTTACTTTTAGGACGTTTTGATACGGAGGGATCCTTTCGACCTTTAAGGGCCCTATAATAACGTTGACAGATTCGACTTACCTCGTTCGAACTCAATTATACCTCACACTTGGAATCAACGGGCCATGTATAATTATTCATAGAAATACGAATTTTGCTAAATTAATTTACTTCGGGTTACTTCGGCTGTCCCCGGCTAAGTTCGGCAGGCTGGCGAAGCGCTTGATTGTCGGGAAATCCTCTTATGTTACTGAAATGATAATGTGCTCCGAGAGTATCAGAATGAAGTGGTTCAGATAATGGTATTATATACGTAAGTACACACTTAGGCGACATTATTTGCCTGAGATAATTATTATTTTAGGTTCTGAAATTCAATACCTATTTTATTGATGTCATCATTATTCCGGCAGGTTTAGTCTCACGAAAAAAGATTTAGTTTTTCTTCTCGTGCATTGTTACTATCGAAAGTGCTTTTTTTGTACTTAGGCATATGAAATTGGACCCAGTACGTGGCCTCGCAAAGAATATGATGAAACGTGACTATTAATGCTCACTGATGCATTGTTGAAACAATCAACGATCGCGCTTTATTGATCGCAAAATTAACTATAATGGAAATTAACTGCAAAGCAACCAAAAACCAACACACACAGCTGGAAACTATACTCATATACATTACCAAGTAGGGCTCACAAAGGGTCCATAGTAAGTACCTACCAGCGAGCCCTATTCATTATTTCGGCCCAAAATCCATTGTTAATACAAAATACGATTTCCCTTAGATTTATCGTTCTTGATTCGGAAAGCGAACAATTAAGTTTCCTGCGAATTGATTTTGACTAATTAAACACTTTTATTGCTTGTATAGGCCTGAAAACAAGGGATTTGGGATTGGTGGAATATTGTGAAATTAATTGTTCAGTGTTTAGTGAGAATCTGTAATTTGAGGTTTGACGTCGAATTGGGTTACCTAGTTTTCTTTGTCTGTATTCTAATCTTTGAATTCGAACCTTGAAGCTTTACGTTCTAGAAGAAACTAATAGAATTATATTTTCAACATCGAGAACAGCATGTAGTTTGTGGGAACGTTTAGTTCTAACATTATCAAAGTTTTAAGCCTCATACGAGTTATAATTGAGGAGTGGACCGCATGCATGTTGTATCAATCAATCTGCCTAGCCTTTTCCCGATTACGTTGGGGTCGGCTTGCAGTCTAACCGGATACAGCTGAATACCAGTATTTTACATGGAGCGACTGCCTATCTGACCTCCACGACCCAGTAACTGGGTAATATTTTACCGTTTGGTAAGACTGGTTGTCAGACTTTCGGACTTCTGACGACCCGTAAGGACTGTCAAAGATCCACGAATGACAGCCGGGACCAACGGCTTAACGTGCTTTCCGACGCACGGAAGAGTCTCGGTATGTAAAGATGGTCACCAATCCACTGACCAACCCCGGCAAGCGTAGCTTAACCTGATGGATCAACCCGCGCGGCTGTTATTACTAGGCCACGAGCACGCATGCATGTTGTATGTAGCACATTAAAAAACCATAGCGCAGGCATAACAAAAAAAACAATTATTGGTGTCTTGTTTATACCTTTTTAGTTGATTGACTTTTTTGTCGTAGTTGGGTTTTAGTTCTTACTACTTTATTTTTTTAAATTTAATGTGACGTCACATAGCCACCTGCGAACGATCAAGTCACTTCCAACGATACCTCATTTGTCAAATTGGGACGAGTCGTTTAGAAGATAATTATGAGCAAACAGATGAACATACATACCGCTTAAAATCATAACTCACTTTTTTGCTTCACCGTAGTCGGGTAAAAACATATGCGTAAGTATTTAAAAGTTTTTAAAGTAAGTAAGTTAAAGTAAGTTATCGGAAAAAAATCTGCTCAACAACGCACCTTACGAACTTATGAAGCAATGGATTAGACATTTCTTTCGAACCGATTCCAATTATTCTCATTGATCGTGTACTACGCAATTAGGGTGCCGGTTTGTTAGAATGTTTAAAATCTAACCGATCGTTATTTCTTAAAGCTTTGGATTGTATTCTGCAATAAATTACAGAGACTAGTTTCCAAAGCTCTAAGCTGTAGCTTCCCGTTTGCCGCATCGTAATCCGCAGGTAAAATTGTTTAAGAGTTTTTCCGAGATGTTTCTCTGTCAGTACGGCTATACCAATGTTCGTGTGATCTTTACAATAATAGACATACCCACACACGTTTTTCCTGGAAGGTATACTTTGTACATAAACAACAAAATCGCCACTCTTTTAGAAGTCCCATGTAATAAAGGAGGACTGGTAAGCTGATTGCCATAGATTCAGGCTCTGGATGTGACAGAGAATTTCGTAGTGAGTTCACCAAAAAAACTTTTTGAATAATAATATACACATTGCTGAGCAGTGGTATCGACCACCAAACCAATGAGACAGTCCACGATCTAATGTCATTATCATTATTACAGTCGAAAGAAGCTTATTAAAAAAAAAATCATATGTAAAAGTGATTCCAATATCCTATTTACAGAATAAATAATTTCATTCCATTTCATTTCGTCATTTTCTATAGTACACTATAATCACCAGTCGACCTTCTTGTCAGGTGACTGTTCCAGATTCCTACGTGATCACCATAGTTTGTTAGCTGTAAAAATGAGTTTACAGCTTCCAATTTTTCTCATGACCAACAACCATAATCATTATCATCATAAGTAAGTAACGACTACCGGTGTCGTTAAACCCATTCAAACATTAAAATTCATCGAGCAAAATCAAAGCCTTTTAGAGGAGCAACTGTATCAAACTGATATAAGTGTTGCCTAGCAACCTTTGAGTCGCTTCAAGACTCTGTTCCTTTGCTGAATATAAGTTTGTAGGAATTGTCGTTTGTTCCTCCAGGGATGTAAAATATTATTGAGGTTTGTCTAGTAACTCTGAAGTTTGTAACATTACATTTAAGTAGCTTACCTACTTTGTCTTTAGATTATTGACACTTGTGTCAATTAAAACTATTTACCTGCATATCGTATATTAGAATATAAGGAGTATCTTTTCATACACGAAATCTCTTAAGGGGTCAATGTACTCATCATTATTAACAACGTTCAAAAAATCAGCTGTTCTCTACATTTTGACGAGATATGTGAACACTATGTGAGTATGTGACGAAGTTTCTGCGGATAATAATAAGGACGACACCTGTAATGAGCAATCAACGAGTTTTTTTCGTAACTAAATATTTACACATAATGCATCAAAATATTTCAGGATTGTTAGCTAAATCAGATGCAATAACAGTGTGCCTAGAAGAGTTAGCAGATATAAAGTCATGTGTGGACATTCTATGCATTACAGAACATTTTATTATGGAGGGCTATGAACAGTATCTAAATATACCTAATTATCAGCTTGCGGCATGCTACACAAGAAAGGAAAGTAAAAGAGGTGGAGCATGCATACTTGTAAGAAACGGACTTCAATATAAGGAATTGAAACAAATTACAAAAATGTCAGAAACCGGTGTTTTTGAATGTTGTGCCGTAGAATTGATTAATTATAAAATTGTAATAGCTTGTATCTATAGAGTTCCAAACTCCAATAATTTCAGTGTGTTCATGGAAAAACTACATATGTTTTTGCGAGAACTCACTAATAAATCTTTTCGAAATATTGTAATAGCAGGAGATTTCAATGTAAATATCTTTAAAAAATCTTACCAAACATTAGATTTTGAATGTCTCTTACTAAGTCATAATTTAAGATTATCTGTTAATCAGCCCACTAGAATAAAGAGTCGAACATGTATAGACAATATTGTACATAACTTTAAAAGTTCCTGTAAAATAGAAGTACTAGAATTCGCGCTATCCGACCACACAGCGCAATTAATAAAAATACCCGTCAAAAACTGTTGCATTCTGAGATACTGGCGTATGAACAGGCGTGATCACAAATCAGAATATATTTCTAAATTTCAAAATTGCCTACGTAGGTTGTCATTCTCTGAGATATACGAAACATGTGATCCTAACATAGCCTACAATACATTTACAGAAACATTTTCGCTTTTCTACCATTTATGCTTTCCTGAAATATCTGTAACCATACATACGGCAAATAAATCTAAGTGGGTATCGCGTGGTATCAAAATGTGCAGTAAAAAGAAGCGACAACTTTTATGGAAATACAGACGTGACCCAAATGGAACTAATAAATATAGCTTGACTAAATACTCTAAATTATTTAAGAAAATTATACAACTAACGTAATATGCACAGAATAATTACAAAATAAAACAATCCAGTAATAAATCTAAAACCAGCTGGAAAATTATCAATAACTCAAAGCATAACATACCACGAAATCTTATCACAAAAATAAAAGTAAACAGTGACACTATAACAGATCCCCAGAGAATAGCCAACGAATTTAACAACTACATTATTGAAAAAGTAATCCCGCTTGTTGATTCAGGAAATCAAGTCACTTTAAAAATCCCAAATAGAGAAAAATCATTTTTTATGCCCCCTTGTATACCGCAGGACGTGTTTAGAATAATCAAACTATTGAAAAATACGAACAGCGTGGGTCATGACGGAATATCAACAAAAATAGTAAAGTTGGTGGCTCCAGAAATTTGTACGCATCTAAGCCATCTGATCAATTTAAGTATAAGTACTGGCATATTCCCTGATGCTTTAAAAAAATCTATTGTAAAACCTATATTTAAAAAAAAAAAATAGAGAATCCATGGAATTTTACAGACCCATTTCGATTATAAGTGTTTTCTCTAAAATTTTTGAAAAGTATATTTATAAAGAATTAAGCGCTTATTTAGAAAAATATAATATACTAGTTAACGAACAAAAAGGATTCCGAGAAAACCGAACTATAAATATGGCTGTCTACGATTTCCTACATAAGGTTATGGTAAATGTCGATAGAACCAATCCTGTCTGCAGCATATTCTGTGATATGACGCAGGCGTTTGATTACGTCAGGCATGATATTTTAATAAATAAGTTGGAAGCATACGGTATACGAGGCAATGTTCTAAAATTAATAAAAACATATCTTGATAACAGAAAACAGGTTACGGAGATATCTAGGATAAATGTTAAAACTAAATGTGAAGAAATATTTCATTCACACGAACAAGTAGTCAAGTATGGAGTCCCCCAGGGTAGTGTGATGGGTCCCCTACTATTCATAGTATATATAAATGACTTACCTAAACATGTAGACCAACCAGTTACACTCTTTGCTGATGATAGCACTATCACAATTCAATGTAATACTAAAGATAGCTACAATAACGACATTAATAATTCTTTGACATCAATAATAAATTGGATGAATAATAATAATCTAAAAATTAATCTTAATAAAACTAACGTAATGCACTTCAGTCAACGTTTACTAACTATGACGGATCTTAACGTCCAATACAATAATAGAATTATTACAGAAGTTGACAACACTAAATTCCTTGGAGTGACGATTGACAAGAAGCTAAACTGGAAAGCACACATAGAAGAACTCAGTAAACAAATTAGTAATCCTTATTACGCGCTGTTCAAACTGGTCTCAGTGCTTAACACTGAGTCATTGTTTATGGCTTATCACGGTTTGGTTTGTTCACATCTAAGATATGGAATCATTTTCTGGGGCAACTCAACCGACAAGGATATACCCTTTAAAGCCCAAAAAAGATGCATCAGGACTATGCTTAAGTTACAGTCAACCGAAAGTTGTAAGCCCTACTTTAAAAAATATAAAATATTAACTCTGCCTTGCCTTTACATCTTTGTCATCTCTGTCTTGCCTTTACATCTTTACATCACTGTCATTTTTGTAAAATCAAATCGGTATTTATTTCCACGTCAATCGGAAGTGGTCGATCGCAACCATAGTAGACGCGATGACAGTATTCTCCGTCTACATAGATCGAAAACCGCATTAATGCACAAGAGTGTTTTCTGTATGGCCCCTAAAATTTTCAATAAACTCCCAAATAGTTGGAAGGAGCTTAATGTCCGTCAATTAAAAAATAAATTAAAGAAACTGCTAGAAGGGAAAGCATACTACAGTATTCTAGAATTTCTTAATGACAACAACATCTAATATTGTCAATACATCTTCGACATAATTTACATAAAGCGACTTAGTATTGCTATGATGATAGTTTTAATTGACATTTAATCATTGTTATTTATGTAACTATGACCATATATTTAATTTAATTGTTTTTAAAATTGACATTTATTATTTGTTCATAATTATGTAATCTAATATTTTATCCAATAACTTTTATTACTGAAATTTAAATATTTGTACGCCACTAAGGCCAAACATGACTGATCTTAAACTATAATTTAATAACTTGCATGCCCTTTATGTGTACTCATGTTTCCACAAATAAACAATCTTGAATCTTGAATCTTGAATCTTGAAACTATTAAAAGAAAAAGCTGTTTTTTTTACACATCACATATTTTCACATTGATGTACCTCCTGCAATATGTTAATTCCATTTCTGTCTTACACGAAAAAATTACTAATAATAAAACAATATTAATACCTATTAATCTAAATGTATTAAAATAGTGCACTTTTCCGGCCAATTCATACGATATACTTACACTAAAAAAGGTTCCTCCGTTCAAAAAAAACGAAAAAATCCAACAAAAACTCTTCCCTACTTAAACCCCTCCTTAAAAGTAAAGAAACTATTCCCAAAGAAGCAACTACCATCTCATAACCCATGAAGCTATTACAACCACCATAATAATGTGCAAAGTGTAACGGAGCGCGCTTCGTGAATGCACGCCAAGGAATTCTTTTATCTCAGCAATTTGCGAAACGAGCTTCGTGAAAGCTTCGTAATCCTACTTGATCTGATGTAATTGTGATAGATTCGGTATTAGGTATGTAAGTATTTTGACTGGTTTGAAGTTTTGGACTTTGAATCAAAATTTTTTTTTGGGGGTTACGAAATTACTAAGTTTTCAGATTATATTTTGTATTTTAAAAAAATGGAAAGAATTGGTAAAAATGTCAAGAAAATACGGAAAACGGAAATTCTGACTTAAAAGTCCATCTGCTTTTCATGACCACCAGACGTACTGCACGGTATCCACCACTTGTACTTGGACGATATCCTGACAGTTGTATTCAGTGCTTCTCCTCCACATTTATTATGAGCGGGGCCAGTCTGTAACTCTCTGCCAGCCTCTGTGCTCCCCCTTTTTTTTTTTTTTTTTTTGAGGGTGGGAAATCATCCAATGACTTCTCCCGCTCTGGGCGGAGCGGAAGGGCGTGTCAGACTTTTACTGACTAAAACCCACCCGTGTTCCTTCATTTGCCTGTTGCCAAGGTCCCGGTATCCCTTTCGGACTTTCCCGCAACCCTGGCAGGCATCGGTCCTATTGGACCCCGTCAATTTTGCTGACATCTCTTTGAGGCGCGCGTGGAACACGACGCGCCATCGACCCGGGCCTGGTCCTTATCGGACGGCGAGCTGCCCGTTGCTCGCCGTCCGCAAGCCCGCGTCTATGGTGGCCGGAAATCCGCCTGGGATTCCCGATGCCCAGGGCGTCTCCAACGGCGGCGGTTAGGGGCGTGAGGGCGCAAACTTTGCCTTTCCCTCACGCGTTCCGCCTCCTCCTTCGCGAGCATTACTGCTTCGCAGAAGGAGGTGACGGCTTCCCATGCCCTCTCGCTCCGTACCATGGCCTGAACCGGGGCCGGACGCGAGAGGTCACTGCCGCCAATCGCCTCCGCGAGGACACGGCGGTGCTCCGCCCAAGCAGGGCACACCTCAACCGTATGCTCCACCGTGTCCTCCGGGCGATCCACACAGTGGTGACACCCGGGCGTTTCCTCCCGCCTAATCCTACACAGGTACCTCCCGAAGCTGCTATGTCCGGTGAGGACCTGTGTCAGGCGGAAGGTGAGGACGCCGTGGCGCCTCTCTAGCCACTCCTCAAAGAGGGGACTTATCGCCGCTATTGTGGCGTGCCCAGCACTGGGTTGCGACAATCGCACTCTCCATGCCGCCATGAGATCTTGCCGGAGCTCTGTCCGCTGTGCCGCGATTTCTCGCGGCAGCGGAGTTACACCCCGGCGCTTCACCTCCTCGCGCCACTCCCAGATGTGCGCGAGGACCTTCGCCTCCAGATCCCATGGCGGTAATCCGGCAAGGAGGCTCGCCGCCTCACGGGAGACCGTGCGGTATCCCCGGGCCAGCCGAATGGCCATGACCCTTTGGGACGCGTTCAACCGGCGTGCTGGCCGCAGCCTAAGGGAACGCGCCCACACCGGTGCCCCGTAAAGGGCCATGGACCGCACGACCCCCGCATAGAGCCTCCGGCAGGAGGCGTTTGGACCCCCTAGATTGGGCAGGAGCCGCCTCAAGGCGGCCCCAGCCCGGTCCAGCCTTGGAGCCAAACGTCGGAAATGCTCCACGAAGTTCCACCGGCTGTCGAGGACGAGTCCCAGGTACTTCATCGTCGACTCGACGCCGATGTGAACCCCTCCTTTTTTTTTTTTTTTTTTTTTTCCGAGGTGGAAAATCCTCATGGATGTCCTCCGCCCTGGGGTGGGCGGAGGGGTCTGTCAGACTCTTACTGACTAAAAACCACCCCGGTGTTCCGACTCACACCTACGCCGGGGGTCGCGGGAACGTAAGAATCTTCCGCAACCCCCGACTGGTGCCGGCCCGCAACTGCGGGCCTCCTCGGGTCAGGGTGGGGAGTGAGGTGTTTGACTACCCCCGTGACGTCTAAGAGGGGCGCGCGTGGAACACTACGCGCCGCCACCTCGGGTCCTGATGTGTGGGGGGCGACGGACGTCCCCGAGTCCGTCACCCCTGGACCCATTTAGGGGGGCTGGAAGAGGGCGTTATCCGCCCTCCGCCGACGCCTGGTGCGCCTGCTGCGGGCCGGGTGAGTGGACGAGATCTCCCTCTCCCTTTCCGCAGCCTCCTTCTGCGAGACGACCGTCTCGCAGTAGGAAACCACCGCGTCCCAGGACTCCCCGCTGCCGACCATGGCATTCACCACAGCCGACAGCGACAAGTCACTGCCTACTTCTGAGATGAGGGCACGGCGTGGCTCCTCCCAAGCGGCACACTCTGCCAGCGTATGCCGCGCCGTGTCCTCCCGGCAGTCGACGCAGTGGTGACACCGGGCGTCCGGCTCCCTGTTAATGTGACACAGGTACTTCCCGAAGCAACCATGCCCCGAGAGCACCTGCGTCACCCGAAACGACAGGGAGCCGTGCCTCCTCCCGAGCCAGCGCTCGAGCACCGGCCGGACCGCCTCGATGATGTCGAGGCCGGCGGTAGGGCGTGAAAGCCTTTCCCGCCATTCCGCCACCAGGACCTCGCGAAGCTGAGACCGATGCAGCTCTATGTGTCGCTGCATCGGTTGCTCACCCCGCGCCCTCGCTTCCTCGCGCCACCGATACGATGACGCGAGTACTTTCGCCTCGAGGTCCCACGGCGGGGATCCGGCCAGTGCACAAGCCGCCTCGTAGGAGATCGTGCGATACCCCCTGATGACTCTGACGGCCATCGCTCTCTGCGGCTATGTGAACCCCTCCTACCGTAATTTGGGAACCCGACGGTGGCGCGTTCCGAGGGCCGTGAAAACACATGACCTCGGACTTGTGCAAGGCCACCTCGAGTCCCAACTGCCGGATTCTATCGACGATTGTCGCAACCCAGCGTGTCGCTAGATCGGCCGCCGCCTGGTGCGACCTCCCCTGCGCCAGGACCAGCGTGTCGTCAGCGTAGCAAACTACGCTGACGTCGCTAGGGAGGCCGGCGCGCAGCACCCAGTCGTATCCGATGTCCCACAGATGTGGCCCCAGGACCGATCCCTGTGGGACACCGCACGACATCTCTCGCCGGTTCCACATTCCCTGGTGACCGGGGTAGATGACGGCCCTGTCCGTCAAATAGGCCTCGACCACACGACAGAGGTAGGTCGGCATCCGGTGGTACCGGAGTGCCTCCCTTATGCAACTCCAGGGCAAGGTGTTGAAGGCGTTGGCGATGTCTAGTGACACCGCCAAGACGACCCCGCCCCGGGCCACAGCATCCCCCGTCGTGAGGGCCCGTACACGCATGATGGCGTCCACCGTAGAGCGCCCTCTGCGGAAACCAAACTGGCTCTCCGCCAAATCCTGCCCCACCCGCACCAGCCGCCCGACGAGGCGGTTTGCAATGACTCTTTCAAAGAGCTTGCCCACCTCGTCGAGCAGCACGATGGGCCGATAAGCGGACGGAGAGTCCGCAGGGCGCCCCGGCTTCTTAATGAGGACCAGTTTCCCCGTCTTCCAACGAAGTGGGAACTGGCCCCTCTCCATGCATGCGCATAGGAGACCTCTTAGTCGAGGCCTGAGAGCCTCCATGGCCAGGACCCAGGCCTTCCCAGGAAGGCCGTCGGGTCCTGGGGCGGTATTCTTGGCATTCAGCCTTCGTACCGCCACTCTCATTTCTACCTCGGTCACCTCCACAGCATCGTCGTCGTCGTCGTCGGCGGTGTGGTCCGCATCGAGCACCGCAGTAGACGGAGCCATGAGCGGGGAGGTATGTTCCTCTCTCGAAGGGAACAGAGCGCTCACCACGTCCTCCACAAGCTGAGGCCGGAGACTCTGCGTCAGCGGGGGAGCCCATGGGCGGAGTTTCTCCCGCACCATTTTGTATGGGCGTCCCCACGGGTCTCTGTTCAGAGTCTCCTCCCGGGCCAGTGCCCTGGCCCACAGGATCTCCTCCTGGAGGGCGGTCTTCGCCGCTCTGTACCCCTCGTACAGCTCCGCCTGAATGGCTTCCGTATCCGGAGGGCGGATACGGAGCCTGCGGTGCCTGGTGTACTGGCGTCGCGCAGCAACGCACGCCTGGCGCAGCGCTGTCAGCTCCAGCGACCACCAGCTCACCTGGCGCGAAGCACGTCCTGGCTGGACCCGGGGCATTGCCACGTCACAAATATTGGACATGGCCTCCCGGAACCACTCCGCCTCGTCGTTGATGTCGGCAGGCCTGTCCGGTGATGACACCCTGGCCTGCACGATCGAGGCTTCCAGGAGAAGCTCCCGGTCCAGCTGCTTCAGCGCCCAACGCGGACCACCCGGGGCCTGTCAGACCGGCGCGCTCGAGGTCTGGGCGGAGACGTCGAACCGGATATACCGGTGATCGGAATACGTCTCCACCCCCTCCATGACGCGCCAGTCAATGACACGCGGCGACAGAGCGGGGCTGGCGAACGAGATGTCCACCACTGATTCACCCCGCATCCGCACACACGTGGGGACGGAACCCCGGTTTAGGGCGACCAGGCCTGTCTCCAGAGCCCAGTCCTCCACCATCCTGCCCCGTGTGTCCGTAAGCCGGGAACCCCAAGCCACATTCTTGGCATTGAAGTCCCCCAGTACGAGCACGGGGAGGGAACGGAACCCGACGACGACGACTTTCAACTCCGCAAGGGAGTTGTGGAACTCGGCGAGAGTTCGGTTCGGGGAGAAGTACACCCCTACCACGACAAACTCCCCGAACCGTGCTGCCACGCAACCCCGTCCTCTTTTGACAGCCTCGAGGGACGGGGTACCGGCGGCGGCCGACGAAATAAGGGTCACTGAGCCGCTCAGGTCCTCCACCCAGTCATCCCTGGGCGGGACAAAGTACGGCTCAGCGACCACGGCGATATTGATCGACCACTGCGCCATGCTCTGGAGCAACAGATCCTGAGCGGCGGCGCAGTGGTTGATGTTCGCCTGGAGGAGGCGAAATGGGGCCATTATTGGCACTCCATTTCATCCCCCTCCCGAGACCCATGTGAGGGCCCTGCCGCAGCAGCTGCGGCGGTGACGACGCCGGTGGTGGAAGCGGCAGCGGCGGTGGCAGTGGCGGCGACTGCGGCGGTGACGACGGTGGTGGCGGTGACGGTGGCGGAGGGCTTTCCCCTGCCCCTGGCTTTGGCGGGGGGAACGCAGGCCCTACCCCCAATCCGGTGGTCGGCCGGCTTGCCCGCGGCCGCACATGCGACGCAGTGCGGCGTGGCCTTACATGCGCCGGCCTTGTGACCGGGCTGACCGCAGCGGTAGCAGGCATCGCTGCGGTCAACCTCGGAGGTGCATTTAGCTCCCACGTGGTCACCCACATGGCAGCGGAAGCACCTCCGAGGTCTGGGTTCCAGCAGTTTGACCTGCGCTGAAACCCAGCCCACCAAGAGCCTTTGGCCCTCCCCAGCTATTTTCTTGGCCGCCGCGACGGGGCAGCTCACCGTAACGGCTTGCATACCCCTGGAGTCGGGACCGATGGTGCCCGCCTTAACCTGCTCGGCAGAGCACCGCCCGGTTCCAACTACGGCGGCCACCACCTGTGCCTGCGTCACAGAGTCGTCCAGGCCCTGGATGCGCATTTCGGCGCACTTAGCGGGCCTGGACACTCGGGCCTCATCCGCGTTCAAGGACGCCCTGAGCTTTTCAGCCAGGGTGTCAGCGGCCGAGCCACCAGCCGGACCTGGGAACTCCAGCATCCGGGCCCCAGTGGCAGCGATCCTCAGTCGGATGCCACCGGCGGCGCCGAGCTCCCCTAGGTCCACCACCTCCGCCACTTTAGCGAAGACGTCCTTATAGGACACGCCCTTCTCTGCCGCTTCCGGCTGTAGCGTGACCACTACAGCTGCGGACTTCGGGGCGTGGTGCCTAGCCGCGACGCTTCGCTCCTTGTGCCGCTGCCGCCTGGCCTTTTTCTTTCTGGCCGCCCTTGCCTTCTTGCCCGCCCTCCTCTTCTCCCCGGCCACTTGCCATTCAGCATGGGCCGAAGGGGATATAGAAGATGCGGGCGCGGTCTGAGGTGGGGGCGGTCGATTAGCCACTGGGGCCCGAGCCCGGGCAGGGGCCGGGGCCGGGGCGCGAGGCCGGGTCGGGGCCGGGGCTGTGGCCCGAGCCGGGGCCGGGGCCGGGGCTGGAACCCGAGCCGGTGCCGGGGCCGGGGCCGAGGCCCTCACCACCTGCTTAGCCACCCCGCCCTTGTTCTTCCCCGACGAGGCTGCTTTAGCCGTGGCAGATGCGGTGGCAGCGGCATATGACGCCCGCTGGCCGGGGGCCGGCTGGCTGGCCGCCAACGGGGGGCGCAGGACGATGGCCTCCAGGGCGGAGAATCGTCTCCGCATTTCGGCCATCTCCTGCCGCACGAGGGTCAAGACCCGGTCCTCGGCAGCAACAGGCACGGGCCCACCCTGCCCATGCTGCTCCCCCCTCTGCGGTACCTCCTGGGGGCCGGCTCCTCGGAGCAAGGCCAGGTCCGCTCGGAGCTCCGCGTTCTCCTTTCGGAGAAGCTCCATTTCCGCCTTCAATCTTGCGACGTCCACCCGCATCTCGGGCACTCCGTCAGACGGAGTCCCACCGCGGGAGGCCTTCGCTGCCGCCATTATGGAGGCCGTGGCCTCTGCTATGGCCTTGTCTTTAGAGGACTTAATCCTCTTCAAGGCCACATTATTTATCGCAGAGACCACGATCTCTGCGAAACTGGCCGCGCCCGGCGAATTGGGGCCGCTTGTGGCGCCCGGCTCACCACTTGCCACGTTTGACGGGGCCGCTCTGAGGCTGGCCCCGCTAGGGTGGGGCCGCTCTGAGGCTGGCCCCGCTAGGGTGGGGCCCCTCCGTTTCCCGCCTCTCGGCCCGCTGGACCGGTTCGGCCGGGCTGACCAGGCCAGACTCGCAGGCCCCATTCGTGTGTAGCCCCCTACCCACACCCTTCTCTCGGGCTCCACCCCGCCGGCCGGAGTGGATCTTCCTCTGTGCTCCCCCTACGTAATCGTTCTGCCTTCAAGCAAGAGTGAACAAGCATCTTCTGGGCAAGCTCATTCCATCGTAGACCCCATCCATCGCCGACAGCTGCCATCGAGGTAAAGAGCAGGCAGATCAGGCAATAAATAAAAAGATAGGACTAAGGTGTTCAAAGGAGTCTACCGAACAAGTGACAGTCTAGCAGTTTTGATTGACGAGAGGAGTTTCATAAACTTAATTATTATTCTTAGGTTTGGCTTTGAGTTGATTGTCAGAACGCAATTCTATAGTAGAATTTTATAATAAATTATTTTGTGCAATATTTTTTCCACATTCTCAGTTGAAAACATTTTATTTCAGATATACAGGAAATATCTAACACATTCCTTTAGCGAAACATGAAAAAAAATCCAAACTTCCTTTCCAAAAATCCATACAAAAACTTTACCTGTGATTTTGTAATTTCTGCCGGAGTTAAGAAGAAACCAGAAAAAGTCAGAATTTGCCATACGTTAAAGGGTCAATTAAAAATAATTTGACACGCGCCCTCTACACGTGAGCGGATCGGTGGGGAAATGTTTTGTAAGCTTTTATTTAGTTGGAAAAAGCTGTTTTAATAAAGGAACTGTGGAGCAGGATCAAGTATGTAGAATTACCTAAAGGGTTAAATTAGAGGAGGTGGATTGGTACTTGTTTTGAGAAATAGATTTTACGAGATGAAATCGACTGTTTTCACAAAGATTTGTCTCAAACAGCAATAGTGAAAGGAGGTAACGGAGACCTGCAATCGGACACAAAATATTTTTTTAATTGACACATTCAATTACTGTGTGCTTTTGATGTGAAACCTTCTGAAATGTATTTCTGTTTACTTCATTAACAAAAGCATACAGGCTTGAAAATTACTACTGGTGTTCAGTTTTTGACAAACATCAGTATTCTAATCTAATATATTTAATAAAGCTGAAGAGTTTGTTTGTTTGAACTGAGGAACTAAGTCTGATTCAAAAATCTTTTTGTATTTCATAGCCCAATTCTCGAGGAAGGCTACAGGCTATTTAACATCACTCTACGACCCTTAGGAGTCGAGAAAAAACAAAAAAAGACAGTTATAATGCTAGGTGATCGAAGAACTAGCGCTGACGGGCGATACGTTGCTACATTTTAATGCGATGTTAAAACAAGTTTCGCGCGAACGAAGTCGCGAGCAGAAGCTAGTACACAATCACAAAGCCAATTATAATCCACAAGCCCCATACAAACGACTATTACCGAAGCAGTATCCTCCTTTGACTGCCCCGCCAAAAGTTCCGTTCCGTACCCGAAAAGTACCAAGCCGGCCCTAAAAGTGGCGTGCCGGCACTAAAAAGTACCAACGGAACCTGGGCGGCGCGATATAACCATTATGATAGCGAAGACATTTTAACCTCGCGGGACGCGGATAAGCGTACGGGCATGAAATTAGCGAATTGTTCGAGGTTTTTTGTGTTATCAGAAAGAAAAAGAAACGGTAGGGAATAATACTTTTTTCGAATGATAATTTTATTGTTTCAGTGAAATTGTGAACTAAAATTCGCAAAAGCTACGGAATTCTACGACAGCGGTGGCCGCCAGATTACGGCCGCAGTTACCGGCCGTTGTCATGAAAATGATGGCAGCGGGGTTTGACGGAGATCATACCAAATTACTGTCATAAATGACATTGCAGTGACGTCATTAGACCGTTAATTGCGGAGGCTATGTAGCGGCCACCGCAGTCTTAGGAAACCCTAGCTTAACTTAAGAAATACGATGGTCTAAGACTGAAATTATTTGCTAAAGTATGGGTCGAGTCGATAAATGATGACCAAGTTTAAAACATAATTCCAAACAATGACATAAGAAGCTCTTTTTAAATAAAAGGCAAAAATGCCCTTTTTTAAGTTCGGAGTATAACAAGGTGCATTTGTTTGTCGCTTGATTACACCTAAAAGGCAACGGGAAGACAATATAACTTCTCTCAGAGGAGTTTTATGTTCCGAAAAGACAGGTATCTCCCTAAGAATATGCAAGTTCAAAAGCGTTTTATATTTGAACGATGCAAAATATACGCCATTTTATTTTCTTGTTGATCATCTTTCTGTTGTGCTGAGATAGGAAGGTACGTCAATGTTACCTCATGGCCATACCATAAAGGCTTAAAAGTTCAAACAAGTTTGGGTAGTGGAAATGTAAAAATATACCTAACTAGCTTCCGCCCGCGGCTTCGCCCGCGTGGTATGTCAATAAAAAATAGCCTTTGTCCTTTCTCAGCCTCTAGACTATCTGCATTTAAATCGGTTCAGTAGTTTTGGCGTGAAAGCGCGACAGACAGACAGAGTTACTTTCGCATTTATAATATTAGTAAGGAAGTAAGGATTAAAGAAAAAAAAATACACTATTTTTTCATGAAAAGATTTTTAAACTTTTTTTTTCCCAAGGGGGCAGTATCAAAGTCTGATCTACATAAAACAGTCTTCATAATCTCGTTAGTTCCCTGGCCCAACAACAAGAGAAAACTTTTCTAATTTATTCATATCACGGTGCCCTCCGTTTGTAAAGTTGTTTCAAAGTTTTTACGAACAATACGGATGAACGTTTCAAAGAAAAATAATTCGTACTCAAACATTGAGATATAAGTACCGAGATTGGATATAGACTTGGAAATATTATGGTAATCAGTTCACGATATGTTTTGGTAGGACTCTGTCGAGGTATGTATGTAAATTTTATGTGCTGATTATTTCGGCATTGGTATATACTGCGGTAATTCACTGAAAAAATATTCCATGTGAATATAAAAGAATGGTCGTGGAATGTGTGTGAAATGCGTACTTATTTTTGTTACTCATAAGGATTTAACAATTTATTAAAGAATAGAATAAACTTTTTTTCGAGTACAAGGCTCATTTGGGGTTAGTTATTGGGCTAAAATGTAAAAGTGAGAACGTTTAATGATTTAAATATGCATATTACATACTACAAAGCACCGAAAAAAGACTATGAACTCAACTATATAATATAGAACCACAAATTATTTGGAAACTGGCTCTATCAGCCTTTGAGATACTGAACTTAGTTTGAATCCCTTACACCACTTTAGCTAATAACTTTATAATTTGTTCAACAATTATTAATTCCAAAGTAAGTTGGAAAATTTAAGAGAACTTACTGTATTCATGCATAAATTTCCCATCGATGGGAAACCGATGTGAATTTCGACATTAATATCAAATCTGTGCGGTACTCCCCATAATTATTTCATGACGAAAGAATCATTTCTCAACGATAGGTATACCACAACATTGTTAACATCGTTTTTTTTTACCAAAAAAGACCTTTATTTAAATTCCAAACAAGCAAATTTCCTCTGAATAAAGGGTTCGAGTCAGCGAGATGAGTAAATATTTTTAAAACGTGGATGGGCGTGTCTTTATTTTGTTGAAATACCATGCAATCCTGGTGGTATTCGGAATTACAAAGTGTAAAAAGATAAATTCCTATTACTGGGAAACTGCTAATTAGTATTCGGAATAACTGGTAACAAACGCTTTTTTTGTAGAATTTCTAAGTAATCGTTATTGATGTTCCATAAATCTGATAATTTCATTATTTTTTTTAAACAATTCCATAACTTATCTTCATATGAAACATTTCTCCTATTAAATTAAATTCGGGCATGACAAAAAAATATAATGTACGTATTACTTATTCGATTAAAATATCTACATCATTATTTAACGTTCTTCTTCTTTTTGTGTGGTTAGTGACGAGCCTGGTGTTAGAGTTTTAAAACCTCTGACTTGGCTTCACATGCCGTCGAGAAATATCTCTCTGGTTTCTGGTTTCCTCACGATGTGTTCCTTCACTTTTTTTTGCTGTCCATTAAATTCACGAGCAGTCACTGATTTAAAAAATAAACTTTTGTCGCTAATCTAACTTGAAATAATCTAAAACGAACAAGTTTATTTTAACTACGTTTTATTTTAAAATGGTATCTTTAAAACAATTTTTTTATATTAAAATGCTAAGCTTAAAGTAGCGAAAGTACATGGTATACGAGGACAGGGTAATTTCCTCTAAATAAAGGGTCGGGTTACAGAGAGGAAGAGAACAAAATATTGTTATAAATGTACGGGGACGACATTAGACCGTGACGTGTACTGTTCGAGTGTAGTGAGACCGCGTGTTGTGTTGGGAATGGGACAGTGTTCCCATTGATGGGATTTTTTTAAAGAAAAGTTTATTTTTGTCAATTTAGTGAATAATTGTGCTTCTAGAAATTCAATAGCGTACCTTGATTTGAGACTGAAAAACATCAACATTTAGTACTTTCTTCTT
The DNA here is from genome assembly GCA_949152455.1 of Lithophane leautieri. Classification (NCBI taxonomy): domain Eukaryota; kingdom Metazoa; phylum Arthropoda; class Insecta; order Lepidoptera; family Noctuidae; genus Lithophane; species Lithophane leautieri. The sequence goes on along the minus strand of OX424477.1, from coordinate 14,949,971 downwards.
AACAGGAAGAGTTTAGTTTAATTAAATTATAATGTTTGTTTACTTAAATACATATTTAAGGAACGAATAAATAACTTTCAAATTAAGTTATGTATTAAAAAAAATAACAGTTTGGTCTATTTATAACGGTGTGACCTTAACTTGTTTTTGATATCTGTTTTCAAAGTTTGACTAATTATTTTTGATTTAGTAAGCGCTAAACCATTTGCCGTTGAATAGCATGATACTGCAAGTCTAGTCTTTTACCATGAAACTTTCTTAAAAATTATGTAAACTACAGTTCGTAAGTTCTATTGAAATAAGCAGTACGTTTGTGCTTTATTGTTATGTAAATTTTCTTTCTAAAAGACAAGTAGGTACATACATAAATAAAGTTTACCATTGATCCTAAACAATGACTTATACAAAATCAAACCCTAGTTCTATCAAAAATGGGAATTCTCAATGAACGTCAAATATCTGGTCACACTATTCAACTCAAGTGCGGGGCTCCTCCAATTTCCTTGTCGAGACAGCCCCTTTCAACTCACTGGAACATTAAAAAATACAGAAATAAACTTCAACATTATTTTTTTATGTTTTATAAGCATTATTCGCGGTTGTTTTCATCAAATTATCTTAAGCCTAATTAAGGGTAAAGAATGTCTTTGAATTGTGCTGTTATCTTTTACATCTTTTAGCAAGATTCTCTTTTTTTCGGAAAGGGTTATGAATTTATTAGAAATTACTTTTTTGAGGCTATTTTAATTTGTACCGAATTATCGCGAACACCACAGATTGTGTTTGAAAATACTTTCTATTAGTGTAATCTATGAATAAGAAAAGAAAGCACAACTTTCATAGATATTAATTTTTGTTTACGTTTAGGTTTTATTTCTGCTCGAGTTTTCTTTTCTTCTCGATGTTTTTTTTTTTGTTGGTATATTGGCGTGTGCTAGCTGACATATGGCTACTAATTTTGTCTATGTTTTCTGTTGCGTAATGTAAATGATTTAGCATACTATTGTATAGAATCTTTTTTTTCTAACTGAACAGACGTGCTGCTGGGGAGTTTATTGCGCCTCTTGTTCTTCCAAGCTAAAGCACTAGGAAGTAGTGAAGAGTGGCCGTTTTGGGGACTGTCTTATGTAATTTTGACGTTCGAAAACTGCTGATTCTAGTTTGAATAAATGACTTTTGATTTTTTAAATATTATCGTAGCTGTATTGTATACCCGCAAACCATAGACATTATTCTAGATTGAATAAATTAAGATTTGAAAATTGGTAAAAGTGTGTTTAGTTTTTCAGTTCGAACTAAGTTCAAGGCACTTTTGAATATTTAATAGTCGGAAAAACCAATATCCACTATAATAATCATAGAAAAAATTTACCTAACTAAATATTTCATATTCTGATAGAACATTACTTTTCAGCCTACATCACTGTTAACGAAAATCGTTTTCAGCCATAATATTAAAATACCTAGTCTAGATCTTTTCAGTGTTCTGAAGCTGAATTTTTTATCAGACTTCGTGCTCTAGCTCTTGTTTCAGGCAAAATATTTCATATTTTCCGCGTTCTGTCGATAAAAACATGAATTATTCCGTGCTTCAGCTAAGATAAAGAGCTCGTGGCTACGTAATAACAGCCGCACGGGTCGATTCCTCAGGTTAAGCTACACTTGCTGGGGTTGGTCCGTGGATGGGTGACCATCTTTACATACCGAGACTCCTCCGTGCCTCGGAAAGCACGTTAAGCCGTTGGTCCCGGCTATCATTTGTGGATCTTTGACAGTCGTTACGGGTCGTCAGAAGCCCAAAAGTCTGACAACCAGTCTTACCAAGCGGTATCGTATTACCCAGTTATTGGGTTGTGGAGGTCAGATAGGCAGTCGCTTCATGTAAAATACTGGTATTCAGCTGCATCCGGTTAGACTGGAAGCCGACCCCAACGTAGTTGGGAAAAGGCTAGGCAGATGATGAGCTAAGATAAAGAATACCCTATTGGGTGGATAAATTTAGGCTGAAAATTTTGTGGAGATGAAACCTAGATGAGTAGTATCATTTAAAAATACCTAGTAAGTTTAATCGTGGTATTATAGTATTTACAGAATAACATAACAGCACGCCTGTACTCCCCGGCAGAGGTGTACCTATAGTACACCCACGTTTCGCCAGTTATTTTTACCCCTCTCACTTAATAATGCTCTTGACCATCATCTTCAATGGTGCTCTCGGCAATAATATCTTCCCCCAGGCATGGAAGGAAGCCACCGTTATAGGTATCCCCAAACCCGGCAAGTCCAAATCCGATCCCTCTAGCTACCGTCCCATCAGTCTGCTCAGGGTTCTCGGTAAAATCTATGAGAGGCTTATTTATAAGCGTCTCAGAGACTACGCCGAGACCAAGGGTCTCATCCCGAACGAGCAATTTGGGTTCCGCACCCAACACTGCAGCATCCACCAAGCCCACCGCATAGTCGAGCACATAAGCGAAAGCTTTATGCGAGGCCTAATGGTGGGGGCGGTGTTCTTCGATATAGCGAAGGCGTTCGACAAAGTCTGGCACAATGGCTTATTATACAAGCTATACCAACTCGGTGTGCCCGATCGTCTCGTGCTCATCTTACGAGACTTTTTGTCAAACCGCACCTTTCGCTACCGCATAGAGGGTGCCCTATCCTCACCCCGTCCCATTCGCGCAGGTGTCCCCCAGGGCTCTGTCATATCCCCGCTCATCTTCACGCTGTTTACTAGCGATATTCCCAAAAGTAGAAAGGCACAGTTGGCTCTGTTCGCAGACGATACGGCCATCTACTTTAAGGCCCGTAGTCCCGTTACGATTCGCGACACTCTCCAAACCTCAGTCGACAAGCTCGGCGAATGGTTCAGGAAGTGGCGAATCGAGGTCAATCCCGATAAGAGCCAGGCGGTTCTCTTTTCCAAACCGCGTAAGAAACCCACCCTCCCCGAGCCCATCACCATGTTCGGCAAGCCGATCCCTTGGGAGAAGCGAGCCAAATATCTCGGTTTAGTCCTCGATGACCACCTCACTTTTCAAGAGCACATAAAGCAGGTTCGCTCGCGAGCCGCTTTCGCTCTAGGTAGGCTTCACTCCGTCCTAAATGCACGTAGCAAATTGTCACTTAGGTGCAAATTGCGTATCTACACTGCGTGTATCCGTCCCATCATGACATATGCCGGTGCCGTCTTTGCCCACACTAGACCCCGCCATATTCATAGGTTGCAAACCATCCAGAACCGATTCCTCCGTAGAGCTACCGATTCCCCCTACTATGTCCGTAACGAGATCCTCCATCTCGACCTTAAAATCCCCACGATAGCTCAATTCTTAAAACGCCTCTCTAAGCGTTTCTTTGACTCCGCCGCCAAACATCGCAACCCACTGGTTGTCGAGGCGGCCAATTATACCCCCTCTCGCATCAGTCATACCCGCCGTCCGAGGCATGCTCTCACCGACCCCGACGACCCCATAACTCTCTTCCAGGAGAGCAATAGGGCCACCAGTACGGTTCTTAAAACCAGACGCCGTCCTTCATTCCGACCTCGACGTCGAGGACCTCCTCGACCGCGACCCCGATCTAACAGGATGACGACTCATCCTACTCCTCCCCGACCCTTGTCTGTCGACGGTGAAGCGCCCGCACAGGCGGACGCTGAGCCGCCAGTAGTAGTAATAGTTAATTTAAACTCCCCGATCCAGCCTGTCCCCACTAGCTGCCCTCCCCCCAGCGACGCCCTAAGCCGAGGTCCGTACCCCACAGGGGGTGCCCTTAGCGAGCCGTCGTTTAGTTTATAATTAGTTTTAGATTAGTTTTTAAATGCCCCTGGCTGGAGGCGCTTTGAGTTAGTATCATAGCTTAGAGCATCTTCGCAGGACAGTCCGGTTAAGTAGATAGTACCCTTTGTGGTAAAACCTACGAGATGCCAATCATAAAAACAAAAAACAAAAACAGTTATTTTTAAAGCCTCTTACATACTGGCGCGACTTTTAACAAAACAATTTCTGAGAAACTTCACGGCGGAACAGTACCGGGGCGTCGCGTCACGCGACAAGTTGCGCCAGTATGTAAGGGCCTTATGACTTTAAGCCTCCATTGTATGTAATTATAGTATTTGTAGCTTTTGACGTTTATTTCAAAATCCTTTTCAATATAGTGTCTTACGACCACCGATTGACGATATATCTCACAATTAAATATTTGTGACTACTTATTGTGGTATAAAAAACGAACGAACTTTTTACCAGATTGTAACGAAGAGGTACTGTACTTTGTGGTACTCCAAAAGCGTTAAATCAAAAATACTGTATCGCACCAAAAAGCTCGTGGAATGTGTGTGAACTGGGAACTTATTTTTGTTACTCATAAGGATTTAACAATTTATTAAAGGATAGAATAAACTTTTTTTCGAGTACAAGGCTCATTTGGGGTTAGTTATTGGGCTAAAATGTAAAAGTTTGAACTTTTAATGATGTAAGCTATGCATATTATATAATACAAAGCACGGAAAAGAGACTATGAACTAAACTTTATAATATGGACCCACAAATTGTTAGGAAACTGGTTCTATCAGCTTTTGAGATACTGAACTTAGTTTGAATCCCTTACACCAGTTTAGCTAATAACTTTATAATTTGTTCAACAATTATTAATTTAAAAGTAAGTTGCAAAATTCAAGAGAGCTTACTATATTCATGCGAAATATCCCATCCCATTATTATTTCATGACGAAAGCATCATATCGCAACGATATACCAAAACATTGTTAACATCGTTTTTTGCCGAAAAAAGGCCACCAGATAGGCCCGCTACCGAAATAAGCATCAATCAAATTAACCGTCTTGTGTAGTGATAATTTTGAGGCCCATGATCAGAGATAAACAAGAGACAGACGTATGTAATCAATTTTAACATTCATCCGTCTGTTTAGATGGTTTCACCCGCGTAAGTCTCGATTCCGTAGGAATATCGAAATAAAAAGTATCCTATGGCCTATTCCAGGTCATGTTCTACCCGTGTACCAAATTTCATCCAAATTTATTTATCCGTTTTAGTCTGAAAGCGTAACAAATAATCAAACAAAAAAATCACTTTCGCATTTATAATATTCGTTAGGATTAGGATAAACGAACAGGAAACAATACTAAAGCCATAGACCAAGAGCTAGTTACTTATTTCATAAATCGTCTAAAACAAGCGGCATTAAATTATCGAGTCAAAATATCTCAATCGAGCGTAAATAACATAACAATCACAGTCATAAAATTTATCTTAAACGGTTCAATATATCAGATGGCGGGTACACCTGGCGATAAGTGGTCCTATCTAGGTTTAAATCAGATGTAATCTTAGGACAATTACTATCGGTTTCGATACTAAATTGTGTAACTTGTGTATTATCTTTATCTGGATTTGTACCCTTTTTGTGGCAATAGGCTTGAAATTAGATGGGACTTTAACATAACTGGCAAAGTATACATGTAGGCAAATAGGCGTGTTATTACGTTACAATAGACGTAGATATATTTAGTAACCTATTCTGCTTAACGTACTTCCACTTAGTTAACCGGAAAAGGTTACTTAATATATCTACGTCTATTGTATCTTATAATGGATTTCCGCAAAGTCACGCCTGAAACAATTAACTATCTGATATTACGTTATTTTGTCTGTAGATTCTCTTTAAAAAGAACTAGAAAATCGCAATACTATCACTAAATAGGGAAACTTGGTACTTTTTAACACATAAAACTGCTCGAATGTCTAGATAGCCGAGACTATGAGAGAACTGGAGTGTTCGAAAACAACTCATTACAACTTTTAAAAAGCAAAGGGACTTTGAAATTCCTCGAAAAAGTATTTTCTCTGCTCAAGTACTTAGCAGTTTCTCTTTTCTTTAGATTTATGCAACTGGGCAGTTATCTACAATAGGTTGTCCCTTTATTGCATAATCATTATAACCTATTATGATAGGTCACTGACAATATTTTAGTGAAGATAGGAAATAATCTCTCAAAACGAAAATATGCTAAGCTTACGCAGATTGCTGAATGTAGTAGTTAATGTACTCGTATATACCTCATCGCCAAAAACCTTTGCTTTTATCCACCACCTTTATTCTCAAGACGATTACCGACAGTTCACCACTCACCGTAACAAGTTTCACCCTTCACCGACCATAAATTTGATTTACACGAAAGAATTTGTGCGAAACAAACTACCCTCGTTCTCTCCAACAAATCAACACGCGACGCTCACAAAACGAAAAACACCTTAACATTTACAGTCCTCCCTTTCACCTTACACTAAAAAGTACCAATAAAGCCTTAACAATGCTAAGGCTGCCAGTACATAAACTGTCACGACACACTTTGATTAACATCCGTCTTCGAACATTGCGATTCAAGCCACGAACGAACCTTTATGTCTTCAAAATCCTGCTCAAAAACTCAGAACCAGCGGAGAACCTTTTTTGTAAACCGTTGTAACGCTAAAGTGTTATGAATAACCCTTAACATTAACCCTTTAATAATATTTTTAAGCCAAAAAGCCGTCTTACTGGGTGAATTTTCCGTCGGGCTGTGGCAATTTTAACGCGGGCCGAGTTCAAATGTGATGTAATAACGAATTTCACGCGCTCCGTACGATACAACTTGTGGTTGGTTTGATGGAATATGGCGTGATGGGTGGTGTTAATGTGTTTTAGGATATAATTTGATTTAGAAGGCGTTACAGTCACCTTGTTTGTAAACAAAGATTGGCACACAATATAAAAGTGCCAAGTTAGAATTTAGGAACCTAATTATAATAAATCTTATCCTTGTTGTAGGTCATTGACGATCATTATAGGAGATTATGGTATTTGTAGCTTATAGATTATTTATTTCACAATACTTTTGAATATAGTATCTTACGACCATCGACTGAAGATAGATCACACAATCAAATATTTCTGACTACATATTGTGAAATAAAAAACGACAATTTACCAGTTGTGATGAAGGGGTACTTTACTTTCGTACGCAAAAAGCGTCAAATCAAAAACACAGTACCGCACCAAAAAGCTCTTAAAATTAAAACAGGAACGCAATTTACAAAAAATGAAATAAGGTAAAAAACAAAATCTCCTTCGCTCAAAATTTACACCAGCACCCAAAGCGGGTCTGGAACTTGTGTAATTTATTCATAGTCGAGTAATGACACTCGATTACTTCAGCGAGAACCCTTTACGTTGAGCCCGCTTAAAAAAAGTGTTATTTTTATTAAATGCAAGCAAAATGACTTCGTTTCAATGCCTCAACGTCACGGAAGATTGTCGTGAACCGGGTTTTTATGTTCAAGAAGTGTGTCAGTGGGGGAAGTCGGGTGCGATGGATGAGGTTTGTATTGTACTGGGTTTTGATAGTGAAGGAAATTTGACTGGGAATTTTGAGAAAATTATTTTGTAGACTTGTGACGTTGTAACTCATCATCTGCCTAGTCTTTTATAACCAATTTTTTTAAATACTGTACCGTTTTGTCTCGTGGCTGTGGTTGAATTTGGGAAGGTCGTCAATTATTGTAAAAAGTAAGAAGCAGGACGAAAAACAGAACTATAATTATCAGTGCAGTTAATAATTTTATTGATCTTAATGAATTTACGGTTTGTAATTATTACAAACCTCATTGTAATTATTTACCCATCACTCAACATATAAGAGGCGAAAATGATGTCTAGCAAAAAGCTAAATATACACCAAAAATATCAATTAACCGTAAACAATATTCTAAGAAAAATCTAATGGTTTTTAAAACACCTCAAAACAATCAGCTTACTAACTACTAACGTCACTTATTAAGTTAAAAAATCAGAACAAGAAAATATGAAAGAAAATTCCCTTGAAGATCATGGAAAACATTGCATTACTTATTTATGAAATCCATTCAAATAAATAACGAGACGGGGCCGTTTGACGCATCAATAAACATAAATGCCTTCGCAAGGCCGAGGGAACCATTCTAACTGAGGTCGAAAGGTCACTCAATATTTTTTATTATACTGTATAGTGGGCGGTTTTGTTTTAGTTTACAGGAGTTGAAAAGATTGATGTAATTTACTTATTATATGTAAAAAACGTTAGCTTGAAACGAGAGTGCAAGTAACAAGTGCAATAAACCTACTTTTTTATTTATTTAATCGCTTGTGCACACAGAAAAGAGCCAAATGAAGATTTTGTTTATTTCAAGGCGACTCAGGTACGAGTATTATGATGAGTAATGATCAGTTCATCACATACCTATTCGTCAACCAAGCGTGGTTATGACTGCAGTTTCCAAAATGCTTTTTACTAACAACTTTATGGCAATTATTATATGCTGAGAAATTAACTATTAATAGTGTTAAGATATGGATTCGTTCCAAATCAACCATAATTCTAACCTGTTATATATTTATCAGGTTATGAAAGGCAAGAGCCCATTTACTTCGTTAAACATTTACATACTTTCATATTAATAAACATGTAATTTTACTGCGCATACAAAATGTACACTCGTAAACAGCCCCATATCTTTGGCTATCTCGTCTATAATAAAATATCATCCCTTGACTAACAACCACTATAAAATGATAACTTTATTTACGACGTTATGGGTTGTTTATGTGAAACCAGTGTTAGTACCAAATTACCCCAAATGACTGACCGAGATTTATGGACGTACCAAAATGTCACAATTTATTTTGTCTAAGAGAGATGGACGTACCATTCGTCCCCAGCTCACCGTGACCAAGAATCACGAAGGTACCGAATAACCCCAAATTACTTTAACCGTTGAATATTCATAAAATAAACATCAAAGATTATACTGACCTTTGATCTTAAAAATTATTTGTTAATTGGTGGTAGTTAATAAATAATTTAAAGATTACAGATGAGCGTGTTATGTGTATTCAAGGTACTCGATATTATGTAAGAAGGGCCCAGGGCCATAGAGCTTTCAATATTCAATAAATAATCTGTTTAATAATACATGGATTTGTCTTAATTTAATAAAACTATTTTTGCGCACTACTGACAACTCACTAGTGATAAAAATTTATGATAATAATATTATTTACATTGCAATTATAAAATCTGTCTGTTTGATTAATTGATATATCACTTAAGCATCAAGACCAGTGATAGTCATCGATGTATCTACCTAGCTAAGTACCTGGGTAAAAATGAAATAAGTATCAACAAACTTAAATTCGTGGAGACGTGGCCTATTAGGTACCTACCTAACTAAAACATTCACAGACTATGAAATAGTCTGATCAAATATTTAAGCAATAACATACTCAAGGAGGTCTTCAGAATATCTAACCCAGTTCCAAACTATCTACATAATAAACTTGTTTGAGCGGAAGGTCCCAGTGACCTTGCCACCAAAAATACGCACCCCATGCAAAGTTACCGCAAACTTCGAGAGTTCATTATGTTATTGCGTTTTTCTTTGTAAGGGGGATAGAGGAAATATGTGTTTATATTTAGTTTGTGAGTTTTGGGGACCCTATGGAGTGATAGTAGGGTGATCATTTTATTATCATTTAGCTCCTTCTGCCCCCATTTCAAATGGGGGGTGAGGGTTGGTGCAAAATTGTTCTTCTATACCTACATAAATCTTATGTTTTATCAGTGAACCGTCGCGTCATCTAAAATATCACCTTCTTGTTTACTACCTGTATCATCTTTCACTATAATAACATCTATTCTCTTTCTTAAGACCAAATATCTAATCTTCTTCTTCGTCGTGTCGATGAACAGCATTGCTATTCTGTAACCATCTCACCGTGAAAACATAGGTGAAGTGAGCGTGGAGTGAGCTGTCATTGTCATCGATACCTACTGATGCTAAGGCAGTGACAGTTCACTCCACGCTCATTTCACCTAAGTTTTCACGGTGAGATGGTTTACAGAATAGCAATGCTGGAAGAAGATAGATCAAAATAGGTACCTAATTATTGTGTTGTTAGTAGTATAGATTTGGGGCCTAAACCGGCCACATTAGCAACTCCTCTAAAAGCAGTTCATTTCCTGAATCCCAGTTGTCATTAGCAATTCCTTTAATTTGACATAAAAGCAATTGATAATTTGTGGACCATTTTACGAATCTCCATAGAAAACTGTCAAACAGATGAATTATTTCGTAATATGAATTTTACGCAGATCATGTTATGAGTTGTCAGTTTGTGAGATTTTACGATGATTCATAATATTTTCATATTATGATTCTGCTAAAGTGACCGTTTTAAGCCCCCTGATGTGCTAAAACTTACTACGGCTACGTAAGGCTGTACGTAACTTTTCACCGCAAAAGCAAAAACTGCAAAAACCCTTAAAAAAGGTTCTTCAGAAAGATCAGGGGCGTAGTACTCGCAACCAGTGCGACCGTACGACCGTGCGACGGTGTGTGGCCAGCTATATGAACGTAAACGAAGCTAAAGGAGTATGTAATAATCGTAGTGGTATTCTGCCTACCCCTATGGGAAGAAAACGTGAGTTTATGTAGGTATGTATGTATGTAAAAACTCAAACTTCACGTATAAAGATAGAGATCTCATTTAAAAAACAACTTACGTCAAACTACTTATTAAAAGGTATAATATATCAATCCAAACATCGCGGCGCCATTGAGCGAGTAATTTTATTGCTATTTATAACGGTCCGCAATAAAACCGTCACCTACAACACTAAACATGAAGATGGAGAAGACCCACAGCGAACAGAAGAATTAAAATTCTTAAATGGCACAAAGCCTTTTTAGAACATAAATTATGGAAAAAAAAAAGGTAAAAAAGTTAGGCAAAGTAACTTGGTAAAACAGCGCTTACTTGCGCTACTTCTATCAGTGTCCAGGAGCACGGAAAGTAAATATTGCACAAATAGTGCGGCAGACTATATTTATCTCCTAATGGTAGGTAGTTGTAAAACAATACAATGGTGGCTCTCATTTTTATTTTAGTTTTATTTTATAATCCGGTAAGTAGGGGTTTTAACAAGAATATGTATCAACCAAATATCAGCGGAAACCTTAGCTTAAGTGACTCAACTGAAGGAAGATTAATAGCTAGCCTTTCGTACCTGAAACGTAGGACCAAACCGCCAAAAGTTCCAGATGTGGTCCTTCTGCCCTTACGCTTGTAGCCTTTACCTTTAGCGATACTATCGCTGTACGACGTTAGGCAACCTTTTGACAAACCAATTAGTTTGAAAGCGTTTATTTAAAGTCGGCCGGGTTCATAATTTTATTTCGGTTCGCAAATCAAAGTATGATTCGTGATGTATTTTGAAGTATGGTTTTACGACGTGATGTATTTTGAAGTATGGTTTTACGCACGGTTTTTACGACTTGACAAAACATTGAGATTTCTTAGTTATAATTATGTAACTTTAATATTAACTTATTATACACATATACAGTATGATTCTTTATAATGTGCACATATCAAAATGAGGGAATCACACAATGGGCAGTCATAACGCCAAAAGTTATATTTTGACCGGGATACACGAGGCTTGTTTTTCAGCTACTAACTTCTGTGTACTGTTCTGGTTTGCTGTCCTGGGTTGGCCCAAGCTAGTGCTGTTTACACGATGCTAGTAAATTTTAAGCCAATAGCAGTGCGGTGACTTAGTCTGTAGAGTAAAGTGATCCGATTGGGATTTATTTTCGCCGACCATACGACACTAGTTCACAAGCCAGGATAGTAAAATCGATAGTTGGGGGCGCTACTAGCTCAAATATACAACGTAAAACGTTAGATGCGCAAAACTTGAAAATTTTTTGATCAGAATAACGAGCAGAATCAATTGAACCACTTTTTAATATAGGTCACATTTTTCAAAAATTCTTCATTAAAAACGTTGCCGTGTCTATTTATTAATAGGTCAAGCCATCCCATGCGCAAACCCACCTAAATAGGTAAACAAACACAAAATTGTTGTCGACCAATTTAAATTGTCTTATACACGAGATAATAATAGCTTTTATTTCGATGCAAATACAAATCTTCCAAAACTAAAACAGCACATAAAACCTTTACAATTTTTTTAATAATTCTTTTTCTTTCTGAAATAGGTCAATTGAATCAAAAATCTGTTGGATTTTTCTGAGGTTTTGCGCATTTAACAATACACGTTGTAGAAGTCCATCTTATTAAAATATCCTGGCTTGAGACGCTAGCTTACTAGCTTTCTCACTGTAAGTATATACGAGGCCAGAGTTAGTAGCTTGCTAGCTTACAAACATTGGCTTACTATCCTAGCTTCAAAAACTAGCTTCCTGTATTCCGGGCATAAAAGAAAACCTTTCGATGGATTTTAGGTAGGTATTTAATTAGGATATGTAGGTAACTTACTATTTAATGAAGATTTAAATAATTTAGCGTAAACATAATTATGATTCATACGTTCCACAGAAGAACCTAAAATATTATACCATCCCACGGAAATGCCTGCGTTTACAACTATAACCTCAATATTAGATCAAAGTGAAATCTTCAATATAATCAGCTTATTAGTGCTATTAGAGCAGTAATAAGCCAAGTTTATTGAACTTTCTAAAGTATGAATAAAATTATTTGAGCGAATTGTTTTGAAATCAATAAATATATTTTTATTATGGCTTGAGTCTTATTTAGAATCAGTTAAACATAATTATGTTGAACTGATTGCTGCTTAACCAAGAAGAACTTTATTGAACTGGGTTGGTCAATCCTTAGGAAATTCCACTTAAGTATACTAAAAAAGATAAAATAAACTACAATATACACCTAATATTTTTTGAAGACATCGTTTTAATATCTAGACACGCGGCAGCGTGTCAAGCCAAATTCACGAAAAGAACTGGCGACGCAGCAGCCGTGTGAAGCCACTTTTCACCCCTCAAATAACTCAAAATATATTTAACTTAATCACATGAAATTTAGTTTATTTATAAAATACCATTAAGATTAACTAGAACCCCCATAAATACAGCTCAAACGGTTATTGAGATATTAACGTCTAAAAATTGGTATTTTTATCACTGACTGACTGACTGATCTATCTAGATATAAAAGATCAAAAATATAACCCACTTCCAGATGACCTAGAAAGTAACAATGATCAAGTCTTTGTAAATCTACCACCTACAGCTCACATTATGGAATACAACAAATATATTGAGTATTAAACTACCAGTAAATATCGTCGAAATACCTACTGATGATGAAGTAAGACAAGAGTATTAAACTGACCAAATTACAAAATTTTGCAAGTTGCGACATCCATTTCTGGTCGATAAAACATCCATTTATGGGCGATTAAGAAAATCCGAAATATTTACCTAAGTTTTACAATAATCGCGTGGAAACTACACATTGCAACGATTGATCCCCAATTACACAAAGACCGAAATTGGGCAACCACCAATAAAACTATCAAGAAAACGACTAGAACATCTTCTAAAATACTATCACGCTCCGTTTAAAATTAATTTAATGTCACTTGATCCCGGCGTCCCGTCGCGAAAGTAATTACCTAGAAACAGCTTTAGTACTTAAGACCTAGACTTGTGGTCGGTCTAGCAGCTAGCTCTAGTCTTGGGAGGGGAACCACGCTTTGTCTTAATGCGGTAAATGCGGTACTGGATGCGTCTTTTTGGATTTTTAGCGGAAATAAAATGGCGGAAACTGTTTTTAGTGGCTTTTCTAGAAAGACTGTCTTATAAAATGTAAGAGTTTATATCGAGCAAGCTGTTGTTGTATTTTCCTATGTTGAAGAATCAACTTCTACTCAGAAAAGGAACGAGCATTGATCACCACGCTTGTTGGCTTTTTAGCAGTTTCAAACTCAATTTCTGATGTTTGTAAGAAGCGTCAGAGACTGTCAGTACAAAAAAAAACCCGCAATATGTCGCCCAGGCAAATTTCACAAGTTTTCCGCACACAACCAAATGGTGCCCAAAAACCACCATACCAACACGACATCCAGGTAAAAAATGCAAGCGAAGAAACGTCTGGACACTATCTTATTTCACACCACATTACAATTCAGCTAACTGATGGTAGGTAAATAAATGAGCTTTTTTTTTTTTTTTTGAGGATGGGAAATCATCCAATGACTTCTCCCGCTCTGGGTGGAGCGGAAGGGCGTGTCAGACTTTTACTGACTAAAACCCACCCGTGTTCCTTCATTTGCCTGTTGCCAAGGTCCCGGTATCCCTTTCGGACTTTCCCGGTGTTACTCTTTGTTGAAAAATGGCCGCCGACATTTGACAGAAGATTAGTGAAAAAGAAACAAATTCCTATACAACAGTCAAAAATATAAAATAATCTATGACAACAGTAGACAGGCTACTTCGATGCATGTGTAATAAAATGTTATCGGATTGGGATTTTGTAGGAAAAAGTTTTTCGGTCGGTAGGACGGGTAGAATATCCCCATTGAACAATGCAGGTGACTAAATCGCCATCCTGTATCAAGCAGAATCTACCTACCAATTTATCTATTATCTAAAACTTCTCACAACCATTTCCAATAATTTTCATCCAATAATTCCTAACTTATCCCGCTGAAACCAGGCAGTTAGTCACCGGAGTCGAATTATGACGCATTGCGGCTCCGTCGCTACCGAGTGTCTTTTACCCACTACAATAAAGAGGGGCTTATTGTTTAGACCCTAGCGCTGTTTTATGTGTTGTTTTAGTTTGAGCTTTATTATAGGGGGTTAGTTTTAAAATGGGGTGTTTTAATTAAAGTTTCATGTGATAGTCCGTTTATGTTTTTTACGAGTACCTACTGTTGAGCAGGACTGGTTAGACAAGTTAGAAACCAATGTTTTCTAAAAAATCCGATCTATTTATGTGTAGGTTTTCTTGTGATTTTTATTTGTAACATTGTTTTTCTTCTGTTTCCACATTTGAATCTGAAACTTCAGGAAACTGATGAGAATCATAGTAAGTAAATAGCCTGGAGCTTAAAACTCGATAAGTATACTATGAGTACTTCGGATCATATTGTTTGTTTGTGGTGTTTAGCATTGGTGTATTACAATTCCAAAGGTTAGTATTTTTAGCAATGATGAGGTATTGAAGATAACATCATCATTACATCACGTCTATATTCCCCGAAGGGATAGGCAAAGGTGTACCTGTAGTACACCCAAATTTCCCCAGTTATGCTTAAGATCCATGTAATAGGGGGCGAGCCTATTGCCGTCAACCGGGCCCAAATTCAGACTCCGGACTTCTACTGAGAAAATCCTTATCGAAAATCCAAATAGGTAACACTATTGAAGTTATGCAGTGGTAATCGTTTAACTTTGTTACGATTCGTCTTCTTTTTATCATTATCTTAAATATTTTTTCAGAACATGGTTATCTTTCCATAAGGTTTTTAATAAAAACTTTCCTTTCTAAAAATAACTCCACTACATTTTTTTTTGTTTTTTTGTTCACAGAACATACATTAATCAATCTGCAATCTGCCTAGCCTTTTCCAAACTATATTGGGATCAGCTTCCAGTCTAACCGGATGCAGCACATACATTAATAGCTTCTTTTATTTATTCAAATGTATATACACGGATAAACTTCTTGTACTCCATAAACTAACAAACTATACTATCTATTTACATTATATACTAAGTTAAATTACTGATTAAAACTAACTATACAAATAAAAAATTGGTAGCTAAAATTTGGCGTCGACAAACTCCTCCACATCGCTGTCGGCTGGTAATGTACCCAGGAGTACCCTTTTATTATCAACCAAACTATCTTCAATTCAATGAAAAACCTACACAACCGCGCACAAATCTTTTCCCTTTGTCGCACATCTGTGGGCGAAACCTAATCTGATTCGGTTGAGATTCAAGATTCATATCAAGCCTCATTTCAATTAGGATGTAAAAACGTGAACCCATCTACTAACTATTTACGTTCATCTAAATGATTCTGATTTATCTGAGCAATCAAAAGAAGTATCAAATTGTATGTAATGTTAAGGAGAACCGTTCTTTGATATTCCTATGAAGATTGATCTTAACTGGAAGGTATATTTCATTATTAAAGATTGTGTTTGTGTTAAAAAAAAAAAACAATAGACGTAGATATATTTAGTAACCTATTCCGCTCAACTATTCTTCAAGAGTCATAAAAATCCCTGTCTCTGCCTCGGTGTTGTATTTGCGTCAAGCGCTCGGTGTGGTAACACGTCGTGTTCTGGTTTGCAATTGGTCAATCGTCATCCTGAGGATGCCTCGTTGAGAGGTGAAACAAGTGTCGATTTCTTACAGCGTTTTTTATGACTCTTAAAGAATAGTTAAGCGGAATAGGTTCCTAATATCTACGTCTATTGTATGTTATGATAGATTTCCGCAAAATCACGCCTGAATTGATTAACTATCTGTGTTTGTATTGTAAATAAATGTTTTTCTTTGTTTATAGGAAACCTTTCTTTGGTCTCCAATTATGAAATCAGTCAGTGTAAGTTGTTATATCGAAATAGAGTGCAATATTAACCTAATTATAAAAATATAAATAAAAAAGAAATAGCTAGTGTTCTCATAGATCATAAATAAACGTGGATATAGTAGTGGCATAGCTCATGAAGAATGTCAAATTCCTCGCAAATCTATTAGTAGTTAGTTCTATGTTGCATATTTATTAATTAGATCCATGTGAAATTGATACGAAAAATACAAAAATTCTAATAACAGTAAATGTTTTCTTACCTATAGAGAATATTTCACATAAGACGATAGAATTTGTAAAATCACGATTTTCTTTTTTGGGATTTTTACATCATTATTTCAACATATCAAGTCGTATAAAAAAGCTCTAGAAATGAGAAACCATCTTACAAAAACACTCCTACGCAGGCTTCAGATCAAAAGATTTTAACAAGCTCTTCTTATCGCAACATTATCTGGCGGATGGGCTGCGCACGCGCCGATAAAAGTAATGTAATGCGTCGATATCGGATCACACACGAAGATCGACGCGCTGTGGTTGAGGTAGTGGTGTACTGACGGATATGCTATGAGAAGATGGACTTTTTAGTTATTGTTAGGTTGATGATGCATTATGTAAAAAGCAAAGTTCGGTGAAAAAGTGGTTAGGTACTGTTTTTATGAACCAAGAGTAATTCATGTCTTAGTTTTTGTATATCTTCACACTTTGGTCAAGTCATGTTTTTATTAACGTAGGAAGATACTTGAGACCTTTATGTGTTTATAGTTACCAAAAGTAAGTTGTTATAATAACTTTAAAAAGCTATTTAATGTATTTTTTTTATACTTAAGCAAGTGTTTAATCTCTTCTGGGGTAGTATTATGAAGTACTAACGCCATCGTTATTCCATTGCAAAAACGGGATGGTGCTATCGGCCTTGTCTAGCTCCGTCTCTCTCTCACAGTGAAAAAATAGTGGCTTCATAATACAGCACCTGTTATCAGTTTATCACTTCCCGTCAATAGGTAGTAAAACCATTCAAAACGTTTACATTTAATTCTTGAAGCTATTCTGACTAATTAAATACCATTGAGGTCTGTCCAAAGAAACTTGCTTCATAAATCATATCCATAGCAACCATCCTCCAGTGGACCAATACCCTAAGATAGTGTGAGATAAAAGATTAGATTTGATCCAACTATAACGTTGGCTTAACTGGTAGCAGGCAGTTATCGAGTTATTGAAATATTTGAGAACGAACAACGAACAAAAAAATAAGGTTTTAGTAAAAAACCTTGTACGCATTGACGTGGAGAGTAATTTATGGGTTATAAGATTAAAGGACGCCTGTGTGCCCGTGTGTGCGTGGGAGTCGAGTTTTTGTTTCAAAAATATACAATTTATTCGGGTGATATTTGTTTTTCTGGTGCATTGATGATACATGACTGGAATGATGACTGTGAGTGGATTTGATTGATTGTCAATGTGTCTTAAAATCCTATCTAATTATTATTATAAATGTGAAAGTGAGTTTGTTTGTTTGTTACGCTTTCACGCTTAAACGGCATAAACTATAGACCATGATCTGGAATAGGACATAGGATACTTTGTATCCTGATATTCCCGCGGGTTCGAGACTTACGCGGGTGAAACCGCGGGGCGTAGCTAGTAAGTCATAAGTCATTTACTGATTTGTTTAACTACTAATGGTATCTATAGATCTTGTGATAATTTATCATCTGAGGAGATTGCGGTACCTTGGAGATCTGCCTTCAATAAACTGACCCTTATTTTTCGTACCTAACAAATGATATTAAGGTAATTTATGAATAACATGTTACAGCCAAAAAATTTAATAATCTGATATGAGAAGTAGTTGCAAGGAAATACTCTTATTGCAATAAACACAATAATAATTGTCTTGGTAACTTATGCCAGTCAAAATCAAAATTAAAACAAAACAAATTCAAACTAGGTTGAGAATCAGCACTATTCGAAAGTCAAAATTACATAAAACAGTCCCCCAAAACGCCCACCCTTTACACCACTTTCTAGTGCTTTAGCTGGGAAGAAGAAGTGGCGCAACAAACTCCCCAGCAGCACAGCTGTCTGTTCAGTTACGAAAAAATGATTCTATACAATAGTATGCAAAATAATTAACATTACGCAACACAAAACATAAATCTAACTATTAGCCATATGTCAGCTAGCACACGCTAATATACCAAATAAGAAAAAAAAAACGAGATCTCTAAGTAAGTACTCAAGCAGATAATAATATAAAGAGTAAATGTAAACATAAATAAATCTAAATAAAAGCCTTTCTTCTACAGCTCGCACGGAAAGAAATAAGCCTAGATTCAGTACGGACCACACCATACAATTCAAGAGCCCATAATTTTACAAAAAAACACAAAACAAACACAACGAACATAATAACTACCCTTAAAACAAAAGCATAAACCACATAGAACACCCCATAATTTTTAGCCCATGATTTATTACGAGTAGTGGTGCCGCAAACATTTGCAATGCGTATGAAGGTAGGTATCATCCAGTAATATAAATGATGGTGGTATTTAATTGAATATTTATGAGAACGAAACTCATAGTTTTTGAGTTAGCTTTGTATGGTGTGGTGGCACGCTTTGGGTTTGCTTGATGCGAATAATCAGCCTATAATGTTCCCACTGCTAGGACACAGGCCTTCTCGCTGTGAGAGGGAGTGGGCTGTAACCCACAACGCGGGCCTAGTGTGGGTTGCAAACGAATGAAAAAGGCAAATTCTGGAATATTCATCATTCCAAGAGTACCGTTATTCTTTGGCTTGTAAACTTCGTAGGTTGGAGATAGGACTATTCTTAGTAAGAATAGATTATTACTATTGGTTTCTTTGAGAAGCTGCTGGTCATCGTAAACGTGACTTCAGACTAAGAACTACCCAAAAAGTATACAGTTTTGTAAACCAACATGTTAACGGTCAAAGAAGAAATATTTTTGTGCTTTCAGTCTTAATACGCTAAAAAACGTGCCTTGTCTACACGTGGCGGAATCGGAAGATTTCGGACACAAACGCACTACGTGCATCAAAATCTCAGCCTCTTTTTTTAATGATCTCACACCTTCAAACAAAAGGCACGTCACAAAGAAAAATAATTATGTTTTCAGACCCATCCCACACTGCCGCACTCGCCTACATCAATACAAATATTTTACACCCGAAGTCCCGTAAAAAAATAATTGCACGAGTCTCCTTTCAACCCTCCAACGCTGAGCTCTTTGAACAATCTCATCGACGCATTTCTCCGTCAACTGCCGAGGTTTAATTACGGCGAACCCCACTTACAGTTTTTCGAAAACATTTTTGACGAAGACACCGTGACGAACACAGTGTGTAGGCACGCCAAATATTTCGGCCCACTTCAGACCGCCAGATCGCGGCGAGGGAGTTAGGTTAGCACGGAAAATTCTTCCGATATTTCTGTAAGTTAATAGAAGGTTTTCGGGCGGTGTTGACTTTTCTTGAGAGGCTCGAGAGAAATGAGAAAAGGCTAGGTCAGAATTATTTGGGAGAATGGGCGAAGTTCGTAACAAGAAAGAAATATCTGTGTAGTTTCTAGGTAGAGCTACTTACAAGAGTTTCCCCTTTATATTTATGTTCTTACATTTTAAGGTAAAAACACATAAAAGCCTTATACTAGTAATCCTTTCAGCATTTTCCCACGATAACGCGTTATAATAGAATTTCAATGAAACCAACACGACTTTCCATTATGTCTTGTTTAGTTACTCGCACAATGATAACAATGTTTATAAAACCCTTCCCATAATCATTAACTTAACCCACCTTTCCCAATATTTTACGATTTCCCCAAAATTAAATTACAGCCAGCAACTCCAGCTCCGCAGAAAAACATCTCATAAATATAAAACTTTAGTCTACAGAATAGCTTCAAGCTTCGAATAAAATTTTCCTATTTTAATGCTTTTCTGGAATAAATTACCGACTTCCATCTATCGCGGCTGCTGGCTTTTCCTCATAATTAATTAAATTATGCATTTTCTCTGTTATTAGTCAATTAACACTGAGGGGTTTGATGGAGTTTTTATTGAACGGAAATAAGTAGGTGAAGACCACCAGGTGGTTTTGCTATTGTTCATTGATCTTGGTGCTTGAAATAGGTTCTGAAAAATTCAAAGTCTTACTCTGAATTCAATCGGTAGGTAGTTATTTCTGAGATAAGGTTAATTATTCACCATTTTGTCAGTGTAACCGGATGCAGCTGAATACCAGTATTTTACTGTCTGACTTTTACAACCCAGTTATAGAGTATTACGATGCCCCTTGGTGAGACTGGCTGTCAGACTTTTGGCAGCTTCACCACCGACCGCGGCAAGCATAGTGTAACCTGATCAGTCAAGTGTGCGGCTGTTATAACTTAGGCACGAGCCCCCCTTCTGCACAATTTTAGAACTGTGTTCAAGCACAGCGTCAAAGACTTAAACAAAATGCCAAAGCTGCGTACTTTACTTAATTTAAGGAGGTTTATTATTGATATTTGTTCTTATGGCGGTCCATGGTACACGAAGTAGCCTCCGCCAACAAAAAAACAAACAAATGAATCCATACTGGAGGAACTGAACATCACCAAGCGGCTATCTACTGTATGCCAGGAGCGTGCCCTCAGCTTTTTCGGACATATTATGCGTTCACCTAAGCATGGTCTGGAAAGGCTTTTGATACTGGGCCGGTTGGAAGGAAAACGGGCTCAAGGTAGAGCACCGGCAAGATGGTCAGACGCGATAAAGAAGGTTGCTGGAGGCAGCATCTACCAAGCGGTCCACACTGCAGAAGACCGCATAGCTTGGAGGCGCGTCATATGTGGTCGCGATCCTCAGCATTGAGGGAACGACGAAGAAGAAGATTATTGATATGAAGCCTTGTTTTATTCAATGAATAGGTCTGCCCACGTGCTACATACCAGTGAGTTATAATAAACTAGCTACGCCCCGCGGTTTCTCCCGCGTAAGTCTAGTTCCCGTCGGAATATCGGGATAAAAAGTATTCTATACCTGTTCTAGTTCATGGTCTACTCATGTCCCACATTTCATCCAAATCTGGTGAGCCGTTTTAGCGTGAAAGTGTAACATACAAATAAACAAACTTACTTTCGCATTTATAATATTAGTTAGGATTTTAATTAGATTGGACTTCAATAATATACCGATCGTTATTGCTTAAATTTTGGACATACCAAGATGGCAAAACGGTCCAAAAAACTGGAAAGACCTAGATTTAATTGCCGCTGTTATAACAGGATTGGTAGGTCATCATTTCAGCCGAAAGACGTCCACTGCTGGACATTGGCCTCTCCCAAGCACCGCTTTTGACCGGTTCTGTGCTTCCCGTATCCAGCGGATTTCTGCGGCCTTCACAAGGTCATCGGTCCACCTTGTGAGAGACCTACGCTACATCTTTCGGTACTGATAGGTACCTATTGAATTATCGATAATAATGTATAAAGGGTAAAGATGATTATGACGTCATCATAGCCTAACATGGCCAATCAACTCAGCCTATCGCAGTCCACTTCGAATATAGCAACTCCTATGCTGCCCACAACTACCTGGCTTCCGTCTTCCGCATCCAGTCTGTCTCAGCCACCTTTCTAAGGTCGTCGGTCCATATAGCTGGGAGTCCCACACTACGCTTGCCGAAATGCGGTCTGTACTCAAGGACTCGTCTGCTCCACCAGCCCTATATCGTTTCTTCAACAAACATGGCCAGCCCACTGCCACTTCAGCTTGCTTACTCTGCTAGCTATGTCGGCAACTTCGGTTCTTTACCCGCTTAGCTTAACTTAACATGGTAATTATGGCATGGCAAAATTTCTATTGAATTTTAGTTAATTATTGTTTAATTTTATGTCAGTTCGAGTATGCATGCCATTTAGGAACACGGACCACATTTCAAATAATCTGTAACAGGTTTCTGTTTTCAAAATCGCTGATTGCAAATCAGCGTTGGCTTTGTGGTTCAGCTTGCCAAATAGTTGGACATTTTAGTTAAATATGGTGCCTTTGAAACTACATACATTAGCTAAATATTTTGGCTATGTACAATTATTGTACTGTACATACTTTAGCTATACAGACATGCTGTATAGCTTAAGTATGTACTGTATCAGTCCTATCAGAAAGATAATTTTAAAGGTGGTATAGACGACCAAACTGAACAACTTTCTCTATGCGACCATCATCGGAATCGTAATACATTAATCCTGTGGCGCGTGAGTCGCTGACGAAACGGAATGTTACCATCATAAATTTTATATTTTTGTAAAGCATTTAGTAATGTACTTATTTATTTTATTTCTTATTTTTTTATTGATATATCACTATATGCTGTACTGATTGACGTCATGACGTCAACGCTGGCGACAGCTGAAAACCAGCGCTGGGGCTCTGTCTCGCATAAGGTCGCAGCATTATGCGGAGCGATGGCCGTTTTGCATGAATGTGACGCATATTTTCCCAAACTAGTTATTTTCTCATTTTTGTCCTTTCTTAGCGTCATGTTTGCCGCAAATAAACGTATTTTCTTTCTTTCTTTCTAATAGTGCCCATGTAACTCACTAAAATGAAATGTTTAGCAAATCGGATACCAACGTAAACTGTTCGCATATTCAAATCACAACTGTCATTCTTTGAGAGTTGTATACAATAGCTATAACACGGCAAATTGACGTAGGTGGTCAATTTGTTTAACGATTAATTTTCCTGACTGTCCTACATTTATTTAAATCTAAAGAGATCAAATAAATTTATGTTATTTATATTAATAGGTACTTGTACCGCATTAAATGAGTGTGCTATAACAATCTACTTTTAACACATCATGTCCGTCATTATTAAAACTCAATATCTTACGAATTTATTATTTAATTTGAATTCGAGTATTAAATAAAGCCTAAGCACACATAATTCCGAGAAAGATGAAAAAAATGAACATGCTACTGCTTGGAATTTGCAGTAATTAATTAGCTTATGGGAGGACGCTGTTAGTTATAATCTTGAGACAAGGGCAAGAGTGGTCACCAGCAGAAAAACAAAAACAACGCCATTTCTAAAGTGGTAAAACCAACCAACTGTCGGCCCACATAATATAAAAAAAATAAGAAAATATTCAACAAAATTATTTAAAGTTCACATTAATATTGTCGTAAACTTTACGAGTTTTTAATAAAAAGTTATTATTAATAAAACATCGACACTAATACGATAACGATAGGACGACAATAATAAAAATATGACAACTAACAAATATTCTTACATTCTGTTCCGGTGGATTTAATAGTATTCTCACCATAAAATAAATTTTGATAAACAAACAAATGGGCATGGATGATGCATTTCTTTTAAATTTTTGAGGTTCCGTATAAGTAATATGTTTTTATTTTAGAAATTGCAATAGCTGCCTTTCTTTAGTTTTGTTCATCATCATTACGAGAGTAGTCAGAAGCTCTAACGTCTGACAACCTAGTCTTACCAAGGAATATCGTGTCACCCAGTACCTAACTGGATATGGAAGTCAGATAGGCAGTCGCTCCATAAGGCTGAAAGCCAATCCCAAAATAGTGGGGAAAAGTACAGGCAATATCTACTAATAATATTCTCAGCTCCGAAAGAGCGCACAACTTCGATGATGGACTGCCTTCAAAACCAGTTACATAATATGTCATTTATGACGAAGTGTGAGTTGAGTAAACGGTGCCACGCTGGTTTGTATGGAAAGAGTTGTCAATTGGTACCACCTCGCAGCCGAGGCGCCGAGGCATCTCCGCCCTCTGTGGGAAACGGCTAGGCAGGTGATGATATTGTACAATTACTGCAGGTCTATACAATTTCTTGTTAGGTATGTTAAATTGCATTTACAACTTTGGTGAATTAATATCGATTTTTACGTTGTCGGCAAAGAAACAGAAGAGTCAGTTGTTTGTTTTTGTAGCTAAATACCTATAAAGCGTATAAATGGCTGGTAGAAATTAAGAAGAAGTGGCTTACAACGCCACTTACGACGGAGTTTTTCTTAAGTGTAAGTAGTGTTTAAGTCTACCTAGTTCTCAGTTTCAAAAGTACGGAGAATATTTTGATAAAACAAATAACCATTTAGGGTTTCAGACGTCTCTAAAATATTCTAATTACTTTGAAATATTAATCTATTGGTACTACACTTGAAGAATATAATAAAGTGATCTCTATCGGATAACACTTAACTAGAAACTATAAAATTGATTGTAAGAAGTCTGTAAATTATATAATCTCCAATCATGACAAGAAAGGTACCTACCTATTTTATTCAGCAAAAGTTTTCAACTATTTCATAGTTAATTTGTGATTTCAATCCCTTTTTACCCGACTACGGCGAAGAAAAAAGGAGGGATATGATTTTGACTGGTATGTATTTATGTATGTAAAAAAGAAAAGCACGTTAAGCCGTTGGTCCCGGCTGTCATTTGTGGATCTTTGACAGTCGTTACGGGTCGTCAGAAGCCCGAAAGTCTGACAACCAGTCTTGCCAAGGGGTATCGTATTACCCAGTTACTGGGTTGTGGAGGTCAGATAGGCAGTCGCTCCATGTAAAATACTGGTATTCAGCTGCATCCGGTTGGACTGGAAGCCGACCCCAACATGGTTGGGAAAAGGCTAGGCAGATGATGATGTATTTATGTATGTATGTATCTTCTAAACCACTCATAATTTGATCAATGAGGTATCGTTGGAAGCGTCTTGATCGTCCGCTGGTTATAGGTTATGTGACGTCACATTAAATTAAAAATGGCGCCCTCTGGAGGACATAAAGTCAGGAACTAAAAAAACAATCTTGTTTAATCGTACCATGTTGGGTATCAAATGAAAGGGCTTAAAGAGTACATAAAAAAAAAAATATATAATAACCCCAAAAGAATTAAAACAAAATTAAAGTAATAAAAACTAAAACCCAACTACGACTAAAAAGGTATAAACAAGACACCACAGACAGACAAATTAAAAATCAGGAGTCACACGTAATCTGTTTGATTTATGCCAACACGGGATAACACGTGTGACTTTAATTTTTTTCAAGGAATGCAATGACCGTATCAATATTTCTAAAACATAACTTGGGTACATGACAAACTGTTATGAGGAAAAAATAATAATGATAGAAATCTATAGGTAATTACCAAAATACCGAGGCCCCTGCCAGAATAGTTCTTGATCCTTTGATCCGTCGACGCTTTATAGGACCTAGGTTAACATTATGTACATAACTTTAGTACTAAAATTCCGTTCACGGTACATAATGCCGTGTGCCTGCGAAATATCATTTACCGTCTCATATTTTGACATTAAATGATATTATAAAAAGAACCTGCGAATTTCTCAGAAAGGTAAACGGCACGCGATACGGCGCGTCTTCTCTTTGTTGTAATACGAATTTTGAATATGAAATACTAAATGTTTTTACAATCAATAAAAGTCTATACTTGTCTGTATAATGGCCTTAGGTTATGGGAGTTGTCTAGAGCTGTTGGACTTAGCTGTCATTCCTAGATCTTTGACAGTCATTACGGTTAGTCAGAAGCCCAAAAGTCTGGCCACCAGTCTTACCAAGCGGTATCGTGTTACCCTGTAACTGGGTTGTGGAGGTCAGATAGGCGGTAGCTCCAAGTAAAATACTGCAACTACATCCAGTTAGACTGGAAGCCGACCCTAAAATAGTTGCAAAAAGGTAGACAGAAACTACAGAACGACACTTGCTACTTGCTACGAGCCTTACCTTCTTCTCTCTTTCTCTTTTTGCTTCGTTTACTTTCTGAATACATCTGATCATACACGCACGCTGGTAGAGAGTACTAACCACCTGACCTTACAAAAGGAACATCAGTACGACATGACCTTCTAGGGCGTTTCCTAAAACTGCCTAAACCTATGAAACTAAACGCCAACTTTTGAGAAAACAATATCGAAAAAGAAGTTTTACTTACAACTATCTCTTGAATAAAAAATATTTAATAAAAAAGTTTGTGGTTTACTTTAACATAGCGTGTACACTAATAAAAAGTCAATTTATTATTAAACCATCTACCAATCAGAGCACAAAATTGGATCGTGTAACCATTAACAACACGTTCACCGTGATAATTATATACTAAACTCTATCAATACCACCAAGAAAATCAATTAAACACAACATAATAACTTTTACCTACACGAAACGAAACCGTTCTAATATTTCACTCGCCGACCCCCAAACCGAACAATATACGTATTGTAGATTAAATTTTGAAATGTGTACCCGAAAATATCATGTTTATTACGTATAAACGTCGAATCGCGATGAGTTACGTCCGTAATCTAGTAAGAATCGTACGCGTATAGGTTCGGTCATACGTTAAGTCTTTGATGTATTATAATCTGCTGAAATAAAAACGATTCGTTTATTTTAGGGATCAGCGAGCCGGAATGGGGTTAAGAGATCTTTCCATACATATGAATTATTTCATACGATTTTTTTCGCTCGAAGCGAGAAATGTGTAATGCCGATAATAATACAAGACAGAAAATAATGAAAAGCTATTACCAGGCCATCAGAAAAATACCGAGTAAATCAAATATTTAATCTCGTGAGATTCTCAAGAGGTTTGTCGAGATGTAACGCAGAAACTACGAAATTGACTTTGGCTGTAATAATAAAAGTGTGCAGAGAGCGTGAAGGATGAATTAGATTTATAAAAGACGAGAAATGCCTTTCTTTATTATTGCTAATACGTTATTTAATACAGAAAGAGTGACGGGTACTTGCATTATACTTTCAATATCATTTTTTTCTGCATTGAAAGTTTACGTGAAATAGAAAAGACTGAAATTAATGTTTTTATTATCTTTACAAGCTGTAGCTTGTGTTTTAATAAGTGTCGTTGAAACTCTGATCTTTTTGTAAAAAACATACTTTAAACCCCTAAACCCCTATAAAAGATCAAACGACAAACATTACATAAATAATTAAACATCCACATCACCACGTTCTCTAAACTACCCATTATTCACTCCTTTCTGAAATCCATTAATAATTAATTTACCACATTACTAACACCGTCAGAACCCACCTGAGCGTTGCTACTCTCCTGAGCCACTCGCTTGAGCCACTCGACAGTTGTGCGCGTGACAAAAGCTAATAAAAGCCAGCACAATGACAGTGGAATGTATGAGGGCCCAGTACCGATGTACATTTTAGGTAAGGGCGCTTACAGACATGTACAGTAGATTAGAGGGTATATTATGCAAGGTTAACGGTTTAGGTATCTATATTGGATATGGTATATGTGAACGAAAAGGGTTTTCTTTTTTGTTTTGTATTATGAAAAATTATGTGTATGTAAGCTTCGGTGTTGATTTCCTATGTTCAGCAGTAAACTGCGATAGGCTGAGCTGACTGAAGGCAAAACACGATTTATCACAGATCACAAGATAATTCTCGTACTTAAAAGCGTTCAACATCTAGTCGCAATCTCAACTCAGCGACAAGCCATGTCAAAAACTTGACAAAAATGTAGGAAAATTAGGGTAATTTTGACAGATTGATTGAGCGCATGAATGGTATTTATGCCAATGAAAGAAAGAAGAAAGAAAGAAAAATGCGTTTTTGGGCATTGTAGCAGAAAAATACACCTTAAAACTATAAAAACAGAAAACAACCATTAGAATGCCAAAAGGGCCTTAGCTCAGCATAATGTCAGATGGAAACACAAAGTGTACCACCTGACGCTGATTTTCAGCTGCAACCCACGAGTGTCATACGCTAGAATATTATTATAATAAAGTAAAAACTGATCTATAAGATAGAAGAAAAAAAAGAAAACCTAATAATTGTGAATGTTTAAAATGTTTATAAATAAAATATAATATTTAAAATGGTAACATTCCGTTTAGTCGGCATGGACAATCTGTACGCAAAGCTGTCAAAAATAAACTATTTGACGTTTTCAACATTTTGACATCTGGTTACATAAATGTCAAAATGTTGAAAACGTCAAATAGTTTATTTTTGAATGACAATGACTTCTATCACACCACCTGCGTGGCCTGTGTGCCAGTAGCTATCGTGTTACTCGAAAATCTACCTTTTATGTGCCTTCATCAATACAAAATAGGTCTATTCGGAATTCATAGTCAATTAAATATTGACAGTAGTACTCATTAACTACATATCACCGGATAGCAGTGAAACATCAATATTTATAGATAATTAAATTATTCTCGCTAACTGCGTCTGAACACGCCTTAACATTTAACCTTTTTTCCACTGGCAACAATAACTAACGGAGTGTTGCCATGTTTTTGTATATATAACTCATTATAAACATTATGGGGTTGTCAGCGATTCTGTTTTTAATGATAATGGTATTTTTTCTTGTACTTTTTTTTCTTATGGTAATTTTCTAATGATTTGTTGTATGGGCTTTTAAAGAAAGGGTTTCGAGTTTCGATGAATATTAATTCGGTTTCTTTAGGGTTGATTTTTTGGAATTCATTTCTTATTTGATCAAGTACCTATTAAATATTGATTCAGTGAGATGGAACCTTTTTAATAAATCTTAAAATCTGCCCCTCTTCTTAGAATTAAAGAATAGAGAATTAACTGAGTATTTACACCATTGATAGAATCTTAAAACCAAACTCGATTTTCCTCATTTTTCAACCGTAACATGGCCAAAACTACTGAGGATGTATACCAAGTACACATTATCAAATTCTAATTTATAAAAAAGGACGTCATAATTTATGACCTTTTGTATTTAACTGCAAGTAGGTAAGTATATTGTTCTCAGTACCTATTACTGAAAATTACGTACCTATTTCAGACATTAACAGATAACATAATTATCGTGCTATATATGGGTCATTGCGTTACTCGTATTATGTCCTATACTTATTTGTCACCGTCAAATAAGTATAGATCTAAGTAACTGTTACTGAAAATTAAGTACATCAGATAACAGATAACATATTGTGCTATATATGGGTCACTGCGTTACTCATAAATATGGGTTATCAACTGTGTTTAATGCACGATTTGGATCTTTGAGCCTGATTCGTTGTGTTCATAACACTGAGTTTTAGCGTTAGTGTTAGCACTGTGTTATAATAATAAAATAAGCCCTCATCCTGATGCCAATGGGCTATTTTTTATAAATGTTCAATCAGTGAACTGATGATGCAATTTCAGATGTATTATTATACTTACACTTGGGAGCAAATAAATCGAGCCACTTCCTTTTTCACGTTTAATGAACAATATTTTTGGTAATATGGAACGTATCAATTCGAACTATATATCGCCTAAAAGTTTATAGAATAACCTCTACAATGAGGGTAAATTATTGAATAATAACCTTATTGAATGATAAATTATTGGCTCTGAAAGAAAAATGGTAATGTTGATAGAAAATTTAGTAGGCTTAGAACGGTCCAGAAAAACAATTAAAAACGAACCAATAACACGTCAATATGGGTATAATTTACAAAAACCCCCAATATGACCTTTTTTTAATGGAGTACAATCAAAATGTCATAAGCAAATTAAATGCGATAATTTTATTCTACCCTTTGAACTTTAATTAAAAATGTAAATTTGACAACTTACTACCCTCATTGTAAAGGCTATTAAATAACCTTTTAGGCGATATATCTTTCGAAACGATGCGTTCCATAATACTAAAAATAATAACCATAATGCGTGAAAAAAAAGAAGTGGCTCGATTTATTTGCTCTCAAGTGTATTCGTAGAAACAAAACGAAGCAATTAGCCACAGTCAGAAAGCAGGCGCATAGGTATATATACAATATAAAATACAATTATTTCTTCTTCTGCCTTGGCAGCACATGTGTGTGTGCCTTTGCAAATCACCCATTGAAAATCGTATCGTGTAAGTCCGCCCTTAGTAACATATTACATCGTTCAGCGTGAAAAATCTATTTTAATTTGTGTGAAATCGAGTACATAACTGAACTTGCGAGAATCGAATCAAGAAAAAGATTGAATCGATTTATACAGTTCATTTCATATATCATTGGTTTGGAGGTCAAAGGCGTTCGGTGTGAAATACCTACGAACATTTATGTTCATCTGGTTATCCCATCCCCTTTTTTTTTTTTTTTTTTGAGGGTGGGAAATCATCCAATGACTTCTCCCGCTCTGGGCGGAGCGGAAGGGCGTGTCAGACTTTTACTGACTAAAACCCACCCGTGTTCCTTCATTTGCCTGTTGCCAAGGTCCCGGTATCCCTTTCGGACTTTCCCGCAACCCTGGCAGGCATCGGTCCTATTGGACCCCGTCATTTTTGCTGACATCTCTTTGAGGCGCGCGTGGAACACGACGCGCCATCGACCCGGGCCTGGTCCTTATCGGACGGCGAGCTGCCCGTTGCTCGCCGTCCGCAAGCCCGCGCCTATGGTGGCCGGAAATCCGCCTGGGATTCCCGACGCCCAGGGCGTCTCCAACGGCGGCGGTTAGGGGCGTGAGGGCGCAAACTTTGCCTTTCCCTCACGCGTTCCGCCTCCTCCTTCGCGAGCATTACTGCTTCGCAGAAGGAGGTGACGGCTTCCCATGCCCTCTCGCTCCGTACCATGGCCTGAACCAGGGCCGGACGCGAGAGGTCACCGCCGCCAATCGCCTCCGCGAGGACACGGCGGTGCTCCGCCCAAGCAGGGCACACCTCAACCGTATGCTCCACCGTGTCCTCCGGGCGATCCACACAGTGGTGACACCCGGGCGTTTCCTCCCGCCTAATCCTACACAGGTACCTCCCGAACCTGCCATGTCCGGTGAGGACCTGTGTCAGGCGGAAGGTGAGGACGCCGTGGCGCCTCTCTATCCACTCCTCAAAGAGGGGACTTATCGCCGCTATTGTGGCGTGCCCGTTATCCCATCCCCTAAGGTGCCTTCTTGGAAAAACGCCGAGAAGTTTAGTAAAAGTGTGTCAAAAACCATGGTCTTCCTCGTAAAGGAGGAGGATTCCCATTGATACATTTTTCGTCTCTCTTCATTTCATCAAATCTACTTAGCAAAACGGTCGTACGGTGATAAATTCTGAGGTACCTAATGGGTTCTTAGGCAGGCAGGCCAAATTCAGGCAGATTGAGTGAAGCTCTCTGTTAGGACTTAGAACGTTCTCAGTAGCACCAAGGAGTTGGGAGTTATGTCAGGTATATGGCAGTGGATCCGCTCACTGGAATCGAATATCACACTTAGTTCAAACATAGGTTAGAAATTAAGTTTGGTACTAAGAATACATTTGTTTTTAAAAAATTAACCGTTTCTAAGCCGCTGGTACCTCATATGTTACGGAGCCAAACTACACTCTTACCGAACATCGCTGATACTTCAGAAAAGGTCTTAATGACAAAGGAATAAATAATTTCTAGGTAATCCAAATTTTTAGGTACCAACTCCAAGTATACTTGTAAAGTCTAAGAGCTTACAACTAAAAGCTCTATAATGGAGCACTGTATTTTAATACCGAGGTCCAAATGAATATTTAATAAATAACTGAGTAATTTACATACGAAACTTTGTTCGACATTTTTTTGTTTGAAAATATTACGTAAAGCGTAGAGTAGAGCCTATGTAATGATTTCGTAGAATTTTACGTATAGCAATTGTAGTATATCTATTTAATATATATGTAAACACTATCTCATCGCACGTCAGCAGTGAAGTCGCTGTCACTAATGTCAACTGTCAGTTCACGACAAATGGCGGGAAACGGTTGAAAGTGCAGCGTGCCTGAACAGGAGGCTTGATGTGGTGATGAGCCAGTGTAGTGATGTATTTAACTTAATTACGGAATCAACAGGATTCTACAGCTATATATTTGGTTCTGTGGAAAGTAGGTACAGACAGAATCTTGTTGCTAGATAGTTTATTTCGCCTCTCTTTGCTGGCTTAAACAGTTCTAGGAACTAACTCGTAAGCCTTCAAAGCAAGCGTGAACAGGCTATTCTGGGCATCCTCGTTCCATTGTAGACTTCATCCATCGCTTTCCACCAGGCAGATCGAGGTCAAGAGCTGTCACAATTCGTAAAAATAATAATAATAATAGGAAATGGTGAGGCGAAGCGTATTCTGAGACGCAGGTGACGCAGCACAGCACAGTACAGATTTTGCAGGACAGGGCAGGCGAGGCAGAGATAGGCTGCGAACGCATGCTGCGACGCAGCTACTGTGACACGTTCGCATCCTAGCTAGTACAAAACAAAAGACGATTGCAACAAAATTATGAGTCAGCATATGCTGAGACGCAGGTGACATAGGTCCACACAGCGCAGGGCAGAGCAGATTTTACGGCGCGTCGCGCCGATGTCTGTGCCGGCTCTGCTACCAGACGCAGAGCAGGACAGACACATGTCTGTGTCCCACGTCCCTGCGCCGCAGCGTACGCAGCTGCCAGTACGTTCATGCATTACAAAATCTGCTCTGCCCTGCGTTGCGTGGACCTGCGTCACCTGCGTCTCAACATCCGCTTAGCCTAAAGTATGGATTAGGGTTTTTTTTTTTTTAAAGTGTCTGTGTGCTTCTTTCTGGCTCTTTTTCATAAGAAACGACCAATTTGGAACCGTACACCTAGCTTCTGACGTTTCATAAGTACCCATGTAGGTTTATATGAAACAAAATATTTTGATTTTGATTGGGACCTGTCTTCCATAATCTATCACATACATAATTATAACTTAAAGTTACTTATCGTGTTTGTCTGTATAAGAGGTTTTCACCATCATAGAGAATTTATTCCGGAGGGTTATGTGTGTAATACATTGACAATTAAAATTAATAAAGAAATCTAAGTACAGCACAGATCTAAGCACAGAAATAAAAGTTTCATTTGAGCCTATTGTGATAACTCACAATGGGCTCAAATATGGACTGTAAAACAATGACGGTTGATAATCAAAGTAAAAATCGCTAAATCCATATTTCAGTTCACTGAAATCTAGTTTTTTTTTTACTGCGTTCAGTTTTACCAAGGGGTATCGTATTACCCAGTTTTTTCATTTCATTTCATTTATTACAGTAACAATTTTTACATTGTATCGAAATTTTACACTAAAATGATTAAATTAAAAATTAAAACAATTACAATATAAATCATAATTATAAGAGTAACCAAATAAATTAAATTAAAACGTAAAACATATGCAATTCCCTGCTATAATATTATGTATGTCAAAATAAAAAATAAAATAAAAATAAATTAAGTTTCCACCATTATGTCAAAAGTAGGTAAGTGTCAAAAGTGTGTGATATACCTATGTCAAATAAAGATTAGTTAAAAAAGTAAGTAAAGTTACTGGATTATGGAGGTCAGATAGGCAGTTGCTCCATGTAAAATACTGATATTCAGCTGCATCCGGTTAGACTGGAAGCCGACTCCAAAATAGTTGAGAAAAGACTAGGCAGATTGATTGTTTTTTTACTGCGTTCGGAAAACGATTATTGGAATATGGTTTTGTGGGATTAGCTAAAGGGAATAAAAACTGAAGTCAACCGGGCAAAATAATTAGCCTGTCTATACAGGCCTCCACTGGCCTCCAGCTAGAATGTTTTAAATGTTTTAACTTTTACTTATAAACCATTTAAAAGGGCACAGCGGAAACTCTAATCTGCATAAATTAAACATACATCCGGTAACGACGTGTGACTAACAGTAAATGATAATTATCTTAAGTAAACGTCTGTGATTCTGATTACCTTCTGTTTGTTTGATTGATAGGTTGAGTATGTTGTGATTATTATAGTTATTATGTTTGTATTGGATTGATATTAGACATAAAGTGTTACAAGAAGTAATAATTATGAATTATTAGATTTATGGTATTTCATTTGTGATTTCTTTATCGGTTTAATATAGTAATTTATTCAAAGGTTTCTTGAGTATTTGGAAGATTGGTCAACTATTTGCTTCCACACTTTAGATAACATAGGTAAATATTATACATAGCATAATCAACCAGCCTACAATGCTCCTGCTTCTCGGAGGCGAGCCTTCTTTTTGAGAGAAGAAATGGACTGTAATCAACTACGCAGGACCAGTTGGGGTCGATGCACCTCTGCACAACATTTGATTACATCTACGACGAACATGGCTACTAGTAACCACACACACGCTTATTAAAATGGCTTCAATATTAACTGCCTGCATACCAATCAATTTCACCAACGCGTCATACAGGTTTCAATAACTCTCAAATGAGTTAGAAAATCACCATAAATAAACATTAACATTATAATTGGTGCATTGGAGCTGAATTCTGATGATTATCACTAAAAATCATTATATTATCCACACGTTGCGCCCACGCCTTTGGTTGATTGATTGCACGGTATAATATTGTAATTTTGGGCTCAGTACGTGGAGTAAATTGACGAGAGATAGATGTGACGTTGCATGAACGTATATTTAAATGCATTTATAGATCAATAAACGCGTTATTGCGTAATTCAGGATTGTGGAAATTCTGATTAATTTAATATAAGTTCAGAGAGTGCTGTATACAACGTGTAATAGAATAAGCGCAAGACCTGAAAGTAGTTTGCTCAGAATCGGCTTCTGAATCGATTTCCGTCATTATTTATATATCTTAATTTTTCATGAAAAAATCTTTTATTTAACTGAAATTAGACTATAATAAAATATTTCATTTAAGGAAATTTAAGCCTTTATATAAAGCCTATTTAAATGCATAACCAAATTTGTAATACGCTCATAGCTATCCTCGTTTCATGTTTAGTCAGGACGTCTATTTTATAAAAAATAACTAGGTGTGGTTTAATTAAATTAAATTACAGATATTATTTTAGTCTTATAATTTAATATTATAATTGGGGTGTGTGAGCTCTTGCGTTTATTTCGTTACACGTTGTATAATCTTTTGTATTATATTTATTAATTTTTCCAGTGTAGTGACATTAACACTTTTAACGCTGCATAGCATACATAGAAAGTTAAAAGAAAGAGGTTAACAAGCAAGATGCTCTATCTAAATAATTCATACCAACATTTTTGTCGTTCGAAGATAAATTTCGTTCGATGCAACATCTATCTTTCAACTAAACCAGTTATTACAACCTACTTATTTAGGTCGAGTAACTATAATTAAAAAGCGAGCATCTAATCGAAATTATTGGAATACGCGATGTGGGAACTAATGAAATGTGACTATTTCTGTTTATTTAAGCAGTCGTAAATGTTTAAGTTTCATTAATGTTTATTTTGTGGTGTAAATGTTGTATATTTCTCATGTGAACTGCTTTTTTGATAAGTGTAGTGGCGTTCGGATATCTTTGTTTTTATGAAGTAGTTACAATAGTTGTCGTATTTGTAATAATTTGGGAGTTTAATGAGTTGACTGTAATGCTCTATTACCTAGTCATCTTTTTCTTACTACAGTTTTCTCACAGCCTATTTGAGAAATAAATACTACAAAAATTTTTACAAAAAAAAACAACCAACTTACAAAACAACTTAAAAAACACTAGAATAGTGAAAAGTAACTTTAATTTCGGAAGTCGGTTGCAAAAAACGAAAATTGAAAAGCAGAGACACCGACTTTCGGAAGTTTTTATTTTTCCCTTTTTAGTACCTACCCCAAACAAATTCAAATACCACTACTACCTGCTATGTAAATAACAGTGACAGAGTCAAATATAAAGTCGTATACACAGTCTAAGTCGAAAAAATACGTAATTATAGAAGCTAACTCAAAAACTACGCAAGCAAAGTTAATAAAATTTATATGGGACCACCTCGGGAGTACAGACGAACATAGAACCTCCTCCTTTGTGAAGAATTCGGTTAAAAAGTTTTGCCACAGTTTGCGAACGAATAAAGACTACATACACTACGTTTCTCACCAAGGGCGTTGAAAGGTTACATCCTAAAATGTTTATTAAAATTGTCATTTTCCGATTCCGAGTAACTTCTTTTTTTCAGCAGGAATGAGCAAAGCAAATGATATCCTGGACGATGGGATATGCATAATAATATGCAACTTAGTATCTACTCATCGGCATAACGATATTTTTGTTAGTGGTGGATATCCGTCACTGCGTCTAGATCTTTTGACAATCAGCTTTAATATTAAAAACCTCACAAAGTACACTCTCTCTTTTTTACACTAAAAACTTACCTGGTTTATCAAGATCACTCAAGAATTCCTCAGTGTCCGTGTAGGCGGTGGTTCTCCCGAAGGCCGCGAGGACTGCTAGCCAGGCCCACGCGGCACATTTGAGCCTCGGCCTGGTCATGGCCTCCAGTGGCCCCGAGTGGCCTCGATGGGCCTCACTCTGACATCACGCACTACACTACACTGCACTGCACTTGCACTTGCACTACCGTTGGTTACCTGGAAAGAGAGAAAAAACTATTACGACTGAAAAGAAATGAAATGAAATTGTTTATTCTGTAAATAGGATATTGGAATCACTTTTACACATCATATTAAAAAATATTAAAAATAAACTAATAATATCTGACTACTCTGAGAAGAAAGGCCGAAACAAACTCAGAGGTTGCAGTCTCTTTTAAAGTCCAGACATAATCTTGGTCAGGCCATATGAGGACCATGTAGATAAGCGTCTGAAATAGTCTTTTGAGGAAAGAACCATAACGATTTGAATGGACCTGTCCAGTCAGTGCAAGCATTAGTCAGTAATAGTGGAGCTCAACTCAGAACTGAAGGAGCTGGGATTTGAAGTGATCTTTTGTAGTTAGGTACAAGAAGTTCATGGCTAAGTAATAACAGCCACAGGGGTCGATCGAACAGGTTAAGCTACGCTTGGTCCCCTCCGTGCTTTGGAAGCAATCTAGGTAGGTGATGATGATTTTGTAGGTAGTAGTAGCCTCCTATTGTGAACCAAAAAGTAATACACGTGTATATTACCTACTAAAGGAAATAAAATCGAACAGTAGGTAGACACAAATCAAACAACAGCATAATTTATCAATTTGTCGTTAGAAACAGATTAAAAATAGTTCTTTTTTCTTTTCATTAAAATTGTTGGGCAAAGCCCGGTAATTGATTTGATTACCTACTAAAATGGCTTACCATGCGTGTTTTGTTTTTAATAATAAATGAGGTGGGTAACCCGGAAATCGCAGTTACCTTTGTAAATTGATTTTATTTGAAGAAATTGGTCGCCCAATTTCAATGTTTTTGTTATGTAAAATGAGAAACCTTACTAAATGTAAAGGTGAAAACTGAAAACAAATTATGAAACCAACAACTATTCAATAGCTTACTCAAATGATTTTTTTCTCTAATTCAGACATTTTACAAACCTTATAATAAATCTCAACATATAAGAATCATAACAAATTCAACAGGAAAAGAAACACAATAGAAAAACACAAGGAAGTATCATAACTCAAAATTTCGAAAGTTTCGAGTTTTAAAACTTCAGAAAGGGGGAAGATCACGCAATATTTTTGTAATTTTTCCCTCTTGGATTCTGGGAATGTTACTCAAATACTCAACCCTTACAATAATAATGTTAGGCAATATAACCTCCTTATATGTATTAAGTTATCGAACAGTAAGAATGAGTTGGCAGTACCTATACCTACCTATTTTACCCAAACCTTTGTATTTCCAGTCCGAGGCCTCTCAAAGAGGGTTGAAAAGATTTCTCCTCTGAAGATTTGATGTATTGACATCGACAAGTGATTGTCAGTTAACAATAAACCTGTAGCTGTACAATGAAATCGAATATTTTTCTCGTTTGTTCAGGAGTCTGGGACTTGGGGTGTAAAATGGTTTTGCAGCCAATTTTTCCACGAATTGGGGAAACGTGTGTTTGACGGATTGGTTGACTTGGTGATTGATTATTAAGCTTTTTTTGGAAGCTTACCATGGAATGTGACACGACTAACAATTCGGTTTACTGATGAGACGGACTTTTAAAAGATTTATGGTTTTCACAGTGTCAATATTGTGCACTATTTTAATTGTTGCAACTTGTCAATAGCTTTAGTAAAACGTTCTATAATAATTATATCAAAGAAATTTCTTCGTTTAATAAATTCATTGGAAAAGCACTTATACTATTTTTATTTAGAAGTGAAAACTCTTGGTGCAATTTACATCACTGAAGTTGGAAATAGGTAAGTTTTCTAAGAAATTGCAATGAGAAAAGGTGTAGGTAACTTTATTTTAAACGCGGATAAAATTGGATCTAGGTATTTAGTTTTCTTTAACGCAAAAAATTTTTACTAGTAGACAAAAAGATGGAAGCTGTAGAGATTATAAAAAATTCATTACCTACTTTATAACATAACTAGCTGATGTCCGCGGCTTCGCTCGTGTGGATGTCGGTTATTATATACTAAAACCTTACTCGAGAACCACTCTGTCCATCGGTGAAAACAGCATGAAAATGTATGCAGCAGTTTTTGAGTTTATCGCGTACAGGACGACAGACAGACAGACGCGGCGGAGGACTTTGTTTTATAATATGTAAGGATAAATGTAGGTTTGATTCAAGGAATTGACCGATAACTACGAATACGTGAAATAGGAATACGTTGTAAGAAGTGCACAGATTTTTGTTGTACCGACATCTACGAATATGTAAATCCCCACAATAAACAATAGAGATAAAGTTATTTAAATCTCAAGCTACTTACTATTAGCACCGTCGTCAAAACATGCAAATATTCACCGCCAGACCCAAAATGAAGCCATTGGTGTACGCACGGTCTTGTGTCAGCCATTTGTATTCTGACCGCACACACCTAGCAGGGCTACCAACCAACACGTTAAAACATTCGGATATTACAGTTTAGAAACTGAAAACTTTTGGACCAACTTTGGAAATTCCACCGGACTTTTAAATTGCAAGGGATGAAAGTGGATCCCTAAAATGGCGCTTCGATGTTGTTGTTGAGTTTTGCCATCATTTTTAAAATCTGGACAATACAAATGAATCGCCAGATGGTAACCCTGTTGTGTTGAGATGGGTACAGTGTACAGGGTGTACCCTTGTCATATAAAGTCTCCCACACACCCAGTATTTTTTTTTGGAACTAATGAGAGGCGGTCAGTATATAAAGAAAGCGTGCCTTTAAATCACCTTATGGTCTAGACAAGTTAACTGAGTGCTTTTTAGTAAATTGAACATTTAGGTATTTTTTCAGGACTCAGGTCAGGCGTGGAATTTATGTCTTAGTCCCTTACTCAAGGTTTCGTTTGCTAGGTTTGCCTGAAAATGTAGCTCTTATCAATTTGGCGAAAATGATTTTTTTCGAAATTTGTTCGAACGTTATTGAAACTGCCTACTATCTATCTCTTTTTTAGGCTAAAACAATGTATTTTGAGCTAAAAGTTAGAATAATAATATGTTAAACAGCCGATTATTTATGTTATCTAGTTTTCTATCTATTACAGAATATATTTTGCTCGTGTTTTTCTTCTATCTGATATAAGTCTCACTCAGTTCAAATAAAGATGGCGCATTATTACGTGAATAGGATCTCAGCCTATTTCCTCATACACGTAACGATTATTGTCTCGATATGACGGGAAGAGACTGTTTTCTATCCAATAACACTGCTCATATCACGTAGTAAAAATCCTCATAAAACCAAACGAAACTAAACCAGGTCTCATATTGAATTTTCATATTCCATTCCCAAGAATTAAGCATGACAAAGTAATTTAATATCAACTTAATAAACTCTTAACATAGGTAAGTGATATTTAAAATTTAAAACAGTCACCACTGAAGGAACCGAATAATATTAGCGGACATTAAAGTGAGGTGCAAAAAGTTCATTCTTATTCAGGGGTTGGTTCGCGAGCGAATTTTCCAAGGCACTGTGCCGGATAGGGTGGTGGCACAGTTTGAGATATCTGAGATAAGCTATGTATAATTTATCTAAGTGTTTCATCTTAAAATATCACGCCTGTATTTCCTGAAGGATAAGGCAGAGGCAGAGGGAACATACTGGCGCAATAGGGTGTATTAAAGGTACTTACCAATACTCCCACATTTCGTCAGCCGTCAATTAGAGCACAAATCCAAACTTCGTGCTGCTACTGAGAAATCCCTGATGGAAAAATCCAATAATACTTTGCTCGACCTGGAACCATAGCACTTGCGACCACTAGACTTACGAAGTAAGCGACCTCGCCAATTGATCATATTATTATTCTTAAAATACAATAGACGTAGATACATTTAGTAACCTATTCCGCTTAACTATTCTTCAAGAGTCATAAAAAACCCTGTAAGAAATCGACACGTGTTTCACCTCTCAACGAGGCATCCTCAGGATGACGATTGACCAGTCGCAAACCAGAACACGACGTGTTGCTACACCGAGCGCTGGACGCAGAGTAAACAGAGCAGAGTAAATTTTACTCTCATCATATTATCCTTGCCTGAGAAACAGGCAGCAAGTTCGTCATAATTTCTTAGATGTTCGAAAGGTGCTGATTCTCAGCCTAGTTTGAATACATGACTTTTAATTGATTGAAGAAGTGTTTCAAGTACATATACGCAATATACTGCAAATGAGATAGATGCTACATGGGCGAGTACAGCTACATAACTTGTAGAGTTTGTAGTTAGTTTCCCTTATTCCTGAAAGATCTTAACGTAAATCTCATTTTCGGTAAAGTTTGATTTCCGAACTAGAAATTAGCTAAAGCTCGCTTGTGAAGCCTATAATTTGGTGTTCCATTATCTCATAAATCCACTTTTAACGGCGGGATTAAAACATGACACAAAAACATTTTAAACTCATTCAATATGCATGAAGTAATAAAAAATCGCTCACTCACAGCTATCGCACCGCTCCCCACAGGAACAGCCCTTACAATAGCGGCATACATATTAATTTAACAGCCTTTTAAATGATTTACTGCGCGATATTTTCACTTAAATTAAGGGTTTCATACTGAAATGTTTGGAACTCGACATAATCGTAACCTATTATAAAATTAATGTAACATAATCTAAATCATTTTTATTGCTCCGTCCGACTCAATTTTACGTACAATAAACTTTTGATTATGAAACGAGTAAGTTGTAATAAGTATTGCGTTCACCTGAAACATTTTCGTTTACGTTTGCTAGTTCTCGTAAAAGTATATTATTTTAGGATACCTGGTTTAGGAAAATGGTATAATATTATGTGGTTTATGACGGCGGTGACTGGTTTTATTTGGCATAATGGAGTTCAGTAGGATTTCTTCGAGTAAAAGGTATTGATATTGTGAATAAGGTTTTATGTAGCGTAGAAACCTATTTATTATAACTAGGTCAGGTATTGAAATGACCCCGTTTTAGATCATTTTGAAGTGTATTAAATTTCTCAATATTTCCGGCGCAACGTTTATGATAGCCGATGGAGTGAAAGTTTTGAACGGTGTTTAAGGGCAAATTCATGAGCAATTCTACCGAATATTTGGCAAAGGATATTCATGCAAGCCGTTCAGAAACAAAAAAGCAGTATTAAAAAATCAATTTAACTGATATATACAAGAGACGTTGGTTGTTATATAGTGAATCAATGGCAAGCTTTTTTTGGCATGTGCTTGCTCCTAAAGCTCCGAAAGTAACAAGTTTATTATTTTAATTTATGAACCTTATTGAGATAAATAGTTTGCTAGTCGAGGTACATGGAAAGTAGGTAGGTATTGTGTGTATTAACGAAATGAAGGTGTAGTGATGAAGAATATAACTGGGAAACTTATCAATAATACAACTTACAGAGGTTTACACAGGCTTCTTGTTCTTTTAAGTCGATGGATTTGAATTAGGGTGAAAGCTTCAGAGTAGCCCGCGAAATTCAAATTTTCTTATGTTTTTTGCTAATTGCAGGTCAGTATCAGGTTGTATGTTGATCTACGTAGAGTTGATTTATGATTCGTTGCCGTTTCAAATATTTTTTTATAAAATCATAATCATAAAAATCATAAAAATCATAAAACTCTCTGAGTTCATAATTGAATTACTATTTCATGAAATCATGACATTTGAGGATTAATCTAACTTAAGGAGTTCTATTCCTGAATCTAAGGATTATAATTCTGTAAAGCCATATTTGCTTCGGTCACGAATCATATTTTTATCAAGATACGACCTGACACGTACTTGCAAATTACAAAAAAACCTAAGAAAATTTGAATTTCGCGGGCTACCTTGGCGCATCCCCAGTTCATGTATTGAGCTCTTGAAGGTGACCAATTAATCGCAGTAACAGTGGCGTTTCTAGGTCCTCAAAGTCAAGTGTAGTTGTAGACACATCATCAGATGGGGCATGGTTTAGTCACACAGGCGATAATGATAAAATTTTGATATATTTAATTTGCATCGAAAGTTTCTTTCAACGTAGTTTTTACTGCAAGAAAGATAAAAATCAAACATTTACCTCATAACAGCTCATCTTATCCACTGTATTAAAGTCTTTAGGCATGAATACACTGGCATAATGTATGCAAAACGTACTAAAACAGACGACGCCGAATATATTATTGTTTCAGTTCTGTACTATTTATGTTCCTGTTCTACGAAGTGCTAGCGCATGCATTAAATTGGTGAGCAGAGACGTAGCTACTTATTTGTAAATGTAAAATGTTAGTCTGACTAAACTTAGGCTGATGCGGCTAGGATTTGAGACTAGGAAGAATAAAGAATGTAACAATGCTAGAACCTAAGTTAGAACAGTTTTGACATGGCGGCGCTCCAATTGGACCTTCACCACTGAAGGCCAGTGTAGGGCCAATCGGAGCGCCGAACGCGTTCGATGCGTAAAGTCGAGATGGTTAAAGAAACTCACACCAGGGCCTCAGATATTTATTTTTTGTACAGATTGAGAATACTTTCCGGGGTAAAAAAAAACTTGAGGCTAAAAGCTGATAAATTAAAAAAAAAACTGTTGGTTGTTACGACAGTATCCCAAAAAATTGTTTTGTATTAATTTACTCAATTTTAAATATTAGTTATAATGTGGATTCTGTAAAATAAAAAAGGTCATTGAATTAAAA
This sequence comes from Lithophane leautieri, assembly GCA_949152455.1. Taxonomy (NCBI): domain Eukaryota; kingdom Metazoa; phylum Arthropoda; class Insecta; order Lepidoptera; family Noctuidae; genus Lithophane; species Lithophane leautieri. The sequence continues at coordinate 14,906,419 of OX424477.1, read as the reverse complement.
GTTTTGATTTAACGTAGCATACCCACCTAATAACTTTTGGCGTAGGAAGGTGGATAATGAAAACATTATGTTAACATGTTCTGACTATAATAACAATGTGCCTAATATTATGTAGGCAATATTCACGTTGTTATGTTACAGTAAGTTGTAAGGCGTTTAGGCTAATCCATTGTTGGCGCTTACAAAAATAACCTTGTACTAAAATACATCATAGTTATTAGTCTGTAGTTCAGGTTCAGAGCTCAAGGTTAGGTATAGACAACTAACCTTTGCCCGCGGCTTCGCCCGCGTGGTATGTCGATAAAACGTAGCCTATGTCCTTCACCAGTGTGCCATTTAACTCCTTGCCAAATTTTATAGAAATCTGTTCAGTTGTTTAGGCGTGAAAAGGTAACATACAGGCAGACAGAGTTACTTTCAAATTTATAATATTAGTATGGATGTCAAATTTTTGAGGATAAGATAAGATAAGATAAGATAATACTTTATTTGCCAAAATGTAGGTGTACAAAGTAGTATGATGTTATTATAAATGTGACCCATTTACATTCTACCATTACATGTGGTGTGCAAATATTTATTTTCAAAATACATTAAAATTATTAAAAATGTCAATTTTCCTTCAGTCATCACTAAAAACGTTACAAATTGTCTTATTAAATTAATTAATTGCAAATATTTAATTTAACAATACATTACACAATTAAAAAGTGTCATAACATTACATCGGTTACCAATGTGATTATTCATGAATATTGTTATAATGTCAAAATAAAAATAATAATAGTAAGCAAAAGTCAAATTATAAATATAAATAAAAGCTATAAAAACCAAATTTGACATTACTTTCTTTCCTCGACATGTGACACAAATTCATTTACAGTGTAAAAACATTTTTCTTTAAGCCACTGAATCAGCTTTTTTTTAAACATAAGCAAAGGAAGTTCTTTAAAATCGTTTGGTAATTTATTGTATACCTTAGTAGCCATTATAAACGAATTTCTTTTAAATAAATCGAGCTTGCATTGTGGCAAGCAGAGCCTATGTTTATCTCTAGAGGCAACATTCCTTTTGGTTACATCTCTATGCTTAATAAAATTTTCAGGATGTTGTCGTACTAATAGGCACAATTCTTTAATATACATGCATGCTAACGGTAAAATGTTGTACTTTTTAAACAGTGGTTTACAGCTATCCATGTACCCGGCTCCACAGGTTGCACGCACACATTTTTTTTGTATCACAAACGCTTTATTGACATCCACCGAATTACCCCACAACAAGAGACCGTATGAGAGTACGGAGGAAACGTATCCATGATAAGCACAAAGAGCTGCTTCAGTTGAGACCGTGGCTCTTAATCTTCTTAGTGCATAGATAAATCTGTCCAGTTTGTCACAAACATAGTCGACATGCTTTTTCCAATCGCAATTTTGATCCAATTGTATGCCCAGAAATGCAGCACTTGAGGAAGAGTGACTACCGTCATATACCCTCCTTAGAAGAATGTGTTATACCTAAGTATGGCTAAATGGCTGTTCCCTGAAAATAGGATTGATTTCAATGCAAGGTTTTTTATTTTTACAGCAAAATGTAACGGCGTCGTCGGTGGTAGCGCAGAGATCGCTTTGACTGCATGTTTTGGGATACAGAGGGCGGGATAAGAGGTGGAGCATAGTTTGCTACATGCAGATGTGGAGCCATGTTGCAAATTATGCTGGCAGCGTCAGGTTACGGACCCTGCTGCTGCCGAGGATGCCGTGGAAATGGCGGACTTTCGGGCCAACAAGATCTGAAATTATACCGTCGCTGCGTCGCACTATGGGACCAAACAGTATTTTCCATCTCAAAAATGGTTTTGTCGAAAGTCGTAAATCCATAGATTGTTTTATGGTTTTATACTCTCAAAAGATGGAACTTACGAATAAATTACAAAATATAAAAAAATATAAAGTTTTACGTTTATAAAATGAACCTCAAACATTGGGCATAAATATTTTCATGCCAATTAAATTACCGTTAAGGGAGTTCAACACATAATTATTCGGAAGTTTTCCAAGGAAACATATTAGTGTTATACATCATTAGATAGCTTAGAATATACACTTTGCAACCACGTTCAGTTTTTGTAAAAAAAATATTTTTATTTAATTTTTTAATATTTTTTTAGTGAAGTAAAGAAAATTTAGGTTTTGTTAATTTCAATTGGAGTTTTCGTTGTTGCCGAAAGCAGCCGGTGTCAAGTTAATTACTCTATTAGAGACCTTATCTACTCAGTAATATGAGGATTTAAAAAAAACTTGCGCGTTTTTTGCGCCAGAGGTGATTTTGAAGCAATAATGTCAATCGGGGAAAAATCCTCGAAAATTACGGTTCTTCTTTTTTATTATGAAATATTATATTTAGTTATTATCCTTTGATGTTTATATTGTTTTTTCTATTTCTATGATAAAAACATACATTTGCAAATTAAAAAAACTGCTATTATATTTGAAAGAATCTTCCCATGGCAATTTTGTTTGGGGTGGTCACCTTAACCACAAGTATGATAAACTATATTGCTGCGGAAGTTCTATTTATCTGTTGTGGTAAATAATTACAATCAGTACTGATTACACTATTTCGATGAGAACTGTTATAATCAATTGTCCCATGGTTTTTGCACAAGGCACTAAAATATTAGTCCTTTAAATACCCGTGTATGTTCAGCATACGATTCATCAAAGTGTTCAGATACTTCTTTTCAATAACAATTAACGCATAAAAAACATTATTATCTAACAATGAGTGAATTCGTTTGTGTTCGACGCGATCTTTGTGATCAAATAATAAAAGGGAAAAGTACTTCAGACCTCAAAAAATATTTATTGGAAAATTTTCAACTATCGGAAACTGACGTTAATACTGTAATAGAGAGTATTCAAAAAAATCTAACATCGAGTTGCAACCAGAAATGGACCAAAGCTCAAAGAAAGCCGGACCGGTTCGAGAGCCTATACTCAAATTGGTTAAATGGTGAGTTTAAAGTATCATTGAATTCTTGCAGTACCTCAACCACTGTAAATTCTGGTTTGAATACTTCTGGTGAACGTGGAAGACCAACAAAACAATATGACGAGTGCTCGGAAAACACAAAGAAACGAAAAAATATGGAGCTGGTCCAGGAGTATGGAATGGAACATGTCCGTAACGCTTATGTGCAAGGTTTAAGATCCATGGGGGAAAATGACGAAGCGTCGATTGTGACTATTATCAGAAATAAGGAAAATGAAGAGAAAAAAGTTATTCTACAAAATATACTCAATCCAGATAACGCACTTTCCTTTACAAAAGAGGAAGCATTGAGTATATGCATTGAAACTGATTTAACCAAAGCACAATATGCGTACCTAAGAAAAAGGCTCGTTGATAAGAATTTAAGTTCTGTATTGCCTTCGTATCAAACACTAAGTGAAGCAAAAAAGGCTTGCTATCCGCCTGCATCCAGCATTACGGTGACAAATATAAGCGCAAAAATCAACCTGCAAGATCTCTTAGACCACACAGTCTGCCGTATTATAAGGATAAAGTCAGGATCGACTTACAATCGTCTCAAGCTTTTCACTAAATGGGGATGTGATGGATCCTCCGGGCAAAGTGAGTATAAACAAACTCTACCGGAAGAAAACGAACAAATATCAGACGCTAATTTGTTTATAGTGTCCCTTGTACCACTGCGACTAGTAGACGAAGAAACTTCTACGGTCATATGGAAAAACCCTACTTGCTCATCTGTTAGATATTGCAGACCAATTTCATTAGAATTTGCAAAAGAAACTCCCGAAAAAACTACAGCGGTTGTCAGTGAAATTGAAGCCAAAATTAATCAATTGATTCCAACTCTTGTGTCAATAGAAGACAAAGTCATCGAAGTTAAACATCAACTGTTTATGACAATGATTGATGGGAAAGTTGCTCAAGTGTTGACAAACACATCATCCAGTGCTACCTGCACTGTTTGTGGAGCAACTCCCAGACAAATGAATGATCTTTTAAAAGTTACAACGAGAGTTGAAAATGAAAATGCGTTTAAATACGGATTGTCGACGCTACACGCATGGATAAGATTTATGGAAATGATCCTCCATATTTCTTACAATTTAGGTTTTGAGAAGTGGTCTGCAACAACTCCAGAAAATAAGCAACTTAAAGAAGACAAGAAAAAATTTGTCCAAAAACGTTTCCGAGAAGTGCTTGGCTTGCATATTGATAAACCACGTCAAGGTTCCGGTAATAGCAATGACGGTAATACGGCAAGGAGATTTTTCCAAAATTACCAATGTTCTGCAGAGATAACCGGAATTGATGAAGAATTAATCAAGAGACTATATGTAATTCTTCAAACTATGTCATCGGGATTTCCTATAAACGCAGAAAAATTTGGTCAGTATACATTGGTAACCGCGCAATTATATGTAAGCAAATATAACTGGTACTACATGCCATCTTCGGTCCATAAAGTACTTATACATGGTGCTAAAATAATAGAGCATTATGCAGTTTTGCCTATAGGACAATTATCCGAAGATGCCCAGGAAGCTCGAAATAAAGATTATAAGAAATATAGGTTACATCACGCTAGGAAGTGTTCCAGATCAGCAACAAACGAAGACGTTCTGCATATTTTGTTATATACATCTGATCCTTATATATCTAGCTTAAATAAACCAAGTTTTCTAATATCCAAAGAATTATTTGACGAAGCTAAAGAATTGTTGGAAATAGAAAGTGATGAGTAGGATAAGTTTAAGTAATATTTTTTTTTTGTCATGTAACTGTTTGTTTAATAATAATAATTTAGTTTTAAACTTATTTTAAGCATAAGTGTAACTTTTATTGCTATTTTAATATAACTGTATGATTTTTTGTATGAAATTTCGTATAACTTTATCTTTGTCATTTTTTTTCGGAAAAAATATGTTTTTTAGAATGATGATGTTTGATTTCTTTTATTGCCTAGATATTCACAAATACGTGAAAAAAAAATCAAGGAGATAAATCACAAAACAACAGAGTTATCGATTTTTGAGATGGAAAATACCGGTTGGTCCCATAGTGCGTCGTGCCAGCGACATGAAGAAGAAGACGCGAAATACCACAGGAAAACACACTTTCTTATGCTGGGGATACATTGTAGTGTTATCGCGAACTAAAGTTCGCGCGCTCTCTCTCGTACACCGCTCGATGTCTCGCTGAGCAACAGGGAGCGCGCTAACTTTAGATCGCGATAACGCGACAATGTAGCCTCAGCATAAGAATAAGGATACGGATTCGATATCTATAATCTTTAAAATAAACTATCTTAGTTATGAAACACCTTGCAGATAGTCCAAAATCAATCCCATTGATAAGCAACTTTCTACACTATCATAATAAAATTATCTTAAAAAAACCGGCCAAGTGCGAGTCGGACTCGCGCTCGAAGAGCCGTACCATTATCTGTAAAAACTGCAAAAATATCACGTTTGTTGTATGGGAGCCCCCTTAAATATTTATTTTATTCTGTTTTTTAGTATTTGTTGTTACAGCCGCAACAAAAAAAACATCATCTGTGAAAATTTCAACTATCTAACTATCACGGTTCTTGAGATACAGCCTGGTGACAGAAGGACGGACGGACGGACAGCGGAGCCTTAGTAATAGGGTCCCGTTTTACCCTTTGGGTACGGAACCCTAAAAAGAAAATTAACCTATTAATAACGACGAGACATAATCAGCTGATAAAATTTACGGCACAAACGTTATTCAAGAGCATATGTGTTGGACATTCTTAAAACCAGTTGAAAGTTTGTGGGTCAGAGTAAAACTGGAAAACGTTTGACCTCTCTGGTAGCTTAGATGTTAGATAAACGACAATACGGTAGTAGGTGATGATTATCTTTGTAGCTTAAACGTTTATTGTTTTAGAGTAAGTTGAAGAAAAGGCTAGAGTTGTTTTAATTTTGTTACAAGAAAGTTGATTTTGGTAGGTATAAGTGTATTCTTCTTTACTTCTCCAATTTAGTAAACAAATATCGCGAACTAAGATTTAAATTTTGACAAACTAATGTGTTTACTTTGTTGGCTAAGGAACAGTTTTTGATGATTCATTAATGTCATATTTAAAATGTTCATATCTAGTGTATGACTGATGCGAAAATATGCAATTTTCGTTCCGGGTTGTTTACAAAATAACACATGCAAGTAGAAATACACTACACAGTAGTTACATCCAGGATTATAAAGGAGTCAATGCAATTACACTAAGGCACACCGTAGGCAGTATATAATTGGTATTAAGCTGAGGTTAGGTTCTGTTTAACACCAGGTTAACTAACTGCCAGTTTAGTTACAAACGTTTATGAAACAACCATTTCTTTTTGACCTTAAGGTTAATCAGAAACTGTAAGTTTAAAGAACAGGAGGTAGAAAAGTTTTTGTAAGGTAATTTTGTACTTAAATGAACCCGTCAAATGTGAAACACAAGAGGTTGGTAAAAATACTATACTAGAGAATTTTTTTTCCAGAAATCCTCCTTAATTTGTTAAATCTACAGAAAATATTACCAAGAAAAATTTGTTTTGTAACTTGTTTTAATATTCTTAGTCTGTTTTAGTTTTGACTTTATAAGGATTCAGTAAAAGTTTCAAAGGATTCTTTTCAGAATGTAGGTACCTAAAAATGGGTTCGTAAGTTATAAATAAGTAGAACTAAAATCACGTACAATTTTCAATTTTTGTTTTGGGTTTGGTGTTTGAAAATTCATAGTAAACCTTAAGAAATATAATAAAAATACATAGAGTAAACAAACCAACGCTTAAAAACAAATGAAATTCATCGAATGGGGAACCTTATTATTATTAATCAGTTTATTTCAGATAAAAATTAATCCATATTTATAATTATAAAATTCAGTAAAAAATACAATAATAAATCAATCAATCTTGTTGTTAGTAAGTATTGTAGCGTTAGATGTATAATATCTTGATTTACATAGTAGGAACGTAAATCAAACAGTAACACCACTAAATGAGTGAGTAATTAGTCGGAACTCGTGCAGGAATGTATTTGAAAATTGGAAAACATCAAAGAGGGCTGGGAAAAGAAAATTCATTTTATTTTATTAATTGTAACCTTGAATGAAAGCAAGTTATTTGTGTTATATCAATCAAATAATGTGATGTGGTGTGTGTGTGATGTGTGTGTGTATGTGTGTGAGATGTGATGTGATGTGATGTGTGTGAGTGTGTGATGTGTGTGTATCATCTTTCTTTATTATAGTATCATCTTTCTTATTCAGCCCACCCACTTCATATACCCGCGTACTTACTCATCCCAAACATTTAAAACATGGTCCACATAACATATTCACGTTCATACATAATTTATAATATGTAATTATTCTGTACAATGTTATTTTATCGGCGAGGAAACACTACTGTAAGACTTCGTGTTTGCCGAGTCTATTAATGTATGAATAATTAATTAATGTTTGGGAAATAAATACTTGAGATCGGCTTTTTAGTATGCCATACAAGTTTATGATCTGTCAGAGAGCAGCTGAACAAATTTTTGGAAGTCAAGTGTGAAATGTGCCTACTTTGCATGCGTTGTTTATTCATTTGTTTATTTTCTTTATTGCCCTGGTGTTCGTTGCTCTAGTGGTTACAAGTGCGAGTGCTGAAATCGGGTTTCTCGGGTTAGTTCATAAAAAAATTCTCAGTAGGCAACCCAAAAACTGGTTTTTTATCCAGTTAATGAATAAAGGATCACTCCTATTACATAGGATTTGCCTAACCAGCGAAATGGTGAACCCATACACTATAATAATACAGCAATTTAACTGCCCCGTAGGTCTCGGAGTTCGATTCTCGGGTCAGGCAAAGTGTTACTGGGTTTTTCCATTAGGAATTTCTTAGTAACAGCCCGGAGTTTGGAAGTTGACGGTGTGCCACGTGGCACGTTAAGCCGTTGGTCCTGCGCCTGATCTCTCCGGTCGTTTCGGATTGCCGTCCCATCGGACTATGAGAGTGAGGGAAGAGAGAGTGCACCTGTGTCTGCACACACACTTGTGCACCACGCCAAAGGCTAGTCTCCGTTGAGATTGGCCGCCGTGGCCGAAATACGGTCTGGAGGGCTATACATATATATATATATATATATATAATAATACAGTATGTATCAGAAAGGGGTGATCTTATATAAGGGTACAGACCATCAAACTGAACTTTCTCCATGGGACCATCGTTATTGCGAAAAAAATTTCAACTGTCACATTCAAACTTCAATACCTACTTGACTCAAATGAATGCGATGGCAGATTTTTTTTTTTTTCGCGATAACGATGGTCCCTTGGACAAATTTGTCCAGTTCGATGGTACATACCTACTGCATACATGAGCGTACTCTTCAGGAAGCACAGGCATGATGTCTTGACTAACTTACATATTTTTCTTCTTGTGATATTTTAGTCATGTGAAGGTTGTTATTTCTAATGTTGTAACTACTCAAAGACACGTGTACTGGTGTAGTCCATAGGTCTGAGGCCCTAGTGTGCGTTTTTTTTTTCATCATCTCTCGGCGCTCCTATTGACCCTTCACCAGTGAAGGCTAGTGAAGGGCCTATTGGAGCGCCGAACGCAGTCGATGCATAAAGTCAACCTTAGGGCTTCTGGTAGCGAAGTGGTTTAGACTTTCAGAGAACGTAAAATGAACGTCAGTTGTAAAACGAGAATCTCGATTTATTATTTTTCATAAAAGTGCAAAGAAATAAAAGAAATGGCTAGACATGAAAAGAAAAAAGAAGTTATGTTCCGAGTAGCAAAATTAATATAAATAACGCAATAACGCAACAACCATCTACGTATATAAAGTTCCTAATCCTTATTCATACAACAAAAAAATCATACTATCCTTTCCATACACAATATAAAACAAAGTCCTCCGCCAAAGAAAATCTGTCTGTCGTCCTGTACGCGATGAACTCAAAAACTACTACACCGATTTTCATGCTGTTTTCACCAATGGATAGAATAGATAAGATAAGATAAGATAATACTTTATTTGCCAAAATGTAGGTGTACAAAGTAGTATGATGTTATTATAAATGTGACCCATTTACATTTTACCATTATATGTGGTGTGCAAATATTTATTTTTAAAATACATTAAAATTATTAAAAATGTCAATATTCCTTCAGTCATCACTAAAGACGTTACAAAATGTCTCATTAAATTAATTAATTGAAAATATTAAATTTCACAATACATTACACAATTAAAAAATGTCATAACATTACGAGTACATCGGTCTACAATGTGATTGTTCATGAATATTGTTATAATGTCAAAATAAAAATAATAATAGTAATCAAATGTCAAATTATAAAAATAAATTAAAGCTATAAAAACCAAAATTGACATTACTTTCTTTCTTCAACATGTGACACAAATTCATTTACAGTGTAAAAACATTTTTCTAGGAGTAGTTCTCGAGTAAGGTTTTAGTATATAATAACCGACATCCACGCGGGCGAAGTCGCGGGCATCAGCTAGTAGTATATATGTCTAAACTCTAATAAGAAAAGCCAGTGCCTGTTTTTATCAAGCAGGAGCTAATAAAAATGTACGCCCTATATAAATAAGTCTGGATATGAAGGCAATCAATAAAAACCGCTTCACTTCAAGACAAATAAATGTTTTCAACCCCGAAGTCCCAAAAAAATAAAATTATACAAACTGCACAAATGTTCCAGAGTCAACCCTAAGATAAATGGTGTAATCTTCTTTATCGCAACGAAAAACTCTGAACGATAACAAAAGAAAAAAAAGATTTTAAAAGACCATAATTCACTGACTCCGCCCAAAAACCCTTTTTGGGGGAGAGTGGGGTAAAACGGTATAGATGCGGTATTTCCATTGTGTTTACATCAGTTCTGAGGAAATTGGGATAAGAATTGGTTGGGTACTCAAAGTTGGGCGGCTCGGAATATAAAATATTGCTGCATTGCTGACGTAGGCAGAGGTGGTTATGTAAAAGTTTTATGTAAGCGATTTTTTAAGACGAGTTATCTTCAGTGCTATACAAATAAGTGATATAAACATCATTGCTTTCAGATTTTTGGGAAATGAATGTTGACTTGTTGTATGAAAACTAAAAATATCTAGTTCAAGTATCTGAGGATATTTCTCACACTTTTTGCAAATTGATAAACGTAATATAATATTGAATAAAAAATTATGCGTGAATTTACATTCTCCATTTCCATTCCTCAATTAACTAATTACAGAATTGAGTTACACAACAAAAAAAGCCATGAAACCACACTTTTAAAAACCCCATCAATCAAAAATCATAAAACACAATAACAGAACACGATATTTAAAAACCAATTAAGTGCAACGCAAACCTCGCGGCACAAACTTTTATAGCGTTGAAAACACTTCCCTACACCCATTACTTCCTATCCATTTTGCCTTTGTTTACTCTTGCTTCGGAAATAAGGCCATAGATAAAACAGCTATGAGCGCAGTATAAATCATACTGTTTCAATTATACCCCTCTCACTCACAGTATATGAGCCTCCTTTATTTCAGTAAATCATTTTCACGACTTTATCAGTATTTTTTTCTGTTATATGCTGATTGAGGGTGCTAATAGCAGGAGATTATGTGATAAAAATGGTGGAGGAAAATATTGTGAGGAAAACGGCATGTCCAACCAAAAATTCGAAGAAATGTAACATCCACCGTCCCGCAATGGGCCCGCGCGGTAGATTATGGCACACAGAGAGGAGGCCTGTGCCCTAACAGTAGGAACGTTATAGGCTGATTATGCATATACTATATGATTAAAATGAGGAACCATGTCATGAGGCAAGATTTGAGTATGAATGTGACTAACTTTAAGAGTAGAGGAAGTCCAAAAACGATAAATTGCGCTAAAGAGAAAATATGTGACTACTGAGATGACAGCTGATAGCGATGTGTGGAAGTAGAAGACATGTTGAACGCCAAATAAATTAGGATAACAGCAGGACGATATTATTTGTGATAAAAGTTGAAGATGAAATTCCTACATCTTTCTGGAAGGAAGGGTGACCTTTCCTTATTAACGTAAGGAAAACTAAGTGTAAGTAAGATTTAATACAAAGTGTACGAGAGTTCAGGAAAGTAATTAAGCTAAATGTTATCGTAGTACTTTCTATTGTCTCTGGTCTAGAACAGTAGGTATGAAAGTTAAGTAAACTTTACAGTTAACTAAGGAGTTAGTTCTTGAGTTTGAACAGAAGCAGTGCGATAACTTTGTAGTGATGTGGTTTAGTATGTGAAATAAGCCTATCGAATTATTTAGTTGAACCTAGGGCCTAGGCAATTTGACATTCTATCAGTGATAACGATGATAAATGTCAATCCTGTTGGAAGCCGGTGTAGAAATACGAAACGCTTTGAAATCAATTGCCACATCTCTGGGCCCTCTAGTAATTTTCGCCAGTTTTCTAAGCATATATTGTAAACAAGTTAATATAAAGCTTGTAAAAACCATAAACTTAAAAAATAAAAAGTCTCAAACAGTCTTCGTGATTAATATTGACGGAATTCTTCCCTCCAATCAGATTTAAGTCCATCGTTTTCGATACCACTTAAGCAAAATTGATTTCTTAATGATTCGATGACAACCGTCAACCCTTCAAACACTTAGGATACTCAGAAACCGATACCGTATCACAAAATTGAATTTCTTAATTGCCTATCCGCTACAGAGAAAATACTTTGATGAAGTTCGCTCCTTTCGGTCAACGGAGAGGTTTCATGAAATTTCATTAATATTTTTTGCCCTCGAAACCACAGTGTTGGGCAGAAAGTTTTTTAATCTTGCCTGAGGTTGTCTGCCCTGTGAATCACATTTACCTTTTGCTCACGAACGGTTAATGTTTTTCGCTATTTCGTTTATACCTGGGATTGGAATTTTGAGTTGGTAGATTGATTTAAAATTTTCGTATTATACTTTTCAGAGTTTTGGAATTCTACGTGTTAAAATATTTTGAAACTTCACAAGGGGATAAAAATGTTGGTGACAACGTGAGTTAAATTAATAACTGCCTTCATCCAGAGATGAAAAAAATCTTGTACCTATTCGATCAAATGAAAAAAAACATGCGGGGCAGTCTTTGGGGATTGCCGATAGCCCTGAAAACTAAGTAAAATTCATTCATTTCTTCAAGCGTGACGATGTTCCATGATTTTTGTTCATCCAAAAAATGCTCAACGCGCCTAAAGAAGTTTTTACTTCAATAAACAAGTAAGTACCTAACGTACAACAACTGCACAGCTATGAGAGCAAGAGAGCGTGATACTTGGCAAAAAATAACATCCTCAGGATGACGATTGACCAATTGCAAACCAGAACACGACGTGTTGCCACACCGAGCGCTGGAATTGGTCAATCGTCATCCTGAGGATGCCTCGTTGAGAGGTGAAACACGTGTCGATTTCTTACAGGGTTTTTTATGACTCTTGAAGAATAGTTAAGCGGAATAGGTTACTAAATGTATCTACGTCTATTGTATTTTATAATGGATTTCCGCAAAGTCAGGTCTGAATCAGTTAACTATCAAGAACAAAAACGTCAAAAACTGGCTACATCATCTTAGCATTAGAAACTATTTAGAGGTATGCGGAACAGAATGTAAAGTTCACTCATCCTCTATAGAAAAGGGAGGATCCTCCGATCAGCTATCTAGTTGCGTAACATATTTTCGTAACCGATTACGACAAATTTGTTTAATTTTTACAGTTCATCAACATTCATTGCGTCAACAACGTAAGAGCAGACTTTTTTTCGAACTTATGAACCAATGAATAAGACATTTGTTTCAAACCGATTCTGTCTGTCTGGGCAACTGCCCTGCTTGCGCGATGCAAGATTTTGCGTAACGTCCAGTGTGATGCATAGTTCATATGTGGCGATGTATGACCTCTAAAACTACGTCACTTGTAACTAAACCTCACACTTTAAACTAAACTATCTCTTGTTCATTTAAGCTAAGCGATAGAAACGATGTTCCAAAGACCAAATTGCTACAAGGTAATTTTCGACTAAATTGACCAGAAGAGGACTAAGTTTGGCACACAACGGACTTTGCCACTACTAAACACCGTAACGGTCACTTTTATTAGTGTTTGCTGCCAAATATCATAAGGTTGTTCTCTAGGAGGTAAAAGGTTTTTGTATTTACGAGATTACCTCTTTAACACCACTTTCACTGTAATTTAAAACTAGCTAATTGAGATTCATTTGTGCAATTTCTGATTTTGGTTCCATTTTATTTTGCTTATCTTATGTCATTTCACATTTTAGGTGGACACCATAATATTGTATTATCTGTAGGTAAATGAAGGATCTATTTCCCACTCACTTACAAAAATGTATTCCAATAATAACGATGATGAAAAACTAAGTGCAAGAAATGTCTTAACCAACCATTGCCATCCAACATCGAATACAGTCTTCAATCCGACACATAAACAGAATTTTACTACAGTCCAGCTCAAAGGCGATAACTCCAAGCAAACCCTAAAAATCAAAGTTATCCGAGATTGGAACACTAAATATTATCATCCCTGGAGGAAACGACTTGAGAAAAAGGTCGGCGGTCCGTCGCTGAAAGTTGAAGGATCTGTGAGATAACATCGTTTGTTATCAACTAGACTTTGTCCACGGCTTGGCCTTTATATTTTGAAATTGTGTTGGACTGTTGGAGATTTTACGTCGTCACCTTGTTTTGAAATGTGGAGCAGATATGTTGTCTGCTTCGTTTGCGCGATTTGTTTGAAAATCTCTTTCGGAATTATTTTGACCGATTCATTACTTACGTATTAAGGCTGTACTCACAATTAGGGCAAAACTGCCTGTTAAACTATCGCTATATATGAAAACAATGATAGCGTGTCTACATGCATTGAAATTTATACAAAAACATAGTAAAAATATACTGAAAAATTAAAATTTACTCAAGACAAAACTGTTTTAGTGTGCGCACTGTCTAACAGTCAGAACTGCGATGAGTCAGGCTTTTACTTCTAGAGAGTAAATATAAACACAAAAAGAAAATAACAACCTATTTTGAAACAGTATGTCATCCGTCAAGTTCAAGACGTCTTGTAAACTATTTGCATAGAAAAATTGACTTGCGCTGATAAACAGCTCATAAATATTCTAGAGCTCCACTCTTGGCCGTTCAGTGTACTCGGCATTGACAACAAACGGACAGTCTTCAGACAAATTGTAATAGTGTTGATAGTTGTCGGGGGAAGGGTACAAAGGCCTGGGATTTAGCTCCTTAGAATGGTTGAAGATCGATAGAATCGAGACCAGGGATTGAAGAACGCTTTCAACAAGCCCTTTTATGTGTACGTGAACAACTAAAAAATAGAAGGTTGGCTTTTATTTGTCTGATAGTGTGGGTTTTTAGATATTGAGCTTATTATAGAAAAGCAGTGACTCGATTTTATTATAATGGAAAAAGCTTTCTAACGAAATGGACGTTGTGCGGTAGGTCACACTTCAGTGGTAAGAAAACTATAAATAGCTGGCCTTCTATTGAAATTCTGTACTACATTAAGCCAGCTAAGAGGTCAAAGTGTGTTCACTGACGTGCGGCTTACTGTACTAAATTCTGTGGAATTACACTAAAGCAATCGTGTTTCTTGATTATCGTACCAATCCTCCATCCATGCTTCCATATTAATATTATAAATTGAAAAGTAACTCTGTCTGTCTGTACGTTACCTTTTCACGACTAAACCATTGAACGGATTTCGATAAAATTTGGCAAGGAGATAGATGGCATCCCGGGGAAGGCTATAGGCTACTTTTTATCGACATACTACATGGGCGAAGCCGCGGGCGGAAGATAGTAAAATTATAAATCACATTACGTACCAACGCTGACTAATTATAATTACTACAAACATAACGACTTCGAACTAAAGCCAATTTAAAAAGATCGAAACAAAGTCAAAACTAAAAAACTACATTAGTTCAAACTACGTAAAACGCTCTCAGTAAAAGTTATGAAATTCAATTAGTAGTATAGCTACCGTAAAAAGTAAAATATAAAAGCGATTTTTATAAAAAAAATTGCGGACAAGATAAATTAATTACTAAGTTTTTCCTGCAATTTGGAAAATACTAGATAATTTTACGCATTGTTGTGTATTTTGGAAAACACTGATAATATTTCTTAAAATAGGAGAAAGTTATTAACAGTTTTAATGTAAAGTGGCAGTCACAATATTAGGACACACAGCGATCACAGTTCAATACAGTTATATTTATTCAGTGTGATCAATATTCAAGTGAATGTCGTTCACAGGATAAAAATAAAATAAAATTGGTAGAACAAAATAAAAAAATCTGTAAGTACATACAAAGTCCAAACAAATTTTAAAATTCACAAAATCCTATTCCACAAAATTCGATGTCAGTCCAAGATAAACCTACCACAGCTAAACCGATAAGGAAAAATTCAGCAAATTCTTAACGCGACCCGAAATCTACCCACGGCCATAACAATATCCAACGTGTCTATAATCTTAAATCTCTTGCAAATACGGCGGCCATTTTCATTGTGATTCAAGTAGGATATAAAAAAAAACGTAAATTACTTCGTTCGACTAATGCCGACACATCTTTGACGGCAGAGTGAAACTTGAATGGTTTTATGGGGTTTTTATAGGGTGCTTCTTATTCTCCAACGTGTTTTATTATCTTGGAAGATGATATACAGATGGTCCTGAAATGGCTAGCTGAAGTTTCTGGCCAAATATGATGGAGTTCGGTGATAGCATCTTTATGGTGCTTTCGTTTCGTTTTGTTAGGTTAAATATGGAATTGGTTTGTGACGTAAATTGTCCTTGTTCTCCACATGACAATTTACGTTTGGATGTAAATATTGTGCCATATTGAGAGTTCAAGAAAAGTATTATGTTATAAATATTAATAAACACTATTATTGCCATTTTAATGTTGAGGAAGATCCTACGATGTTGATAGCTCATTAATTGGTAGTTTCGATACTGGCGTGCCTCATACACGGATAATAATTGGGGTGGTTTACACAGGTGATTGGTTGAGATTATATTCCCGTCTTTGTTTTGCATTTGTAATTTGAAGGATGTGCGACAGTGACATGAACAACGCTTAGCCAAATTATGTACAAAGAAATTTATTATACATCTCAGCCTAAGTACTTAAAAAAAATTAAATAATCTTTAAAAAAATGCAGTTACAAAAATACAGTATTTAAATCTCAAGGATCTCTTAAAATAATATAAAATTAAGCAAATACAGGATACATAAAATAAAATTTTGCTGTTACAGCACTTCTTTTATGACCAAAGTTGTAAGAGACACTAAATCGTTGACCAAAAACTTTTGTAACGACTTAACTTAAAAAAAAAACACAATGTCTCAAATCTTTTAATAGTATTATATTAATATACCACGGCCGTTAATTGGTCTACTGATGGTGATGGTTTTATTATCTTTAAAGTCACGGTGACAGCTTGGAATGTTAATACTGGATTATACATTCTAAACGGTGATAATTTTATTATATCAGTGACGGATTAGTAGATAAACAGAGAAGTTGAAGAACCTTCTAAAGATACAGAATAAAATGATTATAAACCACTTTTTACCAAAATAAACACCGTTCAGAATTATGATTAATAAAAAAGATAAAGATATAAAAATTATAAACAAGATTGAAACCAAACCATTAGGGTTATAAGACTCTTTTTGACAGACTTGAAATATTGGGGAGAAAGTTAGGTCAGACATAATTCAGAGAGAGAGCATTATTCATGCAGTTTTTTCTGAATATTTTATTGAGATTGATAAAGTACATATTGGAAATAAATTGGTACTTCTATTCACGTACAAAATAGCTGGAGTTTAAAAGTGTCACTCCATTAATAAGCTAACGCGCTTTACAGTACAGGCTTGTATTGAAAACTGTCCTTTAATAAACTTCCAATGTATGGACATTTTCTCCTGGTACGGCTTCAAAAGGAAGGCTATTTATTTTCTTTTTATCCAAGGCAAGCAGACTTACTAACACAACAATTAATGGTTAGAATACCAGCTTGCAAAAGCAATAGATTTCGGGCATTCAATTATGGACTAAACGCTGGGAATTTGCATTCATTGCACTTTCATCAAATCTGTTCGATACTACTCAATTGATTAGGATTTCATTATACGCTTTCATTTCACCATTCTCTAAGTCTTTGACCTCGTCATAAACTAAGGTTGTGTCAAAGCGGAAGTTAACATTATTAGTAATACGGGGATGGCTAAATTTCTCACATCCACAAACTACTCTGCAAAGTTTCTCAATTTACAGCTGCTTGCGCAACTTCGGGGCAACAGTCTCTAATTGTCAGTGACAGCAATTCACACCAAATTGAGGCCTTATAAATGTCAGTCCACCAACAATTGGACCAGCTGAAAAAAATACAGATAGGTATAAAAGATTAGCAGCATGATTATAACTAAGAGATAAAAACTTTTTACAAAAAAAAAAACAACCGACTTCCAAAAAAAATACAAAAAAAAAAAAATTACATTAATTTCGGAAGTCGGGGTCCTTGCTTTTCAATTTTAGTTTTTTGCCACCGACTTCCGAAATTAATGTTATTTTTCACTTGTGTTTTTTTTTGAAGTCGGTAGTTTTTTTTTTGAAAAAGTTTTTATTTTTCACTGTTTAGTTGTGGTACCTACCCCAAATTTGAATACCACTACCTGCTATGTAAATAACAGTGACAGAGTCAAATAAGATGTCGTCTACATAGACTAAGTGAGAAAAATATGTAATTATTGAAGCTAACTCAAAAACTACTCAAGCAAAATTAATAAAATTTATGTGGGACTAACTGGGGAGTTATACCCTTTCGATAAAAAAATAAATTTGTGAATCGGTTCACAATTGGCGAAAATATCGATGAACATAGACACAAAAAAAAAAACATACAGATGAACATACAACCTCCTCCTTTTTGAAGAAGTCGGTTAAAAACGCACGCGAAGATGACACGCGTCTACGTACCTACAATGAGTGTAAAAGCACTCGCGAGTTAGCGACTGGCATTCGTTTGGGATAGTTGGAGATCACCATAGCATTTTTTCTGGGTGTGAATTTCCTAATGACTGTCCTCCACCCTAGGAGAGGCGGAGGGGTTTGTCAGACTCTTATTGACTAAAACTAACGTTCTAGAATTATCTTTGAGCCAGCGCGCTGGAGCACTTGCGCAGTTCGTTACGCTCTCCGGATTGGTCTGCATGACTTTTATGCAGACCCCGTCATCCTCTGTGGTTATAACGCTTCATGTGTACACCTGTTTTCGCTCGTTGTCACAGAGCCAGCCTTCTGTACCTATCTATTTTGTGCCACGTTCGTTTCAAATCCGAGTTCACCCGATTCGTTCGCGATCATATCCGAAAAATTACAGTGAACAATAGAGGCATCTTTTCATAGCCCACAGGTACCTACGCATCGAGTTGTGAAATCCCATTTTACTTGCAACATTGCAAAAGGTTATTAAACCAGAGTGGATCAACGGGAAAAGGTTAGGCAACAATAAAAAGGTTCGCAAGGTAAAGATCCCTGAGTTTTTATTGTAGCGGTAGAGCCTTTGTTTTGGCCGTCTTTTGTTCTTCACGAATGCTTTGAATGGAACGATTTTTCAGTTGGGAAAACAAGTGAATTTTTAACGTTGATCGTAATAAAATACCGGTTGATTAAATCTTTTTGAATTTATTCGATTATGTTAAACATTTGCTTGATTGATTGTTTTTTGTTTTGTCAGTGATTTTGTGTAAAGAGATTTTTCTGATAGTTTTGTTTATGTTTACAACTTATTGTAAATGTGATTGGATGGTTAAAGAGATTTGGTATCGAATGATTTTGCTTAAATTGTTTGACAAAGGCAAGGTGAATGCGATCAATTTATAGGTAAAAGATCGATTAGCGAGTAATTTTTTTCAATAAGTACAGTAAGGCCGCACGCCACTGTTCGTGGTAACACTTTGACCTTGGGCTGGCCTAGCATAGTACGTAGTTTCAATACATATAAAAGGGCGACCAACTGTACTCGTAAAGAAAGAAGAAAAGATAATATCTCAAAATACCGTTGCTATTGGGAAAAAAGCCATCTTATTCATGTCCCTAATTTTATTGTTTGGAATCATAATAATAATGTCAGTAAGATATCAATAAATGGTAAGTACCTACAACGTTCTCTCTACTGTTGCCATGGCATTAAGACAGCTTTAGATATAAGTTATCAACTTATCACATACTTGAATGTTTTTCGCATTATAGTCCATCAGAAAAATCTCCATGGCAGACATTATATATATTTTTGGAATATATTATCTTATAATTTCTGATATTTCTCCGAATTGTCTAATAAGTTCCAGTATGAATACGAACTACTAGGCTGTAAATAAAAAATTACTTCCAAGAACGCAAAATATATGGCGAATATACGTCAAACTGAATTGACAAAGACAATTTCACGTATTACGTAAATATACAGTAGGTATAGATACCGGTACTTATAGGTATATGCAGTATAAGCTATTGTTACTACTAATAAAATAAATTCCGGAAAGGAAAAATCAAAAAGGACACCCAATCGTAATAATTCAAGAGAGAGTCCTTGAAAGAATCCTAATAAAACATTAATACAATTTCGAGGCGCCTTATACAAAATAATTCTTGGAGACAAACAACGAGTACTCCCAAATGAGTCTGACCGAAGTTATTAACTGAGACAGTTACGGGAGTTATTATAATTTCATTCTCACTTTGTGGGTGTATTTTTCAAGACATGGACATTTTGTAGACCAACAAATAAAAATTATGCAGTAAGAAATCCCAAGATGGTTTAAAAAGTACTCAAAGTACGCTCATGTTCTTTTTGCCAGGGTTTTTAAATACACTTTAAGTAGGCTTGGCAAAAAAAAATCTTTTAAGAATTCTAACGGTAGCTGATAGCTTAAACATTTTAAGCAGAACAGACTTACTGATCAAAAGAGTAGAACATTTCAATAACAAACAAGTACCATTTGAACCACTGTTGAGGTTTTAACTATCAAATGTACCCACTGCTTTTACGAAATCAAGTTCACAACTTTCGGGTACACAACAAAGTTTACATTTAAGAGACGAAGCAAATTCTCAAACCTACTCCACAGAACATAACTCGTAACAATATCAATGTCAACCAACATTACAGCGAAATTTAATATTACAACTGAAGGTTCAGACATAATTATATTAAATCCATATTATTATACTCCTTAAGTGTAAACTATAAAATATTGTTTTGAAACAAATAAAAGCAAATTCATTTGGGAGGTCAATACAAAAAGTCTCTGACGTATATCAGAGAGGTATGATCAAAGGTCACTGTTTGCTGAGGGCCCAAATCAAATAGTTTGTCCCATAAATAGCTTGGGTCACGTCTCCAAGTAAATTGGTTAACGGTCTGACTCAACGAAAAATTATTTTCGC
Organism: Lithophane leautieri; assembly: GCA_949152455.1. NCBI lineage: Eukaryota > Metazoa > Arthropoda > Insecta > Lepidoptera > Noctuidae > Lithophane > Lithophane leautieri. The sequence goes on along the minus strand of OX424477.1, from coordinate 14,885,816 downwards.
TGAAACGCTGGTAGTCGATGAAGAAAATTGTTTGGGAACAAATAAAAATAAAATATAATTTTGTGAGGGAATTGAGGTCAAAGTTTTGAACGTTGACGTTTGTGTTAACGAGGTTGAGATAAGCTATTGAACGTTGACTTTGGAAGTGGGGATTTTAATAAGTAGTCTATCTCCGTGGTTGTCGAGGGATGGAATAAAAATTGAGCATGTTCAGTGGATGCAGTGTGCCTTAAATCGGGGGAGTTATCGATAGGAATGATTTTTGGTTTTAACGTGTATGACCGCGGACGGGCCGCGCGCGGACCAAAAACTATTGTAGTTAATTAGAAAGGCCTTGAAGAATTAAAGTTATGACTAATAAGTTAATAACTGATATTATAAACCTAATACTTGGTTGATTCACTACCTTAATCCTAACTAAATATTATAAATTCGAAAGTGAGTTTCGTTTATTTGTTACGGTTTCACGATAAAACCGCTCAACGGATTTAGATGAAATTTGGCACATGGGTAGACTATGACCTGGAATGGGACATAGGATTCTTTTTATCTCGATATTCCCACGGGATGGAGCGAGACTTCGCGGGTGAAACCGCGGGGCGCAGCTAGTAATATTTATAATAAGTACTTGATTAATTCATTACAACATTGCGGACTAAATATCGGTATGGTAATATTTCAAACCCCAATTCATCAAAATTCACGAAATTCTCCATTAAATACCGCTAAATTCGCTACCGCTAAATAGTTACTACGAGTATCCAATTGAATTCGTTAATTACCAAGGGAACAATATTCAAGGCCCACCGCTTTAGCAATTCTTCGAGATAAAACAAACTTTTTGATAACCCCCACACCTCCCTAAAAAGTAACTTTGTGAACAAGGAAAATTCAACAATTTCAGCATCACAGGGACACATCTTAAAGATAATTATGACTTTAGAATCCATTGAAAAGTCCATTTCATCCGAAGTTTGACTAGTTGCGAAACATGAAAATCTAATCAAAACATCTGGGGAGTTCCTAAGTGGTAAAGGTTGGAAGTACTCTAACATTTAATACTTTGATCAATGAGGCACGATGTGAAATGGCTTCTTTTGATACAAATTTGAAACTAGTAGTTCGCTCAAGATTTTATGCCACAGACAGATCTTGTTGAAAACTGCGGCGGTCATATTAAATGGAAATTTTATAAATATGTGGAGCTCGGAAGTTGTGCTGACGTATGAAATGAGGCTAGAATATCTTAGTGGGAGTTGTAAGGCTGCGAGTTGGCAGCCTTTCATTATTTATGCACTGTGTGATCTTAAGAATTAAAACTTGCTAAGTGGTTCTGGGGACTCTGCGACACCTAGCGTTGTTATAGCTAGGAGCTCTCTTGAATTAGTAAGAGAGGAAATTTTAGGTTAAACAAAATACACAGGCAGAATTTCAGTAGTCTTGAGCAACTTAGTCATTTTTAATTTAAGTGCCAAGAAAATACGACTGGATTTACTTACAAATAATAAGAAAACTATGAAGAAGTCATAAAAGTTGCCTTTATTCCCTGTTCGGAGTTTATGAAAAGTTGGAAGATAATAAGAATATTACTTGTAAGTGAATAATTTATCTAAAGTAACTATGAATAGAAAATGTAGCGTCCATCATTGAGTACAGTTCGACGTAATCCTTAGCAATTTATTACTTTTAATATAGAAAAGCACTTTTCTCTTTCTTTCATTTCGCTTTACCTGGAACTGAATTAATCATGTCTGCTTAAAATTGATGTCAAAAACCCAAGGAACACTTCCCCGAATAATGTACCCGAAAATTCCTTAAATATCTAAAATGTTAATTTCGAATTCAATAAATAATAAAAGACACACCTAGGTACAGATATTAATTCTGATTTGATTTATCAGAGTATTTCTGGAATTCCATTTAAATATTTTCCTGTAGCATTTAAATTCGGGGAGGACGGCAATTTAGAAATTACGCAGAATCTTCGTAGGAGGTCTTTAAAGAAAATACTTCTTTTACGATATTCTGAGATGCCGTTGGTTCTGTATCGAGGACAAACGTTTAATTAACTCATGATTTTGTTGTTCATTCTACACAGTTATAAATTTTATATTTCTATACATTTCTTTCAATTGAAGCAAATTTCAATTTTCCGAAGCTTGTATTATTGTTTACATTTTAAATTCGTTTTGTAATAAACTAGCGACCCGCTCCTATTTCGCACAGTTATTACGACTTATTATTTATAAGTTTCATCATCTGCCTAGCCTTTTCCCAACTATGTTGGGGTCGGCTTCCAGTCTAACCGGATGCAGCTGAATACCAGTATTTTACATGGAGCGACTGCCTATCTGACCTCCACAACCCAGTAACTGGGTAATACGATACCCCTTGGTAAGACTGGTTGTCAGACTTTCGGGCTTCTGACGACCCGTAACGACTGTCAAAGATCCACAAATGACAGCCGGGACCAACGGCTTAACGTGCTTTCCGAGGCACGGAGGAGTCTCGGTATGTAAAGATGGTCACCCATCCACGAACCAACCCTGGCAAGCGTAGCTTAACCTGATGGATCGACCCGTGCGGCTGTTATTACGTAGCCACGAGCTCCATTCTCAATTCTCGAGCTCTTATTATTTATAAGTTTAATATCCATTTATTATACACAAATACCTTCCGGAATAAATTCGAAAAAACCGCATCAAAATCCGTTGCGTAGTCTAGAAGAATAGCGGGGACACACACACAGACAGACACAAAAAGCGACTTTATTTTATATATTATGTAAGTAAAGAATTATAGATAGATTCTACATTAAAAACAAAATCATGTTTCTTTTGTATTATTTCAGCATTGCACAAGTAAAGACCAGGGGGCCTAAATCGGCCACATTAGCAATTCCTCTAAAAGCAGTTCATTTCCTGAATACCAGCTGTCATTAGCAATTCCTCTAATTTCACATAAAAGCAATTCATAATTTGTGGACCATTTTACCAATCTCCATAGAAAACTGTCAAACAGATGAATTATTTCGTAATATGAATTACACGCAGATCATATTATGAATTGCCAGTTTGTGACATTTTACGATGATTCATAATATTTTCATATTATGATTCTGCTCTGCATCTATCTGCATCTATCTAGCAGCTATCTAATTACGTAACTTATTTTCATAACCGATTAAGTTTCATTTTGACAGTTCAACAACATTCATTGCGTTATTTACGTTGTTGAGCAGATTTTTCTTCGAACTTATAAAGCAATGCATTAGACATTTGTTTCAAACCGATCCCAATTCTGTTTGATAGTATATTACGCAATTAGGGTGCTGGATTTACAATATCAATTTTTAAAACAAGTTTTTGGGTTATGCAACTTTGACATGCATCTGCATCATTTTTGGCAAAACTCTTCCTTGAATAAACAAACTTTGACATTAGCCAAGAAGCTTGCCACCTAATTCACCTAACCCTCTCAAAGGCTAACAACATAATAACTTCTTTATCCGCCTCTAATATTCTAGGCATTGAATTTCACCAGTAAAGCTACAAACCGTTCTTTAATTTCAGAATGGCGTGCAGAAATACCACGGTTTGTAATTACGTTCATCCAAAGCGAAGACTTGTTCCGTCTATTATTTATGAGAAAACATGAAAATTTTATAAGAGCAAATATCCCGACACTATGTTTCGTTGTCTCGATGCGCAGGCATCGCAATCTGTGTATTTAAATATTAATGATGCTGTTAGGCTGTTTTAATGTTTCTGCGATAAACAATTAAGTTGTTTATTTTTAATTATCCTTACTACTTTCTCTTTTGAAACTTTTACATCACTTTATAATTATGCGATCTGTTTAGCCTATCTAAGCCTCCACGCCGATGCCGCGCCGTTCCGCTTGATTAATTAAAGTATTATAAAGCGCGTGCACTTTTGCAAGCAGCCGGCAATGGAATAAAAAAAACAGTTTTTAAGCTCAAAACACACACAAGGTGGGTGCGGAGCGGGTGCGGAGCGGGAGCGAGTCGGGCGCGGGAGTACGGCGGGTTTAATAAATTGTAATTCAAGGAATTATATGGATCTCAACACACAGAACGCGTGCGCGGGTCAGGCGCGGAGCGGGAGCGGTTGTGCTATTCTGTAAAAATATCATCGTAAAAATTTGCCCTTGACATGTGGAAATATTTATAAAACCGTTCTTCGTCCGTTTTTAAATCTCTGTAAAGTCGATGATTTTCTCTATATTGATGTCTTTTTTTATTAATGTCATAAACCCACAACCTTTTCCTTTTTGTACTCTTCTTTTTAAAATTAGTAAAAATAATAATTCTTCGTCCGTGTCTGAATCACCCGACATTTTCACACTGCAACCGCTGCCGCCTGTCAATGTACGACCGCGCCCGACCCGCTGCCGCCCCGCGCCCGCGCTCTGTGTGAACACGATGAACAGCGCAGCTCACGCGATGAAAACGACCCGACTCGCTCTCGCCCCGCACCCGCCTTGCGTATGTTTTGAGCTTAAACAATACTAGCGGTGTGTCGTGTCGCCGAGCACCACGTTACCAATATACAGGGTGTTTTGTGCATCGTATTCCAAATAAAAATGGCAGATAGGAGGGGTACTATGCTAAATTCTCAGGCCCCAAAAAAAATCTTGGCCCCACGGGATGTTTTTAAAACCAGATGAGGAAAAACGCTAGATGTTACTTGCAAGTAGGTAATTTAGATTTTAATAGAATCGTACAGCATGAAACATTACAATAAATAAAACATTATGTATATATTATTACTTATATTATTATACTTTTTTTTTAAATTTAATTCCAAAGAATGACTTTTTTTTTTTTTTATGATTGGCATCTCGTAGGTTTTACCACAAAGGGTACTATCTACTTAACCGGACTGTCCTGCGAAGATGCTCTAAGCTATGATACTAACTCAAAGCGCCTCCAGCCAGGGGCATTTAAAAACTAATCTAAAACTAATTATAAACTAAACGACGGCTTGCTAAGGGCACCCCCTGTGGGGTAAGGACCTCGGCTTAGGGCGTCGCTGGGGGGAGGGCAGCTAGTGGGGACAGGCTGGATCGGGGAGTTTAAATTAACTATTACTACTACTGGCGGCTCAGCGTCCGCCTGTGCGGGCGCTTCACCGTCGACAGACAAGGGTCGGGGAGGAGTAGGATGACTCGTCATCCTGTTAGATCGGGGTCGCGGTCGAGGAGGTCCTCGACGTCGAGGTCGGAATGAAGGACGGCGTCTGGTTTTAAGAACCGTACTGGTGGCCCTATTGCTCTCCTGCAGGAGAGTTATGGGGTCGTCGGGGTCGGTGAGAGCATGCCTCGGACGGCGGGTATGACTAATACGAGAGGGGGTATAATTGGCCGCCTCGACAACCAGTGGGTTGCGATGTTTGGCGGCGGAGTCAAAGAAACGCTTAGAGAGGCGTTTTAAGAATTGAGCTATCGTGGGGATTTTAAGGTCGAGATGGAGGATCTCGTTACGGACATAGTAGGGGGAATCGGTAGCTCTACGGAGGAATCGGTTCTGGATGGTTTGCAACCTATGAATATGGCGGGGTCTAGTGTGGGCAAAGACGGCACCGGCATATGTCATGATGGGACGGATACACGCAGTGTATATACGCAATTTGCACCTAAGTGACAATTTGCTACGTGCATTTAGGACGGAGTGAAGCCTACCTAGAGCGAAAGCGGCTCGCGAGCGAACCTGCTTTATGTGCTCTTGAAAAGTGAGGTGGTCATCGAGGACTACACCGAGATATTTGGCTCGCTTCTCCCAAGGGATCGGCTTGCCGAACATGGTGATGGGCTCGGGGAGGGTGGGTTTCGTACGCGGTTTGGAAAAGAGAACCGCCTGACTCTTATCGGGATTGACCTCGATTCGCCACTTCCTGAACCATTCGCCGAGCTTGTCGACTGAGGTTTGGAGAGTGTCGCGAATCCTAACGGGACTACGGGCCTTAAAGTAGATGGCCGTATCGTCTGCGAACAGAGCCAACTGTGCCTTTCTACTTTTGGGAATATCGCTAGTAAACAGCGTGAAGATGAGCGGGGATAAGACAGAGCCCTGGGGGACACCTGCGCGAATGGGACGGGGTGAGGATAGGGCGCCCTCTATGCGGTAGCGAAAGGTGCGGTTTGACAAAAAGTCTCGTAAGATGAGCACGAGACGATCGGGCACACCGAGTTGGTATAGCTTGTATAGTAAGCCATTGTGCCAGACTTTGTCAAACGCCTTCGCTATATCGAAGAACACCGCCCCCACCATTAGGCCTCGCATAAAGCTTTCGCTTATATGCTCGACTATGCGGTGGGCTTGGTGGATACTGCAGTGTTGAGTGCGGAACCCAAATTGCTCGTTCGGGATGAGACCCTTGGTCTCGGCGTAGTCTCTGAGACGCTTATAAATAAGCCTCTCATAGATTTTACCGAGAACCCTGAGCAGACTGATGGGACGGTAACTAGAGGGATCGGATTTGGACTTGCCGGGTTTGGGGATACCTATAACGGTGGCTTCCTTCCATGCCTGGGGGAAGATATTATTGCCGAGAGCACCATTGAAGATGATGGTCAAGAGCATTATTAATTGAGCGGGGAAAAGTTGGATCACTCTATTAGTGAGTCCATCTGAGCCGGGGGCTTTACGCGTTTTAAGACCTTTGATGATCTCGTGCACCTCATCAGGAGTGATGGGGGGCAGTGGATCATCGGGGTCTTCGACGGGGGGGAGAGATGCTCTGCGTTCGACTTCAGCGTCAATCTCATCGAGATGAGCTTGGTCTACAGGCAGTGAGCTAGGCGAGCATTGAGCCTCGAGACTATCGGCTAGGCATTCCGCCTTGTCGGAGTCGTCGAAGGCTATGGTCTTATCGGGACGGACTAGGGGGGGCATGGAAGCGCCCTGTTGGGACTGGAGATTTCTCTGGAGTTGCCAGAAAGCTTGGTGAGTGGGCTCGAGATCGCTCAGCATCTTGTCCCAGCCCGCTTCACGCAACTCAGCAATGCGTGTCCTTACTTTACGCTGTAAGTAGCGCATGTGAGATTTGTTAGCGGAGCATGGGAAATTGCTGTAGGCACGGGTGGCCGCGTTCTTCTCGGTCATCAGATCACGCACATCGGCCGGCAATTTGAAGCGGTGGTCGTCCACCACTGGAACTTGCCTTGAACAATCGTTCAAAACCGATTGTACGTGATCCGTGAGCGAGTCGATCGCGGCCGTCGTGTCGGCGACAGAATCGGACTGTTCGGGAATAGAGTCCAATTGGGGGGACGTGTTGGATTTCAGCAATTCGCCTACTTTCCTCCAGTCCGTTACCTTCTTGGTGGCAGGGGGTTGGGTGGGGTCGGGGAGACCTATGCGGGGGGCCAGTTTCATGACTACTGGGCGGTGGTCAGAGGTGAGCTCGTGCACCGTTTCTATAGAGTTTAACCTAAGGTTGACGTTCTTAAGGATCGCCATGTCTAAGATATCGGGGGAGTGACTGGGTTCGTGAGGGAAATGAGTGGGAGTCATCGGAGCGATGATATCGAAGTTATGGGAGTTTGAGAGGTCGAACAGGTGTCGCCCTCTAACGGAGGTAGTGGAACAATTCCAGGCCGGGTGTTTAGCGTTGAGATCACCCGCTATAATAACGGAGTCACTCAAGCCGAGTAGGGCGGTGAAGTCATTGGAGAATTCCTGGGGATTCTCCGTGGCGGAGGAATAGGGAGGGAGATAAGCAGAGACTAGGGTGATCGGCTGATGGCCGGACATGCCTAGGCGGCATACTGAGACTTCTATCCGAGAGAGAGAGGGAGGATCTATTGGGATGCAATAGAGTTCCTTTTTGTAATATATAAGGGTGCCGCCCTTGTGACAACGGGTTCTATCGTTGCGAACTATACGATAGTTTGCGATAGAAGGGTTCCGTTTATGGGGTTTGAGGAATGTTTCCTGTACTAAGAGGATATCTATCTGATGGTCGCGGAGGAATTCCGCGATCTCATCTCTTTGGCGTTGAATGCCGTTGGCATTGAAAAATCCTAAGTTAAGGGATCGGGGTTTGAACCTAGCTACGGTGGTGTTAGACATTATGGGGGGTAGGGTGGTTGGCTAGGGAGGACATGGCTTGCGTGATCTCGGGATACGCATTAAAAATTTGGTGAATCCTACCTACGTCGTTGGCATTTCTGGCAGCAACGATTTCGTTGGCCATTTGCCTAGCGCGTGGGGTGAGGAAGGTCATGTAGGTAGAGGTGATCACATTGAATGGATCGAAAGGGGCCGCCTGGGGAGGGGGGTGAGGGCGCGCTGCTATCAGAGCAGGAATCGGACGAATAAGGGGCGCAGGAGCGCGAAGACGGGGATCCATAAGTGGGGGGGGGACGCGAGTGGGGGCGGGGACCTGGGGCTTGGGGTACCCTAAAGCAGGGAAGGCCTGCTGGTGATGGAGTTGGTTCCAGGGGCTAGGCCTTTGGGGGCTGAGCCTTTCTGGGATATGGGCGGAGGGGGCCTTGTAGGCGGAGGGAGCTTCCCTCGACTGGCGAGCGTCTGTACGCTTCGCCAGTTTGGAGGAGGGGGCTTTGGGGGCCTTGGGGCAGCCACGGTAGTTGGCTGGGTGCCCTGACTGGCCACATAGCACACAGCTAGGCGGCTCGGTGCAGAGCGAGCGGTCTTTGGGACGGGAACATTCTGCCGTGCCGTGCTCACCCAGGCATTTGACGCATCTGGGGGTGGCATAACAATGTTTTTGTGAATGCCCGTACAGTTGGCAACGGTGACATTGACCGACTGTGGCATTCTTGTGGGGTTTTTCAATGTCAAAGCCCATCAGGTTGCAGATGGCTTTGACATTGAATATCGGGTGTAGGCGGGCCTCTGAGGGGGGGCAGACCACGAGGACCATGTCGAACGCCTCGCCGTTGCGAGCGCGATGCATGCGGTGAACCTCGTCGACGGGGATGCCCTGTGAAATGAGATCATTTTTAATCTCGGATGTGGCGAGTTCGCGTGGGATACGTTTAATCACCACGCGAGTCTGTTTCTCCTCCGGTAGGGAGAAGGTGTGGAATGCCACACCTCTGGAGCGGAGGAGTCTAGTGAGATCCCTGTAGTCGTTAGACGTAGGGATGGTCACTTTGATACCCTGTTGGGTATTGCGGGCATTGGTGTACGCGATCTTTTGATCGCAACACCATTTGGAAACATCGGTCCACTTCCCCTTGTCCTGAATGAACACGGGGGGAGGGGGCGATTTTTTGTTTGAGCGAGGCCCTGGAGCAACTTGTGCTACTATCGCGGCGGTCGAGGTGGAGGGGGAAATCGCGGTGTCAACAACGGTAGTGCTACTGGGCACTGTACCGGCGACTTGCGCTACGGGGGTAGGGGTGGGGGAAATGACGTCATCGATGACGACGTTGTTTGTTTGGGAATCGGAAGCGGGCTCCTCGACCGCGGCCACCTTGGTGGCCTGGGTGGAGCTCTGCTTCTTCTTCCTCTTCCTCTTGTTTCCCTTGCCGGCGACGGGCAAGAAGCCATCGTCGTCGGTTTGGGACGTAGAGTTGGAGGATAAGACATCCTCCGAGTCGGAATGTAGCGGGAAAGAGGCCGCTGCTACACGCTTTGAGGAAGCGGGCATGGGGGTATCAGCCCGCTTGGAAGAAGCGGGCTCGTCTATATCCATCTCACCGGTGAGGCCGGATGAGCATGGTAGACTAACTGAGACAGGGGGAATGACTAAAACATCGCTGAAACCAGCGATGGTAGGGTCGATAGGGGTGTTGAGCGCTCGCTCGATGCGAGAGACTTCATCGGCATACTTGTCGGTGATGCCTTCCTTGACCAGGATGGCCTTGAGACACTCAAGTATGAGGCGGGCCGTGTCGTTAGGCACGGCGACAGCCATAGTCGTAGGAAGACTAGGCTAGAGAAAGTAACAGGGAGGAAATGTAAGGGGAACCTAACATTTGCCCTAACACCTAACTCCCCGGGTGGACTTGCCCGGGGATGTGTGACCCTCCCTGTCGGGTATGGACAGGGAGATGTGTAACCTATTGGTGAGCCCTGAGCTTGCTTTGGCCCGTTGCCTATCTTATTTGTGCAACGGGGTCCTAACTGGGTCTGGTGCGAAGGGGTAGACACACCCAACCGACACCAGGTGTGTTGCTGTGAAAGGAAAACTGTCACCAATGCCGACTAGGAGATCCCCCAAGGCCGAACACTGGGACCCGTCCAACTTTCTGCCTCACCCTGATGGGGATTGGCGGGTGCGTTTGGGTCAACACCCCCTCGGTTTCGTTGGCACCGTAAGGTATCCACCGAGGACCACGAAACTGTGGTTTTTTACCCGGAAGGGGCAAAAATCACCGTCGAACGTATATTTTAACAATATTCTGTTAAAGAAATAATTATACTAGCTGTGCCTTGAAAAAGGCACACAGCTAATAAATCGAAGATAGTCAAGGCGACTATGACGTCCGTCGCGGGGCGCGACGAAAACACGATCACTGGCTCTACTGAGCCAAACACACGGGAACACTTAACACTGCGCAAACACGTCCGTCCGGAACCGCTGCCGCGCGCTAAGAAAAGAATGACTGAAGATATTTCAAAAATAATATAAAAAAATCCCGTGGGGCCAACAATAATTTTTGGGGCCCGCGGAGATTGCCCATTACCCCTCCTATCCACCATTTTCATTTAACAAACGATGCACCAAACACCCTGTATAATCATGCGAAAATATAATTCAAATAATAAAACATAATTTTTTTTTTTATTATCCACCTCATTTTTCCCCGATACATGAGATTTATAAATTGAAGAGTAATCCGTTACAATTTGGATAAGAATTCTAATGGATCAATGACACATTAGATATTAATGGATTGTAATGGATTGATCCAGACGCTGAAAGCAACTGTGTTCAGATCGACCTAGGACTTAGTATGAGCATAATTTCTGTAAGCGGTATTGCTAAATTGAGTACCATTGGTACATCAGTCAGTATGTATGGATATAATAATAATGTCTATTGGTTTTAGTATTCTGTCTATGCTTAGTAACTCAGTTACATGGTCATTACCAGGTAAACTACCTACATCTAAATTAAAAAAGCGACCTCATTAATAGCAATTGCCTACTTTTGATTATTTTTTGGACTTATTATTTTCTTTCAACGTCTCATCGCCATTAGTCAATACCGATACAACTTTCATTCACTCCTTGATCAAAGTCAAATAATTTATTTCAAATAGGCATATTGAAGGCACTTTCGAACGTCAAAAACGTAGAAATAGAACTGATTCTAGTTGCCCCTTCCAAAAGGTAGTTTTCATATGGTCAAGAATGGGCAAGAAACTCCACTGTAACTCTTTAAAAAAATGTTTTACAATATTTTGAATACATCAATTATATACTCGTAATTACATGTGAATACTATGCACCTAGAAAACGACTGCTGTACCACAATAGGTAAAAAGAATTAAAATTATATTATCTTTACCAACATGAATCATGAATATTATTATTATATTATGCTAAATTCCTGTTCAAAACAAGTGAAAGCAAACATAGTAGTATCTGATAGTTAATTAATTGTTCAACTCCCTAACCTATTAATACAGCATCACCCACTCTTAGTACCGTAAGTTGCAAATTGCCGACGGTTTCGTGGTGATTCCGAATGTAAATTGCCAATTTGGCCAACACGACGATTTTCCGTATAAACAGGTGTTAGAGATAATTTATACAACTGATCAATATTCAATAGATCGGAAATACGCGGACGTATTCTGAGCGTTAAGGAAAAATATAGGGATATAAAAATATCACGAAGAAAAGAAATATTGTTCTGTTCACCTTCATTCTTTTGTTTCTTGTAGACAATAATGTTTTGCCAACTCATCATCCATCGTCATCTTCTTGCGGAAATATTGTGAGGAAACCTGAGAGATATTTCTCAACGGCATATGAAGCCAAATCAGAGGCCCCAGGGCGGGTTAAAAACTCTAAAACCAGCTTCGGTACTAACCATGTGAAACGAAGAATCTTTCTGCACGGAACCCCATTTTTTTTGGGGTTGGCAAAACTTTTTCTTCCTCTGTTTTATCCATCATAATTATATTATTATACATACACCATCTATATGTCTATCCATAAATCATCATCACACAATTCATTAATGATTAATAATTTTCTTAATTAATCTTGTTTCTCTGTTCTTGTGAGATATTTATATAATTTTTGTTTCTGTTTTGAGAAAATAATTTTGCTATAAAGGTACTCGAGGTGCAATACTTTTTTGACTTTGGAATTCGTATGATTAAGCACCCAATCTAAAATGCTGACCAAAAAAATATTCTTGTCCAAAGACGTACATTACAGGAGTGACCTATTTCCAGCAGTACAAACAAGCACACGGCCGCAGAAGACCTGTTTCAATAAGTAGGAAGAGAAGTAATTTATTTTTCAATAGTCGGCTTCTTACACTATGGGTCGTGCAATTTTCTTTAAAGAAACTAAAGTTAGATTGGATTCAGTGTGTGTGGGTGTGTGTGTGTGCGTTCATAATTCTGTACAAAGTAGGATAGCACCGAAATGCTATTCTACTTTGCATAGAATTATGATTTTGTAGTCGGAAAAATGTTTAGTTTATTTACTTTGGATATAGATGATATGGCCAGAAAAAGGGAGTGACTACCGAGATGACGACTATAGTCCGCGCGACTGCTAGTCACCGCTTGAGTTAATTTGGAGCCGTGGGGCGACAAAAACCAAGCTAACTCAGTCTGCCAATTTTGGCAATGGCACCCTCCCCCGTCTCACCGCTCACATACCTGAGGTGGTGACTAGCAGTCGCGCGCCAGAAGTATGGAAGAAAAAGACATGTTGCGCCGTCCTCAAATAAATTGCGATAAGGGCAGGAGAATGATGACTTTAGGTATACATAACGATATCGAAGTAAGCTCATTTCGATATCAATTCGTTACAAAATCAGCATAAAATTGTTAATTAAATCAAATTATGTAATAATCGACGCATAATATATTTCGTTTTATAGATAACATAATACAATACAGAAAAAAGTTACAAGGGTTTTTATTAAAATCGTTTACATTATCGGCAATAGATTTTATCTTTAAATTGCTGTTACAAATGTCAATGAATTTATTTATTTTGAGTTATTATACCAAAATGTGTGAATTTTGTTCTTCGCATACCTTAAATGGACGTGGAACAATGTTAAAGAATTTTTATAAATTGTCGCTACACGTCTGCACGCACCCATTCACCGCGTGGTTACCACAAACTAAGCGCGCGCCGCTTCGTAAGACAGACATAAGTACTGTAGCATTACTAATCATTGTAACCTTGATTGTTATGATTGGTTTAGTTTAATTTCGATTTTGCTATGATTTTGTTTAATCAGGTTGTGTTGGAACATCTTGAGATATAATCTTTTCTGTCTGACCCGTGATCTGAACCCAACTTTATGGTCTGTGACCGTATTTAGTAACATTAAGATCAGTATGACGACATTATTTTAATGAAATTAACTTTCGATAAAATGGTATGTAAAATCGAAAGTTTATTTATAGGTTGTTTGTATGTGATAACTTGACAGCACATGAACCATGGTCATGGTGTTTTACTCTCTATAACTTGTTTGTAGCACAGGTAGAAGATGTGTGTTCGAACCAAGGTATTTGAGAAAACGTCACCATCGCTAAATTACGATTATAATGACGATTTTTTTTAAATTCTTTTATTTTCAACGTGTGCAAAGAAGAACGTTATTATTTTTTATGAGAATGTTCTAGATTCCGTGACGTGGTTGCCATTGTTTTGTTAACTTGACTGACAGTTTGTCATTGAAATCATCAAATGACTTCTCCCGCTCTGGGAGGAGCGGGAAGGCGTGTCAGACTTTTACTGAGTAAAACCCACCCGTGTTCCTTCAGTTGCCTGTTACCAAGGGTCCTGGTATCCCTTTCGGACTTTCCCGCAGTTGTTTCAAGACCTGAACTAAAAAAGTTAATTTAAGTCTGAAATCTCCAACCCGTCATAAGCAAGCGTGGCTATCAATGCTCGTGCTTTCTCTATGAAGAGGCCTCTATCCTGCAGTGGAAAAATATTAGGCTAGTATTGTTATTTCAAAGTTTTAAAAGACATTTATAACACTAGCTTCCGCCCGCGGCTTCGCCCGCGTGGTATGTCGATAAAAAGTAGCCTATGTCCTTTCCGATCAGTTTAAAATTGACAAAGTTTCATACAAACTTTCATCCCCTATTTTATCCCCTTGGGGGTAGAATTAATCAAAATCCTTTCTTAGCGGATTGCTACGTCATAACATCTACCTGCATGCCAAATTTCAGCCCGATCCGTCCAGTGGTTTGGGCTGTGCGTTGATAGATCACTATGTCAGTCAGTCAGTCAGTCACCTTTGAGTTATATATATTTAGATATATATATATATATGATATAGATTATATAGATAGAAGAAGAAGAAGATAGATATTTAAATATATTTATCAATACTAGGAAAAATCAGGAACAGGGTCTAAGCCACCGGAATCCTGATAGAGGAACCTCCTTACAATATGCGTCGTGTCCGCGTTCGCGTGAAGTAACGCAGATTGCTGGATCTAGCCGTTGATCCAACTACCTAACTAGACGCCTATTATTATTATGGTTTCAATGTCAACCTCGATTAAAGGCCCGTCCAGACTGGCACGATATCGCAGGCGCGACAAGGGTTGCGCTGCCTATCGCGCCCGCGATATTGCGTCAGTTTGCACGAACCTTAAAGCGTCATATAGTTACGATCTATTAAGGAAACAACTTGTTCCAAGCTTATGACGCTATTTAGCGTCACAAGTCTCTCCAGCAAAACTATAACAAGACATCATCATCCCTTAAGCTCGCATGGCAAATACCCAGAACCGGGTCCTAATCCCGGTCCAAACAACTAATTTGCGTAATTTAGTCCCGTTTGAACCGTATGTAAGTTATGCTCTCAGTTTTTGCGGTCACAAAACGAAAGGGTTTCACCTGTGTCAAGCTAGTGATGTGGTGTTTTAATTATTGATAGATCTGGATGTAATTATCGATACATTTTTGATGTTATTAATTCACATTAAAATCGAGTTATTCTACAATATTATAGGTATGACTTTACACTGTGTACATTCGTGCATAAATACCTTACAATTACGCAAAATGCAAGTGTTTTTCTGGTGTAATAAAAAATCCAGCTTTGAGAAAAAGACGTATTTCATAATAGTATGGTTTCGATAATACATTTAACATTACACATACATTTTTAAAAGAGTGTCCTTTTAGTTTCTTGCCCGTTCTTTTCCACAGAGATCTACGAATTGGAATGGGCAACAAGCTTCAACTTTTTGACTAACTGACCGACTCTTTGACAATTCAAAAGTGCCTGTAAATGGTTTGATTAAAGTAAATGCTTTGAGTTTGAGTTTGAATACTATGTTCGTAGCGTCCTAAAATGTGTATCAATACTTTAGGAGAAAATAGCTTTTTAATCCTGAGTTAGTGTCAAACATTCAAGCTTGGTTTTGTGCATCCTAATCACCAGACTAAAACCGCCTTTGAAATGCTTTTAATTTCAGTTTTATTCATACTATAAATATTCTCGACGGTAATGCAGTAGGGTGAGGATGTGGAGCTGAGACACAAACTATATCCAACCTGCTATCCTGCCTTTTTTTGACTCAAAAAGTGCAGCCAAAGCGACTTCTGCACTGCTACTGACTGCACTGCTACTGACAATACTGGGGAAGTGGCCAACAAAATCTAATACAATCACGCCATCGACGCGATGAAGTAGAACATATTTCGATATAATGTCAGCTTGTACGGTTGCAAACCCTCTCTCATAAAGAAAAGGAACCACCAGTGTAGTATACGATTTTTAAATTTTTTTGTTTTGTTTTTTTTTTTTTTTTTCACTTTATTTGTGGTATCTACCCCACACAAATTCGAATACCACTACGTGCTATGTAAATAACAGTAACGCAGTAACATATAATGTCCTCGACATAAATTAAGTGGAATAAATACGTAATATTGAAGCTAACTCAAAAAATTCGCAAGCAAAATTAATAAAATTTATATGGGATCACACGGGAAGCACCAGCTTTCAAATAAAAAATGAATCATCAAAATCGGTTCACCCAGTCGAAAGTTGAAAGGTAACAAACATTAAAAAACAAAAAAAAATACAGACGAATTGGTAACCTCCTCCTTTTTTTTAAGTAGGTTAAAATCAATGCCAGCTGGATTTTAAACTTGCAAGAAAGGTTTTCAACCTCCAGGCATGAGATTCTTTTATTTCACTTGATTAAACAGAACACAAATCAATGATAAAAGAATTCTGGCTGTACCACAAAAAAAAAATCCATTTGTCAATTAAAAATAGTCTGCCATAAAACGTTTATACATCTGACAGTTGAACATCGGTATTTCATTAGCAATTCTTTTAAGTGTGTAACTATTTATTTATTTAATTCAATTGGTCTTACAAAGAGGCCACGTTCAAAGGAAACGAAGTTATACAGAAGCGATTGTTTACGTGTGTTTCAGGTTAGACGCGTACAGAGTGTTTGAACATTGTTGATTTTTCCACTATTTTTTATGTACGTTGTGTATTTGGCAGAGTTACCTACAACATAGAATTGTATTCAGCCTCAATTTCATGGTGTCATTGCCAGCTGAATATTAATAAGAAGTTTTATTTTTGAGTGTGTTACCTACACCGTACAAGTGTAATCAGCCTCAATTCAATGATTTGATTAACAGCTGAATTAACAACTCTTATTTTTGAGTCTGGATACATTTTTCATCCCATGAATATTGGAAAAAATGAAAGACAAGTCCATAAGAACTTAAAGAGATCAGAGGATAGCAAACAGTCCTTGCACGGTGTTCTATTAGTGTCAATCCACTATTGTTATTTTCTCAAATCTTTAATTGTAATGATAAGAAGGGCGGGCAAAAATTTCCAAAAAAGTATCAAAAATAACAAAATGGATTAAAAAAAAAACGTCATTTTCTGTTTTCTAATTAGCCAATTAAAATCGCTGTCAGCTCATAAGTCAGGCCTAGAACCATCAGAAACATAGGAGTTTATAGCAGCGAAGCTCCCTCTCGATATTCTTTGTTATAAAACAGTAATAGACCAATAAAAGTTTAACGATACCCGGCGCGGTTCGCCTTTGATATAGTTCCTCTCGTGATTTTTATCTTATAACCGTTTATAAGATGTATTTATTGGCGAAATGGCAAACTATATAACCTTAGAAATAAAATTGCGGTTTGGTTGATGTGTCTTATGTAATTTTGACGTTTGAAAAGTGCTGATTCTCAGCCTAGTTTGAATAAATGACTCATGATTTTTTGATTTTGCAGGTGGAATGTTATATACTTATATGGTCAGCTGATTCTGATCTTAATGTATAAATATCGTTGAATAAAAGTCATACTCGCCCTAGTACACTAATGCGGGCCATAGACGTTCAACTAATTTGATCAAACAGGCTGGTTCAAACAGTTTGATCAAATAGAAATACCAAAATTCATAATTTCTTCATGCCATGTGACAACTTATTTTGATCTAATTTTCCCAAGCACATTCATGCCAATTTGAAAAACTGTTTGAACCAGCCTGTTTGATCAAATTACTTGAACGTCTATGGTCCGCATAAGTCAAGAGTCAAAAAACAATTTTCTCCAAAAGTAGATATTTTATGGTGTTAGGAACACAATATTATCGGAACCACACTTTTATGAGATAGGTATTTTCTCAAAGTTGTAATAGTTGTTAAAATTGCTTTTGAATTTTGATTTTGACACGAAGGTATTTAATGCTCGTGACTGTACAGAGTATCCATAAAACAATATTTTACAGTTATTGATATGTCCATGTAGGTACAAAAATAAACAAGATGAAGAATAGCCATTCATTCAGCCATTGCTGTATTCCAGTTAGAATTACCTACATGGCCACTAGTGAAATTACAAAGCCAAAGACTTTTCAATTTACTTTTATTGTGACGGAGGGCAATGAAATAACATGTCATATAATACTGTGACTTTACGAGGTATTACCGTAGTAGATACAGGGTTACAAGCAGAGTGCGCGCAAGATAGGTCTGCGAGCGGCTGAAATTGGAAATATTAGGCGAAGTTTGTTCTGAGACGCAGGTGACGCAGGTCCACGCAGCGCAGGTTTTGTAATGCATGAACGTACTGACAGCTGCGGCGCAAGCACGTGAGACGCAGACATGTGTGTGTCCAGAAGGCCTAGACAAACGACAATCGCTTCGAAACCGTTACGGATTTTCCAACGACTTTCAACAGGATTGACCTAAGCTTTTCGATAGCTTATGTCAGTTCTACACATTTTTGCCTTTTCCATCATCATTATCGCTGATAGAATGGCACTTTGTCTAGGGCCTCTGCTCTGCGTCTGGTTGTAGAGCCGGCATAGATTTCAACGCACCGCGCGCTGTGTTTTGCTGCATTACGCAGCACTGCGCGCTCTTCAACATAACACCATAACACATCAAAACACCAGCCAGTACCAATTGTTGAATGTAACTAACGATTTCTTACGTTCAGCCAGTTACAAAACTGTTATTAATAAAAACAAAAGAAATCTTTAATTTCCCAAGAGTCTTCTCTACATCCAACTCCCCACTCGTTTCATATCGACCTCTGTACAAGAGCCATATTAAAAGCTAACCATACATTTTACTTAAAGGTCACACACATTTATACGCAAATAATGACAGATGGTGTGGCTGTAACGTTACAATAACTCATTTCACTTAAGCCTGGTATATAATCTGCCCTAAAACAGGCTGGGGGCTCATTCATCGTCATCAAATTTTTATTGTTCTTCTGGTGGACTGTTCTTGGAATGTGTGATGATAGGGCAGGAGAATCTGATGAAGATTTTAAGGTAATTTTCCTTCTTCTGTAATATTATGGCTGATGAATTGAAGAAAGAGCAACACATTTTTGGCTATCCAAAATTATACCTACAATATTGTTTAATGTAGATATGAATACCTTTGCTACAGTAAGTAAAGTGTATCTCGTAATTGCTTTATCACTTTTGACAACAATTCACCTATCTATCTGTCACATAGACAAATAGACCTTGTAATTTTATGACGTGTAAGGGATATTCAAGCTTAGGATTACAAAGCAGATATGGGGTCGACCATTACTGTAGTAAAGGGTTCCGTTTATCCACTCAAATGTCAGTTGTGATTTGAATAAACTAATAACTTAGTAAATACTTACACTACATAACGAAAGATTACATCAGCTGTAGTATCCTGAAACAAAATAAACTGAATTATAATAGAATAGTTCAAAATACAATATTAATTTAAAAAAAAAAATCAACTGCAGGACAGGAACAGGAAATTTGACTTTTTTTTTTTTACCAGTACGGACGTTCCTAAACTATGCTCATTTCATTTTATCTCGTAGACACACCTCATTCTCCTCATTCAGGTTGCCTAATAAATTGAAAGGTCGAATTAAAAAAAAGTTTTAATTAATGTAAACAATCGTATGTACAAAGACAAACCTCTGACATATCGACAGATATTATTCAAAATATTCTAATACGTGCGCGGTCCAACAAGAAAACTTTAATTTTTTGTCGTTTTCAAACGAATTATCTGCTGAATGGGTCAGGACTCAATTTCTTTTGAGTGTATCTGCTTTAATAAAAATACCCTTCGAAATCAAACACACCATGGTGTACCTGACATCCATTCAAAATCCACCCATCATTTGAAATAGTAACCCAATCCAGAATTTTCCCACATTGAAGAAATATAACGAGTGGGTAATATTTTTCCTGTAAGCTAGCAAGTTGGAAGCAATCAGGAAAGTTGTACCACTTACAAGTTGACAAGCCAAGTTTAGCCGAAGACATATTATTATATATATGTGAGATTTTCGTGTGACGTCACGTCGTTAGGATTCGGAATTTTGTGACGTTTTCATATGAGTCGTATTTTTCAATGCTGATAAGTTTTATATTTTTTTTAAATTACACATCACTAAGCTATTGTGGTTTATTGATCATTGTTAGCAGGCTACCTCGTTGGTCTCGTGGGTCGCAAGCGCTCCGGCTGAGCTCGAGGTCCTGGGTTTGATTCCCAAGTCATGAAAAGTGTTATGGGGTTTTTCAATTAGTAATTTCTCAGTAGCAACACGTAATCAAGATTTGTTGCTGGTTGCTGATAATGCTCGCCCCCTATTACATGGGACTTACACATAACTGCGAAATATGGATACCCATATTTCGAACAATTTCAGAGATACACCTCTGCCTAACCGCGATTGATTGCGATTACAAGCATGTATGTATGTATGTTAACACAAATAATATAATAAATATTAAAATTAAATAATAAACTACGTTTGACATGACTTTGACCAACAAGTAAACAAGAATTCAAAATAATTTGGTCCATAAAATTGTCACTGCTTCAAGAATTATTCTAAATCTGCTATATTTTCATACAAAAGTATCCCCTTGTGCACTTTCAGTCCACATAATGACATAAAAATACCCTGCCGTGGTCAGCCATTGTTTTCAAAGTGACATACACAAAAATAAATGTGGGGCTGAACTGACTTTGATGAAGTAGGTGAAGGTTTTATAATCTGCTTGGTCCTCATACGGTTTGACCAAGATTATGTCTGAACTTTAGAAGAGACTGTGACCTTTGAGTCCTCTGAGAGAGAGACCTCTGAGTTTGTTTCGGACTTGCTTCTCAAAGTAGTCAGATAGGAAACACCGAACCCGTCTAGTTTTAAAACATAATTTTAAACCAATTTATAGAAATAAATAATATTATCATTTTCATTAATTTTTGTTCCATTTTTTTAATCATTTGTATTTCCTGTGCGTGTCCCAAATATAATATTTTTGTTTCTCTCTTTATTTATTTTCTATTTATTATCGTTTATTATTTATTAATCCTAATTATAATCCTAACTAATATAAGGAATGCGAAAAAAAAAAAAATGCGAAAGTGAGTTTGTTTGTTACGCTTTCCCGCTAAAACGGCTAAACGGATTTGAATAAAATTTAGCACCTGGGTAGACCATGACCTGGAGAAGGACACAGGTTACTTTTCATCCTGGATTGCACACGAAGTCGTGGGCAACAGCTAGTATTTGACCGACTTCTAAAAGAAGGAGGTTATCAATTCGGATGTTTATATAAAAATCATTCTGTCAGTCAGTAGTTAGAAAGAAAAACGGTATTTACAAGTAGATCTGTCAATAGAAACAAGGTATTATCACATCACACGACAAAATTCCAACACCAACCAGCAGCATTCGCACCACACCCTTGTTTGGAGATGTTTGTAAGGCATTCTAACTGACTAATGAAAAAATAATATTTGGCGGTACACAAGTACCCGCAAATATTATCTTTCGATTGGTATGTCATGCAAATTCAGTTGACTTCACTTAACAAATATTACACGGAGACTATTGACCACATAGTTGTATTTGACTTTAATCCTCGAATAAATTTAGTTGTTCCAATATTTGCCGCAAAAAAGTGATGATAAAATTTCGATCTACACTGTTTACTAAGTGGAATTCAGTACATAGGGGTAACTGTATACATATTATTATTGAAAACTAGGTTTCGCCCGTGGTGTTGTTCGCATTCAACCTTGAACCCTCCATTTTTATTTTAGTGGATTTTTGTATTATTGAAATGTGCTTTTATAGGAACCTATTAAAACATTATGTCGTATTGACTGCCTCGTTGGATTACTAGTCAGAAGCGCTACTACTGAGCGTGAGGTCCTGGGTTCGATTCTAAGGTCGGGAGTATGGATTGGTGCCCGGTTGATGTCAATACTCTCGCCTTCTATTACATGGGACTTAAACATAACTGGCGAAATTTACACCTCTGGCTTTAGCCCTTCAAGAAACACAGGTATGATGTTATGTTATTATTAAAATATTATTTGCTACGATAGCTTAACAGTGTGTAGTTGGGTACTTCGAAATCTGCAGCAAATCCCTACACAGACATCAGTTAAAGTCAATCCACAAATCATTGGACGATGACGCAGACATGCACTGTCAGCGCGGGGAACGCAACCATATTTTACTCCCGTCAATTTTGTGGCACGGTCCGATGATGTGTGTGCCGGCCTTAAATCAAGTCATCAACCGATTGGAATTATTTATTATATCTACAATTTATGATTATATGTTTTTGAACTATAACGCAAAAAAACATTATTTTAAATTGGAAGCAAAATAACGATTCTGTAGCACTATGCACTGTGATACGTAGGCTCATCTGCACGTTCATGGATTATTCCAAATAACTCGGAGTTAACAGCTGATTCAAGGTTAATCAAATAATTAATCATGCACCACCAAGAGTTAGAGGCAAACGTAGGGTTAAACTGACTGAGACTAAACAGACTGTGACCTTTGAGTTTTTATCGGTCTTTCTTCTCAGAGTACTCAGATATGAAACACCGATCTCATCTAGTTTTAAAAAACATCACGTTTAATTTTGACGTGTAAATGTGTTTTGTTGAACCAATTTGCGGAGATAAATAAATCATTTATCATTTAAATGCTCTTACAAGCTTTGTTCTGTAATACGAACTATCACCATCAACGGGTTATTCGATGACGTAGATTCCTGCCCGTCAGTAAAATCACACATGAAATAGCAGCCTTTAGGCCTTCATTAAACGCGTAGTAAAGCATCATTAGAAATATCCCGACTCACCCCGTAATCGGTTGAGTCGACGTTTTGACACCAAAGCGCGGGAACCCCATGATTTATACGGGATCCCGTATTTTCGTATTGAAATAAAAATCATTTACACGACTATTGGGCATGGAGCAAGAGAAAATGGAAGTGCCAAGGTTAAAGCAAGTGAACTACGAACTTTCTGACTAAATGATCGATTTTTGTCATTTCAAAAGTAACATAATTATAATAATTAAATGGTTTTAATAATTTATTAACATTTACATTATGTAACTTATTAAATTAACTAAATTAACTTATTAAACTAAACTTACTAAATTTACTAAAAAACTAAAACTAAAAGGACTAACTAACTATACCAATAAATATAAAAACAGAGGGACCCTTAGGCGTCGAAGATAGGATCAGGAGTGAATAGAAGAAGATACTCGTATTATATTAGGCCTCTGGTGTGGGACGCAACCTGTGTCGACACCCTTGCACCATCCCATGTTCCTAGCACGGCATGCTGTGCTGGCGCCACTGCTGCGGCTGCTGAGACCCTCAAGCGGGGCAAATACTGTAACCTTATGGGCAACTACAGTTTTGAGCCGTTTGGGGTCGAAATGCTCGGTCATGGGGCCCGAGTGCGCGTCTCCTTTTTAAGGAAATTTCTCGCCGACTTGTCGACACTTCACGTGACCAGAGGGCTGGCTTGTTCTTTGGCCAAAGAATTAGCATTGCCATTCAACGTGGCAATGCTGCCAGTCTTCTGGGCACGTTTCCGGATGACAGCGATGCAGACGAATACTTCGACGCCTAAGGGTCCCTCTGTTTTAATAAGTAGTTGCTTTGATTTTGAGGCCATTTACAGTAATTCATTATAGAAATAATCAAATAGAAATTACAGGCATATAACTTTTCTTTATGATTTTAGACATTACTGAGCCGAATTTATTGAAATTTCTTTGTGAAGTCATTTCTTTGTGTTAAGATTATCAATACTTTCTTTAAAACTCGAACACGAAAGTAAGAAGTAGCAATCGGTGTAAGGCTGTAAGTACAATAACAAATATAATAAAATTAGCTTCTCAATAAGAAAATAGTGCGTTCACAAGAATACGGCTCCATAAAATTAAAAACTTTCCACTTTAATACAAAATTGTAACATAAACTTTTTAATTTGAGAGCACAGACAAGAGCGTACAAAGAGGTCTATTCTAAAGTTTCTTAAATGGATTTTGAATTCATATTTTCATAGAAGATTCAATTTGGTTGCAGTTTGAATAAGTTAAACGCGGCTCTTTCTTGTTACGAACGAAATTATATACGATGAACGTATTTAATGTTATTAACTTTGGTATGTTTAAAGTTATTTTATGGTGAGTATTAAATGGAGACTGTGTTAAGATGGACTTTAGACTGGCAACACTGCCGAAGTGACATGTCAAAATTTTGTTCCGTATTTTAAAATTAGTTTTATTTAATTTTTAAGTGTAATTAAGGTATAATATTATAACTAAATGTAAAGTAACTGTATAAAAACTCAGGATTATTGTTTTCCTGCAAATTTACAAAGCAACACACAGTTTTTGGTTACCGGTAACCTATCACGAACAGCTGATGTTCGACCTGCGGATTTAAAAAGGGGAGTATTGTTTACTTTTAATCTATAATTAGCACAAAATCTTCCCTCATACCCTGTAACATATTCATTGAGTCCTATTAACACAATTACTGTTTGATTTGGCACCCTACACTGGGTCTAAGTCACTTTGTTTAAATAAAGCTAACGAAACTTAGTACCTACCTATTGTGAAATATCAATATACTGTAATTCTATTATTGTTATTTTGTACATAACAACAATAACGCTAACTATCCATATTTTAATTGAAATCCTTATGCAAAACTAGATTTTTTTCTCATCAGGCATCCTACCCACATAAGCAAAAGTTAAATTATAAGACAATAGAATCAATGTAACATTATACTTGATCTAATTATATTAGTTGCATTTCAATTAGATTCAATAGCCTACCTCATTTATCTATAAAGCAACACTGATTTCTCTCATTTTTCATTTCATTTTATAACTTCCTTTATTTTTTTTGTTTGTCTGTCTTAATTAGTTCTCACCGTTTCTTCAATTCTACTTTCAGTACTAATTCTTGAAACCATGCCTGTGATGACCCGTAAGGCTGCTGCTCAGGAGTTGGAGCTTAAATTGAGAACGACCATTCAAGATCTTAAGGCTTCAAACAGTAAATGTGAACAGCTGTTACAAGAAATAGATGATAGTGAGAAGGAAGTCGAGAAGGTCGTTTACAAAAATACAAGCTTAAAACAGGAGCTCGTACACCTACATCAACAATACCTGGATGTTGTTGATGAACGGGACAAATTGCG
Source organism: Lithophane leautieri (assembly GCA_949152455.1). Classification (NCBI taxonomy): domain Eukaryota; kingdom Metazoa; phylum Arthropoda; class Insecta; order Lepidoptera; family Noctuidae; genus Lithophane; species Lithophane leautieri. The sequence continues at coordinate 14,860,608 of OX424477.1, read as the reverse complement.
GCTGGTCACTGATGGTTTTAGTAACTGCAGTAACTTATATGAGGAGGCTTTGTGTAAGGTTAGGGACCTAGAAGAAGAACTAATTCATGCAAATGTACAAATTATTAAGTTACAGAAACAAAAAGATTGTACTCGGGCTAAGGAAACTAATAACTTATATGGTGAATTATTTAATACAAATTGCAACCCTCATTCTTTAATAACAATAGACCTTACTGAAGATTCTTTATTGAAACATAATAATAGTTTTTATAAAGTAAGTCAAAATAAAATAAAAAAATATGCAAAACTAAATAAAATCATAAATAAATGCAATAAATTCAGGAAACAACAAAAACACAATTCCAACAATATTAAACTAAGGAAAGAACGTGTTTTTCTAATAAATAAATTAAAAAACTATCAGATTAAATTAGAAGACAGCAAAATCATTTATCAAATTGACACCCAACAATTACAATCTGAAATTGAGGTCCTTGAAGACTCACTAAATTCACTTTATATTAAGTATGTGAGCTCTCAAAAACAAATAAAGGAGCACATCCTTGCTGCAAACGAGTTAGTAGAAATGTGTAATGATGAGGCAGACAGAGTGGTCCCTATGACTCTCAGCACCACTCAATGTTCTTGTCAAAGGGTATTTAGCCTTGAGGCTCTTCAGGCTGAGGCAACGGAGGACCCGTCCCAGTCTGAGGGATCTCGGGGCTGTATCCCCGATCAAGATACACCACATGTGGTGCAAGCTTCATCTCAAGTAGCACAGACAGAGACTTGTTCTAGTAAAGTTTGTTATTGTTCTGTTATGTTTTCAGATAGTTTGGGGAGAGGGTTAGGTAAATTATTAAGTAACAACTTAAGTCAATCTGCTGTTAATTATTGTATGCCTGAAAAATCCTACAAAGAGATTATGTCATCAATAACTGGGAATAAATATGATCCGAAAGCCATCATCTCTGTATTTGTAGGCAATAGTACTAATGTCAAAAAAGATGACATCACTGATAGTGTCACTGAAATCTTGAAGATTAATTGTAAGAAAATAATATTGTGTGCTTTTCCATACTTCGAGCACTTGTCAAGTAGGCAAAATCATTATATACTTATGCTAAACAACCATATGCATTTGTTAGCTAGTCACTATAGCGACAAACTTATATTTTTTGACACCAACACTTTTGTTGAGAAATTAAAATCGACTAGGGATACAGCGTATCTGCCTATTAGTTTTAGACGTCAAATAGCATGGCTATTAGCTTTTAATATAAACTCAGACATAAGTAGTATGTCGAAGTCTTATGTAATCAGCACCACTGAAATTAGTAATAATACTAATAATAATTTAAACTAGTCAGTAAGACAACAGAAGTTACCCGTAACAATGTAGTTAATCTCGCCATCAACATGGTATCTTCTAGCACTCAATTATTTAATTACAAAAAAGGGGCTAAGCAGAATACCTTGAAATTATTTCATCAAAATATTCAAGGTTTTTCTTCCAAACAATTAGAAATTGAATTGTTTCTAGAAAAAACAATGTTTGATATTATCTGCATAACTGAACACTGGTTAAAAGATTATGAAATGCTAATTAATTTTGAGAACTATAGGGTGGGCAGTTGTTTTAACCGAATATCCATGCTGCGTGGAGGTTCACTAATCTTAATCAAAAATTGTATAAAATCTAAGACTCGTAAAGACATAGTTGAACTATCAGTAGAACATAGCATTGAACTGTCCTGTGTTGAGCTAGATAAGCATTATATAGTGTGCGTTTACCGACCTCCTAATTATCAAAACTACTCTATATTTGAGTCAGTAATGGAAGATGTTTTGGCAAAACTTGCAATGGGTAATAAATCAGTAATAATTTGTGGTGACTTTAATATTAATATTTTGGAAAATAATTCAAATAGCAGTAGATTATTAAGTCTCTTTAAATCATTCAATCTGTCAAATGTGTTTTTGGAACCAACGCGAATTACTACGACTACTGCTACATGTATTGATAATGTTTTTTGTAGCTGCGACTATTTAGATAAAGCCATTGTAAATTATCTCCCTTCTGATCACAGCGGTCAAACTGTTATTTTTGAATCCAACACACCACTACAAAAAGTGCAGATACAAACTAGACCAATAACATCGGGTAATTTAAATAGGTTTAATAGCACTTTATTTAGTAAGTTAAGTACTCAGGGCCTAAGTATAAACAATGCTGATATTTTGTATGAAGAATTCTTTTCATTAGTGCAAACAGAGTTCAATAACTCTTTTAAGAAAAAGACTAAAACTATTTGCCCTAAGTTTTTATTCAGTGACTGGGCAACTAAAGGCATCAGGAAAAGTAGGGAAAGATTATTTGAACTGTATGGCCTTAAGCCGTATATTAACACGGAAACTTTTAATAAGTATGTTGCTACTTACTCTAAAACTTTTAAAATAGTATGCAAATCAGCTAAAGCTTCTTTTATTAGCAACAAGGTTAAATCAGCAGACAATAAAATAAAGACAGTTTGGAAAATTATTAACAATGAAACTAACAAGAACAAAAGACATAATACTGATTACACACTGGACACTTCCCGCGGTCTCATTAGCGCTAACATCGATGTTGCTCAAGAATTTGCAACTTTCTTTACCAATATTCCAACTAAAACTACGGAAACTTTAAATTCCTCGCCCTCACTTGCTATTGATTTATTAAGAGCAAGTGTTTCAGCCTGTCCTGTGGAATTTCAATTTAAACATATAAACCCTGTGGTCGTTGTAAAAGCTTTTAAGCAACTCAAGATCAAAATTACCGAAGATCTGTGGGGCATGTCTACTAAAGTTTGTCAATCCATTATTGAGACAATTGCACCCTACTTAGCTTTAATATTTAATTTGTGTGTAGATCAAGGGATATTCCCAGATTTAATGAAGTACAGTAAAGTTATTCCACTTTTCAAATCCGGGGACAGCAAAGACACTAATAATTATAGACCCGTATCAGTTTTGCCGGTTTTCAGCAAGGTGTTTGAAAAAGTAATGTTAAATCAAATGCTCAATCATTTTAATCGTAATAACATCCTACACGATCAACAGTATGGTTTCACCAAAGGACGTTGCACAACCGACGCCGGTGTCACCTTATTAAAACACATCTTTAAGGCATGGGAAGAGGCACAAGATGCAATAGGTATCTTTTGCGACCTATCTAAGGCTTTTGATTGCGTGAATCACGAAACGCTGCTCTTGAAACTTGAGCATTACGGACTGGGTAAACTTGCGCTTAGCTTAGTAAAATCATATTTGAATGATAGACTGCAGCAAGTTCAAATAAACGGTGTGAATTCATTGGGTTTAAAAGTCAAAATGGGTGTACCACAGGGCTCGATATTAGGTCCATTCCTCTTTTTAGTATATATAAATGATTTACCTCATCTACTAAAAAACCGACCACAAATGGTGTTATTTGCTGATGACACATCACTGATTTTTAAAGTAAATAGACATGCACAGGAGCTTGACGACGTAAATAACGCTATGTTAAAGGTCCATAATTGGTTTACTAGAAATAATTTGGTATTAAATGAGAAGAAAACGAAATGCATAAGATTCACTTTACCGAATGTTAGAAGTAGTGAATGTCACGTTGTACTGAATAGGGAGATACTAGAATTCGTCGAAAAGACAGTTTTCCTGGGCATCACGCTTGATTCAAAACTACAGTGGGGTCCTCACTTAACATCACTTGCAGGGCGACTAAGTTCAGCCGCTTACGCTGTTTGGAAAATCCGCCAACTAACAGACGTGGATACCGCAAGACTGGTCTATTTTAGTTACTTTCATAGTATCATGTCTTACGGTATTTTGCTGTGGGGACGGGCTGCAGATATTGATTCTATCTTTATACTGCAAAAGAGGGCTGTCCGAGCCATCTACAACCTCCACAGACGCGAATCTCTAAGGGAACTGTTTAAAAAAATTAACATCATGACGTTTCCTTGTCAGTATATATATGAAAACATTATGTATGTTCGGAAAAATCTACATCTTTTTAGTAAAATAAGTGACAGGCATAACTTTAACACTAGAAATAGGAACAAATTAGATCAACCACGTTTTAGATTGTCTAAAGTACATACTTCTTTTATGGGGTACTGTGTAAAATGTTATAATAAAATACCACCCGATATTCTTCAACTAAATGAGAAGAAATTTAAAACATGCATTAAACGCACACTATGTAGACAAGCATATTATAAGTTGGATGATTATATCGTAGATAAAAATGCTTGGCTTAATGCTGGTCCTGCTCCACAGGCACTTGGGCTCAATAGTTAATTTTTTTTATATTTGGTAGAGTGGCTTCCCCTTATTTTTTTTATTTTTTCTGACTTTATGAACTTAATGTTTATCTTTTATTTAAATTCTATTATATTAATCTCTCAAGTACATTGCTAACTATAGTTTTGTATAATTTAGAAGCACTTTTTCAATTTTGTAAATGTGAGTACCTTGGGGCCGTTTCATATGATATCACGTGGTATGTTGACTTGAAAGAGCCTGGCAGATGAGAGTATGTCATACTCACTTAAATGTCTCGCTGATGGCGGCGCGTGTGTTGGATCATTCGGTTCCCTACAAAATGGTTGAGCTGGATGGTGCTGATCCACGTGTCATGTTCGTGAACGGGCGCCGTCAGTTGAGACTGGTCATCTCTTATCTGCCAGGGCTTATTTTTAATCTTATATTTTGAATTCTTTTTGATTATTTTTCGTTTGACATTGTTCTCACATATAGAAGCACGAAGAATACTGTACCCAGGATTTTGTAATATCTATATACATTTTTAAAAGAGTGTCCTTGGAGTTTCTTGCCCGTTCTTCTCCATAGAGATCTACGAATTTGAATGGGCAACTAGCTTCAACTTTTTAACTAACTGACCGACCCTTTGACAATTCAAAAGTGCCTGTAAATGGTTTAATTGAAATAAATGCTTTGAGTTGAGTTGAGTTGAGTTGAGTTGAGTTGATGAGTTAGTTAAAATCATTCTGAATGAGAGGTTAAACAATTTAATTATAAATATTAAAAAAAAAACCTACCTACATTCATATTTCACACAAAAATAACGGTCGCAGAAAATTCATTAAGTAATAATCATCATACATCTAATGGTGTCATCTGACAGTGCAATTTCGAATCGAATGTAGAGGTTCATACAAATATAAGAAGACCACTAAGGACTATATTATCTCTTATCGTATTTTCTCTTCAATCCCTAGGACAAGACGACATCCAAACGAACAAGTTCGAATTTCCTAACGATTTTATTTTAACCGTGCATTTGCACTGGCGAAACGTTCAAGACAAAACATATTGAAATCTCTATTTTCTGTCAATGTTCCATACAATTTTTGACAGGAACTAGAGATTTCAACATGTTTTGTCGTAAATGTTTCGCCAGTGCAAACGCACGGTAACCAATACTTATAATTTCTACTGATACATTTATAGCAGTTGAGACTGTTTTAAAATGTATTATTATTATTTTAATTCGTCAAGAAATGGAGAATATCTCAATGATACAGTGAAATCTTTTTTTTTTCTTTCTCCTACGCTGTGCCACTCCTCGGCAAAGGCCTACCTCCACTGCTTCCAACTTTCGCGAGCCCGCGCGTCCTCGTTGAAATGTGAAATCTTAGTCCAAAATATCCTTGAAACTTATGAATACTATACACTAGACTTACAACTGCGCTCACAAACCGAGTCCCTTCCATCAAATATATTTCGTTGTAAACTTATTGGCTGCTTCGGTAGCGAAATATCAACTCGACTCATTGGGCTTTTTCGCAATATCAGCTGCGTTTATGTTTTACGACTACCCACCATTTCCTGGTGTTCGGTTGGATTTTATTTCCGTTGGAATGGTGTATGTTACATCGGTTTTATTAGATTTTTTTAGTGTAAGTGTATGTATGGATGTACCATTACCTACGGCGGTATGACTAAACATATTTCGTCGAACTTATTTGGAGACGGTGCAAAAATTGAGGTACATTAAATAATTTATAGTTTTTAACTCTTGCATCAATCACACCTCATAGTAACAATTTTATTCCTCACTTTAGGTACAAATAAATTCTCGCGTTTGGCCCTGGGCCGGGCCATGGTACGGAGCGAGAGGGCATGGGAAGCTGTCACCTCCTTCTGCTAAGCAGTAATGCTCGCGAAGGATAAGGCGGAACGCATGAGGGAGAGGCAAATTTCGCGCCCTCGCGCCCCTAGTCGCCGCAGGAGACTCCCTGGGCGTCGGGAATCCCAGGCCGATTCCCGGCCACCGTAGGCTCGGGCTTGCCGACGGTGAGCAATGGGTAGCTCGCCGTCCGATAAGGACCAGGCCCGAGTCGACGGCGCGTTGTGTTCCACGCGCGCCTCATAGAGATATCAGCACAACTGACGGGGTCTGCTAGGGCTGATGTCTGCCAGGGTTACTGGAAAGTCCGAAAGGGTTACCGTGGCCTCTGGCAACATACAGGTAACGGAAGGAACACCGGTGGGTTTTAGTCAGCAGTAATGGTCTGACACGCCTTCCTGCTCGGCCCAGAGCGGGAAAAGTGATTTGATAATATCCCATTCAAAAAAAAAAAAAAATAATATGCTTCAAACCAGTTTTTTAAACTATAAACTATATTACTCCAACTCTAAAAACCACTTGAGTATACCATACGTTTCTAAAATTCAATAAAAAATACCTAGAACAAAAAGCCTTCTATTAACATACCAAAATATTCAGGCTAATTCAAATTGGCCGGAATTCCAGCTCTTACTGTTATCAAAAATCTGCCTTAGTTATAAATAATTGCTGTGAACCCAGTTCTAAGCCGACAGAAGTCAAGGCTAACTCATTAGCCTAAAAGCTGTTGAGAACGTGAAAAATTTTCACGCTAATTTTGGAGTAAAAAAAAATAGCACGTTTTAAGTGAGCCTAGAATGTTTTGACGAAAAGATTTTGGGTTCAAAATGAAAACAGTAACCAGTACCCTGATTACGTAATACGCCTTCAATCGGAATTGGAATCGGTTCGAGACAAATGTCTAATACATTGCTTCATAAGTTCGAAAAAAAATCTGCTCAACAACGTAAATAACGCAAAGAATGTTGTTAAACTGTCAAAATGAAACATATTAGTCATAATCCGTTACGAAAAAGTGTTCAGCTGTGAACACGACCCGATACGTGCACGTTGGAGGAACTTATGAACGTTACTGATAATATTACACATATATTCGACCTCGTCATTGCTTTACTACTTTCGAGAAGCACGGAACTTCGGTGTAATAGCGTAACATACATACAATGCCAATCGATCGCAATGCCTCATTTTGACATTTCAGACACGTTTATTGCGCTGTTTGCGTTGTTGGGCAGACGATTTTTTCAAACTTATGAAGCAATGGATTGGGAATTTCCTTCAAAACCTTCGAATTGTGAATGAAAGAGTGTTACATATTTATGGTGCTGGTCGATGTGGTGATGCTTGGAGGAGTCCTATGTCTAACAGTGACCGTCTTTTGGTTGAAATGAGGATGATGACGAATAAAACTATTTAATTGTCACACAGATAAAAATACCTTATTGTTTTATGACGTGTAAATGACATTCAACCTTAGGGTGGTTAAGCAAATACGAAGCCAACTTGACCTCTGAGTATGTGTCGGCCTTTCTTCTCAGAGTAGTCAGACAGGAAACGCCGACCTTATCTAGTTTTAAAAATGTGATTGACGTGTAAAAGTTTTGGTACAAACCTACTTACAGAAATAAAATCATTTATCATTCAACTATACGAAGCAGCAGTAAACAAATTAGCGAAAGCCAACTTCTGCTCATATCTAAGTTATCTAGGCCTTATAGATTTGTAAAATGCTATTAAATGATTTCTACGATCTCATACAAAAACTGTCTCAAATAGTGAAGATCCAATTAGTGCATACAAGCTAAGCTCAACTTGAACAGGAAAATGCTCGTTAAGATCTTTAAAAAAAGCAGCTTCTATGTCGCGAGCAACAATCAAGGTCAACTCATTAGTGTGAAATGAATTCAGAAATATATCAGTTTTACTGAAAAGAGGTTGTATATAACCTCGTTTCATTAAAACTGACAACAATGGTTGATATAAAGTTGAAAAATTCTATTGTGCATTCTGACTTTGAAGGTTTTGGAAAACGGTTTCTTTTGGAAGGACTTATGAGTACCTACCTAATAAGTTCATTCGACTTTGTGGCTCGAGATCGATTGCCGTAGTACTATAGAAAAGAAGGTGGACAAGGGAGAAAGAATTGTGTTAAAAAATACATAAAGCAAAAATATTTTACTTACCCTACACTGTATTTTCCTCAGTCAAAACAATACTGTTGATCATGATCAAATTATTATAATGATGTTACTTAGTAATGCTGACTGACACAAATAATTAAAATGAAGCAAAACACATTTATTCATCCCTCCTATTTATAGCCGGAGAACTCTATAAAGAAAAGAAAAATGAAAGAGAAAAGATAACGAAAGATAGCGTCGAGCGTCTCAGCAATAATCAAGTAAAAATACAACTCGGGAAACTCAAAGAACTAATTTAAAGTTAATTTTGTTATTTCAAAATGTCGGAGATGCTGTACCGATCGCATCTTGTTCTGTGTCATCTAATGTCCTGGTAGAGATTTTTGTAGAAGACCTAATTTGTGGAAGAAGAACAATTATTGCTATTTTTTTGGCCTTAAATCAGCATTGGTGATGAAGGATCGTGGTGCACAGGAGCATTTTTGAAGAAGGGTAGGTCATTATTTTTTCGTAATTTTTTGGTATCATACTAGACAGTTCAGTTGGCAATCCCATCATCAGACATACAACGCGACAAGGTTTTTTGGCGCGTGGTAACACTGAACTTACGCCGCCACCATGTTTTGTTAATGCAATTTCTATGACAATTGCACAAATGAATACCAACAACGTCCCTCTGTCAATGTCATTCAGGGGCCAAAAGACCCTTGTACGAGTAGTACTCCACCTGTATTCTAGGTTACCTATTTCTATGCATTTTTCTCACTCTCAGCAACCAAATGCAAATGAAAATCAGCGCTGTGCTGTGGGTCCCCCATAGCTCAGCATTATGCTGAGTGGAAGCCTTCTGGTCACAGTCATGACGTGCAACTGCCAACTGTTTTTTTTTAAATATGTTGTATTTGTAATATTATGATTAAGTACTGTTATCTTTTGTATGCACGTGTTTCTATGACAAATAAACCTATTTTTCTTTCTTTTTTGCTTTCAATTCTAATCGAGTACCCACTGTTACGAACTTACGATTTGAATGTACAAGGGACCTTTTAAATCTTATGCTTTTATTCTACGCCTCTAATGAGACATAATTAAATTCTAGACTAGGCTTGTCAAATAGAAGTCGTCATCTAAATTAACCTTGAAGTTCGATCGATCCAGACACACAGCCGACCGTCGAAAAATTACCAAAGCGTAGACATCTCAGAAAAAATGAAGTAAAAATACAACTGGGAGAACTCTAATAACTAATTTAAAGTTAATTTGCTTATCTCGAGATGGCGCGGATGCTGTACAATGTACGGAACGTGATCTTTTAGGGTACAACCGGTGAGGAAATTGCTTCAGCACAAAATGGCGATGGCGAGGTCTTGATTTTTAATATAGAATCGTTTTTGCGCGACGTAGTTTAGTATGGAAAGTGTTAATGGTCTATTGACAAGATTCGTTTCGGCTGAAGCAGTCCTTTCATTAATTTTGATAATTTATAGTTTCCTCCATCCAAAAATAATTATTATTTTGCCATAGGGTAAAAAATTCATCGGGAAATAGAGTAAGAGATTCTAGTTTTACGTGATCGTAATCCGAGCACTTCCCAAATCTTGCTGACTTAATAAAGTCTCTAATACATGTGGCATTAAGTCTGCCTCTGGTAATTTGTGTGCTTGAAGTATTAAATAAATTAATAAATATTCAGTAAGCGGCTGATTGGATTCATAGTGTTTTTACTTCAGTAAAAGTTCTGATACCTTTTTTACGGCGATGTCTACAGCGTCAGTGGAAAGTGCTGGTTTTTTAAGATATTAATTATTATAAGCGTGAAAATTTTCAGTGAATCTGTAATTAGTCAGAGACGACCCAAGAATCTTAACTTATCAATCTGCCTATCTGCCTAGCCTTTTCCCAACTAAATTGGGGTCGGCTTCCAGTCTAACCAGATGCAGTTGACCAGTATTTTACATGGAGCGACTGCCTATCTGACCTCCACAACCCAGTAACTGGTTAATAGGATACCCTTTGGAGTCTTACCTTAATGGCCATAAAATAAACTAGACATTACTTCCCACATTACAAATGACTACTATCATCACCGTTCACCAAATCTCTAAACTAAACACATTAAGCAGTCCCACTAAAATACTGCTCATCGTATCTCATCGCCTAACAAAATGGACGACTCCCCTCCGTTTATTTTTTAAAATGCTGAGAAAATAAACAAATCCTCTGCGCAGCATGAAAAATAACAAAGCCACTCGACCGAATCCTCTCTGCAAAGTTAAGGAGAATAATAAGAATTTTCTGCATAGTAAAAATACATTGTCTTGCAAACCACAGTGCATTGAGGTTTTTAGTTTTTTTTTGTGTTCCCTGAAATTTTTGTTGCGCGTGTTTTTATTCATGTGGGTGCTTGGGTGACTGCTGTATATTATAAGGGAACTTTAGTTAAAACGTGTTTTTAGGGTTCCGTACCCAAAGGGTAAAACGGGACCCTATTACTAAGGCTCCGCTGTCTGTCTGTCCGTCTGACACCAGGCTGTATCTCATGAATCGTGATAGTTAGACAGTTGAAATTTTCACAGATGATGTATTTCTGTTGCCGTTATTTCAACAAATACTAAAAAACAGAGTAAAATTAATATTTAAGGGGGCTCCCATATAACAAACGTGATTGTTTTGCCGGTTTTATAGATAATGGTACGGAATCCTTCCTACGCGAGTCCGACTCGCACATGGCTGGGTTTTTTTGTATTTTTTTATTTTATGTGTCAATTAAAGGATCAAACAAAGCTATTGGTATGAAGGACTGTAGGTTGCTACCTGCTGGGAAAATTCGCTTCACGAATTTGTTGTTTGGCAAACATTCGTTACACAAGCATTTGTTACTCACTGAGCGTTATACGGGAGTGGTCAGTTATATCATTGGTATTTATATACTTATACAAACACATAACTATGTAACAGTAAGTAGTGTGGCGGTACCTACATCGCCACATTCAAACTATGCATCAAAGACCTGACGTCACAAATATCCTGCATCGCGCAATTAGAGTTTACCGTGCAGTGAACATATATACAAAAATCCAATATCAATCATTGGGCAGTTGCCCGCCAGACACAACACCCGTCTGGTCGGAGGATCCTCCCTTTTCTATGATGGATGAGTGAACTTTACACCCTGTTCCTCATACTCCTAAAGTAGTAACCTGAAGTCTTGGAGACAGTAAATGGGACAGTGAATAGGTAAATGAAAAAAACAATCATTTATTTTTTTCGTAAAAGAAATACATGATTTTTGATTTGTAAATAAGTAGCACTGTAAAGGACTACCAATTTTAATAACTCACCGAACGACCCATCAAAGTACTTATTTAAATCGTCAAACAAACATAGCATTCAATTAAAATTAAACTTAACATTACCAAGTCGATGTTGCTAATTAATGTAAACGTCTCCGTTGAATCGTGATACAGACTTAGCATTCAAAGTATAACTTATGTAATAATATTTTCTAGTAAATAAACTTGTTGGACATTAACGTGAGATTGAGGTTGTATAATTTAACAGATAGGTAACACGGCTTGAGATAATATCGTTTTTAATTGTAAGTTTAAGGAAATAATCATACAGCTATACGTTTTGAGCGGGCGCGGTGAGAATAAAAAAAAAACAGGCAATTGTTTCATTTCGATCTGTTTTACTGTTTGATGAGAAATGCCATAAAAAGAGAGTAATACCTAATTTTAAACTGTTTAATCCTAGCAATTGATCAACATAATAATGTCTGCATATCTTCTTTTACCTTAAATGCTGTCAGTAGTCATCGATGTGGTTCAGTGATTGAATTACAAATTAACTTCGGTTTTACTGTTTAAAAAAATTATAACAATGAATAAAAACAGTACACAAACATAAAATAAATTACAACCTACATAAAACGGGTATGCATAATATATATAAAAAAACTGATCGAAAACAACCGCGTGCACGCACGACTAATCATTCCGTATGTTTCCATAATAAATGCGTGTGGCCACGATTACGAATCAGTCTGTCCCATCGTATTAGTACGCCCCAAGCTATAGTCGATCAAACGAATTAAATTGTGCTTCAAAACAATTTATTTTATTTCATACGGTAACTCAAAGCACGCCTTTTTGAGTAGGTAGTATCAAGTTGTGTAATCAATTCTTTGACACGCGCGGTTTTAGATATTTCAATACAAAATACGTTTGTTAGTTGTTTGATTTGATGTGTAATCGACTACGCGTTATCACTGTTGATAGAAGTGGCCACTAAATTGAGAATTCATTAAGGTTGCAACTATCTAACTGTCATCTGGACAAATAGACCTTGTCGTTTTATGATGTGCAAGTGACATTCGACCTTAGTTTAATAAATTAATTACGTAGCTACGTAATTCTCAATTTAGTGGCCACTTCTATCAACAGTGATAAAGTAATTACGAGGTTGGCTATACGATCACGAGCGCCCACGAAAAAAGGGACAGTCTACAGGAAAAACTAATTCCATAATAATTTTAGTCGAAACCTACGCCATGCTGCATAATGCACTTCATCATTAGATTCATCTGCCTAGTCTTTTCCCAACTATGTTCAGGTCAGCTTCCAGTCTTACCAGCTGCAGCTGAATACCAGTATTTTACGGAGCGACTGCCTATGTGACGTGCAAAACAACTTCGGTAACAACTGTCAAAGATCCACGAATGAAAGCTGGGACCGTGTAACACACGACCGTGACCGTGTGACAGTTTAACGTGCTTTCTAAGGCACGGAGGGGTCTCGGTATGTAAAGATCACCCATCCACAGACCGACCGTGTCAAGCGCAGCTTAACCTGATCGATCGAGCCCTGCGTTATTACTGAGCCATGCATCTAACAGACTCAAACTCATACAAATCAGAAAGTCTAACATCCACTAACTAAATCTAACTAAGCCCTTTGCCTTCATAAAAGTCTGCGAACCGACTTCAAAAGCCTTGCAACAGTAATCGTCCAGTCGGAGTTGAGCCTATAAATTGAAGTTGCTACCTCGTTCTTACAATTTAACATCGTTCGAGCGTTACAGAGAGAATTTCCTGCATTTCTCTTGAAGCCAGTTCAAAATATCTTTATCCAATTTATTTTTCTTGTAGAAGTATAAGGTTTTGTGTGGAGCTTTAGTACTTTTTAGTTTTAGTGAGCGGCAGTGGTGGCCCAGTGGTAACGGCCGCGATTTACGAATTTTGGGTCGTGGGCTCGAACCCAAGCAGGCACTTTACTTGAGAAGTTCTTGATAGAAAAACCCAATTATACTTTGCCAGACCTGAGAATCGATTTCAGTACCTCATGACTAGGCCACTGAGGCACAGACAGGCTAAATAATATGCCTACAAAATAGAAATTTACTAAACATAACTGATTTGAAAAGCAAGCAGGTGGTGGGTACTGAAGCAATGCGAGAGTCTTAAACATAAAGTAATAACAAACGTACGAAGTCGGTAATCTGATTACGTTAGATAATTCAATACACAGGAGTATAAAATCCAATGTAATGTAGACTGGAAACGATGAAAATTATTAATAATAATATGAGTACAAAATGGAAATACAACAAAATTGCTTTTGAATAATCCCCAATCTTCCGCATTAGTGGTAGTAACATTGAATAGGTGAATAACCTTGCTGGTTACAGGCTGAAAACAAATTAAGAAAATATACATAACATCACGCCTTGTTTCCCCGAAGGATTGGGCAGAGGTGTACCTATAGTGCAACCATATTTCGCCAGTTATGTTTAAGTCCCATGAAATAGGGGGCGTGCCTATTGCCATCAACCGGGTCCAAATCCAGTCTCCGGGCTACTACCGAGAAATTCCAAAGAAAAACCCAATAGCACTTTGTCCAACCTGGGAATCGAACCCAAGACCTCATGCTCAGCAGTAGCGCTTGCGACACATGGACCAACGAGGCAGTTGTTGATATTGGCGATATTACGGGATTTACTGAAAGTCGAGTGCTTCTGTTTTTATGTGTGTCTGCGTTATTCTTTTACGCAATGGATTTTGATGCGGTTTTCACCATCAGCAAGAGAATTTATTCTGGAAGGTTTATGTGTACTTATAATATTTACATTTATATGTCACTTAGACAGAAATCTTGATGTATTGTCAAATCGTAAACACCGTGCGGCGGGCGGGTCGCTAGTTTGATGTGATTGTATGGAACGGTTGCAGGTATTACGCACCTGACATTTTCAAAGGACGATCATCTAATAGCAGCACATGGCTTTCTGATCGCTACTCTAGTCCACATTATCATCTTCCTGCCCTTGTCCCATGTTAAGGCTCTTACATACTGGGGCGATTCGTCGCGCGACGCGAATTTTAACAAAACAATTTCTCACGGCGAACAATGCGGCGGCGTTGCGTCGCGCGACGAATCGCCCCAGTATGTAAGAGCCTTTACTTGTGGTCGGCGCAACACGTTTTCTCTTTCCACTCTCCCCTGTCAACCGTCACACTATCATTCACTCCCTTCTCTTTCATATCATTCCTCACACAATCCATCCATCAAAATTCATTATATTTATTAATCTTTTAGTCACAATGTATTTCTACATACTCGTATTTACGAAGAAATAAAATTGTAATATCTGTCACATAAAGATTTCATCATTATAAAGATCTTGTGAGTGCGACTTTAAAGACTCGTCACCCACTAGCTCGGCGAATCCTGAGGGGAAATAAAAACGTGCAAGTACATTTGTTTCACAAGTTAATGGTACTAGCTAAAATTATTTCGCGAGCGTAAAACTTTAAAATAGTGCTCTATTTAAAAGAAAATATTCTGTGGCATTTGTTAAAACTGATATCAGACGCGTCACTCGAGTAAATGTACATTTTTGTTTAATTCCACGTTCACACGACACCGACAAAATTGTGCCGAAATACAATATCATTGGATCGCGTCACAAATAAATTAATGTTTGAATTTAATTCATTTTGTGTTCAGACGTTTCACTTAATGAAAGACATAAATGAACATGAAAAGTGAAGCGTCACATATCTGCTTATGGAAATGACAGCTCTTAAAGTTAAGCTCTTAGAGTTTGTTTACCTGTGCCGCACCGGTCGACGTCATTACGTCAGCGCCGGCTGTCGCTGAAAACCAGCGCTGAGGCTCTGTCCTGCATAGGGTCGCAGCATAATGCTGAGCGATACCCGTTTTGCGTGAATGTGACGCATGTTTTCCCCAACCTTTTGTATTTTTTTGTGTTTATTTTCTTTTTTGCGTCATGTTTGCCGCAAATAAACGTATTTTCTTTCTTCTTTCTTTCTTTCTTTCTTTCTTAAGGAGGCGTATGTGTTGCTTCACTAGTTTTTACACATAAACCATGTTTCACTTCATTAAGCGAAGCATAGTTTAAGCAACGCTTTAAGCTCAGCTTCATTAAGCTCGAGATTAAAAGAAATATAAAACAGGAATTTAAAGCAAGATAAACACTCACGAGAAAATTCAAGTATATTTCATATCAAACCATGAATTTCAAACATTCCAGATAATATGTTCGAGATGCATTCAAAGCAATATTTGTCTTCGTAAGCTCCGGTATTCGTATAACGTTCATAGATTCTTTTGTGTACGGAATTCAGTTCCGGACGATAAAATATAGGAACATCCCCCAGGCTCACCTGTCGACGATATAAAACCAACATAAAACTACCCATTTTTATTGTTCTGCTTTAACCTTTACTGCCTCTACGATCATATGAATATGTTTCAGGCACTTTCAGGCCATGGCACTCATATTTTTCAAGGACATAAAGTTTGGTTTATAGAGGTTTGTGTATGCGATTTTCTCAAGGGCCACCCATATGGAGATGAAGTATGGAGAACCGAACCCTTGGAGAAATAAGCAGATATTTGAAAGGACGTCAATCATCGGATTGGATGGTTATGACTATCCATCTTGACGGATCTTCATGCGGCTATTGTCAGAGCATTCGAGTTTGATCGTGCTAATAGGTCACCCTATGATATATAATAAGAGGATTGCTCTTATTGTAGGACTGTGCGTTCTACGTAATTTGTTAACGATATAAACGCTGTTTACGAATTCACTCAACTGTAACATGTACCCACGAGAAATTACGTTAAACAAATTCATTGATGACGCCCAAAAAACAACATCAAAAACGCAATTACCATTCGTTTCAAAAACATTTGCTAAACAAAAGCAAACAGTTAAAATCGCTTTGTGTCCAATTGATCAAATTGCATGATTTAGAGTATTAACGAGTGTCGTTCAAAATGGATTTAATTTCATCCTGTTTCGAGTACGAATTGATATTCTGGATATTCTGGACCAATCGCAACGTTGGCATATGTCGTTTAATTTGAGGATTAATAAATTCAGCTACGTTTCTGTTTTAGTACCAATCATTTGTGTATTTGGAAACTGTTTTAGTATTAGACTAGGATAAGCTAGATTTAGTCAAAAGCTGGACTATTGAAATAGTAAAGCTGGTAAATTTTTTGATGCATATTTTATGTGAATGTCAGTAATAATGATGATGATATCTCATTACAGTAAAAATGTCATATTCATGAAAATCAAGTTGCTTAGGTTTATCTATACATGGGAAGTCATATTAACGAATCGAAAGATACTCTAGGCTAACTATAACGATCCATCCGTCTGACTAAATTTTGAAAGAAACCATAATTTTATGCATCAGAATTACCAGATATTGAATGAATAATGTAATTATATGCCTTGTCGAGACAAAATTAAAATATCCAAAGTTTACATTGAACTCAGAATTTTAAAACTCATTTGCGGATTATTTCTCGCTTTATTTAACTTTGTCATCAAGATTTTAAGGACTCGAGGGTTCATGGTCGCTTAATTATTCGTGAACGAAATGCAAAGCTTTTATTTAGAAATTGTAAGGTTTTTATGCTCAATTTCTCTGTTTCAGAACGTGCTACAGTAATAACGATGCCTAAATTACTCCGTTCTGTAATACGATCTATTCGTGAAGTATTAGTATTATTAGTATTTCACTAAACAACGATCACACAAGAACCCGACCCTTTATTGTTCTCAGCTCTGATAACCGATAAACTCTCAGAAATCCTATCTATAGCTACTCCATCTACATGGTAGTTCGACATACCCACAATAATTAGCCGAACATCAATTCAAATTATAACTCTTCAAACAGTAGACGAACAATTCAAACCTGCAAGATCTCATCTCAACGCGCCCTCGGGATTCCAAAACTTGATCCCTAACTAACTCAGTCTTCATTATACATTGAACAAATACATCTGTTTGCGAAGGATCCCTAAAGGCTCAGTTATCGGAGTTCATTGTGATTACCGTCCAACTTTTCATTTTATTTGAAAACCTTTATTGGAGTAAACGGATGGAACTTGTTATATTTCTGTTTGATTTTTTGACAATTAATAAGTTAAATATTTGGAAAGTTAAGATGATTCGATCAAAGTTTTGGAGTAAAATGTTGTTTTATTTTGTAAACTTAACTTTTAATGATTAATAACTGTTGCGGGTTTTACTTCCGCTTTTTAGAGCAATAACATTTTGTCAGATTTTACTTTGTCATTTAAACTTATGTTTGCATAATATTTCACATTTTATGTTTATGTTTTATTTTTGACTTGTAATATCTAAATGTTATGTTTACTGGGACGACTTGTTGAAATCTCTTACCCATAGATTATGACTAAAGACTATGACATAGTACTCCTTTTTAGCATCCCTTACACATGTCTCGCCATCATTAATAATAATTCCTAATTATTATGACCGTAGCTCTCTGTAACCTCAGATAATTTCAACGAACAGACTATTCAGAACCAGCACTTCCAAAATTTCCAAAAACCACACGTGCTCCCATATTCATGTAGACGTACACTACCTTCCATTATCACAAACACAAATCAATTCCTGAATAGATAACGCGGTTAAGCATACAACGGGGAACTGGGAGCCCAGTATTCAGGATCCGGTGGTAACCACAGGAAATTGGCAGGGTAGCAATACGTTACGAGTATTATTCATTGGTGCTTCCGGCCGGCTTCCTTTTTACGCCCAATTTGAATATAGCGATGTTAATTTTGTTATTGGTTTCGGGGGAATGGTAATTAGCGCTTTTATTTCTGTGCAGTGTTGAAGGAATTTTAAATCGTGTTACTTCGCGAGTTTTCTTTGCATTAATTAGGTATTTTGTTATTTTTTTGTTTTCTCTCTGTTAAAGCTTCAGCATAATGTATTTACAGATAAGAATAAAGATCAAATGTGTATAATTAACAATGAAAGAATTGTTATTAAGGAGAACTTTTAAAATGTACTGGTTTAAAACCTTGACCGATCTACAAACTATAATCCCAGTAGAAATAAGTATCTAGCCAAATCTCTAGATCGCTAGAAATGCTAAACTAAATTGAACTCCACAGGAGCACCTGTGGTTGGTAAGCGGAACTCACGTAATGAATGTTACTGCATTCTCAGGAGTCTTGCCTCAACTGTGGTTACTGCTGATTCAGGACTTAGTTTCAGATGTTCGATATTAAAACGAGGAATTTGTGTTTAATTTAAGGTAAGTATCTATGTTTTACTTGGGTATAAGATTTGTAACGAATAGAATGGTCGGTTCATTCTTTCCCTTGGGTATATATAGTTAGCTGCTTCTATAAAGCAACAGTTACTTTTTAGAATAAGATGATATTATATTGTGATGGACTATACTACCAACTAACCAATGGGTGCGATATGAACCTCTGAACAAGCTCTTCAAAGAATGTTGAAATAATGGCATTGGTTTTTGTGTTCAAATGAGATACCTACATTTCAATTTCTGTAGCAATCTCGACACCGCCACCAAATTATTCTTAAGGTGGATGCGCCAAGGCAGCCCGCGAAATAAAAATTTTCTTACGTTTTTTGCAATTTGCAGGTCAGTGTCAGGTTGTATGTTGGTCTAAATATTATTAGCGGCCGTAACAAATATGGGTTTACAGAATTATAAACATTAGATTCAGCAATACAACTCTCTAAGAAAGTGCCAAATGTCATGATTTCATGAAATAGTCATTCAATGCACTTATATGAACTTAGAAAGTTGTATTGCTGATTCTAGTGTTTATAATTCTGTACAACCTGACACTGACCTGCAAATTGCAAAAAACGTAAGAAAATTTGAATTTCGCGAGCTACCTTGGCGCATCCACCTTAAGGCCACATTAACTTAGTTCCAAAGTTCTAGAATATAACTTTTTAGTAATTCACTCTGAAATCAATACGGTATTAAACAAGATCTAAAAATATTCGCTATTAGGTACCTACCGCCCTGAAACTTGGTCCCCTGTCAAGTAATAATTGCTAAAACTTCGAGACAAGTTCGTGAAAGTACATGATATTGTTTGTACGAAGCCTGTTCAATGTTCAAGCTTGTTTGTTGTCATTTCCTGCAAGTTTTACTTGAACAACATGTTTAGGTGTAATTTGTGAAATACAGTAAAGTCTTGATGGGAAATAAAGACAAATTGAGACGTGACTGACGTACCAACATTAACTTTGACTGAAACTTCGTTTGATGAACCTGATATCATATCATTCGGTAAACTACCTTGCCATTGACGACACCAAAGGTGACGTATCCTATGTTCGTAACTGTAAAAACAGTAATTATGATCTTATTTTACTGAAATCAATGCCAATGATAAAATAAACCGGCTGCTGCAAGCTATGGAGACATTGTACATGTTCATACTAGTTACAAATCTAGAACATACATGATTCCTAAAATTCCTACCATTTCAACAAATAAAGAAAAACTAAGACGTCACCCTGCATGATTTACTACGGATATCTACTTCAAGTTGAGTCTCATCTCTCTTCTTCTTGTAAGCAAAAATATGGTCGCCCTTTGCGTTATCCATAAAGAAAGAACCCTGACATATTATCTTATGCCGGGAATTGTTCAGAGAGCTCTCAGGACACTTTTTTAGGAATTTACCATAACTAATGGCGGTGATGAAGAAGCCAAGCTGTTACGTGTTTTAAAACATTTAGAATACATACGTCATGGCTAACATTCCTACCATTTCAACCGTAATTAATTTTACAAAGATCAAAAGCATAAACGAGACAATGACACGAAATAACACGAAAGCAATAATATTTCTAAACGACAGCGCTGTAACGACCCATGTAACCCACATTCAGGCAATAACAGAAAGTATGAAACTGTAAGGTGGGCTTTAAATTTTTTTTTGTTAAGGCTGTCACAATGTCTTTCAAGAGTACTTAAAAAGACTTAGTGTAAAGGAGTTTTAGCCCGATTCTTTTTTATAGTGTAGTCATTAACGGTAAGAGGTTGTGGACAAACATTTTTTGTTAGAGAACAAAATCCTTTTGTTTTCCTAAAATTCTTACCTTATTACCATAAAACCGTATTTATCAGTTGTTTAGCCTAAACATCTTTCAAACATGACATTTCTGTATGGAGTTTGACATAAAACTGACATTGAACACGCGTTGAGCAAGTGTCTAAGTTTTTGTAGTTCGGCCCTAGTTTTTTATTGGATATGTCATTATATAACACTAATTTCTTCATCATTATCATTATCATCGTAACATTTCCGAAACAGATAACAAAATAATCAGAATCAGATAATTAATTCCGACCTGAAACAAAATAAAACGGCCACTCCATAACGGCCAACAATAGAAATGGCGATAGGATTCCAATTGTTAGAAGGATGGAAATCTACCATTATTTATGCACCACTGTGGTCTTCCAATCTAATAGCGTATTAATGCTAGAAGCTTGTCCTTGTCAACGGGATTCGTATTAATCCCACTCAGAGCTCTGTTTAGACCAAGAGTATTAAAGGGACTGTATAAGGAGCAGGAGATTTCGTGTAACTTTCAAGGGTACCCCATTGAAAAAGGTAAGGGCGGTATTTGGTTCAAGGGGTGGAGGATACCGTAGAAATCTCGACCTTGTTTGATATTGTTCGGATTGATCAAAATGGGTCAGTACGAAATATAATCGATCAAACAGAGCTATATTTAGAAAAGGCTTAACAATCTTAGGTAATAGGTTCTTAAACTTAATATCACGCCTTGTTTCCTCGAAGGGTTTGGTAGCAGTGTACCTATAGTACACCTTCGCCAGTTATGTTTAAGTGTCATGTAATAGAGACCGAGCCTATTACCATCAACCGGGCATAAACCCAGACTCCGAGCTACTACTGAGGAATTCTAAATAGAAAAACCTAATAACATTTTGCTCGACCTGGGAATCTAGCCCAATACCTCATGCTCAGTAATGGCACTTACCAGTTTACCAACGAGGCAGCTATATAAAATACATATAGAGTGAAAACAAATTATGCCCCTATTATTCTGCAGCTTAAGAATAACTTCTCACAGCGCTCGGTCATTTAACTTAATGTAACATGGAAGGACCCCACTGTGGCCTATTGGATGAATTAATAATCGAGGCATGTCTAAAATTTTTCATTCTTTGAAGATTGTTCAAGCTTAAATCTTATATTTTGCCAGTTTTAAATCTGAATTCATTTGCACTAGACCTTCTCAAAGAATAATATTAAAGATTGAAGGATCATAGAAAACTCTAAAAATGCAAGTGTTGATTTTTGACAATTAGACAGAGAAATTGATGTTGTATTGGAAATGTCGCTGGCAAATTATATGATTCGTCATTATACAAACGACGCCGTTCGTTTACAAACACTCGCAGTCATGCAAAGTTCCGAAGGCAAATTGACAACTCGTTCAATTGTTATAATTTCGACATTGATTTTTATTGTAGGGCGACTGTTATAAACCACAGGTTGGACAAATCAGACTTTATTCCAGCAATCAGGAACCTATGAAGACTTCAAATAAGAGTAAATTATAATCCAAATGTCCTTAACACACGTAGAATTTGCACTGTTTTCAATATTTTTCTTGGTCACAAAATTACTACTCGACGCCATGTTTATTTTTCTGATTAGAAGCCACGTGCGTGGTAAGTAATATAACTAAATACTTCAATTGCCGCGGCATTTAGTCAACGGCGTTTGAATTGCCCATAAAATGTTGTGACATTGACTATGCAATTTCCATTTTGGCTTCGGCATTTAGCATAACTACAAGCCTTTATAAACGGACGGTGCTATTTGTATGATGATGAATCATACAATCTGCCTGCGACAGATATATCAAGAAAAGATAAAGATGTATACGAGAGAATACGAAGGAAAATATATTAAATCGCTTCAAAAAGTTCTTTGAAGCCTTAGTTCTATTTCATGGGAATGTCCTAGACAAGGCCTTTGTTGGCTTTTACCTTCACTAGATGAAAGCGTATAGTTTGTTTTTCCAGAAAGTCACAACGGCCATACATATCACTTTATACAAGAATAAGTTCATGTTCTGCATTGTCAAGCTAGTTTCTGTTCATGTGCAATAAAATGAATGTTTGTTTTGTAAAACCTACTATTATTGATACAACATTTGATTTTGAAGTGGAATATACAAAAACTAAATATCTGTTAGTTCTTCCATATTACTTTGTAATGGGTTGGTAATAAATCAAGTCACTGTTGGACAAAATTTTTATTATCCTGTCTGTAACCAATAATTATCCAGCCCTCACATTCATGTCATTCATTACAACTCCGTTTATTATTATTTTTCTACTTCGTTTTATTTGGCCTTTCGGTCGTCTGGCGGCGAGATGGGCGGACGACAATGATGCCTTCGCGAGTGGAACCTGGATGCGGCTGGCACACAACTGATGATGGTGATGACTTCTTCTTCTTCTTCTTCCCGGGTATGAGAACTATATTAACCACAAACCTATAACAGCATATAGTAACAAAACAAAACCATCCAACACTGCCCGAACAAGTTGGAGCTAAAAGCGTTATCAATAGATCAATTAAGAACTTTTCACTGGACAGCTTCCTGTTTGCAACAAAACTTTCACTAGATTCCAATACTAAGCTCTCGTAATTTGAGGTCTAATCATTAAAAAGTTTGTGCCTTTTTAATCTCTTGGGATTTGCGTCTGATGTATGAATAGTTGGGGCCTAGAAGTACTTTAGGTAGAAATGGTTTAATACTTGAGTGTTCTGAGCAATTTGCTATGCAGATTAGAATTTCAGACATTGGATAATATTGTAGGCTCCCTATAATTGTAATATTCAATCAACAAGATGATTCTTTCTCATCCAAATGATTTAAGAATACTGAATCAATAAAAAATCGGGATTCAGGACTTAAACTTTGGACCGAAATAAATCGAAATAAAAGAAATATACCTAATGCTTTCAATTATTACGAAGTACAGCCAACAATAAGGCCAACGATATAATCACTGACAAGAACAATAACACCAAATCGCTTATTCTTAGAACCCTTACCTCATAATCCAACAAATATGAGCAGTCTATCGGTGTTGTCCTAACACCCAACATACGCAATTAATGTCCCATCCACGTCAAAATCAAACAAACAGTACAATTTCCTTGAATCGTTATCATTGACTATGATTACTGTTACTATAAGGCTGTATGCACATAGTGCTGGCAGTTTATCGAAGTGAGTCTGTATTTGAAATAGGATGAATTGGTTCTTAACTAGTACAATGAATTATTTGCTAGGAGTACTGCGTCGTTTATTCAAGTTGAATCAATTTGCTTTCTGCTTGCTATGCAACTAAATATCGATGGTTTTGATATTGCTGTCGAGTAAGTTATTAAGAGTGATTAAACTGATAGCAATGGTAACCAATAAGTCTACACAATAGTGACAAACCGCCAGAGAATCCATTTTGATTTGCTTCGGTAACTACCGGGAAAGCATTCTGCAAAAAAGTGTAATGAGCAATAAAATGCCACGATAAACTGAACACTGAACCTGTAAATCTTTGAGTAGTAGCATCATTTCTATTCACAAGAAATTGGTGTAATGTTATTACTGGGTTTCAAATTCTGTGTACATTATAGTTTGTTATTCCCCAAGACATTCGAAGTTGGCTTCCAGTCAACTTAGTCCTCTAGCGTATCGTTTGCTGTATGTGCATACTCCCTAAACGTGGCAATATGGTCGCGTGGGTAAACTCGCGTCATTAACCGACCGAGTTAATTGGTCCCCAGTCAACAAAGATTAAGGGTATGTTGTCTGGTGTTTTTTGTTTGGTCGGCTTTTATTGGAAACCGTAATTGGTTCGTGTCTAGGAATTATTGGCAGATACATATCGATGGTGTTATTTAATTTTGTGTTTCTTTTTTTAGGTTGGTTTTGTAATATGTGGGTACTGGAATTGTTGGTAAAACCGTGGGTTGAGTCTAGCTGGAAAGGCAGTTTGATTGATTTGATTTTATCAAAAAGTGCACCCATGTTTGGGTTTGTATAATATAAGCTGGTCAAAATTTTTTTTGTTTTTAATAACAAATATTTTCGAAGTAATTCGAGTAAGGCAAAAACATAAAATGTCACATGTACGAGCACAAAGGATATCGAATGTTTTTTTTTTCCTAGCCTACACTGTGCCCCTCCTGAGCAAAAGCCTCCCTCTTCTCCTTCCATCTTTCGCGAGCCTGCGCGTCCCCTTTTCAGTTTTAATGGAACCTATCCAGCCTCCTACGTGGTTTGCCGCGACCCCGCCTCATCGAACGTTAGTCTTATTTATATCAGATTGCAGAAACAACCCAACACACACTTTCTCCCCTCCTAGAAAAACACCGTCTTCGGCAAAAACCTTCAAATCCGTAGTCATAGTTTGGTCTACTATCATCGATACTATCACCGACTTCCCTACCTCAGTACCGAACGCCTAAACGAGGCGTTCTCGTGACTAACCGCTTGTAGCTTCAAAAAGCTACGGAAAGTTCCTTGAAATCCATTTCGGGGTCCTATCGCTGCCCAAATCTATGGCGAAATGGAAGTGACGAGTGGTTTTTGAACTACTCTTGCCTTAGTTTTGACCTCAATATTTCAAAGATGTACTCGTAATACTGATACGAGTAAGCCTTATTATGGACACATTAGTAAGTAAAAAAATAATCTGTTCTCGTAATCTGTTCGATTTATGCTCTAACACGTGTGACTCCGGATTTTTAATTTGTCTGTCTGTGGTGTCTTGTTTATACCTTTTGAGTCGTAGTTGGGTTTTAGTTTTTATTACTTTAATTTTTTTTTTATTGTTTTGTTTTTATAATATATATTTTTTTTAAATTTGCTCATTAAGCCCTTTCATTTGTTACCAATCATGGTACAATTAAAAAAAATTTTTTTAATTCCTTGCTTTATGTCCTCTAGAAAACGGCTCCAGCGGACAATCAAGACGCTTCCAACGATACCACATTTGCCAAATTGTGATGAGTGGTTTAGAAGATAGCAAGGAACAGATGAACATACATACATACATACCGGTCAAAATCATAACCCTCCTTTTTTCTTTGCCGTAGTCGGGTAAAAACGTGTGATTTTAAACAATAAATCAAGCTTTATTTTAAGTGTGTTAGACTGCTTTTAAATGTTTTTCTTCATACAAACATTCTACGAGATTTAATTTAATAGTAAGCACGATTGATCCCTGAGTGGCTTGATCATTTCAGATATTTTCATTTTCTCTTCGGTTAAATAAAAAGTAGTTACGTTATACTATACACATTTGAATTAATAAAACATTTATTTGGTTTAAACCAAACCACCAGGTAACCGACATAGTCCGAAGTATTGCCAAACTTAAGTGGCAGTGGGTACTGAGCAGAGTACATTGCCCTCAGAACAGATGGCCGATGAGGCCGAAAAGTTCTGGAATGGCGACCGCGTAACGGAAGACGTAGCGTTGAAAGGATCTGGTGAAGCATGGCACAGGAATCGGCTGGATGCGAGAATCACAGAACCGGTCGAAGTGGGAGGCATTTGTCCAGCAGTGGACATCTTTCGGCTGAAATGATGATGATGAAACCAAACCACTAAGATTTTCTAAGTTTTTATTAAATGTTAAAACATAATTTTTGTGACTTTCTTTTTTAGCAGTTCCTACGTTCGTGTAAGGTGACTATTGTAATGTTATATACTATACGAAAAACCTTAACCTGTCACTTATACTGCAGTTTTTGCAACCTTTACCTTTAAATTAAGTATGGTAATGTTTGAGCAAAACAAGGTATCACGTTGCTTTGGTGCTAAATTAACTTAATTGTTTTAGTTTAGGTTTTTACCTTGAGCTAATAAAACAAAGGAATAACATTGAGATGTATTTTTAGTTTAGTTTAGGCCAGAGAGCCTAGGCAAGTGGCAGTCGCTTACTCATGTCAATCCAATACATTTTGGAATTTTCCAAAATCATTATTGCTGATAGAACGTACCGTTGTCTAGGCTCTCTGGTTCGTTGTATTCATTAAATTTTTACTTATTTTTAATGTATACTGAGAAAAACGTACTAATTTTTTTTTTCCATATTTTAAATATCTTGTACTTATGTTTGTTTTCATTGCTTTAAATTCTCTCCTATCTTATTTCTTTACGTAATATTTTGAGTAAATATTTAAATACAATTACGTAAATATTTAAATACATTTACGTAATTGTTTATTTATATAGTTACTTTAAACAAAGAGAGTAGTATTTATTGGTATAGTAAGTTAGACCTTTTAGTTTTTTAGTCAATTTAGTATAATAAGTTACCCGATGTATATATTTTACGTAAATATTTAAATACATTTACCTACTTGCATACTAAACAGTTATTCACCGAGACTTCAGTTTACATGTACAGTGTTGCTCCTTACACTAATCTATCTAATCGATACGTCCACATATCGTCCATTAGAGGTGAGCATCGGAACTAAGATTACGTATGTGCCCCAGCTGCGCGCAGCTCCGAGCGGTTACCAGTCGAGCTCGAAATGGTTACCTACAAGTTGTAGTAACATCGACTTGAAATACGATATCAACAATGTTACATCTTGATAGTTTGTTCAAATTACGGAAGGGAAGGGAAAAGATTTTATATTTTCTAACAATATTGTCCTTTCTTTTTAATTTATCTCGATCCTGTGGAAATGTACGGTTAAAAAGTATTCTATGTCGTATTCCTAGTTATGGTTTAAATAGGTTTTTATCTGTAGTATCTTATTTATCTTATATAGATTCTTTTCTACCTTGTGAATGTGAGAACGTCGTAGGCTTAGAGAACATAAGACTTTTTTTTTTTTTATGAACTTTACCTGAAACTTTTTGAAAGGCCTACACTGTCCTCCCATAACTATTAACACTGTAATTCGAACATATTGTAAAAGCCACTTATCTAATAAAAGAGTAACCATGGAGTTTCTTGCTGGCTCTTCTCCATAGGAAACGACCAATTGGAACCGTGCACCTAGCTTCTGACGTTTCATAAGTGCCCATGTAGGCTTATGTGAAATAAAATATTTTGATTTTTAGTCTACCCGTGTGCCAAATTCATCTAAATCAGTTGAGCTGTTTTAACGTGAAAGCGTCCCAAGCAATCAAACAAACAAACTCACTTTCGCATTTATAATATTAGTTAGGATGGCTCGCCCCTATTACATGGTACTTAAACTTAACTGGCGAAATGTGGGAGCAAATACTATAGGTACACCCCTTTTTTTTTTTTTTTTTTTTTTTTGAGGGTGGGAAATCATCCAATGACTTCTCCCGCTCTGGGCGGAGCGGAAGGGCGTGTCAGACTTTTACTGACTAAAACCCACCCGTGTTCCTTCATTTGCCTGTTGCCAAGGTCCCGGTATCCCTTTCGGACTTTCCCGCAACCCTGGCAGGCATCGGTCCTATTGGACCCCGTCATTTTTGCTGACATCTCTTTGAGGCGCGCGTGGAACACGACGCGCCATCGACCCGGGCCTGGTCCTTATCGGACGGCGAGCTGCCCGTTGCTCGCCGTCCGCAAGCCCGCGCCTATGGTGGCCGGAAATCCGCCTGGGATTCCCGACGCCCAGGGCGTCTCCAACGGCGGTGGTTAGGGGCGTGAGGGCGCAAACTTTGCCTTTCCCTCACGCGTTCCGCCTCCTCCTTCGCGAGCATTACTGCTTCGCAGAAGGAGGTGACGGCTTCCCATGCCCTCTCGCTCCGTACCATGGCCTGAACCAGGGCCGGACGCGAGAGGTCACCGCCGCCAATCGCCTCCGCGAGGACACGGCGGTGCTCCGCCCAAGCAGGGCACACCTCAACCGTATGCTCCACCGTGTCCTCCGGGCGATCCACACAGTGGTGACACCCGGGCGTTTCCTCCCGCCTAATCCTACACAGGTACCTCCCGAAGCTGCCATGTCCGGTGAGGACCTGTGTCAGGCGGAAGGTGAGGACGCCGTGGCGCCTCTCTATCCACTCCTCAAAGAGGGGACTTATCGCCGCTATTGTGGCGTGCCCAGCACTGGGTTGCGACAATCGCACTCTCCATGCCGCCATGAATAGGTACACCCCTGCCTAGCCCTTCGGAGATTACAGGCGTGATGTTATGTGTTAAGTTTATAATGAGAAAGCATTTTCTACGAACAGTTATAACTTTATAAAATAAGATACTATCGATACTACTAGCACATGGATTTTCAAAACATAAAAATAAACAATAATTATAAAGTCAGTTCTAACATGAACGAATTCAAACCTTTTCCATTCTATCTATCCCTAGAAACTCATAAATCAGTCTGTCCCTAACTTATTGTCTCTCAATAAAAACCTCATTCATAGTTTTAATCTCACCAGGGTCAACCAAAGAAAAGACCTCTGCCCTTTAGATGACATGGTAATTATTTGTTACCAATTTTGTTTTAGCTTCACCGAACTAAGATAATTAATTAAAAAATGCTTTAATTCTTGCATAATAAGATTTCTTCTAGCTGAAATAGATACACAAAAGTCGTATTTATTAATAAAAGATTAGGCATCTTTTTTGCAAAAATAAGTAAGTAATAATTCAACAGCATAAGTAAACAAAAATCCGAATTAATTAAATTTTTAAATGAACTTAAGAATTCTTATAAAAATTTAACTTAAGAAATTAATAACGTTGGCAAAAATATTATGAACAAGATTCATGGAAGAAGAAAAGGAGGTCTTTGCCCTGCGGTAGGACAACATAGGCTAAAAACCAAAAAAAAATAAACTTAATAAACGACTACTAAGTTATTTTTAAAAATCGGGAGGTCTGCCATAGGCGAATAGGAATAGATATAAATGGACTAACAGGCCATCCTGTAACCAAAACCATAATGATTACAAACAAGAGAAACCATCATTAAAATCACCAGTCACAATCACAAGTCAAACCCGATCACAACACTAATCCCAATCAATCGGCTAGTAGGTACATCACTAATCCTTTACACACTAAGTCAGTGCCACACTAAAGCCAATTAGGGAATGCGGCCCGTCCAAACACAGCCGGTTAATGATTAAAAGCAATTATTGATAGAACCAGACAATTGATGGAGGTAGCTACTCGTATGTATCGTTATAGGACAATGGAATACGTTAATCAAGGCGTGTTTGACAATTTGCTGAGGATGATCTTGGTCATGCTAGAATTCTTTGTTCTGATGATGGTAAAGAAGAATAACTGGCCACTTAAGGATAATAGATTTCATGAAATAATTATAAATTACCTCTATTTCCATGATGTTACATTTTAGTAGGAAATTTGGCCGTATGTAAGCATCATGTGATCTAAAGATGAAATCCAAACTCCGGGCTGTTACTGAAATTTTTCTAATGGAATCCCCAAATGAAAAATGGTATCACTGATGATAAATTTTCAGTTTATCGTGTCAATAACATCTTCTTGTAATGCTTCATCGTCTATCTGGGGGCCAAGTTTAGCAGTGATTTTTATGTATCCTGTTTTTTTTTTATATAGTCACTTTTTCTTTCGACCGGCATAAACTTGTTAAACAAAAGCCTTGTCATGCAAACCATTCCCCCTTTCGAAGCTTCACCTACCGATGGGAGAACATTTAATTTCCCACTAGCCGGCGCAAATTATGACCGCCATTATTCTTAAAAGTAATCTCATGCAGTTTCTGTAGAGAAATATTCTCATTTTTTATTTATATTTGCCTTTATTTGCATAAAGTAAATAACATGATACGATGCTGTAACGAGAACTTTTTGTATCTACTTGTTTATTTTTTATCGCTTTAATTGGCGATTGCAGTAATTGTTGCTTTTGCTACTGATTGGGAAATTTTATCGTCTTCATTGGGGTGTAAATAAATGGCTACTGGACGTAGGATTACTAATGACCGTTCTCTGCTGATTGGCTAAGAAACGAATGATAAATTAATGAATGCATATAAAAAGTTATTAGAAATTAAGACGGCTGACAGGACAACTCAGCTTCATATAAAACTATCTGACTTTAATCTATTTCTCGATAACTACTCGATGGACAAATTCAATATGAAGAAATGGGCCGTAAAATTCCAGAAGTCCCATAAAATTTGTCTCTGAGAGATGGGTCTTCCCATGGGACACTAAAACTAATGTCCCTAGACAGATCTTTATGTCATTATTACCTTCGACAGTACCTTTGATTCAGAGTAGTATGCCATTTTATGAAGCTGTTCATGAATTCTTATTTACGATGCAATTTTTTTTTTATTAAATGGATGAGATTATTGATTCCTTTAACTGTTACTCACATCAAAAAGGCACACTAAAAGTAACCCAGAAATTACCATTAATCAAATCTTTTCATACACAATTATCACATGTTGATAACACCTTTTTACCAACAATAGCTCCATTAATTACAAAGCAGCATGTGAAGCCGCCACTCACAGACAAGATCGTTAATACTCGGGCGAGGAGTTGTCACTAATTTGTACCGGCCCGGATGACGGGCAGACAAACGGTCTGATTGACGGCCGCTTCATTAGTGAGACGAGTGAAATTCGAATGTGTTCCTCTTATGTGCGAGTTTTGTCTTTAGGTCTGTTGGGTCCTTATAAGGGGATTGAGCAGCTCGTGGCTAAGTAATAACAGCCACGCGGGTTGATCAGGTTAAGCTAAAGGGATACTGGGACCTTGGCAACAGGCAACTGAAGGAACACGGGTGGGTTTTAGTCAGTAAAAGTCTGACACGCCCTTCCTCTCCGCCTAGAGCGGGAGAAGTCATTTGATGATTCACAACCCTCAAAAAAAAAAACATACCGAGACTCCTCCGTGCCTAGGAAAGCACGTTAAGCCGATGGTCCCGACTGACAGTCATGGATCTTTGACAGTCGTTACGGGTCCTGACCTGGGACCTCATGTTCATGCGCTTGCAACTACTGGACTATCGAGGCAGTCTGACTAAAATATCAATCCTCCAAAATTCAATTCATTACATTTAAAATATCCCAAAGATCGATACGGCCGTGTCACAAACCTGTGATGGACGAACAACCGACAGTCGCTTCATTAGTGAGTGAGTCGGGAACGATTGTGAAATTCTAATGTACCTACATTTTACTTGTATGTATGTGTTAGTGTGTGTCGAGTTTGGGTTTAAATAAGGCCTGTATTATGTATTTAGATAGCCTAAGCTTTTAGGGTCTTATTAATAATTGCTGTTTAGATAGAAAGCCATTCTTAATAAAAAATTGAATAATTGGTCATTATTTTATTTATTTATTTGGGACAAACAAACAGTAACACATTATATCTGCGCAAATAATATAAACAAAGATATAATATAAATGTGAAACTCACACCGTTATCCACAGCATTTTATCGTCTAGATATAACATTTCTTTGGTGAATGAAATTATGACTTCAAAACGTCAACTTAGAATGTGGAAGACTTGATCTTATGGTGCAATTTAGGTACCTATGGCCTATGACTGTGGAGTACACCTAAATTCCATGCAATAATTCCAGGAATCTCACTCAACTCACTTCCAAAAATTATTACGTATTGCTTGTCACCTTAAATCAATCTGCCTAGTTTTTCCCAACTATACTGGGGCCGGCTTCCAGCCTAGCGGGACGCAGCTGACCAGTATTTTACATGGAGCGACTGCCTTTCTGACCTCCTGGGTAACACGATAACCCTTGGTAAGACTAGCTGTCAGACTTACTGGGCTTCTAACTGTGTTGACAGCCATTACGGGTGTAACGACTGTCAAAAATCTACGACTGACATCCGGGACCAACGGCTTAATGTGCTTTCTGAGACATGGAGGGGTCTTGATATGGATAGGATGGTTCGTGGATCATCACCCATCCACGAACCGTCTGCGGCAACTGCAGCTTAACCTTCGATCGATCCGTACGACTGTAATCATTTAGCCACGAGCCCCTCTCTATTGTTTATCACCCATGTATTGAAATTCCAGTAATACCTGGTTGTAATACACATGAATTTTGCCTAGTTTTTCAACATGTTGAATTCACAACACGACAATTTATTTTCTAGAGCACTCGTATGGATTAAGTTATTAAAAAAAAATGCATACCAACATGCAATTAGCATGCCTGTTTAACAAATGCTCACAAAAACATAGTTTTTAACTGGATAAATATTAATATTCAGATGTATTATAAATCTTACTATCTTCGACGTATAAGTAGGGTTATAAATAAAGAGATTTGAGCAATAAAAGTTAAGCCGATTGATTGATACAATATCGACATTTAAAATGGCCGATTATTCTTGGGAATGAAAATAAAAATATTATGGAAATATGAAGTAATGTGTCAGTTGTGAATTTATCAGCATTTTGTCACAAAACTAATCAATGTTATTGCATTTTAATTCAGAATTTGTACGAATAATTCAAGATATATGACATTTCAGTAAGCCAAATTGAGCGATAGAATGTTTTCATTTTCGTTAAAAAAAGATATTGTTTTTTGTTTTTTTTTATTTCTTTAAGTTACCAGTCCATCAATATTGAAGTGTAATTTATGCTCACAGGTAGAATTTAATAGCTACCCATGATCAAAGTTTGTAGAGATGTTAGTCAGAAGAAACCAAACTCAATCTGTGTGGTTCTTTCCTCAAAAGATCCTTTTAGACGCTAATCTACATGGTCCGAATATGGGCTGACCCTAGATTATGTCTGGATTTTAAAAGAGACTGCGACCTCTGAGTTTTTTGCGGCCTTTCTTCTCCGAGTAGTCAGATAGGAAACGCCGACCTCATCTACCTTAATTTTACACGACTACCCAAAAAGAAAGTGTAATGTTTTCATTAATATTTTTAATATGACGTGTAAATGTGATTCCGTTAACCTATTTACAGAATAAACAATTTCATTTCTATATACCGTAATTTGGCAAGTAAAATTAGTAACCCTTTTGCCAAACTTTTTTAAAGACTTCAATTTACTTTACTTTACAATAAAACGGTTTTTCACCTGCCTTTCAATAATTTTACCCACCACATAACAGAACTAACTGCATAATCCTTTTGCCTACAAATTCCCAGCCAAGAGGCGCGGCAAGTAAATGTGATAAAAACGTCTGCGATCCAATCAGAGCAGGCTTTAAGATCCACTGCGCTGAGATTACACCGTACCATGGAGTTATGGAACGAAATTCACGAACGGGTATTATCTTGGGGCAATGAAAATAGCGACTATTTTAAAATACCATTATTTTAATTGGTTCCGTACCCGAAGGTTACCAAACGGAACCCTATTATTAAGCATCCGCTGTCTGTCTATTGGTCTGTCTGTCAGCGGGTATCTCATGAACCATAATAGGTCTAACGTTGAAATTTCAGTTGAAATCACAGATTGTTTATTTGTATTGCCGCTATAGCAAAAAATTAAAGTAATAAAAACTAGAACCCAGCTACGCCTAAAAAGGTATAAACAAGACACCACAGACAGACAAATAAAAAATCCGGAGTCACACGTAATCTGTTCGATTTATGCCCTAACACGTGTGACTCCGGATTTTTAATTTGTCTGTCTGTGGTGTCTTGTTTATACCTTTTTAGGCGTAGTTGGGTTTTAGTTTTTATTACTTTAATTTTTTTTAAATTATTTTGGGGTTAAAATATATATTTTTGAAATGTGCTCATTAAGCCCTTTCATTTGATACCCAACATGGTACGATAAGTCAATTTTTTTTTAAGTGCCTGACTTTATGTCCTATAAAGGGCGCCATTTTTAATTTAATGTGACGTCACATAGCCTATAACCAGCGGACAATCAAGACGCTTCCAACGATACCTCATTTGTCAAATTGTGATAAGTGGTTTAGAAGATAGGAGGGAACAGATGAACATACTTACATACATACATACATACTTACATACATACCGGTCAAAATCACACATACAGAACCCTTCGTGTGTGAGTCCGACTCGCACTTGCTGGTTTTTTTTTTTTTCAACTAGGTGAGATGCAGTAGGCGTCGCTTGTCTTGCTTCCAAGTTGAAA
Source organism: Lithophane leautieri (assembly GCA_949152455.1). NCBI lineage: Eukaryota > Metazoa > Arthropoda > Insecta > Lepidoptera > Noctuidae > Lithophane > Lithophane leautieri. The sequence continues at coordinate 14,825,824 of OX424477.1, read as the reverse complement.
TCACACGCTCGAGTCGAAAGTACTACAAAAGATCATGCCATGGAGAAAATATTTGACAGTCAGCAAAGTTGGTAGCGTTGTATCGACAGTAGTGGTAGGTGTCTTGACCTTTTGGCTACCGGTTACATAAGTCGCGTCGACTATTATTTCAACTTCTATACTCCATTCGAAATAAGATTAGATTTTTAAATAAGCCTTTTTTACGGTCCATTCAACCGATTTTGATTTCTATTGCGTTAGTGGTATGGCAAATGGCAGCTGCAGTAAGCAGTTGGTATTTTGTAACCTTTTTTTTGCTTTTAAATGCCACCTTTTTATGCCTACGGTATAGAAGCCAAAATCGATTGAACGGACTGTGAAAAGGTTTTTTTTAATGTTTAATCTTATTTCAAATGGTGTATACGTACACTGTACACGTGCAGGACTTCCTAAAACGGTGCAAAAGCTGTTCCGTGCTGCTATATTTGGAGCGTAGGGCAGTCGCTGATAGGGATGATATTTTGTACACTTGTAAAGAATCTCTCAGTGAAATGAAGCCGAGTTTATATTCTCACACTAAAAGAAAATACACTTTGTATAAACTGTTTATCGTTAAGAAAGCGTTGATTGAATTATGAATGCGAGTTGCTGCAACTGTGAACGTGTTTGTAAATAAATATGGAATGAAGGATTTCGTTGTATTTATTTTCGAAATAAAGTATTTTCGTACTTGGGGAAACCTGTATAGTATAGTGTACAGACAGACATGTCACATGCAAAAATATCCAAACCGCAGCAAATTCTTCTTCTTCAAATAATTAGTTACTTATTGAAAAAAGAAAGATTTGAAAAGAATTTTAGCTTATCAGGCAGTAAGCAGTTCAGGCAATAGTTATTTCTGTATGTAAGTAGATCTTACACCAGGAAACTTCTGACACCAGGTTAGTTACTAACCACACGAAAAGACGAAGTGTAGATCTTTTGCACGTCAATATTTCGTCGCCGGCATTTCGCAGCTGACTGATAAGAAATGCTGAAATATACTCAGAAGTCATGGTCTCTTTGAAAGTCCAAGCATTTTAAGTGAGTCTAACAATGCATGGCCATGTCTGGAAAAGTCTTTTAAAGAAAGACCCATTGCAGCTTTGAGTTGACCTGAGGGCCAAGACAAGTGACAATCGCTTCGAAAGCGTTTCGTATTTCTACAACGACTTTCAACAGGATTGACATAAGGTTTTCGATAGCTTAAGTCAGTATTATAGATTTTTGCCTTTTCCATCATCGTTATCGCTGGTAGAATGTCACTTTGTCTAGGATCTCTGTCCTCTTTAATTCTAATTTCGAACTCGACTGTAAAATTTTGACAGATAAAATTTCCGTTACGAACATATTATATGATCCATAATTATTCTTTATGAAAGTATCAACAGGTTTACTGGCCACAATTCTACAGAGAGAGGCAAATACTGAACGCTTCGTTTAACCTTCGATTCTTGAAAGGAAAATTGTCGGAGGTACTCGTGAGGCCTCGATAAGTTCCTGCCTACGCGTTAAAGTACACACTTTAGTTTTTTCTAGCTTTGGTGTTGGAGCAGTTAGGAAAATGTGAATGGTTTATTTCCTGCACCAATTATTTAGTTGTCCATTTTATAGCTTGTGAATGGTATTTATCGAAATTGGTCCTTTACGCAAATAGACATTATTGAGAATTTTTGATCAGCAACCAATCTGGCTGACTAAATCCTCTTTTCACCATGACTTTATTTAAAGTTATTAGCTCTTATAAAACTGGCATGTCAGAAGGTATTGAATGTTGCTCTCTAAGCTCTTGATTTAATCCATAAGACCATTAAAGGGCCCTTGAAAAGTATTATCATACTAAAAAGCGTCTGTGAAAACGGCTTTAAACATTAATTTTGAACGATACTTAAACATAACAATACCTAATTAGCACTTAGCTGCTTTAAAATTACCTCAAGAACGTCTGAAGTTTAAGAAAGAAACGGAACATAAGCTTCTCTAAAAAAATAACGAAGCCAATCTCAGACCAGAAAAGGGTTTTAATTTATAAAATTCTAATAACGAGCTGGATGGCGGCCGGAAAGAAGATTAGAAATTAATCCTAACTAATGTTATTAATACGAAAATCTGGTAATTGGTAGTTCAATCACGTTCCGATGAGGGAGCTTAGTTTTCTTTTATTTTTGGTTGACGTTGTGAGGAAACGTCGTGGCAGTTTTGTAGGAATTTTGCAGCAATTTTTTTCTTATTTTAATAACGGTAATTTGCTCTGTAGCAGGACCCACTTGCACCAAAAAATTTATACCTGTTTTCATTTCATTTTTTTCTCTTTATTTACATGGATAAATGATTTGATAATTTTCTTTATTATTGCTTTTAATTATTATTCTTTGTATGAATAAATTCTAATTTCAATAAGCTATAAATATGTTATGTAAGCCGTTTTTTTGTGCATGTGGTGTTAACCTGTAATTAATTGTTGCACTTGAATATGTTACTCTAGTTATTAAATCAGAAATGTATATAGTGTAAACAATTGTTGGTTAACCCAAATAAATAAATAAAAAATCACTGAATACATTTAGCGCTATAAAAATCTAATTTAGTTGATAAAGATAGAATGATGTGTTAAATATTGTTTAGCGCTAAACGCCTTCAGTGATTAGTGGTGCAAGCCGGCCTTAGAGTTGTAGATCTTTTGTGTTTAACTATTGCCTCTCATTTTTCGAAAAACTAAATCGTACCTATAAGTTATCAACCAGGGGGCCAAGTCTACTAATTTACAAACGTGTCAATAGTCTCACAATGATGAGTTTTTGACTGCGAGACCATTGACACGTTTGTAAATTAGTAATAGACTTGGCCCCCTGAGCACTGACATCATAAGCATAAACATAATCAGCCCATAATGTCCCCACTGCTGGGACACAGGCCCCCTCTCGGTGAGAGGAAGGAGGCCGTTACATACCACGTGGGCCCAGTACGGGATCGTAGATGTCACATGTCTTCGAACTTTAGGTTCTAGGATATGCCGGTTTACTCACGATGTTTTCCTTCACGGCCTGTCATAAAATTATTGAAAAAGTAAAGAAAAATTGGTGAGAAATTAATCTAGAAATGGTACAAAAAAGATTTATAGTTAAAATAATTTCGATTTTACTGTATTTGACAGTAGTAAAACTCATCATAGAACGAAAGTAAGAAAGAAAGAATAAAGAACACACAATGTTTGTGTGCATCATCTGCCTAGCCTTTTCCCAACTATGTTGGGGTCGGCTTCCAGTCTAAGCAGATGAAGCTGAATAACCACTGCACACAACCCTGTTACTGAATAACACGATACCCCTTGGTAAGACTGGTTGTTCGACTTTCGGGCTTCTGACGACAAAGATCTACAAATGACATCCGGGACCAACGGCTTTACGTTCCTTCCGAGGTAGGGAGGAGTCTTGGTATGTTAACGCGGCAAGCATAGCCTAACCTGATCAATCCACCCGTACAGCTGTTTTACTTAGAACTTAAACTAACGAACGAAACACATTTATAGCAACAATTACAGCTTTGATAGCATTTGATATTTTAACAGTTAACAGCATCATTCCGATTGACTGTATCCTAAATCCCACTTACCCTAATATACTCGTACCAAGGGTAAAACACCCCTTAATAAATTTTACTGATAACACTCTTTAGGTTATGTCCGTACGTGGCTAGCCTACGTGGAAGCAGTAATGCTCGCAAAGGAGGAGGCGGAACGCGTGAGGGTGAGGCAAGGTTTGCGCCCTCACACCCCTAACCGCCACCGCAGGAGACGTCCTGGGTGTCGGGAATGCCAGGCGGATTCCCGGTCACCGTAGGCGCGGGCTTGCGGACAGCGATCAATGGGCAGCTCGCCGTCCGATAAGGACCAGGCCCGGGTCGATGGCGCGTTGTGTTCCACGCGCGCCTCAAAGAGATGTCAACACAATTGGCGGGGTCCGCTAGGACCGATGTCTGTCAGGGTTGCGGGAAAATCCGAAAGGGATACCGGGACCCTTGGCAACAGGCAGCGGAAGGTACATGGGAGGTCCCGCCCAGAGCGGGAGAAGTCATCTGATGATTTCCCAACCTCAAAAAAGAAAAAAAAAGAATTTGCTCCATTAAAAAGCTTTTTTAAGGAAAAGTTTCGTGAAAATGGATGTGGTGAAGGGTAGCAGTAGAGCAAAATATTAAACTGTTTGTGTTTGTGGTTTGTGGCAAAGTCAGCGGCTCGGGTCGATCGATCAGGTTAAGGTACGCTTGCCGAGGTTGGTCCGCGGATGGATGACCATCTTTACATACGGAGACCCCTTCGTGCCTCGGAAAGTACGCTAAGCCGTTAGTCAAAGTCAAAGTCCAATCATTTATTTCAATGAGGCACATTTAAACGTTTGGTCGCTGCTGTTATTCGTGGAACTTTGACAGTCGTTACGGATCGTCAGAAGCCTGAAAGTCTGACAATCAGTCTTACTAAGGGGTATCGTATTATCCAATAACCGGATTATGGAGGTCAGTTATGTAGTTGCTCCATGTAAAATACTGGTATTCAACTGAATCCGGTTACACTGAAGCCGACCCCCACATATTTGAGAAAAGGCTGGCCAAATGATGCTGGATAAATCGATAAGCTATGAGCAAAATTTGCAGTAGTCAAAGAAATTTATGATTGCATTGATCTTAACCTGGCTATAATCTGTGCACGTGCATGATCACGGTGTCTTCATTCATCTCTGAGCGTCACGTGCTCTATTTTTTTTTTTTTTTTTGGTTTACGTAAAGGTTCTCCTCTTTTAATGTTACTCTTTGCCTATCGTTTAAAATAATAAAAGTCTCATGAATAATTAATTAAAAGTAAAATGCGACTAGCACCATCTTTTTACAAAAGACATATTTTAAAATGAACTCTAAAAGCTTCAAGGCGATAGAATAAATTGTTTTCGTGGTGTAAAGGAAAAATGTAACTGTGATAGTGGGGTTAAGTTCTTTTTAAGAATACTTGCAATGTGTGGTTCTTATAATAAATCCTGTTCTAGCACGCCTCTATGTTTACAGAATGTGCTTAAGTTGAAACTAAGTTTGTTTATAATATTATTTAATCCAGTACAGAATTTTGCAGTTTAAAATGAGCCAGATCTATCTCATTAAAATGAGCCAGATAAACCAGCGCTGTCTCGCATAGGGTTGCAGCATTATGCTGAGCGATGGCCGTTTTGCGTGAATGTGACGCATATTTTCCCGCAACTTGTTATTTTCGTATATTTGTCCTTTGTCAGCGTTATGTTTGCCGCAAATAAACGTATTTTCTTTCTTCCTTCTTTCTTTCAGTCATAATTCTTCTATTCTTTAGAGTTTATCTCGTTTTTTCTCTAATAAGAACTGGGTATCTACGCGGTTTTTTAGTCAGCTCTTAACTTTGCTCGACAGTAACAGATAAAAATAACACATTTTTAAAAATTTATTATCAAACCAATTTATAATTCACTAGCTTCCGCCAGCGGCTTCGCCCGCGTGGTATGTCGATGAAAAGTACCCTATGTCCTTTCCTAGGGTGCCGTCTATCGCGTTGCCAAATTTTGACAAAATCTGTTCAGTGGTTTGGGCGTGAAAAGGTAACATACAGACAGACAGACAGTTACTTTCGAATTTATAATATTAGTATTAGTATAGATTTTCAATTATGTGATTACCCGTCCTTCAGATAGGCTTTTAAAACACGTGTTTAAAAACAGCATGTGTCAGAAAGGTATTATCATTATCTAAGGGTGTGGTACATATAGATCATCAAACTGGACAACTTTTTCTATGGGACCAACATCGTAATCGCGAAAAAATTATAATTAGCCGCTCCATACATTTGGCAGGAGTAGGTATTAAAGTTTTGTATGGGACAGTTGTCCCATAGAGAAAATTTTTTCAGTTTCTTGGTCTTTACCACACCTTTCTGATACACTTCCTTATATACGTACCAAATAGAATATTCACTAAAACCCGATAACCAATACTCGAGCCTAATCGAATTGGTACAATCGGTAAGTGATCCAATCGGTCAGCAAGTACAGTCGGCCCGATAAATAAGTATTAAATTGTCGGTAACATCCCACTTTCTTATTACGATCTAATCGGGTAATGTTTTCCGTAGTTTATGAGGAAGATTAGGTGATGTAAGGCTTAATAGTATTAGTGAATGATATGATAAAGGTAGAAAATTGGAGTGAATTGGTCTTGATAGTAGATGTTGTTTATGGTTTTTTTCAATGAAACAAATCTTGGTTTATAATTGAATATGTCAATAAATTACTTTTTTAGTATTTTTTTTATCATAAAGTAACACTTTAACGTAATAGATATAGAAAGTTTACTTCATTTGACACGGTATCAACTTGTTCATTTTTTATAACAAAAAAAAACCATGTACACTTTACAAACTTTGCACTTTGCCTACCTATGCAAAGTTTTTGTAACTCCAACCATGTTGTAATACATAAATAAACTGCGTTTTGATTCACGCACATAAAACTCACAACTATTTTTACAGAAACTGTTTTATTTAATTCTTCAAGGACATTCTAATTTAACTACAATGGTTTTTGGTACGCAGGTGTACTACGCGGTAGCATAGAATGTTTAAAATAACCCATGAAATACACAAATACAAAAATAAAAATGAAATGTCAGTTCTATAAATCCGAATAATAATGCAGTTCGACAGCGTTATAAAAAGGTTTATTTATATTGTTTTTGGTTTTCATGTAGTCAATTTGATAAATTAGCCGAATGGCAGATTATGTCCTTAAGCCTCAAACAATTTTGATTGCTTTCTGAAAGTTACTAAAAACATTCATGGCATGTAGAGAATATCTTTATTTTTTTATTTTTTTCTGTAACTATACAATTCTATTAAAAATATCCGCACTTAGCTTGAAATCCTAAATTATATGATAATAATGAATCCTAAGCGCGATAGATGGCGTTGACGTCGAATTAGAAGTCGCTATGGTTTCGTTCACACGAAGAGTATAAGAGAAGGGTCAAATCGTGTTCATTACTTACAAAATTTTACACGATAAAACGAAATCACACGAAGTCATTCACTTCGTGTATATTTTTGAAAGAGGCGAAGTTTAGTTCGTCTTATTAATGTTTCCAATCCTACTCCTTAAAGCCGCGTTTACCACTGCACCACGTTTTTTTATATTTACTTTTTTTTGTTTTTAAAATGTTTTCAATTTATTAATCTGAATTCATTTCCTATGTCTTCAGATAAGTATAAAATACAACGCTTTTCCTGACTATCAAAATAATTATTTATGCATTTGAATAAACCGTTTTTGTGTATTTCTAAGTATTATTTATTTACTATTATTATCACTTTTTTATTTTAACAGGCGCAATATAAAAATAATAAATTAACTTTTATCATAAGGTACAATAGCATTATAATGGGGTTAAGTAAGTATCTGATTCGAAACAAACAGAAATTTTTGCCACTTTTTTGAAGAAATAGTTACTAGTTCAACCCTCATATCAGCAGACTGTTAGTATTTGAATAATTATTATTTTACTTACATAAAATCTACCACTCTACCATAAAATCTCGAATTGCAAGATAAAATTTGATCCTCCAATTCCATCCATCCAAACATACATCGATCGAATTTCATACCATTTTTATAGAAACACGTTAACACCATTAATGATTGGAGAGCGTTCAAATAATGCTTTTAAAAGCAAATTAAGTGTAATTATATTAAAATTAATAACTGTAATACGAAACTAATCTATTGATTGATCTAAGAAATGTGTTTGGTTATAGTCACGGCTTGGTTTTATGATGTAAATAGCGGTAGAGCCAGTAGCAATAAGTATTATGTCCGCTAAGCTTCGCAGGAATAGCAAGCGTTCAAGGATTTAAGTAAATAGTTAGTTTACGAGTTGTGATTGGTTTACTAAACCGTTACGTAATGTTTGTTACAGTTTGGATGCACTGTTTGTAGGTTATGGGCCTCCTATTAAGTTCGGTTTGGGTTTTTTTATTGATCTTATTACCATATCAAGATTGATAGGTACATAACATACTTGTAGCGTCACAGTAATGATTGTAACTTGACTAGATCAACAAGGTAATTTGATTTTAAATGTGATCTCTTTACACTATCTAGGTATTACCTATCCTAACTATAATATTATAAATACGAAATTGAGTTTATTTGTTTGTTTGCTACGCTTGCTCGCATACAGCTGAATGGATTTAGACGAAATTTGGCACATGGGTAGACCTGGAATAGGACATAGGATACTTTTCATCCCGATATTCCCACGGGATCGATAGTTACGCGGGTGAAACCGCGGGGCGCAGCTAGTAATTTCATAATAGTATAATATATAATTACCAATGAATGCGTAATGTAAATGTTATAAAGCGAGAATTCGTGCAGTCAGTACGTGGAAAGGAGCACGAACACGCGAGCAACGAGCGCTTGTTACACGGAGTTTAGAACAAGGCGTAACGTAATATACTCGCTGCAAATGGTACATTACGCCCCGTAACGCCGGTCAGTACACTGCTTAAAATAAACTCCCTTTTTTTTTGAGGGTGGGAAATCTTTAAATGTCTTCGCCCGCTCTGGGTGGAGCGGAAGGGCGTGTCAGACTTTTACTGACTAAAACCCACCCGTGTTCCTTCAGTTGCCTGTTGCCAAGGTCTCGGTATCCCATTCGGACTTTCCAGTGACCCGGGCAGAAAAAAAAAAAAAAACTGTTTTGTAAAGTCATCATCTGCCGAGCCTTTTCCAACTCTTTTTGGGCTCGGCTTCCATTCTAACCGAACGTAGCTAAATACCAGTATTTTACATGGAGTGACTGCCTATCTAACCTCCACAACCCAGTTACTGGCTAACACGAAACCCCTTGGCCAAGCCTGATTGTCAGACTTTCGGGTTTTTGTCAGACTGTCAAAGATTCTCGAAAGACAGCTGGGACCAACTGCTTAACATGCCAATCCACGAACCGACCATGGGAAGTGTAGCTTAACATGGTCAATGGCCCCGTGCGGGTGTTATTATTTAGCCACGAGCCCCTCCACTGTTTGTAAATGACTACATAAAAATATATCCAACTTTTTACACGAACGAATAACGATCCATGACTGTCATATTATTATTATCTGCTCAGTGACATTAGTCCACAGGCGTCCATTGAAAGAAATCTCATTTCCCTTGCCCCAACACCCCAGTTCGCTACATTTCGCCCCATCACCGCGGAAATTAAATCTTAAGAGCTTTAAAACAATACCTTTTGGAGCGTAAAAACTGGAGTGTTTCACTCGCTTTTCTTACCTCATTAATTATTTATACCCGAGCTTGGCTTTCTTGTTACTCGGTACGAAATCATGACGAATGAATTATGGAGTTATAAGTTCTATATTGTTTGTGCCTTGTTTATGTATGTACGGAACTGTGTTAACTTTGTGAATGTTTAAGGAGTATAGGTCATTGGATTTTGAGAGTAAGGCGTATAATGTTTCGTTTTGACTGTGCTTGTTGACGTGTACGATAATATTTGTATTATTTCTTTTATGTTTTGTGGAATATCTGTTTGTCAGGAGACACGTTCATACTGGATAGTATTTTTTACGGTTTCTTCTCACGTGTTTGTTTCGGTTTCCGACTAGTTTTCGAGTCATGCACTAAATCTGGTCGTAGTTATATTAATGACCTCACTAAATAAATAATTTTATTCAATTTCACTTGAATTAAAGAGTTCAGCTTTATGTAAACATAATATTCTTTTAATTTATTCTACCTAATGTGGCAACTAATTTTATGTAAATAAATTATCTTTTAAGATATTTTATGACGGGAGAAAAATAATAGATTTTGTTTTTGAAATAGAAACCTGCTGTGAGTTTTAAATATTTCGTGCTAATAAAGAATTTTAGTTTGGAATTAAAGAGAATTTTATGCTTTGATGTTGATAATGACTGTGAAGTGAAGGTCGAATATTATGCGTTAAAATGAAACCAGTTTTGAGTTTTTTTTAAAGGATACAATGTCTGGTACAGTCAGTAGCCTATCATTAAAATGTAGTAAATCTACATTCAGGAACGTTTCAAAATTTAAGAAACAAAAAAACTTTATTTAAAGCTGAGAATATTTTTATCTTTGTTTTACTTTAGTTTTAGCATTTTCTCGTTTCAAAAGGTGCTTTGTCTAAGAATGTTTTCGGCCCATTTTTTTGGACCCTAACTATGTACACTAAAATTTAATTAATACCATATTACTTATCATACCTTTGACATACTAATATGTGTTGAAACGCTATCAATCTTCGCTCAAGACTAGTCGCTCGCGCAACAAGACATTTACCTCAAGGTGTCGATTTCTCACAAATTGCGAGAATTAATCGAATAAAACTGGTACTTGTGTTATGCAATTAATCGGATATCCTGTCATTCACGCCTACTAGGTACTTACCTACTACTATATTGTTGCCTGGAATAATATTATGCTAGAAGGTTCTAAGAATAGCGTGGGTTTGTAATTAAGAGGACAGTGACCTATTTTATTCGATGAATGAATATCACAGATATACCTATTTTTGTTGCCAGACAACCTTGCTTTGAAACGTATTATTATTGTACCGGTGGAGAGGGTATATTATTGATAAAATGATGACGGAATATGAAAACATGGGAAATCACTTATGCCAGTTTTCACTAACATTATGTATTACCAAAATGAAGCACACTGTTGAATATTCAACCCTCGGCTCAGCGCCTAGATTTGAAAATTCAACAGTGCAGTAATATTTAGGCGTTCATTTATGTGTTTCGTAGTGCCAGCTAAAACCGTCATAAGTTGTTGAGGTAAGCTTTTTAAGAAAGAAAGAAATCATTTATTTGCTAGTAATGTAGGTTGTATATATATACATATAAGTTGGTATACATATAAGTTGGAATATTTGTAGATTGTTCCGATACATTTTGCCTTACGGCATGCAAAGTATTATTTTTGAATTTGATAGGTAATATAGCTACAACTATTACAATTCTTATTAACACTTGAGAGGATTTAATAGGTAGGTACCTACAGATAAGTCCAAAAAATTTAGTAATATTTAAAATATAAATCTCTCGCTTAACATACAATTAATCCTTAATAAATGTCGTTATGAGAATTGCTAAAAAGCTTAAAGTCAAAATGTTTAATGTCAAAATATTCCAAAACCATAACAACAATCACAAATAATAAGAGCAGAAAATGTCATAATGTGTAGGTAATATCAATATCTGTAATGTCAAATTATGTTTAATGTCGACATAGTTATTCTAATCCAACAGCTCATAAAAATTTACAAAATATAGGTAAATCAATGTTATTTTAATAATCAAAAACATAACTAACCTATAGGAATTACTAGACTTTTGCCTCTCCCTAGTTGCACCGCCATACTTGACCCTAAGTTTGGCGCACTCATTACTCGCAGAGTGTACCTATGAAGAGAGCTGAATTGTTCGTTGAGAACTTAAATGCTCCGGGGCACACTGTACCTCACTACTACCATCCATAAGAATTTCATGACTTTAGGGAATCCATCCTTGATATAGGTGATCATATTTGTGGGACCGCCTTGGTGTGACGTCACATATCTTGAAATCTTAATACGACGTTTATATCTCATCCCGTCACTCGATATACCTCCCACCCCCTTAATGAAGTGTTGATAAAGAAGAAGAATCTAGGCCGCAAAGAAGATTTAGAAATTGCTTGTGGTAGCAGATACCATGAACCTTGCTTATGTCATACCAACAAAAGTGTTGTATAAGTAACACTAATATAATTCGGTTCCTCTATGTCTGGTCTTCCATATTCAATGCCATGTAACCGACCCGACCGACCATCTTTATTTAAATTTCAAATTAATACGTCTATACATATTGAAATATTTAGTTATTTATCGATCGATGTTGACACCTGTTCACGTTAATCTTAAGATGTTGTGATAATGTAATAAAGATAATCTTATAAGTATAATATTTTTGTTTATTATGTTATTTTCCGGTGTTCAGGCCAGTATTTATAATAATACAATACTTACATTTAATTAATTTTGCGAAACATTAAACTGTTGACTGGGCTTAAAAATGCCATATTTTTCTTAGGACAGGTTTCCTATCATAATATCTACCATCTATAAATAAATCTGACAATCTGCCTAGCCTATTCACAACAGCTATGGAGTCGGCTTCCAGTCTAACGGGATACAGCTAAATACCAGTATTTCACATGGAGCGACTGCCTATCTGACCTCCACAACCCCAACTTCCGACAACTTCCGGCTCCATCTGCAGATCAGCACCGTGGTATAATTTTTTCAAAATGTCTCGGTAGTTATATAAGTATGTCAAGTTTCAGCTCAATCGGATGTCAAGAAGCGCTTGAAAAATGGATGACAATTGGAGTAACTGGAAACACATACGAACAGAGCAAGCTAATATAAAGCTTGTAAAAACAAAATACATCAGACACGGGCAGGCCTTGAGTAGGTAGTCATAACTAATGCAATAACAAGAAAGCTAACATCTACCTTTTCCTTTGATATAATCAAATATCTTACAAAAACATACGTATTACCTACTGATTCGGACAAATCACATGAATAATATATAGATGACTTTGGTAAACATATTTCATACGAGCCTTATTGCTTACATTGACCTTAAACGACTATACGAACATAATTATCTCATAGTTCGACAGAGAGACGAGTTGTCTTAATGTGTATATTAATGTGTTTTAATTAATAATTTGGTTCCATATAGTTGTATTTACTACAAAATTTTATCGATAAGCAATATTTTTTTTATTGGACTGTATTGCTTAATTTGTATTTTACTTTTGGAATGAAGTTCTTTTACGCGGCTTGTAAACTTTCAGAAAATGTAACACTAAAAGCGTTCATAGTTGCGAATGTCTTCTTCTAATTCTTAGAGAAAGAAAAAGAGAGAGAGTGAGAACGCCGTCAGAAATAACAAAAGAAAAGAGGAAAGTGATTACAGGATCGTGCATAGATAAGATAAGAAAGGAGGTATCGTGGGATAAAATTGTACACATCGGCCCGAGTACACTGCATGGCGCTGGAGAGAGAGAGTGTGAATTTGGTAAAAATGTAAATCCAAGATAGCGGCTGCGAAAATTTGGTTTTTGTTGCAAATCCTACATGAGAAGGAAATTCCCACAGCCAAAAAAGAAAAAGAATTTTTTTGGCTGTTTTGGTAATCTCACCTCTCTTTTAGGAAAAGGCCCGCACCGTGAACGGGACGTCAACGGTATCAAGATGACGACGCCGAAGTATCGACAATACATTTACTATAGCCGCGTAATCTAGTTTCTCGTTGATGTCCTGTTCACGGTGCGGTGGACAAACAGTGTAAGATATGACACCGTTATAATGTATGTAGAACTAACAATATGTTTCTTATTGTATTTGTACTATATGTGGAGTAGGTGTGAATACCCCAAACTGATACTTAACGACAAAAATCTTTACCTTAGCTTGAATATGAAAATCTATCTTGGAGTATTCATTACGAAGTAAGACGAGATACAAATCTTTAGAGCAAGTTGACTACAATACTTAAACTGTAAAATATTTACAGTCATAAATATTAGTAGTGAAAGCAATTTTTATGAATAGTATGCATGTAAACTATGGCCAAGACAAATTCATGCAAATGGCCAGCGTCAAAAACGGCTTGATCTTGAATGTAACAGAACTGTCTCCAATCTTAAAGCTAGCTACGATCATTTCCAATACTGGCAGTACCTATAGGTTGTAGTACAAGAATGAACAAGATTGTTCGATACGCCAGTCTGTGGATGAAGCCTATGTTCAATAGAGGACAGTTTCCGCCGGAGATGAATGTCTGAATGAGTGAATGAGATCTTTGAGAGAGCTACAGAGTAAGGCTAGTGTAGTACTGCACTTACTAAAAGCTATAAAGATTAATTGAGGCGTGAATGATTCTAGTTTGATTTAGATTTGGTTCAATGTTAGATTGCTATTGATACAGCAAAGGTCAATATCTCCGTTGACGTGCACAAACTAGTAGGTGGTAGTCGTTTTTTGGACTGATAATATTATCATAAAACGAACAGCCTGTGTATGTATCTACGAATAAACTTCGCTTAACACAGCTTAACTGAACTAGTAGATAATTTTATAATAATTGTCAGCTGAGTATCAGTATTTTACATGAAGTGACTGCATATCTTCGCAGGGTGGCTGGTAGCAGCTGGATGAGAGTTGCCGCAAATCGAGTTTTATGGCGTACAATAGGAGAGCAGTGGACTGCTATAGGCTGATGATAATGATGATGATGACAGCCTATCTGACATCCACAAACCGGCGCCGACTTACCAGCGTTTGTTGGCACTGACAAACGCATTGGTTTGCGGTGATTACCCTGCGGAACCTAACCCCTTAAGGTTCCAAGTTCAAACACTATCTCGATCAAATCCTCATACAACGATACTATTACGTATTACCATAAAAATCTAAACCCGTAAACGTATTGATTACCGATAAAATTTCTATTTGAATATTAATTGATTTTGAAATTTTACATGCATATTAAAATGGCTCGCCCGGATTAATGGGGACCTCAATGGTAGTGTCGTGTTTGATTAATTTTAGCTGGATTATACGTGGCCTGACTCTCATGTTTTTGTACGGAATAGGTTTTAGCTCCCGATATTTATGTTGTAGTCAAGTGGGTAGAGTGTGTTTATATTTATGTGAACCTTAATTTTGATGTCAACAAAGTTCGCTCCATAGTTCATAATCATCAACAGATTAAAAAAATTATAATTACCTGTCTGAACAAACCAGTACAACAAATCGCTGAAGGAAAAAAATAGATCAGAAGATCGCCAAGCTTAGAACAACCATTATTTAACCAGATTCTGAAGTATTTCAAGATGAAACCTAGCTGGCTCAGGTGCTTATGCTCGTACTGCTTTCAAATCCAAACCATCACGCCTCAAGATAAATCAAAAAGAAATTCCCACAAGTTTACACTTTAAAACATGAAATTTTAAAATTCCTAGCACATGTACCTACTTCCTAAGTTGTACGATTCTTCTGGTTATGCTTGAGTTTAAAATTTCTGGCGTATCGAATGGGAATAAGATGAAATTGTATTCCCATTAGTGGATTCTTGGTTTGGAAGCTATCTTGAATTCTCTTGTGTAATCAAGAGCATATGCTACCGTGTGGGATGTAAACGGTATTTCTGCGTGTGTGTTATTTTCATTCATAATCTTCATAAGACACGCGAACCATGTAGTTTTGTCGGCCTAAAAAGGGGTCAAACAAAATTTCAAACATTATAATATACTATTACCAGAAATAGTTTTCTTACCTTTCTCAGCTGTGCATTTCTGAGATAGTTCATTTAGAAGAAACTACTAGTGTCAATAGTAATTTATAAACAAACAAACTCAATAAAATATAGTTACCTATACATAACAATCATCGCAAGGAAAGGGAAGCCAGCAAAAATAGGTCAGAAATATGGGTGATATACATAAATACGTAACAATCACATAAGGTAGTAGAGATTCTCTGCTTTACATAGGACTTTCTGAATCGCTACAGAACACGTAATGTCGTCATAATCGATATAAGTAAGTAAAAATAGCGTTTGAAGATACATAAGATATACTCTAAAGATGTTTATTCGAAATTAACAGTGTACATATAAGTAGCACATCTACCTATACGTGGAGATAGCCAATGGAGTAACAATCAATCTGCCTAGCATTTTCCCAAGTATGTTGTGGTTCGCTTCCAGTCTAACCGGATGCAGATGAATATAATCTGACAGCCAACAATCTGACCGAACTGTGGCCAAGGTTAGGCCAGCGACGTCCAAAATCGCGTCGGGGTAACGATATATCATCAAATGTTTGAAAGACAATTGGACTATGGACGCACGAAACCGGGAAGTATCTGAAGAAAGAAAACCTTTTTTCTTGGCTTAAATGATGATGATGAAGTAAGTGAGAAACAAAGAGCTTCCGTACGTGACGATACTGAAGTAAGTCGTACCCTGAGAAGTCAGTCCCGCTACCAACCTTGCTGACAAGCTATCTCTTCGCCACAATGAGTTATACCTCGCGTCGACACAAAGAAAGACGAACCAACTAAATCTTATTTTAAAGGCAAACACAAGAAAAATATTCCAAGCAACTTTTTCCTCATGATAGTACGAGCGATAAAACTAATGGCAATCAGATTACTATTGATCGGGCTACGCGTTGTGGATGAGAATGTTACCAAAATAATGTTCCACAATATAGTCACGCTTGTTTTCCTTTGTATGGGAAGTAGTAATCTTTTCTGTAATCTTGCCTATTTTCTCGGCTTATTTCTGTGGTGTTGGGACTAGTTGGTTGGTGAACCCTTTTTTGATTCTCTCAAAGGTATTAGAAGTTTCAGTATGGTTTCTCAGAATGAAGGTGCTTCTATTTTTATGGTAGACATACCTACTCAAACCACTTTGTATGAAATTGATTCACATCAGTCTAGCACTAGTTGTGTAGCGTGAATATTTTGGGGATGGCGAATGTCGCATGTCATTCGAATATTTGTCACAGTTCCACTCCGCACTTGTGGATGCCAGGTTCCCACGCTAAATTATTGCGTGTGAATAATCAACTTGATAGAAAGCGATTTGTACAGAACTAGGCATTGTGAACTGTTTCTACTGTACCGTGATTTGTAAGAGACGGGAGGTTTACAAACGTTTTGATAATGGAAAAAAATTTAAGTAATAAAAACTAAAACCCAACTACAATTAAAAAGGTATAAACAAGACACCACAGACAGATACATTAAAAATCCAGAGTCACACGTATTAGGGCATAAATCGAACAGATTACGTGTTACTCCGGATATTTAATGTATCTGTCTGTGGTGTCTTGTTTATACCTTTTTAATCGAAGTTGGGTTTTAGTTTTTACCCAACTACGGCGAAGAAAAAAGGAGGGTTATGATTTTGACCGGTATGTATGTATGTTCATCTATTCCCTCCTATCTTCTAAACCACTCATCACAATTTGACAAATGAGGTATCGTTGGAAGCGTCTTGATCTTCGTCCGCTGGTTATAGGCTATGTGACGTCGGGTAAAAAAGAAGTTCCATTTGAATGAATTTTACTTTAATTAAATTTGGTGTAAGGCATTTGTATTGTAAAAAACAAAAGGTTCATAAAACATAGAACCACTTTTAAACAATAGTATTTCGGTCGTTGATTCTAACAGAAATAATATTCATTCCAATAGGCTAACAATAATCTCATTTAAAACTTTCAAAACAAAATCGCTCAAATAAAAACAGTACCACAGAAAATTGATACGAAATTTCACGAACTCGCTTAAGAATTTCAAATTTCGGAGCCTTTAGGAACATCAAAAACAAAAAGCTTTGGAAACAAGCAGCGCTACTGAATATTTGAGCGGTCCAACCGCATCGAAGCTCAGTAGGGAGAGTACTAATGATAAATTCAAATCTCGATCCCCTGGAGAACAAGGCAATCAGACGTCGAACAAAGGTTACAGTGACGCCCCCGGCGCAACTTCGGCGCTCAAAGTTGGAGAAAAGAGCGAGAGACGTGTCCTTGCTGTGGCGTTCAGTTTCATGCTTATTGAATTTTTGTTGTTACCCTTTAGACGGTGATGATCGACCGGATAAATAGTCACGCAATACTAGATCTTTTGAAAATCAAGCTTCCGGATTCAGGCAACAAACTATTCGCTACAGTTTCTAGTGTCCATTGACATTAAGAGTAGAACCGGTAACCAGGCAAAAATTAATAATGCAAAAAAGGTAAGCTAAATATTATTCTTAATGTCCCAAACAACAGCTTATTAGTAACAAGGGTAACTTAAATAATACAAAGCAAAAAAAAAATACATTTACGACATAAAAATCAAAGTATGAACCCATTGTTTTTCACGCTTATCTGGCCCCTAAAATAGTGGAATCGGATTTTAGAAGGCTTACTATATCACCCGGAGGTTACAGACTCGACCTCTTACAAGTCGAACTCTTGCTTTATGTATTTTAGACCAATTGTATTTTTTACTGTTTCAGGGATATTTAGATTTGGGTAGGGTTATTTTTTTAAGTAAATCTTTTTTCGTACTACAAAAAACGAAAATAACATTTTAGCTCATTGGTTCTCTATATAAAATTAGACTGAAGGGTTGCCGTTATCGAAATTGATAAGGAGGACTATATCAGTGATGGAGTCGCCTTTGACCACAGGACAATCCCGTCTAGAAGGAATCAATGATGCAGTCGATGATTGTGCACGCTACGCTTTTCTGAATAAATTGACTTGAAGGTTTATAAACAAAATAACAACTTAGTAGCTCCGAAAACTGCTAAAAGCTCAGTAGGACATTTACAACTCTGCTTAACTCCTAGCTATATCATACTAGATACACAAGTACTTTCTGTTGGTTCCGAGTTTCATAGTTTACCTAAGCAAGCGGCAAAACAACGAACTAGATACACAGCAAGTGGACTGAATTTGTCTTTGGGCCATTTTGAGTCTGGGGTAGAGTTAAGTTATCGTACCGGTCTGTTTACTGATCACCTATCGTTTGTTAATGCTTAATTAACGTGAAAAATCTAATCTTAAGGTGCTCCCTCACCGGAAGCATTCACCCGTAATGTAACGTTACAGAGTTGAGCATTAACTAAGTTCGGGAGAAGAACCGAGTATTACAGTGCGTAATGTCTGTATTGTAATATTTTGATACAATTTGTAACATCAATGTTACATTACAAGCGAATGCTCATCAGTCAGGAAGGTTGTATTTTAACGTAATGCTCAAAATCGAATCTGTAACGTTTAGACTCGCTCATCATTTTCATCATCATCCTGCTCTAATCCCCAGTTATTTAGAGTCGTAGCACCATGGTTCTTTTACACGTCTTTATCTCCTGTCATTTTAATATTCACTCCCTTCCAACCCATAGTTCAACTTTTACAAGAATTATCCATCGTTTCAGTAAGGTATACATTTTCTTTTCAAACTGTCTCCCTTAGGTACTTTTTATCAATAATAGATGGATAATCATGTTTATTTTATTGGCCTTATTATTTGTAGTTTTGTATTTGCCTCGAGACGTTTCTTCGTTCTATCGGCAAGGATTACATGTTCTGATAATATTATTATTCTGCCGATTGAATAAAAAAGATGAATGATATTCCTCGTACGTCTCTGGGGATTGCCTATCTCGGAATAAAAAGTAGCTCATATTTTCTATAAAATATGCTTCTTCCGTTTCTCTCGTATTGATATCAATAACTTTGTAGAAAGAGTTATCTAGTAGCACTTAAAATGGTGTTATTTTTGGTTATAATCCTTAAGTTTATTATGAAGGCTTGACAGGTGTCGTTTCTACAGGGCTAATTTGGATCTTAATCAATTTCATAGTCGATAAGTCTAGTCGAAATCAAAGTTGTTTAACTTCTCCGTTCAATTTACAACTGTGAATAGAAAGAAAGAAAGAAAGATGCATTTATTGGCATTGTAGCAGAAAAATACACCTTAAAACTATAAAAACAGAAAACAACCATTAGAATGCCAAAAGGGCCAGGGCAAGGGAATAACCAGCTACTCTTGAACATCAGTATTTTTTTATTCAAAATCTTATTTTAGGATATTGAGCAGGATCATATTTTCTTAAAAACAACATTAAAGAAATCACCAAGTTGTTTATCAATGACTCCGAGACACGACAAGACCGCAAAGACACTCCTTAAAGAGTAATCTAATTCTTAGCGTGTCGAAGGTAAAAATGTCGAGTGTTGTTAAATTTGTTAAAGTGCATGAAAGGAGCCTCCCCGAGTGACGTACCCTCAAACCTTTTGTTACGTCCGGCGCACCCTGGGCAATCGACTTCTGTCGATTGGCTAATCCTTTCACCACGATGGCAAATATAAGTGAAGAGTAATGATAGTTTGGTTATGAAAAAGAATTTAGACATAAGTTTAATCAACCAAGTAGATTGCAAACAAAAAACCTACTGCACTCAAAATTACATTAAAGAAAGCAGACGTCTTCTAATCCCACATTGAGCTCAGCGTGAACTTTCTTCACTAATTAAAAACGTGGGTGGTGAAAATTTCTTCCTTTACCACAAACACAGCTTCGAACATGTCTCCTGCTGTTTGAGAAAGTCCATTGTTGAACACGTCACAGCATGTCGAACAAGCATCCTACGGTCGTTAGCTACATGATACTGCCTTTACAACGCACCTGTCGAGTAATTATAAATTTGATCTTACTATAAATTCAATTAGAAATGTTAAGTGTCTTGATTGTGTAAAGATTCTACAGAGGATTCTGGCAATACATACTATGATTTACTTTAGTTTTTTGTTAGTACATGTTGATATGTATATTTTTCATTTTTGTCTTCAGAAATATTAGCAAGACCGTCCAAATAGCAAGTTTAAGCAAACACGAAGCAAAGACTAGGCTGAAAGACATATGGTACCTCTTAGACTACGCTCAAACTGAGGAACTAGTAACTATTAACACATAACTCACAACATTCCACACAAAACGCGTAACACAGTCTACAAACCACGCAAGTAATTGATTGCTCCGTCTTACACCCGACACCACCACATTCACATACTTGGCTCCTCATAATTATCATACTCACATAACACAAAAATACACCCATCTCCCAGTCACTCACACACACACACACACACACAAACACTCGCACACGCAATACAAAAAAACCATACGTTTTTCAGACACGTACAGAATCCACCACACAGTCATTATATATTTTATATATTCTTTAAACGTAACACAAAGTTTTTAATATATTTTTTTCCGTGATTTAATTAGTTTTTAACATAATAATATTATACTCTTTCGAATAATTATCAGCTTAGCAGCTCTCAAGTTCCATAGATATATTGTGTCCAAGTGGCAGTAGAACACTGACTCTTAAGTCACAAGTTTTCTTCGTAGTTTAGGAGTCAGGGTTTCAGGTTTGTACGCCTTAACTATTGTGAACTTTGTTAGATATTAAGCATATTGTAAGGAATTAAGTATTTGTATCAATAAAGTATTATTATTATTCACAATTAATTTAATAGAAGTTTTTCATATTCTAATTCAGAGTAATTATAGATATTACCTAAGACAAAAATCTAAAATAATTAAAAGTAGTGGCCAAAATAAGCACCAACAACAGTTTATATCACCTGATGACTATAAAATGACAAAATAGAACTACCCGGCTCTCATACCATAACAGAGCCTTAATCGAAGAACGCTATTAACAGATGCAAAGTGAATGGATACCTTTATAAGTCAAGTATTAGCATAATCCTATCTTCGACGGCATCGTCCAAGATCATAAAATAGATAAGCAGTTGGGAATGGCCAATATTTTGTGTCGACGGTTGTCATAAAACAGGAGTTTTCAGATTAGAGGTTTAGATGACCCGGTGAACTTAGTAAACAATAATTTAACAATTTTGTAAGTATTTAAAAACTCGCAATAGTATCATTTTCTTTAATGAATATTGCCTTAACAGATCTTGTTTCTCACCTGTTAACGAATTTTAATAAAATTAAAATGGCCAGGTCGTTAACCGGAACCCGGCCTTCGACAACCTTGCTTTTTTCTGAGAAAAAAACAAAAATATATTAAGATGAGTAGTGGATTCGACCTCGGTTGGCAACGTAAAGTTGACCAAATAGATGTCGGATCATGGTGAGAACTTGCTTACTGAATGCTACCAATATTTTCACAACGCGTTTATGTGCCAACGTACAGAAAAATATGTGTGTGTGTCTATGATTGTGTGTGCGTTTTAACATGAGTCTGTTTCTATGAAATTAGTCTCATTTGCTAAATTACATCTTAGCCTCAAAGTCACAAAATAACATTAAACAGGTCTGTTTGATATTTTGAAGATGGACTAGAAGTATATAACCTACACATAATATCAATCTTGCTTATTAGCATACTGATTTGATTACATAAATCACATCAAACTTTTTGCCAGTTTGTTTTTTTTTAGTTCTTACTAAGTATCATCTCTTAATAAAATTAATGTATTTTCTTGTACATGTAAGGCTGGCTTTATGTTCATTATCAAAAGCAAAGTAATCGGTAGTTAGATTAGGCAGGTTAGACAGGCAGTTAGGTTGGATAATGGTCTTAAAAAGTTGTTGTATGTGTATGTGTTCTCTTGGTGAATTATATTATGTTCTTCCTAATAACTTACCATAAATGTGGAAAATTTTAAAGAAAGAAATTAGTACCGTAGTGGAAGAAAATTGAATTGCCAAAAGATTCACTGACAATTTTTAGAAAAACTCACATAACTTTCATTGACAGATACTTGTTAAAATATTAAATTAATCTATTACACCACAGGTCCACAACACTACCTAAAAGTAACAAACACCAGCGGTTTTTTCCTTTTACATTCTAATTTCAAATCTGCGTAGTTTATTTGAGACAAAAACGTCACTACCACTTAACGGAAACCCCATTTAATTTTAACGTTCAATTAATTGAATTAAGTTTTAGTAAATCCACGTCGACTCTAATAAAGATAAAGGGGTCTGAGTTTTATTAGTTTGAGAGTTTAATACTTTTCATTCTAGTCTACGTTAGCGTAAGTATTTAGGGATTTGAACTTTCACAAGTATTGATTAAGGATTTATCTCTAATCAATACTAAGTCATTAAGCCGTTAATCATGTTGCGCTAGTCTTTCAAATGTGCACAAAATCACAAACTTTCAAATCTAGGCTAATATTGGATAGTAACATTTTCGATAGCATTGGCAATGTTAGTATTTTCTTACCATTCTTCTTGGAGACGTATTGCCAAGCGTAGTGTGTGACGCCCCCCAGCTAGACCAACGACCTAAAAAAGGTGGCTGGGACAGACTGGATGCTGAAGGCGGAGGACAAGGTACTGTGGCGCAGCTTGGGTCAGCAGTGGACTGTGATAGGCTGAGTTGATTTCTTGTTGATTAATTTCTTGGAGAAAACCAAGAATTAAGAAAATATTTGAATTTTTATAAAACTGGGAGCAAGATACCAAATAAAACAGGTCAATACACAATTTCAATGTCATAACTTCCGCATTACAATTTTCTCAACAAAAACTAGCACCTATTAATATTGACCCAGTTTCATAAGCATTTAAAATTAACAACCAGTTTTACGGTATTTTAATTATTAGTGTATTCTTAAAAGCATACAATACATTATGTAATTAAATCTAATGTTACGTATAATAACAAAAAGCATTTGATTTGAGTGGGCAATTCCGTAATGAAAAGTGTCATGGCGGCCCTCATTTTGGTTTGAGTGATGATATCTGGCTAAAATAGACCCTTTGATCCTTTGTTTTGTGTCCACTAAGTTACTGATGACGTAACAAAATCCTGGTGCGTACGACCTTAACAAGAAAGGTAGTTTTCACATTGTATTTTCCAGTTCAATCTGTGCTTTTGGTGCAAGATTATAGTCACTATTTTATTAGATAACTTTGGGATACACTTTTCTTTTTCTCTCGGGTAGAGCAAATATAATATCATATTCAGTGGTGTTTTTTCCGCAATACCTGGTCCCGAGTTGTAGTATGCACTTTGACTACAAACCCATGTCAAAATCTCCAAACTTTTATGACCGAGTAATCCTGTTTTGGTTACCCAATTTAAATCAAAAACATTGTGTTAAAAAGAGACAATACGCCATCTTATTTCCATTACTTGACATTTACTGCTAATGCCACAAACAGCTACATGAAGAAGTTTTATTACCTTCCACATTAGCATTTAATCTTATTTTCAACCGACTTCAAAAAGGTTCTCAATTCGACTTTTTTTTTGTGTGTGTTTGTTACGCGATTACTCCGCCAATTATTAATTGATTTTGATGATTCTTTTTTTGTTTGGCAGGTCATGCTTCAGAGGTGGTCCCATATAAAATTTATTAACTTTGCTTTCGTAGTTTTTGAGTTAGCTTCAATATTACGTATTTTTTCCACGTATCCTATATGGATGATGTGTTCCCGTCACTGCTATTTATATAGCAGGTAGTGGTATTCGAATTTGTCTGAGGTAAGTACCATAACGAAAAAGTAAAAAAAAAACTTTTTACAAAAATCAAAACACGAAATAGTGAAAAATAACTTTAATTTCGGAAGTCGGTGGCAAAAAACGAAAATTGAAAACCATTTTGGATGCCGGTTTTTTTTTTTGTGTATGTAGAGAATTTGTTCCCGAAGGTTTATGCTTATAATAAATGATGTTTTGTCAAGTCGTGAACACCGTGCGAAGCAGCGGCGGTTCGCTAGTAAATAAAAAAATCTGTATAAATCAACAAAACCTCATCTAGGCAGTTCATGAATCCACTTCCACAACCCCTCAATTACAAGTCTTGTTAAATTTAAACTCTCACTAAGTGTGATAGCTTTTAGAGCGAGAGGGGAATTAGTTTTATTCGCCAGAAAATATGGAATTACCCCTTTCTGAGGGTAAATTTATTTTGACGCTAAAATTGTGTCCTTTGAAGCACTTTGTCTTCGGAGTGATGTTGGATCGCAATTTTCGTTAGGAGATAGTGACGGGGCACTGATATTACGTGCTTTTGATGTAAAGGGGGTAAGTGTGATAGGCTAGGGGATGGCTATGATAAAGTGTCAGTTTTCATTTACACTAATTGTGTGTGCCGACTAAGTGACGTTTGGCACTAAATAAAGCCCCATTTATACGATGTAAGTCACAAACTGACTTGCATTGTCTAAACACTGTAAAGAATTTAGAACGTGTAACATTTATTGTTACTTCAAGTTATGGTATACCACCGGCATTTAAATCGCACCGTGGAAATCAGGCTTTAGGCAAGTAATAACAAAAAAAACTACCGACTTCCAAAAAAACACTAAAAAAGTGAAAAACGACTTTAATTTCGGAAGTCGATGTCCTTGCTTTTCAATTTTCGTTTTTTCTACCGACTTCCGAAATTAAAGCTATTTTTCACTATTTAATGTTTTTTTTCGAAGTTGGTTGCTATGTAAATAACAGTGACGGAGTCAAATAGAACATTGTCTACATAAACAAAGTGGGAAAAATACGTAATTATTGAAACTTACTCAATAATTACGAAAGCAAAGTTAATACAAATTATAAGGAACCACCTCTGAAGCATGACCTACCAAATAAAAAAGAATCATCAAAATTGATTCATAATTGGCGGAGTAATCGCGTAC
Organism: Lithophane leautieri; assembly: GCA_949152455.1. Lineage (NCBI taxonomy): Eukaryota > Metazoa > Arthropoda > Insecta > Lepidoptera > Noctuidae > Lithophane > Lithophane leautieri. Next base: position 14,800,465 of record OX424477.1, on the reverse strand, counting down.
AATACATACAAAAAAAAACATACAGACGAATTGAGAACCTGCTCCAATAGATGAGCTTAAGTAAGAATCGCAGGGTTGCTACGGGCTGTCTAAGTATGTGTGTCCTGTCTAGTGTCCACTAGTGGCCACTGTCTGTGCCTAATATGGCCCCTTTACCACTACAGCTTGATTCTTCAATAAAAGCTTGGTTTATTTAAAAATTAATAATCCGTTTAACCGAAAAAAATTTGCTAGTTTATTAGTTTGAAGTTACTTGAGACGTGATTCATCAAACTTTTTTAATTTAGATGCCATGTTTATAAAAATAATGCTAAATAGCTCTGAAAATCGCAATTACGTAGGCATCAGTCTTGTTGTCTGACCATACAATTTATATGCAAATGCTGCTGAGATTCAACCTTCGTGGTGTAACCTTTAGATGTCCTGAGCTATGATACTTAGAACTGTTGGTCCTGGGTATACATTAAGAAATATTACAACGTTAAGAAAAATCATCTGCGGTTGCAATATTTGTACACATGTGAGCACCATTCTTATCTTTATTTCTTTTTAAATACGTAACCCTTATATTTTTAAATATTTTATAAAAAACATTTAAAGATATAAAAACTAGTAGCTCATTGGCATCAGGATCAGGGTCCAAGCTGCCGGTGGTCAGGGCTCTAGAGAGAGGAACCTGCTCACTATGCGTGCCGTGTCCAGGAGTACTGCTTTCTGAATCAAGCCCTTGACCCAGCCGCGCAATGAGAGCCTCTTGAGATGTTGGTCGAGTGAGCACCATTATTATTTATTCTTCACAAAGCTTACAGTCTAATTGCTTTAAAGGTAGTTATGTATAATAGCGCTTACAATTGCCATTTATTAGCTTTCACAAATTAATAATTATGTACCAAAAATTTTGAAAAGAAAAGAAACACTAATATTTTTTTAGATAAAAATTAAAAAACAAAATCGTACTGATATTTTAACAAATTCTTTTATAAACAAAACAAAATAAATTCTTCTTTGAAATAAAATATATAAAGATTTTGGAATTTAAGGATCGTAATAGTATTTATTATATAGACAAGTACATATTTATCTATTAATGCTTAACTTTTAATACTTTATACCTAGTATAGTAATTTTCTTCCAGGTATATTGTCTTCACATATAATTATCATTAATGAATACAAAATATTTTAAAAGAATAACTCATCATCTGCCTAGCCTTTTCCCAACTGTGTTGGGGTCGGCTTCCAGTCTAACCGGATACAGCTGAATACCAGTATTTTACATGAAGCGACTGCCTATCTGACCTCCACAACCCAGTAACCGGGTAATACGATACCCCTTGGTAAGACTGGTTGTCAGACTTTCGGGCTTCTGACGAACCGTAACGACTGTCAAAGATCCATAAATGACAGCCGGGACCAACGGCTTAACGTGCTTTCCGAGGCACGGAGGAGTCTCGATATGTAAAGATGGTCACCCATCCACGGACCAACCCCGGCAAGCGTAGCTTAACCTGAGGGATCGACCCGTGCGGCTGTTATTACGTAGCCACGAGCTCCTCCTCGTAAAAGAATAACTATGGACATTTTTTTCCATTCTTATCCATTAGAAACTGCCTTTTAGAAGGAGCATCTAGAATTCATTATATTTTCTTGTTTGACGTTCAAAAGTGCCTTTTTGAGGCTACTTTTAGAATCTAAACTTGAAGTATCATTCTCCCATAAGCTGTAATGCTACTTTTTAAGTTTTTTAAGTGTAACGTATCATACACCCACCCATTCTGGGTTACCAAACATTATGATTTTGAACACATTTGGAAAAGGAGTTTCTCTTCTAAACGAAGTAGATATTATATCTTTTTCTATGACCCAGGTAAGTCAAGTGAAGCGATACGAATGTGACATAATTGAAAAGAAAGTAATATGAAAAATATATTGGGATTTTCATATATAGATATTATTGACTATCACTGTTATTTTCCTGGGCAAAAGTTGCCTACATAATAAAAAGGAATTTGAGAAAAGCCATATTGTGGAATGTATAAAATTGGTCGGTTCCCCTCCGCAGGGGATCTAGCGCCGAACGAAAAAATAACAAGTATTTACCACCCAACAAGCAACTTTCCCTAAAAAAGACCGAAGAACAATTGGAATTTTCCAATAAAGTAATAAAACATTGTGACTAATCAATTCTTTAGTCATCACAAAACTCCCTTCGAAAACAATTTTAACTTTACCGTCGCAAAAATGAACTGAAAAATTCAGAGCCTTAACCTAAAAGAAATAAGCTCTAAATTAGGACTGCTTAATCCAAACCAGAGCTGACCAATTGTAAAATGGAATGTTGTCGTTAACTATCGAATTCGCGTACCCGATCGAGGGAACGATTCGTTCGATTCATTCAATTCATTCAATTGAACGGTTGACCGGCGAAGCGGATGAGCGGGGCCCACCTGAACTAATTTCTATTACTTGGTCTGGTCAATCGGATGGTTGGTTAAAAAAGGTAAGCATCATGCGATTGGTTGGAGGAAGTATTTCAATTTGGGCTTCCTTTATTTTTAGAAAAACTTTTGTATAAAAAGATGTTTACTTACATCCTTTATGTTCAATGTTTTTAGTAAATTCCTGAAACAAACAATAAAATATATTATGAGATCAAATATTACAAATGTAGATAGAGTGATATTGACGACACTCGTCAATATCACTAAACCTACGAAATCGTTCGTGGAAGTCGTATGACACCACAATAATACTAAAACAACAGCCATATATTAACGGACTGCCCCAAAACGAGGGTAATGTTTTTATAAAATTTCCCTGTATAATAAGTTTTTAGTTGACAAATAACCTAAAACCTATAATTTCGGCATTAGAATCGTTCTCGTTGTAAAAAAAATAATTGCTACAGGATCTGTGTAGCAATTATTTTTTTTACAAAAATGAACAATGTATAGTTTTGATTTCGCTACGACTTTATTGTATGTACAGATATTTGATCAATAAGCAAATCATGCTCTCCGACTATGAAATTATTAATTAGGTACTTTGTTCAAAATCAATCACGTTTTTTAAAGATTTATCTTTTCGACCACGGCTGTGGTTATCGTATAAATAACTGCCAGCATTTAAAACGATCTTAATATAAAATATATTTAATTAATATGTGTCGCATCGTCATAAATATTAATGCGGATGACAGAAAAAGGCATTAAATTAATTTAATTAGTTGCATGTATAACTGAGAGTAAATGATAACAAGTTTTTTTGAAATATTTATAAAAGAAAGAGCCCATTATAAAATTGTAGATCTGAAACGCCTGTTAGTGACTAATTGTTATAAAAAAAAACAGTTTAAAGCTCAATCGATATGTTGACAGTGTGGGGAAAACCAATCACAAGATTCATTATAAAATGGTTTTAAAATAATTAAGAAGCTAGACAAACTAGTAAACAAGTTTTTAAGTGAAACAAAAATGGCGTTATGACGAATAAATTAATTATTTTATTTAGCAATATACTGACTAGCAAGAATATTCATAACAAAAAGTTTTTATCTAAAAAATACTGGCTGGTTTTATTTTAAAGCTAAAATAAAAACAAAACATTCCACATTCAAACATAAAAATGCCAACCAATTTTTTTTTCACAAATCGTTTTGATTCCGCGCGTTTGGAGGTCCGTTTAGCAAAGGATTTTCCGGTGTATTCATAGCTCTGTTTACATGGTAAAACATATAAAGTAAGTAAAGTTCTGTTGAAAAACTCTTGTTTGTATGAAAGCAAACAATCCTAAATTCCTCTTTCCATAAGTGAACATAACCCAATAATTCCGACAAATTACATGGAACCCGTGAAAGGGTCTTTTAAAACTTCGAGAATTCGTTCATTCACAAAATGGTGTTTGAATTTAAAAAGCCAATAACATTACTGAAATTGTTATTGTTTAATTAACCGACTTTGCCGAGCGAGAACAATGCTAATACCGCTAAACTTTGTATAATTTCGTGTGTGCTCGTGTGTTGAATAAAATTTATATTGTTTCCGCGGACTGACACTGAATTAATTTTGCTTTGCTATTTATTTTAGGATTTTATGTTTTAGGAGAACTTTTTTAATAGCCTTGTTTATTTTGTATAGGTATTTGGGTATTCTAAAAATGATTTAAATACGTCATAAATTCCACCCGGGACTTTTTAGTAGCTTATATTATTATTGGATCGTGCGATTTAAATTAATGAAGTATGCAACAGAAATTAGGTATCGGACTATCTACCTTCACACAATTCACTAATCTTAACTTCAATAATATTTTAAAATTGTTGTCTTCTTTTTAAATGTTTTATGTAAATTGATGGCCTGAAACACAGGTTTTCATAATCCTAGATCAGGCAGGTCTACATTACAGCTAGAAATAAAGTCTCATCGTTTGTAATTAATGTAAATCATAATTTTACTTTACTTTTTAACTTGAATAAATTTTACTTTATTATTTATGTACACACAGTAAAATACATAGAGATACGACATAATTATAATGTGAGTACAAAGGTACTGCTTATTTTTTAAGAAATTTCTTCCAGCAGACCTGCGAAAGGAGAAATGAGAAAGAAATGTAGACAATAGTGTGTGAGAACAAGAATAGAAAAACATGATTATGCGAAGTCTTAACTAACATATTAAATATACCTACACGTATACGCAAGAAAATTTACATATACTTAAATAAATACATAACGCTTAAATATATTTATTTATTTATTTATTTATTAACATAAATACACTATAGACGCATAGTACCTTATAATTATATACTCATATGTTTAGTAGTAGTAGAGGAAAGATAATGCTATTGTTTATTTTATTTTATTTATTTATTTTTACGATCTATGATAGTAGTTTTACCGAGAACACCGAAATAGAAACACTGGTATATAAACAAACAATATAAACTGCATTGCTCAATCGCAATCTACTAGCGAACTATCTAAACAAAATAAAAACAAAAGAATTTCAACATTATAATTATTCTTAATTCAAAAACAGACAAACGTCAAAACTACGTCTCTACATTTAAAAAAAATCGAATGAATGATATTTTTATTTGCAAGAATATAGGTACAAATAAGGTAAGTTTGTAATGCAACATAGGGCGTGATACCAGCCAGCCTTATTATAGTTGAACAGAACTCTCACAAAAGTGCGAAGTAAGGGTGTCAAGAACTTGGCGCAAAGAGGCGGCATGCGGCAGGTCAATGCGTATAATTACAGCGGCCGAGTGTGCTAGCCCTATTCGCGCGGCTTTTTAATTTGATACATAACACTATGTGTGTATTTGTGAGGAAATAACTTCTAGGAATTCTATGAGAATGTAAGCATCTAGTTGAACTGGAAATACATATAACTATGATTTAGACAACTTACAACTAGGTTAGTTTTCCTAAAATTCAAACCTACAGCGCCCTATGTTTTCTTTATAACGCAATGTATAAACCTAATCTTTCATCAGCCGATCAAACCAAACATTAAATAAAAAGAAAGTGTCATGACTTGTCGTCGGATGGTCGGTTTAGGTGAACGTGAGCCCTAACACTTTGTTAAGTCAAAAAGTAGATAACTGCGTCGTTTGTTGTAAAAAAAAACGCATGGTTTAAAAATAGTTGGCGGTTACATAACCGATTCCATACACTTTCCGAATAAAACTAGTAACAGTGGCGCCACCTATGTTGACAACTCTTTTTGAAAGGCTGAACCTTATTCAAAGAGCTGGCAGGTCAATGTGTATAATTAAAGGGGCGAAGTGTGGTAGCCTTATCCGCACGGCTTTTAATTTAATACAATTATGTATAATATGGCCTTTCGTTTGTAGGTTAATAACTAGGAATCCTGAGGGTTACGTTGAGTAATTGTCCTCTTATTCACAAGGGAAGGGTAATTCGTTATTCCCTGTCGACACTATTACTCAAGTATTATTATTTTATTATATGTAGTTCCTTACCTGACTACGACAAATAAAATGATGATACCGGAAAATTTGTTTACCTCAAACTAGACACGTGTCTGTTAGCATGTTAATTATTCACTTTGTTTACGTGTAACATCTTTTCTCTCGCTTTCTTGTAATCAAGTTACATATACTCACCTATGGCGAGCCTATAATCTGTGCTAGTGATTTCATGAAAAGCGACAGAAGTGTGCAGCGCGCCCTATTTAATTTGATCAATAAGCGCGCGTGATGCTAGAGTTGACTATCAGCTGGTAACAACCTATTTTTATCCGACTTCTTCAAAAAGGAGGAGGTTCTATGTTCGACTGTATGTTTTTTTTTTGGGTATTTTCATCGATATTTTTACCAATTGTGAACCGATTTACTAATTTATTTTTTGTTCGAAAGGATATACTCCCGAAATAGTCCTATATTTTTTTTATTAATTTTGCTTGCGCAGTTTTTGAGTTAGCTTCAATAATTACGTATTTTTCCCACTTAGTCTACGTAGATGATATCTTATTTGACTTTGTCACTGTTATTTACAAAGCAGGTAGTGGTATTCAAATTTGTGTGGGGTAGGTACCACAGCTAAAAAGTGAAAAATAAAAACTTTTTATAAAACAAAAAACAACCAACTTCCAAAAAAATCCACAAAAACAAGTGAAAAATAACTTTAATTTCGGAAGTCGGTGTCTACGCTTTTCAATTTTCGTTTTTTGCCACCTTTCTAAAAAGTTTTTTTTTAGTACCAACCACTCGGGTTGTTACAAGCCAAGGTTTCAAATGTTACACATCCTATGCGACGAAGGCTCGCTCGTATTTTTCTTTTTCTAAAATAAAGTACCTAAGTATCAAGTAACCATTACAAAAACAGTGAAACACCACCGAAATTAAAGCCATAAGCTTCAAAACAACGAAAAAAACACCACAAAAAAACGCGACCTGATACCTCAATACCTTAATTAAGTAATCCAACACTTTCTTCATAAAAATATTCCTTTCTTACGCAACTTCATAAAAAATATTAACGGGGGAGAAAATTTTCATAATGGACAAAGCATTGGAAGTGCCTTAGAGTCCTCCATTCTGAATGGAAGCCCGGAGGGACGCTGATAATGCCCTCTCCGTCAGAGGGTCTGTTGTAGACCTCTGGAGATAACGGTCAGATTAGTCTATGGGACACCGTAAGTCGCCCTTTGAGGAGTGACACGCCGTGGGACGGTATAAGATATTTAATTTAAAAACATCCGGAGGGAAATATTTTGTGTGGTCGGATAATTGAACCAATGCGCTTAAATCGTGAGAAGTTTGTTAAACTTACTGGCAATAAACAAAAGCTCAGCTATTCCACAAATTTGCGTTCACTTACACACACAATTATGGGGCAGCAGATTTTTTTTTCACGGTTTTCTGGTTTCCTAATCTCATAGTCACGCCTTCTTCCCATGGGGGTAGGCAGAAACTACAGAACGCCACCTGCCACGATCCTTACATACTTCTTTTGCTTCGTTTACGTTCCTATATCGGATCATACACACAGGCCGGTTTTACAAGTTGTTCATAATGATGAGCCCTTTCCAAGTGTGAGTAAACAAGAACTACGGTTTTAAATCTTTTAGTAACTATAAAAGTTTAATAAAGTCGACATTATTTTAAAGACAAAAACAGAAAAATAATGGTTTTATATTAGCTCTTCAGATGCTTATTTATTTTGATGAATGAAAAATAGCAACGCAAAGAAATAAATGCGACAGTTAATCTATCTTTGTGACTGACGCAGCCATTGCTTTTTATTTCTCAGAGCAGGGTACGCAAAACAATTTTGTACCCACACACAAGCAAAGTTATTTTTTAGTAGCTGTTATTTACTCAACTGTATTCAGATTGACTGAAATGTAACTTTGTATAAAAGATTACGAAAATATTTAATCTCACTATTCAAAGTTGAATTTTTTTTTGTTACAGACATTTCGGCTGTTTACTTGTACTACGCACTAACAGCTGTACTGGTCGATCGATCAAGTTAAGCTACGCTTGCCGCGGTTGGGCCGTGGATCGGTGACAACGTGGATCTTTGACAGTCGTTAAGGGTCGTCAGAAGCCCGAAAATTTTACAACCAGTCTTGGCAAGGGGTATCGTATTACGCAGTTACTGAGTTGTGTAGGTTAGATAAGCAGTCGCTCCATGTAAAATACTGGTATTCAGCTGCATCCGATTAGACTGGAAGCTGACCCCAACGTGGTTGGGAAAAGGCTAAGCAGCTGACGACTTGTTTCTTTTAAGAAACTAAATACTGTGTCACCTATGTTTTCTCTGTCTTAATAAAGGTAGCGGATTTCAACCTAAAAATTAAATCAACAGATGGAACCATTAAGTTTAACTTTCAAATCAAACAAGATGCAAATTAGCTTTTGAAGCCAATCATTGATAAACCATAAACGGAATCCATGTTCATACATATGACAACCTCTGATTATGATGTTAGTCGATCAATAGAAACATGCATAAAACCAGCAACACAATCAAAATCTCAATAATATCGCCATTCGAAGTTATAGTTAGATAAATACGTACGTTTGATAACATTGCTTTGGTATGTAAATCAGATGATTAGAGAGTTCGAATTAATTAATTTGCATTCCACAAATATTTCTATAAGAAACTGGTATTTGGTCAAAGAAAATGTTATGTTATCATATCAGTGGAATTAAAATTACAATTATTTGATTAAAATATAATTTTACCTTTAAAAAACGGGAAATTCGATAAAGTGGCCAAATTATCGTAAAACCGGAAATTTTGATAATCGAACTAGTCCACTTACATAATGACGGTAGGAGTTACGTCAAAAAACATATAACAATAAAAAATAATATTATTAATATATTTTTTTACTTTTAGAAGAAGACAGAATATTAAAAATGTGAAATACACGGTAACGTCAGGTAAAACACATATGGATTGTATGATGAGCCGTCAAATTCAGTAAGCCAAACAAAACAAAACCGGCCAAGTGCGAGTCGGACTCGCGCACGAAGGGTTCCATACCATATTATCTATAAAAACGGCAACAAAATCGCGTTTGTTGTATGGTAGTATTTGTTGTTATAGCGGCAACAGAAATACATCATCTGTGATAATTTCAACAGCAAGGTACAGCCTGGTGACAGACAGACAGATAGACAGCGGAGTCTTAGTAATAGGATCCCGTTTTACCCTTTAGGTACGGAACCCTAAAAAAACAGAAATACAAGTACCTGTACCTGACATCTTAAGCCCCTACTCACCCGTTCCTTCTCATAATTGAGCACAACAAAGATCCGACGTATCAAACCCAAACTTATGTAAAATTTATCAGCTATCAAGTCCTCCCGCCGTTAAATCCATTAGCCATGATATCGGTCGGACGGCGTCTCAGATAACAAGGCGAATGTCCACACTATTATACGAAGAACGGATAAGCCCACTCTGAAACAAGATACGATACAAAAGGGTGCCCCATCAAAATTCGGCGGCAGTCAGTACCGTTATTTATCATTTTCTGCAAAATTTTCACTCAAAGAGACACATTAATGATGTGGTATAAGTTAAAAGCTTTCGTCAATATTGTCTTTGGCTTTCTAGTGCAGTCCCAACAAAATATACGTCTTCAATTGTGCCACAATTTTCAGTCATTCCGCCTTTTGCTCTAATACATTTCACCCAAAAGCCTTTTTTTTATCTCGTAGACTAATTTGACAGGTGTCAATGTCAAACTCCAAATTGAAAAAACAAATAACAATCATTTGAAATGTCAAAATTCGTCTACGAGATTAAAAAACAGACACTAATCTTCTTATTTTAAGGGTGCTTCTGACATACAAAAATAAAACTATTCATTCAGTTACCCTATTTGGTTATTATGAGAAAATAAGAGAAATAACTTTTAAAGGACAAACATAAATTTGTTAAAAGCCTATAATTAACAATGTAGGTGCATGTGATGGATGGTGGCATTTACAAAGAAATTTTCAACTCAAGATAGTTATTGTTAAGAGCTAAATTCACACTAGCGTAGTGTGGGACGCACCTCAGCAAGAAAGAATGACGACGACTTTAAAAAGTTGGCTAGGACAGACTGGATGCGGAAGGCTGTGAGGACAGGGGTGTTGTGGCGCAACTTGGGAAAGGCCAATGTCCAACAATGGACTGCGATAGGCTGAGTTGATTGAAATTCACACTTGTACACTGGTGCTGGAAAGAACATATTTTCAGTTATTACTAAAAAAATAAGTAAAAAAAAGAATAATGCTAAAACACATAACTGAAAAGAGATAAACAAGCATTATTATCTATAGACTTTTGGTATCACGGGCGGGGACAAATAAAAGTTACACCATATTTCAGGCTATTGGTTTGTCCCGTCTGCGAAACCAAGAAATTTACAAACAAACATACATACAAGATACACGCGAAAAACCTAACCCTTCCTTGGCAGTCGGGTAAAAAGGTTCATTCAAATCGTTCAGTCCAAGTCCATTGGTTTAAATTCCTGTTTAATTTATACTTCATTAAGGACTCACACGTGTCTCGAATGGTCCTTGTAAGAAACAGTAACGTATTAAGTTTAATGATGTACAAATGTAACAGCTTGCTCACTCAACCACCGCTCTCAAGGATCATTAATTAACCCAATTTACTTGACTCTTACATTCTACTCAGTTGCTTACTTCGTGCTCTCATTTCTACCTCAGCATAATTATTTACGTATAATTTCAAATATAATTTATGTATATATTATATTCTGATTATAATTAAATAAATGCAGGTTTTATAGAAAAAAAATCTTAGGATTTAAAAGAAGTTAAATATTTTTGTTAATCAAACAAAAACGATGGATGGGATTAAGTAGGAATCAAAGATTGTTGAAATTACCCATAAATAAATGAAGAAAGTCTAAATAAAATAGCGGTCAATGACGTTAAAATTATTCATAATTCAACTTTAATACACACACAGGAACACACCAATTTGTTAAAATTATATTATATAAATCAGGCTGTCCTGCCGTCAAACAGCGAATATATTACTGATAATGAGACCGGTTAATGAGATGACCCTTTGACATTTAATTATCATACATAACCTATTTATTTATCTTGGAAGTTCAACATACTGGAATAAATACTATTTGTATCTCAAAAGCTGCGTGATAAACGCTTTGATTTTCTGTTTGTTAAAATAATTAAATTCAGAATTGTTTTTAAAATAATAATTAACCCTATTTCAAGAGATCTGGTGTTATCAAAAAAGAAAATTACAAGAGAGAATTACATGAGAAGCAATGTAGAGTACATTAAAAGAGTCAAGGATTGGTAAACTAAAGGAACATTTAGACGTAGAATGCCAAGAGACAGATGACGAAGAACTTACAGCAACACAACACGAAAAAGAAATTCCCACTACCCGCTACCGCTTATGACTCCAGTCTAGTAAAAGCGCTAGTATTCTATACTAGTACAGCGAAACGTGACACTTTATGAGATAAAAGACGATAACACGGCGCATGTACTTTTTGCGAAGACGTAGCGTGCTCAAACGTGCTTGACAAAGCAAGCGGCCCAAGTAAAGACGTTTTATTGAAAGTTAAAAGGGTTGACTTACCGAATTTGTATACATATGTGGGTTTATTTTTGAGAATTTGATAGGATAGCACTATTGTTATTTTTGGGATGGTGTTTGTTGGTTACTTCTACGGATAAGTTATATTATTATCAGAGTGATCAATAAGGACAAGATGAAAAGTAGAAAATATACTGTTGAATAAGGAGCACTGTTGGATTTCAAAATGACGTTGGTATAAAATACCAACGCGGTGTGAATTTCTAATAGAGGAACTATTGCAAATTCATACCACTTTCACTTTGAATTTAAAATCTTGTACAGATCTATTTCGTAGTTATATGTCATTAAGGAGCAGTGGTGGCACAGTCGTAACGGCCGGGACTTACCAGTTGCAGGTCGTGGGTTCGCAAACCCAAGCAAACACTTTACCTTGTGTTATCTATTTCATCACCACTGCTCTCAAAACGGTAAAGGAAAATATCGCGAGGAAACCAGCATTTCCTAGAACCAAAAATTCGAAGATTGTGATATCCACCAACCCGCACTGGGCTCACGTGGTAGATTATAGCCCAAAAGGAGGAGGCATGTGGTCCCAACAGTGGCAACATTATAGGCTGATTATGAAATGTTATGTTTTGTCATTACAGTTGAACCAAAACGAGGAACTGCCCTCAGACAGATAATGCGTTAATCTATTTCAGGAGTAACCAAACACAATTTTGTTTCCTTTCTAAACATTAGTACTATTTTATCCGATCCCTTCATTTATTTTATCCTTCAAGCAACACAAAAAGGAATGGCAAGAACCCCAAAAAAACATTAACAAGTTAATTAATCAACTTGTAGGAGGAACAGAATTGCTTACTGGGGAGAAAGAAATTCTTTACTTTGAATGAAACTGTCAAGATGATTGTCTATCTAGTCTGTCTGTCTGTATTGCAGCTATAGAGTCTTCGAATAGAAAAATTATTGAAAATATCAACTCAGTTCTTTTAAAATAAGCCTAATTTATAACCGACTTCTTTTATGATTAATTATGGTATGTTGCTCTAGCTTTTGTCCGCGACTTCGCTCTTCGGTGGTTGGTAATTATCTTCCGAAATTGTGCTACTGGGATAAAAATTGTCCTATGTCCTAACATATGGTCCATCCATGTGCCATACAAATCCGTTCAGCCGCGTGAAAGCGTAACAAACTCATCAAGTGCGTATCAAACCCAAAACTATTGAGATTTCCATCGTAAATATTATCAAACACCAACACTCGTAATTGATGAACGCCTCGATCAATAGTAAATGAAAACATTTAACTCAAAACAAATATTAGCCGTAGACGATCCAGAAATAGACCAAACCTTTACCGAGATCGCGATCCAGTATCAAATAAAACTAAAGAAAACCCACGGAAAGGGATGGGAACTAATGGTCGGTCCATTTACTTCTTTTTATCCCACACTCCCATCCCTCAGTGAATCATCCCGGTTGGAGGCGTTTTTTTACACGAATAGACTTTTATTATCCATATAGGTATTTCAACGCTCATCGAGGAAAGGAAAATGTTGTATCAGCTGGTAACGAATGGTAAGGACAAGAAAAAAGGCTTATTAGAATTTCAAAGAGGGCTATAGAAATGTTCGGTTGAAATTTTTTGGGCTAGCTACTTTATATGAACTGTACTTTAAAATGATCTGCCTTTATCTAGAAAAACCATTGGATGAATTATAAATATGTTGAGAAGATCTAGCAATACATCTAGTTGAATAAAACTTTTTACTATTCTGGGGAAGGCAAGGTCCGATCCAATTAATCTTTTGATCGAAATGATCATTATAACTTCTAGGAATCTTCGCCGCTTTTGGAGCAGCGAAAACAAAACCATCCAACCATAATTATTTGGGTTCAAACTTCTCAAAAAAGAAAACGCGAAAAGAGAAACATTGAGTTCAATTAAAAAATTCCTAGTGCCTTCCTTCCACGGCACGGAGACGTATTTCCAAAATACATTAACGTCGCTCTCAGAAGGCGAAGGGATTTTGAAGCCCTTAAATATTACTTAGGCAAGCTTTAAAACGTCCGCGTGAAAAGGTCGTAATTAAGTGTGATATTTTCTGTACAGTTAAAAATCTCAGGAGAGGCTAAATTCGTTTAACGAAGGAGTCTTCTTTGAATTTTTTTTTTAATGACTCCAGTCTTCTTGTAGGTGGAATCTTGATGAATTAATAAAGGAATTTTCCTTGTCAAAACTCTTGACAAGATAATGTCTAAGTGTATTAACCTCCTTTCATAAGCTTTTAGTCAAAACATCATCATAAATTATCTCCTTCTTCTTTGGGAGATTGTGTTGATAAAATAGATTTGCTTTCCTTATCTTCTTCTATAGCTGTATCTTTTTCTTTCCTTTTATCATTAACAACATTCCCTTTACCAAAATCAGTTTCATCTATTTCTATACAGCAGTGATAGCCTAGGTGTGACCGTCAAACTACGAAGTTATAGGTCTCGAGTTCGAACCCAAGTCACGCATCTCTGACTTTTCGGATTTAGGTGCGTATTGTATATTATTGTCACTTGCTTTAAAAATGGTGAAGGAAAATATCGTGAGGAAACCGGGATGTCTGAGAGATATTCCTCGACAGCATGACACCAGGTTAGTCACTAACCACATGAATAGAAGAGAAGAGTTTCGTCCATTAAATCCTTAGTGTCGAGCTGAATGCAAACAGTATCTGGCAACTAAATGCGCTGGCACGACTCAAAGCCACACAAACTAACATCTTGAGTTTAATACATGTCACCATATATCATGATGTCTGCTAGCAAATGTTCCAATTCCGAGACCATGTAAACTATGCCGCACGTTATAGTATAAGCATTTTGTACGATACATAACAGCCTGGAACTATTTACTATATATATTCCTCCTTGAATAGACCACAACTATTGTCATCATCATCTGTCTAGCCTTTTATCTGTTAGGTTCAGCTTCCGGTCTAACCAAATGCAGCTGAATACCAGTATTTTACATGGAGCGACTGCCTATCTGACCTCCACAACCCAGTTCCTGGGTAGCACGATACCCCTTGGTAAGACTGGTTGTCAGACTTTCGGGCTTCTGACGACCTGTAACAACTGTCAAAGATCTACAAATGACAGCCGGGACCAACGGCTTAACGTGCTTTCCGGGGCACGGAGGAGTCTTGGTGTGGAAAGATGGTCACCCATCCACGGACTAACCGCGACAAGCCTGATTGATCGACCCATGCGGGTGTTATTTTTTAGCCACAAACCCCTTTAACCACAAGCCACAACTATTGTCATTATTCTAAAAGCGAGTACGTGATGTATGTTATGTATGTATGTGTAGTAATGCGAGTAAGACCACCTCAAAAGCTTCATGACTTTGAAGTAAACAATACCTTAATTATCACATATTTTAAAAAGGAACACCTTCTAAAATACGAAGAAGTCGGAAGAACTGAAAATTAATAGAAAATACAAATCATTTGTACATAGATAACTTAGCAAGAACATAATTCACGGTAAGCTCCGCGGGTTCGGTTCCAGTTGAATATATTTCCCAGAACTGGAGCAAAACTGTAGTTTTCAAACCTTGTTTGGAGTAGGTGCGACCTTTTGCGGAGTATTTGGAAGTAGGCAATAACATTTTGTCATAAGCGTTTTGGGACAAATAAAAAGTAGGAATATGTGTCTTATTCTATTATTGGTTGCCTTCTTTTGGGCAAAAATTTGTTCGTTGTTACATATCTAGTTTTGGCCTGCATTTGCATTAGACAGTAGCCTATATAGCCAGTAAAAGGAGAACATTGTCTTTATCAAAAGGACGGTAATTAAAGAAAACAATAAGCAGAAAAAAAGATAGCTTTAAGTCGGAAATTACAAAAAATTCATTAATAAATCTCTTTTTTTTTTTAAACTTTGTAGTGAGCTTAGCAATAAAAAGTTTAAGGGTCTTACTATAAAAACGTATACATTTGTTCAACGTGTGGCTAATGTCAGTCAGTCAAACTCCATATATAAATATGTTTAAAAGGTGCCTAAGCAACTGATAAATACGGGTTTGTGGAAGTAAGGTTAATATTTAAATGATCATAAATTCAGGTTTTTCATAATATAACTCAAATCCTAACACGTTATAAAAATAAATGCATCACAGTCAAATTAGAACAAAAAAACAAATTCGAAAATCTACTACAAAGAAAATTAAAAAAATAACTGGGTTAAAACGATCGGAGAACAGAACAATCAAATCAAAACCAGTCGATGGCGAATGAATCTTATGGAAGTTACGGAAAGCCTGCCTGAAAAGCAAACCATGCTATTTTGAAAGTAGAAACAAATTCATTGGTTATAATTTTTTTTAAGTTAGCATTCTCTATCCCCCTTCTGAGCAAAGGCCTCCCCCAAATCCTTCCAGGCATCCTTTTCTAGAACCACCTCGATCAACCCTTGCGGATTTACAATCAATATAAACCTTTCATCAAAATATAGCCCATGCAGACATATAGGAAGTAATAGTTGAAAAGATTAATATTTTTCTCCTACCATCAACAAATAAAAACCCATAAACAACGTTGAAAATCCCCAAATCGCTTACAGTTACATAAAACAAACACAAAACAGTTAGAACCACCACCTGATTCGAAGATAAACCAATCAAATCCTTGCAAATCAATCCTCAGCAATCCCAGCTGTAAAATGCAAGAGAGGGTCCTAATACCACCCCAAACACGGAACTGCTCCATATTTTTCGTTCCAGAAACCTTTGGAACCACAACCACTAACAATAACCATTCATATCGCATGTTATTGCAAAGTAACGCATATTTATTGGCAATTGTGCTCCCCTTTCCCCCCAGAATAATATATTACACCCCCGGGGAGTTTAGAACTAAATTGGCCAGATGTATGAATGTAAATATATTATTGGCATATATAGGCTTGGAATATACAGGCAGATGTTTATCGAGCCCTTAATAGTAAGCTGTCACATATTGATATCTTAAACGTTCTTGCGAGTAACGGTGGAGTTTCTTGCCCATTCTTCTCCATACGAAAGCTAACTTTTGGAATGAGCAACTATAATCAATTCTATTTCTTTGTTTTTCATTGACGTTCAAAAGTGCCTTTTATGTGCCTATTTGAAATAAATTATTTGACTTTTGACTTTTTGACTTTTATTATTTGGGTGTCTCGTTCAAAGATGGCATCTTTTTCTAGATTGCCCGAAAATTATACTATAGCGCGATCAAGATTGTAATTTAATGAAAAGTAATATTTTTTTTTATACAGAATTTCTTCGAATACTTTATTACAGTTTATTGAAAGCCCGGTTAATATAACTTATCTCTAAAGAGATTTATTAAGTAATGCTAAGATTAGGAACTCAAGTCTTCGCGTAGGCGCCAGTAATTGTAAGGTTTCGCTGATTTGAAATCGTTTCGAGATAATTTAATTCCAATAATAACCTTTTTCTATTCTAACTAGAATATTATTTGGCATCAGTTAATTTTACCTAGAAGTAAGATATTTTTAGTACTATACGCTGAGATGGCACTGAAACACTAGATCTAATTCTGATAAAGGTAAGCAAATTAACAAGATTTATTGTTTATTATAAAGAAGAGACTGTGAACACTTTAGAAGACGAATTTGTGATAAATCTCGAAAAATTTAATTCGTACTCTGAGCGTCGATAAGAAAGGGCATTGCTCAAATGCTCATGATCAAATTGAATACTAAAAGCAACCTGGCTGATCTGATACAAGATGAAAAGTAACAACAATAAAATCCAAGACACAACATTAAATCGTAACTCCTGAGCATCTCTCGCCCAATTCATAGACGAAATGGATGTATCGCAAACTTTCACCCAAAATCCGCGAACCTCAAATCAAAAAACGATAGTCAAACAACAACGCAATCCCATCCTCTATAAATTTAACCCTTCCAATCGTTAATACAGGGCGAGCAATTAGGGGCTCGGATGTTGCTCCAAAATGGGAACTAAATGGGATAACGCAGAATCCGACGGGGGGCAAGCTGGGCTATTTGCATATGCAAGTTGTTGATTGGAAACCGTCCGTGTATTCGGCATCATTAGCAAAGTTGCCGTAACTGTAAGTGGATTATTGAGGTACAACTGTTGTGGTTTCCACTCACCTATGGATATTCCGGTCTTGGGAGTCAAGGATTGATGGGAATAGTGGAAGATTTTGGATAGTTTAAAAATAGATGATTTTAGTCCTTTTGGAATTATATGGAATGGAAGTCCATTATAAGTAATCAAGCATTGGCAATAGCGATAATGAACCTTATTTCAAAGATTTTTTTTCAAAGGGTTTTCTACAAGAAGATAGTAATGCTGCTCCTAACATTGATATAGGGTTTTTTAGTATCATGGCCCCTTAGCATACATGTTTATTGAAAGATTACGTCGAAATTCTGTAGGTACATAGGATGTTTTAGTTTAGGTCCTAAACTTCTCTAAACCACTTGATGAACCCCGTGTCTGTCTTTACGAGCGGTAACCTGTTTCTCCCAGACAGAAGGTTTTTTAACCGACGAAAGAAAAGGAGGAGTTTACCAACCTTATCAGAATTGGAGCCTCCAAAACGGATAACAGGGTACTCATAAATCTAATTAAATCAATGTTATACCCATTTCTAAAACACCACTGTCCGTTAATTTTGCGCGCTCGCGTTAATACCCGTGCTCACTGTAACCTTGTTAAATCAAACATGCTGCAACACGTTCACACAACATTTAAATAACGTATAAAACTACGATACGTTCAAACAAAGAATTTAATCAATCCCAGCGAACATTTAATTGATATTTTTAATTATTAAATGCCATGAAACCGAAAGGACGGAATTTTTCGTTGACATTTACGGAAATGTCGAAATGTCAGCGTGAAAGGGAAAAAAACTGTAATTAGTTTTTTCTGTGTTTGTTTTTCTAGTTATAACTATGTTGTAGTTAATATTTCATCATTGTGACGTATCTATAATGACGTAATGATCGTGATGTAAGCATTGATTTGTTTTGAATGTGGTATACTTGATTGCGTACATATGTATGTTAATAATAAATGGTATTAGCGCTGTCTGGGAGTACTTTATATGATAGGTTATTTGTTTTAGTAGTTGTCAAGTTCCTTGTAATGGCTCTTGTACACAATAGATAGTTGGTTTACTTTCACTTGTCTTGTATAAAGCCCGACTGTAGTGGCTCATCTCCGGTTTCCGTACAACTCAAACCGGTTAAAAACTGTGTGGAAACAGAAGCTCGACATATCGATCGTGCGCGCTAGTTCTTAGAGGATGAACTGATTGACATTTACATTAGAACCATGAGTAGTATACAGTATGTTAACTAAAAAAGGGCGTTTCTGTTAACCTGCAACAGAATAGCGTTCATACGCAAAAAAAAATACCATTTAAAAAAAAAGTTTTGATTTTTTTTTTATAGTAAAATATTCACACAAAATATTATATTGATATGGAAAAGAAACACTGTACATGCACACTTGTCTTTCTACGTGGAAATACAAGTGTTCGTGTACAGAGTGTTTCTTTTACGTATCAATTTAATAGTTTTGTGAACATTTTAGTACTTTTTTTTTTTTGTTTTCTGTCTTATATTTTTTTTTTGCCTATATAGGCGCTATACTATTGCAGGTTAACGGGAACGCCCTTCGTTAGATAACACACTGTATATTAATTGATAGATAATCTAAACAAAAGTATGCCGTAAACGAAAATTATTCGATCGAAAAACAGTCTATTTATGTACTTAATCACATTAAATTATTACCGAGAAATTAACTACACCTTTTCAAAAATTAACTGTCCCAATTTCCCCTAACGTTAAATAACCATTACGATCTTATAAGACACAAAATTGCAGCAATCTCTTCACAAAGACACCCTCAATGTAGACCCTCTCAGAAATTTCATATTTCGCCAATAAAGTGCCTTCAATGGCAAGCCGATATTAAAATAGCTTACATCTTAAATATCAACGGGCTCTTTAAAATAACGTTGAGTTGAGGAACGTAATATCTTTTAAGTATGCGCACTTCGGGACTGGTGGAATAAAAGTACTGAGTCTTGTATGAGGATAGATGGATATCTTTTCCCCGAGGGCTCTAAAGTGCACTAACGTGAATACGTCACGAGTTTACGAGATAGGTTTGAAAAATTAAGTGTCAACTACTAGAATGGTTCTGGAAGTCGCAGGTATTCTAATATTAATAGCTACTCTACTGGAGTGAAAGTAGGTCATTCAATCAGAATAGCGCCACGGATTCGGATGGCCTTAATAAAGACATTCCTAATTGGCTTTTCCCAGGCAGTAACTGATATTCTTACCGCTGCTAAATCAACGTGAAAACTCATCTGCTAATCGCATACTAGTTGCAACAGACTTGCTAGTACTGAATATGGAAATAGCCAGAATAACTTATGCAGGACTTACAGAGGCTTTATTTGCTGACTACCTTTTGCCCGCGGCCTCACCTGTGTTTAGATCAGAAATTATCCCACGGGAATCGTGCTACCGGGATAAACGTATCCTATGTCCTAATCCAGATCTAGAAAGAAGAAAGATAGAAAATAAGTTTATTTCCGGCAAACATGACGCTAAGAAAGGAAACGAAAATTTTCAAATTGGGGCAAAATATGCGTCACATTCACGCAAAACAGCTATCGCTCAGCATAATGCTGCGACTCTATGCGAGACAGAGCCCCAGTGCTGGTTTTCAGTGATAGCCGGCGTTGACTTCATGACGTCAACCGGTGCAGCATTCATTAAATGATCACCTGTGTGCTAAATTTCATCCAAATTCATTTAACCGTTATGGCATAAAAAGGTAACAGACAGACAGACAGAGTCGGACAGAGCATCTATATTATAGAGTAATATTAAGTATGGATAGTTTGAATTAAATTTTGATACACCTGAAATCATCAAGTCTGACGCAGTTTTATCCATTTAACAATTACAGAGACTCGGGGACCAATATACATTATTTTCTGCCAAGCCAACTAAGTTGGTATCGTCTTCCAGTCTAACTGGACGCAACTTTATTTTACGTGAAACGACTGCCTATCTGACTTCCACAATCCAGTTACTGGATAACCCATGGTATGATTAGTTGTACCCGTAACAACTGTCAGATATCTACGAATCACTATTTTTTTTTTTTTTTAATACCAACAAAAAATAAAACAAAATTCTACCACATTCGTCCTGCACATTGTCTGTGAAATTAGAACCCAAAACTCGTCCATCAGGAAAACAAGTCAAAACGACGGTTTCTTTCACAATCAGAGCTCCATGAAAAAAAATAGATATTTTTTTTTTTAACCCAACTTAATGGACTTTCGCTTTATTCCCACACACAATGGGGAGCAAAACAACAGATTTCACGGCCTCATTGTTTAGAAACGAATTCTTTAAAAGGCCAGGGTTTGACCTCAGAACGTTTATGGAGTAAAACGTACGCCTACATACATTAATGGTAATGATTGCGATCGTAATGTTGTCATGCTTTCAAAGCCGGACGTGGCATTTGAATTTTGTGTTAGCGAATTTTTTTGAGTCAATTCACTAGAGGTCCATAATAGGCATATTAAAAGATGGATAATAAAGCTTATGTCGTTTTTAGTGAGATTAACATTGTTACCCAGTTTATAAAGATGTTCTGATTTAGGAGAGAGGCGTATTTATCGTCACAGATAGAAATAGCAGATATTAAAAAAAATACAGAAAACAATTGTCCCTAACAATAAAACATATCTGTTACCGCGGCTGTTACTGTTAAAACTTCGGATACGGTTTTCGACTTTAACGATCAGAAATAAAGAAGATATTCGATTGAGATTTAAATACGTATTTATCGTCCGTACAAAAATAACAGGCTATGATTTAATAACAGATATTTGGATCTGTTATTTTCTTTCCACAGTAACAGTGATAACAGATATTAACCTGTTACAATCCATCTCTATTCTGATTTTCAGTATGAGACTAAAGTTTGAAAGAGCTATGATGAAACTTGAAAGAATTGGTGACATGGTAATAACCACGGGAACAAGTTTCTCGTAGTTTATTAATTATTATATAATAATTTATTAAGGTTTATTAATCTTGGTTCTTTGTACTTTTGGGGGCAAATTACTACATAGAAAGCAAGGAAATAAAATAAAAAATAGTGAAAAACAAACCAATACCCAGCTACGTTTCTATGGTAAAAACTTATAATTCTAAGTTTTTCGACGAAACACGTCAGTAAAAACTATCATTGTTTTCAATTATTTTAAGAAATCTCGTTCAGGTCTCAATCGAACACCTACATAAAACCCCTTTCCGCTAACCTACGCTAAAACTAAACAGTCTTTCCACCAGTTCTTCTAAATCGTACCACCGTAACCAAGTACAAATAACAGTTAATTAAATGCATAGATAAAACGGAATACAAAAAAAATATAAACAACACCCTTAAAACTATAATAGACTGGCTTAATAAAAATAATCTAGTGATAAATATAAATAAAACACAAGTCATGCATTTCTACCAGCGGTTAGAACCAGAAAATATGATAATTAAATATAATGATCAAAACGTAAATACAACTACAGTAACAAAATTCCTAGGAGTACATCGACAATAAACTGACATGGAAACATCATGCTGAAAACGCGTGCAATAAATTAAGTAAAACGGCATATGTACTCTATAGCCTTTCAAAAAAAGTTAACATAAATACATTAGTGACAGCATATCATGGTTTAGTTGCTTCCTCACTAAGATTTGGTGTAATATTTTGGGGAAATTGCAGTGAGAGAGATAGAATATTTAGGGCCCAAAAACGTTGCCTTCGATCAATGACAGGTCTTAAAACTACAGAAAGCTGCCAACCTGTTTTTAGATCGCTAAGGATACTGACATTGCCATCGTTGTATATACTAGAAGTTGCCCTATTCGTTAGAACGAACAAGCACCTGTTTACGTCGGTAGTGGATAAACGACAACGCTCAAGACCAATAAGATCACAATATAAAAATCAACTTTATACAGGAGGTTACCAAACGTCTTTACTTAAAAAAAATATTTTAGCCATGGGTCCTCTTATTTATAATAAACTACCGTTAAACTTAAAAGAATTACCCATCAAACTCTTTAAAAAAAAGTTAAAAAAACTTCTACTGGAGAAGTGTTACTACGCAATTAATGATTTTGTTAATGACAAAACTTTCTGTTAATGGTGTGTGACTTCTTCTTTGTGAGTTAATTTACTGACATTTCTATCCTTCGCTTTATTGACATTTATTTGTAAATGGATATACTGTCATTTTAAATTGAATCTTCTGACATTCTTTTAATTTAATTTGTTGACATTCCGAATGTTTTCAATATGTGCATTTTATTCATGATTGTAATGTTGCTTAATGAATGGTGTTGTCTTGTTTATTTTTGGTTTGTTTAGTAAATATTATTTGTTATATTGAATAATTTTGCATGCCGTAAGGCAAAATGTATCGGGACGCTCATCAAAATAACCATCATATCTGTATACCTACATTATTGGCAAATAAATGATTTCTTTCTTTCTTTCTTACAGCGGAGAACACTGGAGTCTTCACCGGTTACTAGCCAGTACAGACTGCCCAGTAGACGTTAGACGGTGGAATAAAAAAGAAACAATCAGTATAATGCCCCCTGTCCGACTCGCCCGGCGGAAAATTGCTTGCTTGCGTAAGTAGGTACAGCGTAATTATTTTGTTTTCTTAATCACTAAGTTGTTGGGAAAGAAGTTTAAAGCAATAATAATGGTGCAGTTTGTGGGATTGCTATTGTCAAATGGTTTTCAATTTAGATCAAGGTTGTGTTTTGTTTTTCTGCAGATAATATTATCAAATCGTTTTCAATTTGGTACTGCATGTTTGCAGGGCCAGTATGGCCAGAGATCGTAGAATACAGAGAGGGTTGGAAAGAAAAAAGGGAGGCCTTTGCCCAGCTGTGGGACACAATCATTGAGAGCAAAGGCCTCCCCTGTTTTAGGCTTTATATTATGTAAGCTAACAAAAAAAAACATTCATCAAACTTCTAAAATTACTTCTATTGTTTTGGAGGATTATATTTTATAATCACACGACTTGCTCTAAAATTCAGAATTGAAGCTACACTTGAACTTGTTATATTCGTAGACAAGCCTACCTATAAATACAGTTTACATAGTTATAATATAGTTTATATAGTTTTACCTATAAATTACAGACTCCATCCTACCCGCACGGATACTTAACATCGTACTCCTCAAACGTCAACTCACTCTCTAACACTTACGTAAGGTACACTCCGACCATCCCCGAGCTTCTCCCTAATCGCGTAATAATCCTAGAAACATAGTACTCAGTAGTTTATCCCTAGCAAGCCCTTAGAAACCTTTGTTAAGAGAGAGGCATTGGACAAAAGGACCACTTTTACTACAAAAATATTTTTTAGAGGATCAGGGGGCCTAACACGGTCACATTCCTCTAAAAGCAATTCATTTCCTTAATTCCTAGCTGTCATTAGCAATTCCTCTAATTTGACACAAAAGCAATTCATAATATGAGGACCTTTTTACGAATCTCCATAGCAAACTGTCAAACAGATGAATTATGAATCAGCACGCAGATATAAAATATCAGTTTGTGACAGTTTACGATGATTCATAATATTTTCCTATTATGATTCTGCCAAAGTGGCCATTTTAGACCCGCTGTTAAATATTTACCATTTTATTATAATTATGCTATTTACTCAAGCTTATACAATTATTTTAGACACAAAATATGAAATCGTTTTGCTCTGCTGAAAGGCGAACTCTTCAAAGAAGAAACCAGACCAGTTTAAAGTTTTGGAGCTGCCGATGCCATAGTAACAGCCGACTATAAATTTTTGTCTGGCAAGTTGTACCTATGTTTGATGGAAATGTCAATTCATCATAAATTATTCGTTTAGGGAGCCAACATGTAGAGAATAAATAGTACCTATATTACTGTCGCGGACAGCAATAAGTGGATTTGATGAACGATTGTGAAAATGTGGGCCTAGGCGAAGCCGAGGTTCACGTACGTGAGTCCATCAATTCCTGATTGTGGCCAAGGCTTGTGTATAGTACTTTTCTCAAATAATGCGCAGAAATTCAAACTGAGCAAATTAAATAAAGATTCCAGAATCAATGGCGAATAACTATAATTTTTCATGCACATTCCATTCATGCGTGTTTCATGTTCATTTGTTTCTTCTTTACTTTAAGCAGTTCTATTTGCAAGCCAAATCGAAATTTAAATAAAATCTTTGATATGTTACCTCCTTGGTTGCCATCTGTTGAAGTAAAAAGTTCGTTCCATTTTTAAATAACACGACAGATATGAGTTTTCATAGTAATTTATTTGGCCACTATACACGCCAGATATCGATTTGCATAGTAACTTTGCTGGCCGCGTCGTCAGTTGTTTTTCAGCAGTACAGCAATTTCGATTTATCTCGAAGAAGGTTGTCAAAATAATGCTCGAATTTCCAAGCATGTTCGAAAAAAAGAACATTACTATGACTCTTAAAGTCTGTGACTCTGTGTGTCTTCCTTACAAAATATACCAGTTTCACGCTGTCACTCTTGACTTTTGTAAGCAGTCCTAAAATCTGTCAAATTTTTATTTGTGTCATACAAATGAATTCTGACGTTTCTGACGTTTTGTAGGACGTGTTTGTTGATACATTTGATCTCTACTATTTCATTTAGCTTCTGCAAAAAATCGGCCACCGATTGTATGCCGTCTGCGAACGTTAAGATGTCTTTGTCCCGCTTTGTGTCATTTGGTACTTCTGTCCCTATCTTTCACGACACTCATACTGAACTAGCTCGCGGCAAACCCCACTCGCTGGGCCCATTACCTTTTAA
This sequence comes from Lithophane leautieri, assembly GCA_949152455.1. Classification (NCBI taxonomy): domain Eukaryota; kingdom Metazoa; phylum Arthropoda; class Insecta; order Lepidoptera; family Noctuidae; genus Lithophane; species Lithophane leautieri. The sequence goes on along the minus strand of OX424477.1, from coordinate 14,774,901 downwards.
TCACACCCTTTGTTTAATTAATTAGGGTCAAAGGTACCCGTGTACGATAATAATTTAAGCGGTAAGCGGATTAGTTTTATAATAATATTAATTAGACCTTTAAAGTATTTTGTCAGACCAGAAAGATAGAGGACTGTCAAGGTCGGAATTGTTAAAAAATAAAATAAATAAATATTTTTTCAACATATTTTTTATAATTATTTTAACAGTTTGTAAGTTAATTTAGTATATGTTTTATATACTGGATGGACTCCAGTGTATATATTTTTATCGTATTAAGTAATAATTGTATTTCTCTATCACGTGTACGATGTGACGCAGCTACTTTATGGAGTTTCTTGCCGGCTCTTCTCCATAGGAAACGACCAATTGGAACCGTGCACCTAGCTTCTGACGTTTCATAAGTGCCCATGTAGGCTTATGTGAAACAAAATATTTTGATTTTGATTTTGATTTTACTGGGTTTTGGAGGGCAGATAGGCAGTCGCTTCATGTAAAATACTGGTATTCAGCTGCATCCGGTAAGACTGGAAGCCAGATGATGATGATGATGTACGATGTGACGTATTTTTCCTAGATCATATACTGAAACTAAATAATACATGCGACGACCTAGTAGCAAAATACAATTTACCTACAAACAATTACAAATAACAACAATAAAGTTGACTGAAAGTGACAATCGATGTAGATAATCAAGGCTGTCAATATTAGAGGCCACAAACATGGCCATAAATATCAATATTGTGACTATGAATAGTAAAAATATTATGCCTCTTGGCTTGTACATTCGGCCAAAAAAAGTGATCTAAGTATTCACTTCTAGGAAAGACGTGGTAATAATGAATAAAAAAAATTAAAGTAATAAAAACTTAAACCCAACTACGACTAAAAAGATACAAACAAGACCCACAGACAGACAAATTAAAAATCCGGAGTCACACGTGTTAGGGCAAATCGAACAGATTACGTGTGACTCCGGATTTTTAATTTATCTGTTTGTATTTCTTGTTTATATCTTTTTAGTCGTAGTTGGGTTTTAGTTTTTATTACTTTAATTTATATTTTAGCTTTTGGGGTTATAATATAATTATATATTTTTGAAACGTACTCATTCAGCTCTTTCATTTGATACCCAACATGGAATGATTAAAAAATATTTATGTTTTAGTTCATGACTGTATGTCCTTTAGAGGGCGCCATTTAATTTGACGTCACATAGCCTACAACCAGCAGACGATCAAGACTCTTCCAACGATCCCTCATTTGTCAAATTGAGAACAGATGAACATACATACATACCGGTCAAAATCATAACCCTCCTTTTTTCTTCGCCGTAGTCGGGTAAAAAACAAAACAAACGTGAAGCGTCTGATATCTGCTTATTATTATCATTTGGTAGGTGACTAAAAGAACATTTTCTTGGTTAAGTGTACCTTAATTAAGGATGACATAACCTACATTGACCTTTATACCTGAATCTGACATATACCTTATTTACAGAAACCTGAGGTGAACTTTGATGGACATTCAAATGAAATTAGCAATACCTAGAAGATGAAGGTTAGTGTTATTATACCTAGGTCAGTTATAGGTCAGCTACCTTTTGTGAACCGAAACCTTTCTGTAGTAGGTATGTAGGTACGAATTTAAATATAAATGAGAAAATCTTATAATTTAAAATGTTCTAATTTTATTTGTTTATTTAGATTTATTTTACGAAATTTTCTTATTGTCTGTATACCATGTAAGGACGACAATTTTAAGACAATACTTTTTCAGAAAAACTTAAAAAAAAGGGACAGAAAGAGAGAAATAAAAAAGTCTGAAATTGGAAAGTCTGTCACTTCGTCTTATCTTTTAAGAATGCTAATTTTTTTTTTTTTTTATTTAAAGTATAATTATTCTATTTGATAATAATATTTTTTATTTTATTATTATAGTGCGCTGTACCGGTAATAATAATAGTTTGCCGCACCGGGCGACGTCATAACGTCAGCGCTGGCTGTCGCTGAAAACCAGCGCTGGGGCTCTGTCTTGCATAGGGTCGCAGCATAATGCTGAGCGATAGCCGTTTTGCGTGGATGTGATGCATGTTTCCCCCAACCTTTTCTTATTTTTTCTTTGTGTTTATTTTCTTTTTTTTGCGTCATGTTTACCGCAAATAAACGTCTTTTCTTTCTGTGGATTGGATTCCGAAAAAATTTTTTGGACGTCGTTTCGTGGACCATCCTGTATATGTATACAGGGTTTTTGGTTGTATGTGGGGTAATTTACAACCAAATGACCTCTTTTGACTCCTATGCAAATTTCAACAATTTTGGAGTCATTAAACATTTTATATTTTTATTTCATACATTTTAAATATAAAATGTCAAATTACTCAAAAATGGTTGACATTGGCATAGGGGTCATCAGGGGTCATTTGGTTGCAAATGACCTCTCTTAAATCTCCTTTATGGATTGCTGACGTATTACCAATAACCCTTTATAATGATAGTGTTACGAAAGTTAAGAAAGCTATTGATGACAATCATCTGCTCAACCATCAATCAAAACGAAGACATCATTTACACCACAACAAACACTTAATACCTCACAAAAGAAGAACCCAAATTAATTGCTTGTCAATACAAACTGACAACATGTCTTCAAGTCAAAAGTCTAAAATCTTATTACATAAAACACTCACATTGAAAATCCAACCATAACCCACCAAAGATAGAGTTTACTTTCGATTGTGAAGAAGTTCATGGTGTTACTGACGTAAGTGAAATCAAAACATACATTCATGGTGACCATACAATAGTAAGTTGACGAGGCAAGGTCTCTATGGGGAAACCTCCGTCGTTTGCATAGCGTTTCATATAAACTTTATGGTAATTTTAATTTGATTGGTATCATTAATTTTGTTCTGCAGTTTGGAGATGGAATCAGGCTCTTACTTGTTGTTTGTATTAGCAGTGATAGCCTCTGTCGGACTGCCAAGTCATAGATCTCGGATTCATGTGCATATTGTATAATTATCACTTGCTTTAAAAACGGTGAAGGAAAAGATCGCGAGGAAACCAGAATGCCAAAGAGATATTTCTCGATGGCATGTGAGCCAAGTCAGAGGCCCTTGGGCGGCTTTAAAAGTCTGACACCAGGTTAGTCACTAACCACACGAAAAGAAGAAGAATACTTGTTAAATCTATATCATTAGTATAAACTATAGACGCTTTTTTCGTGTGTCTGTGTGACTACGTTGCGTTGCTCTTTAAAACTGCTAAACGGATTTCGATGTCACGTTCGTTAAACTAATATTGTTGATGTGTATGACATACTAATAATTAATCTTACATACCTACCTATAGTACACTTATAGTATACCTATAGTAAATAAATCTCGATATGTTGTGAAGTCGTAAGAACCGAACCAGGGGCGGATCGACAGTGTTTAAGAGGAAATAGGGTCGGTCACATCTCATCTAGTACACTGCACTCGGCACTGGATATATACTATCTATAAAGCTATATATATATCGCTCACTGGCTATATATATATATATATAGCCAGTGAGATGCATAACCCTTGTCTGCCGTAGATAATTATGTAAAAATCAAAGGTAGTTTTTCAGTGTAACAGTTACGCCACCAAAGTTAAAGTTCAACAAATCCATCCCAACGCTTTACCACATACCAAAACCGTAAGTTCATGTTATATCACAATTTAATAAATCCCATAGCAACAAGTGTGAAGTTGCCTAACCATCGGAAAGCACTACGTGTTATGACGAAGCGAATAACGTTTTATATTAAAAGAATGAGCTCCAGTTTATTTAAAAGGGTTATGCTAATATACACACGCTTGAGAATGGAAAAGAGTGAAATGAACTGCATTAAAATGATGAAGGCTTTTTTTAAGTAATGATTCATCTCTTGTATCATCACGACCTGTTCGAGAAATGACAATAATTGCTCAAAACCATGAAATACAAGAGCATTTAATGCCAATGATTAGCTAGCAATGATTTGCAGGAAAGCTACAGAATTACAAATATTTCAAACAATAAGTAGGTAGGGAAAAATAAAGAGGTGCACGTCCCACATGTATAGAAACGTTATAACACCACGTTTGATCTTTACATCACCTCATCATCAGCGTTCAGCAGTCCACTGCTGGACATAGGCCTCTCTCCAATTGTACGCCATTCAACTCGGTTCTCAGCAACTCTCATTCAGCTGTTATACCAGCCACTTTGCGAACATCGTCCCTCAACCTAATCCTCCGCCTTCTAGGGGCGTCCTACGTTACGTTTGCCGATTTTTCTAGAACCCGTACCCCAACGGTCATCGGTTCTACGGCTAATATGGCCGGCCCTTTGCCACTTCAGCTTGCTTATTCTGTGAGCTACGTCGGAAACTTTGGTTTTTTGCTGGATTACCAGAGAGGTTCCAAGCATAGCTCGATTCATAGCTCACTGAGCAATCTTTACAAATACAAAAATTATTCTAAATTTTTGTTTGCTTTCTATTAATTTCATCTAACCATTTAGCAAATAGATTCCACTTGTTGAACTAATAGCAATCGATTTTCTACACAGATACCCGTTTATTACTTGCTTCTCAGAAATGTTTAACAGTAAATTGCCGGTTTTTCTTTGAAATGGATCGCACACTTAGTAGAATTTCTGCGAAAAAAGTCTGATACGTTTTAGTATCTCATGTTTTCCCCAGCTTTTTCTTTATACAATTGAAAGAAAGAAAGAAAAATAGGTTTATTTGTCACAGAAACACGTGCATACAAAAATATAACTAATCAGCAATATTAACCAAAATAGATCTGAATACAAATATGAGATCACGAGTTTCACGATCACGAATTGAATGTTTGTGTCTTTTTCAAAAAGATTTACGCCTGGGGATTTATGTGAGTTGAAAATAGTTCTGTTTTTTTTGGAAAGAAGTTCCTTAACGTGGTTTGCGGAAGGAGTGAATGGCCAGAAATCGTCACGTAACGAAAAAGCGTTATGAGACTTTCAGAGAAAGTGAAAATTTGATAAAAAAGTTTCATGTTTTTCGATGGTAATAATATGGTATAAGCCGAAACAGACGTTAAAATGTAAATCTAAGACGACGGCCGTGAAAATGTTCAAATTTTTCATGATGTGTATCGTTTTCATGGTTTTCGAGGGTGCTAAAGCCGATACTGAGCCAAAATGAAAATTTTCAATTTTCATCATTGGTGTATTTTCATCGTTTTCAACAAACACACGTGCATTCATAAACTCACGACTGCTTCCCATGGGGGTAGGTAGAAATTCGAGAACGTCACCTGCTACGAAAACAAACAAACATCGGAATAGATTCTCAACACAAATCCAGCTATACCTACTTACCTCACTAAAAATTTACAACATAGCTTACGATTATAATCAGATTAAATTCCAGCTAATAACCTGCTAACAAACGTTGATAAGTAGATTTAAACTTGTTCCATTACACTTCCTTCCTTACTGGACGGAAATTATTTTAAACGTGGACGAAATATTTGGACTTAAAATTATCATAATCCGGGTAGGTAGGGTTGAGTTTGAACTTTTCGAGATAGAAAATTTTATAGGTATCGTGGGTTGATGAAATTTTCTCCCCAACGGCAACGCTACAATTATTAAACATTTATTTATTTTGTTTAGCCCTGTGTTATTCGGGAAATAAGTGGAAAGTTATTATAGACTTGGAATTAACTGGCTATTTTTCAACGGGTGAGTTAACACATGAGACAATCCACCTATTTTTGACTGGAGAATTGAAGTATCTATTGAATAAAGAAATAAAATACGTTTATTTGCGGTAAAACATGACGCAAAAAACACAAAAAGAAAAAGTTGGGGAAAATATGCGTTACGTCCACGCAAAATGGCCATCGCTCAGCATAATGCTGTGACTCTATGCGAGCCATAGCCACAGCGAATAATAATCTATTGTAATTCACTTTGGGAACAACTCTGAAATATTCAAAACACTTTTGCTCTTATTTATAAGTAATTTTCATCATCATCATCAGTCTATACCAGTCCACTGCTCGACATAGGCCTCTCCTATTGCCCGCCATTCAGTCAATTCCCGGCAACTCTCATCCAGCTGCTACCAGCCAACCTGCCAAGATCGTCGCTCCACCTAGCCTGAGGGCGTCCTACCTTGCGTTTTCTAATTTGTGGGCTTCACGCTAGAACACGTCTACCCCAGCAGTCATTCGTTCTATGGCCGGCCCATTGCCACTTCAGCTTGCTTATTCTGAGAGCTATGTCGACAACTTTAGTTCTCTGCCGTCTGCTATGTGAGTAATTTTGATGAATTCAAACCTCGTATTATCGTTTGTAGTTTGAATCGATCTCAAAGGTTTCTATCTATCATCTGGTTTAGGAAACGTTTTGCTTCTAACAATCAACTGCAAATTACTTTGATCGACCGTAATTCTGAACTGTTGGTTAACAGAAACCAATTTTACAGTCCTATGGATGCTGCTACAGGCTAAGGCGAAACTACGAATACTACGCTACAGCATAGAGATGGAGGTACAGATTTCTATTCGTAATTCTTCCCAGTAATGGTCAGTAGGTACTTTATTATAAACTATTTTTTTCTGTGGATATGTGAAAACTTAAATATAAGTACCTTTGGGTAAGGTAAGGTATTTACAAGGCAGATGTGAGTGGAAACGCCGGGAAAGGACGCCCCAGAAGGACACCATAATGACCATGGAATAGATAAATAAGGTTGGAATGGTAATGTGGGCGTGGCAAGCGCGCCACAATTATGATTCGATAATCATAACTCGACCGATTCATTAATTCACCGCGTTTCGTGCGCTTCGGACTACTGCGGAGAACAGAGCTCTGCTTTAAAATGCCGTGTTGTGCAATTATAACTTGTAAAACAAAAAGTCAGACCGCAAGTATAGAGCGAGGGGGTATATCTTTCCATCGGTAAGTCGAAAATAACATTTAATTATAATTTTATTAGTAAAAAACATAAAAATATTCTGATCACTATGAAATTCCAAACATTAACGACATTATTGCAACAAGTAAAAAAAAATATACATTGCACGATGTGTACTCGCGTAATCAACGCAATTACTAAGTCCGCTTAGGCGCTTACAATGTACTGCATGCGTCGCGTCCTCTTCACTTCAACCATTGACGTTTCGTCGTTTGCCCTGATTGGCCGTGATGCACGGTCGATAGTGAGGTGACCATGTGGTTAAATAAAATCATCGATAGAATTCTCAAATAATATAAATTTACGTTGGACAAAGATTCTTTTTGAATTATTTTATATTTAATTAATGATAGTATATTTTTAGTTAGATGTATAATGAGTCAATTAAATATTACAATAATTATTGAACGAATGATACAATATAGTAAATACTTGTAGATGACAGATTTACAGGGAGAAATTGAATTCATTGGCAACATTATACGAGATCATTGTACTTATCTACAAGTATTTACTATATTGTATTTAGTATTAAAATATAAGTAAAATCCAATTTTACTTACGCAATAAATTATAAATTTTAGGTTTCCTAAAGAACCTAACGCCAGGGAACAATGGATTGACGTGACAGGTAGAGGAAACTGGATGCCGACAAAGACGAGTACTATTTGCTCTATACATTTCAGTAAAGATGATTTTATCATTAAAAAATCAGGTTATTTGTAATTAATAAAAGTAAAATAAATATTTCTTAATATTTATTTCATGTTTAATTTTCCCCCATACATTCATCAGATAATTTATCGATAAAGAATATCGGCTTTATCAAGCACTAGCGTGTATGAAAATTGTTATTGCTTTTTTGCGTGTGTGTGTGTCTATGCCTACGAGGGCTTAGTACTAGTGTGCGAACGAATATCTGCCTTGAGATTTATGTGTGTCTGATTTGGTTGTGTGCGAAATATTTGTAAACATAGGAGTGCGTATGTGTAGAAATTAAAATAGTGGGAGACAAGCGGTGACACTGGTCCTGATACAAAATTGGAGCTAGGGCCTTTCCAAATTATTTATCAATTCCGTGATAATGACCACACTCTCGTTTGGCGAGTCGCAACTTCTAATCAGTCAGTCGATTGAATAATAACCAACTAGCTGTTGCCCGCGATTTCCTCTGTGATCCAGGATAAAAAGTAGCCTATGCCCTTCTCCAGGCCAAGGTTTACCCATGTGCCGAATTTTATCCAAATCCGTTCAGCCTTTTTAGCGTGAAAGCGTAACAAACAAACTCACTTTCGCATTTATAATTTTATTTATAATTAGGTACGATATTAGTTAATTAGTTATAAACAATAAGAAATGGAAAGGTCAGTGTTCGTGACCAGCATTGCTATTCTGTAACCATCTTACCCTGAATACTTAGGTGAAGTGAGCTGTCAGTGTCATCGATGATGCTAAGGCAGTGACAGTTCACTTCAAGCTCTCTTCACCTAAGTTTTCAGGGTGAGATGGTTACAAAGTAGCAATGCTGATGCCATTCTGTAGTTTCTGCCTACCCCCATAGAAAGAACGCGTGAGTTTATGTTGTGTACATGATATTATTCTATCCATTTTCCAAATTATTCAGTCCTAAACCGATTCAGTAAATCTACGATTTAGTAAATCTAAAACGAATACAAAAAACAAATTCCATTTTATTTAACACACTGCTTGATTTAAATAATGGTAATCCGACTATAGGAAAAAACCTAATAGGATTAATCACATTAACCCAAGCCTAAGCGAATAACTATCGATTTTATATAAAGCTTAAACTTTGTTACCTACTCTTCACTTCGTTACGACTAATAACAATGTTGGTTTAGTTACAGGTAAAATCAATGTGGGAAAATTCTGCCCGTTTTTAGGATTCTGTGCCAAACGGAAGCCTATTACTAAGCCTCCGCTGTCCGTCTGTTCGTCCGTCTATCTGTCTATCAGCGGGCTGTACCGACCTCATTAAACATAATAGGTAGATACTTGAAATTGAATTAAATTTCATAGATTGTGTTTTTCTATTGCCTCTATAACAACATTGAAATGAAATTCAATTGTTAAAGGGGGTCCATACAATAAACGTATTTTTTTTTTCGACGTTTTTCTCGATCTTAATACGGTACATAACCCTTCGCGTGCAATTCCAAGTCGCACTTGGCTGGTATTTTTTTCTGATCTTTTAAGAGTTTTTAAAGTCTTTCTATGCTACGATTCACTATAGACAACATAATTGGACTAAATGTATAGATAAAAAATTAAAGTAATAAAAACTAAAACCCAACTACGACTAAAAAGGTATAAACAAGATACCACAGACAGACAAATTAAAAATCCGGAGTCACACGTGTTAGGGTATAAATCGAACAGATTACGATTCGGGTAAAAATAAAACAAATCTTTTATTTCAGACATTATTACTGTCCATATTATAACAAATTATTTAAGAATATTAGTATAGCATTAAATAATAATATTACTTAACAGATTATAAGTTTCATAGTTATATTACACTACAAACTAAGGTAACATAACATAAGGTTATCAATTATACGTGTAACGGAATAAACGCAAGAGCTCATACACCCTAATTAGAATATTAAATTATAAGACTAAAATAATATCTGTAATTTAATTTAATTAAACCACACCTTAAATTAACTATTTTATTTAACGCGCACTATACATAGGATAGCTATGAGCATATTACAAATTTGGTTTAAATTTAAATAGGCTTTATTCCTTTGAGATAAGGCTTAAATTTCCTTAAATAAAATATTTTATTACCTTGTTATGACGCAGTGGTTCTAATTTCAGTTAAATAAAAGATTTTTTCTTGAAAAATTAACATATATAAATAATGACGGAAATCGATTCAGAAGCCGATTCTGAGCAAACTACTTTCAGGTCTTGCGCTTATTCTGTTACACGTTGTATATGTTGTGAACGGATATGATGACAAATACTGATGTTTTAATAAAATATCAAAACAATGAAATCAATTTGTAAGCTTGTTGATTATTGTATAATATTGAATTGGGTTAGTTTAACTTGGCCGACTCCTTAACTATTCAAAACTTCCGTACTAGTAAATACACTACTATCTATTTTAATTGAAATAAGAAGCTTTGACTATCTTAGAAGTTTTATGAACATCTCATTGTTATACTTACGCGGTACTAAATTAAATACTTATTATCTACACCCATGCTATCCTAATATTCTAATCATAAATCCTCTATAAAAGTTTCTGAAACCCTTTAGCTTATTGCCAACATTAAAACAACCAGTATCATAGTAACCATTATATCATTCTAACGGGTGTTAAAATATTGTTCTAAATTTCATAATGCAACTCATTTAAAAAAAGAACTTTGTCATGCAGGCGCGTTTCACTAACTAAGATCAGTCATTTAAAAAAAACTTGTAATAATTCGAATTCACGTGGGTTGTATCCCGACATTTTTGTTCGATATTAGTATTACAAAGAACCTTTTATAGAGGATTCATAACATGGGTGTAGATAAAGTCTTGTACGCAACTGTAAATAAGTAGGTATTAAAACACTCATGTGATACCCACATTCGTGTTTTAATACCCCTTATTATATAACAGTTGCATAAATAACTATTATCTGTCTCCTTATTCACATTTTAAAAGACCTTGACGAATAACCAATAAAGACCTTCGCGGATCCCTGAAAAAAGGGTAAAAAGTCCGGAAGGGTCGACGCCGATATTTACATAGATTCTGGTAATTCTGTAAGTTTGCTTTTTATTCAAGCCAAACATGCGAGAAAGGGTGTTTTAATATTAAGGGTAGGTTTTGAGCTTATGGGTCGGTTGGATTATGGGATCTTATGATGATAGGATGGAATAGTGTTTGCTTGCGCACACATCGGATGGGAACTTCTTCGGCTGGAATTGAATTGGGGAGAGAAGTGGGTTGTTGTGAGAAAAGTAAGAAGGAAGGAAATAAACCTAGATTATTAGTAAGAGTAAGAATCATTTATGTGCAGAAAATAATGTTTCCAGTTGTAAAAGTTTGTGGTTCAATGTACAGTCGACAAATCTTCCGCATGCTCACCTTTAAGGCGATAATCGCGTAGCACGGCTCACGACTCGATCGCCCAATGCATGCGTTTTGACCAATGGCTAAATGTTTTTATTACACCTACAGGGCGTGTAACAAACAATAACACAATATGGATTTGTGTGAATACACTCACCCAAATACATATTATTGTCTCTAATTGGGCGAAACCAGGAAGGGGTGTGGTTTGACACTAGCTGCGCTGCCACAGAAGTATTTTCTTAAGTGAGCATGCTTAAAGTTTGTCGATTGTACATACGATATTTTGCCTGGTAAGGGCATGCAAATTATTTTTACATACGTTACATACGCGGCGCCGATCTTAGAGATAAGATGAATAAGATAAGTGATATGGCTATTTGTCTAGTTTCACCAGCGCTTCCTTTCAAACTAGTACACATTTATTCTACGATGTACAAGAATAATGTAAAAAAAATAGTATTTATTAGTATAATCTCTTCCACGAGGAGCTCAAAGTACTTCCTAGCTCAAGCTAGCTACCTAGTTACATCAATCTGTCTAGCCTTTTCCAAACTATGACGGAGTCGGCTTCAAGTCTCACCAGATGCAGCTGATTAGCAGTATTTTACATGGAGCGACTACCTATCTGACCTCCACAACCCTATTCTTGGGTAACACGATACCCCTTGGTACAGTTCGATTCAAACTTAATGGCGGCTTGGAAGTTAGCTCCTCGCTGCGCAGTACCCCACCCCTCGTCCTCGCTGATACATGAAATTGCTACTGCGCAGCGACTCGACTCTTTTTCCGAGCCGCCATTAAGTTTCAATCGAACTTTATAACTATTTGTCAGACTTAATTGTTGGGATTCCAACTACCCGTAACGACTGTCAAAGATCGACGGATGAGAGGCGGGACCAACGTACTTTCCGAGGCACGGATGGGTCTCGATATGTAATAGAACCACCCATCCTCGAACCGACCGTGGCAAGGATAGCTTAACCTGCGATCGAGCCGTGCGTGTATTATTTAGCCATGAGCCCCTGGCACTACCTGCTAATAGAATATAATACAGTGACACTCTGTCGCGAAGAAGATTATTTACACTCGGGGACAAACACACTTACATCCCGGAGCCTATGTATACTCGATGACAAAGTAAACAGTTTTCTATAAACATGTTTATATTGAACATAATGTTAAACAAAGTAATTAGTTGGAAAATAAAAAGTTTCTTCTCGTGTTCATTAATATTAGTCGACGGTATCGCGGTGATTGATCGACGCCATGATTAACTTAAGTTTTAAGTAATAAGCAGTACCTAATTAGATGTTTTGTTTAGCAACTTTAACGTTACCTGAGGCCTGGATTTCCCTTAAAAGACAGAAGTGTATCGTACACCCAAATTTTGTAAAGTTTTAATTCCATGTAAGGAGAGCTAGCCGGTTGCTTTCGAACGGACACTAACACAATACACGAAAAAATCCATTATGGAAAACGTCAACAAAACACGACATAACATACGACACACGACTTTGTTTCCCCGAAAGGGCTGGCCAGAGATGCAGAGGTCCTATGTTATAGGAGACGAGCCTATTACCATCAACCGGGCACAAATTCCAGACATCGGGCTGCAATTGAAAAATTCCAGATGGAAAAACCCAATAACACTTTGTCCGACCCGGGATCAAGTCCAAGACCTGATGCTCGGTAGTAGTACTTGTGGCCACTAGGACAGTTCATCAGTTGTTTTAGTCCCATGTAATAGGAGGCGAGTCTATTGCAAAAACTGACAGACTTTGGACTGCTACTGAAGAAATCCATTCCTATGAATCAAATTCAAGAGCCCATCTTCAGTAGTCGTGCTTGCGGCGACTAGAGAGACAAAGAGGCAGTCAGCCATTTTGTTGATACTAGCTAACGATGCAAAGAGATTTGCGGTAGCGGTTTCGATTCCCGCACGGAGCAAATATTTGTATGACCAGATAGTTCCTTTGCTCCGGATGTTTGTGTATCTGAGATTTGTGTCTATAAACACTACCGTGCTTAAAATTAAAATAATATTTATGCGCATGCACACTTGCCATGTCACTGAGAACCGCATTTATTGTTTTCACAAAATTTGTAAGCTACCTAGCAGCCAAGGATGAAGAACTATTATTTTCAGTTGAAATCTATTGCAATGAGCCCCTGTAATATTAAAATACATAGAAACTGTCTCCATTATTTTCACATTATATCTATTTATTTTCCAAACTTTAACTAATAAATCACACAGTTTACACTTACACCTAACAACTGCCAACAATACAATAAAACCATCAAATCCCTTTCTTCAAACCACCTTTCTTCATCTTTTACCATCAACAATCATCACAAACTTCACACAGTAATCGTTAAGTGAACCGATCAGCACGAAATTCAACACACGAGTAAAGTAATAAATATACAAAAAAGTGATAGCCAATCAGAGCGCGTTTGAACATCAATTCAATTCAATTCATTTATTCAATAACAATTTACATCGTGTCTGAATTTGTATAACTAAATATTATAAGAAATATGCATGCAATCTATATGTAAATCATTCCAATAATCCAAATTTCATTATAATCAAAATAATAATAAAAATAACACACACACACAGTTATGACACATAGTTATGACTTTATTAGCAAAGACACAAAATAGCCGACGTAACTTGGTCTTACAAGATGGCTGCTTCGAAAGCCAATAGGCAATCTGGTACTACAGAGTTTAGTTTCCGGGTTTGCCGTAGACCAGTATATCCTGGGCATATTGTACGGGATTGTTATGAAATAGTTGACGTAAATGCACATAAAGTTGGTAGAAGCAACCTCAAGAAAAGTTATTACCTCATTGGACAAGTGGTAATCAGTGGGCTGATAATGAACAACTTAAGTTATAATAATATCCTCAAGCTAACTAAAGTATTGTGACGTTAAGTTGGAAAAAAGTATATGCCTAGGAGTTAGCCTGACAGGACAATATTCTATTATTGCTACTAAATAGCAATAGGGCTGTTGAAAGTTTGTCTGCGCACACATTTGTGCACTATAATATCTCCCACGTCGATGGCTAGTCTCCGCTGAGATTAGCTGCCATGGCTTTTGGTCTGAAAGACTATTATTACTAATATAAGGCAGTAATCTAACCAGTAACTAAACAAACTCAAACAAGAACAAACTAAAACAAGTGCTGCTCATCCCCCTCAAGTACGGAGTTAAATAATGATACATTTTATGCTCTGTTATTCCAGTATTATGTGTAATTAATATGCCAAATGTGATAGGTTGAAGCCCATTGCCCGCGGACATCATTACTGAAGCCGAGCGGAACGACAATCAGCTGCTCATTCCCATACATTTACTTTACGGGATTGTGTTTTGACGTGATAAATATTTATATATCCGCCGAAAGATTAAGAGGAACGTTATGGAATTAGGAGCTATATAATGAGCTTCTACGGGTAGTGAGCAAAAGTGAATTTTAAAATGTTAAATGAGCTTTTGTAGTAAGGCCCATAATTATTAAAGCCAAAAGCCCAGTATTCGAAGGATAAATAATTATGAAGATTTAAATTAAAAAGTATAATATTGTCAAATACTAGGTACACATCACATGTGTGTGGGATAATAAAATAGTTGCTCTGGTTTTTCCACTAAAAACCATTTCCACTGTGACATGACGAACTTTATCTTTGGAAGATTTTCGGTTTTAGCTGTCTCCACTGATTGGTTACTAGGAACTGTGACAATGACACAGCAAAATGCCGTCTTGTGATCAACTCCTTTAAAATAAGCCTAGACACTTTGAATAATAAAAACTACTATCGCCTCAACACACAATCATATTGAATTCTATGTAATACGTAGTTTTCCATAGCAGACTCGATACAATTGACAACACGTACATATAGCACGTTCTTAGGAGGGCGTGAGTGACGAGGTGTAATAGTCAGACACCTGTATCTACCAGTTACGTGACTTATTCAGAAAATGTATTTAATAGTAGATCTTTGGAATGGAGGTAAGCCATTGTATGGGTAGGTGAACCAACCCCCGTAAAGGTCATGGGAATACCTGAATGCGGAGTGCTAGATCAGTCTTTGCGGCGATGCTAAGTTCTTAGAGCCTAGACAAAGTGACACTCTATCAGTGATAACGATGATGGAAAATGGAAAAGTCAAAAATGTATGGAACTGACATTAGCTACCGAAAAGCTTATGTCAATCCTGTTGAAAATCGTTATAGAAATACGAAACGCTTTGAAAGCGATTACTACTGGTCTAGATTCTATAGCTTCTTCTTTTCCAGAAGATGTGTACGTCTTTTTAACCGACATCAAAAAGGAGGAGGTTCTCAATTCGTCTATGTTTTTACTTTAATTTCGGAAGAAATTAAAGTTATTTTTTACGTTTTCGTGTTTTTTTTTGTAAGTCGGTAAAAAGTTTTGTTTAACATAATTATGATTTTAAGTTCTTTGGATTGTACACAATCCACATTGGTTAAGGCTCATTTGTCACCAATTAAAAACCCGACCAAAGCGTGAAATTCATCTTCCTATACCCACCTATTTTAAGTTCAAATGTTTATTCATAACGGAATTATAATCTGTTGGTTTTACTTAAAATATACTTTAATTAAAATATAAACTAGTTTCAAAATTAGCATGTTGTAATGTGATTTACAAGATTTTGGATTGATGAAACAACAAGTTCATGGTCAGTACTATAATTACAAAACTTTTGATGTTATGTCCTCAAAGGTCAGAGAGAATCTTCTATGACACAATAGACGTAGACGTTTCGTCTATTATATCCTATAGTGGACTAGCTGCGTCCTGTGGTTTCACCCGCATAAGTCTCGATCCCGTGAGAATATGCTGATAAAAAGTATCCTATGTCCTATTCCAGGTCATGGTCTACCTTTGTGCCTATTTTCATATAAATCCGCTCAGCCGTTTTAGCGTGAAAGCTTAACAAACAAATAAACAAACTCACACCATCAACCGGGCACAAATCCAGACTCCGGGCTGCTATTGTGGAATTCCTGATGAAAAACAAAAAAAAAACACTCTAATTCAACCTGAATATCGAATCCAGGGCAATAAGGAGGAGGAGGATGAGAGCAATTCCATGTAAAATAGTGATGAGTTTAAACTAAAGCTACAAATGCTACAATGATCACTCAGTCACGTTTCAAAATACTCTAAAAATGGAAAGTACTACACTAACAACCACGAATGTAGACTAAGAAATTTGTATTTATGAGGAAGTTTGAAACTAGCTCCGGTGACTGATAAGTTGTGCGGAAATCGGTTGTCACGGTATGGGCATGTGATGAGGAGGAATGTGGAAATGACGTGAGGAAAGATTTGAGTATGGTTGTCGATGGCTATAAGGCCTCTGCCTCGAATCTTGCGGGCAGCGGGGCGGCAGCGGCGCGGCGAACAGCGCCTTTGAACGCGTCGCTTACCGCGCCGCTGCCTTCGAGCCCGGTTCCATATACATATATGCATAAGATCCTGCCGCTCCCGCGCCGCCGCCGCCGCCGCCCCGCTGCCCGCAGAATTCGAGGCAGAGGCCTAAGAGTAGGGGAAGATCAAAGAAACTTTGTATGGACTGTGTGAAAGATGTCTAGAAATGGTGACTACCGAGATGATGACTAATAAAGAAGTATGGAAGAAAGGGAAATGTTGCGCCAACCACAAATAAATTCGGATAATATCAGAAGAATGTTGAATGAAATGACAAATAATTCAAAACATTATGAAACCATAATCGCCAATCTTCATAACACTAAAAATTAAGCAATTAAAATGTTATCATCATACTTGACCTTTGGGTTACATAATAAACAGATGTCAATATTTATCAAATTCATCCTCCGGATATTCAGAAAAACGTTTTTTTTTTACATAAATCAAAATATTTTGATGGGTCGACCTTATTGACAGTGGTTTGGTACTTTAACGACTCATCGTCATACGGATTAGCGTTTTTGGATTTAAAATGTACAGAAACAAACATGATTTTACAACGCGGCAGAAAGTGTAACAAGTCTAGTGTGGTCTTGTCAATCCATTCACGTTTTCTACAAAAGACTACAGAAATCGATAAGTCCGCTTATTAGATAATTTCATGAAACCATTTTATTATTTTGTCATTTACCTTGTGTTCATAACAAAGAAAATACCGGTACTAAGAACGCTACTAACGCAACAATTATTACATTAAGTCAATAAAATTGCACTGTAATGTTGGTACCCTACAGTACAGACAGACAACAGCATACGAGTATTTGTCAGTTGTAATACTTGAAGTACGGGGACCGCCCTGAAGGTTTGGTTTCCTAGGAGAGCATAATCAGCCTATAATTTTCTCACTGCTGGGATACAGGCCTCTCTGTGAGAGGGAGTGGTAATCCACCACGCGGCAGGGCAAGTTGGTAGATGTCACAAGCTTTCGAATTGTTGGTTTTAGGACATGCCAGTTTCCTCACGATGTTTTCCTTCACCGTTTTAAAAGAACTGGTGATGAAATAATTTAGGTACACAAAGGTTCGAACCTAGGCAGGCACTTTACTTTGCGACCGTTTCCACTGGGCCACCATTGCTCACCTAGGAAACCTATGAAAGCATATTATCAGATTAAAGACTACGTTGAAGACAAGGAAGTTTGGCAATAATTCCTTCTGCACATGTGGCTTCCCTGGTACCTCATTAACGGCATAATTTTGTAAGAGTCTATTAACTTCTCCCAAATTACCATGTTTATTTTTTACATTCATCCCTGATAGACATAATTATAATATTATTTGACATTATATACCAACAATTTAATTTCAACTCTATAGTAGTGGCTTTTGCGGACATGGTAATTATTCAGATTTGTTACAGTTGTAATGGCAATCATGTCATTTGATTTAAATGGTTTTTATTTGTAGTATCTTATTTATCTTTTATAGATTCTTTTCTACCTTGTGAATGTGAGAACGTTGTAGGCTTAGTGGACTGGAGAGTTTTTTTTTTTTAACAATTTCTGTTTTTTTTTTAACTACCTACATGAAACTTTTTGAAAGGCCTACACTGTCCTCCCATAACTATTAACACCGTAATTCGAAAATATTGTAAAAGCCAATTATCTTTTAAAAGAGTAACCATGGAGTTTCTTGCCGGCTCTTTTCCATAGGAAACGACCAATTGGAACCGTGCACCTAGCTTCTGACGTTTCATAAGTGCCCATGTAGGCTTATGTGAAATAAAATATTTTGATTTTGAAAGCGGTTCCGTCATATTATAACGGTCGTTATAAAAATCTGTCATTTTCACCAGTATTTGACATTAAGGTGTAAAAAAATGCTCTGTATTTGGACAACCGTAATTATGTGACTGTTCGCCGCTTTCTTAGGAAACCTAGGCCTTAATGCTACGACATAAAGGCGCTGTCCATGTCAATTGTTACCAGTGATGCGCGGTTGACTGTACTTCACTTGGTACCCAGTCGTCTAGTCTGCGACGATTATAAATAATGTACCAATTACATGTTCTACTGGGTTATTATTTTCCTAGTAAACTGTAAATTGTCATTCTGATCGATAGTACTGTGGCTAGGTATGTCTAAATAGTCGTTGACTTTACTAGCCATAACGTTCAACGTGAACTTATTTAAGGTTGAACGGGTTAGGTCATGTATCTGATAAAAATAAGAATGAAACTATATGTAACTATCTGACGCCCGCGGCTGCGCCCGCGTCCTCCCGTGGTAAGATTAGATAAAAATAAAAAAAACTATTTATTATTCAAACCTTGTCCTGAAAATTACGGACACAACAAAAAAAGCGAACTTTAATACATGCGGCAATTGATTTTCATTTATATAGATTTGTAATATTAGAGACTAACAATCTGGACTGTATAATTTTGGAAAACCATAAAATGTTTATTCGAATTCTTTATCATAGAATTGGGTTTATTTCTATAAGTAGTGCAAGAATTATAGTGTCTAATTCATTAATTTTTGAGTACCTACCAAAGATATGGGTTTTAGAGAAAACTACAAGCTAGTTGCACAATGAATGATTGACTTCAGTCTTTCGGAGCTTGGCCCAAGAATCCGATCCTCACACAGTCCGAATCTTTATACAGCTTACAGATTGTTAATTAAATAGCTATCTAGAAACAAAATTTAAATATATTTTCTAACCCAGCCTAAAATATCTTTACAACATCACCGTGACAACCGTAACATACATAGAACTCTCAACAATATACCCAAAAAATCAGCGAAAATACATAAAGATATACGTCCTCAGCAATTACCTATTGTAATGTAAGTACGAATGCTCTGAAGATGTACCAAAGTAGAGCCTTCTTATCCCCCAGACATGCAGATGAAAGGAACCGTCTCCAGCTTATTATATTTTTTTTTAATATACCGTTGAATTTGTGTGATAAAGGATCTGTATAATGTCGTTCGTAATATGAAATTACGTGGAGTATTGCAGTGTTGTGTCTGGCTGATATTGGAGTTGTGTGCAAGGTTGTTTTTGACGTGTAGTGTAAGGTGCTACCATTATACTGGTTTTCTCGAAGCTAAAATTTAAAGTAAGCAACGTATATTTCTGTCAAGTTAGCCTCTCAAGAATAACAAAGAGTTCTTCAGTCACCCCCCATTGGGGTTACCTAAGCACTCCTTGTAATCCATTAATTTATTATCCTTTATTGTCAAAAGAGTGATGATAACATCATCCCTTTAACTTATTTCATCTTTGGGCTCGAATTAAATTACTTACCTATTCAAAATAATTTCGAAAAACGCTATAATAGAAAACTGTCTGTGTAGTCTGAAATCGTCAGTAAAATGTTCACACTAGCATACAGTAGAGACCCTTACAATAATTAATGTGTGACAGAATTATTATAGCTTTCTCAAAACGGAAAATCTACTGAAATTTTTCTCCTTTGGAGGGGAATCAAAATCAGAAAAGCTGCAATTCCAAATTCCGTAAATTGAATACGAATTAAATGCCACAGCTACTCAATCTGCCAAGCCTTTTCCCAATTATGTTGGGGTCGGCTTCCAGTCTTATCGCAGCTAAATACCAATATTTTACATGGAGCG
Organism: Lithophane leautieri; assembly: GCA_949152455.1. NCBI lineage: Eukaryota > Metazoa > Arthropoda > Insecta > Lepidoptera > Noctuidae > Lithophane > Lithophane leautieri. Next base: position 14,754,686 of record OX424477.1, on the reverse strand, counting down.
ACTGCCTATCTGACCTCCACAACCCAGTAACTCGGTAAGACTTTGGTTGTCAGACTTTGAGGCTTATGACGACCTTTAACGACTGTCAAAGATCCACGAATATTAACGTGCTTTCCAAGGCATGGAGGAGTCTCGGTACCTGTGTAAAGATGGTCACCCATCCACGAGCCAACCCCGGTAAGTGTAGCTTAACCTGATGGGTCGACCAGTGCGGCTGTTATTACTTAGCCATGAGCTCCTCAGCAATATTTGTATGTATAATAATATATATTTTAATCACGTTCTCGAAAACAGCTCTAACGATTTCTATGAAATGCCATAGCTACTCAATTCCGAAAATGAGACCATTTCAATCTCCCGGAAAAAACTCGAAAATGTAAAACACGAAAATATTCAAATACTTCACGGCTTCCATTATTTCGGGGGTCCGTTAATTTCATGATAAATCTCCGGGGATTACCCTTCGAGAAGTACTAATTATGTTTTTATACGGAACACGGAGAATGGAAGATTGTTGCTAAATAATTAGGAAGGTACCATGGATTATGAAGGTTGTGAGTAGTCAGCTGTATTGTGTTTTGGTGGCGATACATAAATTATGGGGACATGGTCTGTTGTATATTTTTTGTCGCACTCATTACGTTGCATAATTTGTGGGTTATGAATTGAAAATCTTATGTGGGGTTCATGATTTGACTAAACCGTTACTTAGGAGTTTCTTTTTTTGTCGTCGTTAAAAATGTGTAAATAGAATTAAAGGTTGTAGTAATTTTTCAAAATGAAGTACTTTTATCAATGATTTAAATGAAAGTATGACAATGTGTTCAATGAAAGAGTATTAAAGAGTAATAAAGACGCATGTATAAGTCATAGCTTTAAATTACTTATATTATGAAATAATATAACTAAGTACGTCGCTTTTATTAATCCTGTTTGAGTAGTTATGTTCTAATTAATATGAAATATCATCCTTAAGAACATGGGCTCTTAACTTGAACAAATGTCACGTAAATTACTATGATAGCTTTTCCATCTTTTTCAATTTCTTGTTACTAGAAAAAAACACCGATATTTCTAGACCACTTATCTCAGTAGTCAAAAAAACTGTGACCAAAGTTTGCTCTCAACCGTTCAGTGCATCAGCAAGACACAAAGGTCACGATCTCTCAAGTACTTACATATAAAACAACATCTTTCCAAACATAACCCTTTCACTTGTCTTTAAATATTTGTCTTCCATTTCAAGTTCGGTGTCAACTGAGGGGTAAGGAGTTCCCATGGGCGTTAATTTATGACTATTTACGTGGCTGCGTTTAACCTAATGGAAAGGACAGGTGGTTTATGGCTGTGCTAAACGCGGTAAAAGGGGTTTAAAATTATTGTTTATTATCTTGTCTTTCTTTGGGACGCTTTTGAAATGACAGGGTTGGTAAATGGTGGTGTATAAGGATACCTATGCTACGCCATTTAATGGGTGACAACTCGAAAATTAAGAATTTTTTCCACCTGAATCACTACCTATAGATTTTGACATTACGAGTGGCATCGCCTTTAGGAGACGAAACTGAAATGTTTCATGTACGTGTGTAGGTACACTGTACATAGGTACATTGGTATATTGTACCTAGGTACGCTGTGTGTAAGTACATTGGTAAATTGTACCTAGGTACGGTGTACCAATTTGCTAATTTGTAAATAAATTGGGACAAAGGCAGGATAATGATGACGATAATGATTTATTGATGAAGAATTTGATTTGATTCGATTTTAAGAAAAGTTATGATCTAATCTTAGTTACTTGTGTTACAGAAATAACTTGCTGCCTTTTGCAATACCAATAGTTGACCTTTTGCCTCAAGTGGGTGTAGTAAAAATTACAAGAGGATGGGCAGCCGCGTAGGTGGTACAAATTCCCCTTTGTCCGTTCATTGATGAAAAATACAATTAGCGGTCAACGACTCTTTAATATTAATTAAGTAATTCGAATGTGCTAACTCAGCATAAACCAAAGATTCTTACTCTTTTACTGTATTACCTAGACCTTGGCCCAGTGGTAACGGCCGTGACTTACGAGTTATAAGTCGTAGGTTCTAACCCAGACAGGCGCTTTACTTTGTGTAAAAAATATTTCATCACCACTGCTCTTAAAACGGTGAAGGAAACTGGCATGTCCTAGAACCAAATATTCGAAGATATGTGGCATCTACCAACCCGCACTGGGCCCGTGTGGTGGATTACGGCCCACTCTCTCTCATAGAGAGGAGGCCTGTGTTCCAGCAATGGGAACATTATAGCTTGATTATGGTTACCTAGATTCCTAAAAAGTATGCTATGATAATGCTGTCTATTTGCAACAAAAGATTTGGCAATTATCAAGCCGTGAATCGGTCAAGGAATCGCAGTTAATTGAAGAAAAATTTCGAAACACGATATGAATTACGTTGAAACTGAAATTGCTATGTAGAGATAATATTGGAGCTGGTAATGCAAATACTGGGAGAAATAGACCGCCTAGTCATAAGATTGACAAAAAAAGCATACAGAAGTGACGTGTCTGTAGACCAAGTGAAAAATAAGTTGAGAAGAGGAAGCAACGCTGAGGAGGTCGTGGCTAATTAATAACAGCCGCACGGCTCAATCCATGAGGTTAAACTACGCTTGCCGGGGTTGATCCGTAAATGGGTGACTATCTTTACATACCGAGTTCCTCCGTGCCTCGGAAAGCACGTTAAGCCGTTGGTCCCGGCTATCATTCGTGGATCTTTGACAGTCGTTACGGGTCATCAGAAACCCGAAAGTCTGACAGTCTTACTAAGGGGTATCGTTATTCCCCAGTAACTGGGTTGTGGAGGTCAGATAGGCAGTCGCTCCATGTAAAATACTGGTATAATAGTTGAGAAAACGCTAGGCAGATTGATTGAGGAAGGAAAGCTGAATTCATCGCAGAATGTTAGCCTGTACACGATGACTGCTGAAGCTGGGCGACCACCAAAGACTGGCGAAGAGGATATTGCTAAAATCAATTCTTAGCTTAATACCGAACTTGATAATGATAAGTCCCTGCTGATAATCCGTGACTTTATAGGTAATCTACTGTGAAAAGATGGCTCCGGCTCCGAATAAATGGCATATTTTTTTCGTACCCGATAAAGGATCGAATAGGTAGATAGAGAGAATAATTTAAAATCCTAAAATCACCTTGATTCTGTGCCTGAATCAAGGTGATTTTTCCTTTTCTTTTAGTTTAGTTACTAAATACGTTATTTGCTACCCTCCACATACAAGTACCTACCGCTTGGTATTGACGTCTACCCTAAAACCAATTATTTTTCAGGTCAAGAAGTTCTTACGAAAAAACAGTAAGTGACGTCTAGACTGAACTGGCCTGAATTGAGGACTATGACCATAAATATTTATGGTTCAATGCCGAATTGAACGCGTGACAAAAAACGACAGAAAACTACCTACATTTTAACTAGGTCGAAAGCTTTGCGGGTAATAATAGAGATTGATGGTTTTGTATGATTAACGTGATTGGGATTGGACAAAAAACAACTGAATGTTGCAACAGTTGTTTCAATCTGGGTTCTGAACTCCTAAAGGCAGACGGGTGCGACTTGTCATACGACATGTCGCATTGCGACTCTGTTTTCATAGATTTTTTTTCTACGAATAAAATATAAAATCGCGACGCACTGTCGGGTCGTGCCTCCAAATCCAGTCGCAATTTCATGAATATCATTTCAACGACTATCAATGTAAAAAATCGAGGTAAATTGGAGATAGAGTGAGAACGTTCTTAAAAATACGGGCATTTCCACTTTTTGACAGATTTTGATATCAAACAATGAATGCCACACCTGCCTATCCCTTCGAGAAATGATGCATAATCCTAAAGTTATGTTTAAAAAAGCTCAGTAACAGACAGAAACTTACACCATTGAACTTCTAATAACTGTATTCAGTATTGCTTAGATAAACGAACAATACACGATATCTAAATACTCCTGCTAACGTCTCTAAAATAAATATACCTGTAACGCAGTAACAGTAGTGCCCGGTGCGAGTTCACAAACAATCATGAACACCAATCAGCGGCTTAGTACGTAGACTCGTCTATTGTCACTTTCGTAAGGTGACGCTTTCCTACGAGCCTCTCCATACATAAGAGGGACAATATTCAGAGACGCCTTCCGAGTAAACGGAGTCTCAATTATGACTAAGCTCTCGTTTTAACTAGTTTTGAGCTGGCTAGCCTCTACGAGTGGCAGTACTTACTTAAATCTCTCTAAACCTCGTTGACTGGCCAATGTTTTTATGTATAAATATAATAATTATAATTATTCTAGACATGTAGCATTATGCAACTATTATGATAACTAAACAAAGTAACCATAATTATAACCCTAGAGCTACCCTAGACCTTGTTGACTGGCCAATATTTTTTATGTATGTATAATTAAAATAATTATATTCTAGACATGTAGCATTATGCAATTATTATGATAACTAAACAAAGTAACCATAAATAACCCCAGAGCTAAACAGTTTAATCGTATCAAACAAAGCCTTACGTCACGCATTTTGAATATTTAATTTTTGTATTACATTTGTTACTAACATAGTTAATAAGCTCTGTATTTAAGTCTTTTTTTTTACTAAAAAGAAGTCTTTCGACAATTAAAGAAAATATCCTAAAGTTACACTACCCTCGCGAACCTGCAAACATCTAAACTGCTGAATGAAAAACACCCACACGTAACCTAATAATACCCCAGACTATACCTCGTGAAAGACAAAATGTTGAATCATTTGTTACAATCAAAAGACTTCAACAAAAACGGAAGCGAAGCGTGTCTTCTCATACAGAAAAGGATAATTGGTAGGAACGGAAATAACTAGGTTATTACTTGACAACTTAACAGCAGGTTTGGCTGGAAAAGATTGATCAACAACTTCTGTTATGTGAAATTTTAATCAGCGGTAAATGAGGAATTTGAAAAATATGAAAAAAATAACGCTAACTAGCGGGTCTGACAGACGTCCTGCCCGAACGGCGCCACCTACCGTATCCAATTGTAAATCTAAACCCTCCAGGGACCCAATCAAACACACAAAAAAATCATCTAAATCGGTCCAGCCGTTTAGGAGGAGTTCAGTGGATTTATTCTTCGTTCGTGACATACAGACGTACACAAGAAATATAGTATTAAAATATATAAAGCATCAATTAAGTGTTTGTGCTTTCTCGCCATGAAAGAGAATATTTTTTATTTAAAGGACTACCTATAAATATTTGTTACATAACCCGAAAATAAACGCCACGTTTCAGTAGCATAATTTCCTCAAGTTTTTTTTTTTTTCGAAGACAGAATTTGTAACATACTAAAGTAATAATCTACTACAAATTGTAGGTTTAAACGCAAAGTTATTATTCAAACCTTTCATATTTCAAATAAATACTGTATTATATTAAAGAACTAATTGTACACTTTACCAGTTAGTTTGTTACCAGTCCGTAAAAAGGTCTATACATATTAAATCCCATTCATACATAACTTACATGACCTTAAAACGAAATAAACTTGAAGTTTTACCCAATAATTAACTCTATACTATTTTTTTTTTCTTTCAATGACAATTCGTTTGAAAATGTTCCGGCAAAAATCATTAAAAACACAATAGGTAGCGGTCATTATTTTTTTTGTGTGTGGCCTCACCTTTACGAGAAAAACGAAAACAAATGAGTAGCGAAAAATATGCCAGTTTAACTGATTGATTTGTGTAAAAAATGTGTTTTGTAATAGAATGACATGTGGGCCAATACATAGATTAGACTAAAACATTAAAATGGATACAAGAAGAAAAAAATAATTGGCAGGCTGTGATTGATACACCATGATACTTAAGATTTTTATTAATTATTTTTTTGTCCATGGTTTCAGTTTGCGAAACATGTCCGTCTTAATTGCAATTAGCCATTGATTTTTTAGAAAGGCACCTTTATTACAAATTGATTTCTCGGTACAATAGTATCTTTAATAATAATTGTAACATTAAAATTAATGTCCCAATTCATAATGTCCAGGCTATCATCAAATCAGAATCAAATTAAAATCATTGTATTTATCGAATTACGTTCATTCATTCACTGCCGTATTCAAAATAAAATAATAATTATGGTTATTTTAATATTAATGTACCAGTTGATTTGAAATATTTTTTATTCCTACTACTACTATATTTTTTTGTTAAGTAACTGTTGTCATGCTACATTTAAATTCGTAAATGAGTAAAAAACTATCTCTTAAAACTTACTTGAAATCAACTTCCGAATCCCACAATATTTTAAATCAGAACCATTCACAAGTTCACACCTGTACAAGTGTACATTCATTCACAAAAACCAACATAAACTGTTGACACTCAATCCACTGAGTGTCCTATTTCCACTAAACACACTAGAGTATCCTCTGTTCACAGTTTCGTTATAAGTCAAAATCCAACTGAAAATTTTCCGGCAATTTTCTTTCGTCGCGAAAACGTATTTCGTCGAGCGTTTCGTTCGTTCGCGTTCGGACCGGGGAGCGTCGCGACGTCGTGCGTCGTTCACAGCCCGATGGGAACTGAGGTCCGTAGCGTACCTGCAACGGCACGCACACAAATGCATTCCACGCATACACAAAAGCGCTAGAACTTGCGCTTTAAAGCTCCGTCTCCACGTGCCGATGCTTTTTTGTTTTTTGTCTTTTTTTTTTTCTTCTTTTTAGTTAAACATTCGACACGTTTGGTAGCATCTGTAAATTATGCCGCGCACAAAAACAAGAGGTTTTTTGTAGCACTTCCGTAAAGTGGTTTATGGAGTCTTAATTTTGCGGAAGATTGAGATGTTTTCTTTACGTGACGTGTAAATTCGTGTGTTTTTCAAGGTTTTTTACACTGTATAGTGTTTAAGGATATATTTTTGTGTAAGTTGCGGGTTGTAAAATGATATTGTTATCTTTCATGACATTCTGTGTTCAAGAAGTAGTTATTTTGTTTTCGATGGTCTGTTTAAATAATTGGTTGGAAGATAAAAAATAAAAATAGTTTATTGGTAAAACAAGTATAAGTATAAACAATTTTTTTTGATTGGAAATGCATGTGTAATAAATGTCTGGCTTCAAATGATTGATTGAATTTGTTTTAAACACATTTTTTTTTTCTTTATAAAAGACAAAAATCTTGTCGAACAAACAGCAATTGCACTTTCACTTTCAGAAAAAGGGAACATAAAAAATGAACAAAGTAGCAATCCAAATTGTTTACTTTTTCATTATATCTAAAAATTACGATCATAATTGTTCGGAACGGGCTCATGTCCTATTATTCCCCAGAGTCACATTACCTCACATCAAATTAGTGTGACACCGCCTTTATGGTATACGTACATAAAGGAAATCTTTACCTTATAATATGTTAATTGATTCAGGGTGACTTTGCGTAAAGCTATTATAAAATACAATAGACGTAGATATATTTAGTAACCTATTCCGCTTAAATATTTCTCAAGAGTCATAATAATAAATCCTGTAAGAACGTCGTTCGACACGAGTTTCATTCACCTCTCAATGGCATTTTCGGGATGACGATTGACCTGTCGCGAACCCGAACACAGCATGTTGCCACGCCGAGCGCTGCACGCAGAGTGGAATAGTTAAGCGGAATAGGTTACTAAATATGTCTTTTATATTTTACCTGATCTAATGAGCTTTTGCTAAGGTTCTGTCTTTTAGTTTTACGAGTAGAAACTTATCATCATCTCCCTGCCCTTGTCCCATGTCACTTGTGGTCGGCGCAACACGTTTTCTTCTTCCACTCTCCCCTGCCAACCGTCACGCTATCATTCACTCCCTTCTCTTTAATATCATTCCTCACACAATCCATCCATCTTTTCTTTGGCCTTCCTCTCCCGCTCCATCCATCAACACTTATATTCATCACTTTTTTACTCACATGCGTTTCCTCCCTCCTCATCACATGCCCATACCAGGCCAAACGATTACCTTTCAACTTTTCTGTCACTGGCGCCACTTTTAAACTTCCCCTTATATACTCATTTCTTACTTTATCCATTTTCGTCATTCCACACATCCATCTCAACATTCTCATCTCCGCTACATGCATTCTTTTTTCATCCGTCTTCTTCACGGCCCAGCATTCCGATCCATACAGTACGACAGGCCTTATCATATAAAATAATATTATAAATAGAAAAGATTTGTATTTTTGTTTGCTAAGAATCAACAAAAAAACGTTTGCTCCAATTTTAAAAATTCTGTCACCGTGCAGTTGATTGCTATATCACCAATGGCGAATTTGACCACACTTAAACCGCAGTAGTTCAATTGAACTGACTCGCGTCATGTTCCGCTGTTCGCATCCGATTCGAGTAGCGGAACTTGATGCGAGCCAGTTGAATTGAACTACTGCGGTTTCGCTGCTATGGTTTCGCGTCGGAGGTGTGCTACCGGCGATGTACTTAGTATAAGTCTAATCCTGCCAGTAACATTTTTTTTTGACAGATTTTCTATACAAAACTGTCAGATGTCAATTTTATTCCACAGATAAAAGATATCTGGCTTTAGTTAAATCAGCCTTTAGTGACAATAGGTTTTAAATTATGAAGATACTAGCTGATGCCCGCGACTACGCCGATGTCGGTTATTATATAAACCTTACTCGAGAACCACTCTATCCATTGGTGAAAACGTTTTTGAGTTTATCGCGTACAGGACGATAGACAGACGCGGCGAAGGACTTTGTTTTATAATATGTAAGGATAACGCGGGTGAAGCCGCCGGTGGAAGCTAGTGTCTTAATAGACACTGACTTGTATCGGGCTAAAGCCACTTCTCATGCAGAGATGGAATGAGCCTGATCACAACGCTGGCTCAGTGTGGGTTGATGATTTCTGACCGAAGTCCAGGGTTTCCTCATTTGGCGGGGTCCGGTAGGACCGATGCCTGCCATGGTTGCGGGAAAGTCTGAAAGGGATACCGGGACCTTGGCAACAGACAACTGAAGGAACACGGGTGGGTTTTAGTCAGTAAAAGTCTGACACGCCCTTCCACACCGCCCAGAGCGGGAGAAGTCATTTGATGATTTCCTAGAATCAAAAAAAAAAAAAAGGTTTTCCTCGTGATGTTTCCCTTCACCCTCACTCAGTGGTGTCTACTTAGAAAGTACGTATATCTTTGAAAGAGTCACATTGTTACTTGCTGAGTTTGAACTCACAACTTGGGGTGAAAGATGCGGATCAGATAAGAAACTTGCTACCACGACGCACTGTCTTGTAGTTCAAGTCCAGTTTTTTTCATGATTTGCTTTACAATGATAACTATTTTTCCCTTATCAATCTACCATTACCTACCGACTAACAACTAAAATAGCATTCACATTAACTAACTTTAACAAACTTCATTTCACCGTAAGCGTCAAAAATCAATTATCTCGACTACAATGATTTATTGTTCCAATGAATAAAATAAACTTTTTGGAGTCTGTAACTCAAATTAGCTTGCTAGACGAATACTCTCCTAGGCATTGGTCTGTCAGACTAGACTAAATAATGACGCCTAGCAAATATCTCTTATTAAACAAAGCATCACACCTGTATTCCCAGGACAGGGGCTTTTAGGAGGAGGCGGAGATGTAACCAACCCATTTTGCAAAATTTTACTTTTATTACAAGTTCCATGTCATGGAGGCAATGCTCGGATACCGGTTAAATTTTCAAACCGGTATGACGTACTTGACGCAAAATCCTTTACATTCGGTTTCGTTCGCATATTATACCGGTTTTTTTTAAACCCATGTTTGGAAGAGTATTATATAAAGATTATTCGGATTTACCGGTTTAGAGCAATAAAAACTGGTTAATACTTCAGTTTTTATTCAGCGCGGCATCCTCTCAAGTAGTCACAACTTGCAAAGCTTTTACCGACATGCCGTTCGTCAAATAAACCGGTTAATTTGGGTTAAAATAAAGTTACCTAAACGTGTACGCGTTCTTAAGAAAAGCACGGAAAAAACGTAAATTAACTAATCCAAAAACTACTGAATTTCGGTAGAACATTTGGTGGCTTAATTTGTTGCATTTTAACCCTACTATGACGTCCTGCAAGGAATACGTCGAGTTACCAGTAACCCTGTATAATTAATATTTATATTACATAGAGTGTCTCGGAAACCACATTAAGCCGTTGGTCCCGGCTGTCATTCTTGGATCTGTGACAGTCGTTACCAGTCGTCAGAAGCCCGAAAGTCTGAGAACCAGTCTTACCGAGGGGTAGTGTTATCCTGTAACAGGGTTATGGAGGTCAGATAGGTAGTCGCTTCATGTAAAATACTGGTGATCAGCTGCATAGGGTTAGACTACAACTAAAATCTAAATACACTTTTTGATCCGGGATCAGACGAAGAGCCTCGAGAATGCTTAGCGTTTGTGAGCGCTGGACCAACGAAACACAATATTCTTCATTTTGAAATGTAACATAAAATTAATAAGTACCCAAGCTACCATTTGCCCTCGTCCTCAAACATGCAACGCTGCATCATTACATCCAATAAAAACAAACATTGGCGACAAACATTATTATAACAGAGTCTTGTTTGCCCAATATTTGTACAATCGAGTGGACATGTCAGTTACTGGTCGTCGGTGCTGCCTCTCGACCTAGTAGGAAAGTTTAGAATTTATTTTTTCAACGCCATTTTAGTTTTCATTGTAGGTTCCAGCGTTTTGTGGTAATGTTTTTTTGGGAGTTCGTTTCCCAGGACGGTGATGACGTTTTGTAAATATGCCATCTGGTTTGGTGGCACGTGTGTTTTTGATACATTTGTGATGGTTTAAGTAACCGTTTCTTGTGTTCTACGTTATGGATTTAGTTACATCCTCATAGTCTTGTAATAAATTATAATTAGATACAACAGATATTTTTATGTAATTGGTAAAACCGGCCAAATGCGAGTCGGACTCGGAGACGAACCGAACCATCGTAGAATATTTAGCAAAAAAGGCCGAAAAAAAACACGTTTCTTGTATGGGGTCCCCTTTAATTTTTTACTTTATTTTCTTTTTATTATTGATTGATATAGCGGCAATAAAAATACACAATCTGTGAAAATTTCAACTGTTTATCTATTACGAGTCATGAGACACAGCCCACTGACAGACAGACGGACGGACGGGCAGCGGAGGCTTTAGTTATAGGCATCGATCACCATCACGCTTGCTTAAGATAAGTTAACGATTTCAGTCCATATTATAAGTCCAGGTTCTCTCATGTTTTTTTCCTTCACCGACGTCAGTGATGTCCAAGATACTATGATACCCACGTCATCATGTCATCATCACCTATCTAGCCTTTTCCCAACTATGTTGGGGTCGCCTTCCAGTCTAACCAGATGCAGCTGCATACCAGTATTTTACATAGAGCGACTGCCTATCTGACCTCCACACTGTAACTGGGTAATACGATACCCCTTCGCAAGACTGGTTGTCAGACTTTTGGGCTTCTGACGACCCGTAACGACTGTCAAAGATCCACAAATGACAGCCGGGACCAACGGCTTAACGTGCTTTCCGAGGGACGGAGGAGTCTCAGTATGTAAAGATGGTCACCCATCCACGGACTAACCCCGGGCAGCGTAGCTTAACCTGAGTGATCGACCCGTGCGGCTGTTATTACTTAGCCACGCGCTCTTCTATAATACAATTATTTATCACAATAATTATTCATTGACGACAAAAATATTTTAGAACTCCAAAACTTCATAATATCATCTAAAATAACCGTTAACAGACTTCCCAAGATAATATGTATTTTAGGACTCTTTGAATTATATAACGTTGCTTGTTTCCCACGTGTCTCGGCTCTTCGTTAAAAAGTCATGATAATTTACGCGCCCAGTACAGTAAACGATCTTGAGGGTATAATTCTATATTTGTTACGTTTGGAACACGGATATTGATCGGAGTGTGGTGTCATTATCATGTAAGTGAGTGTTATTGAGTCATTTTTATATTTAGCTTTTATCCCCAGGTTTGACAGTTTGATTTGGTTTTTAACCGACTTCAAAAAGAAGGTTCTCAATTCGTCAGTATTTTTTTTTAAATGTTTGTTACGCGATTACTCCGCCAAGTATGAACTGATTTTGATGTTTTTTTTTTGGTAGGTCATGCTTCTGAGGTGCTCGACCACCACCACCACCATCACCATCGCCATTGTAGTAAAAACATGTTTTTTTTTTAAATACTTTATTTTGTTATTTGTATTTTGTGTTTCATGAACTGTGTCCAAATAAACGTTATCCTTTCTTTCTTTCTTTCTCTAGACATATAAATTTGATTAACTTTGCTTGCTTAGTTCATGAGTTAGCTTCAATATTACATACTTTTTCACACTTCTAGTCTATATGGATGATGTTTTAGTTACTCCATCACTGTTATTTACATAGCAGGTAGTGGTATTAGAATTTGTGTGGGGTATGTACCACAACAAAAAATTGAAAAAAAAGTTTCTTTTACAAAAAAAAAAACAACCGACTTCCACAAAAAACACTAAAAAATTGATAATGAACTTTAATTTCGTAAGTCGGTGGCAAAAAACAAAAATTCAAAACCGACTTCCCCAATTTAAAATTATTTTGCAGGTCTCCGCTCATCTCCTTTCGTCTCCACTTCAGTGAAAATGCAGCCCTAACCCTTTCATAAATCCAGGAGTGATAAATCATAGAAGCCCGAAAGTCTAACAACCAGTCTTGCCAAGGGGTATTACCCAGTTACTGGGTTGTGGAGGTCAGATAGGCAGTCGCTCCATGTAAAATACTGGTATTTAGCTGCATCCGGTTAGACTGGAAACCGACTACAATATGGTTGGGAAAAGGCTAGGCAGATGACGATGATGATGATGTTGCCTACCGTACATTTACTATTGCCTCTCGTAGGGGCTATTTCAATGTACATTGAACGGTAAAATTATCGCTAAAGGAGACTATTTAATTTCTCTCTGGATGGTGGGTGCAATGCAGTGACACGTAAGACACACATCTTAAATGGACGTGACCTACGACGTACTGCAGATGAAATAAGAGTAAGTTACCGTTTAGTAGCTGGTAGCTGGTAGAATATCCAAAATAACCAGCAGACATTAAAAGAAGAATCGCGGTTTCAGTGTTGCTTAATATCAGAAGCGTTCATTAATAAAAAAATGTACATTACAATGAAACAGTTACAGGGTTTAATTTTATCATCGCAGTAGCTTTTTTTTAAAGCTTTTGGATAAAATACACAATACAATACAAGTATTTTATTAAATCTGACTATCAAAACGCAATTATTTGCAATATTATAAACGGAGAACCTGGGGGATGGTAGCTATGGAGTTGACAATTATTGTCAGTGATAAAGCCTCGACATTTTCACTGATCAAATGTCCCACGACACGGTCGCGTTAGGCCGCGTCCTAATAGTAAGCGATCGTCGAAAAACCGGAAGGCGTCTTCTGTTGGCGCGACCACGCGTTCTGGTTTACCGAACAAAAAGTGTCATAATGCCGCGACGATCGGCGATCCCTCAATTGCGCGTCGATCGGTTTCTAATACGACGCGGGGTAAGAGATTGGGCGAAGTCGGGCAATGGTGCCGATTCAGTAGTTCACAAACTAAACTATTTTTAAGTTCAGTGCATCTTTTACTTTCTATTTCATTAAGAAAAGGACAGAAGAACATTTTTCGTTTAGTCCTGTCTAATTAATCAGCGCCTGTCACAACTCCATACAAGCTTAGACGTGATTAAAAACTTGCCTACTAAAATTACGTCAATTTACGTCAGGATATGATGAATTTGACAGGACTAAACTAAAATAAATCTTCTGTCCTTTGCTTAATGAATTAGAAAGAAAAAGATGCACTGAACTTAAACTTAGATTAGTTTGTGAACAACAGAATCAGCACCAATGTCGACCAACCTCTCCAGATATATTATCACACGAGCTTTTTCATCGTTTTCAATGTTGCCAGACATGTCGTGCGACGTCCAAAACGACGTTCATTTCACTAGTTATGGTAATGGCTAAAAGTTATCGAATAGATCTTATTTATGTTAATTAGCAGACGTGTGTGCAGTTTTCTGCCGACTAGCTGTACTTTGGCTGACGAATTGCATAAAACTGACGAATTGACGAAAACAGGCAAACACTGGAAACTGTCGAGTTACCGCAATTGTCTAATCAACAAAACTGACGAATCAGTAAAACTGACTAAAGTCAAAGTCAAATAATTTATTTCAAATAGGCACAAAAAAGGCACTTTTGATCTTCAATGAAAAACAAAGAAATAGAATTGATTCTAGTTGCCCATTCCAAAAGGTAGCTTTCGTATGGAGAAGAATGGGTAAGAAACTCCACCGTTACTCTTTTTAAAAATGTTTCACAATATTTTGAATACATGAATTATATAATTATATGTGAATACGATGCACCTACAATAAGATTACTGTCCCACAAAAGGTAAAAAGAATTATAAATGGAGCAATGACAAATAAATTAGTTATGTGATAGGTACATGGTGCTCACATATTTACAAACATTGTAAAAGTATTCGATATTACAATATTCCTAACATTTTTACAAGTAATACTAATATGTCAGTGCGTGAGTTTACTAATCACCAAAACTGGCGAAATAGATAAACTGACGACTGAGGGAAACTGACCAGTGATACGCGTACTCCTAACACTTGCCCTACTGGAGAAATTAATGTGGGTTCACCACCTCACATGATCTGACCAAGAATAATATGAAGAGACCCCCTTGCCCCTTGACTTTGTTTCGCCATTTTTTGTCAGGGGTAGTCAGACAGGAAATTCGACATTTCCTATCTGACTACCCCGGACAAAATCTCCTCCATTTAGCTTTTTTTTTCACAACTAGCTGATGCCCGCGGCTTCGCCCACGTGGATGTCGGTTATTATATACTAAAACCTTACTCGAGAACCACTCTATCTATTGGTGAAAACAGCATGAAAATCGGTGCAGTAGTTTTTGAGTTTATCGCGAACAGGACGACAGACAGGCGCGGCGGAGGACTTTGTTTTTAAATATGTAAGGATAAACAATTTAATTTAATTACCTCTGCTTTATGTACCCTTTAGGCAACACAGATAAATAAATTATTTTGAAGAAAACCAGTAGGCGTTACGTATAGATATGTATTTTGTAAACCCAACCCTTCAAAGTTCAATACTACCACTCAATAGGTACCTTCCTGTTCCCAAGTCCCTCAAGTTTCCATCCCTTCCTTCATTATTTACATTACAAACATTCTCGGTTTCAATATTACTTGGTGGGACTATTGCAGGTAGCCCGTACTTACATAGTTGTAGTTGGTTGTAGTACAAGCTTCTACACGATCCGACTCTGAAGATGTTTTGAACTTAGCTGGAAATTGTAGGGTTATTGATATGGATGTAGCTTAGATAATGAACTCCTTAGTTTATTCTTGTATTTTAGATTTTTCGTGCACTATAATAGGAGCCTATTTTAGTGTACGAAAAAGCTCCCACGATTACCAATACGGAAACGTTCGATCCACTAAAACTATAGTCCATCTGCTAAAATATTGGAGATCTTTAAAACAATCGCAAGACGCACCAACGTATAGTCGACTTCGTAATTGGTTTATCACTTTTGACAACAATTCCCACTAAATGGAAACTTCACTAAGGTTGGAACTAAATACATACCGAATGACTGTCACATACATAAATATACAATTTTTCTCAAACATGCTTGGAAATTCGGCCATTATTCTGACAACCTTCTTCGAGATAAATCAAAATTGCTGTACTGGTAAAAAACAACTGACGATGCGGCCAGCAAAGTTACTATGAAAATCCATATCTGGCGTGTTTAGCGGCCAAATAAATTACTATGAAAACTCATATCTGTCGTGTTATTTAAAAATGGAACAAACTTTTTACTTCAACACACGGCAACCAAGGAGGTAACTTATCAAAGATTTTATTTAAATTTCGAATTGGCTTGCAAATAGAACAAAGAAGAAACAAATGAACATATTGGCGCATGAAAAATGATAGTTGTTCGTAATTGATTCTGGAATTTCTATTTAATTTACTCAGTTTGAATTTCCGCGCGTTGTTTGAGAAAAGTACTATACAAGCCTTGGCCGCAATCAGGAATTGATGGACTCACGCATGAGTGCCTCGGCTTCGCCTTGGCTCTCATTTTCACGATCGTCCATCAATCCCCTTATTGCTGGCCGCGACAGTAATGTACTATTGTTTTATGACGTGTAAGTGACTTTCAACCATTACGTAACAATGCAATTACTGTAGAATAAAATAATAAATCAACAAGGAATAATTCTAATTGTAAATCAGCGTGTAACATTGAAAGCTCGTCCTAAAATAAATTCCTGAATGCCATTTGAGTATATCGCCACTATTTAAGCAGATAGACTTTAGTCAGCTCCACTACTAATGGTTGACTGGATAATATTTTTAACACGGGATGAGCATGGGTTTGGGGAGTTTGTTGCGCCAGATCTTCTTCCCAGCTAAAGCACTAGGAAGTGGTGAAGGGTGGACGTTTTTGGGGAACTGTCTTAAGTAATTTTGACATTGAAAAAGTGCTGATTCTCGGCCTAATTTGAATAAATTACTTTAGATTTTGATTAAGTTTATGATGCTATTTTATTGCAACTTCCACCCTGCGTTGGGCAGTCACACATTTAGTTAATTATTGTAATTTGCTTGAAGGAACCCTACTGTAGGTAATACGGGCTGGTATCCGCAACTCTATGTCAAAGCGCGTATTTTGCGTACGGAATCCTACTGTAATAATGCTATTAAAATATTAACAGCAAAATAATCCGTAATAATATCTGGATTACTCATTTAAAATGCAATAAATAAAATATTGGTAGGACATGAATATTACTCCAAAAAACAATATTGGCCTGAGGCAAATATTTTGCGATGATCCATCAATACGAGAACATTTTAATTACAAATCAGTAATATGTAAATCATTCTGTTTATTTTGATGTATTGTTTCTGTTTATTCATGATTTTTAAATCGCTAATTATAATAATTTATTATGTGTTTCTGACTTCATTATAAAGTCTTCGCAGGTGATGATATTTCAAAGAGTTTTGCCGCTGACCGCTCATCTGCCACAACTTTGGGCAGTAAGGCTGCCTGGCCATTAGCAAGCGGAGCGGAGTGAATGAGCTAATAAGCGAAGAAGAGTGAGTATTTTATTATAGAAGAGTACCCGTGGAGCAATTTAGTGCAACATCTCTGTCAGCAGGATCTTGAAATGTTTATACTAGCTCCCTTTATCTTAGCAACCCTTCTGCAGCACAGAAGATGAACTAGGCAGATGGCAACTATGTTGTGGTCGACATGCAGTCTAATTGAATGCCCTTCCTGTCCGCTCAAATGAACAGGATGGCTTAGCATCGCTGCTGACGTTGCTGAGTAGTTTGTATTACTGGCTGGCTTGAGTTTATGACAATAGGCGACACATATAATGTTGAATTTTCAACCCCTCGGCTCAGCGCCGGAAGTTGATAATCCAACAGCATGCTTTTATTTAGGCATTTATCTAAGTGTCAGCTAGTGCTAGTGAACATGGGCATAAACACCGAAAAACATTTCGAACATTAACTAAATAAATCCAAGAAATTTAATATCGAGTAACGACATACGAAATACCAATCTAATCGCGATGACCGACTTACAGTGTCACGGTAATTATGTCCATACAGGGCTAGTAATTGTGAATAATTTACCGGAACAATCTCACGCCATGCCGTTAAAATTCGATATTGAAGAGTCGACCTCGTTATTGCGTCACCACCCTAACGTTGAATGCCACTTGCACGTCATACAACGACAAAGTCTATATTATGTCTTTGTGACAGAAAGAGGTTCAACCTTAATGAAATTTCATTTTACTGGGAATTGTTGTCAAAAGTGGTGAGGGATTCGTGGTACAATAATAACAGTCGCACGGATCGATCTAAGATTAAGCTACGCTAGCTGCGGTCGGTTCGTGGATGGGTGACCATCCATTACATATCCCCTCCATGCTTCGGAAAGCACGTTAGGCCGTTGGTCTAGGCTGTCACCAGTAGATCTTTGACAGTCGTTTGTAGTCATAAGGCCAAAAATCTGGCAACGTAAAAAGTATTGCACAGAGGTATCGCGTTACTCAGTAACTGGGATCAGAAATGCAATCGCTCTATGTAAAATACTGGTATCCAGCTGCATCCGGTTAGACTGGAAGCCAACCCCAACATAGTCGGGAAAAAGCTATGCAGATTGTTGTCAAAGTGGTAAAGCAATTATAAGGTCAACTAAACAAGTAAAATCAAGACAAATATACTTGGTAATAATGATCGTAAGGTAGTTTCATGATAATTAGGTATTATTAAATTTGTAGCCTCTCTAATGTTCTGTGGGATATTACACAACCTGATTTATTTTTAACCTGATTTAATTCATGGTTTTACTTTAAATAGCCTCCCAATATAATTGTAATGCAAAGTTATGGCCTGAAACACAGGTTGCCCGGTCTTGGTACCTATAGGTATACCTAATACCTATACCTAGGTCGGGCAGGTCGCTAATTAACATTATAATTCAGAACCATCGTTAATTTGCACATGTAAAAAATATATTTTAGATTTAATTTAATTTTTGGCACTAGTAAACCATTGTAATGGGAAAACTTAATATTTTATTTTATTTTATTTATGAGATTGAGTCATCTTTTGTAGCAAACAATGATGGACAGCTCCTCTTTTCCAGGATCTATGGGGTTCTACAATATAATATGCCTCAACATGTTCAGAAAATGAATCTAGATCAATCTGTAAGAGAAATTCAATCAATTCCGTATCTACACAGTGCCCAGGAAATATCAGAAAATAGAAACACTTTCGTCTTCCTTCAATATGAGGAACAATTTGTCTGAATGTATATGAAATAGTAAGCGTCATTATGTAGGTACAGGATGATACATTGTGCGATTTTTTTCTTGTAAACGTGATTGTGGTTACAGAATGGAAAAAACCTTTCAAAATTATATGCTGTCTCTCAGTTTTCATTAGTTAATAGAATCTGTATAGCAGTTGAATGACTGTCAATGAATTTCAATAACCAAATCTTCCTATTTTCTTAATATTTCTACCATTAAAACATTACCTAATTTAAACCAAAAGTCATTTATTGAATTAGGGTAAAAATCTGCACTTTTTTAACTACAAAATTAAGTAGGACAGTCAACAAAACGCCAACCCTTCACCACCTCATAGTGCTTTAGCTGGGAAGAAGAAGTGGCACAACAAACTCTCCAGCAGCACAGCTATCTGCAAAGTTAGAAGAAATTATTTTATACAATGGTATGCAAAGTAATTAACATTACGAAACACAACACATTAAATAAATTATTTGCCATGTGTGCCACACGCCAATATATACCAACAAAAAATCGATCTCGTAACTGTAAATGAATTAACCAATCATTGTTTGTAAAGGTGTCAAGTTTAATATAAAAAACCTTAATGTCTTTTGTCCACAATAAAAGACGATTTTTCCACTACTCACATCTGAAATAAGGAACGTTAAATTACAAGTCACCCCGTATATAAAAATATTTTCCTGCAATCCTGGAAAAAAGAATGTTGATTGAAGACCTGTACGCCGAAATATCTGGCCAATCTCAAACGGCAGTAATAGAAAAGTTTTAGCTCTATATTTACACTTAGTAAATGAAAGTAGGTAATGGTGGTTAAGTTATAAGCGGAAGCGATTTGTAAAATGTTGATGGCCATTGAGCAAAATAAGGTAGGCGTTGCGTACACATACATTTTTTTTTTCCATGGGGGTACGCAGAAACTACGACATTTCTGAAGAACATCACCAAAAAGGTTTGCGTTTTGCAGCATTAATAAAAATTATTCGACATTGATTGTTTCTTATAGTTTTCTGGCCCAAGACGTATGTGTCTACGAAATGAGCTCTCGTAGCGAGTACTCGTAGCACTTTTGCTACGAGGATGTTAGTAGTTCACGTTGGACTGAGCATTACAAATACTGCGTAAGAGCACTATAGTTCCTTTGAAAAACTAATGAATAAATCTTAAATAATTTCACAATACTTCGAATGCTCGAACGCTTCTTATAGTATTTAAAGCTGTAACAGGAACTTATTACGAACCGCTCCCGCCACAATCCGTTCGACCAATCAGGGCAAAGCTTCTAGAATAATCTAGAAGCTTCCTAAAAATAGACAACGGGAACCTTATTTTGATATTATTATATTGGTCTCACGTCCGTCAACTGAACTCCGCAGCTGTGAAAATTTACGAAACTATTTCTTCGACCCAAAAGCCTGTTATAAACATATTCTAGTGTGATGTGTTATGTTACAAAGCCTATTTATTATAATTATCGATTGATTTATTTCTATTAATTATTTATATTTGGAACAAAACACACAAATAACTTGTGACAATACCTTACTGCTGTTCAAATAATTATCCTCAATTAATCTGCCTAGCCTTTTCCCAACTAAGTTGGGGTCAACTTCCAGTCTAACTGGATGCAGCTGTACCAGTATTTTACATGGAGCGACCGCCTATCCCCTCCCCCCTATCCCGCCTATCCTGCGACTGCCTATACTACCCCCTGGGAAGACTGGTTGGCAGACTTTCGGACCCGTAACGACTGTCAAAGATCCACGATAGACAGCCGGGACCAATTTACGGCTTATAGTGCTTTCCGAGGCATGGAGGAGTCTCGATATGTAAAGATGGTCACCCATCTACAGACCGACCCCGGCCAGCGTAGCTTAACTTGATGGATCGACCCGTGCGGCTGTTATTACTTAGCCAAGAGCTCTTCATATAGAATAATTATCCTCAAATAATTATTCTCATACAGGAAAAGAAACTGCCTCTCACTTCGCAGAATTTTAATCCACCCATTCCCTCATATCTTAAACCCTCACAGAATAGGTTTAACTGGTGGAAGCAGAATGCTCGCCCGGGGCGATCTATCAAAGTCTCTAAAAACTGGCAGTAATCGATAAGTAAACGACATCGGACCATTCGACAATGGATCAAAGTTCAAAGTTAAATGGTAAGGCACACCTTTTGGTAATGATTGTGCCTTTAAACTTAGGTGGTAAGTTCAAAAGCATTTGACCTTTTGGGAACCATCTTTAGTAGTTAATGGAGTTCTTTGTTTCGGAGTCAGTTTGGGTAAGGGAGTATTTCTATAATAATAATAATAAAATATAAATAAGTACGGCGCGGCCGCAGCAGACCACGTAGGAGATGGCGGGACGAGCTGGATAGGTCCCGTCAAAACTGGAAGGAGGACGTGCGGGCTCGCGAAAGATGGAAGGAGTGGAGGGAGGCCTTTGCCCAGGAGTAAGACAGCGTAGGCTAGGAAAATAAAGTAAGAATGAAAATAAATTAACGACTTATTGATAATATTTATTTCTTCCGTCAAGCTCAAGCAGTGTTCCAATTCGAATTCTGGCGGTGGGGTTAAATTAAATAACAGGCACATTTTTAACTTATCAACTTTAGCTCTATTTACTGTTGTGGACGCAATATTTATATAATATTTCTATGAGTATGGTGGGGTACAATCAACTAGGGGTGCGACGGGAGTTCGCGCTGGTGTCGTACATGGTGAAACTGCTCCGTGGCATTAAGCACAACCCGAGAGTGTTTCAGTGGTTGCACTTGTACGTACCCGACCACTATGTGTGGAGGCGACGGCCCCCGCCACTGCTGGTCGTACCATCAGCCAGGACCAACCTGCTTGCCAAAACCTCTCTGACTCGAGCAATTCGCACCATCAACTATTATTATATTCAGGTCAAAATTTATATATTTACGTGTCACTGGGGTGAATTCGCAAAAGTACTATTATTTATATTATGTTACATACAATAATCTGTATGATGTATTTGGTGCTTTAATTTTAATTTTGTGTGTGTTCCTTGGCTAGCGCATTAGGCTAAGATCTGTAATGGTAGTTTTAAGGCACTTAAATAAATAAATGAATTTACTAAATGAAAAGTGGTCGCAATTGCGCTTATCATTAGTGAACCAAATGAAAATACAGTTAATTACCTTAAAAGAATAAAATAATGAAAACAAATAAACATTAAATTAGACATAATCAAAATGAAACAAAACATTTTCAAGTTCAAACAAGACAAGCTAAAATGTAATTAACATTAGATAGGTGCCATTACAGTAGAAATTAGACGCAGACGCACTTTTATCTAGACAATAAAAAGTTTTAATGATAGTTTCAATTAGTTACAGCGACTATAAATCCATTCCCTGCATGTTCATAGTAAATGGTGATGATCAGAAGGCTAACTGTTGTATAAAGATTCCATTTTTTTCTGCATAGTCCAGTATCCCTGCAAACCAAAATACTGTTAAAGGACAGCGAAGATTTTAAACCTTATTGCAAACTTTACAGACGATAGTGTGGACTGAAAGTAACATTGACTGTTCCTTTTCAATAGCGCATTTCCCACGTGTGGCGCTGTGTTTATTGAAAAGTTGTAGTAAGTAAGTTTTCTACATTACATTTTTCGATATAAGATCCCATATTGCTTTTCCTTCACACTAAAACTAAGATAAGGTGAAATTTTACAATTTTGTAACATTAAAACGTTATCTCCGAGCCACTGTTTCAAGAATTTGAATATTTTATGCGACTGAATTCTAAATCAACATTTTCTTCGCTTTAATCGTAAATTGAAGTATTGTTAGGTTGATTCATCGTTTTCAGAGGATTTTTAAAACACCCCCCTTTTTTTTCCTCATTTGATTTGGCGTATTGAATAATGTGACAGACGATGTGACGTGGTTTATTTTCCGAACACAGTTTTTATTATGTATATGTTGTAATATATATTATTGTAATTATGTAGGTATCTGATTTCACTTAGATGTAATTACTAATGGCAACAAAAAAAAACTAAAATTTTCTAAAAGAATTGTTTTTCACCAAGGTTTTTATTCACTAACACTTTTCAGGGATATATCAAAGCCGCACCAGATAACCAAGAGAATCCAAATCTAAATACACAAATATTAAGAATTTCTGTCTAACATGTCTAACAAAACAAATTACGTCAAATAATTGCCACAAACTTTTAACTTGAACAAAATTTAATTTCGTCACCGCGTCATGAATTTCTCCTAAGTTACCAAAATACCTAATCAAAACGCGTTGAACAAGTTTTACTTATATTTTAATGATGATAATTTGTTGTCCCGACCACAATATAGATAGGTACAGAAGGCCAGAGGGCCTAGACAAGTGACAATCGCTTCCAAAGCGTTTCGTATTTCTACAACGACTTTCAACAGGATTGACTTAAGCTTTTCGATAGCGTGTGTCAGTCCTATACATTTTTGTTTTTTCCATCATCGTTATCGCTGATAGAATGTCACTTTGTCTAGAGCCTCAGCTCTATGAAAATTCTACGACCGAAAGCAGGCGCACGCACACAAAGACGCGTAGGTATGTACGGCAATCTTAAACAAATGCCAGTCGGAAGTGCGCTTGCACTCGTTGTGCGTACACGCGTGCTAATGTGGGCGTGTGTTTTCGTTGTATAGAGCCGACCTTCTGTCCCTACCCCTCCTGTGTCCTAAGTAAAGAAAGTACCTGCTATTATCATTCGAAATTTTCCTGTGACTGGCTAATTAATTTCACAAACGGACCGTTTTTCGTTAAGTTTCTGTGTAAAGATTTTGTGCTTGTTAGCCGTTGTCATGGCAACGGAGTTGTTACTGAAAATAGAGAATACGCATGTATTATTAAACGTTGCTGCTAGTATAAAGTGGGTTTATTTTTGTGAGTCAAGGTAATCGAGCAGTGAAAACCTCGTGATTGCAATAAACGTTATTTTACTCGGGAAGATAAAAACTGTCTGAAAAATAACCGTCACTGACGTTCTCTCAATCAAAATCAAAATCAAAATATTTTATTTCACATAAACCTACATGGGCACTTATGAAACGTCAGAAGCTAGGTGCATGGTTCCAATTGGTCGTTTCCTATGGAGAAGAGCCGGCAAGAAACTCCACGGTTACTCTTTTAAAAATAATTGGCTTTTACAATATTTTCAAATTACAGTCTTAGATTCTTGTTATCATCAATAGGCATTAGAAGCATCTCAGAGCTGTTCACGTTTGTTCTAAGCATGTGTTACGAGATTTTTTACACAAATAAATAAAAAGAAAAACAGTTAATTTTTCGTTACGAGGTTTTCAATGCATGGCGACGGTTTGCAGTTTTTATTGGCTGAATTTTACTCTATTATTTAGTGATAGCTTCAACTATTACTGACCTACTCCTTGAAAATTCAAAAGCGCCTGTGAATGGTTTGCCTAATTGAAACAATAACGCTTTGGTAAATGGACAGCCACGTAGAACGTTCATACTACACCAACGTGCTTAATTATCTTATTCGCTCTGAAAACCAGTAATAATAACGAGTCTGTCTGTTTGTATTCATGAGAGATGTTGATAAACTCACAAAGATACCGAAAAATTTCACGATTATTAAAAAAAATGGAACAATAGCCTTAATTATTTTTTATTCACACGCAGGACACAAAAACCCACACGTCACTTAAAAATTCATCACACAATACAAAAAGAGAACGTAACTTCATGCTAAAGTGAAGCGGAATGAGCAGTTAATAAAGTATTTCATGCTAAACCTCCTTAATCTCAGCGACGGGCGAACCGGAAATTAAAATATTCATAGCTCAAAAGCTTTGTGAATACAAACATTTGTGTTTTGGTCTGACGGGTGTCGATATAAAAATGTTTCATGATCTTGCTGAGCTGGCAACGTGTGGCGAATTTTAATATGTTAGGGTCAGTTCACACCAAGATACGACGCGACGCAACGATGCTTGAAGACGCCAGTGGTTTCGCGCTGAGCAGCGCGCCACCGCGAAACGCATCCCGACGTCGCGAGGTACAGCCACTCTGGCGCGCCGCACCTTTCGGCAAAACACAGCTGCGTCATGATGCGTCGCGCTACGCCACGCTGTGTATAAAATATGTATCTTTTTGTAAAGTTATATTTTGTATCACTATCTTAAAAACTGCGCGCACGCGTCGCGTTGCGGCACGTCTCAGTATGAACTGACCCTAAGTGTAGGTTTTGGTGGAGAATGTGTTCATCTTTTGTTAAAAAAAGTTAAAGATTCCAATAAAGGTATATACCAACCTACTTGTTTATACTTGATATTGGTAGGCAACGCGCATTGTTATGAACCGTACTTATGCAATTATTTATGTCTAAAGGTAATAATAATGCCTCAGACTTCCTAGGGTGAAGGTAACCAAAAAAGTTATTTCTACTCCTTCACGGAATTACATAATTATTATGTACCAGTATGTGTATACTATAGATACACCTCAAGGTAACCGTTCGGGGAATACATTCGACTATTCGTGATGTTATGTTATATGAACCAAAGGGTATTTTCATGCGGATTCCCGGCCACCGTAGGTGCGGGCTTGCGGACGGTGAGCAATGGGTAGCTCGCCGTCCGATAAGGACCAGGCCTGAGTCGACGGCGCGTTGTGTTCCACGCGCGATTTCAGCACAATTGACGGGGGACTTTCCCGCAACCCTGGCAGGCATCGGTTTAGCGGACTAGCACCGATGCCTGCCAGGGTTGCGGGAAAGTCCGAAAGGGATAGCGGGGCCCGGCTTGGCAACAGGCAACTGAAGGAACACGGGTGGGTTTTAGTCAGTAAAAGTCTAACACGCCCTCCCGCTCCACCCAGAGCGAGAGGTCATTTGATGATTTCCCACCATAAAAAGGGTATTTTCATGAACAATTTAATCCTAACTCTTTGGACCTATTTTAAATTCACTAACTGATCTTGTGGTGAATTCTATCAGTGATTTCAGACTGCATGGAAAAGTACTACTTATAGATATTGAAGACATGTTGCACCTGCTCCACATAAATTGGGATAGAGGCATGAGGATAATGATGCAGCAATACAATGCAGACTATTGAAGTTTTACATTAAGTACCCAATGCAATCAGAATCAGCTGCAAAACAATATTTTATTTTCTAGCAAATTCATTCAATTTCTTTTAATACTGAACAATCATCACTCCATGTCCACTTAAAATAACAACTCTTTCTTAGAAAATGACGTTTGTAAACATAAACGTGAATGTAAAGATAACTGAATTAAAATAGGGACAGTTACTCATTTAAACTTTTACGAGGCTCCTCGTCCTCTAATTACTGAGGAGGTTATAAGGAGCTCGAAAGCACCGAATAGATGGGTACAGAAGGTCAGACCCTTATCCTTTTCGGACTTTCCCGCCACCCTGGCAGGCATCGGTCCTAGCGGACCCCGCCTATTGTGGTGACATCTCTTTAAAGCGCGCGTGGAACACAACGCGCCCTCGACACGGGCCTGGGGCCTAAGGGCCTAAGTCTATTAATTTACCGACGTTACAATGACTCGCCATTGTAAGTTTTTGACAGATTTTGTATGGAAAATCTGTCAAAAACTCACAATAGAGAGACCAATGGAACGTTTGTTAATTAGAAGACATGACGGCGAACTAGCCATTGCTCGCTATCCGCAAGCCCGCGCCGACGCTGGCCGCAAAACCGGCTGGGATTCCCGACGCCCAGGACGTCTCCTGAGGTGGCTGGCTTTCGTTTGAGATCAACGAACGTATGCGTCTTGATGTGCGTGCGCCTGATTCTCTCGTCATATGCAGCCGACCTTCTGTACATCTACCTGTTTAGTGTCAAGAGAATGATATTTTCTTCTTTTTGTGGCACAATAAACACTGGCCTTGGTCCGTAAATAAAATAATTATGGCGTTCCACTTTTAAATGTTGTGTTTGCAGTCTGTTTAGAGAATTTTTGATGGAGACTAAAATGTTTAGGGAATTTAGAAAGTGTTAAAGGAATTTAGATGTGGAATAGTAAATGGTTTGGTAGGTGGCATAGAATCTGAAGCATTGCCATAAAATGAGTTAAGGCGATCATGTCTTCACCAGTTTGCCTTCCATTAACAAAGAAATAGGTACGTGAAGGGAAATAAGTAGAAGCTATACTGCTTCCTATTATACCGATTCGGACCAGTTGTAAGCGTTTTGAAAGCGTCATTAGTCTACGCTGACCCTACTACAGCATCTTTTGACGGATTATCAACTACGCATGTAGGTGTGACAACGTAAAATTTTGGTCAATATCTCCACATAACATGCTCAATTTTCGGAGTACGGCTAATGAGTCAAGCGGTTTGAAAAAAGGAACAAGGTAACCACTTCTAAAACGAAAGGGGATCTATGTTCGTCTGCATGTATTTTTTTACAGTTGTGCTATTCTGTAAAAATACCACCGCGAAAACTTAGGTGAAGTGAGCTTGAAGTGAACTGTCACTGCCTTAGCATCAGTAGGTATCGATGACAATGACAGCTCACTCCACGCTCACTCCACGCTCACTTCACCCAAGTTTTCACGGTGAGATGGTTACAGAATAGCGATGCTGGACTGCCCAAAACTGACCAATCTGTTTCTTAGTGTAATTTTTATTGTTTTATGTTTTTACCTGAACGTTATAAATATTATTATGTCCATATATTTTTTATTTGTTTGTATGTGTCTCCGTCTATAATTAGGTATTAGTTTTTCACCGTGTGAATAAATATTTTATAAAATAAATAAATATCATACTACAACTACATCAAACAATTTGTTATGTAATAAGAGAGTCAGTCCAATTTCTATCAACTTAACACATCCGTTACTAACTTCGATATATTCAGTGCTAGAAACATTAGCCCACATAGTCAATAAATCTGCCTAGCCTTTTTCCAACGTTGGGGTCGGCTTCCAGTCTAACCGGATGCAGCTGCATACTAGTATTTCACATGGAGCGACTGCTTATATGACCACATAGTATCCACATAAATATTAGCAAACGAAGCTCCATTATTACCATGAACTAAGCCTTCATTAAGCTCAGCATTTATAACTCCAAATGCAGATCAGCACAAGAAAGTTTCAACGCTCTTATGATCTGATGACAAATGTACAGTCAGCACTTTTTTAAGATCTTCAAAGACAAATCCCATTTTGTAAACTTCACTTCACAATTTCTCGGAAACTCCTTATTATTGAACGGTGTTGCCGTCTCTTTCTGAATAGTAGGAAATGAATGGAAGGGCAGTATTGATATTGTAAATTAGATAGTTTAAGAAACGCAACGGCGATTTAGCAGTTTTTTAATTCGAATAATTTAGATTTCGATTGTTGTCGTTATGTTAAAGAAAATAGATTTGAATTTGAGCTGAACAGCACTTTTTCCAAACGTGGTTTTATTTTAGTGGATTCCATGATAGTCCCAGACTGGTTTTGTTTCAATGCAAGTCTTCCATAATTAGAAGGTTCGGAACAAAAGGATCTGAGAGAACTTTTGCTACATATCTAACAGATATTTTGGGGTTCAGCAGCCAAAACACGGTAGAAGCATTAAAAAGTTAACCACTGAATTTACCCCTTCAAAAATAAACCCCCACACAGACGCACTCACTTTAGGACATCTTACTTTTCAGTACTAAAATTAAAAGCCGCAAGTCCACTACACTATTTTACCTGTTAAATTCATCCACGGTTTAAACTCCGACTGCCCTACACCAAGAAAACGACAAACCAAGCCAATCAACAATTACAAAGTCGAGGCAAATACACAGCTAAGCTATCGGACACTCGGGTTCTCTGCAAACATAGTTTCCAATATTTATTTAGGTGACGAAGGATCTTCAACTGGGCCAGTCGATCCCTTACTGTGATACGTCACATATTCGTTTATCGGCGCAAACATGCTCCAAACGGGAACTATCTGATGATACGGCGTGGGTGCGGATCTGCTGGCGTGTTAGGGTATGCTGTAGGGTATTTTGTTGTTAGGGTGAGGAAGCTTCACGAGGGATTGGAATTTTGACAAGGAACGATGTAATTCGTGTTGGAAGTTATTTTAAAATAAGTGTTGGAATTTCCTCCTTTGGGCTATTCACTTCAGGGTATCAGTAGATAGCAATAGACCTTCGTAAGTTAAAAAAAAAACTTAACTAACGGGATGAGCTGGACTCCTTCAATAAAGATTAGTCCTTGGCAGCTCTGAACAGAGAGAGAGGTGGGAAGATATTAGGGAGGCCTTTTCCCAGCAGTGGGACAATAATGGCTAATCCTTATATATTATAAAACATAGTCCTCCACCGCGTCTGTCTGTCTGTCGTCCTGTACGCGATGAACTCAAAAACTACTACACCAATTTTCATGCTGTTTTCACCAATGGATAGAGTGGTTCTTGAGTAAGGTTTTAGTATAAATAATAACCGACATCCACGCGGGGGAAGTCGCGGGCATCAGCTAGTGAAATAATAAAATAAATATTTAGGTACGCCATCAACTTAAAAAAAAAACCGTTTTAACACTCTGTAGCCACTATTATGCCCTGCAATTACTACACCTGGGAGCTTAAAACGGTCACTTTAGCAGAATCATAAAATGAAAATATTATGAATCATCGTCACAAACTGACAATTCATAATAATTATGATCTGTGTGTAATTCATATTACGAAATAATTCATCTGTTTGACAGTTTTCTATGGAGACTCGTAAAATGGTTCACAAATTATGAATTGCTTTTATGTCAAGTTAGCGGAATTGCTAATGACAGCTGGGATTCAGGAAATGAACTGCTTTTAGAGGAATTGCTAATGTGGCCGGTTTAGGACCCTTTATTTTTCTACTAGATAATTATGTACTTACTTGGCTGACTTGAATTACAAGAATTCTGTTTTAATTTCTTTGTTCATTCCTACTTTCTTTTTCATTCAATAATTCATTTTATCCACGAGATGATTCAATGGAATCCAGCTCACCATATTTTCAGAGATACTAAAGAAAACAAACGAATTTAAAGGTTTTACACATTTACAACACTATGAAAGTGCTGAAAACGTGTAAACACACTAATTAGGTTCAAACACAGACGCTTCGTAAATAAGCGCGTCCCAACTAACGAAACACAATTAACTATCTCGTAATTATGACTTCGTGTGCAAGTAAATAAAGTTTTTCAGATAACATTTATTTATTTCGTCAATGTAGATATAATGCCATTTAAAGTACACTCAAGCCTCATTTTATGTTGCAATTTGACTTTATTAGTTATTAATTAAATAATTGAATACAAGCCCAACCAAACTTAATAATAATTTAATGTTAATTATAATACTGATTGAAATAAGTAAAGGACAATTGTGACCGTTTAACAAACAAATATAAAATGATGAAAGCTCTTTCCTAATGTTTGTTTGTTTACCCCTCTAGAACCTGTCTGAAAAGTTGAAATACCTTCCCACATTTCCAATAATTATCGTCAATAAATACAGAACAATTGCATAAAATTGACCGAATAGAACTACAAAATGACCAATAAAAATTTCAAAAACAAATTCCACATTCAAAATTACAAAACGCATTGCAATCTAGTCTATCTATACTAATATTATAAAAAGCTGAAGAGTTTGGTTGTTTGAACGCGCTGGCCTCTGGAACTACAAGTCGGACTTGAAAAAATCTTTTTGCATTTGATAGCTCAATTCTTGAGGAAGATTGTACGGTATAAAATATCACGCTAGGACCGTTAGAAGCTGAGGAACAAGAAAAAACTTAGAAAGAACGTTAAGCGAAAACCCCTCCGGAGTAACTGGACAGATTCCAGCTGAGAAATTGTCCAGCTGAGAATCTGTCCAGTGGCGAATCTGTCCAATTGCTCTGGATGGGCGAAAACGAAGGAGAAAGGGCGATACGATGCGACGCGGTGGGTCGTTTTAGTATATTGTAGTGTCATACTACTTCCATGCGGACGTAGTCGTGGGGCAGGACCTAGTTATGAAAGAAAGGAAAGTTGACGGTAGACAACAAAATATTTTTTCATTCGCAGGCACAAATAACAAATGGCCGATACCCATTAACTTATCGTGAATCAATCAGTCGATTATTTTTTTTTGAATAAACAGCGTTTTTTCAATTTAAAAATGGCTACACCTTTTATTTATGTTTGGAGAATGTACTTTTGGTTGGTCATTGTTTTGTTGTCAGAAAATTATTGATGTTTTACTATGTTATTTGTTGAATAATAGAACTGTCTGACTGTGGTTATCATATCCTACCCTTATTCTAATTTGTTTGGGGTCGGCTCAACATTCTTTTTTTCTTTCTTCCTTATGCCTGTACCATGGTGATGAAAGTGTGCCTGCCAAAAAAAAAAAAAAGGGTTGCGGGAAAGTCCGAAAGCGATACCGGGAACTTGGCAACAGGCAACTGAAGGAACACGGGTGGGTTTTAGTCAGTAAAAGTCTGACACGCCCTTCCACTCCGCCCAGAGCGGGAGAAGTAATTTGATGATTTCCCACCCTGAAAAAAAAAGGTTATGAATGTCTTAAAATAAAAATATATAGTTATACGTATATTTTCATGCCAATCTCTCAACTTTTTCAAATAAATCTTTCTATCATAAACTAGCTGATGCCCGTGACTTCGCTCGCGTGGATGTCGGTTATTATATACCGGCTAAAACCTTACTCGAGAACCACTCTATGTATTGGTGAAAACAGCATGAAAATCGGTGTAGTAGTTTTTGAGTTTATCGCGTACAGGACGACAGACAGACGCGGCGGAGGACTTTGTTTTATAATATGTAAGGATACGAATTAACTTTAGTAAGGCACCTCACTCAACGTCTGACCCAACAGACGTTGTCCTGCCAAAATCCCTCAGAAAAAGGGACGTTCAGTTTTCCCGACAATTTTTCTTTTTTTTTTTCTTTCCATAAGTACCAGACTGTCACGCACATTTTAAAACAATAAATAACCAAATCGGTTCAGTATTTCTCAAGTTATGCGCTTACCAACGAATATTATTATTATTTTATAGATAAAATATTATTAAGACCACTTACTAGGGTGTCCAAACTGCCCAATAAACTAATCGGACATGCTCTGTTAAAATAAAACATTCGTGACATTTTTCGGTACCGTCGAGTCCTGGATCTTTGGAAGGCGTACAAGGGGCCGAAGCTAACTCCACAAAGGCCCGGTAGACGTTTTTAATGAAATAAGGCACCAACAACGGTTGATGCATAATGCAAGTGCAGAAAGATATTGATTTATGGGTTTGGGTGACTAAAGTGAACTGGTTATCAAGGACTATGGAAATACTACCTTGCACCTGCCTGACCAATTATTTATATAAAATACATAGAAAATGGCAAAGGGTGACTTGCACACTCAATAATGGGCCCCCGAAAACGGACGCTAACATATAGTGTCGTGGCGACAAGGGGACAACAAAAAAAAAAACTTATTATTATAGTCTTATATAGTATCTTTTTAATTTGGCAGTAGGTGAAGTCACGAAAGTTAATTATTTATTCTATTTATTAAAGAAATAAAGATGAAAAATAGATAGGTACTGACTAAATTAAAAGACTTGGTTTTACATTAAATTTCACATCTTTTTGCGGTAGAAGAACTGCGTTGCACGAATTATTATTTTTTTACATGTTGTTTTTGATTTATTTGCTCTCATGCACATCACACATTTTGCAATAGATTACTGTCGGTTTTTGTACATGAACCCTGTCAGGGCACTGCAAAGCAAAATGTTGGTTTGCTGTTGAGTATGAACATTATTGTATTTATAAATTGAGTCAAAATTATCGAAACACAATAAAATAGATTTCTGAAAAATTATGTTTAGAAGCCGATATGATGTCCAATTAACAGTAATATACAATAACACACAATAACACACTTAGAGTTATATTTAAGTTAGATTGTATACTAGGAAGATAGTAAAAAAACATAATAGAATAATAATAGGGTAATAATTATGTAATAATTACAATCATGTTATGTCAAGTTATCGTTATCTAGTAATTAAATTGAAATAAGGTATGTCATTTACAATACAGATAATAAATGTAATATCACTGGAATAAAAAGTATTTACGACTTGGATCAGACAAAAAAAAAGTTATGAATTAAGTACCTACATCTATAAAGTTTGACGGGATCACATTGACTAGGTCCTTGAATTGGGCCTATATTAGAATCACAACAGTAACTGAATTACAGTTTTACATTGTATGAGATGACTATAACACGGCAAACAGACGTAATGTGCGGTGCTAATTTGATAAGCAATTGATTTCTCTGGCTGTACCTCTCACTTCGCCAAACCACTTTTCAGATTTAGTTCTATTGCCTCTACCAAAGCGAGCGTGTCTCAAAGATATATGATCCACACTCCGCAGTACAAAGCAGCATCGTTTAGGCACAGTTACATCCTCAAATTGGTCCATTCTTTTATGTATCCACCCGCATTGCGAACTGCCTTTCCCGGATATCCGGTTTTCGCTACCCGGTAATATAAACAGAACTCACATAACGAAGTTTTAATTCTTTTCTGTTTAATCACGAAATTATCGTGATTTCCTTATTTGGCTTGTTAAAAAGTTGAAATTGATTGTGTTGTAGAAGAATCGTTAAAAAAAATGAAATTCTTTTTTAATTGACTTCTGAAAAAATATAGGTCAGTTTTGGGCTACGATAAGTAATTTACAAAATCGATTGAGCTAATTTGTATTTATTTGGGGTATATTTGAAAGTTTGATATTAAAGCACCAAAATCTATCATCAGCCATCCGATTTGGCTAATTGTTTTCTGACTCTTATCATTAACTATGTATGCCAAAAATTACTCTGTAGTGGCCCTCGCTTTGCAGCTCTTTTAAATTTAATTCAGAACTGTAACTGGGTCATTGTGTTGCTAATATTGAATCGAGTAGAATTCTCGTGAAATTCTAGCTTTCCAGTAACTATCGAATCCCATAATTCCAACTTTTCAGCAACTGGTTGGATAACGCAGTGACACCTCAAATTAATGAACATGATAAGTTCATGAGCAACACGCTCGCCCACTACATCGCTCATCCGCGGCCCTGCGATTAAACTGTCGTTTGATACTCAGTAGTGATGGACGATGTATTATTATTATGCAACTCGAATATTCGAGGAGGTATTATTTTATTTTTTATAAGACAAAAATAAGAAAAATGTTTTATTTGGTACATGCACAGGAAATACAAATAATAAATAAAGAAAGAATATTAAAAACCAACAAAATAATGGAACATAGATAACCCGTGGAACGCCAAAAAGGTTCCTCACAGCTTAATCCTCATTTTTTATGTCATTTTTACTTTCTTTTACATTAGTCACTAAAGGTGTAAATGAAACTTGACGAATCCTGGGTTTAATATCGTAGCTGCTTGACGACTTGTGTAACGTGTGAATCAATCAGTTTAGAGTTTGACAGCCGTTCTTAGCACACCGAAACCTATCTTTAGTTGGCTGCTCCTTTTAGTCAAAATAATAAGAATAATTTGGAAGCTTTGAAGTTTGACAATCGTTGTAACCTTTAGACTGGAAAATATATTTATGATCTTGTTTGCAATTTCTGATAGCATTATTTACTGGCTTACACACTAACGTCAATTATGTTTCACTCAGTGTCCCATCCCTATCACGCCATATTTGCGTGACGGGTTAGAACCTACTTGTAAACTTGTCCCGCCGAGTCAACATGTGTTGCTGTTAAAACCTTTATCCCAGGGTCGGATATTCATAGGCCGGGGTTCTAAATTTTTTGTACAAATTCTGTAGAAAAAGGAAACTATAAAAGTAATAAAATGTTGGATGTCGTGGTAGGACTGATGTCTTTCGGCGGTGCGAAGAAAGTAATGTCCGTATGAGATCTCCTAGGTGACCTAAAAGATATCGATTGCTTTTCTAACAAGTCCTAAAGATAAAATTGGAGCAGTCCATATTATTACAACTGCTCGCAATCAGCTAAAAAACTAGTAAAAAATTACATTGTGACCTGTTGGATTGGCCAACAGGACAACAAAAAATAACATTCTGAAATAGCTGAACTCCACACTTGTTTTTTTGGTCAACATTTTATTAGTATAAATTCTAAAAATATAAACAAAAACGGTTGGAACAATAGCGTTCACACAGTTTTCTGTGCACCAAATGAAATTAACCCGCGCGTGGAGTGAAATTTCTAGAAATATCTGGATATTTCCGCCTTACACCGGCTAGGAGTGGTTCAAACCGGCTCGAGTCGCACCTGAACGGAGCTCTAATTGAATTCGTAGTGAAACCTGGACTATTAAGTTTTCATCTACTGAGCAGTTAACTTTATATTTTCACTTAGAATATTTCTCGAAACAGTTTAATAATGCTTCAAAAATTTCTTGATGTTTCGGCGGGAAGTGGGAGATTGTTGGAGGATTTTATGGCTGGCTTTTATTTGCTTAGTGACTAAAATATTTTTATTTTCACTAAAATTTCAATTTTCCTTTTAATTTCCAGTACATGTAGACTTTGAGGAGAAAATCGGGAGGAAACTTAATAGTCTGAAATCGCTAATGCGCAGTAACAAATATCAATGCTCGTTTCTTCATGTTGGTTCAGGGGAAGGGGGGGGTGAGGCCTCATCGAGGATAGGCCTTAATTTCTGCCCTGGCTTGGAATAATAAACGGTCAATTAAATCAATATCCATTTAAATCAGCAACAACATTTTCAAAATTTATAAAGATGCTGCACTTCAAAGTACAGTCACAAACACGAAGTGCATTTACTCCTCGTAGCCAACTGAGGACTAGAAAAATATCTATCACACGTGCACCATTCAGCGATACCTATACAAATTTACAAAGAACATGTTCAGAATAATTCGGATTCTCTCGGGAATAGTCGTATTGACGAGAGTTTGAAGCGAGTGCTTTCTTTCGATTAGTAACGTTCGATCGCCTGGCTGGAATGTACTTCCTTCGCTGTATTGAAGTTAGAACGGTTAAAGCTTAATTTATAGATTTATTTTGCTCCGTACATTGGTGGAAGGAGATGTTTTCTCAAACTTTGAATCTTACACATGCCTTCTTTTTTCAACTTTGAAGATTCCAATAGTGTTATATGTATCATCGTTCTCCTGCCCAATGTATTTGCGATCGGAACAACATGTCCTATTCTCCCATAATTCTTTATTAGTCGTCATCTCAGTAGTCACTCCCTATCATCTTTCGCATAGTCCATCATTCATTTATTTGGTTTTCCCCTACTCTCATAACTATCCACATCATACTCAAACCTTTTCTCTCGACATTTTTTTCATTTCCACGCATCACATGGCCGTAGCATGACATTCTTTCACACAACTGCTCAGTCATTGTTAGATACAAATGGTTATACAATATGTTATCTAACGAAGGGCGTTTCCGTTAACCTGCAATAGAATAGCGTCTGCACATGCAAAAAAAAATACCTTTAAAAAAAAAAGGTTTTTTTTAATAGTAAAATCAATCAATCTGCCTAGCCTTTTCGCAACTATGTAGGGTCGGTTTCCAGTCTAACCGGATGCGTTATTTATAAGAAACACTACACGCACACTTGTCTTTCTACGTTGAAATACAATTGTCTGTGTACAGAGTGTTTCTTTTACGTAGGTATCAATTTATTAGTTTTGTGAATATTTCAGTAAATATATATATATTTTTTTAATGGTTCCTAATATTTTTTTAGCCTGATTGGACGCTATACTATTGCGGGTTAACGGAAACGTTCTTTGTTATCATACTGTATATAAATATGAAAGGAACGACTGTCATAAAACTGCCTCGTAAGTATAGTGGTCGCGAGCGCTACTACTGACGTGAGGTCCAGGGTTCAATTCCCGGGTCGGGTAAAATTTTATTGGGTCTTTCGATCTGGAATTTTTTAGTAGCAGCCCGGAGTATGGATTTGTTTCCGGTTGATGTCAATAGTCTCGCCTCCAATCACATAAGGGACTTAAACATAGCTGGCGAAATGTGTGTATTATAGGTTCACCTCTGCCTTACCCTTCCAGGAATACAGACTTGATGTTATGTTATGTTATTGTCATAAAAAACATAAATCAAATTATTTTAGACGTCCAACTATTATTCATAATTTTCACAGTAATTTATTCAATCCGTGAGTATCTGTCTCTAAATCCTTACAAGAAACATTGAAATTGACCTTTTTCTTTTCTCAGTAATTTACTTAAAAGTAAGTAGGTATAAGAATCATTAGCCAATTCAAGTGTAAGGGGTTAACGAATAAGGTTAATCCAATTCTGTAATTGGGACTTAACTTGAAAAAACGGTATGTTTTAGGAGCTTAGGCATCAAAATTTACGACAACGTCTAAAAGACTTAATTTTTTTTTTTTCTGTCATGATCCATTTTTTGTGTGGCACATTCTGGACTGTCTGACTGTAACCGACTTTGCTGTGTAGCCCTATATATTTTCATACCAAGACAACATCTAGTGTCATATTTTAGCATGTAATATGTCATGGTTTAAAATATCAAATCAATGTACATAAGTCAATAGGCTATAAAGTTTTTCTTCATAATTCTAGGCTCTTCATAACTTCATAAAGATATTCTGCTTTAATGTCATAAAATCAGGGAAATTAATTGCTAATCAAATTGACTACCAACTTAAATTGCCCGTATATTCGAATCGCAACATTAACTGTAATTTTTAGACAGTTGTATGAAATGGCTATAACCCGACAAAATGACGTAAGGAGTAAATTTTCTTAACAATTATTATTTTTCACTGACTGTATTTGAAATCCTGGCATCAAGATAAAATATGAAAACAACTTACACAAATAAACCAAACGCTACCACTACCAAATCCCACCAGACCAGACCACAAAGTCCGAAACAAACCTTTTTCTCCAAGAAAAACGAAACATCTCCAAGAAAAACCAACAGCACAACCCAACCAATTAGAAAAGAACCTTTAATTACAGATTACAGTACTCTTCTAATTACAACAACGCTTAATCTTCTTAGCGACATCCGACCAACGATTTGCATCCATTGATTCTGAGACCGATTGAATCGGGCCAGGATTGGATTATTTACCTCTGGCTAAATAAGTCTGTAAGACCCCGGGGTGCTGTGTCCTACTAATTGGAAGGAGCATGATAAAACGTGTATTGGAAAATCTGTTTGAAGATAAAAGGTAATACTTGTGCATATTTTTTTGGAGTTTTTTTTTTTGTTGTCAGTGATTTGCATGAGGCTCGTTTGATTTTGATTGAAATTTGTCGATATTTGCGATAGCTATGATTATCGATTCTACTTGAGCTTCGCTTAGAACAAGACGGCACAGAAACAGAACAAAATTGATTTTCACCTACATTAAATTGGATTCACCTTTCCGTTAAATTCTAATACCTTTCTTCTTTAGTTATCCTACTCTGTCCTCTGGTGGGCAAAGGCCTCCCCTAATTCTTCCAGTTGTATACTTTTTCTGAGCTATCTTGAATAACGTTTAAATTTAAAATATCAAGGTTTAGTGTTCAATCCATTTCTTTCTTGGAACTCGCTTCCAAAAAACATTTTAAATGATCCCAAATAAAGCTTCACATACACAATCTATAGTCTTGTTTCAAAGGAAACAAAACTTCCGAGTTCCGGTATCGCGATCCCAGGCGACTGTGACCCGATGAGGCATAAAATCGTCCACATGGGAACGTCACACCTGAACGCTTACAAAAATGTTTTGCATACGAAGAAACCGTACTTTTACAATGGAGTTCTTGTTTCGCTTTTGAGGTTAATGGGGGTGAAATCTGCTTATTGTGTTGTGTGTACAAGGGTTGAATTAAATTGGCTGGAATTTGTAAATGAGGCTGTATATAAAATAATAAATATGATTTGTGTTTGAACTTTAATTTACAAAAAATGGTGAACAGGTCATTATGTTGGTTTGGGGAATTGGGTTATGTTTATAAAAATACTATCTCATCACTTTTCAGGACAGTCAATTAGATTTAATCAAATACAAGACGTGAGCAACAGTATAGGTCAGTCTGCGCAGCTCTGATGCATGTTCTTAATTTATCAAAACATTTTTTTATATAATTATAATTTATATTTATTATCAAAATAGCAGATCATTTCCAAGTTATAATGTTGTAATAATTATTGTGACAACGATTCAGATCTTTGTTTTTTTTTTTTAATATGCCTCTGCAGCTCGGTTATTTACAGTAAAATATTTATAACTCGACCGCACTTCATTTCAAGGCACAAAAAATAATCAAAACAAAATTCATCCCCCGAAAATTGACGTCGAATTAAAAATTCATCCTTACCGCGACGTCACATGAACTTGACAAAAGATTTCCTTAACTTGTCCAAGTTGAATCTCTTGCCGCACTTAACGTGGAAACTTTGCACAGATATTTTTCAAGAGTTTGAAAATTAAAGCCATTAAACGCAGAACGGTGTATAATTCAGAGGGGCGCTGTACCGTGAGCCTTTGATATGGGGTTTTAAATAAAATATTGGTCTTCCTCCAATTGGACACGCGCTTTTTGAGTGCCGTAGTGCCGCGGTGGGTTCTAGGGAGTGAAATATTATTGTCTGTTGCTGTAATTTTAGTCTACAGGGGTTTTAGGAAGCGCATTGGGCTGATTTGTGTTTCAAATTCATATTCATAGTGCAAAGAGATTTGTTATAGTACCGTATGTTTTAGTTTTTATTGTTGTTTACTTATTTATGTCATACCTACGTATGTCGTTTTATACAACACCATTCATTCTTATTAACTGGTATAGTACATTACTGTCGCGGCCTGCAATAAGGGAATTGATGGACGATCGTGAAAATGAGGGCCGAGGCGAAGCCGAGGCACTCATGCGTGAGTCCATCAATTCCTGATTGCGGCCAAGGCTTGTATAGTACTTTTCTTAAACAACGCGCGGAAATTCAAACTGAGTAAATTAAATAGAAATTCCAGAATCAATGACGAACAACTATCATTTTTCATGCGCCAATATGTTAATTTGTTTCTTCTTTGTTCTATTTGAAAACCAATTCGAAATTTAAATAAAATCTTTGATAAGTTACCTCCTTGGTTGCCGTGTGTTGAAGTAAAAAGTTCGTTCCATTTTTAAATAACACGACAGATATGAGTTTTCATAGTAATTTATTTGGCCGCTAAACTCGCCAGATATGGATTTTCATAGTAACTTTGCTGGCCGCATCGTCACTTGTTTTTTACCAGTACAGCAATTTTGATTTATCTCCAAGAAGGTTGTCAAAATAATGCTCGAATTTCCAAGCATGTTTGAGAAAAATCTTTTGACTGTGACATAAATTATAGTTCCTGTTATAGATAGGGGATGAACATGGGCACATGGACACCACAGTGGGCCCTATCAGAATACCAGCGCTGCGGTGTCTGTTTTTTTTGTGTCAAATATCTCAGCACAGGTCTTTTTTTTCTCTTTTTTACAATTTTGATAGTTTTTAATATGTTCTTTTTTATTGTTTATATGATTTTTTTAGTTTTAATGTTCTTTTTTAGGGTTCCTTACCCAAACGGTAAAACGGGCCTCTATTACTAAGACTCCGCTGTCTGTCTTTTCTGTCCGTCTGTCATCAGGCTATTTGTCATGAACCGTGATAGTTAGACAGTTGAAATTTTCACAGATGATGTATTTCTGTTGCCGCTATAATAACAAATAAAAAAAAAACAGAATAAATATAAATATATAAATATTTAAGGAGGCTCCCATACACTAAACGTGATTTTTTTGTAACGGAAACATGTAGACGCTTGAAATATTGACAAAATATTTAGTTACATATTCACTTTAAAAATAAATAATTAAATTACATTAAAATAAAACAAATATTTAAGGGAAACAAAAACTTGATTTGTTTGCCGTTTTTATAGATAATGGTACGGAACCCTTCGTGCGCGAGTCTGACTCGCACTTGGCCGGTTTTTAATAATTATATTGTTGTATTTCCTGTGGGTGCTCCAAATAAAATATTTTTCTTTCTTTATTTCAGCCTAAAATTCAGTTTTATCAAAAATAATAAGTAACTGAAACCCGGTCTTGGAAAATCCTCACAATCTCTGTTTTTGAAATACAAACAAAATGAAACAGAAAGCCCTGTTTCTAACCGAAAATTTCAGAGCAGACATTACATTTTTGATCTCTAATTGGGCAAAACAACCATCCATATCATTTCCAGCCATTGATTGGGCGTTGGCTCTCAAAACAAGTCATGCATTAAAATGTAAAAAATTATCCAAATAAACAGGGCATAAATAGCGCCTATTGATACCTACTTAACTGAGCCTGAAACCGATAGTTACATTATGTAGCACTCTTGTTGAGTGTGTGATGAATTAATTAAACTTGCACTAATTTCTGAATAGGAATTTAAGCTTTATTACTGTTTAATGATTCCAATAAATATCGTATACTATCTGCGCCCCACGGTTTCACCCGTGCAAGTCTCGATCCCGTAGGAATATCGGGACAAAAAGTATCCTATGTCCTATTCCAGGTCATGGTCTACCCTTGTGCCCAAATCTGTTCAGCCGTTTTAGTGTGAAACCGGGGTCAGCTCTAACCGCGACATGAAGCGACGCGACGCTGCACGCTATTTTTATTAATTACCGAAATTATTTTCTTCACGAAAAGGTATAATTTCAGTGCGAGGGTTGACACGTGTCAGAGTACGTTGAGATGCGCGCTGCTGCACAGCGCGAGTACCTTATTGTGTAATAAATAAATTCGATATTGTATCGGATCATAAAAAAGTGCGCGTCGCTTCGTGTCTCGGTGTGAAGGGACTCTACAAACAAATAAGCAAACTCATTTTCGCATTTATAATAATAGTTATATTATATTATAAGTTATATTAGTTAAAGTTATATTGGATTAGGATTAAGATTTTGTGAATAGCTATAACTTTATGTAGCCGATACTGCTGGGCCACCAGTGCTCTCCTAGGAACTGCCGTCGGCATCTTAGGAGTCTCTTAAAACTAAAATTTGTAACTTCATTGACATGAAAATAACAAGATAGGGTTGAAGGTATTAAAGCGTTTGTAACATACCAAGTTTCCTGAAATAAGCCAACAATATTTACAGATAAATTAAACACTAT
Organism: Lithophane leautieri; assembly: GCA_949152455.1. Taxonomy (NCBI): domain Eukaryota; kingdom Metazoa; phylum Arthropoda; class Insecta; order Lepidoptera; family Noctuidae; genus Lithophane; species Lithophane leautieri. The sequence goes on along the minus strand of OX424477.1, from coordinate 14,712,405 downwards.
GGAAGCGGAGCATTCTACAAGCAAAATTTAAAACCTAATATAGTGTAACTTTAACTTATGCAAGCGTTATTATTCGAAGAAGTTTGTACACTTAAACTGTTCACCCATAAGCGAAGTTATGCAACTTAGATGCGATGAAAACTGTTGGTACGTAAAGTTGATAGCTGTTATAATTTTAGTGTTATGCTGGATAAGTGAATGGTTATAACTTGAACTTCATTAAGTATCTTTTAATAGTAGTCATGCTTATATACTTGTTTTTAGTAAGGAAGTGCCTCCGCTGCCGGCGCCGGTTGCTGCATTGGCTACCAGCGCCGGTCGCTGAATTGGCTACCAGCGCTGGTTGCTGAATTGGCTGCTGGCGCTGACTTTGGTTGTCAATTTGGCATATGGAGTAGATAGGCGGGGTAGGCATAATTAAAAAAACATTTAATAGAGCATATTTTTTTTCCATAATCAATGATTTCCCTATTCGAGTAATAAAGTATACTACTCGGAACCGAACTAGTTAGCTTAGGTCAAATATTTGTACTCGCAAAAAAAGGTTAGGTTACTGTGCCCCCAAAAATGACTAGAATATACAGAAAAAAATATTTTAGTTTAGGGTTAGTTAGTTGGGGTTCTAAATACTGGAACGGTTTCCATAAACGCCGCGCCGCCGGTGTCCACTACGGGAGCCGACGGTGCCGGCAGCCAATGTTTTCAGTCTCGACTGCCGGCAGTAATGTTACTGCCGGTTACCAATGTCGTTGTATTTAGGAGCCGGCGCCGGCAGTGGAGGCACTACTTTTTAGTAAGCTTATAAGGATTAGACAGGTGATTCTTCAAAAAGCTAGATTTTAGCACATATTTATTACTGCACAGAAGAGAGTGAAATTACCTACTTGCTACATAGAATGCTCAAAGAAAGACTCGACTTCATTACATAAAAAAAAGTTAAAGATTTCTCATTACATTTACCTAAATAATGTCTGCTCTGATTATTGCATTGACCAAGCACTTAGTAGAAGATTGTAAAAAGTGCCTAGTATGAAAACCATGATATTATTGAAAAACTCAAACTCAAAGCATTTTTTTCAAATACAGGTACGAGTAGGTACTTTTGAATTATCAGGGGGTTGTTCAGTCAAAAAGATGAAGCTAATTGCCCAATTCAAAGCGTAGTAGGTTTGTTTGCAGGAGAACGGGCAAGAAACTCCATGCAAACTCTTTTAAAATAACGTATCACGTTCTTTTATAACTTGTCTTGTCATTACTTTGGCAAAAATGTCATACTTAGTTACAGAATCGAAAACATAATCAACATAGAAGGACTGCTCTAGACTGCCCACTTTCAGTAGCCTTTAAACAAAGAACATTCTAGAAAAACTTTTAAAAAAAAAATTGACCGATTTCAAAAAAAACAAAACAAAAAAGGACTACTGTACTAAAAACCAAAAGACAAAAGTACTTCTTTAATAATAAGAGAAAAATAAAAAAATAAAAAAATAACTTTAATTTCGGAAGTCGGTGTCTTTGCTTTTAATTTTAGTTTTTGGCCACCGACTTCCGAAATTAAAGTTATTTTTTTATTTTATTATTTTTCTCTTATTATTAAAGAAGTACTTTTGTCTTTTGGTTTTTAGTACAGTAGTCCTTTTTTGTTTTGTTTTTTTTGAAGTCGGTCAATTTTTTTTTTTAAAGTTTTATTATTTTTCCATTTTTTGTGTAATTTGATTTTTGTAATAACCATGGGTAGACCAACTAAAGGAGCCGCCCGCATGAAGAAAAACAGAATTAAAGAGACTAATACTGCTGAAAAAGAACGCCTATCTAAGAATCGCAAACGGAGTGCTATGTCCGGTTCCCAAGAATCACCGTTAGCTTGTCATGCTAGGTTATCTCAGATGAGAAATTACATACATTCTCATTTGTCACAGGAGTCGCCAAATGATAAGATCTGCCGACTCAATCTTATTCAAAAACGATTAAATGGCGAGTCGTCTGAACAGCGCAAGTATCGTTTAGATGTTATACGAAACCGGCTGGCTAATGAGACTCCCGTGCCTTCTCAAGAATATAAGGGTGAACACTATACATTTGCTTACACTGTATAGTTCCCCTCATCATCATATTATAAGGTGACCATAATCAGATCTGTAATGTCACTTAAAACCTATATGGTTGCAAAGTTCTTATCAATATAAATGAATTAAGTCCAAACACAAGGTAATTACTGTGAACCGTTGAGGAGTTCCGTTAATCGTCCTTGATCTTCATCATCAGACCCTTAACGACAGTCACAACCCATCCAAGTGTAAGGTTCTTATCAATACAAATTAATCAAGCCCAAACACGAGGTATCTGCTGTAAAACACTGAGGAGTTCCCTCGACTGTCTTTCGTCTTCATCATCAGACCCCTAACGACAGTCACAACCCATCCAAGTGTGAAGTTTTTATCAATACAAATTAATCAAGCCCAAACACGAGGTATCTGCTGTAAACCATTGAGGAGTTCCCTTGACTGTCTTTCGGCTCCATCATCAGATCGACTCCAGACCTTCATAAAATTGTAGTGCTGTAAAATACCTAATGAATAAATTAAGGAATGCACTAGTTGCCCTTACGATTTTTGAAAGTTCCCCTCGATTTCTCTAGGATCCCATCATCAGATCCTGACTTGGTGACAATGGGACCACCTCAGAAGTATAAGCTTTTGAACAAAAAAATAATTTTTTAAATCGGTTCACAAACGGCGGAGTAATCGGTGAACATACATAAAAAAAAAAAAAAAAAAAAAAAAAAAAAAAAAAAAAAAACAATCATCCGAACATACTACCTCCTCCTTTTTTGAAGTCGGTAAAAATACCTGACTCTAATATCAAAGAAGAAGACTATGCACACACACCCCCATATTCTGTTCTACTTAATTATCTGTACAAGCATTTTAAAACAAACGCGTGCGTTGTTTCAACAAAACAGCACTGTAATAAGATTAAAACAAAACACTGTGTCTGTAGATGGAAAATAGGAACGTGTGACACTGTCCTGTGATAAAGGTGACGCTCCAATGCAAGCTTAAATTAAGAGATGGGTCCTTCATTTTTATTCCGGAGCCGCTTATTTCGTGCATTGCACATGCTCAGTTGCTCACACTCGCATCGATCATTAAGATTCTCGTGCGAGTGCTTAAAAGCTAGTTTACATTATTTACTGCGGACCTGCCGTCTTTAATAGGCAGGCGTTTGTAAGAAAATTGTTTTAAAGGTGAAAACTACAGATGATTTTAGTAAGTTTAAAGTGCACCATCGGCCTGCAATGCATTGTGCATTTTTTAAAGGTACACATGGGTAATATTTTTCCTACTAAGTCATCATCTGCCTAGCCTTTTCCCAACTATGTTGGGGTTGGCTTACAGTCTAACCGGATGCAGCCGAACACCAGTATTTTACATGGAGCAACTGCCTATCTGGCCTCCACAACCCAGTATGGTAATAAGAATAAAATGTTGCTATCACCGATCTTCCTGCCAAGCATCGTGGTTATCACGGTGGAGCATACGGTGGAGGTATGCCCTGCTTGGGCGGAGCACCGCCGTGTCCTCGTGGAGGCGATTGGAGGCAATGACCTCTCCCGTCCGGCCCTGGTCCAGGCCATGGTACGGAGCGAGAGGGCATGGGAAGCCGTCACCTCCTTCTGCAAAGCAGTAATGCTCGCGAAGGAGGAGGCGGAACGCGTGAGGGAGAGGCAAAGTTTGCGCCCTCACGCCCCTAACCGCCGCCGCTGGAGACGCCCTGGGCGTCGGGAATCCCAGGCGGATTCCCGGCCACCATAGGCGCGGGCTTGCGGACGGCGAGCAATGGGTAGCTCGCCGTCCGATAAGGACCAGGCCCGGGTCAATGGCGCGTCGTGTTCCACGCGCGCCTCAAAGAGATGTCAGCACAATTGACGGGGTCCGGTAGGACCGATGCCTGCCAGGATTACGGGGAAGTCCGAAAGGGATACCGGGACCTTGGCAACAGGCAACTGAAGGAACACGGGTGGGTTTTAGTCAGTAAAAGTCTGACGCCCTTCCAAGCTGAAGGGCGACGCCCAGAGCGGGAGAAGTCATTGGATGATTTCCCACACTCAAAAAAAAAAAAAAACATCCTGGTTATGGAAATACCTAGACCGTTGACATCTATTTTGAGCTGGTGGAGCATTTTCAGATTATGTGCTTACTGCCAAAATCCACATTACCGCATTATTTTACAACCTAATTTCCCAATCACATTTCTCGCTTCGCCTCTCCTTCGCTTCACTGCCACAGGATCCCAGCCACTTTTACTAAAGGAAAGATGAAATTTTAAGGTTGGATAATAGCCATGAATGCGTTGAACGGCGAACTTGCATTGAATAAGTTATTTGAGAAATTCTGCCGTTTTATTACTTTTATTACTTCAACTTTTTATAAGAGATTTATTTAAATTTTACAAGAGTGGAAGAGAGGGAACACTGTCGAGGTTTGTTTGTGAAAATGTATCTGTAGTATATTAGAGCGGTGCAGTGTCTGTATTAGGTTTTTCCTTTTTTCGTTTTAAATCATGTCTCTTTATTTTTCTCAGACGTAAGTTTAAAATAAGTACAGTACCGTACAATAGATTTGGACGAGCTGTGACAATAGCATATATTGATGGCTCAGAGTAAATAAAATACCAAGACGGAGCTCTGCGAACAATACAGTGAAGCATGCTAAAACTACACCACCGCTCTGTGCATACACGCTCACACATACACATTTACAACTATTGACAATGACACTACAATCAAACTACACTAAGCTAAGTGCACACATGTTTACGAAACCGGCCTCAGGTCACTGTTGACAGCGCTCTGTCTTGGTTTTTTATTTGATCTGAGATTGGTGGCTGTAATTATTTCTTCGTCTTCTTTCGCCGTTCACGTCCCTTGGGTTTAGCAAAGACCTAAACCCAAGGGGACGGAAACGCCTATTATTAATGTTATCATCATTGAGCACATGAGCACACAAAGCCGTGGTGACCTGCACACCAAAGCTTGTGTATTCAATGGTGATAAATTTAATTTATCATTAAATATGAATATGTTGATAAATTAAAAATAGGCTTTTATATCCCTTTTAACAGATACCCGCTAATATTCTAATAATTTAAAATAAAAAATAACAATTTACTAAAACTGTCCGTAACCTAACTCTACATAAGGAAATTCTTTGTAAATTACTATTTTTTACCGACTTCAAAAAAGGAGGAGGTACTATGTTCGGATGATTGTTTTTTTTTTTTTTTTTTTTTTTTTTTTTTTTTTTATGTATGTTCCCCGGTTACTCCGCCGTTTGTGAACCGATTTAAAAAATTCTTTTTTTGTTTAAAAGCTTATACTTCTGAGGTGGTCCCATTGTCACCAAGTCAGGATCTGATGATGGGATCCTAGAGAAATCGAGGGGAACTTTCAAAAATCGTAAGGGCAACTAGTGCATTCCTTAATTTATTCATTAGGTATTTTACAGCACTACAATTTTATGAAGGTCTGGAGGCGATCTGATGATGGAGCCGAAAGACAGTCAAGGGAACTCCTCAATGGTTTACAGTAGATACCTCGTGTTTGGGCTTGATTAATTTGTATTGATAAAAACTTTACACTTTGATGGGTTCTGACTGTCGTTAGGGGTCTGATGATGAAGACGAAAGACAGTCGAGGGAACTCCTCAGTGGTTTACAGCAGATATCTTGTGTTTGGGCTTGATTAATTTGTATTGATAAGAACCTTACACTTGGATGGGTTGTGACTACCGTTAAGGGTCTGATGATGAAGACGAAGGACGATTAACGGAACTCCTCAACGGTTCACAGTAATTACCTTGTGTTTGGACTTAATTCATTTATATTGATAAGAACTTTGCAACCATATAGGTTGTAAGTGACATTACAGATCTGATTATGGTCACCTTATAATATGATAATGAGGGGAACTATACAGTGTAAGCAAATGTATAGTGTTCACCCTTATATTCTTGAGAAGGCACGGGAGTCTCATTAGCCAGCCGGTTTCGTATAACATCTAAACGATACTTGCGCTGTTCAGACGACTCGCCACTTAATCGTTTTTGAATAAGATTGAGTCGCCAGATCTTATCATTTGGCGACTCCTGTGACAAATGAGAATGCATGTAATTTCTCATCTGAGATAACCTAGCATGACAAGCTAACGGTGATTCTTGGGAACCGGACATAGCACTCCGTTTGCCATTCTTAGATAGGCGTTATTTTTCAGCAGTATTAGTCTCTTTAATTCTGTTTTTCTTCATGCGGGCGGCTCCTTTAGTTGGTCTACCCATGGTGATTACAAAAATCAAATTACACAAAAAATGGAAAAATAATAAAACTTTAAAAAAAAAATTGACCGACTTCAAAAAAAACAAAACAAAAAAGGACTACTGTACTAAAAACCAAAAGACAAAAGTACTTCTTTAATAATAAGAGAAAAATAAAAAAATAACTTTAATTTCGGAAGTCGGTGGCCAAAAACTAAAATTAAAAGCAAAGACACCGACTTCCGAAATTAAAGTTATTTTTTTATTTTTCTCTTATTATTAAAGAAGTACTTTTGTCTTTTGGTTTTTAGTACAGTAGTCCTTTTTTGTTTTGTTTTTTTTGAAGTCGGTCAATTTTTTTTTTATTATTCTTACTCATTACGATAACATTTCCCAGAATTTCAATTAAAATCAAGTATTGAAACTTTAAAGAATTTACGGGGTAAACTTAATTATTTAAATACAACCTTCAAAGTTAATTTCGAGTAAAGTTGCAAACAAAAGGTTAACTCTTTAATCTTTTAGCTGTCCAAACTAGTTCGGCTTAGGGAGAATTAAGATTAATTAACATTAAGCCGATGTTAAAGTAGAAAACCACAATAAATAATTACATAAAAGAAACCTGCTCATTATATTTTCTTGTGACTGACAACTTTATACATCTAAAAGTGATTAGCAAAGCCGCTCAAAACTAAACAATATTTTTTGTTTAAAAAACTAAAAACATTTTATTTGAATTGACGCCGGCAATTTGATTTGGAGAAGTTCTAAGGAGGTTGGCAAGAGAAGGCAGGACACAGGAAAGAGTGGAATACTATAAGGAAGTCCATTCCCCAGCAGTGGGACAAAACAGATTGAGATATAATCTCTCTACTTTTAACTACCTCACTTCAGCACCGTTTTAATGGGATGGTCTTACGCCAAAGACAAAGAAAAACAAAAACATCTGACATCAAAAAACTTTTATACAACAATAATCATCAATTCTGTGGCCGCAGCATACCTAGCTTTTCCAACATAGAGTATTCCTCATCATCACAAGGCCCATACCTGACGATGGTGACAGTAGGATCCCCGCACCTCATGCACATTTCGTTGCTGTACGTCACCCCATCAGAACCACATACAGGCATATATACTGCAGTACAGGCACAGTAGGGTTCACGTACTATGTGGGCTGTGTTCACTACAGTGAGGTATAGAGCGAACGTGATAAGTACGGTCTTCATTTTTCGATGGACAAAATTCTTTGAAACAATTTGACGATCGGAAAGGATCTCGGATACGGGCGAGCTTCTTTTGTTTTTTGATGTGATAACAAAACAATCATACGATTTAAATGGTTTTTTTTTTAAATATTATTCTCACGATATTGTTTTTTAATTTGCCACTCAAAAAAAGAACTTATTTTCGGTCCATAGAATGAAGTACTCCAAGCACTCAGTCAATTTTAAAGCCACATTTATGAAATCAGTTAATATTATATCGGAAAAATGAAGAAACATGTCATGTTTCTAAAATTAAAAAGTAATTATATTAATTAAAAACGATTTGTTTTAGGCATTCACAATTAGCTGATAAGAAATAGCAATTCGATATACTGTTATACCGCGGGTACTCATGCCCGGTTGCGTAAATACAAAGGCGGATGCAACACAAACACCCGTAGTCTGTACTGCATTATCATACGAATGGCATAAAGCAGTAATAGTCCGTCCGAACCCAGCTGCAACACAGCGGTTTGTAGTGCAGCCGCATTTGTTTTTTAAGGCAATAAAAAGGCAGGTTCAAATCAGACACCCATAAGAATTATTATTTCCGTTACATTATAAAAACTGTCGAAAAATTGTGAACTGGGTGAAATGGGTTAGGTTAGGTAACCAACCACGCGCGAGCCGAGCGAGCGAAGAAAGCGGGTTATAAGTTGTACTGCAGTCGTTTTTGGTTAAAACAATGTATTTCGGAGCCGATCATATTGCAGACAGGTTTTAAATGTCTGTGGTGTAACCGTGTTTGTAATACTTTATTCATACGGATGCGGCAACGTTACAAAATAGCGACTGTCTGTGTTGCATTCGCCTTTGTATTTACGCTGCCCGGTTACTGCGGAGTCCTAAGAGCGAAACCACACACGATATATTGGCGTCAATAATGCCAAAAACTTAAACTACTGCGGGCCCTAAATGATCAATTATATTGCACAATATCACAATTGCGCAATGTTTTTGACCGTTCATCCATCGGTCATACACGCACGCCGGTTGCAAGTACTACGACCTTGACCTTTCTAAAGAACATCACTAATAAGGTCACTATATGTCCTTCTAGGGCCTCATCTCCCGGCGTTTCCATTCACATCTGCCTTGTTAATCGCCTTTCATTCATCCTCTCAACATGATCGAACCACTTAAGCATACTCTTTTCAATTTTCATCACTACATCTTTTAAACCACAACCTTCCTTGTTTTATCACAAATCATTCCTCAATCTATCAGTCATAGTTATACCACACATACTTTATTTATTTATTAGGGGAAAACGAATAGTGATACATTCCATTTTGTAGGAAGAAATACAAAAAATACGGCCAAATGTGTAACCAATAACATTTTCCACGGAATACAAATTAAAAATAATATTTACAAACTATTCTATTTAAACTGTAATAATAAACATTTTTTGTCCTAAATATTAAAACAAAAGTAAAGCAAAACAAAGAAAAAGTATTATTATTATATGTTTATTGTTATTGTTTATTATTTTATTATTATTGTATCATTTGTAGTGTTAAATTTATTTATTTTCGCTATGTATTTTCTGGTGTACAATAATGTATATATAAAAATAAATAAATAAATAAAAACTCATCAAAGAATGAAAATATTAAAAACTAGCTGTGCCCCGCGGTTTCACCCGCGTAGGTCTCGATCCCGTGGGAATATAGGGATAAAACGTATCCTATGTCCTATTCCATGTCATGGTCAACCCGTGTGCCCATCCTCTCCTCTCTAGAGTAGGGAACGTAGCGGCGGCGCGGCGCAGCGCCGGCGTCGAACGGTTCGCGTATTGCATTTCGTGATATCTTCGAAATTAAATGTCCGATTCGAAAAAATTAAAAAGTATTTTACTGCTACATAAATACCCTTGATGTTAAAACTATTTATTTGAATAAGAATTAATATTATGTTGATAAAACTCCTTCGCAAATAATGCATTAATCTCGAACACATTTGATTACCATAAAAAAAGGTTATAGTGAGTCAATCTTAAAAGATAGACATATGCTGTCGCTGACTTTTTTTTAGAACTTTTAAAGAGGAACCATTCCATAATACATGATATTTGCGTAACTGAAACCGTTTACGCAGCGCACGCAAAGGAAGCTCTCAAAAAGGAATATTTTTTCCCGTTTTTGCAACACTTTTCATTTATGCTCCGCTCTTATTGGTCATAGCGTGATTTTATATAGCCTATAACCTTCCTCGATAAATGGACTATCCAACACAAAAGGAATTTTTCAATTCTAAGTAGCAGTACCTGAGATTAGTGCGTTCAAACAAACAAAAACAAACACTTCAGCTTTATAATATTAGTATAGATTACTTCGCAATATAAATATAGGTATTTTCATCTAATATTTTTTTTTCTCATCGTTTTTAGTTATACGAATATGTTGACTGACTGGGTAAGAGTCACCATATTACAGGCATTTTTTACCAATGATATTAATAGCAGCTTTGAAGAACAGCCTATATTTTAACACACGTAATGTGTTCCAATTAATAATAATAATAAAAACCTAAACACTACCCAATATTCTCCCAACAATGTTTTAGTATACATATAAAAACATTTCGCTAAAGCATTGAATAGTTTACGTAAGTCGTTACTGAAAACGGTCGGGTTGTCCGGATATGAGATCCAGCTGGACATTGAGCGATGCTCGGACAGTCTCGGACACACGGACACCCCCGGACACACTCGGAAAATACGGACAAGAGCCCCGCTGATGAAATTCTTATGTTAATATTAAGGAAACCTTTTCATTTTATGTATGGGTGTTTACTTTATAAGGATAGTATGTTTTGTGTCGCGTTTTTAGTTATAAGTAGGATGTTAAGTGTCTCTCTTATGATTTTTCCGGCTTTTGGGAGCTGCCCTCGAGTTATTACTATGTAAGTTATTACGAGGCACATTAAAAGAGTCTACATGAGTAATACTAGGCAGTAAGTCCGCTACTAACGTTTTGCGCGTGTGTTTAAAATAACTTAAGACATGACAATGCAACACAGCCTCATACTGCTGGTGCTGCGTTTTTGGTGGATGTGACGCAAATTTTCCCCCAACTTGTTATTTTTTGTGTTTGAGTTCTTTTTTTGCGTCATGTTTACTGCAAATAAACGCTTTTTCTTTCTTTCATTTGGTTAGGGGTTGCAAGCTCGACTGCTGAGCGTCGGGTCCTGGGTTTGATTCTCAGCTCGGGTACAGTCATTCGGTATTCTATTTGGAATTTGACAGTGGCAATCAGACTCCATCTGATATACGTATGAGTAGTCGTGGTAATAGGATCGCCCCCTGGTTTGACAACCAGTCTTACCAAAGGGTATCGTATTACCCAGTTACTGGGCTGGGCAGGTCAGACTGGAAGCCGACCCAAACATAGTTGGAAAAAGGTTAGGCAAATTGAATAGAATCGCCCGCTATTAATAACATGCGATTTGAAATTATGAAATGAAATAATATTAATTTACACTTCAATATTTTAAAACAAGATGGCACCGATTTAGTCACATTGGTGAAATATGGATGTTCTAATCAAGATGACTGTACTAATAACATACACCTCAGCCGTCTCAAAACATAAGCGTGATTTTTATAATTTTATCCATCAGCCAGTTTGTTCGCCCGTCTCAAAATAACCTATTTAATTTCCCAACTAATCGAGCCGTTCCCCAAATTGGTTGGAGTACAGCTAGAAAATGTTTTCTTTCCTAATAGAATGACAAACACCCCGCCGAGGGATGGCTCGTCATCTGTCAGAATCCCTTTTCACCCGACCTTTGCCGGATGTGGCGCGGAGGGTAACGGTCATAAGTCTTGTTTGACGAATTTTGGGGAGTCTCGTTTTGATTTGCTGGTTTGGGTAGAAGAAACATTAGCAGCCTGTTAGCCTGTGTTACCATATAAGTGGTGTGCGTACGTGCGTAATAAAACTGTTGATGCGTCATAAAACTGTGGATATATGGTAACAGTAAAAATATCAGAAAAAATACAGTTTTTTTTAGTTGCTAATTCTTAGAATGGATAAAAATATAGTGCTCTAAAGTTTTTGCTCTTTAAAAGGCTTTTGCTTGCAGCAAGAAAACAATCTTTGGTGTGGGCACGGTTCTTATTTCACTTACCTACCTACTTTATTATCACCAAAATGAAGTTATCGAACTATATCTTATTTTCACGAAACGCTCCCACAAACAACTCAACATTTAGACATACGACCCTTTCCTTCCAACTACAGCTTTGATGTTTTCCAAACAATTTCTTGTGTGAGATAATGTCGTAATGAATTACGCGATACGATAGGGGGGAAGGGGGGAGTTCGATCACGCGGGAAGCCTTTTATCCCCTCCGTCGTGTGCCGATAAGTTCATAATGTTAGCAGTGTTTATATCTAATAAATGGGTGTAGTTCCACGGGTATTTGTGCCAAGAAAACTGATAGTGTGTTAGAACCTTATAATAGAAACCGGCGAGGGAACAAAGATTTGTGGTGGGCTGAAAAAAAATCCAACTTATTTGACAGTGGGCACAGTGCTCATAGAACGGTTGGTCGATGGGGCCGAAAGATTCTGAAGTGACAACCGCGTACTAGAAGGCACAACGCTGGAAAGCCTCCCACGAAATGGACCGATGCCGCGGGAATCCGCTGGATGTGAGAAAAACAGGACCTGTTGATGTGGCGATGCTTGGGGGAGGCATATTATATCCAGCAGTTGACGTCTTTCGGCTGAAATGATGATGATGATGGGTAGCAGAATGAGGTGAAAAAATGTGCCAAAGTAGTTTGTAAGTATGACACTCTATTAAATCTGGCCCAGATTTTTTTTCCGTAGAAATAATTGTAGCAAAGACCTGTCAATTAAAATAATTTCTAAAGGGTGAAACTGAATTCATGGGCATCCTCTTAAGGGTCTATTGTACTCATAATTAAGAAAAACTTTCATTATGGTACCAACACTGATATCGCGACAAAAAAATCGGCTGTTCGCTACATTTATGTACGCATAGCTCGTCAAAGGGTACATCTGATTTTTTTTCGTCATTTCTGGGTTGGTCCCATAGATAATGTAAAAATAATGACGATATAAACTCGTCATAGACTCGTCATAATGACGAGTACAATGACCCCTTCCGAGGATGCCCATGAATTTAAATTCACCCTGTTTATATACAGTGTGTTATCTAACGAAGGGCGTTTCCGTTAACCTGAAATAGTATAGCAACTATACATGCAAAAAAAAAAATTACCACTATAAAAGAAATTATTTTATTTTTTTATAGTAAAACTAGCTTCCGCACGTGGCTTCGCCCGCATGTTATGTCGATAAAAAGTAGCCTATGTTCTTTCTCAGGCTCTAGACTATCTGTGTACCAAATTTCATTTAAATTGGTTCCGTAGTTTTGGCCTGAAAGCGCGACAAAGTCAAAGTCAAAGTCAAAGTCAAATAATTTATTTCAAATAGGCACATAAAAGGCACTTTTGAACGTCAATGAAAAACAAACAAAGAAATAGAATTGATTCTAGTTGCCCATTCCAAAAGGTAGATTTCGTATGGAGAAGAATGGGCAAGAAACTCCACCGTTACTCTTTTCAAAAATGTTTACAATATTTTGTATACATGAATTATATAATTATATGTGAAGACCATGCACCCACAATAAGATTACTGTCCCACAAAAGGCAAAAAAAAATAATTATAAATGGAGCAATGACAAATAAATCAGTTATGTGATAGGTACATGGTGCTCACATATTTACAAACATTGTAAAAGTATACGATATTACAATATTCCTAACATCTTTACAAGTAATACTAATAAATCAGTGCGTGATTCCATGCAATCACAGAGTGTAAAAATCTATGACATACAAATAATAAAATATACAACTAAATTAACAACCAGTTTGATTTTGTCCAGACTCTAAATTGTCCTATGGAGCAAGACCAGCATGTTTCCAAGCATTCTTATCCTGGATATAATCCTCTAATTTGTAATAAGCTTGTTTACAAAGTGTACTTTTTATATGAGTTTTAAATTTTCTTTCATTTAATTGCAATATATCACAAGGTATTTTGTTATAGCATTTAACGCAGTACCCCATAAAAGATGTTTGTACTTTAGCTAATCTGAAAAATGGTTGATCTATTTTATCTTTATTTCTAGTATTAAAATTATGTCTGTCACTTATTTTCTTAAATAGATTTAAATTTTTTCTTACATACATAATATTCTCATAAATAAATTGGCAAGGTACCGTCATAATATTAATCCTTTTAAATAGTTCTCTGAGAGATTCGCGGCGACATAGATTATAAATGGCTCTGACAGCTCTCTTTTGCAAAATAAAGATGGATTCAATGTCAGCAGCCCGACCCCACAGTAAAATGCCATACGACATAATGCTGTGGAAGTAACTGAAATAGACCAAACGCGCGGTTTCTACATCTGTTAACTGTCTTATCTTTCTGACAGCATAAGCGGCCGAGCTTAACCGCCCCGCAAGAGATTTTATATGAGGTCCCCACTGTAATTTCTCGTCTAGCGTGATACCCAGGAAAACTGTTTCATTAATAAACTCTAGTTTTTCTCCATTCAATATGATGTCACATTCGCTACTTCTAACATTAGGTAATGTAAATCGAATACATTTGGTTTTTTTTTCATTGAGTACCAAATTATTTACCGTAAACCAATCTTGGACCTGAAGAATAGAGCTATTCACGTCGTCAAGATTTTGTGATCGTCGATTTATTTTAAAAATCAATGATGTGTCATCTGCAAATAACACCATCTTCGGTTGATTTAGAAGTAATTGGGGTAAATCATTAATATAAACTAAGAAGAGGAATGGACCTAATATCGAGCCTTGAGGAACGCCCATTGCCATTTCAGACCCCAATGAGTTTACGCCGTTTACTTGAACTTTAACTTTCCTATCTTTCAGATATGATCTCAGTAAATCAAGAGCTGTATTTCTAACCCCATAGTGCTCTAGTTTCAGCAGAAGTGTCTCATGGTCGACGCAATCGAACGCCTTCGAGAGGTCGCAAAAGATTCCAATGGCATCCTGTGCTTCTTCCCAGGCGTTAAAAATGTTCTTTATTAGGGTAACCCCGGCGTCAGTGGTACAACGCCCTTTGGTGAAACCGTACTGTTGTTCATGAAAGATGGAATTTTTATTGAAGTGACGTAACATTTGATTGAGCATCAACTTTTCAAACACCTTACTGAGAACTGGCAGAATTGACACAGGCCTATAATTGTTAGGTTCCTTACTATCACCGGATTTGAACAAAGGAACTACTTTGCTGTGTTTCATGAGATCCGGAAAGACTCCTTGGTCTACACTGGTGTTAAATATGAAAGCTAGATAGGGCGCAATGGTTTCGATGATAGATCTACAGACTTTTACAGACATTCCCCATAGATCTTCTGTTGATTTAATTTTAAGATCTTTAAAAGCTTTTATAACTGCCTGGGGGTTTGTATGCTGAAACCTTAACTCCAAAGGGCATGCCTTTACATTATTTCTAAGTAAGGCAGCAGAAAGCACGGGTGAGGAATTTAAAGCTTCAGTAGTTTTAACTGGAATATTACCAAAAAAGTTTTCAAATTCCTGAGCTACTTCTACATGCGAGTTGATTGGGCCATGTGCAGTCTCTAAATTAAATTCAGTACTACGCTGTTTTTTCCTACCTGTTTCATTATTTATTATTTGCCAGGTAGTTTTTATTTTATCATCAGCTGATTTTATTTTATTGCTAATGTAAAGAGCTTTAGCAATTTTGCACACATTTTTAAAAGTTTTAGAATATTTTGCAACATACTGATGAAAGGTTGTATTATTATTCATATGTTGCTTTAGGCCATAAAGTTCAAAAAGATTTTCCCTGCTTTTACGAATACCTGGAGTCGCCCAATCACTAAATAAGAACTTTGTGTAAATAGTTTTAGTCTTTAGTGGAAAAGTGTCATTAAATTGCTTGTTTATTAGTGAAAAGAAATCGGCGTAAAACTCATTTGGGTCACATATATTATTAAAACTCTGAACACATAATTTACTGGCCAAAGAATTATTTAATTTCTCTAAGTTTCTACATGTGATTGGCCTAAACCTTATTTGAATTTTTTGTAAAGGCGTGTAGGCGCAAAAAGTTATTGATTGTCCACTGTGATCAGATGGCAACTTATTTACAATTTGTTTCTGTAAGAAATCACAATTACAAAAAATATTATCTATACAAGTGGCAGAAGAAGCTGTCACTCGGGTTGGTTCAATAAAAACATTTGACAAATCAAATGACCTAAAAAGGCTTAATAATCGGACAGTATTCGAGTTATTTTCTAATAAATTAATGTTAAAATCACCACATATGATTATTGACTTACTATTAACAATAAGTTTCTTTAGGACCTCTTCCATTACAGAATCAAACATAGATAGATTCTGGTAGCTTGGAGGTCTGTATACGCATACTATAACATGCTTATCAAGCTCAACACAGGACAATTCAATGGTGTGTTCAACAGACAGTCCAATGATGTCTTTCCGTTCTTTTGATTTTATTGAATTTTTTACTAATATTAATGAACCGCCATGTAACATACGTTTCCGACTGAAATGGCTAACTACACAATAATTTTCATAATTAATTGACACTACTTGATGATCTTTTAACCAATGTTCTGTTAAACAAATTACATCAAACTTGGTATTTTCTAAAAACAATTCTATTTCCAGTAATTTGGAAGAGCAACCTTGGATATTTTGATTGAATAATTTTAACGTATGTTGCCCCCCCTTTGGTTTTTTGTTTTTGTGTATAATATTGCCAGAAGATACCTTTTTATTATTCTCTAATAATAATAATGGTTTATTTGAAGGGGTAACTTCTGTTGTCTTACTTACTAGTTTAAAAACTTATCCGGAGTGATCTCCACAAGTACAAGTGAGGAGTCCAGAATGCCCGTCGCAGTTTCAGCAGGAAGAGAATACCCTATCTGACTGGTAGTGGCCTCCAAAGATGTTGGTATTATAGGTGGATCCTCCTTCGTACAACATAATGATTCAGTCACTATGTTGGTAGTATAACTAGACAACACAGACTCGTCACTAATACTATAATTTGTTATATTAGCTATAACCTTATTAATATTGTATGCTATCAACATAGCAATCATATGTCTACATTCCCAAGACAGAGATAAAGTTCTCTGAGTTAACTTAAAACCACTAACAAACTTGTTAGTGTCAAAAAACAATAATTTGTCACTATGACAACATGTCACTCTGTGAATAGTACTATTCAACTTATAAATATAATTATTGTCATAATCTGATAAAGTATCAGAGTAAGGTAAAGCACACAACATTAGCTTTCCTATATTTAACTTTAATAAGGTGTCCACACCATCCACTATGTCCTTTTTGGTAATACCAGTACTATTACCTAATAGCAAAACCATTGTAGAATAATTATCTAGGTTTGTGTTTGCAATTCTTTTAATCATTTGTTTGAAACTTATGTTATGATAACTGTGATTGGTAAAACTATGGCTAAGGTAATTGAGTAACATTTTTCCAAAGCCAGAACCTAATTCGTCACAGAAGAATATAGATTTATTTTTATTCTGTGATTTAACACAGGTTTCTGCTGGAAGAGCCAACACCGGCGGAGGCAAGTCAGGGTGAATCTGAGGAGGTGGTGGTTGGTTGGCACAGCTGCATGAGAGATTATTAGTCAGAGACTCATACCTCTCAGCATTACACTTCACCAAATCCAGTAGTTCCCCAGCCTCAAGCAAGCGCTCACTTAGTTGTTGTTGTGATGTCTCATATTTCTCAAAAATATCCTTCAGCAAGTGCTCCTTGTGTAGTATGTCATTATAAAGGAGCTTAGTATCAATGTCATACTTTTCCCTACATTCATCTAACTCAACAGTACAACTATTTAAACTTTTTGAAAGTATGACACGTTCCTTTCTAAGGGAAAGATTTAATTTTAAAAGATTTTGTTTTTTAATAACTTTCTGTGACCGTTTTATTATTTTCTTCAATTTAATATATTTCTTTAACTTATTGTGACTCATAACAATAGGACATAGCGGTATGGTATCGTCACCAGTCAAATCTATTGTTATAGCTGGCTCACACACTGATTTTAACTTGCTACCTACCAAATCATTAAATAGGTTATTGGTGTTAGCGACCTGTTCACTGACTTTGACAGACTCGGAGAGAGATAGGGCCTTATGGGCTTCACGTCACAGACACACTTCACTTCACGTCGGACAGACAGACGGAGTTACTTTCGCATTTATAATATTAGTAAGGATATTCTCATTTTTTTTAAAATTGATGCGGAAAAGAAACACTTTACACGTACACTCAGCACACTTGTCTTTCTACGTTGAAATACAAGTGTGCGTGTACAAAGAGTTTCTTTTACGTATCAATTTAATAGTTTTGTGAATATTTCACTACTTAAGTATATTATTTTATACCTACTAAGTTACCTACTTCTTATTTCCAAATCACGCATAATCTTTGTTGTTTGCTTTTCTCACTAAAAATAATAAAATAAATAGAAAGTGTTTGCCATCACTAAGCTTATGTTTGTTCTTGCTTATCAACTTCAGTAGCTACCTTCACATCATCATAATTCTAATTAAATTATCACGTTGGTGTTTCGTAAATTACTCTTCATTCTTTTAGGAAGACTGATTTTTTTTGCAGGTATTTAGATAAAAGTAAAAATAACTATTCTCGAATTCGTGGCAAGTTCGTGGTGGTTTTGATTATATGAGGCAATAAAGTGAATGAAAGGGAGAGGGGTTTGTGGATAAGTAATAACAGCCGCACAGGTCGATCGATCAGGTTAAGCTACACATGCCGCGGTTGGTCAGTGGATGGGTGACCATCTTTACACAACAAGAGACCCGTCCGTGTCTCGGAAAACACGCTAAGCCGTAAGACCCGGCTGTCATTATCAGATCTATGACAGTTGTTACGGGTCGTCAGAAGCCCGAAAGTCTGACTACCATTCTTACCATGGGGTATCGTATTACGCAGTAATTGGGTTATGGAGGTCCGATATGCAGTCGCTCCATGTAAAATACTGGTATTCAGCTGCATCTGGTTAGACAGGAAGTTGACCCCATCCTACAACATAGATTTGAATTTCGCGGGCTACCACTGCGGATGTTTTTTTAATCATTTTATAACCACCAAAAATACTTATCACCACTCTTACCGCAAAATCTTAGCATAACAAATATCAGACGTCAAGGAATTAATCTTATCTCGTTTTGAAGTAGCCTGTTTCAATATTCTATTAATATACATAAAAGTTTATGAATAGATATTGTCTGTCAGTCTGTTTGTCCATCTATTTCTAGAAATCAAATACCTTTAAACCTACTTCTTATTGGTTAACGTTTAACGAAACAACTGTTAGTCCCTGCCTGCCAGGGTTGCGGGAAAGTCCGAAAGGGATACCGGGATCTTGGCAACAGGCAACTGAAGGAACACGGGTGGGTTTTAGTCAGTAAAAGTCTGACACGCCCTTCCGCTCCACCCAGAGCGGGAGAAGTCATTTGATGATTTCCCACCCAGGAACCATGATACATGGACTTATGTCCAGCAGTGGACTACTTAAGGCTGATTATAAATGAGCATAAGCATAACCAGCCTATAATGTGCCCACTGCTGGAACACAGGCCTCCTGTCGGTGTGAGAGGGAGTGGGCCGTAATCCACCATGCGGGCCTAATGCGGGTTAGTAGATGTTACAGCTCTTCAAATTTTTGGTTCTAGGACATGCTGGTTTCCTTACGATGTTTTTTTTCACCTTTTTGAGAGCAGTGGTGACAAAATAATTTACACAAAGTCCTGTCTGGGTTTGAATCTACTACCTATAACTCTTATGTCGCGGCTATTACCACTGGACCACCACCACCACTGCTGTCTGATGTGATACTAACTAGCATGACAAATTACTCCTTTGATTTATTATAACTTCTGCGAACCTGATAAAGAAAGTCGTCTTGAAGATGAACAAATATAACCTCTTATCAAAGCTAGATGAAGTAAGTATCTACTATAATTACAGTTGAGAATCTCAAGATAGCATATCAGTAGGCGGTGGCTTTGCAAGAATGATAGACACTGCGAGCTGTTTCATGACTAGTGCTGTGATTGTGCGCTACTTGTGTTTTTGGACCACCACACCAGTTGACTGCAAAACTACCTGACAGGAGGTAAGCATAATATTATTCTTTTATTAGCACATTTCTCATGACGGCTAAAGCCCATCACAGACTAGCTATAATAAATATTAATATAAATCATAGCTTAGGCATAAATAACGATATATTTTCCATAGTAATCTTCGAGCGACCTCAGATGGAGCTATAATATATATTTCTATTACATCACCAAAATATGTGGACAGATAATATTATTATTCTTTTATTCTTTACGGAAGGCTTACAGAAAAATAACATTATAATATCAATAATAGCAAGATATAATAATATAATATGTTATGTATATTAAACCGTAGACCAAATGAGGGCAAAATTATATTTTATGGTTTAGCTACCGGGGGTGGTCGCATACTAATTATAATATATAGTACGGAATAATAATATTATACATATATATAGCTACGTCTGAGACGGGCTTAATAGACTATGGAAGAAAACGGCATGTTGCACCGACTATAAATAAATTGGGATAAGGGCTAGTGAATAAATTCCCTTACAGTACTTATTTTGGCGCCCCTCGCTCAGCAGTGAGCAAAGCTAAGATGATATGATCCATCTATGATGATAAGTAACGCAGTAAAGTAATAATAAAGTGTTTCTTAATTTTGAAACTTCTGCATACTGTCTCTGTTTGTCTCGTTTCAGAAACAGTGACTGTTGGTTATATTGATCAGTGGGTCGTCTTAGGGGCGAAGATTTTATAAAGCAGGCAAAGGACAAGTTATATTTAAAAAATAAATTGGTAACCATTCATGGAGAACCACTTGTATAGGTACTTATCTATTTTTTATTTAATAGCCTATAATGTGTCCCATTGCTGGGCAAAGGCCTCCCTTTTTTCCTGCGAAATATTTCTATTTTGTGCGATTTCTGGCTATGTTTGCCCCGCAAACATGATTAGAGCGTCACACTACCTTTGCCGCCGTCTAACTCGATGGCGATGTCCTCCTTCAGGCGTTTAATGAGTGACGATTCTTGCTCATCTCTCCGGGTGCATTCGTGTGACGTCTCTCTCTCTCTCTCTCTTCCTAGCTATGTATCTCACAAGGTGGTGGGGTCAGCTTTCCTGGTATTTCTCTTCCACTTCGCTCAATCCTCGACATCGTCTTCGGAGACCTGACACTCACTGACTTTACTCTCCACCATAATTTAGATAATTTATTCCGGAAAGTATAAATTCTCTTAATTATTGTAGGTTATATGTATAATTCTTAATTATGATGTGCGTAGCAGGGTCACTAGTTCATACTCGTAAAACAATCATCACATCATGCTTTAAGAAAACACATTTCCAACACGTTGCAATAACATTTTGCTGTCACTTTCAATGAACTAGATTTGGTATCATTTCCATTGAATAGTGACTGAAACATTGTGTTTGATTTTTCAGAAATAGGGGCTATTGTTGAAGGGGAAATTTTACCAAATCTAGTTTGAAGTAGAAAGCCCAGGAACGCTCTTTGGTGATGTTCTAGGAGCATAAACAATACATCCCATATTTTCTCAGTTATTTGTCAGATACTGATTTTTATTTCTATTATTTCCCCTCATTGGTCTAGTGGTCAAAGAAGCTACTGCTTAGCATGAGGTCCTGGTTTCGATTCCCAGGTCGGGCAAAGTGTTATTGGGTTTTTACATCAGAAATTTCTCAGTAGCAACCCGCTATCTAATTGCGTAACTTATTTTCGTAATCGATTAAGACAAATTGGTTTGATTTTGACAGTTCAACAACATTCATTGCGTTATTTACGTTATTGAGCAGATTTTTTTTTGAACATAAGAAGCAATGTATTATTATTCATTTGTTTTAAACCGATTCCAATTCAGATTGATCATATATTACGCAATTAGGGTGCTGGAGTCTCCTGCCAGGGTTGCGGGAAAGTCCGAAAGGGATACCCGGACCTTGGCAACAGGCAACTGAAGGAACACGGGTGGGTTTTAGTCAGTAAAAGTCTGACACGCCGTCCCGCTCCGCCCAGAGCGGGAAAAGTCATTTGATGATTTCACACCGTCCAAAAAAAAAAAGGGTTCTGGAGTCTGAATTTGTGCCCGGCTCATGGCAAGCCTCGCGGACTATTTATTACATGGGACTTAAACATTACTGGTAAAATGTACTCGTAGGTTTACTATAGGTACACCTCTGCCTAACCCTTCGGGGAATACAGGCGTGATATTATTGTTATGTTTATTTATTATTGATATTATTCATATTTCTTGTTTCAGCTCTAAACAGTCATGAGTGAGAGGGAAGATCTAAAATGTTTCAGTGAACCTTTTGATGATACTGAAGAATATTCTATAACTGAAGCAGTATTTTTAGAACCAGGAGTTTACTATCCCAATAACAGTAAGTTATAAATATAGTTAAATATATCGTAGAAGTAATGTACGATATAATATACATCAAATATTTATAAATAAATAATCATATTGTAGGTAGTGCAAGAACAGATTGGGTAGAAACAATTATGAATTGATGGACTCACGTATGGGTGCCTCGGCTTCGCCTCGGTCCACACTTCACGATCGTCCATCAATGCCCTAATTGCTGGCCTCGACAATAACATACTATTTAGGAATGTATATTTGTGGTAAACATAAGAGAATACATACATAAAAATAAATTTTTGAAGGAAAGATGAGAAGATGATTTCGTCAATTGTTTGATACGAGTAAAACATTTTGTTTCATTACAAAATTACGTAACTGGTATTTATGATAACAATTTTGTGCGTATTATCTTGTTGCATCATTACCAAAACATATTGTTTACTCGAGTCATGTATACTCAACAATGCACAATGATTCGTGTTATTCATCGCTCTTTTATGTTTTAGCAACCTTTATAATTTTATTTCAGGGCCACTTCACAGTCAAAAGAATCGATCACGTTCGACCCAACAAACTAAAAGATTCGTCTTCAAGAACGGAGACTTCAACATATACCAGGAGAACACAAACCACCAAGGGTTCTTCTCACGATGGTTCGTCACCATGGTCGAAGCACGCTGGCGGTGGACACTTGTCCACTTCTTCCTAGCCTTTACTGGCGACTGGCTGTTTTTCGGCTTCATCTACTGGATCATCGCATTGAGTCATGGAGACCTGGATGAGGACCACCTTCCTCCAAATCAGAATCAAACCGACTGGATACCATGTATCGCAAACATTTATGGGTTTACCTCCACTTTTCTCTTCAGCATTGAAGTTCATACCACTGTGGCTTATGGTAAAAGAGCTATAACTTTGGAATGTCCTCAAAGTATTACTGCTATGTGCGTACAATGTATGGTCTGCTCAATTTTCCAAGCTTTCATGGTTGGGATCTTATTTGCGAAGCTCACGAGACCCAAAGGGAGGACCCAAACGATTTTATTCAGCAGACAAGCAGTAGTCACGTTGAGAGACGGGAAGCTGTGCATGATATTCAGAGTAGGAGACATGAGAAAATCTAGAATACTCAATATCAAAGCTTCAGTGTTCGTATTGAAACTCGGTGATGACTATGATGAGAACTATGAACAAACTGAGTTGGATGTTGAAATGGATGGCTGTGAAACTACGTTTTTCTTATGGCCTGTGTCTGTTATACATGTGATAGATGAGAAGAGTCCTCTATACAGTATTTCTGCGGCAGATCTGTTGATCGGAAAATTCGAGATTTTAGCAGTTTTTGAAGGCGTCATTGAATCAACTGGACAGCAAGTACAGGCGAGGACCAGCTACACAGAAAATGACATCTTATGGGGTCATCGGTTCATACAAATGGTTAAAAGTGATAGTAAAAAGAATATCTATGATGTTGACTTTTCGAAATTGTGTGAAACCGAGAGGATTGACACACCGTTGTGTTCTGCCAGTGAATTTCAGTCTATGTTGTCTTTATTTGATTTGGACACGATATAAATACAGGGTGAAATATTCGTTTTAATGCTCTTAAAGGGTTGTACTCATCATTATGAACAACTTTTACTAAGGGGACTAACCCTATTTTTTTTGAGGGTGAGCGGGAGAAGTCATTTGATGATTGCCCAATCTTCAAATTACTTAGCCCGAACTGGGCGGAGCGTGAGGGCGTGTCAGACTTTTACTTACTAAAACCTACCCGTGTTCCTTCAGTTACCTGTTGCCAAGGTCCCGGTATCACTTTCGGACTTTCCCGCAACCCTGGCAGGCATCGGTCCTAGCGGACCCCTCCAATTGTGCTGACATCCCTTAGAGGCGCGCGTGGAACACGACGCGCCATCGACCTGGGCCTGGTCCTTATCGGACGGCGAGCTACCCATTGCTCGCCGCCCGCAAGCCCGCGCCTGTGGTGGCCGGGAATCCGCCTGGGATTCCCGACGCCCACGGCGTCTCTAGCGGCGGCGGTTAGGGGCGTGAGGGCGAAAACTTTGCCTCTCCCTCATGCGTTCCGCCTCCTCCTTCGCGAGGACGGCTTCCCATGCCCTCTCGCTCCGTACCGTGGCCTGGACCAGGGCCGGACGCGAGAGGTCATTGCCACCAATCACCTCCACGAGGACACGGCGGTGCTCCGCCCAAGCATACCTCCACCGTATGCTCCACCGTGTCCTCAGGGCGATCCGCACAGTGGTGACACCCGGGCGTTTCCTCCCGCCTAATTCTACACAGGAACCTCCCGAAGCTGCCATGTCCGGTGAGGACTTGTGTCAGGCGGAAGGTGAGGACGCCGTGGCGCCTCTCTAGCCACTCCTCAAAGAGAGGACTTATCGCCGCAATTGTGGCGTGCCCAGCACTGGGTTGCGACAATCGCACTCTCCATGCCACCATGAGATCCTGCCGGAGCTCTGTCCGCTGTGCCGCGATTTCTCGCAGCAGCGGAGTTAAATCTCGGCGCTTCACCTCCTCGCGCCACTCCCAAATGTGCGCGAGGACTTTCGCCTCCAGATCCCATGGCGGTAATCCGGCAAGGAGGCTCGCCGCCTCACGGGAGACCGTGCGGTATCTCCGGGCTAGCCGAATGGCCATGACCCTTTGGGACGCGCAACCCTGAAATCACGCAAAAAAAACTGCCATTCCCTGCATTTTGACGACCTATGCGAATATAAATGTAGGGAACAGCTGATTTTTATTTCGCGATTTTAGGGATGCTCCCATAGTGAAAAAACACTACTCATAGTCTACTAGTCATTGCTTGTTTACGTGTTTTCTGTTAACGTTACCAAAACTACTAATCTTTATTGTCATGAATGGTTTTCTGTCCAAGTTTCAGGCTTCTTTTTTTATGAATTCTTCAGGAGACGATGTCGGAAGAAAAACTCGAAAGTCAGTTAGAATTATAATTTTAAATTGTAAAGATGTACTTTATTATTGGTTTCACCCTTTGATCACCAGACAAACAATTTAATTAATTCCCAAAATATTTTACAAAGGTTGTTCCTTGCTTATCTTTATAAGGTAAGACTATAAATTAACACAATCCACCTTTTTGTATGGAGATTAAATAAAATCCCTAAATCACCATTTTCTCTCTTCAATTAAAATGGATGTTCGTAAATTAAGTATGTACTGTAAATACATAATATTATTTTGTTTCATTCTAAATCTAATTAATTTATTAAATAGTTCTAAATTCGTTTTGATCTTCATAATATTACATTATAAGGTTCGTCCATAATGTGAGACGCTTCTGCGGATGCTTAGGTGGGAGCTTCATATCAAACATAAGAATCCATCGCATGCGTCTACAGTCAAATAACTAAGACGGACGCGTCAACCAGTTCCACAGTTCATTTTTAGAGGCGCTCCCGGATCACGATTCACCGCGTTCTCAGGCCCGTGTTCAGATGACAGACTTCGCCAAATCTGTTACCCGTAGGCCAAACCCTATGGCGATGGCGGTCTGAGATTGCTGAGTGCCTTCCGCCCGGTGAGTCTGCTACGGATAGGGAGAGTGGTTGTAGCCTACCGCTCGCACTCCAGTCTCTTTTTTGCTACTGACACTATTTGCAAAAGGAGGAGATGGCCTCCAACGCCTGAATCCAACCATGAAGTGAGCTACAACCGCTATGAAAAATTACCCTCAGTACCTACACTGCTACAAGGATATTTTGGCGCTCGAATAACATTGACAGTTGGTAACAAAAAATTTACATTGACATTTGGCAAACATTTGTGCCAATAATGTTTTGTAAAAATAACCTTTTATAGCTAAAATTGCACCCGCCGCATCTCCCGCTATTGCACCTTCACTCTGGTCGTGGCCTTAGGTTCAATTTCAACAATAATTGTTTTATGATAATTTAGTTGCTGTCTGTGTTTGAGTAAACAGGTTTTAATTAAATGTCTGTTAAATTAATTTTGCAAATTGAGATATAGTAATTTAGTAGATCATAGTGGGTTGTGTTTAAGATATTATAGTTTGTTAATTATTATTATAAGCAGATTATAATAACCAGCATTAGTTAATTACTATTGAATTAAAAATGTTTATACATTTAGTCTTTTACCGTGGTCTGATACATAAGATGTGTCTGTTAATAGTAACCGTTTTCAAGAACGTGATTACAAATATATAATATGGATATATATATATTATATATATTGCTCATTTAATAGTATATAGTATAGCGTTATGTTTATTTAACAATAGAATGATGAAGAATCCCGTCTTATCCGTCCTACTTGCGTGAGCGTTTTTCTTACGCTCGTCCTCGTGACGCACCGTGTAGATCACACCTTAGATCCCTCCTTAAGTCTCATCCTCATAAAACTAGCTATTATTCTTATTCCTTCTCTGTCCATGCTGTAAGATTGTGGAACTCACTTCCGCCTAGCATTCGTGATTTAAAAACTGTTTCTCTGTTTAAATTTCGTGTAAAAGAGCATTATCTTTCCTCTCAACTATGAGTATATTATTATATAGGTATTTATGTTTATATATTTAAGCTTTATGTATTTATTTAAGTATATATTAATTTTCTTGCGTATATGTGTAAGTATATTTAATATTTTTAGTTAAGACTTCGCATAATAATTTTTTTTTTTCTCTTGTTCTCACACACTATTGTCTACATTTCTTTCATATTTCTCCTTTCGCAGGTCTGCTGGAAGAAATTTCTTAAGAAATAAGCAGTACCTTTGTACTCATATTATAATGTTGTTGTATCTCTATGTATTTTACTGTGTGTACATAAATAATAAAATAAATAAATAAAATAAATAAGAATTAAATTAAACTCGCGACAATCTAAGAAGTCCGTTTTGACGTTTCGTTCTCGTACATGTAATAAAACGTTATGCCTTGAGAATCAGTTTTAATCAATGTAGATAAGTCGTCGATTACAAACTCTCTAAGTATATTTAATCGATATGTCTCGAGAATCAGTTTATAAGAAACCAATTTTTTCTTTCATCGCTACACTATGCATTTTTATAGCTGTCAAAACGGACTTCTTAGATTGTCGCGAGTATATGTTGTTGAACAAACAAATATATTATTGATTTTAGTCCTTGCAATTATTACACTCCAATACAATTTACAAGCGAACATGGTTTGTATGAAAGAGAATATTAATTTAAAAAAAATTAAGTTCCAAAGATGGGCAAATAAAATGTAATGAAATAACCATAGATTTATTTACAACCCCAATTTGTTTCACCTACAAATACCTTGAATGTGATTCAACAAGCCCATAATAATTACTAGGCTCACAACTGAAGTTGAGGAACTCCAAGGATCCCAAAACTTCCGCCTCCAAATAGATGGATAACCATAACTCCAGTTCACCTGTTTTAGACTTGACAAAGTTCGGAAGTTCTAACAACACTAGGTTATAGTACTTCTAATTTATTAGGAAAACTTAAACTATGACAGTGTATCGTAGATGTAGAAGTTTAAATTGTTTCTTTGCGAGTTAGATCTTGGACGAACAATAGAAATACTTTGTGAAGTTATAGTTGGGTGAGTCGGAAGAAAAATTATGACTGAAAGAAAGAAATAAAGAAAATGTTTATTTTGCACAAACAAAATGCACTCTCAACAAAAAAAGAAATAAAATACACACACAAAGGTAGCCAAAAGCCTCGTATTCAACCAATTCAAAAGGTTGACAATATTGTTCATACTTACTATATTCTTTGACGTTTGTTCATTGGTTGATGTCAAGGCCAGGGACCAAAGACAATAATGCGTAATTACTGTTGCGACATTGGCAAATGACTACACTATGCATTATGAACGTTAACGCAATATTTTTTTCTTTGTTTATTTAGATAATGCTTTATGTATTTTTCTACAGTCCGGTGTATCTGCTAAAGTACCTATGATATTGGGTTTTTTTTTTTTGAGGTTTCTTAGTCATCAAATAACTTCGCCCGCTCTGGGCGGAGCGGGAGGGCGTGTCAGACTTTTACTGACTAAAACCCACCCGTATTCCTTCAGTTGCCTGATGCCAAGGGTCCCGGTATCCCTTTTGGACTTTCTCGCAAGTGACCTTCAACTGAATAACGTATTACTGCAATTTCAGAAATACAGACTCCGTCCATCTTTCACCCAATGTAATGAAAAATATTACAATCTTTTTTCTGAACCTTTTTTGGATTCAAGAATTATTCTTGAATTAATTTTTTTGTCCCGAATTGAATTACTGTAATCCACCTGTAACCATGTCCCAAACTACATATGCTGGGGGAACTAATTAATTGTGAAATGGGGCCTCAAATCTAAACGGTGATGAAATTGAAGGGCCTTGTTATGTTAGGTAATGAGTATTGCCAGTGTATTCTCGGTTTGGTTAAGTGGTTATTGGGCCGTTGTGCAATTTTATTGGGATGGAAACATCTTTCGATGGTAATTTATAATATAATTTTATGTTCTGTTACATGGTGTACATTAGATATTCCAGACAATTATACAAAAAAAAACTTCTATATTTACCAAAATCAACATAACAACCTTATACAATTCAACTAAGTTACAAATAAGCAGTAAAGGTAGGTATTTTTTTTTGGCTTATTGGCAAATAAGTTTATGCAGTGATAGCCCAGTGGTGTGACCGTCAGACTGCCAAGTCATAGGTCTCGAGTTCGAACCCAAGGCACCTCTGACTTTTCGGATTCTTGTGCGTATTGTATAATTATCACTTGCTTTAAAAATTATGAAGGAAAACATCGTGAGCAAACCAGAGAGGCATACGAGTACCAGAGAGATATTTCTCGACAGCATGTGAAGCCAAGGCAGAGGCCCTTGGGCGGCTTTAAAACTCTGACACCAGGTTAGTCACCAACCACACGAACAGAAGAAAAAATATAAGGAAATAGTACCTCTGTTTTCAAGGTGATATGATCATTATTGTTTGAGAATGGCTTTTGATAGGCTGTTTTCATTACTGTAATTATTACCTAAGTGATGAATTATTTTGATGATGCTATTTATTCATTCGAGACAAGAAAATTGACAGACATATTTTAATGCATTGATGTTTTAAACTAAAGTATAGTTAAAAATCTTGCCATAACTTGGAGCGCTTAGCGAGCAGACTCTAGAGAAACACCGAATCATGCCTAAACAAGTGGCAAATGAAGCTATACCGTAGGTTCTTTTTATTTAAATAGTAGCAAAATGGTAAATCATAAAAATTAAAAACCAAGTGACGATAATTTTGACAAAATCGAATTAAGAATCGCGGGTTCTAGAAAAGATCATTAAACGCCTAACAAAAATCACTGAGCAAAGTTTTAATTATTCAAATTATTGCTTTTGACGTAGGGACGTCGTATTTCTAATTCATAAAAGATTTTGATATTTTTTTAGGTACTGAGTTATTTTTATTTAAGAATATTGTCTCAGAGGTTATTCGACCTAAAATTTGCTTAACTAATGGCCGGTTTTTATCGAAATATTCCAGTGACTTTCTCCCGGATCAAAATTCTCTCTCATTAATTCAAATTATATTCCACACCAAAGAAATAGGATAAAATGATATTGTTAGTGGAGTTTACAATAGACTTGTTCTTAAAACTATGCCCCACAACACCGTTTTAGTACTTTGTTTGTTAAAAATGATCATAGACCACTCTCAAATTAAAGTCAAATAATTTATTTCAATTAGGCACATAAAAGGCACTTTTGAACGTCAAAAACAAAAAAATAAAACTGATTCTAGGCCCCTTCCAAAAGGTAGTTTTCTTAAGGAGAAGAATGGGCAAGAAACTCCACCGTTACTCTTTTAAAAATGTTTTAAGTACAATATTTTTTTATACATCAATTATATTATGTGAAGACAATGCCCCTAGAACAAGATTACTTTACCACAATAGGTTTTTACACAATAGATATTACGCTCCTCATTACTACCTACCTACTCACATGGTAATGCGGATTTCTATGGGTTAATACGGTAATGGGGGGCAACATTTCAGAGTGGACTAACTATAGGTACTTACTAGGTATAGGTCTGAAAATGTGCTGTGTTTATATTAGCGATTTCTGACGAGAAGAAAAATTAAAAAAAAATATCCCGGATATTAGAATGTGGCGGTACCTACATCGCCACATTCAAACTACGCATCAAAGACCTGACGTCACACAAAAATCCTGACGTCACAAAAATCCTGCATCGCGCAATTAGAGTTTACCGTGCAGTGAACATATATACAAAAATCCAATATCAATCATTGGGCAGTTGCCCGCCAGACACAACACCCGTCTGGTAGGAGGATCCTCCCTTTTCTATGGTGGATGAGTGAACTTTACACCCTGTTCCTCATACTCCTAAATTGGTGACCCCGAATATGAACGTCAACGCAGCCTTCGTGCAACTACTCCAGCGTGACGTCATCATCATCACTCCCGCAAGCTTTCAGTGAGGCGAGTCACACAGCCAAGCCAACACTCGAGGCGTCAGCGGGTATCCTGACCACCAGCATGCAGCGAACGCGCATTCCTGGTCATCACCCGCATCCTCATCACCCCGACCCACTGGGGAATCACCTCAATCAACTCAATCAACTCAATCAACTCAATCACCACAATCGCCGCAGACAGTTCCGACCCACTGCGAACAATGCGGCACCCGGTTCCGACTCACTGGAACCTCAACTGGCACTGGCAAGCATCGCAAGATACAAGACTCAGCCCACTATCGACCTTCGGTCTCCGGAGGGGAGTGATGTGGCGGTACCTACATCGCCACATTCAAACTACGCATCAAAGACCTGACGTCACACAAAAATCCTGACGTCACAAAAATCCTGCATCGCGCAATTAGAGTTTACCGTGCAGTGAACATATATACAAAAATCCAATATCAATCATTGGGCAGTTGCCCGCCAGACACAACACCCGTCTGGTAGGAGGATCCTCCCTTTTCTATGGTGGATGAGTGAACTTTACACCCTGTTCCTCATACTCCTAAAAGAAAATTGAGTAATACCGCAGTTCTTTAACCCGAAATATTTATTCTATCCTTTTCACCAGAACCACAATATCTCCTATGACATTTAATACCAAACATTTTAGCCACATTAAAGTAGGAGTCGCATCAGGTGAGATGACGTCACGCAAGCAATATTGTACGTGACTGTACCGAGGGATATCCGCCTTCAGTTTTTATATGTACGGTGTATAGGCCCAGCTTTGGGATCGTCGTCGCTTGGGTTTATTAAGATGGTTAAAACATAGAAGTTGGTTTATCTGTGAAATGGTATAATTACTGGCAGATAGTTGCAGGGCAACTTATAAAAGTTAACAAGAAATAAAATCAAAAGTCATTTATTCAAACCAGAACACGACGTGTTGCCACACCGAGCGCTGGACGCTGAGTGAATCAACACGTCGTGTTCTGGTTTGCGACTGGTCAATCGTCATCCTGAGGATGCCACGTTCAGAGGTGAAACACGTGTTGATTTCTTACAGGGTTTTTTATGACTCTTGAAGAATAGTTAAGCGGAATAGGTTATTGTATTTTATAATAGATTTCCACAAAGTCACGCCTGAATCAATTAACTATCATGAAATTATTGTGTGGGATGGTGTATGTTAGAGGAATGGTGAGGTTTATGTATGAAGTTGAGACAGCCTCAAAGATTGCTAGATCTGCGTGGCTATTATTTAGCCTATAGGATGCTAAATTTCCTGCCACAATACTAAATTACACAACTAAACAAACAGTGGCTATTTACCATCCTCATAATTTACCATATTTTGTTTTGGGTAATAAAATAATACTGGCAGACTGGCCCGAAAACTAATTTGCTTTTAAATTTATTACAGCCGTGTATAAATGTTTTAGTTTCAATTTATCTTTTTGGTGGAGCCCTGGAGACCTAAATGGTCCGGAAATATGGGCCTTAGGGATTGTAACTCATTTGTTTATGAAGTCAAACTGTCATACTTTTTGTGGGTCAGCAGGGCTGTATTATGATGTTGTATTTGTACGTACTACTTATAATTTGCCTCGAAGTTTTCTTTGAAAATAATTAGCAACTGCGTTGAATGCTGGGCACTAACAGAGTTATGTGAAACTTCATGAGTGAACAACGCTTAGCTAACATTGGTGATTGAATAATGCAACTTTAATGTATGTAGTAGGTACTGGACAAAAGTAAATTATGAAAGTTTTGGAAGTCTTCTTCTATCATTGTTTTTACAAGCTTTATATTAGCTTGCTCTGTTCGTATGTGTTTCCGGTTACTCCAATTGTCATCCATTTTTCAAGCACTTCCTGGCATCCGATTGAGCTGAAACTTGGCATACTTTTAGAACTATCGTGACATTTTGAAAAAATAATACCATGGAACTGGTCTGATGATGGAGCCAGAAGTTGACCGTAGGAACTCCTTAATCAAACAAGATAGCACTATCGTGTTTGGACTCATTAGCTATGTTTTAACAAGTGCTTTGAGACTAAGTGGTGTTCAGGGTCTGATGATGGAGCCGGAAAGTGGCCATGGGCAAACCCTTTTAAGTTGATTAAAAGCTTGTTTTTAAAAAGATTTTACCTACTTATTTAACTATATCCCTTGTAAAATGCGGGTAAACGGTTGAATTACGACAACTCTAGTTTTCCCTTTTTTAAACACGACTAACACCAGTTTCTGAATCAGAATTTGATGAGGAGAATTCGTCAAACTCTACTTTCATTTTTAAGGTGATTTTTACAGTGTTGCCCGCGAAATAAAAAAACAATTTATGTTTATTTGCGGTAATTTTGAATTTCAAATTATTCACCCTATTAAGTTATGCAAAAGTTAAATTTGATTAGTTCTCAACTTAAAATTCTCAAGTTATAAACAGGGTATTTTTCTAGAGTATATAATGCAGTGGAAAATATATGTACCAATATCAGAAAACTGGAAGCAGAACTGACTGCCCAGGGTATGGCGAAAATACTTTTTTTTTTGCTGCTGCTACCTCCTCGACAGCGAACAAATTTTCCCAGAGAGACCTAGCAAGATCGATTTTCATATTGCAACTTTCATCGAAATCGTTAGAGCCGTTTTCGAGAACGTGATTACAAATATGGATATACAACTAGCAAACCGCTCCTGCTTTGCATGATTTAAAAAAAACATTGAGATTGCTTAGTTTTAAGTAACTTTAATAGTGACGTACTCGTATTAAACACATAAAACCTTCCGGAATAAATTCTCTAAATGATGAAAATCTATTGCGTGGTTTAGAAGAACAACGCGGACATACCTACAGACAAACACAAAAAGCGACTTTTATTTATAATAAGTACTAGCTGATGCCCGCGGCTTGGCCCGCGTGGATGTCGGTTATTATTATTTGATGTCGGTTATTGTTATTATTATTACTAAAACCTTCCTCGAGAACTACTCTATCCATTGGTGAAAACAGCATGAAAATCGGTGCAGTAGTTTTTGAGTTTATCACGAACAGACAGACAAACAGACACGGCGGAGGATTTTGTTTTATTATAATGTAGTGATAAGTATAATAGACAAAACAAAAAACACAATGTATGGATATACAATAAAGAATGGTTTCCTCTTAACAATTGATGAACAACCTTACTTTGTCAAGTTGGGTCAGTATACTAACTAAATAAACTAACAGTAGTCGTAATCGAAGCCAAGTTATGGCGTGAGGGGAGTGTGTATCGAATGATCTCGCACACGTCGCGTCGCCGTGTCGGAGCCGGCTCGTAAACTGGACGCCTAATGCATCTTACGTGGAGGTAGGAAACACCAACAAAACGAGTCAATCCTAACTTTATCCATACTAATATTATAAATGCGAAAGTAACTCTGTCTGTCTATATGTTACCTTTTCACGCCTAAACCACCGATCGGAATTCGACAAAATTTGGCAAGGAGATAGATGGCACCCTCGGGAAGGACATAAGCTACTTTTTATCGACAAACCGTTAGCTAGCTGAAGCCAGTAATATTATAAATGCGAAAATTTGTGTGTTTGTTACGCTTTGATGCTAAAACGGCTGAACGGATTTGGATTAAATTTGGCACATGTGTAGACCATGACCTGGAAAAGGATATAGAATACTTGTTATCACAATATTTTCATGGAATCGTGACTTATGCGAGTGAAACCACGGGGCGCAGCTAGTAAAATAATATTGCGAAAAACTAAGTACGGGACTTTTGAATCCAAAAGACCAGTAGACGTTGAACGAGATTTAATGAAAAAAAAAAAATCGTCTATGAAATTAGTGCATTATAATGCAATCCAGTAAATGGCAATGGCCGCACCGTGATTAGGCATTGGATTTATAACATATCACACCTTGTGCAAATGAGGGTAACTATACTACGCGTTACCCCTGCTTACCCATTTTGGGAATGAAGGCATGATAATTTGGTTCCACGCATTTAGGTAACGCACTTACAATATTGTCTTAAGACCAGAGGCCCTAGACAAAGTGACATTCTATCAGCGATAACCCGTGCGTTTACCCGTGAGAACCTGTAATTGGCTTTATGTTTCTTACATAATGGTTATCCATCTGTTATAGCTGTTAGTTCTCCAAATAATAAATAAATAACGAAGATGGAAAAGGCAGAAATTTTTAAGACTGACATAAGCTATCGAAAAGCTTATGTAAATTCTGTTGAAAGTCGTTGTAGAAAAACGAAACGATTTCGAAGCGATTGTCACTTGTCTAGGCCCTCAGTAACGCACTTTAAATATTTTCTTTAAAAGTAAATTGAAGTGAAGTTAATTAATAGTTCATAACAGCATGAGTAGTTAGTATCAGAAACCATCTCAACTCAAAGTTAATCGAACAGCTTTTTCCCTATATTTCTCTTAGGTTTAGTAGCTCCTCGTATAGGGCGTTAGGTGGACCACGTATTCTGTACGCAGCTTTGCACTCTGGCTAAGAAGCGCTGTAGCGCTGCAAATTAAAACAGAATTCACTCGAACGATTTATTTGTTTTCGCACATTGGTCCGAAGCTTCTGTTGGCTAGTACCTATCTTGCTAGAAAGAAGTTATGGGGAACGGGGTTAAAGATAAAAGAACATCAGATTTTTTTTTATTGTTGAAATGTTAGGCCCTGTCTTTGAGTACCAAAAAAAAGTCGTTTAAAGAAAGAAGGTTGTTTTTTGCAGATCATAATTATTATAATACTGTCTGAACAAACACTTTCACACGATAGGCATAACGGACAGTCCTCTATGCAGAGCGTGCATGGAGGCTGAGGAAACCGTCGCGCACGTGCTCTTTGATTGCACGGGCATCAGCCAGACTAGAACCAAAACCCTCAGGTCACCCAGATCTTACACAGAGGTTCTGTACAAACCAGGAGATTTAGTTAACTTTTGGAGGGAGGTGGGCTGGATGGAATAAACCCCAACGGCCGCCATGGCCCACGCACAATGGTCCACCTTAAGGACTAAGTGCGGAAACCAAACCCATAACCTAGAACATAGGCATACTGTCATGGTGAATTTCTAAAAAACCGACGTGTCTAGCTTCGGAAGGTATTTCATAGAAATTCATAAAAACCAGTAATGTCGCGGCACCAGTCACCTGCTGCTACCGCCTGTGGTCGGCGACGGAATGGTACCTTAAGAAAAACAAATATTGCCTTTAGTCTTTACCTTTGCAAATTGAAATCAATAGTTTTCTTAAAATTTTAAATAAAATTACTACGAATACACTACTTCCTTCACTACGAGTCAACAAAACAACTGTCTCATCCAATTTCCATTCATCAAAGTTTAATCAATCAGAAAAATACAAACTATCCTCGATTACACCCTCTAGATTCATCTGACGTTTGGCAAATGTATCAGTATTTACTGACCCACCCCCTTACGAGGGCTATCCACCGTTTCACCCCCGTAATATCTATGTTAGGCACCCCAATGGGCAGATGCTTTTACCTATCTATGTATTCCCGTCGATATTTCCTCCAATAATTCACAATCGCGTCTTCCTTACACAACAATTCCATCTATCGGAGATATATAGAGTGTTGCAGGCAATGTTTTAAACATGTTACATTCAGATTTTCTGGGAGTTGAACGGTAAAAGACATGTTTCACAAGGTAGAATATTTTTTTTTTTCGGTTCTTCTCCACCAGATCAATTTTCTGGGACCTATCACACACTTATTAGTTCCTTATTTGAGACTTGAATCCAGGTTTACATTAATGTTATTACTGGCCGTTGTTATTAATGTTATTACTGGCAGTTGCACCCGTATAAATGTCGATCCCGTGGGAATATCGGGATGAAAAGTATTTTATATCTTAATCCAAGTCATGGTCTACCCATGTCCCAAATTTCATCTAAATCCGTTCAGCCGTTTTAGCGTGAAAGCGTAACAAACAAACTCACTTTCGCATTCATATTAGTTAGGATAGTTAGGAAGACTTTTTTGGATCAGCAAGGCTCACTGCATAACTTTTCACTAAATTCAGAGTTGCCTCTGAACTAATCCTAGAAAAGTCCCACTTTCTTTTGCACCTGAAGTCGAAAAGTAAATGAAAGAATTTTCATTTGTCTAACAATACGAGTACAAGTTGACGATCGCCATTCACTGTAAACACAGCAACTGCTACAAATTGTATTGAAAGCCTATTGTATCGAGTAGTTGCCAGTTTCTGCCTGCAACCGATTGTTATTAAGTACGCCCTTTCCTTAAGTTAAACTTTTACGACGGACCATAAATACTTGATGGCTGGAACAGTTTTAAGTCTTCCTAGTTTATCTTTCTACTTTTCCTTTGTTGAGGATTGCAAGTGTAGATAATAGTTTGAACGATGAACGTGGCGTTTTGCCGTCTTTTAATCCAAACAGCTCAAAATTCAAATCGTACAGTTGCGGTATATTAGCTGAATTTTGTGAGCATTCACAGGATTGATGGGAGATATTGTTATTTTCATTACGTTTGGTCAATTTATCATTTATTTATTTATTTATTTAGTAACAGAAGTGAATTGGGTGACAGAATTACAAAACTGTCGAATGATCTTTTTGACACACCTAGAAATTGACTATAATATAGAGTGTTTGGTGCATCGTATACCAAATGAATATGGCGGATGGGAGGGGTCATGTGCCACCTTCTCAGGAAAAAATTCTTAAATATTTTTATTCATCTTTTTAAAACCAGATGAGGAAAAACGCTAGATGTTACTTGCAAGTAATTTAGATTTTGATAGAATCGTACAACATGACATATTACTATAAAAAATAAAAAATGGAGGCTGTACCAATGCCTTTTTTTTACTAAAGTTCAAAGGCTGACTTTGGGATTGAAAAAAAAAAAGGAATCCCGTGGGACCAACAATTTTTTTTGAGACCGATGGAGATAGCCTTTTACCCCTCCTATCCACCATTTTCATTTGGCACACGATGCACCAAACACCCTGTATATTGAATATATAGGTAAGCCCACTATTTGTCAGGACTAACGTATCGTACTTATGAATTGGAAATACGCTAGTAATAATATGAGAAAGTGGTTTTCCCAAAAGGTTTCAGAAGTGGCACAGCATGCATTCGCTTTATTGCGCATGCATGCGCTTTATAAGTATTCGCCAATGAGTATGCAACACAAAAATAATGTTTCAGATGAAAATGCTGAAGTCAGAATGCAGAACCAATGCTTACTACTAACTAACTGCTTACTGCTTAACTATAAGCGTTGTCAGTGCTTCATCAAGCGGCTTCACCGTTTTCTACACTGGCAACTTCATCGGCAGCTTCTACACTGATTGATCTGATTGATCCTCTCTTGAGTGTTGTTTGCATTACAGTTTTGCGAAGATTTTTTTCAATTTCAATAGTAACTTACCAAAAAGGCTGATAGTTCTAAACCCCTCGCAACATAGTATGTTGCTGTTCACATAGCGGTCTTTATTGCGTCTATATTTCAGTCGGTTCACGGTACGTCGCGTCATGGTATTATTTATGGGGCACGCTCTATGGAGCCCTACGGCTGGCCGACAACGTCTTAACGTTTGTGATCGATGATTACCGTGTGTACTTCTTGTAAATAGTTTCGAAATATCGGTATTGTTGATCTTTCGGGGAGTGAGGTGGGGGTAGAATGGTTTTAAGGAAGGGGCTGAATTCCTTTAGGAGCTTAGAAGCTGTGCAAAATGGCAAAAAAGGGCAGATAATCTATAAGATCATATAAAAATCTGGCTTTTTCCTACGATTTCAATCGCATGGCGAACACCCTTCGTATTAAAATACGATAGTTTGCATTGCATATAATATACATAATATTCTATGAAACTTAGTCCACCCTGCATAGAATAAATACTTTAGTACCCAATTTTTGGTAATTTCACTAACTGACAGATCGCCGCTTTATAATTTAAAACCTCATTAATGTTTTGCATATTTTCAACAACTAATGGTTTTAATTTCAAAATTCAGCATAAACCACCTACCTATTTCAATTTAGCAATTCGAACTACGAGCAGTTTACACGTTTCAAAACCTTTAGCATTGTGACCAACACACACAGCATTAGTAACCAACAAACAAGTTAATCATTAAAATCTCTTTGAAGCAGCTAACTTATAAATACACGGTTTGGAACTTCATTACCTTTGCGATAAGCTTGGCTGATACAGTTTTGTAAAGGACAAAGTTGGCGGGCTCCACAAAGCAATGTTAATACCTGAGCTGAGCTGCAGCTTGTTTGAACTGCCGGTGCCCAGGGAGGAGGCTAGATTCACTGATGAAGGAAGTTGCAGAAGGCTCATTTACTCGCAAAATTGTCTGTTATATTATGTTTGCTTGAGCTATAGGTACGAGGAAATTCCATGCCGTAGACAAAAGATTAAATATTATTTTATTCAATTAAACATCAATATAATATACTCATATTTTAATAAAGCTGAAGAGTTTGTTTATTTGTTTGAACGCGCTTTGTTTTAATCTCTAGAAATATCAGTCGGATTTCAAAAAATATTTTTCCCTTTTGATAGCCCAATTCTTGATAAACTGGTTTCATTGATCAAAATTTTAAAATAAAATTTATTTCCTGAAAGATCATTTATAACATGAAATATTTAAGTAAATTGGTATTAAATATTGCTGTTTATGATACAAGTAGGCTTTTTTGTATTCTTGTATTGTGGTAGGACACCCGGACCAAACGATGAATTTACTTTTAAGTGGTTTTTGCGATCTGGATATGATTGCATCATCTCCATCTCCTAGATGAGTCCTTTACAATACAAAGCAATTTTCTTTGACAAGAATATACGTTTGTGAGTAATCTAGTGATAATACACGCGTATTCACTACTACTAAACTAAGGACTGATTGCAACAACAAAACACTGAAAGCATTTAGCACTTAACGAATTTAAAACATCGTTACATTTACACTGTCCATCGTTTAAAGA
Organism: Lithophane leautieri; assembly: GCA_949152455.1. Taxonomy (NCBI): domain Eukaryota; kingdom Metazoa; phylum Arthropoda; class Insecta; order Lepidoptera; family Noctuidae; genus Lithophane; species Lithophane leautieri. The sequence goes on along the minus strand of OX424477.1, from coordinate 14,672,723 downwards.
TGACAGAGCCAAAATTATGGTTTAAATACGTATACAGAGGTAAGAGGAATATTCTGTAAAGTTCATCATCTATTGAGAAGGGAGGATCCTCCGACCAAACGGGTGTTGTGTCTGGTGGGCTACCACGATTGATGTCAGGGCGTTGTGTATGTATGTAGTCACGCAATAATAAACCCTGCTTGCGCGATGCAAGATATTGCGCGACGTCAGTGTGATGCGTAGTTCGCATGTGGCGATGTAGATGCCGCCACACGTTTACCGTTAAATGCATTTAGTTTAAGCCACACCGCAAGTGGCACGCCTAGAGGTAAGCTAGGAGACAAGCTGAATGGTCGAAATGCTTCAATTCATGGTGGCCACACTAATAGCTCATGGCTGGTGATCCAATGTGTGATTGTAGACGTATAATTTGTTGTTGTAAAATGTCTCTAAAAGTTGTCTAGAAAATTGCTCCATTGCATAACAGTGATCAAAGCAAATAACCGACACGTTTGCGTAGCTAATCAAAATTGACAGAATTCGTTAAGTCGAAAAAGACGTAGATAGCATATTTTCATCCCGGAAAAATGCAAATGAAATTTTTTTCACACCGATTATGCCACGTATAAACCGAGTTTGAATACCAAATCAAAGGTAAATTTAATATCCTAGCTTAAACTTTTTCATCATCGATTTTCTTTTTCAACAACTGTAAAAAAAACACAAAATTGTGAAAAATACCTAACTTTAATTTCGGAAGTCGGTGTCTTTACTTTTCATTTTTCGTTTTTTGCCACCGACTTCCGAAATTAATGTTATTTTTCACCTTGTTTTTGTGTTTTTTTTTTGGAAGTCGGTTGTTTTTTTTCTTGTGAAAAGTTTTTATTTTTCACTTTTTGGTTGTGGTACCTACCCCACTCAAATTCGAATACCACGACCTTTTTTCTTTTTTTTTTTTTTTTGAGGGTGGGAAATCATCCAATGACTTCTCCCGCTCTGGGCGGAGCGGAAGGGCGTGTCAGACTTTTACTGACTAAAACCCACCCGTGTTCCTTCATTTGCCTGTTGCCAAGGTCCCGGTATCCCTTTCGGACTTTCCCGCAGAATACCACTACCTGCTATGTAAATAACAGTGACGGAGTCAAATAAGATATCATCTACATGGACTAAGTGGGAGAAAATACGTAATTATTGAAGCTAACTCAAAAACTACTCAAGCAAAGTTAATAAAATTTATATGAGACCACATGGGAAGCACCAGCTTTCAAATAAAAAAGAATCATCAAAATCGGTTCACCCAGTCGAAAGTTCTGGGGTAGCAAATATACAAAAAAAAAAAAAAATCGAATTGATAATCTCCTCCTTTTTTTGAAGTCGGTTATAAACTGCTCGTCCATTTATTTTCGGCCCATAAAACTATTTCGTTGGTTTGCCTCTGTAGTTCCGTGCAAACGTTTATTTTAGCCGATACCGAGACCAAATGTGAGTTACGACCTAGTTTAGACTAACTTTTGGATTTAGACTAAAAGGATACACCTTTGAATTAATCAGGCTCGCCAATTGTCAGCTTAATCTAAGTAGTTCGGGTTTCGTCGAGCTTCCGAGAAAGTTACTACGAACTTTCATAAAGAATGGTTGACGCTTTCTAGACTAATTAAATTCGCTTTAAAACTCCTGTTGAAACCCTCTTCAGTTTAGAAGAAAAGATCTTCTAAACTGAAGAGGGTTTCAACGGGAGTTTTATCAATTATCAATCGATCAATCAATTTAACGTGGTCTGTTACTATCCAATAGATACAGCTATTTTCTGTAAAAATCAGCTATTCCCTACATTCATGTTCACATAGCTCGTCAAAATGTAGGGAACAGCTGATTTTTTTTTCGCGATTGCAGATTTGGTCCCATAGTGAAGTTGTTCATAATGATGAGTATAATGACCCCTTATGAGGATGTTCATGAATTCAATTTTACCCTCTTAAAACAGAGTACCTTTACCTACACGGAGGTTGTGATGGAAAAGCGATCCCAGATTCTCGTTTACCAGATATTTTCTGATGTTACCATGTCCTCATAATTTCTCGCTTCACAGAAGTTCCATTTACAACTGCACCCTTGTTTACATTAGGCGTGATTGGACTTCTATTTATTTATTTTGGACCCGAGTTCGTCCCCAAGAAAATTGGGATCCGTCTCGTTTGTTTGGTCGACATGTTTCTTAATGAATGTTTATATTTGCTAGATTTCTTTTTTTTTGTTTGTTCTTCTGTTTTCGAAATTTAAATATTATTTTCGTGAATGTTTGTTGGTTTACGGTGGAATGAGTATTTTCCATTTGAGGATGGCTATTGTGGAGAATTATTATTTTACGAAATATTACTACTAGTAAAATGTACTTTACATAATCTGCCTATTATGTTCCCACTCTGTCACGAGGAGGCCTCGTGACAGAGTGGGCCGTAATCCACCACGCGGGCCCAGTGCGGGTTGGTAGATGTCACATGTCTTTGAGTTTTTGGTTCTAGGACATGTCGGTTTCCTCATGATGTTTTCGTTTACCGTTTTGGTGGCCCCATGATAATTGCTCCGACTTGGTCGACGAGGTCGTGGGTTCGAACCCAGACAGGCGCTGTACATTGTGTAAATAATTTCATCACCGCTGTTCTCAAATGTACTATATTTTATGCAAAATATAAAGGCAAATTGCCAGCAAATAACTTTAGTCCAATCTCAACTAATTTCTCATGACATTTCAAATCACAATGATAAACTTCAAACCAAAGTTCCTCCTAAAATTATTTATCAAACCTTAAGTTATAATTGAAAATTACTTATTTACTAACTTATTAAGTATTCATTACACCATTTACCAAGAAGGGCCGACAGAGACCCAATCAGACCGGTTGAAGTCCGTTTCTAGTAAATTCACTATTCTCCACAATTCGGCTGAACAAAACGTCAGGCGTCGGGTAACCGCGGTCGAAGCTGGTACTGCTGTGGAGGCTTGATTTGAATGTTGCTGGATATGGTAAGGAATTACACATTTATGTATAAAATCGTAGCGAAGTCAAAACTGATCATTAGTAATAAGTGTTCCATATATTACTAACTAGCTGCGCCCCGCGGTTTCACCCGCGTAAGTCTCGATCCCGTGGGAATATCAGGATGAAAAGTATCCTATGTGTCTATCTAGGTTATAAAATATCTGTTTGCCAAATTTCATCCAAATCCTTTCAGCCGTTTTTGCGTGATTGAGTAACAAACATCCGAACATACAAACTTTCACATTTCTAATATTACTCGTAGTAGGATAGTAGGATTAGTAGGATGGGTTTAATTTTGGATTGAGTTTTATTTAAGTTTAACGCGTAAGTTGTGGAAAGATCTTGATTTTACTTTAGCAGCAGTTTTATGAGTTCTAAGATAATTATTCCCTTTTCAAAGGGTCTTGAGAATCTTGAAGAGTTGAAATATAAATAATTATATTAAGGTTAGGTTAGGTCTTTTTCTTCTTTGCGTGTCGATAGCAATCTAAATTGAGTATACACACCCGCATTTTGCCTTTGGGGCGAGTATTTTGCTGTTAACCAGGACTTCGGGCTACTATTGACAAATTCTCAATGAAACACCCAATAGCAGCTTCAAGAATGGAACCCATGACTGTCATGGAACTCGTTTCAGCTGGCGCGCTTCTACGCACACAAGACCAATGAAGGCAGACAAACATAGAAGTTTATCGATAAAAAAAATTGTATGCCACATCTAGCAGTTCCTAAACACTAAATGCATGTGATTCATGTTCATCAGTCTGCTTCAGTTGAAACAGAGCAATCTGCAATCTTACTTAGATCGTAACTCGATACTAGATGTTAAGAACGCTGAGTTTACATGAAACGGTTAGATTTTAGCATTAATTTATTTGGTTTAGTTTCGCCCCGTTTGACGCGATTTGCAGAATTTTGTTTTAGTTTCGTAAACTGATTTACCAACAAAATTTTCGCTAAATTCCTCGAATAATGTACCGGTAAACAATTTCTTGTAATTATTTTGGAAGAGTACGAAATATTTACAGTGGAATAAGCGTTTAGCGTAGAATACATACATACGAGTACGTCTGTTGTCTCCAGTATTATTACTACTAGTTGTAGTAGGTACATACACAATACTATGTTTAATGCACGACGCCGCGACCGCGCAGCCGCCGCGCCGCCACCGCGCTGCCACCGCGCTGCCACCGCGCCGCCACCGCGCCGCCTCCGCGCCGCCACCGCGCCGCCACTGCTCGGACGCCGCGCCGTTCCGCTTGATTAATTAAAGTATTATAAAGCGCGTGCACTTTTGCAAGCAGCCGGCGATCAAGCGGAACGGTGCGGCGTATGAGCGGTGGAGGCGCGGCGGCGGCGGCGGCGCGGTCGCGGCGTCGATTCGCAGAGCACTTACACTGAACATACTACTCACTGGGTAACTAATAATAAAGTAGGTATTCAATACCTATGTACTTCTCGCTGCCCCGTTGGTCTCGTGGTCGTAAGCGCGACTGCTGAGCCCACGCTCATGTCTTGTGTTCGATTCCCGAGTCGAGCAAAGTGTTATTGGTTTTTTCCATTAGGAATTTCGTTGGAACAGCCCGGAGTTTGGAAGTTGGCGGTGTGATACCCCCGTGCCTTGGAAAGCACGTTAAGCCGTTGGTCCTGTGTCTGATCTCTCTCCGGTCGTGTCGGATTGCCGTCCCATCGGACTATGAGACAAGGCGTGATGTTATTTTATATAAATCTACAAAAGAAGAAACTTGTAGTATCGATCGTTACCATGTTCCTTGCAAATTCAACTCAACACAATCAATTATCTAACATTTTATTCCTTTGAAAGCAAACATTTCCTGCATCACTAGTTTCAACATGTAACAAATAAACGCGTTAGGCTCTATTCACACGCAGCGGACAACTGCTTAACAACACTCTTTTATGGTGAAACTAATTATTTATTTTATTGTGAAAATCGCTAACTGACTAAGAGCTTATTTCACCAACGAAACTGAACGCGTTCAGCACATCTAAACCATGTTATTGAACGCGGTTTAGATGTGCTGGGGTAGTATTATGAAATATTAACGCCATCATTATTCCACTTCAAAAACGGGATGGTGCTATTGGCCTTGTCTAGCTCCCTTTCTCTCCCACACTGGAAAACTGGTGGCATTAATACTTCATAATACGGCACCTGAACGCGTTCCTTAACACACACAGCTAAGCTGTCAGTGTCCAAATTGTTAAGGAATATTGACACTGACATCTCTTGAACGCGGTTTACAAGTGCTGATCGGCATCAGTTTATTTGTGAAATCCGTAACAAGGCGACCAAATCAAAATAGTAAACGAGATTTAAAGTGAAGTGAAGTCAATTAGTGATTAAAATTGGTGAAATTAGTGAAATTAATCTTGTTATGATCAGTTCTATGTACAAGAGCTATACGTTTCGTACCGTTTTCAAGTGATGCGTTTACCAACGAACAGCATCTCAATTTTACGTATATTTAGCACATTTTCTTATATTTTTCATTAAAAAAAACTCAAGAAGCGTTTTTAAGCAGTGACTTGTCATCCGCAGCGTGTCAACCGCCAAATGTGAATCAGACCTTAGACATCCAATAATACCATACAAATTATTCCTCAAAGGTTTGAATACAAACGTTTCCTTTTCTGCCTTTTCGTTTGAAATTCTAGTTATTCTTTTGCGGTTCTACCATAATAGAACAAGGAGTACCCTAGCTAGTCAGAGAAAAGCGTTGTAATAAAATAATGTTTGTGGAAAACATGAAGAAAGGAATTATTGTGGCTCTTTTACGACTGCCACTGGTAGTTTATTATACACGATTTAGACAATAGACCATGTATGTATGAAAATGTATACAATATTTATTCATTAACTGCATATAGATGCAGTGAATTGATTGCCAGACATAGGTCTGGAAATGTATACATTTTATTCATCATTTATGCTTATAGCCTTGTCTCAACTATGTTGGAATCGGCTTCCAATCTAACCGATGCAGCTGAATACCTGTATTTTACATGGGCTGAATGCCTATCTGACCTCCACAAGCCAGTTACCGAGTAATAGGTACGATACCCCTTGATAGGTTGTCAGACATTCGGACTTCTGACTACCCGTAACGACTGTCAAAGATCTACGAGTACTATAAATAACAGCTGGGACCAAAGGCTTAACATGCTTTCCCAGGGAGAGTTCTCGATATCTAATGGATGGTCACCCATCCACGGACTGACCTCGACAAGCGTAGCTTAACCTTCGATCGATCCGTGTGGCTTTTATTATTTAGCCACGAGCCCCCCGTAAATGTATACATTTTATGTCTGTGTATGACGGGTGTAAAAATACACTTTACGAAGCCGAAAGTGACTTGTTATTCCCATTATTGTGATCATTTTTTTGTTCTGAACCATACCTGGGAACCTTCTGGTTACGGAGATATTGAACGTCAAAGTTCCAAATTTTTCAGAAGTTTTTAAAAGAAAAAGAGTTTTAAATGTTATAACTTAATTTTAACAAACCCCACAAACCCTGAACCGTTGCATGCATCCATAAACACAATGTTTTGCGTGCGTTACGTTGCGCACTACCGTAAACAGCGATTTTTCACACCAAAAATAAAAATTGTTTCCCAGCAATTATTTTTGTGCTATGTTACTACTTAATTTGATGTACAGAATGCGTAGTTGACGGCTATGTGATGGGGCTTATTATGAAGTGGAATAGTTTATTATTAACTAAGTACTGAATAATTACTTTAAGACTGGATTAACTTAAGCAATTGTTAAGTTGATACGTGGTTCGTATTCTATTGTCGCCTAAAACAAAATTAATTATTAAAGGAGCGTTCTCGTGTAACGATATTAGGGTTCTGTGCTCGAAGGCTGCCAAACGGAATCCTAGTAAATACTAAGCCTCCGCTGTCCGTCCTTCTGCCTGTCTGTCAGCGGGCTGTATATTTCATGAATCGTAATAGGTAGATAGTTGAAATTTTCACAGATTGTGTATTTATATGAGAAATAAATGATTTATTTTATTATATTGCCGCTGAAAATCACTCACACACACAGAACATACTGATGGTTTTAATACCATCCTGCGAAAAAGGATTGCGTCCTTGATGTGCAGAGTGTATTCGTCAACGGCATACCAAAAGTCATTAATGATAACTAAGCCATGTTGCAACATTATGGCGCATTGGGTGCATGTATGTACATGTAGGCATGTACCCGGTGCGTCAGGTGAGTGCAACTAATTTTTGTTTTGTATCACATGTATTACTAACATAGTTTTTAAGTAGCGTGTATTACTAACATCGTATGGATCGAGAACCCTTCGTGTGAGCCCGACTCGCACTTGGCCGGTGTTTTTAAGTATACCTACTTCAAATGTTCTCCTTGTCTTACCAACTGCTGTATGTACAGGGTGTAAAAAGACTCATCACGAAGCCGTCATCTTCGCATTCTGTTCATCACAATAAATTACTATGTGTAAAAATAATTGCAGGGAAACAACTTTTATTTTTGGTGTGAAAACTCGCCGTGTATGGTAGTGTGCAATATAATGCACGCAAAACATTTTGCTTATGGGTGTAACGGTACATGGATCGTCGTTGTATTTAAAGTTAAGTTATAACATTTAAAACTGGTTTTCGAGGAAAAAGTAGAAAAAGTCAGATCTTCCACCTTCAATAGATATCTCCGTAACCAGAAGGTTCCCAGGTATAGCAAAAAAAAAAATTACAATCACGCGAAGTATAATTGACTCTCGGCTTCGTTTACGCGGATTCCTTCACCCGTTATAGATCTGAGAGAGAGAAGATCATTGGCCAAAATCTGTTTGGATTTATAACCATTAGCTAAGTAATTACTCTGGCGTCCTATAATACACAATTTATAGTCAGCTCAACTGCCTTAGGTAATAAGGATTTAAACCGAACAGGCAGCCAAATTCTAAAACGACGTAGAACTTTCAAAACTTTTCCTCATCAATAGTCCTTCATCAAAAACTTGCACATTACACTTTTCAAGTAAAACATCTATTACGACATTAAAATGATATCTCTTTTGGTTCAGCAACGAAGTAATCAAGCGAAATGAGCTTATAAGATGAAATTTGGCTTCCGTCCAAACTTCCGCAACCGCGGAGGCTCTCGGGCCCATGTTTTTATTTAAACTCCCCTGCACGTTACTCCTCTGTACGCTACACTCCTCTATACTAAACTCCGTTGTACGTTTTAGAGAATTTCAGACCAAAGCTCGTAAATTGTAAAGTTCTGTTTCAATTTTCGTACAGGTTTTTTTGTGGAATCCCAAAGGCTAAGGACAAAAATAGGAATACCACTGTAATTTAGCATGGGTGTACAAATTAATCACGCCGACGCGACGAAGTGGTACAATAAAAGAATGAAAAAAATTTTTTTTTCGTTTATCCCATGGTGCGGGTTGTCGCTGGTAAGTTCGTTCAAAAATATTATGAGGGTGTGAAACCCATTTTTGGATTCTGGGATCCGTTCGCAAAATATTAAGCTTTGAAGTGCAAATTTTTGTTAGAGTCATGAGTTTTTAATTTTTGGGGATAATCGGCTTTTCTAAATTTAACTTTTGTTTTGTAATGTAGGTTTAATTAATGTTTTTGATCAAATAAGTGATCGAAAAAGCTCTTTTATCCAATAGGGCTTATATTTTGTTCCTAATCTTGCGCTGCGTGACGGTCCGACATTCCACTGTAACTGTTTCCCCCTTCTTAGAATAAAAATCATGAATAAGATAGTTTGTAACGCTTAATATACTAGGAAATTCTTAATTCGATACCTTCCTCAAGTACCGTCATCTTCAGAGGATTACCTCCATTGTAACACAGGGATTAAAAAAGGCACATTATGTAATCCCCAAAAAGGCAGCCATCTCCACTCTTATTAACTTTAGATTGCAATAAACTAAAGTGCGCTATACTTTTATAGCAGAATTAAGAGACGTTACGTAGTATCTAAATACATTGTTAAACCTTACACCAGAAACAAAGGAAACAGAGCTTAATGGGGTGAACAATAAGGGTGGTGTAGACAGCAAAATATCAAGCTGAGGCTTCGTGTTTATGGAATGGTTTAGTAGGGAAATATCCCTTTTTTATGAGCTAAGAATGGCAAAGCTTATGTATGCTTATATTAATATTGTTTATTCAGCCGTAAGCCGGTCTCATCTTTGCTGGGGGACTAGTTACTTTGTATGTTAACAGCAAAGCCTATTCTGTGTCGAGCGAAGGCTTACGACGATCTAGACTTGCGCGGGATTCTTACGTTTAAGAAATACGGCACTAACTGCCGTTCGAGGGAGTTTTGTGAACGCATAAAAGAAATATTATATTGTTTTTTGTAAGCAGTGCTGCCAAAAGATATAGTAATGAAATTAGTTTTTGTGTGTATTCGGGTTGTTGCTAGGTTTTGCTTTGTTGGTTGAAATTTTTGTATGATTTTGATTTGTAACCTAGCCGACGGCAGGCGTTATAAACCGGTAAGTATAACAACTATTCGAATCTAACAATAGAAATGTATTTCTGATCTTTCAGTTAAAGTTGTTGACTCTCGAGTCTTCTTCTTCTTTTCGTATGATTAGTGACTAACCTGGTGTCAGAGTTTAAAAGCCGCCCATGAGCCTTACTTGGCTTCTTCAAATGCCGTCAAGAAATATCTATATGGTACTCTCAAGTTATATTTGATACACGCTATCTTTTGAGCCAAGACTATCAAATGAATTGGAGCATAACATAACATCACGCTTGTAACCCCTGAAGGGTTAGCCAAAAGGGTACCTGTAGTAGGTACACCCTCATTTTGCCAGTTATATTTGCTTAAGTCCCATGCAATAGAGGACGAGACTATGGCCATCAACCGGAGACAAATCCAGACTCCGGGCTGCTACTGAGAAATTCCTGATAGAAAAACCCAATAACACTTTTCCCGACACGGGAATCTGCTGTAGCGCTTGCGAATTGGACCAACAAGGCTGTCAAATTGAATTGAAGTGATTGTGAAAATTATTACACAAATCTTTTATACACACATGTACATAAACTCACGCCATCTTCCCATGACCACATAGGAAGATGGCGTGAGTTTAGGTTTAGGTTTCAGGCAGAAAAAACAGAACGCCACCTGCTACGATCCTAAAAATACAATATTCAGTAACCTATTCCGCTAACTATTCTTCAAGAGTAATAAAAAACCTTGTATGAAATTGACACGTGTTTCACCTCTCAACGAGGCATCCTCATAGCGACGATTGACCAGCCGCAAACCAGAACATGACGTGTCGCCACACCGAGCGCTCTGCATCCAGCGCTTGGTGTGGCAACACGTCGCCATCGTGTGAAATGGATTTCCGCAAAGTCACGCCTGAATCAATTAACTATCTTAAATTCTTCTATCTTAAATCGGTATACGATCCTTACATACCCTATGTAAGGATCGTATCGATTTTGCCTCGTTTACGTTCATACATCTGGTCACACACGTGCGCCGGGAGTACTACGCACCTGACCTTTGTAAAGAACATCACCAATAAGGTCACTATAATTATGTACTCCTAGGATCCTCCCCTCCCTGCGTTTCCACTCACATCGGCCTTGGTTATCGCCTTTAATAAGAATTCATCCTCTCAACATGACCAAACCATCTATGCATACTCTACTAATCTTCTATCTTTACAGAATAATAATGCTATCTAAAAAAAAAAACGGGGCAGTCTTTGGGAACTGCCGATAGAAGTGAAAACTAAGCAACAATACGTAACCTCAACGTCATTCAAACGGTAGACGGTAGATGGCGCTAAAAACATTTCTTCAAGCGTGACGGTGACGATGACGTGAGTTCTAAGATTTTTGTTCACCGAAAATGTGCTCAGCGCACCTAAAGAAGTTTTCACTTCAAATATCTTTATTGATACATAAACCTTTAGCATTGTTTAACACTAGGATACATTACTTGGTTAACTAAGAGTCATACGGTTATGGTAAACCCTTAGTCCTAAACTAGGTGATCCTGTGACTTAGGAGTCAGTGTTCTGCTGTCACTGTGATACCAAAAACCTTTGTTGTGTACTAACATTACAAAAAATAGCCATTTATGTTGTAGTACAAACGATCTTTGAATTTTCTTTTCCTTTCCATCAAAACCACAACCTTATGATATTTACACGTTTTGCTCCTTAACTGTCTACAGTACAGTATTTCTACAGAAAGTGCAACAAAGCTTCATTAAACAAAATGACTGTCGGTATCTAAACGAACAATTGCTCCTTTTTACGGCTCCTACTTAGTCGCTGGTTATATTGTTGCCCATAGTTTACGGTTTAAAACCACAGAGGGAACAATTACCGAAGGTTCATTTCTAAAATGCCAAAATTTTACCATTCGTCCTCTAAATTCTGATCGAATACATCTAAGCCATTTAATTTATTACCTATAGGTAGTTTAGAGTACTATAATTACAAAGTAATAATGTTTACAAACAAAGCGCGAGAGTGCTTACCATTACAATGTAAGTGGTACTTCCGACTTGGTGCAAGTATATAACTTTTTTGTTCTTACAATTTTACTAGAACCCAGTACGTAAGCCGAAAGACGTCCATTGCTGGACATAGGCCTCCCCCAAGCACCGCCACTTCAACGGGTTCTGTGCTTCTCGCATCCAGCGGGTTCCTGCGGCATTCGACAGGTCATCGGTCCACCTTGTGGTGCCTTCCAACGCTACGTCTTCCGGTACACAGTCGCCACTCCAGAACCTTTCGACCCCATCGGCCATCTGTTCTGCGAGCAATGTGCTGCCACTTAAGTTTGGCAATACTTCGGGCTATGTCGGTTACTTTGGTTCTCCTACGGATCTCTTAATTTCTGATTCGATCACGTAGGGAAACTCTGATTCTCTCTCCATTGCCTTTTGGGTGACTTTCAGCTTTCTAATGAGGCCCATTGTGAGCGACCACGTTTCAGTGACATAGGTCATCACTGTACGACTATTCTGTAAAATTCAAACAACAACTCGCATCTCACATCGCTATTCACTCTCACTTCGCATAAGGTTCAAAATGTGTTCGAGTTCGAGTGCGAAGTGAGCGTCGAAATGACGTAGGAATTACCTTACTGAATGCCACTTCTTACGACATCTCATACTTTATCTGGCAAAATCTCATGGTCAATTAAGTTCAACTCGCACACACGCTCGCAAGAGTAGCGCTAGTGTATCAACCAAGTTTTTTGAATGCCAATAAAGAAACTCACAGTGGATTCAGATTCGAAGTTGAGAATGAGGTCTTACAGAATCACACCCCTGGCAACACACACTGGTTAGAAACTTTTGTCTTGAGACACTGTGGTATATGAGACTAAAGTGTTTATGTAGTGGTTTTTCTGCATTACTTTTCTTATTCGAATCTTGTTATTGGTGCGTTCGCCAGTTATGAAGAAGGTGTATGTAGCTTAAAACACAGAGGCTTAATGAGGACAATTGTGTTATTAATTTTAGTAGGCATTTCAGTTTACAGTTTCAGACGTATCTTGTGGCGGGTCGAGGGTATATTAATGAGTTTTAAGGATTTTACAGCGTAGGTACTTTATTTAGCTGTTTTAATGATTCTAGCCTGCTGAAGTCTAATTAGCGACTGGATAATTATGTACGTTCTTTTGCAGAATTGACTTCATTGGTTTGGTGGGCTGAATCGATTTCATTGGTTTGGTTGGGAAGAGCTCGTGGCTAAGTAATAACAGCCGCACGGGTCGCTCCATCAGGTTAAGCTACGCTTGCCGGGGTTGGTGCGTGGATGGGAGACCATCTTTACATATCGAGACTCCTCCGTGCTTCGGAAAGCACGTTAAGCCGTTGGTCCCGGCTGTCATTCGTGGACCTTAGACAGTCGTAACGGGTCGTCAGAAGCCCGAAAGTCTGACAACCAGTCTTACGAAAAGGTATCGTATTACCCAGTCACTGGGTTGTGGAGGTCAGATAGGCAGTCGCTTCATGTAAAATACTGGTATACAGCTGCATCCGGTTAGACTGGAAGCTGACCCCAATATAGTTGGGAAAAGGAAAAGGACTTCATTGGTTTGGTCAGTTACGTGAATTCCTACATAGCCTTATCTTCGAGTATCCTGAGCCTGTTGTCAGGACGGTGGGACTCGGTGGTGTTGGAGAAGTGGATGTACCTGCTTACCAGTTCGTCACCGTTTATTAATGCTCGGTTCCTATAAACATCAACGACTCGTTTTTGTTACCAAAGGTTTTTTTAATTGCCTAACTGGGCAAATAAATAGATTCGTAAGGTATTTTACCTGTGATAGCTACTTCCATATGGGAGGGTCTACTATTCAAAGCTATGAGGTCTTTGCTTCAATATTGGTTAAGATACAAAAGTCTTAATTTTAACCAATAATGGTCCATAAATTACCGGAATCGACCATTTGTGATTAAGTGTACACACTTAATCACAAATGGCCGATTCAGCACCACACATCACACCGATACATCGCACCTGCACAGATATAATAAATTGACTTTAGTCATTATTACTAACACCTTTTATATTTTTATTTTGTGTGTTCTACTAAAAACCCTACTAACGCTAGATTTGTAAAAAAAAATATGGACTGTTACTATATACCTGTGTCTGAAATAACATTAAATTAAATTAAATTAGAGTGGCAACATGCTATTTTATTTGAGAAGGAACTACCTTTACCAATAAAGATTTCGTTTCAGTTAGTTACAGCTTAGAACTGGGGCCGTGTTATGAAGATGTCAGTATGATACTAATCTAAAAGTGAGATGGTGCTATTGTTCATTTATCGTTCCGTCTTTCTCTAGCACTCAAATCATGATGGCATTAAAACGTCATAATTATGGCACCTAAAATATTTTTTTATTTAAAAGTTAGTTTCCTACTATCCTACTAATATTATAAATCCTACTAATATTATAAATGTGAAAGTTTGTGTGTTTGTGTGTTTTTGTGTGTTTGGATGTTTGTTACTCAATCACGCAAAAACGGCTGAACGGATTTGGATGAAATTTGGCAAACAGTTAGTTAACAACCTGGATTAACACATAGGATACTTTTTATCCCGATATTCCCACCGGATCGAGACTTACGCGGGTAAAACCGCGGGGCGCAGCTAGTACTACATAACTAGGTATCAAAACTTAGTTTTACTAAACCTAGACTAGTATATCTAGTTAGAAAGTTTCAATAACCTCCGTTGGGCTAGAAACCGTAAACCGACAACAATATAGGAAACGAACGTACCCATGTCTAAGTGTGCATCGTAAAACGGAGTAACTGTTCGGAGCGCACTGGTATGTTATATGGTCGAATACATTGTATTTGAGATACAAATCTATGATTCGAATTGAAATAGGGAAGATGTTATGTGCAGCTGTGAACTGGTACCAGGGGACCAAGTCTACAAATTTAGAAATATGTCAGTGTTCTCACAATGATGAGTTTTTGACCGATTTCGTATGGCTAATCTGTCAAAAACTCATCATTGTGAGACCATTGACACGTTTGTAAATTAGTAGACTTGGCCCCCGGATATGAAGGTGGTGAACTTATCTTGTGAAAAGCGAGATTTCATATTCATATTCATTTATTTGAAGAATCTAAAACCAAAGCATTTATCTAAATAAACTGATATTAGATTTGATATTTTGTATGTTCGTTTGTTACGCTTTGACACTAAAACGGCTGAACGCATTTTGATGAAACTTATTAAATTTGTATCCTGGTCTGCAGACGAAGTCGCAGGCAACAGTTAGATATATTTGCACCACTTTAGACGCGGCGGAGGACTTTGTTTTATGATATGTAAGGATGCTGTTTATTTATTTAATACTTTAAGCACATAAATGTACAGAGGCGGACTTAATGCCATAGGCATTTTCTACCAGTCAAACTTTGGGTGATGCAGAGACAAACAGTGGTAGGTGCAATAGTGAAAATTGTTGAATAAATATAATTTAAATACGTTAATCTATAAAATATATATATATATGCTGTTATTTGTCGTACATCCATTGTTTTATTAATTTCAATACTTTCAATTCGTTTTCTAATTCTAAATACTGCTGATTGAATAGCCCGCGCCCGCGTCCCTTCGTTTGTCATAGATCTATATAGTCTACGGGCGTGTGTCGAGTGGGTCGGATTTTATATACAAAAATAGGGCAGGTTTTATGAACTTTTCTATATTTTATTAAATTCAAAATGAACAAGCATTAAAGAATTTCTTCAAAATATTTGACACTAACAGCCAGACGTTATTTGGAAAATGAACACAACTTTCTCCAATAGTCATGAAAATAAAGTGACAATTTTATTACCTTATTCATATAAAACATTTAAAATCTAGTCACACGCCGTTTTTTTCAACGAATCACCAAAATATACAAAAAAATAAAGTTTCCATTATTTTAAATTCGAAAATGGAATGATACCTTTATGAAAAAAAGTTCAAGCCAATGAAAATAAGAATAGACATAATTCTTGTAAAGTTATCTATAGTCTTATTTTCATTGGCTTGAACGTTATGCCCGTCCTAAGCGGTTGTTGAACCGTAACTTTTTTATTATTGGTGTAAATGCATTGGCTTTTCGCATAAAGCCCGAGTATTCGAATAGAACAAATGGATTGTGTGAAATTATTCGAGTGGGTGAAAAGATTTTGCATTTTTGGGATTTCATTTCATTAAAATGATGTTATTGCTTTGTTAGTCTGGTGGACGTAAGCACTAGTGCTGAGCATGAGGTCTTGGGTTCGATTCCCGGGTCGGGCAAAGTATTATTGGGTTTTTCTATCTGAGATTTCTCAGTAACAGCCCGGACTCTGGAGTTGTGCCCGGTCAATGGCAATAGGATCGACCCCTTTTACATGGGATTTAAACATAACTGGCGATAATGTGGGTGTACCTCTGCCGATTCTTTCGGGAAAACAAGGCGTGTTGATAAAATGATCCGCTAAGTGTTTTTTCGTAATCGAATGTAAACTGGAGGGAATCCCTTGTAGTTACAGGCTTTAGAGATAACTGATAGTGTTCAGTACAATTGAGTAGGTATATTTTCATTGAAAAAGTTTCCAAAAAGACAAATATTATTTACCAAGGTTTTTTTTTTACCCGACTGCTGTGAACCCAAAAAAGGAGGGCTATGTGTTTGACCCGTATGTATGTATATCCGTCCATATTTTCCATTGTAACTACTAAACGGCTGAACAGATTTTGTTGAATAATATGTCGTTAGATTCGTTTTTATTGCGCGAGTGTCACTGGGTACCTATATTGAAATAAAATAAAAACGAAATGGCGGATTTTTGGCACCTAAATGTATGTTGTAATGTAATGTATGTATAAATCAATATCCTGTTTAATGTAGGTATTTTGTTTTGTTCCATAAATTATAATGTTTGTTTTTCTCTTTTCAGTCATAAAATAATGTTTTTGCAGTCGAGTTTTTTCGATTTTTTTTGTACATTTTTCTTTTGTTTTTTTTTTAAATCTCTTCTCGAGATGCACTTAGTTATTCTCGACTATTACATTTGAGAACTTTGGAACCGACTTATAAAATACGATAAGTCATGCTGATAAAAGTTATGACCAGTGACTATAACCATTTTACTGGGTTTACGGTTTTTAGTGACCATTATACTGACCTAGTACGAGCATCTTCATGCCACATCAGTATATTACGACTGTGGGTAGTTGCCAAGAGCCATACAACTATACCTAAGTGGTGCATAAATAATACCTACTATACTATACGTAACGAGAAAACTTGTTTCTCTGGCAAGTTATCTCAAAGCATTTGTTTTAATTAAACCAATTACATACATTTTTGAAACGTCGAGGGAACGGTCAGGCTGATAAAAAGGTAAATAGTTTTTTATTTGGAACAAAAACAAATTGCTATAATTAAGGTCCTATCCTACCTCAAATTATATCTCACTCGCACCATACTACTCGCGGCTAAGTGAGAGCGAAACGGAGTCGGGTGCTGGCGGCTCTCAAACCTCGAATAGTTTAGGTAATTGTTTTTTACGGCGAAAATTAAGGTAAATTAAAAAAAAAAAACATAAGACCTGCTTTATAGTTAGTTCAGTTATTATGCATAGGTTCATGGTCTAATTTGAAGTATTTCTTTAATACCAACGGTTTATAGTTCGGTTTAGAGGTAACTTTGGATTTTTTCCTATCGAGAAATTTTATGTAATTAATCGTATTTTCGCCAAACATAGGACCTAGCATCAATCCTCAACTTTAACATAATTATATTATTTCAAAACTAATGCTGTAGTATTTTTGGCATAACGGAGGATCATGCTAAGCAATTTGAGGTAGGGTACGGCCTTACTATGATAACGATGATAGCTGAAAAAGTAAAAATGTGTCGCAGCTATCAACCCAAGCCAGCCATCAAGCCCATTTTACAGAAATAAACACATTGTCCCAGAGTTATCTGTGGTATGGTTACAGTTTAGCTGACTTTAGTATAATAAAACTCGTAAACATGCAAACAGAAAATAAAATAGAAATAAAAGATATGCAAACTTTGTATGTTGGAAGGTGAGGTGCAGTGTGGAGTGCTGGTGTAAGTGAGGGTGAGCGTGAGTGAGCGAGAAAGATGAAGCTAGTTGCCCATTCCAAAGCGTAGTAGGTTCCTATGGAGAAGAACGAGCAAGGAACTCCACGGATACTGTTTTAAATCAAAATATTGTTACAGAATCTGTTTTAGATTAGCCTGTGAACTGCTGAAGGCCTTTCAATCTCCCTCTTTTATATCAGCACGAATTTGGGAATAGGTCCTGCCCTATAAAAATAGTAGCCAGTCAGCAAGATAAAACTGGGTCTGAGCATTGATCACTACATTTACTACTGCATGTTGGTGATTTCACACCGTAATCCAGGGTTTTTCAAGACGTTTTTATTTACTGGTGTTTGTTTTAATTAAAATATACCATAGTAAAAGATAACCACCCACTATTAGGTAGGAATGTGCAAGGAGAGGTATTCCACGTTAGCTGCGCAGCTCATTTGTTTGCTAACCATGCATTCGTGCGTAGCGTACGTTGCAGTTGACGATCTCACTTACATTTTCCAACAAAACGAGGCAGTGCACTTGCGCAGCTAAGCCGTAGGGTACTGTGGAGTGGCGGGTTTAAACCCTAGATGCAGAAAAAAAGTCTTTAAAAATGCCCTCTAAACTCCGATCCAGCCCTAATTTTAATGCTTTCATAATATCAACACTCTTCACCATAAACGGCATAAATTCTCTTAAAAGACGAAGAACCCATTATCTCGTATATTTCTATAATACTCGAGTTCGTCGCCTCGCAATCCGCTTAGGAGTACAAATATCATTGTACTGAGAACATATCGCGCTCTCGATTTATAATGTCATACTAAAGATGCTTCTTGAATTATAATGAGAGACTAGTCGTTGTTTGCGGATTTGTTTGTGAAAGGGTTTGATTTTAAAGGGACTGTTTGTAAAAAAAAAAATCATTTGAAAGCGTTTTTTTCATTACGTTTTTCAGCGTTTTGACTTTTGAACATTAAGCGGAAGTATACGACCTCTTTCTGTCACAAAGCAGGATTGCTATGATTTGATTTGAATGGTATAGGTGCAGGTGAGATTAAAGTAATTTCAGTGCTCGGTGTAGCAACACGTCGTGCTCTGGTTTGCGACTGGTCAATCGTCATCCTGAGGACGCCTCGTTGAAAGGTGAAACACGTGTCGATTACTTACAGGATTTTTTATGACTCTTGCAGAATAGTTACTAAATATAATCTACGTCTATTGTATTTTATAAAGGATTTTCGCAAAGTCACACCTGAATTAATTACTTAACTAAAATAAAAAGGGACAAATTATGGGTCTTATGAACTTTGAATCTTATAGTGGCACCACACAATAAATTTTGGTTTCAGGTTTGTATAGTTCGGTTGTAACCACATTCCATCAAGTCGTTTGCAGGTTTTATACTCAAACATCAATAAAAAGTTAAAAATATCTCCAACAATATTTTTCAATAAATAGACAAATCAAATACTATTTCGTTTTATTAAACATGGATTCCACATAATAATATCACCAACAATGTCAGACTTGAAATAAAAGCAGACGATAAAATATAAATTTTATATTTCTTTATTTTCTGTACAATGTAATACTAAAACGTATACATTTGATATTGTTTTATATCATTCGGTAAGTTAACAGAGCGTTTAAAAGATAGAATTACCATAGACTTTGGGAAAGTCAAATGTATAGAGTAACATAGCCCGTGAAGTGTATGAGATATTGTTTTTATTCGTAGATAACGTCCAAATGACTGAACAGCCCCCTAAAAACAATTTTTTCTTGTGTTATGTCAGAGAAAATATACCTTCTTAATATGTAATGTTAACGTCAAGTCAAGTCGACCTATTATGTAATTTTCTAGCAAGGCCTAAATAAGGGATACGGCAGATCTGCCCAGCGCCCTAATTACGTAACACACGATCTTTCACAATCTGTTTCATTTTGACAGTTCAACAACATTCATTACTTTATTTACGTTGTTGACCAGACAAATATTTCGAACTTATGAAGCAATGGTTTAGCAAAATCCTTCAAAATGATTCAGATTATTGACCTTGTGGTACGCAGTAAGGGTGCAGGGCACAACGTACTGGTCAGATAAAATATAAGTCATCGCGCGAAACAAGACGAAAAAGATAATGATGTTTTTTATCCCTAAATAAAAATAAAATAAAATAAAATAATGATCATAGTACAGTCTGAACATGTTTAGAAACAAGTTCATTTTAAATACAAAATGTTTGAGATGCAGATTTTTTGTCCATTCGAAATCATGGTGCGTATGATTGACGGCTTCGTTTCATTTTGATTCTTGCTCTGAAGTTCCATCCAAAAAAATCAGCTTATGTATAGGCACATCTATCTTTTTAAAGCTCTGCTGTTAAGTTTTAAGACTGGAGACACTAAATCAGAATGGTTTGGCATTTTATTACCGTATCTGATATCGAGTGAATTTTCATTGTAAGTAAAGCTAGCAGCAATCAATTATATGAATAATAAAAAAATTGATTTTACATAGCAACCAGGTAACCTAGGAACAATTTTGCAAACACCTCGTTGAAAAAATGTTTTTAAGTCTGTATAAAACAAAATACACAGTGTGTATCTCCAGTTAAAAACATAAAAATCTTTGTTACTATTCTTTGGTCTTATATATTATAATAACCTGTAATCTTACATCTAAATACATAATGGATCTAAACAAAATAATTATAAAGCAAAAGTATGGAACGTTTTGGCATTCATGATTTATATATACGATAGAAAAAATATTAAAATCATTATACCTAATTATCGTTTCAAAACAGAAAAGTAGGTAATCGAACTTCACAGAAAGGGCAAGTTCTAGCCATACAGAAAAAATATACAGGATCACATATGCAATTTGATAGCTTAATATGATCGGTCTCTTTCTAATTCTACCTAATAGTAAAAGTCAGCAATACTTTCAGTCTAGTCAGTTGTAGTTACGTATAAATTGCTCTCTATTATCGCCATATTAAGTGCGAAAAGGAAGATGTATGGCATAGAGTGTATTTTCTATCTGCCTTCTCCCTTGCTCTTTGATACAGAGAGTCAATCGAGTGACAGTTATCCAACAGTCAGCTACTTTGTTTGCTAAGCAAATTGATACTCTAGTTCACAGTTGCGACACTTCGATTCCGTAGTTAATGTTCGCTTTCGTTGTTCGTAGTTTCGAACTAGCTAGGGAAGTCATGATTAGGTACGAATTGTATGTAGCATGTTGAGTTTTCTTTGAAAACTTTAAATTAAATGATAAATTTTACTATATTGATTTCTATAAATAAAAATAAAAAACACGTTGATACGTCATAAATAACCATGTTTTTAAATTAGATGAATTTTTCATATCCGACTGAGAATAAAAAATAAAAGACTGAAACAAACTCAAAGGCTACAGACATAATCTAGGACAGGCCTTAAAAGGACCATCCAGAATAATGTCTGAGATGGTTGTTTGAGGCAACAACGATATTTAACACTTTCGCGGACAGTAAACGCCTATCTTAGACGTAATAACAATAAAACTTCAATTGTGTCTCATTCAGTGTCCGCGAAAGTGTTAAGTAATGGGTTATCATAGAGATATAATGTTACAAAGAGTACGCGTATGGCACAAATCGCTTAGTGCGTATCGTAGACAAGTGAGCTATAGATTAGTGCTGGGTAGGACATACAAGAGGCACTTCAAAGCTCTTTCCTCCTGTTTCATGTTTATTATTGTATTGTTTATATATATATATATATATATTTATATAGATAAGTATATGCTTTATGTATGTATGTATTTATTGTATATGTAAATGGTACACCACTCCACGCTTTAATCCATCCAAAGGTTGTCTGTAAAAGATCGCTTTTAGCGATAAGACCGCCCATTGTGTCACCCTATGTTAAATTTCTACATTTGTATCTGTATTTTTTATGGTGTACATAATAAAGAGTATTCTATTCTATTCTATTCAAATGTCCCATACAAAATGATTGAATGTCCCAACACCTCAAAATAACATTTTGTACTACTCCACTGTGACATACAAACGAATGAATCTCAAACTGACAAGTGATTGAGTGTGGTGAGGAACGTCGTGTTGTTCAAACCCGTGTCTACTGTTCATAGTTTGTTGCGCGCACTCTATACTATAATTATATCTCTATGCATTAGCGAAGGGTAAAATTGATTTTGATTAGCATTGGTTACAAAAAGTATGAAAAGTAGCAAGCATAAGATTTTTATTTGATAACAAATAAGTAATCAAATAAAAATCTTATGCTTGATATTGTATCAGTAAATTCCATGAGATTAGAAATACATTTTAACCAAAGCTATTAAAGTAGAGCTTCGTGTAATGTAAATGAATTATGAATTGTAGTAAAGTGTTCGAGCCAAGAAAACAATTAAGTTTGAAAGGTGCGATTAAAATATCATTATTAACTTTATGAATTCACTAGCTTCTGCTCACAACTTCGCCCGCGTGGTAGTCAACTATACCATAAAACTTAATATCCTATGGCACTCGGTAATAGTGTAGCTTTCTTTCAGTGACAGAATTTTCGAAATCAGATCAGTACTTCCAGACTTTCCTAGATCCAAATTTAAAAACTGTACCTTTTCCTATTTTTAGTGTAGATAAAGTGTTCTATCACTTGATAAATTATGCACAGAATGCTAAAACATGCCAAACTCTAATAAAATCGGTGAGATGGGACTACCAAACTATTTCAACTAAATACATAATATTATACGATATCTAATATTTATGGAAGAATTCACTAAGATATTCCACATCTTAATACCCGTATTATATAAATATGGCAGCTAAATTATTTCACATATTTAATATTAAATGTTATATTAAATTTTTGGTAGATTCTAACGCCCTTTTGTACAATCAAATTATGTTAATGATTTCGTATAATTTGACAGTTTTTAATAACTATAAATGTAGTATAAAATGTGTTTTTGTCACCAATATTATTGCGAATTAACAAATGATAACTTGACTAATAATAAGCTTGAACTGTATTATTTGTTTATTCAGGATCGTGATTTTAATAATTTATTGCTCTATAAAACATAATCATTGTATTATAAGATGATAATATTTGTGTTTAAATTGAAAGAGCATCTATTTATTCATAATTATCAATATCAATTAAATTAACATGAAGACAAACATTTCTACACAATCCTATTATAGATAAATACAATTATTTTATATACAAAATCCAAGTAAATATTTTATCACTATTACAATAATACTGAGTCATGCATACATCGCATTTATACATTTAATTTCACCTTCGAAAATGCGATTCATAAATTATAAAACTTAAATATTAAATTATGTCAAATTGTGACACCAAAAAAGAATTTTACAAAATTGAATTCAATCTTTTTCAAGAACCGAACCACTCATATTAAATTAATAAAAAAAAATTGTCATACATTTCTTAAGAACCATATATCATATTGAATCATAATTCTTAAATAATTCTGAGACACTTTACATTAGGTATAATAGAAGATGGATACTCATTCTTATGAAATTCAATAAGACACAAAAATTACATTACGTTTGTAAGGCATTGTTCAGCGTGATAAATGCGAGCGATTTATTATGCTAGATATATTATAGCGTATCATATTCTATACGAGCTCACGTACTGCGATTTAAGTTATAATATAATAATATTACGTTACTGTTACATTTTGACGATCAGCTGTCTTAGTCAGTAATATTCTTGGTACGATACCACTTTGGAATAGAGAATAGTGCTTTCCATACATAATCATTCAGTATATCATTGCCAAACAGAAAGCAGTGCCTACCATTTATATTATTCTGT
This sequence comes from Lithophane leautieri, assembly GCA_949152455.1. NCBI lineage: Eukaryota > Metazoa > Arthropoda > Insecta > Lepidoptera > Noctuidae > Lithophane > Lithophane leautieri. Next base: position 14,649,202 of record OX424477.1, on the reverse strand, counting down.
GGCTTTTCTGGTGATCGGTATTACCACGCTTGGCAAAGCAAGTTGGTGCTCGCTTTTTATTTCGGCACAGAAAAATGTATTGAGCCAGAATTATGTAAGGCAATATCTTGATAAAGAGAATTCTCTCAAAAGAGTTTCCTTTTAGAAACAAAAAAGCCTTAATAGATCAAATAATTTCAATTAAATTAATTATTTTAAAAATAATAAATTAATAAAACTCATAATCCAAATTAGAAAACTCTAACTTTACCAAGCTTTCCAACTATAAGTGGGTATTCCCAAATGCACTCAAATCCCACTATAATTTGTCTGTAAAATATATCCGTAATACTACAGTGAGCTCATGAAAAATCGCCATACGTGGGTCCTGCAAGTGCATGACGCAGTAAATTTCCTCACGATAGTAAATCTCACACGATTTATCATAATGTGCGCTATCTTAGTCATTATTCTAGTAACTCAGGCTTATCACTAGGGGTTGCTTTCACAAAATAAATATTTTGATATCATTAATTATATTTTAATTGCTTGTATATTTTTATTTTAAATACCAGAAAGGAAAATTTTAAATAAGTGGTTTGTGTCAAACAGTACTCGTAGCATGACCGCCATAGAAACGGGTTTTGTCGACGGAAGAATAGATAAAATTACAGATATCACAATCTGTCATTTTGTCTATTCGTGCTGGTTTCTTATTTTCTGTATACTTCTAAAGCCTTTACTAAACAAGCAACATTTAACTTATTTACAAAACTTTTAAATTAGAGACCTATTTTATAAATTGTTAAGTGCGTGTTTCTAATTCGTTTCTCGTAAGTTCAGTCTCCTGTATTTCATCATCACTGCGACTTGAATCTGAGTCTCCTGCAAAAAATAAAGAAAGTGTCTCTTACTATTCATCATAAAATCATAAATAGCCTTTAATTTTCCCACTGTTGGAGCATAGGCCTCCTCTCTGTGAGAGAGAGTGAGACATGTGAGAGAGTTACATCCATGTAACTCTCTCACATGTCTCACTAAAAAATCGTGAAGAAATCGGCATGTCCTCCAGGACATGCCGATTTCTTCACGATTTTTTATTCTCCGTTTTGAGAGCAGTAGTGATGAAATAAATTACACAAAGTAAAGTGCTTGCCTGGGTTCGAAACCACGACACGTTAGTCGGGGCTGTTACCACTGGGCCGCTATTATATCTGGGGGCTTAAAACGGCCACTTTGGTAGAATCATAATAGAAAATTATGAATCATCGTAAAATGTCACAAACTGACAATTCATAATATGATCTGCGTGCAATTCATATTACGAAATAATTCATCTGTTTGACAGTTTTCTATGGAGATTTGTAAAATGGTCAACAAATTATGAATTGTCTTTGTGCCAAATTAGAGGAATTGCTAATGACAGCTGAGAATTCAGAAAATTAATTGCTTTTAGAGGAATTGCTAATGTGGCTGTTTTAGCCCCCTGTGATATGTTATTAAAAACATTATACGTGACCGTCGTAACTCATATTCAATCGCTTGCACAATGTTGTACACCCACTAGCCTATTTCTCGGTAAAAATAGGTATGAAATCAAAATCAAAATCAAAAGTCATTTATTCAAACTAGGCTGAGAATCAGCACTTTTCGAACGTCAAAATTACATAAGACAGTCCCCCAAAACGCCCACCTTTCACCACTTCCTAGTGCTTTAGCTGGGAAGAAGAAGTGGCGCAACAAACTCCCCAGCAGCACAGCTGTCTGTTCAGTTAGAAACAATTGATTCTATACAAAAGTATGCAAAATCATTTACATTACGCAACATAAAATATAAATCGAATTATTAGCCATATGTCAGCTAGCACACGCCAATATACCACCCAAAAAAATAAATAAAACGACAATATATGATTTTTAACAATACAAAATAGTGATATTACTTTCGTGGAACGAGTATTTTTCACACTCTAATAAATACTAAATAATAGCGCTTTGGTAGTTATTTCAGATTTTTTATAAGCGTTTACTTTATTCTACTCAAGATACTTATTTTGGAAAATAATACAGTTTTATAAATAACGTGAAAGTCTCGAGGGGAATTTAATTTAAATTTAAATCGAATTAGAAAGTTTACAAACTATTACTTAACGTATCTTTTTAATAATTTAATTAAAACTTTGTTTGTAATTGTTTATGAAGTTTCGGTTACAAAGTATTTTACAATTAAGTAGCTTTACATTTTAAAGACTTGTTATAAATTGATGTACTTAACAGGCGTTCTCAAGTTTTTGATTCAGGTATGTTTAATTCAGTCTGTGTCCCAAATGCTATCATCATCACCATCATTGGCAGTCTTATTCCACCCACTGCTGAATATAGCCATGCTGCTTTTTGTGCCAAAAGAGATAAGAGGGAGAGGAGGGAAGATGGATAAAATTGTGTGGATAGGAGTCTTCAAGTGTCGAGTGAAAAGTTTATTTCTAGGCAACCTGGCACTATTGTCAACAGCATTGTCGCTAGGTGGGATAGTGCACAAACACAACACAAAGCACAGTCAGGAAAATTAGTTATTAAGCAAATTGAGAACCTATATCAATTTGACGTGTTGAAACCATTTCATACAACTCTCAAATAATGACGATTGTGTTTATTTGAATATGTGGACAATTTAAGTTGATCGTCAATTTGCTCAAAAATTAATTTTACTAAAAAGGGTCATAGATGAGAAGTTTGTCCTTGCTTACCATGAGGCCTTGTATCCAGAGCCAGTACAGCAAGTGGAGCATCATCAAGAACTCCTGACCACCTGGCAGCCAGGACCCTGGATCCTCTGTGACCTCTCACTACCACTGTGGGCACCACGTTGGACGAAATGGTTGATCCACCACCGTACATGGATACTCCTACATTTCTTCGTAAAATGGTGCTAAAAGGAAAATAATAAATAAAAACAATAAAAACTCCTTTTCCGTCACTCAACTTTCATGCTATTTTTGTTTTCCAACTCGATTTTAATTTTGGATCTGCAATCAAATGGCTTCTTTCTGACGTCAGCAATTTAAACTTTATAGAAACATGTATTTTTAGTTGGTGTTGTGTAGGAATAAAGTTTGTGGCTATTTAGAGCACCCCTCTTATATAAAAATAAATAGAACCGGTAAATGCCAAGACTCCAGTTATATTTACAGGCTAAGTAAAAATAATTACACGAAAAGTTTTTTTAAATGTTGCTCAATCATGCATATGCGTCTTGTCGATGGTGCGTCGTGTTACACGCGCGCCTCAAAGAGATGTCAGCACAATTAGCGGGGTCCGCTAGGACCGATGCCTGCCAGGGTTGCGCGAAAGTCCGAAAGGGATACCGGGACCTTGGCAACAGGCAAATGAAGGAACACGGGTGGGTTTTAGTCAGTAAAAGTCTGATACGCCCTTCCGCTCCGCCCAGAGCGGGAGAAGTCATTCGATGATTACCGACCATCAAAAAAAAAAAGGTGGAAGTCCCTGGGTAGCCCGCAAAATTCAATTTTACTTACGTTTTTTGCTATTTTCAAGCCGGTATCAGGTTGTATGTAGATCAAATTATGATTCGCGACAGTACAAAATGTGTATAGAATTATCCTTACTAATATTATAAATGAGAAAGTGAGTTTATTATTTGTTACCTACGCTTTCATGCTAAAATGGCTTAACAAATTTGGATGATATTTGGATTTTGACCTAGAGAAGGACATTTATACTTTTCATCCTAGATCGCAGACGAAGTCGCGGGCAATAGCTAGTAATACATAATCATCTATACAACTGTCAAAGTTAGAATTGACCTCAAATGTCATGATTTCATAAAATGGTCATTCAATATTGTAATTTGAACTGAGAAAGAAAGAAAGAAAGAAAAATGCGTTTATTGGCATTGTAGCAGAAAAATACACCTTCAAACTATAAAAACAGAAAACAACCATTAGAATGCCAAAAGGGCCTCAGCTCAGCATAATGTCAGATGGAAACACAAAGTGTACCGCCTGACTCTAATTTTCAGCTGCAACCCACGAGTGTCATACGCTAGAATATTATGAGAGAGAGAGTTGAGAGTTGTATCATTATTGTTATAGCGTGTGTTACGGTCACGAATCTTATTTTGATCACCATACAACCTGAAACTGATCTGCAAATTGCAAAAAACGTAAGAAAATTTTAATGTAGCGGGCGACTTTAACGCTTCCCCCTTATGAGGAAATAGGGTCGGTCTTTTTCTCCATACAAAAAGTCTAATTCGAGGTTCGGCTCTCGTGTATTTCCTCCCCAATATTAAACGAATTTGAAAAATATTTTATAAATTGAATAAGAAGGATATTTACTATGCCCCTATTTTTTTATTTTTTTTTATTTCTAGCAACAGGACTCATAGCGTAAGTAAAAAACTCATAAAATTTCATTACGCAAAATAATTAAAATGTTTTTGTTTTTTCATTTATAGTTACCAAATTTATACAATAGGCCTCTGATGACAGCGGTCTAAACAGGCAATTTTGAGCATTTTCTGAGGGTTTTAGTGCTTCTACAGACATTGTATCATCAAAACGGAAAACACGGGCACAGTAAATATCCTTCTTATTCAATTTATATAATATCTTCCAAATGGTTCGATATTGGAGGAAGAAATAGACGAGAGCCGAACCTCGAATTATTACTTTTTGTATGGAGAAAAAGACCGATCCTATTTCCTCTTAACGGATTTGAATGAGGTGTTGGCGTAAAAAAATACAATGTTTCGGATAAACAGAAAATGATAATTTTTGTCCTGATACAATCATGTAGTTATTCTCCTAGCAAATGAGTGAAACCTTAGCAATACCAATCATAAACTAAAAAGATATCTCACCTCTGCTCCGGATCTCCCGGTCTACTCTTTTTCTTGCACATGACTATCATTGCGACACACAGTGTAGTCAGGATAGTCAGAAGAACCAGAGATAGTGCAGCTCCAACCAGTAGAGCAACACTATTGTCTGAGGGTTGTGGTTGAGGCGGAGGCGCTGGTGTCATCGTTTGAAGAGAACCTGGTGATAATGATGATGATTATGAAATCACATATTTCAATATGGTTAAAAATGTGTTAACGCTTCGAAAAAAGTCCCTATTCCAGGTCCTGTGAGTCACGATCAGGTTTAATTAATAATTATAATTATAATAAGTTCATTCTACAAAAAGTAACAATTTAATGTGACATATTGGGTAAGCCACAAACTAAGCGTCGCTTATATCTTGTGGCCCTGGAGTGCGATTTTTCCAAAGTTATAAAGGTTACATTACAGTTTGAGGATTTAAGATAAAGAAAAACATTCTAAATATAAACAGGGAAATACCACGAATTCAAACTTAAAGCATTTATTTCAATTCAACCATTTAAAGGCATTTTTGAAATAACAATTATCATGAAATTACTAATATCTTCCTTTCAGCATTTGGGTTTCAAAAACAATGCTTTTGGGTTGGCTTAGAAAACAGGTTCAATCTCGTTTTTTGAACCATCTAACGATCAAGTCGACCTGCCTAGCCTTTTCCCAACTATGTTGTGGTCGGCTTCCAGTCTAACCGGATGCAGCTGAATACCAGTATTTTACATGGTGCGACTGCCTATCTGATCTCCACAACCCAGTTACTGCGCAATACGATACCCCTTGGTAAGACTGCTTGTCAGACTTTCGGGCTTCTGACGACCCGTAACGACTGTAAAAGATCCAGGAATGACAGCCGGGACCAACGGCTTAACGTGCTTTCCGAGGCATGGAGGAGTCTCGATATGTAAAGAAGGTCACCCATCCACAGACCATCCCTGCCGCAGACTAACCCGATGGATCGACCCGTGCGGCTGTTATTACTTAGCCACAAACTCCTCTAACGATACTGAAAATAATCTCAGGAACTTATATGGGATCATCGACTACCTATCTCAGAAAACCTTTGTGATTGATGCAAATATTGACGTTACCTAATCGGTTATGGATAGGAATGTGGAAGGATAAATGAACGTTGAAAGCTTTCCCCATTTAGCTACGGTTAACTGTATCAAACATAGATAACCACTAGATAAATTGCATTCTCGGAAGATCAATCGGTAGTAGGCTGTCCAAACATTTGCTGGAATCAAAGCTAATTCATTCTTGTGTACCGAAGACCCTAACAGTTTGGTTTTGCACTATTTTTCGTACATTATGGGAAAAGTGAATGACGTAAAGCCATATACGTTACGGTGTTGCAAGTTTTGTTCATGCATCTGACTTGTATTTTGTGTATCTATTTATACACGAAATCTCTTAAGTGGTCATTGTTACTTATGAACAACCTTTACAATGGGAACAAACCTGAAATCGCGAAAAAAAATCAGCTGTTCCCTACACTTAGTATGTTCGCAAAGCTCGTCGAAGAACAGCTGATTTATTTTTTAAGATTTGTTGCGAAATCATCCAATGACTTCTCCCGCTCTGGGCGGAGTGGAAGGGCGTGTCAGACTTTTACTGACTAAAACCCACCCGTGTTCCTTCAGTTGCCTGTTGCCAAGGTCCCGGTATCCCTTTCGGACTTTCCCGCAACCCTGGCAGGGTGTGAAAAGATACACCTTATATAATTATGTTGGGATCGGCTGAAGGTTTAACCGGTGGATGCAGCTGAATACCAGTAACATGCTATATTATTAATGCCTTAGCGATCATTATATACAGTAGGTAATTGAGAAAAACCGGCCAAGTACGAGCCGAACTCGCGCACGAAGGGTTCCGTACCATTATCTATAAAAACGGTAAAAAAATCACGTTTTTTGTATGGGAACCCCATTAAATATTAAAATTATTCTATTTTTAAACATTTTTTATTATAGTGGCATACATCATATCTGAAAATTTCAACTGTCTTACTATCACGGTTCATGAGGTACAGCCTGGTGACGGATGGACAGCAGAGTCTTAGTAATAGGGTCCCGTTTTACCTTTTGGGTACGGAACCCTAAAAACTAATAAATTATAATAATCCAAAATATTTAGAAACTCACAAAAACCCTTACAATAATAAAATCACCTTACCAGGTCTATCCAAGTCGTCGGCTGTTCGTATTCGTACGCTATGCAATGCTGCAGGTCTTTGTGACCTTCCTCTGGGCGTCTCAGCGTAGACCAGCAATGTATACTTTCCAGGGGATAAAGCATCTAAAGCGAATTGAGGCTTATCATTCCTGACACGGTATACAGCTTCCGTCAATCCAAAGGCTGAAATACCCTGTGATAAAGAAAAAGATTTTTCTCAAACATGCTTGGAAATTCGAGCAATATTTTAACAACCTTCTTCAAGATAAATCGAAATTAGTGTACTGGTCAAAAACAAGAGACGATGCGACCAGTAAAGTTACTATGAGAATCCACATCTGGCGTGTTTAGCGGCAAAATAAATTACTAGGAAAACTCATATCTGTTGTGTTATTTAAGAATGGAACGAACTTTTTACTTCAACACATGGCAACCAAAGACGTAACAAATCAATGATTTTATTTCTTGCAAATACCTAGAACTGTTTATAGTAAAGAAGAAACAAATGAACGTAGTGGCGCATGAAAAATTAGAGTTGTTCGTCATGGATTCTAGAGTTTTTATTTATTTTCTCTGTTTGAATTTCCGCACATTATTTGAGAAAAGTACTATACAAGCCTTGGCCCCAATCAGGAATTGATGGACTCACGTATGTGTGCCTCGGCTTCGCCTCGGCCCACATTTTCACGATCGTGCATCAGTCCCCTTATCGCTGGCCGCGACAGCAATAGACTATAGTTACTAGAATTTATTCGACGTAGCCAAATTATAACGGTCTTTATTAAAAACCATAAAAGTAAGATTTTCTTTATAAGTTAAATATGATAAACGATATAAGACATACTAAATGTTACTCGTATTATTAGAGATAGAATTAAAAATATCATAAAAGATCTTCAATCTAATTACAGTGTTATAGAAAAAAAGAATCACTTATATTCCTAACTTTTAGGGGCTTCATTTATTGAAGTAATCTTTGACAAAAGATCTAATAAATTTAAGATTTTCGTTCAAGGTTTATTCAATTCAATGTAAAAATTAATACACAATTTGTAAAATCTAAAACATTATATCAGTGTAAGTACACAAAGGAAACATAGATCAACACATGGTGAGGAAATTAAAAACGAGAATTATAAAAGAGTAACAACCACGTTTTAGGAAACCTGATATGAACACAGAATGTTAGAAAAAACTGCATGCAAAGGGAACTAACAAAATATCCTGTGATCGAATAAAACTACCAAAAAACTGCCAAAAACTACTAAATTGAGCAAGAATCAAATGAACGCGTCATATAAATCTATTGAGGACAGCAACTGGCATTTTTTGGTGTCGTTCTAACATATTTCTGAAACCATTCAAATAGAATTCATAGATTCAGAGCAAAAGTAACAGTATTTTTAGAGTCAGAATGAAATAAATTCAACTGAATATATAGTGTAAAACTAAAAAACTAAACAAAAATAATAGGGATGGTTGAATTTTTTTTTTCCGTACTCACCAGTTAGGTTATTAAAAAATTTAGGACACGTATTTTTTCTTTTTTTACGTACCTAATCAAAAAAGTACGGCAATGCATTGAGTTCAAATGTGGCATGACGTCACCTGTCGGAAGATTTTATACTGACTTGTGACGTAGCGAGTCCCACTCCCCAACTTTAATATCTAAACCATATTTTATTAATGACAAAACACAAAAAAAAAAACTGACTGCGGACTATATAGTTTTTTTTTACCCAGTCAACACCCCTATCATTGTGATACATGAGAGGATTTTTCATTTGATTTCTGTTTTAGGATGTAACTTACTATTCCACTCTATGTATACTGCTCTTTTACCAACTTACAATAATGACAATAACTAACAATATTATAGGAAAGGTGGGTAGGAACAGAACCACATGCAATCGTTTTAAAGCGGTCTCACACAGAAATAACAGAATGTATAGTGAAATTCCTGTAGAATCGTTAAAGAAAAAGCTGAATATTTAGTATAGTTTCAGAGAAAAAGATCTGACTCTGACTGAAAGACTCTGACTTCATAGAATCACAAATTGATTTCAAGAAGAACTTAGAAGACTTTGATAAAGAATGTTTTAACATACAATAAAGCAACAGTGAGAAGAATGATCTAAGATTGCTACTCGTCTGCGAGTCTTACATGGACATTTTCGCCACTTGACGGTCCAGAAACTCCTCAAGTAAACAAGGCTTTAGGATGAAGACAAAAAGGGTTGCGAAGGTTTTGTTAGCACGGCACCACAGCCACGCCGCGCTCACCTGATCGTTCATCGTGGAGATCTCATTGTCTTCTTGCGCGGTTTCAGCGCGATGCCGTACCTCCAAAGCTTCGAGTAGGAACCGCTGAGGTAGACCTCCGTCGTGTCCGGGATCGCAGTGCAGGAGCTCGTTTTCGATCTCGCAGTTGCTTGGTGCTTCGGGGAGTGCTGGGGATGTGAGGTGTGATGTATGGTAGGCATGCAAGTGATGTGAATGATGAGAATAATATGGAACCATAGTATTAATGAGTAGTAACTATAGTCTTCATGGACATAATAATTATGAAAAAAATATAGACCAATGAAGTAATGGCACGTTTGCACTATTGATATGAGTGTAATCTAATCAAACAGTGACTTAAAAAAAACGAAGCTAGAACTTAATTTAACCTTAATTATGATTTCTGTAAAACAAGCTATAATATAGATTATCATAGCTTGTATTGCAGAAATCAAAATTTCTATTAAAAAAAAAATCTATAAAATAGTAAATTCTATTGCAACAAAAAAGTTCGTACCAAAGTATAAATACATAAAAATAAAAATGTTACCGGCAGGCAAGATCCTGAACAGGCATGGCTCCCGCTGGTTGCCCACATCGTTGCTAGCCCAACACGCTAGCCAGCCCAGGTCTTCCTCAATGTCTGAGTGCAGACCGTGGATGACTGTACTTGTGGATCCAATCACTGTCACGTTGGCTGCTGGTATCTGTGGGAATACTCTTAGTTTGAGTATTGGGATGCACATCAAGTTACATCTAGATACCAGGACGAGTAGACAGGTCAACCTCTATGTTGACCCAATTCCGACCATCTGTCAGTCATATTATTAGTCATTTTTATAATTAGTAATAAGAATTTTGACTGGAGACCGAAAATTAAAGAGGTCTACACTACGTTTTCAGCGCGAGTCTACATTGCAAAATTATTAACGTTGTCATTACACAGATTTCTTAAAAATGCTAAATAATCGCAATAAAAATGGGTCTTGTGCATTGCAACATACCGGCAGAACATCCTTAGTTCCATTATAAGTCCAATAGAACCTCAAAGGCCCAGCATCACGACTCGCTGGAGCAGTCACTGAGCATCTCGCCCTGACTTCTCCTCCAGGCGCACCAGCTAACTGCTGGATCACGTTGCCAGCTGCACATTCTGGTCGAGCTAAATAAGAAGGTGGAAGAAAGTGGCGATGGTTGAGGATAATAATCATGAAAATATACATAATATTATCTCCTACAAGAATCTAATAAACATTATAACTATACAATAAATTGATTAGATGTGATCAAAATCAGATAAAGGAAAACCAAAAACAAAATTAAAAACAAAAAAAATAATTGTCCCTGAAAAGCAAGACATCTTAGCTCTTTACAAATTCTACTGCCGTGAGCTGGCCAGTTTTTGACTAGCTAGAAAAGCTGATTATGAAATTAGATATTTATTTGAACGAATACGAAATAATTATGAAATATCCATATTAAAAATAATTATGAGAATGGAATGCGCTGGATGCGAGAAGCACAGAACCGGTTGAAATGGCTGTGCTTGGGGGAGACCTATGTCCAGCAGTGGACGTCTTTCGGCTGAAATGATGATGATGATGATGACGATATTTAAAAAAATATATAAATAATAAGAAACCTGTATTGACGATTTATAAATCGGAAAAAAACTTACAAAGGACATTCAAAGTAAGAGGGTCGCTCAGCGCACTACCCTCAGAATTCCTAGCCCGACACCGGTACACCGTCGAGTGATGTCTTCTGAGGCCTCTGATGACCAGTCTGTTGTTCTCTATGGACAGACCTCCGATAGGATCGTCCCTGATTAGGTGGACCTGGACAAAGAAGAACAGAGAGGTTAAGCTCTGTTTGTTGCAGTAGTAAGACGTAGTAGAAGTTAATCCTAACAATATTATAAATGTGAAAGTTTGTATGTTTGTGTGTTTGGATGTTTGTTACTCAATCACGCAAAAACGGCTGAACGGATTTGGATGAAATTTCGCAAATAGATAGTTTATAGCCTGGATTAACACATAGGATACTTTTTATCCCGATATTCCCACGGGAACGAGACTTACGCAGGTGAAACCGCGGGGCGCAGCTAGTATTATTATGAACTAGCCGTTGCCCGCGACTTCGTCTGCGATCCAGGATAAAAAGTAGCCGTCCTTCTCCAGGTCTGGTCTACTCATGTGCCATTCAAATCTTTTCAGCCGTTTTAGCGTGAAAGCGTAATAAACAAACACTTCCGCACTTATAACATTAGTTAGGATTTCTAAAACTTTGACAACCAGTTTAATAATAATAATAATAAACCATTTATTGCAGGCGACACAGGCCCATAGAAAAATACCTTAACCTAAACATACATATTCCATAAACAAAACTTGTGTTAATAAAAAAAGGCTTAGACTATGTTAGTAAGTATGTTTATGTTAGTAAGTTTGTTAGTATGTTTGTTGTGTAGTATGTTAGTATGTTTTAAGGGTTCCGTACCCAAAGGGTAAACGGGAACCTATTACTAAGACTCCGCTGTCCGTCCGTCCGTCTGTCACCAGGCTGTATCTCATGAACCGTGATAGTTAGACAGTTGAAATATTCACAGATTATGTATTTCTGTTGCCGCTATTACAACAAATACTAAAAAACAGAACAAAATAAATATTAAAGGGAGCTCCCATACAACAAATGTGATTTTTTGCCGTTTTTATACCCTTCGTGCGCGAGTCCGACTCGCACTTGGCCGGTTATATTATTCTTTTTCGCTTTAACGCTTAATTGATTCCTAGGTTTGTTCTTTAATCTTCTTCTTTTCGTGCGATTAGTGACTAACCTGGTGTCAGAGTTTTAAAGCCGTCCATGGGCCTCTGACTTGGCTTCACATGCCGTTCTAAAATATGTCTCTCCGGCATGCCGGTTTCCTCCCGATGTTTTCCTTCACCGTTTTAAGCAAGTGATAACTCAATAAACAAGTGGTAGTGTTCTTTGATGTTAGAGTATTTGCATTGAAGATTCCATTCTGTGCAGTAGTAACAGTTTTGACTACTGTACGTCGATTCTCTAAAATTCAAACAACTACATGTATCCATCGCTATTCACTCTCACTTCACATAAGGTCCAAAATGTGTTCGGGTTTGAGTGCGACGTGAGCGCGAAGTGACGGGGGAGAATTACCTTACTGAATGCCACTTCTTACGTCATCTCATACTTTATCTGTCAAAATCTCGCGGTCAATTTAGTTCAACTCGTTGACACGCTCGCAAAGGTAGCGTTAGTGTATCAACAGAGTTCTTAGAATGCCAATCAAGAAACTCACAGCGGATTCAGATTTGATCACATTTTAGAATGAGGTCTTACAGAATCACACTCCTGGTAATTAGAGAACACCACTGGAACGAATACCAAACTTTCAACTTTCTGACTAACTGACCGACTCTTTGATAATTCAAAAGTGCCTGTAAATGGTTTTAATGCAAATAAATGCTATGAGTTTGAGTTTGATAGTTTTATTTTGGTTGGCATCTTTCTTATTTAGGTTTGTTTTTCATTGACGTTCAAAAGAGCCTTTTATGTACCTATTTGAAATAAATTATTTGACTTTGATATTGACTTTTCTTGTGGTGACTATCTTTTTTACCTTACTTAACTAAAAGCAGAACGCTGTGAGGGTAGAATTTATAATTTATAATTGAATTCACCACAAACACAAAGAGGCTTATATTATAATCTTTTATTAAAAAAATTACAAGTAAAATCCTCAAAGCGTAATGAAAAAAATTTAAGCCTCGAGATTCTAAAAATAAAGCTAAAACTAATTATGACCACGTGTATTACGTAAAACCGAACGTTATTATGAAGTTATTATTTGCCAGTATAACAAATTGAATTTTCATGAAGCCACAATTAAATTCTCATTATTGAATCACGCTAACTAAGACTTAGGTACCAGAACATGCCAACTTACTATTTACGGATAACTTTGTTGAATTTCTTTACAACGTTGGAGTTTAAAATTGTTTAGATTATTTAATGTATGAGTTGCGACTCCTTTGTAGAGTGGGTAAAGGTTATCATTAGAAATAGATTCTAGAACAATGTAATTCGTTATAAGTGCCACTAATTGAGTGTTTAGTTTAAGAACTTTATCTTTATGTATTGTGTTATTCTGTAAAAATCTCACCGTGAAAACTTTGGTGAAGAGAGCTTGAAGTGAACTGTCACTACCTTAGCATTAGTAGGTATCGATGACAATGACAGCTCACTCCACGCTCACTTCACCTAGGTTTTCACGGTGAAATGGTTACAGAATAGAAATGCTGATATTTATGACATTGCTTAGCAAAATAGCTAAAACTGACTTCTAAAAATATACTAATAAGACCTAGTTTCGGTCACCCAAAGGTGCCTTTCCACGGTGCGTGATATTGTGAATGAACGCGGACCAGCCAGCTCCGACGCACCATGGGGAAAGTATTGTGATATCGTGCTTGGTAGAGCAGACATGTCTGTCGCAGTGCGTCGGTAACTTCGGTGCGGGCATTGCGGTGCGAGCTTTTCATTTCACATTTCTGAATGACAAAATAGATCCAATCTCAACAGGCTGGTCTACGTCCGTCCGCAATATCACAATATCATCTACGTGAGAACTTTGACACTCCACGATATGTATTTTGGTTGTCTATGGTTGTAAGGTGTTAAATGCTAAAATTAAGGAAAACAATTATGGGTTTTTTATAACAGTCTATACAAGGTTTTAGGAGTATGGCCTCAGGTGATGATGACGTTACGCTGGAGTAGTTGCACGAAGGCTGCGTTGATGTTCATCACGTCGGGGTCACCAATCTATGGAGTATGAGTGAACTTTATACCCTGTTCCTCATACCCCTAAAAGGCTAACAATAAAGATCTTTCTTAATACTTACTTCAGGTCCTTTATAAAAAGTAAAATTAACAGCTGGTGGCGACGCATCAGCTGAGCACAGCAGCACAGCGTTTTCATCTTCTCGCAGTAGACGAGGCTCCTTGGGTTCTACAAGTGATATCTGGGTAACTGGAGGATCTGCAACCAACGTAATAATGTAAAATGTCATGTCTGTCATGTGTCTGTGTCCTGAGTATACATATGATGCAGCCTGAGTATACAATACACACATTGTGGAATGTTTCTTTTTTAAGTTGCCGCGAAAATTGGCAAATTCGGGAAGAACTGAAAGTGCATTATAAAATTGTTTTTTTAATGAAATAATGACATTTATTATTATTATTTATTTATTTATTTCAGCCATCATTGTAGTCCGTAGTTACAACAACAACAACATTTGGACAGGACAATTACGCCTGTCGGGTCAGCTAGTAAATAAATGTCCGTAACTTTCTCAAAAGCGTGCCAGTAGCTTGCACTTCATTGTGACAATCTCAAACTCAACGCATTTATTTCAATTAAACCATTTACAGGCACTTTTGAATTGTCAGGGAGTCGGTCAGTCAGAAATATGAAGCTAGTTGCCCATTCCAAGGTGCAGCAGGTGTAACGGGCACTCTTTTAAATTTTGATACATTCACCAATATAATCAGAAGTTGTTATGGCACAAGAGCATGTGTTTTAAAGTTTAGTAAGCACCAGTTGGTCTACATGTGTGCATACCAACTGGTGCTTACTAATTTACGCCACTTTTCAAAGAAGAAATTCTTTCGATTTTTTTCCAATTTTTTAGTTCGTAAATTCTTTGCCGGTTCAACAATACAAAATAGCGTAAAATTGGGACGTTTGTAGAAATTATGAGAATCATTACAAACAACATTTTCCTTTGATTCGGAAAACGTTTAGACTATTTACTCATTTTTGTTCAGAATCTTTTAAATTCAAGTCGAACTTTTAGGTTGATTGATTAAATCTGTCACTAAGTTTGGAAATTGTGAGACTTTCCAAGGAATTGTTATTCGAGCTAATAGTTTCAAGGACTTGTAACTTCAAGTTAATAATGTTAAATAGAAGAGGATTTAATTATATAATTACGAAGTCTGTTTGGTTTTAAAGCAGACTTGAGAATTTCCTGGAAATCTCATAAGCTTTCTTAAAATATGAGTATAATTTTTAGATACTCAAATTCTTTGAAATCTTCAAATCCAGGAAAGCATTGCAAAAAACTGGCCAAGTGCGAGTCGGACTCCCGCACGAAGGGTTCCGTATATATACAAACGGCAAAAAAATCACTTTTGTTGTATTGTAGCCCCTTACATATTTATTTTATTTTTTAGTATTTGTTTTTATAGCGGCAACAGAAATACATCATCAGTGAAAATTTTAACTGTCTAACTACCACGGTTCATGAGATACAGCCTGATGACAGACGGACAGACAGACAGACAGACGGACGGACAGCGGAGTCTTAGTAATAGGGTCCTATTTTACCCTTTGGGTACGGAACCCTAAAAAAGGGAGGAGGCCTATACTAAGCAGATGATGATGATGAAATTCTTGGGAGTTTTATTATGACTTGTTATTAAAGCAGTGATAGTCTAGTGGTGTGACCGTCGGACTGCCAAGTCATAGGTCTCGAGTTCGAACCCAAGACACGCACCTCTGACTTTTCGGATTCATGTGCGTATTGTATAATTATTACTTGCTTTAAAAACGGTGAAGGAAAACATTTTGAGGAAACCAGTGCCAGAAAGATATTATTTCTCGACGGCATGTGAAGTCAAGTCAGAGTCCCTTGGGCTTTAAAATTCTGACATCAGGTTAGTCCCTAACCACACGAAAAGAAACTCACTCATCCCCTTTAGAAAAGGGAGGATCCTCCGACCAGACAAGTGTCGTATCTGGCGGGCAACTGCCCAACGATTGATGTCGGGATCTTATATATATGTCTGTCGCGCGGTAAACTCTGATTTCCCGATGCAGGATTTTGTTTGAAGTCAGGTCTTTGATGCGTAGTTCGCATGTGGCGAATAATCATCATATTTCTTCCGAATGCCGTCCACTGCTGGACAAAGGCATTCCCCAAGCGTCGCCACATCAACCGAACCTCGGCTTCTTGCATCCAGCAGCGCATTTCTACGAGCTTCACCAGGACGAGATTCACACAGTACCTCTCCTAAGACAATAGAATCACACCACTCATCATTGGAGAGTTAGGTACCAAAATGTGAAAGTTTTACTTAAAAGGCTTTACGTTACAAAGTATAACTAAAACTTCATTGGTACTGCAGTATCGACAACCGCTGACTCAGACTATTGTTACCCTGGAGCTCTGCTGCTACGCTACGGACAAAGAGCGTGCAGATAAGTGAATATTTCTATTGGGGCAGACAGCGACAGAATTGTTTATTCAGAGCACGGATGCTCTGACAAAGTCGGACCTACATAATGCTTGGGCAAAGATTAGGGATGGTAGAACGTGCTACTCGTTACTATTTTTTTCTTGATGAATGAAACTTATTTTGAGGTCAATTCAGTGCCTATTATGGATTATTATATTGTGGTCTAACTTTTAAACCCAGAAAAGCAAATCCTAGATGTTTAAACCTCATAGGCTACCTTGTGACATCAAAAAGATTTTGCAATTTATAAAAATGTGTCTGTAATAGGATCACAAGACATTATCAAAGAACTAATAGCAAGACATGAATTTGATTGTCAATAGGATCATATTCCTAACGTCTTGAACACGGGTTGAAGGATGCTTAAACTGAAGCTAAATCTGAATAAGATAAGTTTTTAAAAGCATCAATATTTATAGGCCTAAAAATACTTCAGACACTTGAAAAAAGAACGAGCGAGCCTTACAGTTGTCACTTTTATGTGTACGCTGATAGTACTGTAAGGTTTTATGCAGTAAGCAACCTACACTTGAACTGGCTGTTAAGAAAGGCTTGATTCAAGGGTTCAAACAGTTTGTAAATAGAATAGGAAGATATAGGGAGACGGCCCAAGGCTGGGTCGCAGGCTAGATAAATATGAAATGTATCTTTGATTTCTCTTATTAATATAATCAGTTAAACTATCAAAAAGAGTTTTGCTCGATCCGGTACAGTAGACTCTCTCGGAGTCTACAGTACCGACCTTTCGGAAAATAGGTTGGTACCATCTGACAGCCAACTCCAGCACCGCGCGCGCTCATTGGTCAAATCAAATAGCGCACGCTTCCCCGGCTTCCTGTAACACACTTCCGTTGCTTTTCACGAAATCACTCCCACAGATTGCAGGAAAGCGAGAGGAAAGATGTTACACATCAAAAAACAATATTGGTCAAATCAAATCAAATCGTTTTATTGTGGGCATAGGTTATACAGACAGATGTTAAGGAAATTAAAGAGTTCCATATGTTCTGCCTAATTGGTCTCAAAGTTATGCCCCGTCTGCCCCACTAAACTCTTTGCCCCACTTCGAACCTGGGGAGCGGGCAACAGTACAATTATTACGTTGTTTGTTTGTTTTGCAACTCGTATTACCTACTGCATTTCGTACGTGCATTAAATAAGTTTTTCGAAAATAACGAATTTTATTCGTAATTTCCCGCGTGTGATATTAAAACTTGTTTTTAACGGTCCCCTGTTGGAGCAGTAAATTGTGGAATTGTATTGTTAACATGAGATATTGCCTAGTCACTTGATCAGATAAAAAAATAAAAGTTATAATTATACATTAAAACCCTGCTGCGACGTAAAAGCCAACTAAAAGATAAGGCCGCCCATTGTGTCACCCTACGTTAAATTTTTACATTAATATCTGTGTTTTTTATGGTGAACATAATAAAAAGTATTCCATTCTAAAAAGGTTTAAACAAGACTTCAAAGACAGACAGACAACTAGCTTCATCTTTCTGACTGACCGACCCCTTGACAATTCAAAAGTGCCTGTAATTATTGGTTTATTTGAAATAAATGCTTTGAGTTAGAGTTTGAGACAAATTAAAAAACCAGCAATTTTTTTTTGTTATTACTTTATAGGGCGTATTACGTACCGCAAGGGTTGGATCGAAGTGGTCCTGGAAAAGGAAGTTTGGAAAGATTTGGGGGAGGCCTTTGCTCAGCAGTGGGACAGAGCAGGATAGCATTTAAAAAAAGATACTTTACAGGCGAAATCTTAAAAACAGAATACCAGACAACTTTTACTATTCAGTTAACCTCATAAAAAGATAACAAAGCTATCAAAGCCAACACTTGACCAACTTCAAATGTTCTTCCGCTTACCCCTTCACTACGAGGCGTAAAGATAAAACACCCCCCTATTCTGTCATTGTCAAAGTTAATCCGTCCGTCAGTAATCCTTGGGGCTCTCACTCAAGTGTTTATATCATAACGAAATTATTTAACATCCCTGTACGCGTGTAAGTTAACTCACAAACTTCAAAAAGTTAAATAAGCTGACTGTTAATTCTGGCGCCAAGTTTACGTGTTGGTGGCAAATTGCAAATGTTGGTGTTGGTGTTTAGTTGGCTTTGAAATGAAATTGGTTATTCTTGTAAATAGAATATTGGAATCACTTTTACACGACATATTAAAAATAAGATAGATGAGGTCGGCATTTCATAACTGACTACTCTGAGAAGAAGGCCGAAACAAACTCAGAGGTCGCAGTGTCTTTTAAAGTCAAGACGTAATCTTGGTCAGGCCATGTATATTAGCGTCTGAAATGGTATTTTGAGGAAAGAACCACACAGATTTGAATGGACCTGTCCAGTCAGTGCAAGCATTTGTCAATAATAGTGGAGCCTAACTCAGAACCTAAGGAGCTCAACGACTCGACGAACAATACCAAAGGACATTTGGGTAGGCCGCATAAAGTACTCAAATTGCCAGACCATCGTTAAAACTAACTGAAAACGAAAAAATATAATGATAAAACAAAAATAAAAATCCACATAGTCCTCACATTCACAATTAAAATAATACAATTTGGGGCAAATGGATGTTTATGGAGGTTTTGTTCTAGGTTTTATTGTTAATTCACACTTTTGTTGCTAATCATTTTAACCAATCGTTGAGCTCCTTAAAATTGGAGTTGAGCTGCACGATTATTGACAAATGCGTGCACTGACTGGACAGATCTACTCAATCTCTGTGGTTCTTTCCTCAAAAGTCCATTTCAGACACCAATCTACATGGTCTTCACAAGATCTGACCAAGATTATGTCTGGACTTTAAAAGAAACTATGACCTCTGAGTTTGTTTCGGCCTTTCTTCTCAGAGTAGTCAGATAGGAAACGCCGACCTCATCTAGTTTAAAAAAAGTGATTGACGTGTAAAAGTGTTTGTACAAACCTACTTACAGAAATAAAAATCATTTATCATCATTTATCATTTAGCTTGAACTTTAGTGCATTCAATTTTGCTGTTCATAGTTTTGGATGTTTTCTTTGTTTGTTTTTTTTTTGTGTTGTTTTTGCATGTTTTGTGTGTTTTTCTTGTGTTGTTTTTGTTTTGTTTCTTTTGATGACAAACTTTATAATGAGGATGAATTGTTAGTTTCTTCATTAAAAATTCCATTAATAAGTCGATTGCCTAATTTTGCTTTTAATGGGCCTACGCCTACGCTCCAACCTACAAATATAACAGCCACTGAGACAGAATTCTGGAAACTCCTAATCAGCTTACGAACTAATAAGATAATATTATTATTTTATGATTTTAACAAATTCTTAATTTTTATTTACGTCAAACCCAAACTTGGTCCAACATTGGCCCAACCACCTTACGCATGAGGCCGCGAGTACTAACCCACTGCTTGACAATATGCGATAATGTTTTACCTTGACGAGATAAACTTGACTGCGAAAGTTGTCCCGGCTTACGTTTTTGAAGTAATCGCATTAACCCTTTTATGTTTAACTTAATGTTATGAGTTTGTTCGTTGTCACACTATTTCTGTTTAAATATAATGGAGGGGGAAAGTTTGTTTTTGCTCAGCGTGGATTTTGTTTACGTTGTTTCCGAGTCCTCATGATAGTTGGAAACTGAGTGGCGTTGAGTTTAGCGTTAGATTTAAACTGCTTTTCCCATAGGGATGCGCAGAGTCGCATTAGGATATATAAATATAACCGCCAACTACTAAACATAAGCTCCCAAATCAGGCTGCTAGAACGGTAAAACAATAATTGTATTGCCGTAATAAAACTTGACAGTGGGCTATCGTTTTTTCAAGTTAAGTAAATATAGCAATGCAATTATTTGATCGCATTTTTTATGTAAGTATATAAGATTTTCAGCCCATCCTCTTGTTTGACACTAACATTAATGTCCCAAAAAAAGTGCGGGCAATAGAATTATGGTAAGTTCATAATCTATCTCAAAGTATTCTAATAACGCAATATCTATCTCAAAGCACGAATGGCTGCAACTCACAGAAGACCGCTTATAGCTTCATTTACCTCATTAGGTTTGAGTAAATTAGGTGTGTCAGCCTAATGAATGTAATGGCCGCTATATTAATGCATATTACATAAGGCTCGCTTCGGAAAGCAGGATATGTGTTTATCTTAACTATCGTTTTGCAAGAGTAATGTTTGGAATAATAAGCGTGAAACGTTTAGGAAAATATACAGTATTTTATAGAAACTAAATGTAGTAAAAAATACAAAATATTTTGTATTAGCACTGAAAGTAATCACCAAAACCCTAAAAACAGATAAACACCGAATTCAGTAATTACTCAACAAATGCTAAATAGTTACTTCCTCAATCTAATTTATGCTAACACCAGCCCGTATTCCCGCTTTTATTATAAACAATAGCATAAATACTTCATAATAAACCCGTATTGCGACACTCCGTGTATCACGGCACAACACGAAGCCTCTAGCCCGCGATAATATTTAAACTTGGGGACAAAGTTGTTGGCACACGACTCGGGCCGCCGGCAAACACCGCCGGAACTCAACCGCTCCCGTATCTAGTGTGTGGTGTGCATTTGATATATCGCCCGTAGGTTTTCACTTGTTTTTGTTACTGGGTCAATTATTTTGTCCGCAGTTGTATTGTGTTTGTAAATCGCGTATTCGGGATTGGCCGTTACAGAATTTATAGCGTTTTGATTTTTGTAAAAACAGCAATTTTTTTCGTTGTTGTAAAAAAATAATTTGGAATAAAATATATCCGTCAATGTTATTTTGCTGCTGATCCGTACAGATAATCGATAAAAAAGTAGATACCTATACAAAAAAAAAAAAAAAAACATTCTGCCAACCGGTCGCTAAAAACCAGCGCCGGGGCTCTGTCTCGCATAGGGTCGCAGCATTATGCTGAGCGATGGCTGTTTTGCGTGGATGTGACGCATAATTTCCCCCCAACTTTTTCTTTTTGGTCAGCTGCTGATAACTATTCATTAATAATAGTTTCTTCTACTCACACATAACATCCAAGGTGACAGAGTCTTCCAGCGTATGTGCAGGAAACCAAGGGTTAGAGACACGACAGGTGAGTTGCCTTCCACTATCTTCTCGACGTACGTGCCAAGTTAGCACACTCTTCGTTACCTCTCCGTCTACTTCCACCTGTGGGAGACGAAAGATTTATTTCATGTCATTAAAAACTTAACTGAATTATAAAAAAACTTTTTACGAATAACAACAACTGACTTCCAAAAAAAACACAAAAAATGAGAAAAATAACTTTAATTTTGGAAGTCGGTGCCGAAATTAAAGTTATTTTTCACTTATTTTGTTTTTATTGGAAGTCGGTAGTTTTTTTTTGTAAAACGTTTTTATTTTGCACTTTTTAGTGACTTCTTCAAAAAGGAGGAGGTTGTCAATTCGTCTGTATGTTTTTTTTCCGACTTCCGAAATTAATGTAATTTTTTCACTTTTTTTGTGTTTTTTTTTGGAAGTCAGTTGTTTTTTTTTTCTTGGAAAAAGTTTTTACATTTTTTGTAAAGTTTACATGTGACCTTAAAACAACGCCTTGGATGAGTAATTTTATTGTTTTTAATAAAGACCTCTCTGAGGTGGAGGAGGCGTTTACTCGCACAGTAGTCCTTATTACAAAAGTGTAACCTATTAAAGCCCACTTGCGCGTTCATGGGTTATGCTAAATAACTCAAAGTTAACAGTCCAAAGATTGGTTTAACCCCGAGTTAGTTGTTAACTCCAAGTTATTTCTGAACGCGCAAGTGGGCCAAAGATAATTAACCAAAACTAACCTGTGTCAACGTGGAGTCCACAAGCTGTGAGTTGATAAACCACTCAATGTTTGGGGCCGGCTTCGAACCCCGCGTGGTACACACGAAAGACTTGTCCATGCCAGCTCTTGTTGAACCACTGCCGGTCACTCGAATGTACTGAGGTTTTACTGTGAATACAAGATAATGGTAAGTACTTACTTCTGTCGAGCAGGTTTGAAGAAAAATTAATTATAATATGTTAAAGAGCTCCGCGGGAGAATCAAGGCAACCAACATAGCCCGAAGAATTGTGGCAGTGGGCAGGGCATATTACTCATAGAACAGATGGCCTATGGGGCATAAGGATGAATTCTGTCTGAAATACAGTAGACTTAGATATGGTATTTAGAAACCTATTCCGGTTAACTATTCCTTAAGAATCATAAAAACCCTGCAAGAAATCGACACGTGTTTCACCTCTCAACGAGGCATCCTCAGGATGACGATTGACCAGTCGTGAAACCGAACACGATGTGTTGTCATGACGAGCGCCGGACGCAGAGTGAGCTATATCGCCAACACCAATTAATCAATCGCGTCTGAATCAATTAACTATCTTGAATTGTGTCTGAACAAAACTATGATTTCTTATAAATTCTTTCTAAATAAGTCTTTGATACAGATTTTCAGAAAAACGCAAGACGTACTCACAGTATAATCTAATAGTAACTTCTCTGGACTGTGGCTGCAACAGTGGGGGTTCCACCCTGCACTGCAGCTTGGTACCAGTCATCTCTCTGGATAAGTTTGGCAGGTGCAACTGAGTTACGGAGCCTTCCTTCGTGTAGGCTAGCCGCTCATCGCCCTTGTACCATGATACGTCTGGTGGGGGTTTGCCTGTGGAAAATGAGTGAATATGATAATGTGACGTATCACAAACATGATGATGATGATGATTTAACATATGAGCGACCAAAGATTGAGCACTTTAAAGTGAAATTAGAGATGATCGCCATCAGCCTATAACAGCCTATGGCACATAGACGTCTCTAAATGTACCTACTCTACTCGATATTCAAGAAATCTCATTCAAGCATTATCAGCTACGTAACAAGTGCTTATACGTGGGAATCTTTAATTATCAAACTCTTAATACTCACCTTTGGACTCTAATCGCAATTTCTCTTAAATTAGAGATTTTGCAAATAACGTAGTATTATATACCTACTGGTTATATACTTATGCTAACTTGTAAAACAACAGTAGACTGCAATTAGCTACCTTAGTTAATTATTTCAGTTACTTTCCCAAGTGGGAAAAACAAAAACGTTGTCACGCTCACCTCCAGCCGCTTGACAGGAGAGGAGTACATTTTGTCCCTCTCTGAAGGGTCCGGCTACAGACCCCAGAATCTCTGTACCCTCGTAGTCATATATCCGAGGAGCTTCTGGGGGAACTGCAACAAAACCAAACGTTTAGAAACTAATAAAATCGTGTATTTTTACCCAACTACGGCGAAGTAAAAAGGAGGGTTATGATTTTGACCGGTATGTATGTATGTAAGTATGTTCATCTGTTCCCTCATATCTTCTAAACCACTTATCACAATTTGACAATTGAGGTATCGTTGGAAGGGCCTTGATCGTCCGCTGGTTATAGGCTATGTGACGTCACATTAAATACAAAATGGCGCCCTCTAGAGGACATAAAGTAAGGAACTAAAAAAAAAATGTTTAATCGTACCATGTTGGGTATCAAATGAAAGGGCTTAATGAGCACATTTCAAAAATATAAATATTATAACCACAATTGAATTAAAAAAAAAAAAAGTAATTAAAACTAAAACCCAACGACGACTAAAAAGGTATAAACAAGACACCACAGACACACAAATTAAAAAACCGGAGTCACACGTAATCTGTTCAATTTATGCCCTAACACGTGTGACTCCGGATTTTTTATTTGTCTGTCTGTGGTGTCTTGTTTATACCTTTTTAGTCGTAGTTGGGTTTTAGTTTTTATTACTTTAATTTTTAGTAACAATAGTTTTTATGTAAAGGGGAGGAATAAGCCTAGCCTTGCAGTGTAACAAGAAGATAAGATTCGATATTTTTTTATTAACAACAGCATTGAAGGACTTTTTCCAATGCTTGATACGAGTACAACAATCTGTACCCATTCTCGTAAGAATTATACATTATTATCTGTACCCGTGATCTGTACACACATTTTGTCATACTGTATGGCAATGGAACCCGTGACAAGTCTACGTCCGTCCGTCGCCCGTGTCGTACTAGCCAATCGCTACGCTAATCGTGCCCTCAAGATGCAAAGGGAAATCCTTACATTATAAAACAAAGTCCTTCGCCACGTCTGTCTAGACAGACAGACGCGGCGAAGGACTTTGTTTTATAATGTGCGTCTGTCTGTCTGTCTATTTGCGATAAACTCAAAAACTACTACACCGATTTTCATGCTGTTTTCACCAATGGATAGAGTGGTTCTCGAGGAAGGTTTTGTATATAATTTATCAAGATATCAACGTGGGCGAAGCCGCGGGCCTCAGCTAGTTTTAGATAAAAGATAAGAGGGTAGAACATTCTAACGTGTTTCTACGCACTAAGTGGGTAAACCTTTAACCGTAATGGATGTTACACACCGTTCAGGAAAGTTACAGGGGTTAGTGAATTCCATCTGCTAAACATTTTATTCGATGTTCTTAGGTCTTATTCACACTACACCTGAACACAGAAAATATTTTATACAGTGGGAGACGACAATACGGCAATAAATGGGCCATACTAATGCATAATGCGCATCGATATAAAAAAAGGGTTTAAAAAAATGAGATGATCACTTGAAAAAATTTTGTTTGTTTGAAAACCACCCATAAGGGTTTTGCTAATTTTTGACTAGCTTTAGTGTCCAAACTATTGAATATATTTGATTGAATTTTCATACGCAGACTAGAAACAACATTAGACATACAACAGTTTAATTTACTGTCGTATCTTCGCCTCTACCTTGTATTATTATCATTTTGCAATAAGATTAGAATTAAAATACTTTTTTTTATTCTGCCCAAAGGCTTGTTAACAACGCCTTTTTATGCTCTTGATGGAATCCTTAAGCATAACGACCAATTGAAACCGTACACCTAGCTTCTGAAGTTTCATAAGTGCCCATGTACGAGTAGGTTTATGTGAAATAAAATATTTTGATTTTAATTTTGAACGCATACGTACATAATACTTAGCTCAACGCATACGTATAAACACTGCACCGGATCAAAATCGCCTCTACTCAATACTCAATTCACACTTATAAGCGACGAAAAGGCATCACCTCGGCTAGGAGGAGCTATACTCCATTTGAAATAAGATACGACATTTAAACAAACCTTTTTACAGTCCGTTCAACCGATTTTGACTTCTATACCGTAGGACTAAGGATGCCATTAAAAGCAAAAATGGTTACAAAATACCAACTGTTTCCTGCAGCTGCCATTTATCATGCCACTTACGCAATAGAAGTCAAAATCGGGTGGACGGACTTTAAAAAGGGCTTATTTAAATGTCTAATCTTATTTCAAATAGAGTATAGTTAAAATGAGGTGAGGTGATGCCGATCCGGTGCAGTGCATAAACGGGTGCTATGAGCTTTAGACGTATAAATACAAAGTCATTTATTTGCTTTGGTTGCGGAAATAAAAAGGTGGTTAATAGATATTCTTGTATTATGAGTTATGACACCATACAAAACACATGGACAGAATACATACCTATAACAGTCAAATTGACCCTATAATTTCTGGTCGGTGCATCAACATAGTCTATCCTGCACCTATAGACCCCCTCATCCTGCCGAGCCACCTTCTCAACCACCAGGTGAGCTGATGATGGATCAGACTCGTTGAGGACGAAGTGTGTGCGAGCTCCAAACTCCCCGGCCACTGCCCAATGAACTGGTGGGCCGTTTCTGAAGTCCACTCTGGAAATCAAGATTGGAAGTGGTTATAAAGATGGTACAGTACGACACAACTTAGTTATAGCATAAAATTTTAATAAAAAAGCATGGCGGAATAAAAGGGAGGCCTTTATCCAGCAGTGGGTGATTCCAGGGCTGAAATGATGATGATGATGATCAAGTTAGTGTGAAGGCCAACGCAGACCGGGACGGGATGGCAAAGGATTTTGCCGTCAGTCAGCGCACACTAGCCGCTTAGGTACCGCGCCGCGGGAGCCCGTGATGCGTCTTTTAATGCAGTGCAATGAAATCCCTTTCGGTGCTGCGGCATCATTTTAAAGCATAGCAGTTTATGTCGTATTTCTATATACATACGTTTGAATGTCCATTGGTAAAAATTTAAATCTCTTGCCATGCCGTCCCGGTCTGCGTAGGTTTTAATTCCACTCAACCTAGAGATGTGGTGATTTACGAAAAAACATACAATCTGTCTCATTTTCACCACAAACATTAGTCATAAATTTTTATTCCAATTTCCTACTTTTTTACAAGAAGATGCTCTCAATTCACAGGACATAAGAACTGATGCAAAGACATGAACCACAGTCTCATTCAGTATTCCCGGTCAATACTCTCTGTGCCAAAAAGAGGCATTTTAAAAAACAAGTGCCGACGTCATCGGAAGGAACCAATACGCTGAAAGAATCCGTCCGGCTTCCGCCTTGGAGAACGTCCAGCTACGAGCAAATCAATGGGGGAAATATTTGAATAGGAACCGGTCATACGGGACTGCCCGTAATTTTGGACAAATGTTTGTATATTCTTTTTAAAAAAAACAAAAGATGTCTTAATATGAACTGTGTTTTGACATACAAAATAAAAAACAATCTAAAGTGAAACCATAATAAAAGTTCACCTCTTTCCTAATTTTCTTCAAGGATATAGAAAAAAAAAACTCATACATCGTCCTATCTCTTGATAGCGCGAATATCGAAATAAAAAAAAAAATACTTTGGGACACGCTGCATAGGAAATACAATAATAAAAAGGACATAAAGGCTAACAAAATAATGAAAACAAAAAAAAAAAGAAACAAAAGTACCTGTACGAGGCCAAAAAGTCTCCTATCTCAGCATGCTGCTGGGATATTTGAAAAAAAAAATATATATTCCGCAAAGCGATAGGATTTTGATAGTGCCTGTGTCCATGCCATCTTCATGACTTCAAGAGCCAACGACATACAATCGAACGCGGCGCACGCCATCTAGCGTTAAAGTGAAGAAAACATTCATCAACTTCAATTCCGGTCATTCCTTCATTCGGTTATATTCAATCACTCACATTCAGTCTCATTCACTCGCGCCTCTGCACTGTATTCACTCACCTTTTTTACGAACCGCCGACTGCAAGCAAATATGTTGTTAACAAAAACAACCTTACAACACATAACTATTACAAAACAAATCGCTTCATTTCTTAAGAAGAACAAACCTGATCCTGTACAGCCTGATTTGATAGCCAAGTTGGATATACATATATTTTACTACAAAATTATTTCTTTAGTTAGGCCGTTAGGTAAGTAGGTGGTAGGTAGGTGTCTTCTAAGAAGACAGAAATAGTGGAACTAGTATATAAAAGAATACTCTAGAAGACTCTACTAGTTTATCTTATTTGATCTCGAACGAATACAGAAATTATTTCCTAAAGAACTTATCACACAAATATCTCAAACGCTTCCAAGTCAGCTGCAAGTGTACCTTAAGAGAAACACGAACCATTTCACCACCACTCATAGACGCCAGAAGGCATCCTTACAATGAAGGAAATATTTGCTTAGATCTGGCAAGCACCGAGTGTTTCCTTCAAAGTAGAATAAATAACTTGGCCGCCACTGTTTTCTGAAGGGAACCTATAATAGGGAGTGTTATTAAGAATCT
Organism: Lithophane leautieri; assembly: GCA_949152455.1. Taxonomy (NCBI): domain Eukaryota; kingdom Metazoa; phylum Arthropoda; class Insecta; order Lepidoptera; family Noctuidae; genus Lithophane; species Lithophane leautieri. The sequence goes on along the minus strand of OX424477.1, from coordinate 14,620,857 downwards.
TTGTTTTTTGGCTGGGTCTGTTATTGTGGTCGTAAGTGCATATTTTTCTGGCGACTTTCGGAGATTTGTGTTTTTGATATCTATCGGTAAGATTTTGAATGGGTGTCGTCTTTTGTTTTTTATGTTTTATGTTGGATAGACAAAACATATATTAGGTAATGATGGCATTTTGAGTGCATATTTGCTCTAAAGCCCTAGACAAAGTGACATTCTATAAGCGATAAAGATAATGGAAAAGGCAAAAATGTATAGGACTGGTATAAGCTATCGAAAAGCTTATGTCAATCCTTGAAAGTCATTGTAGAAATACGAAACGCTTTCGAAGCGATTGTCACTTGTCTAGGCCCTCTGTTTTCAGAATCAACAAATCAATGAGCTACTAATTATGCACTACTAGCTGCGCCCCGTGGTTTCGTCCGCGTAAGTCTCGATTCCGTGGGAATATCGGGATAAAAAGTATCCTATGTGTTAATCTAGGTTATAAACTATTGGTTTGCCAAATTTCATCCAAATCCATTCAGCCATTTTTGCGTGATTGAGTAACAAACATTCAAACACACAAACACACAAACTTTCACATTTATAATACTAGTAGGATTTTTATTTTAGTAACAATTGCCATGCATTTGCGATTCAGAACACAAAAGAGCGCGTCCTCTTACATAAAGAGTAAGTACCTAGTACTGACAAAGATGTCTATGCACACTGAACATTTCAGAAACGTGTACTGAAGGCTTAATCAGCTTACACTATAAAGATATTACTTCATTACCAGCTGCAGACCCAATTTTACGCCTTCTCAACACTGTTATACCCCAAAACGCAGTATCAGCTAATACCTTGACCGCTCGAGACAACTTGGCCAACGTCCAAGTAAATGTACACATTGCAGGCAAGACAAACGAAGCAACTAAGATTTAGACATGCATAAAATACATTTTAAATTAGGTACCACAAACATGTCCGTCTAGACGCTTTGAAAGTCTAGACTGAACGTGTGTTTCTATGAATTTTTAGTGTTGGGGTTACAATTTTATATTTTGATTCGAGAGGGGATTGAGCGGTTTAATTTGATAAAGAATGGTAGATACGGTGTGACGTTTGTGAACAAAGTGATGCATTTAGTTTGGGATTTTCGTTTATTTTGTAAGGAGCTCGTGGCTAAATAATATTAAGCCGCACGGGTCGATCCATGAGATTAAGCTACGCTTGCCGGGGTTGGTCCGTGGATGGGTGACCATTTTTACACACCGAGACTCCTCCGTGCCTCGGAAAACACGTTAAGCCGTTAGTCCCGGCTGTCATTCGTGGATCTTTGACAATCGTAACGGGACGTCAGAAGTCCGAAAGTCTGACAAGCTTCAGCTGCCAATCTTACCAAGGGGTATCATATTACCCAGATACTGGTTTGTGTAGGTCAGATAGGCAGTCGCTCCATGTAAAATTCTGGAATCCAGCCGCATCCGGTTACACTGGAAGCCGACCCCAGCATAGTTGGGAAAAGGCTAGGCAGATTGATTGATTTTCGTTTATTTGCTGTCAAACCGCAAAACTTCAGAGCGTTACAAGACGGCTTGTCTTGATGACATGTCGAAAGTTGTATGAAAATGTTAGTTTAACCTAATTTTAGAGTTATTAATCTTTCGTCCCTTTCATGTGTAGTTTGCGAGAAAAAGGCAGCATTAGCTTTGCTTTAGTTGGTGTACAATGTCATTATCATCAATAACACCATCAAGGCATCCACTGCTGGACATGGTGGCGATGTGGCGATGCGAGAGGTTGCCCTATGTCCGGTTCATCATCATAATTTGATTCTCCTGCCTTATCTTATTCATGTACCTACTAACTAAATGAGGAAATTAGTTAGATTAGTACCAGGCTATTATGAAAGAAAAGAGCCTCAAAATAACTAAAATATCTTACGTATCATAAGCCCCTCTGATACGTTGAAACGCTGAGCGTGTGGTAAGATTTGGCCGGTCGCCAGCACCGGGGCCTAGGTTCGATGCCAGTGAGCTGTAATGACCACCTGATCTTGTAAGTTAGCCGCCAAATTTATTTCATAATTAATCGCATGTGTAACTTTTAAGTTTTGAAATTATGTATTTTCTAAGTCATATCGGTCCCACCAAGTTATAAGCCGTGGGTTCAAATCTAAAGGGGTGATGTATTCCATCACCATGCTGTCCAAACTTTGAAGGAAAACTTCGAGAGAAAACCGGCTACTGCAAGAACAAAAATGTCGAAGACACGTGACATCGACAAAACCCGTACTGGGCCCGCGTGGTGGATTACGGCCCGCTCCCTCTCGCAGAGAGGAGGCCTGTCCCAGCAGTGGGAACTTTTTAGGCCGATAATGCATAATGCTAAAGGCTGTTGTTGAAATTCACCACATTACTTAGAGCCTTTTGAATTTTGTATTGAGAGTACGGAAGAAGTGAAAATAGCGTCTTGAATTTCAACCCTTAGCTTGAATGCTAGCATATCGCTTTCAAACACCTTTCATTTTCTCACAGACTGTATATACTCCTTACTAGAGACAACGAAACACTTGCAGGAAAATCGAACTCAAGGAAACTTGGCTGTATAGCCTGATTTATATCTTTGTAATGAGACAGGCTACTCGGTTTTTCTGGGCAAAGATTAAGCCAACGTTTGACAATTTCATCTAAGAGATTTAACGCAAAAAGAGACAGAAAAATTAACAAAAGAAAAAAATTAAGTAATTTTCTGTTGATACTAACAGCAAATGAGTTCAGAGTACAAAACGTGTGTGATGTCAATTGTAAAAAATAGTTCAGACACCAAGTTTAGTTTATAATCGGGGTCAAGAAAGTTGGGGCCATTATCCCTCCGTCATATGCCTATTTGGCGAAATGTCTTATAAAATTTAGCGATTCTAAAATTTAGATACCAGCTTGATGTAGCCCATGCATAAAACATAAACGTTATTTAATATCCCACTTAAAGTAATCAACTTAAATCTTACAGAATCACAATTGAGTTACACCATCTCAGCATCTAATAAGTCAAGCAAATTGCAATTAAGTGGTCCCACGTTCAGTCTGTGTCAAAATTTAATTTAGAGCTCCCCCCCCTCCCCTTTCCCCTCTTGGTTTTGCCCCTCCCCTGAAGGAGATACGGAATGATGCTGCGATTAATTCAAAATTTCAAATTGAGTTATCTGTATAATGTAGATCATGTTCGGTTAAAGTTGCTAGGTCGAGTGTAAATAAAATCTTGTTATAATATTGGTGGGAATTCGAACTAAAATTTCAACACTATGGACTATGACAATACGCCATGTCTGTGGGTGGATACACATGATTGTTTAATTTTCGATGTTACATTTAGAGTGGAATAAACTTTGTCAAATAACTATTTAACATAATCGTTAGTGTCACCAGAAATGAGCTAGTGATTATTAATTAACGTTTAAATTAATCAAACTGTTTCGTCTTTACTTTTTTTTTCGTGTGCTTAGTGACTCACCTGGTGTCAGAGTTTTTAAACTACACAAGGGCCCCTGACTTGGCTTTACATGCCGTCGAGAAATATCTCTTGTGAAAACCGATTCATTAATCCATACTAATATTATAAATTCGAAAGTAACTCTGTCTGTCTATATGTTACCTTTTCACGCCTAAACCACAGAACGGATTTCGATAAAATTTTGGCAAGGAGATAGATGATATCCCGGGGAAGGACATAGGCTACTTTTTATCGACATACCACGCGGGCGAATCTGCGGGCGGAAGCTAGTTAAAAATAAAGTAATAAAATCCTTACATATTATAAGACAAACTCATCTGCCGCGTCTGTCTGTCGTCCTGCTCGCGATAAACTCAAAAACTATTGCACCGATTTACATGCTGTTGTTAACTATGGATAGAGTGATACTGGAGCAAGGTTTTAGTATATAATAACCGTCAGCCATGAGGCCAAAGCCACGGGTATCAGCTAGTATATTATAAAACGATCCCAAAACGCATCAAAAACAATTTATGGATCATCTAGTAACGTTAAAAATAACATGTGGATTCTAAGATCTTAAAGTTCACTGAAGAAAGTATGAGCTGAATTTTAAATAGTATTGACATGACCGGCATCTTGCAACGACGTACCCAAATATTCAGCCCCACCGTCGTATGACGTGTTTGGTTTTGAAATCAGGATGCATGAACAGGAAAACATAACAGAACGCCTGTATTCACAGAGTGGGTAGGCAGCTGTGTGCTCATGCATTTCGTCAGTTATGCTTCAATCGCAAAATTGTAATATTATTTGTTTTATATCTTTATATCCATTTATGTTCTAATTCGTAATCAAGTATTTTGCCATTCTACGTCTACTTATTACTTAATTTTTCTGTGCTACGAGTACCACTTATTTTTGAGAATCAATCTACGTAGCCTTTTCCCAACTCTGTTGGCGTTGGCTTCCAGTCTAACCGGACGCAGAATACCAGTATTTTAGATGGAGCGACTGCCTATCAGACGTCCACAACCCAGTAACTGGGTAATGCGATACCCCTTGGTGTCAGACTTTGGGCTTCTGACGACCCGTAACGATTTACAAGTATCCACTAATGACAGCCGGGACCAATGGCTTAACGTGCTTTCCAAGACATGGAGGAGTCTCGATATGTGAGTCTCTTATTTTTGAGAATGCTGATGAAAATATAGCTGTCCTATAAGTACATATATTTGTGACTACGTAAGTCCGATTTATTGATATACAGAGTCAATTGTTATTAATTAATTAATAAAACTAATAATACAAAAAACTGGCTACGTGCGTGTCGGACCACGCACAATGCTGGGTTCCATAGTCGGGATGAATTATCCCAAAAAAAAACTTAACTTTGTAGTTAAAAAAATATTCTCCCATACATCGATATTCGTCACGGTCTATTCTCTAACTGCAATTAAGGCAAGATGGTAATAGCAAAAAAAAAATATAACTACAAACTAACGGAGTTCGGCCATTTTCCTTTACTTGTGCTGTGAGACCTTGCTTGCCTTTCATGATTCCAGGTCAACACGAAGTAGGTATCCTATAGATTTTGATTAATTTGCGAGCTTCAAAATTTGTGGTATTTTTTTTATTCCGTTGACTAGAAGCTTGATTTTTCATATTAATCTCAAGTTGATACCTCCACGCATTTTTGAGAAATAGGGTCTTCACAGACTGACAGACAGACGGACAACGAAGTGATCCTATAAGGGTGTTTTTGCTTTAGGGGTACGGAACCCTAAAAATAGCCTCAGATTGATGTAAATAGAACTTAAAAACTCTGATAATACAGACGAGACGCAAGTTAAGAGAACATTGAAATTACACAATTAAATATTAGGTATAGTTAACCAACAATGCAGGACGATAGAAACAATATTGTCCGTGTAAGATAGCAAAGCTCACTTCAGAGCGTCGTGCAATAAACTGCGAGCTCTAGCTTCATTGTGGAACTGCTTCCATTATTTTGTTTCTTTAAAGAATATTAAAATATAGCTTGCCCCCCACGGTTTCACCCTCGTAAGTTTCGATCCCGTGGGAATATCGGGATAAAATATGTATTCTATGTCCTATTCCAGGTCATGGTCTACCCGTGTGCCAAATTTCATCTAAATCCGTTTAGCAGTTTTAGCGTGACAAACAAATAAACAAACAAACTCACTTTCGCGTTTATAATATTAGTTAGGATAATATATACGTACTATTGTTAGTAGTTGGAACCCTTGCAGCTATTTGAACAATATTTACGGTATATTTCTACATGTAGGTAAACTATAGGTACACCTCTGCCAAATCCTTCGGGACTACGGGCATGATGATATTATGATGTTGTTTGCGTATTTCTATAGGTGAAGGGCTTAATTTTCACTTCATGAAAGAATTGTGAAATCAAAATCGTAGATATATTTATCGAGCCTACTTATTCCAATTTGGGGTCCTGAACCTTTTTCATAACCAATATGAGGCATTTGGCGCAGCGTGAAACACGCATTGCTGACTCATGAATAGACACACACAGATACATACATACATACATGTGATTTTTCTTCCACAAAATTAATTAAATTCAATCTTGTTAAACAAAAGATAACGATATTTTCGATGCTTTTCGAGAAGCGAAACTGCCATTAAATAATGTAATTTTTGTCCATTACATTATCTCTTCTCAATAACTCAAACTTAACCATTTATTGTAACTAAACCAATTACATGCACAGAATTTTCAAGGAGTCGGTCAGTCACAAAGATGAAGCGTTAGCCCATTCCAAAGCATGTAAAAAAATGGGTAAGAACCTCCACGGCCACTCTTTTACAACCATAGTATCTTGTTCTTATTTAATTCAACATAAAACCCTCTTCTCTCTTATTGCGCCTCAACAATTTGATACCATTGAAATATTTTAAACAAAATGCAAATAGATCTTCTAGGAGATAAATAAAAGCTGCAATATATTGCGGCATGCATATGCAGTGAGCTTGTAATTACTCAGTCGGCAGCGTCCACTAATGCACTGTAACTTGCGGAATTGCTGCGAATCCTTCAGACGTATCTACGTCTCTTGGAATATTTATTATGTATTCCCATAAACTCTAGTGTTGGTAGTGTTTTGTAGGACTATTTATTTATTTATTTCTTCACAATTTAATACCTCAAGTATACTGTTGACATCACAATACTATTATACTATTTTATAAATTGTCAAGGTTGCAGAAATCCGCTGAATGCGAGAAGTACAGAACTGGTCGAAGTGGCGGTGCTTGGGGGTGGCGTGTCTTTCGGCTGAAATGATGATAATTACACAGAAAACACACATAATGACTTGTTTTCATCGTGAAATAGTATTGCAGTGCTAGAGCACCATTATTCAAGATTTATGCGTTTTTCAAGCAAGTTGGGATGTGAACTGATTGGTCCCGAAGTTGGCTGGGCCCCTGCCAAGTTTCCATACACCAGTTAAATGTTAAAGACTACTTGTCGGAACCGCTGAGAAGGTTCAGTGCTTTCGGAAATATCATTTATTACATTTCCTTTTACAGTTGCATTAAAATAGGATGTTTTGGTACTCTTAGATTTATAATAATTGGAATAGTCATAGTTACTTTGTTCTCTAACTCTTCATACTTCTGAAAGCAGACAACACCCCACTAGAGATTTTTCGGAGTGTAATCTGGCATGTAAAGTCAGGTAAATTATCTGTTTTTGAAATTTTTATAGCCATTACGCCATTAGCCAGTACGTCAATTTGCCGTGTTATAGCCATTTTATACAACCTCCATAGAATGACAATTGAAATAGACGGAAAATTTAAGTCGGTCGTCAATTTGATAAACAATCAATTTCCCTGACTTTACTTCACATGATGGTGTTCTAGTTAGAGTGGTCTTGTTTTTTCATAGACTGGGTATGTTGTTTTAAAGTACTACGTAGTTTATAACCCGCTTGCACTACAAATCTTTAACTTCTACAAACAATTATTAAACCTTAACGAATTTGAAACATCGTTCTGTTTCTGTCAATCGTTTGAAGATGACAGAGACAGAATAATGATTGATTTTTGCTCCAAGTGAGCCTAATGCCTTTTTTTTTTTTTGAGTGTGGAAAATCATCCAATGACTTCTCCCGCTCTGGGCGGAGCGGAAGGGCGTGTCAGACTTTTACTGACTAAAACCCACCCGTGTTCCTTCATTTGCCTGTTGCCAAGGTCCCGGTATCCCTTTCGGACTTTCTCGCAACCCTGGAGCCTAAAGCCTAACCTAAGACTGCGTGCGGTGGCTGCCACATAACGTCCGTAATTTACCGGCGAATGACGTCACTGAAACGTTTTTTCATCAAAATCTCCCTGCCCTTGTCCCATGTCACTTGTAGTCGTCGCAACACGTTTTCTTCTTCCACTCTCCCCTGCCAACCGTCACGCTATCATTCACTCCCTTCTCTTTCATATTATCTATTCCTCATACTATCTATCCATCTTTTCTTTGGCCTTCCTCTCCATCCATCAACATTTATATTTATCACTTTTCTAGTCACATGCGTGTCCTCCCTCCTCATCACAATCCCAGGCCAAACGATTACCTTTCAACTTTTCACTGAAACGTTATTTACGAAATCGATATCGGGCATAGTTGGTGTGTTTCCTAGATACTGTTTTTTGACATCGTAATGTCAAACCCTGGTGCCATGATTTTTATGACGGCCGTCAGTGTGGCCGTTATGTGACGGCCACCACTCTTCTAGGAAACCGTAGCATATATCCCTCGTAGCAATCGTAGCGCCCGCTACGAACTTTTTTCGCTGGAGGTATAAATAGTCTCTAATATGCTACGTCGAAATAAAAATAAAAGCTTTATGAAAAATAAAAATGTTCTTATTTAAATAAACAAACTGCAAATTAATTTTATCACACAAATAGATAAGCCTGCTTGAGCCGGTTCTCGACAATAGCAGTAATTTATACGAAACTTTTTCAATAAATATTTTAGTTCGTAAATCCTACTTACCAAGTATCTACAAATCAGTATATTTATTTACCAATTTATATTTTGCTTGTTAAATTGATATTGTTATTGGCTTAGTGATAAATATATTGAGTATTAGGTAAAAATGGGAAGCTGGTATAGCAGCTGGATGAGAGTTGCCGAGAATCGAGCTGAAAGGCGGACAATTAGAGAAGCCTATGTCCAGCAGTGGACTGCTGTACGCTGATGATAATAATGAGTAATAACCCACCTTTTTGCTTCACCGTAGTCGGCTAATAGAGCTGATGGTTGGTTGTGGGTAAAATCCCCGGTTTGCACAAAATTGTATCTGGATTGGTTCCAATTGTGTCTTAGGCCCATTATCCACGATTTTATTCAAAAGTATAAAATGAGTAGCTAAAAAAACTGGTCGAGTGCGAGTCGGACTCGCGTACCAAGGGTTCCGTACCATTATCTATAAAAACGGCAAAAACATCACGTTTGTTGTATGGGAGTTCCCTTAAATATTTATTTCATTCTATTTTTTTGTATTTTTTGTTATAGCGGCAACAGAAATACATCATCTGTGAAAACAACTGTCTAACTATCACGGTTCATGAGATACAGCCTGGTGACAGACGGATGGACGGACGGACGGACAGCGGAGCCTTAAAAATGGGGTCCCGTTTTACCGTTTGGGTACGGAACCCTAAAAATAAACCCTCCTTGACAGTCGGGTAAAAAGTCACAACCACACACACTGGTGTGTTTCAATGGTGGAGTATACGATGTAGCCGTGTCGTAGACGGGCCTTATAAAAGTGATAACTGGTAGAAAATGCCTATGGCATTAAGGCCGCCTCTGTACATTTATGTGCTTAAAGTATTAAATAAATAAATAATTGGCAACAATTTATAACATATCAATTTTATGTTCATGATGTTATGTGATGTGATAATTATGACTAGCTGATACCCGCGACTTCGCCCGCGTGGATGTCGGTTATTATATACTAAAACCTTACTCGAAAACCAGTCTATCCATTGATGAAAACAACATGAAAATCGATGCAGTCGTTTTTGAGTTTATCCCGTACAGGACGATAAACAGACGCTGCGGAGGACTTTGTTTTTATAATATGTAAGGATAATATTATATTCAAGATCATGTCATGATCTTTCTACTCCTTATAGGGTAGGCAGAGCTAGGTACCTATACTTATAGTACACCCATATTCCACTAGTTATTTTAAGTCCCTTGAAATTGTTGTTTTTCGTTACCGCGTGGCCCGCGTCGTGGATTACACCCCACTCCTTCTCACAGAGAAAAGTCTGAGTCCCAGCAGTGGGAACATTACATGCTAATTATGGTATGTAAAGTTTATGTTATGTAATATTTATTGATATTTGTCTTAAACCTTGTCTCCCACATCTAAATATTTCCAAAAACAGCAGTAAAATAAATTACTTACAAAAGAAAAATATTTTTAACAAGCTCTTGTTACGGGCTGTTGTTTGAGGTAATAGGGGCGCGAAATGTCACGGGTTCTTAACCCGGCTTACGTAAAAGTGCTAGAGTTTCTTTAATGATGTTATTTTGTTAGGGCTTTGCACCCTTTTTTACACTCTCCCCTTCCTTTTAGGTTTTTATCGAGGTGTTATATAAAGTACATATTATTATGTTTTTAAACCCCAATGTGTTTTCGATAAAGTCATTGATAATCTTCCCTGTTCTTACTGCTACTACTTATCCTGGATTGCAGACGAAGTCACGGCAACAGATAGTAATCCTAACTATTAGAAATGAGAAAGTGAGTTTGTTTGGACAAACATCGGATACATTTGATCCCGGCAGTACGTTCCCGTAGAATAATTTCTGACCTCCACGCGGGCGAAGCCGCTGGAAAAAGCTAGTACTAATTCTAACTTATATTATTACTTGCTTCTGCCCGCGGCTTCGCCCGCGTGCTATGTCGATATAAAGTAGCCTATGTCCTTTCTCAGGCTCTAGACTATCTGTGTACCAAATTTCATTTAAATCGGTTTAGAAGTTTTGGCGTGAAAGCGCGACAGACATAGTTAGTTACTTTCGGATTTATAATTATTATAGTAAGGATTATTATTATTTATTTTATTTAGTTTGTTGGTTTGTTACGCTTTCACGCCATAACGGCTCAACGGATTTGGATGAAATTTGGGACATGGGTAGACCTTGATCTGGAGAAGGACATAGGTTACTTTTTATCGACATCCCACGCGGGTGAAGCCGCGGGCGGAAGCTAGTAATAAATATTTTAAGCTCATAAAATACTTTTCATTGGATGTGCGGGTGTCGTGTGTGTTGACCCTACTTCAGAGACCAAAGCGTTCTCTACGTCAATAAAAAAAATACTTATTACCATCTAATCACTAATCTACCCACCCCAATTCAAGCCTAGGCAGAACGAAGGTCGTCATAATAAAATAGAGGCTCCACTCAATCACAATTATAATTTATAACTGAAAATCCATCATCTTTACAACTCTAATAAATGAGTTCTGTTGCGTACCACTTAAATCTGTTCTGACACCATTAATAATTAACTGAACTCACTTCAGAACAGTAATATTGAGTGAAATGAGTAACTGAGCCAGACGAACGACTTTTGGCCGACTTTTCGTGAGATTTGGAGTCCGATTTCCAAAGAAACGAGAACCCTAAGTATCGTGAGGCTCTAAAAGCTTGCGAAGTTATTTACACGATTAAAAAAATAAGATAAGTTAATTTATTTGTCCAAAACATAGGTAAAGTATACAAATACAAGGCTTGCAATTATTTCAATATTTATTCATAAGTTCATGTTAAGTTTAGGAAATTTAACTGTCATACGATACCAATAACGTTTGAGAAAAACAATTTGAGAAAACCAATGCAAATATTAGTATATCGGAAATACGTCACCGACTTGACTAATCGGGGCGCCAGCGCCGGCTAGTGACGCTCTTAACGCTCGGCCGGAGTTAATTTCAGTTAGTCGGTGGCAGTGGAGCAGTGAACACGATCAGAAACTGTCGCTCGATCCGTATAGATGTGTTGTATACACAGTGTGTGAATTGCTAATTATCGTAAATTATTATTATAATTTGATATGAACTGCGAACGGTTTTTCTATTACGCAATAACCAACACTTCCCATAATGCGCACTGTAGCTAAAATATGGCTGATAATAACGAGAGACATACCTTCTCCATCAAGTATAATAACCAGCTAGAAGTAAAAATGTCGTGATATCAAAGTCGTTGGCTCTGTATTTGAAGAAGCCTGTGTCTAATAGCAGGACAGTCACATTTTGTATTTTCATAAACTTTGTCGGTCGTCTACCCTCGTACTAAACATTCTTGTAGGATCGATAACTGTCAGTATTTTGTCTAGTTACGACAATTTGTAAATGTCTTGAACTATTGTTATTACTTTGAGTAATCAGTCTGGATGTTCAAGTGAACTGCAAGCTTGTAATTTTCATTTTACAAGCAATTGAGACGTCTGTATTAAATCTGAGAATGATTTGTGATGCCAAATAATAGCAAGTAATCCGAGTTCAAGAGTAAAAACAGCTGTTTCCAAGAATTCATACTAATTATCCGACTAAGGCGAACAAAAAAGGAGGGTTATGATTTTGACCGATATGTATGTTCATCTGATCCCTCATATCTGCTAAACTACTCATCACGATCGTCCGCTGGTTATAGGCGTGACGTCACATTAAATAAAAAATGGCGCCCCCCTAGAGGACAAAGACATGACTAAAAAAAAAATTATAATCATAATGATGTTGGGTATCAAATGAAAGGGCTTAATTAATTCATTTCAAAAACATAATAGATATTATAACTCAAAAAAAATATAAAAATAAAAGTAATAAAAACTAAAACCCAACTACGACAAAAAAACTCAATCAACTAAAAAGGTATAAACAAGACACCACAGACAGACAAATTAAAAATCCGGAGACACACGTGTTATAATAAATCGAACAGATTACATGTGACTCCGGATTTTTTTATAAAAGTGAATGCTGTCTATCTATTTGCCAGTATGTTATCTTTTCCCCCCTAAGCAGCTGCACGGATATGGGCACTCGGATAGAGAGGATACTTTTAATTTAGGTAGGGACCCGTGGGGTAATTCCCAACCTCCACGCGGGTGAGCCCGTGGGAAAAATCTAGTCATAAATAACTTACACATTATACGAGCTGAAAAGAATTTCAAATTCAAATATTTTTATTTGTAGAACAATAGGTACACAGTAAAGTACAGATGTCAGTATTAATAAAAATGAACCTCTGACATTCTTGCAAATAAAAATGATTGATGTCTCAAATATAACGTGCCCGACATAGAAATCGACCTCAGGACTCAGGCATAAGAGTCTATCTTGCAACCACAATATCAAAGGGGCAGTTTCAATGTAGCTTATTTTACTTATCAGATGCAAGAACTTGATCCCAGATCTTGATCGACTGTTGAGGTCCTGGGTTCGATTTCTAGGTCTGGCACGGTTTACTAGACACTTCTGCTAACCCATTGATATGTTTGAGACGTCAAAAATCTTAATAAATTTCTAACATAAGCTTAGAAAACTCAATCAAAAGCACATCATAGCTTCCCATATCCTATACCACAAAATGGTTATTTCACCTCACAAGCTCAGAAAGATTCTGTTTATCATTCGAAATATGAGTGCAAAAGTGCATTTTATCAGCTAGCGTGGAGAGTTTTTAAAATTCGAACGTTTCTATTCAATAATTGTCTATACCGCTGGGGTCCACCGATAATGCATGAATACTTATTTCATGTCAGTGCGACCTCATTTTTAGAATAATCGCACTGGCCAGCACGAAAAAAATAGCTCAACCCGCCTAGTTTTCACTTCAAAAAACTCTATCTTTATAATTTTCTTCTTTATATTCAATTCACTTTCCATCATTTTGGTTTGTTTAGCAGTGCAGAGTTAGTGCAAGCGGTACATAAAGCCGAATTTAGCCTTCTTCCGGAAAAGTTGCGCGAAAAGTACATAAAAGCGTACAATATTTCTTCAATGGATGGAAACACCTAGCATTTTCCTCGCTGTAGTGAGGTGAAAATTTGTTTGTTTCGCTCGGCAGCAAAGTTATTCTGCGTCTCGTGCCTTTTAAACCCTCGCATCGCTCAGGATTCTATATTTGAATCACTCGCTTCGCTCATGGTTCAATCCTGGAATCGCTTTCTCAGGTTTCAATACAAGTATTTGCGCCAAAAAACAACTTTGCAGCCTTGCATAACAAATAACTATTTTCAATCCGCAAAATCATATTCTCTGCTACTAAACTTTTGCGAGGTTACCCCAATGTATTTTTAGTTCGGGAGCCACCGTTCAAAGTTTCCTTATAATCTGCACTTAGTAGATTAACAAACACAGTTTCGATACATAGGCGGATTTCAACTGGATTCTGCTGTAACATACCCCGATATTGTATTTTTATTTCGTAGCTTACAAGGTTTTTTTCCGAGACATAGTTTGATGTGTTTTTTCTGTTGTTCACGTGAGAGTTTTGTTGGTTTTTTGTTATTATTTTTTTGGGAAATATTACTCGGTAGTCTGAGTTGGTAATGGTATAGATTCTATTAATAGTATGTAACCCAACTTTTTATTAAATAATTTTCTAATAAAATATTATTTGAGATAGGGTCTAAGGTACGCAAAATATGCGCTTTTGACGTGGAGTTGCGGATACCAACCCGTATTACCTATTACCACTCCAGTCTTTTCTTTTTATGTAGGGAAATCATCACAAGACTTTTCCCGCTCTGGGTGGAGCGGGAGGGCGTGTCGGACTTCTACTGACTAAGACCCACCCGTGTTCCTTCAGTTGCCTGTTGCCAAGGGCCCCGGTAGCCCTTTCGGACTTCCCGCAACCCTAGCAGACCCGCTTCAGTTTGCGCTAGATATAAATCGACGTTTGTCGCTGACCATAACTATATTTTATTGAACTAGTAACCTAACCCAAAATTTTAAAATCACCGTCTTCATTTGTACTTGCTTCAAACTACAAAACAGCTGTCTTACTTCAACTCTCAAACCGAACATCTTTCCGTCCACACATGTTAACAAGATCCTCATTCAAGAACACACTGTCCATTCTTAACGATGTTGTCCGACTTAGCGATCTCGATCCAGGATTAGCTTAACTCCTGAGGGATCTACGAGTATGTCGGAGCAATAAGTAGGAAACTTTCCTTACTTCTGACCTTCGATGTAATTAATTGGATTGAGTCAGTTGTTTGACACCTGGTTCTTCATTGTGAGGGTAAATGACATTTGTGTTTCGTGGAAACTGATCATGAATGGATCATGTGCTTAATAGAGTTAATTTATTAAATCTATATGATAATTTGGTGGCCGGGAACCCGGCGGCTTTCGGTAGTCGTTGTGCGGTGGACACACCGGTCATAGTAAAGGTACTGCCAGTATTTCGGCGTCGTCATCTCATACTCGTTGACAACCCGTTCAAGATGCGGTGGACAAACGGACAATTTTAATTTTCATTATTACATTATATTTTTCTAACAAGTTTTAACTAAATAGTGTAAAAAACAATTTTACTTGTTTTTTTTATTTCATTGTCTTCATGATGATAAATAATGAAAAAAATAATGTAATAATGAAAATTAAAATTATGTTACTCATTATAAAGGATACTAAGGAGGTTACATACAATCACTGGAATTAACTACGTAGGTGCTAATGCTAAGTGAACTCCAATAACCATAAGACCTCTTGTTAACGACACCGGACAACGGCTCGATTTTTATAACGGACTGCGGGCCGACGCGCATATTTTCTATAGGTTAATGTGGGTGTTTGTTAACGCAACAGGCACATACCCGTCGTGTACTCAAAGGTAACCGTTTCGCGTCGGCCCGTTACCCGTTGACAAAAACGGTCGTTAACAAGAAGCCTTACTTGCTATCCAGCCTATAGAAGTGACAATCTTTAAGTTTCTATTCTCGCTTCGTATTTCTACAAAAACGCGTTCAATTGTTATGGAATATTGACACTAACAGCTGTTCCAGTCCAGTACTAACCCCACAAGATCTACTTAACTTCAATTATATCATCGAAGATTTTTATCATTCTAATTAAATTTTATCTCAATACACACTTGCTTTTCCAACTCACTTTAGACATTGGCAGAATGGTCGACATCGGCTTTGTTTGCCATAATAAATAAAATAATAAAATAGACACTAACAGCTCTTGAACGTGTTTTAGAAATGCTGATCGCGTTCAGTTTCTTTGGTTAAATCCGCCCTCAGTGTTCGATTGCTTGTCAGTCCCATACATTTTTGAGTTTTCCATCATACGGGTTATGTTAAATGGAAGTGAGCTTATTCCAAAGTTTATTTCCTAAGAAAGACCACCGTCACTGTTATCGCTTCTTTTATAAATACACAACCTCCACGCATACCAAGCGAGAGAAGCAAGTACTTGTACCTATTTCTTGAATTGTAAATGTCAAAATATTTGCGAAAGGTTGCATTGCGTACTACAAGCTGTAAATCTGTAGCGATGCATAAAATGCTACTACTACCTTCAGATTGCTTCAGAATATTAGAAATGACTCACTGATCACAGGCACTGAAATCTCTTCACACTATGCCAATAGCATTCTGCTCTTTACGTTTTCCTTGAATAAATTGCAATTTTTTGCTGAACTTGAGAAACTTTTTGAATGTCAAAAAAAACACAAAAAAAGTGAAAAATTACTTTAAATTCGGAAGTTGGTGTCTTCGCTTTTCAGTTGTCGTTTTTTGCCACCAACTACCGAAATTAAAGTTCTTTTTCACTTTTTTTGTGTTTTTTTTGGAAGTCGGCTGTTTTTTTTTGTAAAAAGTTTTTATTTTTCACTTTTTAGTTGTCGTACATACCCCACACAAAAAAAAAACATCAAAACCGATCCATAATTGGCGGAGTTATAGCGCAACATAAATACAAAAAAAAAAACATACAGACGAATTGAGAACCTCCTCCTTTTTGAAGAAGTTGTTTAAAAACATGACAACACAGCTGCAGTCCCCGAAGTAATAGCAGAGGTAGTCAGTCTGTAGGTACACTGAATTTTTTGTAAGTTATGTTCAAGTCCCACTGAAAAATGTAATTTTGTTTTACTTTTGTTGCCTATTTGAAATAAATTATTTGACTTTGACTTTGACTTTATGTTAAGTATTTATCTTAACTTTAAGAAGTATTTTGCCATAATTTCTTGAGTCTTTAGTTTTAGAATTGTTATGTGTTATCATATCACCTATTTCTGAGATTGCTGGTTATCCTGCAATTGGCGACTGTGTAAGTCCAAAGCTATTGGTACCTATAATACTAAAGATATATAGGAGCTCTTAGCTAAGTAATAACAGCCGCACCGGGTCGATCCTTCACGTTAAGCTACGCTTGCCGGGGTTGGTCCGTGGATGGGTGACCATCTTTACAAACCGAGACTCCTCCGTGCCTCGGAAAGCACGTTAAGCCGTTGGTCCCGGCTGTCATTTGCGGATCTTTGACAATCGTTACGGGTCGTCAGAAGCCCGAAAGTCTGACAACCAGTCTTACCAAGGGGTATCGTATTACCCAGTTACTGGGTTGTGGAGGTCAGATAGGCAGTCGCTCCATGTAAAATACTGGTATTCAGCTGCATCCGGTTA
Source organism: Lithophane leautieri (assembly GCA_949152455.1). Lineage (NCBI taxonomy): Eukaryota > Metazoa > Arthropoda > Insecta > Lepidoptera > Noctuidae > Lithophane > Lithophane leautieri. The sequence continues at coordinate 14,603,666 of OX424477.1, read as the reverse complement.
GACTGGAAGCCGACCCCAATATAATTGGGAAAAGGCTAGGCAGCTTGATTGAATACTAAAGATATACATATTATATTATTATACACAGAGGCAGCCTAAACACATCGTACTTAAGCTCTTGCGACTAGTTTTTCTTGACCATCGAATAATGATTTAATTATGAATATGGTAAAAGGGCCTGGACGTATGCTCTTCCAAACATTTTGAATAAGTTACCAAAGAACATTGCAAAAAAATTAGAAAATAAAAAAGCTCGGCAAATTAAAAACATATTAAAAGTATACTTTACTGTGGAAAAGTGTAAAATAGGGGAGGGGCCTACGTGTGGGACCTCAATCAGCCAAAGTCGCTTGTGAGTAACGCAATTTTTTTTTTGATAACGCACATTATCTTTCTAAAAAAGATTAAGCGTTATTGTAGTGTAAAAAATATGAATGTTTCTTTTTTCTTTGAAATAAATAGTTGGTTTTTTTTTTTTTTTTTTTTATTTGACAAACACGTTATGAATTTTGAATAAGCCTGGTGATCAATGCTCACTTCTTCTCTGTATAACAAGTCATTTATTAATCATTAAATTTATTAGTCATTTATTTCAATTAGGCACATAAAAGGCACTTTTGAACGTCAAAAACAAAGAAATATAACTGATTCTAGTTGCCCCTTCCAAAAGGTAGTTTTCGCATGGAGAAGCATGGTCAAGAAACTCCACAGTTACTCTTTAAAAAAATGTTTTGCAATATTTTGTATACATCAATTATACAATTATAATTATGTGAAGACGATGCACCTACAATAAGATCACTGTACCACAAAAGGTAAAAAGAATTAAAAATGGAGGAATGATAAATAAATAAATTATGTGATAGATACATAGTGCTCACATATTTATAAGCCACTGCCCTGCATTGAAATGCCTGTAATTTTCTGGTTCTTAATGTATTTATTTATTTATTGCATAATGTACACTCACTCTTTATTGTGTAATGTATTTGTTTTAAGCAAGATGAAGATATCAATATTTTACAACCCGAACCACTAGTAACCATTCAACTAGGGTAGAAAACCATCCTTTGATTACATGTAATAGAAAGTTTTCCAGTGCGCCCTTATCTGACGCTCCGCGAGTATAGTGTTATAAAAATTGCAATGTTTCCATGTACGTGAGGGGAATTCTGAATAATATGGGGTTCTTGGCACATGTTTGTTGATAATCTGCGATGATTGAGGGGTTAGGGTAAATTAGCTGACCTGAAGAGGTTGGGGGGATAACGAACTTTGAGAGAAAGTAAGATTTGGTAAATGAAATGGTAATTTTTTGAGCCCAATTATCTAAATAGGAACTTTTTTTGTCAATAAAATCAATCACCAAAAACACCTCAACGTGTAACGATACCTACGTAGGTACGCCCAGCAAAACCTGGGCAGGCAGCATAAGCTAAGCATAATCAGCCTATAATGTTCCCACTGCTGGGACACAGGCCTTCTCTATTCGAGAGGGAGTGGGCTGTAATCTACCACGTGGGCCCAATGCGTGTTGGTAGATGTCACCATGTCTTCGAATTTTTGGGTCTTGGACGTGCCGGTTTCCTCAAGAACCTTCACCGTTTTTAGAGCAGTGCTGAAAAATAATCACTCCTTGATACATTTGGATCGAGTATGTCTTGAAATTTTGTATGAGACAGTTGATAATTTTTTCGCGATTACGATGTTGATCTCTTGGAGAAAGTTCTTCAGTTTGATGGTCAGTATCACGGCCTTACTGGGCACCAACCCGCACTGGGCACGCGTTGTGGATTACGGCCCTCTCCCTCTCACAGAGAGGAGGTCTGTGTCCCAGCAGTGGGAACCTTATAGGCTGATTATGCTATCACACCCCACCTTTCATAACCATGTTGTATATGTAGACTGTAAACCCTTATATTATCAATATACAACATAATATGCCAACCTATGACGTTACAATGTCTATAATAATTATAATCGAGATATAATTCCGTCCGTCCTTTGTTGATCAGTCAATCATTGTGAGGATATCGGTCCTAATTAACAAATACAACGTGATGTTACTATTGAAACTATCCTTTGTATGGGGATGAATACTAAAATGGTGTCTTGGAAATCGATTTTCGGTAATCGAGGGTAGTTTGGTAAAGATTTTGGGGGTGTAAGGGGAATTTAAGGGGTGTTAATTTTATTACAAGCGGTCCTACCAACAGGTATTGTATTACCCGTTACCCAGTAACTGGGTTGTGGGGGTCAGATAGGCAGCCGCTCCAGGTAAAGTACTGGTATTTAGTTAGACTGGAAGCCGACCCCAATATAGTTGGGAAAAGGCTAGGCAAATTGATTTGATTTGAGTAAAAATATTGGGTTATGAAAGTATGTAAAAGTTACAGTAATTTTTGTTTGTGTATTGAATGGTTTGTCATAAGCAGTTTTTTTATTTATAAGATATACAATACAACAACAACACAATATCAATACAATAACAACAATACAATAGCAGCAACACAAATTTAACTTTTTTTTTCGTTTGGAATTTCGCAGTAGCAGAGTACTGGATTTGGCTCTTATTATATGTAATAAGCTCGTCTTCCACATGGGACTTATAGGGGTAAACTATTTCACCCCATCTTACCTACCACTTCACAGAAAAGGTACAAGCATGATGTGCTATGTAAATATAAAAATGCGTGTTTTTCTTCTGCAAAACCATACACTCTTACACCGACACAGAATAGGGGCAAGTCATCTGTCGATAAGCAAATGGAAACAAATGAATACATCAAACGTTTGACTTCGACACGACGTCAAGCCGAAGTCGATACATCATAACGTCACGCGTCTGACGTCACCGCAATGGATTTGTATACGAGCGTATTGTTCTCTGTGACTGCGAACGTCATTAATTGTATAGCGGTTTGTATGGAAAGCGGAGTATTGTGACAGGGCTTTATACAGGGTAAATTTAATTCATGGGCATCTTTTTAAAGGGAATTGTATCTACTCTTCATTATGAACAACTTTCACTAAGGGACTAAACCTGAAATCGCAAAAAAAAACAGCTGTTCTGTTCCCTACATTTTGACGAGATAAGCGAACATAAATGTAGGGAACAGCAGATTTTTGCGCTACCGAATGAGACAGCGATATCGCGTTCCGCTTCGGTATCGCTACCAACTGCGACAGCTTATATCTGAATTTACCAAAAACGGTTAGTAAAATACAGGAACGCGTCATTCTCCACCCATCTCGTGTCGACATGCGTTATCTCGTGACCCGTGACACCAGTACAGCAGTATATTCAGCGCTGTCGAACTTCAACCGGCGCTTTAATCAATCAAGCAGATTCCAACTGTCACCCAAACGTATCGGTATTTTGTGTTAAAATGATTAATATTGCCAAGGTTTAGATGTTTGTTTAGTTTTGAAATGTGGGTTGTGTTGGAGCTTTTTTCCTGTGTGTACAAACGGGTCATGATGCCAAAGTAATGTTGTTGTTATGTTAGACTAAAAACATTTTAAATTAAAAGTGGCATCAATTCTCATCAACGCAGTAGTGCGATTACTCACCATAATATAACACAAAAAAAAAATTGAAACAAGAAAAATACTTATAATATTATTTCTGTCAGTCACCTAAATATTCTTTGCATTTTTTTTCGGTTACTCGTTTCATAAACTTACAACTTACAACTTACTTAGTGGCATGATAATAATGTTTTTAAACGACTTCAAAAAAAGGAAGAAGATAATATTTATTTATTTAAGTTTTTTCTTGCACAACATTACAAAATATAATCTTAAGGCGTTGTACAGAACAAAATACAAACTAAAAAGTGACACACGTACGTAGGTTGAGTAAAAAGCAAATCAAAAACATTAAACTTAAACAAGAGAAATAACAAATTTGCAAACGAAATAACACTTATCTAATTACAAACTGCAATAAAAAGAAAAAAAAAACTTAATAATTATCTTTCATCCATCTTCACACAAAAACTTATACATTCACTACACAAATGTACCCATTTCCCAGCAAACAAATCACATTCCGGTGTTGATGTCAGAAGAGAATTGAGCATAGCAATATGTGTTCGGTAGTGTTTTTTGCAATTTAAACCAGCTGATAATAACTTTTAAAGTCTGTTTTATTTCTGAGGCACTATAACGTGTTCAAATTCAAAAAAGGTTCAAGTCGAACAAAATATAGATGCTACCTAGTCTTACACGTTATTTTTAGCCAAATCAAAATATTTTCGTCGTTTTTGTGTGAAGAAAAAATATGATGCAATTTATGCCAAGATCTCTAGCTTCCCAACTATAACTGCAAGGATGTTTTGGCGCTAGAATGACTTTGACAGGGGGCGCTGTTGGTTAACATTTGCGCAATTGTTTTATTGAAAATGACATGAAATGAATTCAAAATACGAGATGGCGGCGTTAGTTCCAGTTTTGGCCACGGGCCAAAATAACCTTGTAGCGCTCTACCGAAAATTCAAGTAACATACAAAGATCACTGACCCATATCGCAAAAACCCCACCAAAACGTGCGCAAAAGTTTACACATTAAATACGAAATTACACGCCTCATTAACGTATTCATATCAATAACCTCCAATAAAGAAATTCCGGACGTAATAGTATGGAAAAGTAATAGCAATTTGGACGTATAATTGTCTCTTACTGAGTGATGCCTGGTTGACGCTGTACGTCGATAATTGCCTGAACATTAATATTCATTGCGCGTAAATCAGTTTACTGGGGCAATGGTTTTTGATATTTTTATTTTAAGAGAAAAAAGGGAATCGTTTCTTTTGTAATTAATGAATTTGATTAAACTGAAAAATTAAAACAATATTTTGTGGTTATACGTATAAATTAGTTCCTTGCGATGGGTATAGGATGGCGTATCATCTCTCTGTTTAGATACTAATCCAATTAAAAATATAATGCAAAATTCAAAGAAATCTGACACAATGTCCCAAAAACAGAAAGATCTGTGAAGCCTATTGAAATGATAATTTCAGCCTTCGGGAAATCCACCCTTGGGATGACCGCACCAAAGTCTACACAATTTGTTGTACCTACCTACCGAATTATTTGTTGTAACTACCGAATGATTTGGTGTAACTACCGAATGATTTGTTGTAACTACCGAATTATTTGTTGTAACTGCCGAATTATTTGTTGTAACTACCGAATTATTTGTTGTAACTACCGAATGATTTGTTGTAACTACCGAATGATTTGTTGTAACTACCGAATTATTTGTTGTAACTACCGAATCATTTGTTGTAACTACCGAATTATTTCTAATTTGCCTGTTCCTATAGTAGGCACTTATCTACTTATTATTGCATAATCATGTCAGGTGGATTCAGTACCTACTAAACTCCGTTTAGGAGCTTATTCACCACCTCGAAACAATTATCAAATAATAAGCTAATAGTATAATAATCAGATTTCAGGTTTATACATACCATAGGCAGACATTTATTTTAGGTCTAGCCTGCACTGCGAAATCTCACCGCATGATGATGATAAATGATAAATAATTTTATTTCTGTAAGTAGGTTTGTACAAACACTTTTACACGTCAATCACAATTTTAAAACTAGATGAGGTCGGCGTTTCCTATCGGACTACTCTGAGAAGAAAGGCCGAAACAAACTCAGAGGTCACAGTCTCTTTTAAAGTCCAGACATAATCTTGGTCAGATCATGTGAAGACCATGTAGATTGGTGTCTGAAATGGACTTTTGAGGAAAGAACCACACAGATTGAGTGGACCTGTCCAGTGAGTGCACGCATTTGTCAATAATCGTGCAGCTCAACTCCAATTTTAAGGAGCTCATGATTTTTATTCCCTCGATTTATATTTAACTAGCGACTCGCTCCTGCTTCGCACGGTTTTTTGGGCTTGACGAAACATCGAGATTTCTTAGTTATATGTAACTTGATTAGTAACGTATTGTACACATTTAAACTTTCCGCAATAAATTCTCTAAACAATGGTGAAAACCACATTTAAATCTTTTGCATGTTTTAGAACAACAACGCGGACATACAGACAAACACGAAAAGTGACTTTAATTTATAATATGTATAGATGTACGGAGTACGGTTCAGCGCGAATTTTTTAACGCAGTGCTTGCTAGTCCTAACTCATATTCATAATCAGATACAAATCCAGCCTTCAGGAGTGTGTTTCAGGCGGGTTATAAATTAAAAAGTAGGCGCTGAGAATTTCTTAATAGAAACTTACTGAGAATGTTTCAACAAGCCAGTTTGGCCCAGTATTCACGAATAATATATATTTTTAAATACAGATGTACCTATAGTATGTACCTTTTAAATACAGAATTAACAAAACTAACAGCTAATTGTTCGTACCGAGGAAATTCACTCAAAACAACGGCGGCGGTCAAAAAGTCAAATGAAAATTTTCAATTTTAGAATTCCCATATGTCACATAACCTCTTTCGTTCCCAGCTGTTTAGTACGTCAGGGATCACATTAAGAAATAACGATGTGCTAGACTGTCCCCGTGCGTGATCCCTCGTAAAGTCGCCCTACGTTCGATTTTAACGACTCCTACGATAAGGGTTTTCTTTTATTTTCAGATCAGCACCAGAATTTGATTATAATGGTATATGATGGGGCTTTGACCCTTACGAAGTAAGGCAGGAAGAGATTTTACGGAGAAGTACGGTAGAGGAGCGGAAACGGCAATAAATAAAAAAAAAAAACCGGTTGCAGATCTTCTTTTCGAACTGTAATTTTCTCAAAATGCTGTCAATACATAGTTGAAAAACGAGCAAGCTTCATTAACATTCTGTGACTGTGCCTAGAAATTTTCTTATGTTGACTTGACATAGTTTTGTATTATGGAACTTTACAAAGCAAACAAACACTATAAAAAGTTATTTCTGCAATCGCCATGTAACGATTGGACTGACACCAAATAACTGATAACTGGTTACGCCATTCTTTCCGTTAACGGATCATGCTATTAAAATATTAAAATGATCAAGAACGATTCTCATATGGCTATGCTTGAGGGTTCAGCAGCAGCATCATTCGTCTGAAATGATAATGCTCATTTCAGTTATAAAATATTTCAAACTCTTTTATAGGGTTATTAGACCATAAAATATTTTGTAATTACTTTTACAGCCATCCTTTCCTTTCCTATTTTCGGCCTTTGTGTGAATTGAAATCAAAGCAAAATTAAAAAATCGGCCAAGTGCGAGCCGGACTTGCAGCAGAGTTCCGTACCACCGTACAATATTTAACGACGAAAAGATCACGTAACTTCTTGTATGGGGACCTCCTTTAATTTAATTTTGACTATTTGTTGTTATAGCAGCAATAGAAATACCCACCTATACCTACAATACATCTAAATAAATGTTTACTTTACTTTATAATCTGTGAAAATTTCAACTGTCTACCTATTATGGTTCATGAGATACAGCCCGCTGACAGACGGACAGACGTAAGGACAGCAGAGACTTAGTAATAGGGTATTGTTTGGCACCCTTCGGGTATGAAACCCTAAAAGGTTTCCTTCCTCCATACTCAAATCACAACAGAACGTCGATAACAAAGTAAAAGAACACAAACTTCAAAAGAACAAAACAAGAATCACGCAAACATGTTGACAACAAAACTCACACAATACAGCGTTACATACAAAAACGGCATAGACAGGGAACTCCAATCAACAAGCAGGCTTTATTCCATTAGACAAATGAGACGTCACGGAAAATAAACGAGACGAAATACAAGTACCATAGGATTATGGTGTGCTGAATTGTCACGGGATTATCTCTGTATTTCGTTATTTTTGAGCTGTGTTTACCCGACTGCCAAGGAAGGAAGGGTTATGCACGTATCAAAATCAAAATATTTTATTTCACATAAACCTACATGGGCACTTATGAAACGTCAGAAGCTAGATGCACGGTTTCAATTGGTCGTTGCCTATGGAAAAGAGCCGGCAAGAAGCTCCACGGTTACTCTTATAAAAAATAATTGGCTTTTACAATATTTTCGAATTACAGTGTTAATAGGCTGGTGGGAGGACAGTGTAGGCCTTTCAACAAGTACCAGATAGGTACTTAACAAAATAGAAAATGTTCAACAAATCTACAGTCCACTAAGCCTACAACGTTCTCATATTCACAAGATAGAAAATAATCTATATAAAAGATAAATAAGATACTAAAAATAAAAACCTATTTTAAACTTATCTTATCCTATTTAAACGTAACTTGTATGTATATTTGTTTGTAAATTTCTTTATTACCTCGTATCTTCCAAACGCACGGCTAGATGGATTTCGACCGTTAATCTATCGTTATATTCGTCTAGCAATTTTTCTTTCGTGTGTTGTGCTGTCTTTTTGGAGCAGTGGTGGCCCAGTGGTAACAGCCGTGATTTACGAGTTGGAGGTCGTAGGTTCGAACCCTTTTTTTTTAGGCTAGGAAATCATCAAATGACTTCTCCCGCTCTGGGCGGAGCGGGAGGGCGTGTCAGACTTTTACTGACTAAAACCCACCCGTGTTCCTTCAGTTGCCTGTTGCCAAGGTCCCGGTATCCCTTTCGGACTTTTCCGCAACCCTGGCGGGTAGGTTCGAACCCTGACAGGCGCTTTATCTTTTGTAAATTATTTCATCATTGCTCTCATAACGGTGAAGGATAACATCGTGAGGAAACCGGCACGTTCTAGAATCAGAAAATTCGAAGACATGTGACATCTACCAAGCCGCTCTGGTCCTGTGTGGTGGATTGTGTCCCAGCAGTGGGAACATTATAGGCTTATTATATAATAAGCTAGATATATCATTTTAAATAAACGATTTTTCTATCTTTTTCTGCTAACTTTTAACTCATGTTAACTAAGACTTATTAATGTGTAAAAGTAACAAAAATATTGATTACTTTTGACGGATTGCATTCAACTCTATTGATCAAAACTTACAACTTTCTGTAACCATAAGGTACAGCGTAGACGGCAGACTATCCATGACGTACTTTTTAGTCTGTGAAAATAGAACCTAAGCAATTATATGCAGTAACGCATACGACGCGTTAAAAATCCGGCGCACATAAAATCCGTGTCATTCTGGAAGATCGCGCCGCGCCGCACAAACGTGCGCGAAAAAATAGAACGTTTGCTTCAACGGGCGCTAACGCAGACGGCGCACACTTTTAGTATGCAATCTGCATTTCCATAGCGTCTACGTCCCTACAGTTCTGCTGACAGAATGATCGAAGATGTTCGTCGAGTGCGTTGAGTCTGCTTAAAATCCGCGACAGACTTTTTGCATGCCATGCAAACATTTTGTGCGCCACAGACTCGATCGCACAAAAAGTGTGTCGTCTGCGCTGCACCTTAGCATCACTCACAACTCTTGCCTTCCTCAACTTACCCGTAACATAACCAACATCACATTTCGAAAGCCAATCAACCCACAACCACAATCAATCAACTCAAACACATGAATTACCACGTCATAGTCTCTGTTCAACATTATTTAATAAGCCCATTGTCCCATCTGAATGGCTTAATCAGTCGTCCACAATAGCCGATACAAGCTGTACGGAGCTAAGCTATAATACGATCTTGTCGCCAGATAGGCTAGATGGTCTTCATTTGAATGGTCGAAATGGATAGCTGGTGAAGCTATTTGGATATCGGTAATTAGATTTGAGACGTGAGTTGTTGTGTACTGGTGTGTTCGCTGTGTGACAGGTATTGGGTTTATGATGATAGGTGGTTCTTGTATGTTGCCGATCATTATATATTCCACCTGACGAAAACTCGGCTAAGTTTTCATCAAATAATTATGTAATTACTAGCTGCACCCCGCGGTTTCACCCGCATAAGTCTCGATCAATTGGGAATATCGGGATAAAGGTATCCTATGTCCTATTCCAGGTCATGGTCTACCCATGTGTCAAATTTTATCAAAATCCGTTCAGAACTTTTCGCGTGAAAGTGTAACAAACTCACTTTTGAATTGAGGCTATGAGAACCATAGTGGCCTAACCAATTTTTACAATAAGTCTATGATTTTTTCCAGTTAAGTTAATTAAAATATAAAAGTAATAAAAAGTATGTACCTATATGAAGAGTGCTAGTTGATTAAATCCGCCTTTGTACAGTAGTTTTTTTTACTTGAAAAATACTGTTTTTGTTTTCTTTTTGTTTTCAAAAGGCTTGTCCATTGGATTAGGCCTGGCCATGGTTCTCATGGCCTCAATTTATAATATTAGTTAGGATTAGGATTATAGTTAGGATGACAAAGTGATTTCCATATTTTCGGGTCAAACATTCAAAAGTTCCATAAAAATCCAATCACTTTTTTGAACACAGAAAAACACAAAAGTTAGTTATAAATCCATGTTTGACATTGCTTCATACGTAACTTCCTCATGCCTCCTATAAAACAGTAACAATCAAAGGCAGAAAGAAACAAAAAAAAATGTAATTGAGCATCAAAAGAAATTCCTGAATTTATCTCGTCAATGAGTGCAGGGGCCCCGGGGCCCGTCATATGGCAGCATTGGCAGCACATCGTTAAAAGTTTGACCCATTCCGACTTCTATCGGAACTTCGGAACCCAATTTAATGAATCAAACTTGACCGAACTGATTACATGTGAACTGGAAAGTGGGAACTATTCATGATAAAGTTGATAATAGTAAATAGTAATTTGATTTTTGATTGTGTTTTTTTTTAGTTAGTTATGTTTTTAGCTTGTTAGTTAAGTAATTCGATCTTATTTAATTTAATTCATTTCAACTTAATTGCATTCAATTTAATTCAATTAATTCAATTCAAGTTAATTTTAAGTACTTATAAAAGATTAATTATATTCTGGTTCCAATTGCATCTTTATATTAATTATTATTGTATAGTGACGTCTAATTAAAATGTTGCGCTTACCTATAATTTAGATGCATGCAATTCTATTGTATTTGTTTATGATATGTACTTTGAATGTCCTTGTGTGTATTTAGTTGGTTTGCCTAAATAAATAAATAAATAAACAAATAAGTATTTTGCTGATTTGGTGGTTTTTGTGAAATGAACATAGAAAGGTTTATAATTGACTCCGTGCAAAATAATTGGCTCTACAAATACAGATAATGATTATTATACCTTTACCATAATTATGTATTTAAGGCATATTATGCCAAACGGAACCCTATTACTAAGCGTCCGCTGTCCGCCTGTCTGTCAGCGGGCTGCATCTCATGAGTACACCACACTGCATCAGATAGGCAGTTGAAATTTTCAATCAGTGTAGGTATTCCTATTGCCGCTACAGCCACAAATAAAAAAAGTTAAAAATTAACGGGAGTCCCCATACAAGAAACGTGATTTCGTCAGCGTTTTTTGCTAAATAAATTAAAAGTAACATAGCTACAACTGGATATTACGTAGACTTACGTGTAAATAGGCATCCTGTCCCCCTCTTTGAACCAGAACATCAAGGCTACTTCGCTGACGGGGGCCGCCAGGTCGCACGGTAGACGCGTCATACCGCCTGGAGCAGACCACACTTGTATCACATCTGAAACAAAAGAAAACACACTTTGTCACAAGATTCGGAATGGAAAATATAGGCAGAAATTAATAAGAACAAAAATAAAGAATATATACAAAAATAATAACTAGTTAGTATACCAAATGTTGTTATGATATTGGTCCTAGACTAAGCATGCCTGTGACTTGGGTGACAATAGGGTGAAAGGACTGGAAGGTTCCTCATTCTCCAATAATAAGGAAGAGTCCTCCGACCAGACGGGTGTTATGTCTGGTGGGATACTACCCGATGGTTTTTGACGGTCTGTTGTATCATTCCGCGGAGTACTTTGATTGCGCGGTGTAGGATTTTTGTGACGTCAGATGTAGTTCATATGTGATGGTATAGATGTCGCCATACGTATAGATTACAAATGTACAGAGAGAACGAGAGATCTCAGTCTCTTCCTTTAAATCTTCAAAAAGAATTAAAGGAAGTTTTAGGGGTATGAGGAGCAGGGTGTAAAGTTCACTCATCCACCATAGAAAAGGGAGAATCCTCCGACCAGACGGTTGTTGTGTCTGGCGGGCAACTGCCCAATGATTGATATTAGATTTTTGTATAATTATATGTTCACTGCACGGTAAACTCTAATTGCGCGATGCAGGATTTTTGTGACGTCAGGATTTTTGTGTGACGTCAGGTCTTTGATGCGTAGTTCGAATGTAGCGATTTAGGTACCGCCACAAAGTCATTATGGTGTTGGAAGGTTAAGAGTAATATCGCTAATTCCATCACTAAACTCCAGTTTTGCGAGGTCCTTCAGCACCATAAAAGACTAGTAAAAATAAAAAGTAAAAAAACAAATGCCGTAATTATCAGCAAACTTGGCAAGCTGAGCGGTTATCTCGGATATAGCGTGGCTGCATGAAAAGGGTGTTCAGAAGAGCCTCCATGAGTTACAGTACTTATTTACGTCTTTCACACTCTAAGCTTAGCCTCACTACCAAACTTGTAGACTGGCAAATCTTGAATGTGTTCAAAGCGTTAGGCTAATTGCACGCTACACGAAATGAAACGGTCCGGTGCAGCGGTGGTTCGATTTTCAAGCAAATGTCACGTGATCATCCGGAAAATGGCGCACGGCAAAATTGCGTGAAGCGACCGGCCGCAGCGTAGAGCTCAATTTGATACAATAGTTGTTTCTGCGATGAAATAAGAACAAATTGAGAAATTAAATAAAATCATTATTTAATTTCTCAATTTGTTCTTATTTGCATCTTAAAAGTATACCGTCACATCTAAATAAATCTCCAATGATCGACGCTTCAAACGAAGCCCTCATTATATTCAGAATCACACTCAAAAGATAAAAGATTTTCCAAAGGAAATCATAGGGGAAGCGGGGCAATGGGGGGGGGGGATAAAAAGAACCGTTCAGTCTTGTCCGTCACATTAGTACAGGAAAGCTCGTGTTTAATGATGGCCCGATCTTTTGTGTATCCATCCTCCTATCCTCCTTGATCCACAGTGGGGGATGAGGATCACCCGCCACTAACTCGATTCACACGTTTCGGGGCCTTTGATCTCCATTCTCTTTCAGTGTAGACTGTCCATGAATAATATTACGAGATCTATAAATATTTTGAGTGTTTCGGTGGAATTATGCTCGTTATCTGAATTTTGGTGCTATTTGAAGAGGGAATTTATTTTATGCGCTTAGTTTAATTTGTTAATATATAGTATTTAGGGCGTAAACTAAATAAACAACATAACATTTTTTTTGCGGTATTTCTGCTGGAACTGAAATCCGCTGCGCGCTGCTACGCTATTTTTTTACTATTATTTCAGCTCCGATTGATTAAATACTATACACCCAAGACGAGAACGTTACCAAACTATTTAATCATTGATACTTTGTGCAGAGGAACCTACGAGTGGTGGCCAGGGGGCTTAAAACGTCACATTAGCAGAATCATAATATGAAAATATTATGAATCATCGTAAAATGTGTATCATAAACTGACAATTCATAATATGATCTGCGTGTAATTCATATTACGAAATAATTCATATGTTTGACAGTTTTCTATGGAGATTCGTAAAATGGTCCACAAATTATGAATTGCTTATAAATCAAATTAGAGGAATTGCTTATGACAGCTGGGATTCAGGAAATGAAATGATTTTAGAGGAATTGCTAATGTGGCCGGTTTAGGCCCCCAGAAATATTGACTCAAATAATATGTCCCTTACCATATTTGAATCATGATCACCCTAGATCCACGTATTCGGCGCATTCACACATTTTGGCATACAACGTCACTATTTAAAATTCGAATTGCAATTATTTGTCACTGGTGTGACTTACTCGTAGATATTCTACATTATTATTCTATTGAAATTATGTTATATGGCAAAATAATGCATTTCCTTGTATGAGCTGCTGATTAGTTAGACGCATTTATCTCGTTATACAGACCTTCCCATATCAAATATATTTAATTAATATAATATAAATTATATAATAATATATTTTTTTATCTGTAATATTAATATTCTGTATGGCAACTCTTTAGGTTATGAGCTATCCGAATATAAACAAATATTAGGCCTAGGTCCTAAGGGGGAGGCGTGAAAATTGATTCGCCGTTAATGACTTTAAGATTCTACAAAAAGTGATTACAATTTGTCAATGGTGTTTATCGTATGGATCTAAATGTCTGGTCAGACTGGAAATTGCTATATTTCATTTTCTTTTCTTAAGACCAATAAGACTTCACTGGTAATGGAAATGGTGTTAGAAAATGCTCATAAAGTGGTCTCTGAAACTGTTCTGACCGCTCTTAAGGAATTATACTCGTATACTACAGTGTCGAATCAAAATCAAAATATGACACTTATGAAATGTCAGAAGCTAGGTGCACGGATCTAATTAGTCGTTTCCTATGGAGAAGCGCCGGCAAGAAACTCCACGGTTCCTTTTTTAAAAATAAGACTTTTAAAATGTTTTCAAATTACAGGGGTACTAGGTATGAGAGGACAGTGTAGGCCTGTCCACAAGTACCAGGTACTTGACAAAATAGAAAATGGTCTACACTACAATCTAACGCTATTGTTACATTGTTCTATACGACAAGTTATTGTGATTATTTCACTGTTTATTGAACCATTACTTATATCGAGCCATTACCGCCGACTTATCGTAAGCGACATTTTTATTTAAACAGCGTTTTTCATCGCAAACGACATTTTAAACTATAACGGATAATGCCTCGTCGAGATTTCCCGCCAAAATACAATCATTAAAAAGATATAGCAAATGCTAAGTTTATCGTAAGTTGCGTAATTATCTAAGAATTGCAATCAGTGTAAGCAACCTTACTTGTTATCGCAACCGACATAGTACATCAAAATTATGTCGTTTACTTTATACAAAGTGGAAAAAAATATTGCAACAATATTTTGAATTAAAAAGAGTGTCCGTGGAGTTTTTTGCCCGTTCTTCTCCTTAGGAACCTACTCCGCTTTGGAATGGGCAACTAGCTTCATCTTTCTGACTGACAATTCCCTTGACAATTCAAAAGTGTATGTAATTGGTTTATTTGAAATAAATGCCTTGAGTTTGACTGTTATAAATTGAAAAATCCGTTTAATTTCAACAAACTCCCTTTTTTTACCCGACTACGGCGAAGAAAAAAGGAGGGTTATGATTTTGACCGGTATGTATGTAAGTATGTATGTATTTAAGTATGTTCATCTGTTCCCTTCCATCTTCTAAACCACTCATCACAATTTGACAAATGAGATGATCGTTAGAAGCATCTTGATCGTCCGCTGGATATAGGTTCTGTGGCGTCACATTAAATTAAAAATGGCGCCCTCTAGAGGACATAAAGTCTAGAACTAAAAAAGAAATATTGTTTAATCGTACCATGTTGGGTATCAAATGAAAGGGCTTAATGAGCACATTTCAAAAATATATATATTATAACACCAAAATAATTTAAAAAAAATTAAAGTAATAAAAACTAAAACCCAACTAGGACTAAAAAGGTATACCTAAACAAGACACCACAGACAGACAAATTAAAAATCCGGAGTCACACGTAATCTGTTCGATTTATGCCCTAACACGAGTGACTCCGGATTTTTAATTTGTCTGTCTGTGGTATATTGTTTATACCTTTTTAGTCGTAGATGGGTTTTAGTTTTTCTTACTTTAATTTTTTTATACTTTAACTTTTTGTCGTTGTTTCATTGAAATTTGTTTGTTCACGTTGACCACAGTTCTAGTAAGGAAATCGTGGATGTATTTGATCGTCGATCAAATAAAAAGCAAAATTCCAGTGAGACAGGCTTTGATTCGTGTTTCAATATTTGCCTACTGTATAAAAAGTTCATCAGATTTTCGGTGAAGTTTTACAAATGGATCTGGTTTGGCTTTTGCTGTACTAGAAGAGTAATTGAAATAACTGGAAAACTGGAGGTTTTCAATATAGGATAGTTTGTACAAGAAACACCCGTTTGACTGTTTCATCTTATTTTTAACCAACTTCTTCAAAATGGAGGAGGTTCTCAATTCATGTGTAAGTTTTTTTTTTTTTTATGTATGTTACGCGATTACTCCGCCAATTATGAATCGATTTTGATGATTCTTTTCTTTGGTAGGTCGTGCTTCAGAGGTGGTCCCATATAAATTTTATTAATTTTGCTTGCGGAGTTTTCGAGTTAGCTTCAATAATTATATGTACCTACTTAAAATTTAGCAAATAAAGTACGTTACTTTGAATATTATAAACAACTTTTACTATGGGACCAAACAAAAAATGGCGAATAATTTGCTGTTTTCTACATTTTGTCGAGTTATGAGAACACAAAAATGGCTTATTCCGTTTATCCACCCTATGCCTATAAACTCTGTATATCCAATTTGGCCTAGGGTGGATTCTCGCACATACGTTTCCGAGTATCCACCTTAGAGTGGATTTTTTGGGGTGGATAAACGGAATAACCCAGAAAAATATATCGAACAGCTGATTTCTTCTTTCGTTCCACAATCACATCTTACATATTTTACTCTCTCCAATACGGTCTCATGGTTGCAGTCATCAGTTCATTGAAAAAAAGAGCTTCAGGATATTCTGTGATAGTCCAATACCGGGCCATTACCCATCTTATGACAAGACATGTCAATCATAATAAATCCGTTAACATTTTCCAAACACTTGCATCGCACACAGCACGTGTCTATTAAATGCTAAGAACCTCGCCTGCCTGTCAAATCGAGCCTTCACTTCAATTACTCAACTATGTCATTGTTCCTAATATTTCTGCCGACATCACTATTTTTCTCAACTCAATTTTTCTAGAACACAATATTTTTCATAAGAAAGAATCTACTTCCAAAAATCGCTCGCTATAAATATTTTAGAAGAACAGAAGCGGCGGTATTAAGCTGGTGAAGATGAAAAACGGCGACGTTTCAGTAAATAGTGGCCGTGTACAGCTGACGGGGAGTTTTTCGCTTGTCTCCACACATTAATAAGCCCTAACACAAATTGGAGCAAGCGGCTAATGTGTGTGGTACAAGTTACAAGTTACGTCTTCACCTATCCTAACTAATATTATAAATGCGAAAGTAAGCAGTGATAGTCTAGTGGTGTGATCGTCGGACTGCCAAGTCATAGGTCTCCAGTTCGAACCCAAGGCACGCACCTCTGACTTTTCGGATTCATGTGCGTATTGTATAATATTAACTAAGTTAAACCACCACCACCCTTATCATTATAATTGGTTAATACAAAAAGCACAAGAGTTTAACACAGTAAGATTTAAAGCCATTGACAACGGTTGTATTGTTGTATTAGAGGAAAAAATCGAAAAAAAAAGACATCAAGCTAAGAATCGTACTACAAGTTGCTTCTCCTGTTTAGAACATCATATCGTAAGCACTGATGAAACATATTCTCGCACTACAACAGAATTTTTCCCGACTTCTTGGTCCAGCTTTTAGTTTTAGAACTCCTTTCGAAGTCACAGTCCTGTTATTACGAGTATTTTATTAACCTTACTTCGGACGTGCTGTCATCCTATGTCTTAAAACCCCTCACTAATAGGTAATAATGTTTACCACCGCTTCTGCCTCACCCCTCCACCAGTACATACGACATTATACTCGTTTGACCGATCTGAGGCCTAAAATGTTAGTGTTATAGCCACTTTGGCATCTGTTCAGTTGTCATAAGGGATTTTGAACCTTTATTGGTGAAGATAAAGTTTGGAATTGTAATGTAGATGTGTTACTACTTAAGTTGTAGTTCTCTAGTGGACAAAAAGTTGGACAAGAAATCATATATCATATAATATTATTATTCTCAAGGGACTCTACTACCTCAAACTTGACGACAAATGAAACTACAAGAAAGATTTTTAGCACAAAACAAGAGTTAAAAAAAAAGTTGTAAAACTAAAACCCAACTACGACAAAAAGTCAACTAAAAAGGTTTAAAAATCCGGAGTCTCACGTAGGGCATAAATCGAACAGATTACGTGTGACTCCGGATTTTCAATTTGTTTGTCTGTGGTGCCTTGTTTATACTTTTTTAGTTGATTGACTTTTTTGTCGTAGTTGGGTTTTAGTTTACCAGCAGACGATCAAGACCCTGCCAACGATACCTCACTTGCCAAATTGTGACCAATCGTATAGAAGATATGAGGGAACAGATGAACATAAATACATACCGGTCAAAATCATAACCCTCCTTTTTGCTTCGCCGTAGTCGGGTGAATTTTGTTCATTGTACCGATTAAATAAAGATATTTGAAAATGAATGAATGAATAATCATTCAAACGTCATTCATGAAAAATTATTACTGCTTCCTACAGTTATTTCTCTTTTGAAGTCCAACTCATGTTTAACTAAACGAACCAAATTATTCTCGTTTGATTCCAATACAAAATCGTAATGTTTTTCCGCGATATTTGATTGATGAAAACGAGATTTTTATTTATGATTTACATACTAAAGCGTTTCTTTCATGCGTATGAATAAATCATGATTAATGCATTAATCTTAAGATATCTAAATACATTTGAAGAAAAAAAATAAAAATCCGGAGTCACACGCAATCTGTTCGATTTATGCCCTAACACATGTGACTCCGGATTTTTAACTTGTCTGTCTGTGGTGTCTTGTTTATACCTTTTTAGTCGTAGTTGGGTTTTAGTTTTTATTACTTTAATTTTTTTTAAATTCTTTTTGGGGTTATAATATTATATATTTTTGAAATATGCTTATTAAGCCCTTTAATTTGATACCCAAAATGGTACGATAAAACAATTTTTTTTCGCCATTTTTAATTTAATGAGACGTCACGTAGCCAGCGGACGCTCAAGACGATTCCGACGATACCTCATTTGTCAAATTGTGATGAGTGATTTAGAAGATAGGAGGGAACAGATGAACATTCTTGCATATATACATATATACATACATACACACCGGTCAAAATCATAACCCTCCTTTTTTCTTCGCCGTAGTCGGGTAAAAAGTGTCATTCGTCACTGCTTAATGTAATCGTTAATCTAAATATCTTAACGAAAAAATCTTGTATGCATACAATCATTCTCCTCATGACCAATCGTGTGGCTTTTCAATATTGCCATAGAGAGGCGACTATGATTCGGGTGGGCATAAAGTAAAATAAAACTTCATTTTCATATTAACGTCATGCACGGACAAACCATAAGATACCTAATTATTTAACCTTAATCAATTGGCGCCCAAGTCTATCCGCAAATACTTTATTTGCACTATCATATCACAGGTTCGTTAAGTTATCTTGAAAAATAATTAAACAGCCACAGCTCATCATTTCTACATCTCACAAAACACATCCATTTGTCCGCATTCGAAAAATATTCAAATAATATGTAAAATACAGTCACCAACCACCGACCAAAAATCATCTCATTCGTTTCACAATCATCGCACCAACTGTACGCACTCGTGTAAAGTAGCGACCAATTAAATCTTAATCGGGCTGATCGTTAGCGGGGAATGTAATGACAAACGTAATTCCGTACGACAGTTCTACTGTCTGATTCATTGTAGAAACATTTTACATATGCACATAATACTTGACTTTATGCCCTATGTCAATAAGGGTTAGTACTTTAAGTAATTTGACACGAAATGCTTTGGGATTAGCGTTATTGTTGTCAATGGCGTGTGAAACTGTTTTTGCGTTGTTTGTTACACGCAGTAGATTGTCATTATTTGTGTGTGTATTAGCTACATTTTCTTTATTCTTCTCTCTAAACGTGTTTTAATTTACTTCATCTATTTTTTCATTTGTATCAGTCTGAGCATATATAGTAATATGTAGAATTTATTCATTAGCATCAACAAACCTCTATTACTCCATAATCTTTTTAAGTCTCGCTCCATATTCCATGGAAATTAAACTTTTCCATTCTGGCTCCATTTGTCCGGCAGTGGACGGATCAAGCGGGCTTCGTTCCGCACATTTATTGTGTCCGGAATCCCGGAACGATTTACATACGACCTGGGCGAGTAATCCCCGGAATCGTTTGGAGAGAAATCAAAGTTTAGGATTTTCAAAGGGTACGATTTTAAGGATTAATTCTGATAGGGTACCTGGCTTCAGGTGTTTTCGGAATTAATTTCTGCGTGGCTTGTTATTTTAATTTTAAATGTTTGGAGTGGTGTGTTGGTCATGTATATATTAACGTTTCGTATTAAATTATATCGTTACTGCGCTTAGTAACTTTCATCTGTATCTACCTATTTATGTATGTAGGTACGTAAATTCGTCGTCGTTTCAACATCATAACTTACTTAATCAAAGTTTATAGCGTCATGACATTTCTGAACTTACCAAAATCGATTAAATATACGGTCAATGCTTTGCTCCTGCTATACAATGAAGGCCAGGTATTTCTAATTTTACATCACTCTGATTCAATAATAAACAAAACAAACAACCAATAATTATTGTTTAAAGCCAAAAAAATAAATATATTATAGTTTACTATATGTATATACTTTTTCTATTTGTAATTCAAAACAAGATATCGATATAAACTTTACTCGATCAAAACAAATCAGCTAAATCGATTTTTTGATGTTTTTCTTATTTTTATTGAAGTTTATGAAAGCTTTATTTCCAAAGATATCTAAGAAAAGTTAATAACATACTATTGTAGAAGAATAGTTTTTAAATAGTTTAAAAATAGTTAAATTTTTTTAATAATAAAATATTGTATAATAAAGTGGCGTTCGCATGAAGGATGGAAGCGTTATATGCCTACTTCGCTGGGTCTACCTGAGGCCCTGGACAAAGTGACATTCTATCAGAAATAACGATGATGGAAAAGGCATAAATGTATAGGACTGTCACAAGCTATCGAAAAGCTTATGTCAATCCTGTTGAAAGTCGTTGTAGAAATACGAAACATTTTCGAAGCGATTGTCACTTGTCTAGGCCCTCTGGCCTTAAGGTCGCCATGTTTTCTCAATGTAAATGTTATGTCAACGAACGATAGTCAAATATTGAAGCTTGCGTTCACACGGATTCAATTGCAGTAAGATAAACAGCGCGCAATTTTGAAGGCCCAACTTCGAGTAGCAAAGCTGGGATAGTTTAAATACTCAAAAACTTTGTACCGGTGACGCACATATTATTGTATTTAACACTATGATAGGAGGAACGTCGTTATGGGTCGCCAGAACGCCGAAGGTCAGACAGCCAGTCTTATCAAGGGGTATCGTATTACCCAGTTACTGGGTTGTGGAGGTCAGATAAGCAGTCGTTCCAAGTAAAATACTGGTATTCAGCTGCATCCGGTTAGACTGGAAGCCTACCCCAAAATAGTTGGGAAAAGGCTAGGTAGATTTATTGATAATTTCAACATAACATAACATTACAGGGACAGACAGAGGTGGAAAGAGAGAAGGAAGGTCTTTGCCCAGCAGCGGGACAATACTTGCTAATCAAAACCAAAACATTACGCCTTGACTTTGTAAAAGCCGCAGAAATCCAATGGATGCGAGAAACACTGAACCGGTCGAAGTGGAGACGCTTGGAGGAGGTCTGTGTCCAGCAGTAGACATCTTTAGGATGAAATTATGACAAATGATGAACATCCCGCCCGTTATTTCCCAAAGAGTTAGGTAGAGGTGTACATATTAGGTACACCCACATTTCCCCAGTTATGTTTAAGGCTCATGTAAATAGAGTAAGCCATCAACTGGGCACAAATCCAGACTCCGGGCTACTACCGCGAAATTCCTGATAGGAAAACCCAACAGCAGCCCAACCTGGGAATCGAACCCAGGACCTCGGGCTCAGCAGTAGCGCTTGCGCACTATAGACCAACGAGGCAGTATCAGATTATTAATTTAATTTCAAAATTGTGATTAGTTAACTACTAAAAACATTATAACTTAAGCATACAAATTATAAGCTTTATATTCTACTAGCTGATGCCCGCAGCTTTGCCCGCGTGGATGTCGGTTATTATATACTAAAACATTATTCGAGAACCACTCTATCCATTGGTGAAAACAGCATGAAAATCGGTGCAGCAGTTTTTGAGTTTATCGCGAACAGGACGACAGGACTACGCGGCGAACTTTGTTTTATAATATGTAAGGATATAGCATTACGATAGTTTTAAGTGATAATAAAACCTTCATTTTACGACAGTTAATGAAAATTTTGTAGTCATAAAACAAAAGTTACGGTGTCTAGTTATCGATGATTCGAACGCCATTAAACTAGACTCTTATAAATTATCCCCTGAAAATATAAGCAGTAGGTAATAACATTAGTTATAAGCTTAGGTTTACGTGAAAGTTTTAACTCTTGTTGCTAATAATATTAATGGGGAATATTGGTAAGATCAGTATCGTATCGGTTGGTATTGTATTACCCAGTTACTGGGTTGTGGAGGTCAGATAGGCAGCCGCTCCATATAAAATACTGGTATTCAGCTACATCCGGTTAGACTGGAAGCCGACCGCAACATAGTTGGGAAAAGACTAAGTAGATGATGGCAGATGATGATTGGTAAGATCAGTGCTCTGTTTATCAAAACTTACAAGCTTTGTATTACCAAATGTCATTATTTTGTTCACAATTACTTATATTTGACACTTTTACTCGAAATTTTGTTCATCAAAAAAATATTCAACTTATAGAAAATCATAACAAATCTTGAGAGTGTCCGGCGACTCTCTATTCCGTCTTACAAGTTTACAAGTGTCGTGCTTAGTACCGCAATAAATGTTAAAATTCGTTCTTTTTTTTTAAATGTTGGCAGAAGATAGAGATGGCCTGATGCCCGTGTCCCAGCAGTGGGAACAATAAGGCTGATTATGAATATGGAGATCAGTTATGAATTTAACGAAAATTAACATTCTAGGTAACTTGTGAACGTGTAAACTTGTAACTTTTGATAAACAGGGCCCAGGTGGTAGGCTTATTTTAATGGAGGAAGCACTTGGCTGGGGGCTATGTATAGTTTGTATTTTCAAATTAATTTGCGTAAGGTTGAGTAAGATATCGTTTTTAGTTATTGTTTACCATGGTAAGTTTTATACTACTTTAGATTGCTTTTGCTGACTTTTGACTGCCTTGATGATCGAGTGCTCAAAAGCGCTACTGCTGAACATGAGGTCCTGGGTTCGATTCCCAAGTCGGGCAAAGTGTTATTAGATTTTTCTAAACGGAATTTCTCAGAAGCAGCTCGGTGTCTTCAATTGTGGCCGGTTGATGGCAATAGGCTCGCCCCCAATTTAAACATAACTGGCAAAATGTGGGGTGTACTATAGGTACACGTCTGGCCAGTCTTTCGGGGAACCGTAAACCTGTGCTCACTAATTATTTTACATTATTTTACTGTAAGTGTAAGCAGATTCTCATTAAGTGATTCTTTTTTGTTTTGTTTACTAAATAAAGATTCTTTAACCAAAATATCATTACCAAAGTTTGCTTCAAATCTGGCGTCAACTACTTCTTTAACACCAATTGCTATTTCTTATCTTCCACAATCCTAAGTTTTCTTTTACATTTTTCTATTTTATGAAAAATTTGTTATCTTTTATTATGAAGACTTCCTAGAATAAAATATGTTTACTTAGACTACCAAACAATTGTGTATCACTTAAAAAAAAAACTACACTGCTACTGTCAACTTGAGCTTACTCGGAACCAATGACTAGTGGTTTAATTCTCTTTGCTCGGAACCCTAACCACGTTCCCATCAAATTCAATTAAGACATTTTTTCGTCCAACTTTCAACCTCGAAAAACTAATAAATTAAAGAAGTCCCAAAACACTTCGTTCTAACTATCACTCGGCATAAAATATTCTGACCATGATGTTACCTATTCAAATCAGAGCTCTTCGCAAAAACCGTCGTACGGATTGCGAAATATAATTGACGGTTCGGTCCGGTTCAAAACTATGGAGCGGGCTAATTGTCTCCGTGACATGAATATGCATGAGTTCCATCGATCCGACGCGGCTAACGAATATGAGAGCTTTCTGAATGATATCAGCCAAATATCAAAATATTTGAGGTGAGGATTTGAGGATTTTAGCTATTGTCACGGTAATGCCTTGGGGTTTTGAATCGGTATTTGTGAAATGTTGCAGTTCATACTTGGTGTTAGATGTCACTTTATGTGTTAGTCTATTATAGATTTTTGAGAAAGGTTTATATTTAGTGCCACTAAATACCAGATAAAGAAATCTGTGTGCTTCTTTAATATTGCTCCACAAAATTTTTGATTAAGGAAAGCACGTTTAGCCATTAGTCTCGGCTGTCATTTGTGGATCTTTGACAGTCGTTAGAAGCCCAAAAGTCTTACAACCAGTCTTACCAAGGGACCCAAGGGAGTCTTTACAAGGGATTTTATTGCCCAGTATCTGCATTCTGGAGGTCAGATAGGCAGTCAGTAGTTGGGAAAAGGTCAGGTAGATTGATAACTCTTGATTTCTTTCAGTCGTAGATCGTAATACGGTTATTTAGAAGACCGTTGTTTGAACGCCTAACATTAATTCACCTTGTATTAATCCTCTGTTCATTTAGATAGAACCGTCCTTGTCTATGGTGCCGTTAAGTAGCGTGATAGTTAAACGAACTGCTGATTAAATTTTATTTATAAAGCTTATGGAAGCTTCAATGGGTTTTCTTGTTGCACTGGAATATGTTACAAATAACTATCGCCCCATAAACACTAGTCTTCCTCTTTGCAATTTCCACAAGCAATTACAAAAGCTCCATTACCAGTTTCCCTAGAAATTCAAAATCTTCTCTAGTGCAATTCCGCTGCGTCCGCCTATTTCGCAATTACCGACGGCTAATGATAGTATCTCGGTGGAAATCTCACTGACCGAACAAAGCATATGGCGCTATTCGGCAGGCAGCTGCAGGGCTGTCGGGAGCATCGCTGTTGAAATTACCGATGTTATTTGCTTCTATTATGGTAATAAGTTCAACGAGTACAGTCACGAGCAAAAATATGTATACACTCAGCAAAATTCAACAACAATTTTCTCGTGGAATAACGATTGCAACTTTGAGATGATACCTATTTCATAATAATATAGGTTCCAAAATACTATGTTCCTTATAACATAAAATTGCAACCAATACAGTAGGAGAAAATCACGTTTAAAAGTTGCTAAGTGAATACATATTGGTTCTCGTGACTGTACTAGAGAATCCAATCCCGCATCAAAATCGCGATCCCGCAAGCCTGCGGGATTAAGATCATCAATCCCGCGGATCCCGCGGGATTTGCGGGATTGATTTTAATTATTATTATTTTTGTTTCATGTAATTTAAAGAAAGAAAATACACACAAATATTTTTAATTATTCTTATCACCATGAAGCAAAGTTATCACTTATATTATAAATTAAATATAATGATGTTTAAGACAATACAATATTCACAATATTTCACGTTTCATATTTAGATTTTTATTTGAAATAGAACATATTCATTGGTTTTAGAGGCATTTAAAAACAGCTTATTTTTTTTGAAAATACTTTCGAAGAAATCATAAAGTATCTAACGTTTCATCTTTTAGATTTGATCTTATCTTGTTGCATAAATAGCCAGCGGCGGAAAAAGCACGCTCGGCTTCCACACTTGTAGGCAGAATTGACTTTACATAAGTATAAAATAAAAATAATAGTCCTGTCGTACGTTACGTAACCTTTTCACATCACAAGTAAGACGCAAATGACGCAATTTAACATTCTTTGACACTTGACCGCGCGCAAAGGTAAATCCCCGTGCGCCGTAGGGGAATCCCCAGTCATAGAGTACTGGAACTGACATTGATTACGTTCCGTTCCGTCCGATAATAGTTCCGATCATCGTCTGAGCCTATTTTTCTTACTTTTTTTCAATCCCGCGAACGTTCGGGATCCCGCATGAGTAATCCCGCATTTTTGATCCCGCAAAAATGGTGCGGGATCCCGCATTAGCGGGATTCCGCGTTTGCGGGATTGGATTCCCTAGACTGTACCTATCTATACAGTTGTCATTGCTGTAGACCATTATTCTATGTATAAACATCAATTTGGTTCACACAATGACATTATCTAAACTACACTAAATTACATTTTTGTTCATTTTATAATAAATAACCTACACTAAATCCATTCATAGAAATTGTTATAAAGTACAAAACAAAGAGAATGTACTATCTTTACATATTATAAAACAAAGTCCTCCGCCGCATCTATCTATCGTCCTTCACGCGATAAACTCAAAAACTACTGCAACGATATTCATGCTGTTTTCACCAATGGATAGAGTGGTTCTCGAGTGAGGTTTTAGTATATAATAACCGATACCCACGCGGGCGAAGTCGCGGGCTTCATCATCTGCCTCATCTGCCTAGCCTTTTCCCAACCATGTTGGGGTCGGCTTCCAGTCTTACCGGATGCAGCTGAATACTGAATACAGGCTTCAGCTAGTGTGAAATAAAAGGATTAATTTCTGTGAATTATTATAGTCAAATAATAAGTTTCCACTTTATTCTTCTCTATCATTTTGTATTTTCTCATCTTTTGACAAGAATAATTTTGATTTCGGTTCTACTAGTTTGCAAATGCATCGAATGTTCTATGTTCCGTGTTTTTTGCAAATAAATTACTCTGATTTTGAACTAATGGTGGTGATAGTTGTTATTTAGGTAATACAAAGATCAGATATATATATGTATAAGAACAATCAAACTATGATTAAATCTCAGATCACAAGCTCATGAAAACCAGCTTCAATTCCCATACAAAACAAACTGGCTTCTACAACTAGAATTGAATACATTTGTTCAACATATTAAATAACAACAACAAACACAGTAATTGTTTCCTCTAAACTTTCTAACCAGCCAACCCTATGCCACCCAGCCAAGCATTCGCGAACATTGTCAGGCGTGCAAAATTAATACATCACCGCCCGTCCGTCTGTGTGCTTTATCTCATTAACTCGCTAGTTAGTCCACTAGATGACAGAGTACGTGGTTACCATGGCGACACGTTTTACTATGAGGAAATTAGTCATGGTATTTAATGAAAATTTTATTACATGAATTTTAGAAAAAAGATTGAATTTAGAGTAAAGGATTTGGGGTGAAGTTGTAGATGACACTAATATTCCGTAGACAAACCTTGTTGTCTATAATCTATACAATAGCACGAAAACTCAAACTACGAATTGAGCCCATTAGTATAGTTTCATTGCTTTTCACTATTTTTTGGCCAAAGAATCAGCATTGACATACAACGTGGCAATGTTGCCAGCCTTTTGGGCACTTTTCCTGTTGAAAACGATGTGGACGAACTTTTTGATGCACTATGATTATTTCCCCCTTTTTATATATATAATTATTATTAATTTAAGCTTTTAAAATTATGACATAATTTTCACTTATGAGCCATTAAACAAAACCAATCGAATATGTTTTAGACATGTATCTATCACATAATTAATTTATGTATTCCTTAATTTTTTATTATTTTACTGGTATAGTAATTTTATTTTAGGAGCATAGTCTTCACTTTGAATTATATAGTTAACTAGCTGATGCCCGCGACTTCGCACGCGTAGATGTCAGTTATTATATACTAAATCCTTACTCGAGAACCACTCTATCCATTGGTGAAAACTGCATGAAAATCGGTGCAGTAGTTTTTGAGTTTATCGCGTACAGGACGACAGACAGACGCGGCGGAGGACTTTGTTTTATAATATGTAAGGATGTATACAAAATATTGTAAAACATTTTAAGAGAGTAACAGTGGAGTTTCTTCCTCATTCTTCTCCATACGAAAACTACCTTTTGGAAAGCTAGAATAAATATATTATTTTCGTAAATTTTGGCGTTCAAAAGTGCCTTTTATATGCCTATCTCTACATATATGTTATAAAAAATTCGCTTTTCGTGTTTATCTGTTGTTCTTGTTAACCATGCAACACATTTTGATGAGGTTTTCACCATCGTTTGGACCATTTATTAAACCTTACGGAATAAATGCTAATACGTCAATTTTAAATTAATATATAACTAAAAAACTCGATGTTTTGTCAAGTCGTAGAAACCGTGCGAAGTAGGAGCGAGTCGCTAGTTTGAAATAAATTATTTGACTTTGACATGTACAGTCACGGACTTTAATTGATGAGCCACTTGGCACTGTTCGTATTTTAGCCGTGTAATGCAAGTCGGGCTTAGTCGGTTATACTCGTACATCCAGATACGGAAAATCATGTCTTCGTATTAAAGAAGAAAAAATTATATTTAATATGTTTACCGGTTGGCTAGCCTGAGAGCCAGAACTACAAACTTGATAGCAGAGTGACTACCCAAAACCAACCAATTGCAGGTCTAGCAACCGTAACCTAGCGACGATTGTTTTAACGTAGCCATAGTAACGTTAGCATATGGAGAAATTGTAATAATTACTCATTTCGACATATTCGAAAATAACGTCTCTGACATCGACATTTCAACTGTCACTGTCTTCAGTTAACAGTTAAGGTTTCAGAAATATCGAGTTAATGACCTATTATTCAAAGGAGGTCAGTATCAAATAGATTGGATAAACATTGTATTTATTTATCATTGAGAACTTATTAGTCAATCTCTATGGATAAGACTATTTCCGATTACTAGCAATTTGTCATCTTGTTTACGAGCATGCGATTTGAGTTCGTGTTTAATCGTGTAATCTCGTGAATGTATGAAACAGTAAAATTGTAAAGTTTGAAAGTGGCTCATCAATTAAAGTCCGTGACTGTACTCGTACCTAAGCCTGCTTTTATTAACATAACAGAATCTTAGACAACGTCCTGCCATAGTTCATAACAATATTCAATTCTATACCGACACCACAATTCCTTAGGTATATAAGCAAAAAACACCCCTAAGGCGTACGAAAGAAGACTTTGATAAATGTCGCAGTTCAAACACATAATAAGTAAAGACAATAACTAATTCAGGACGGTTCCAAACAATACATACATATTTGTGAATGAGACTGTTCATTTACTGAGATAGCATTCAAAGTTAAGTAGACAGTCGATATCTTTGTACACCATGTTCCAGACTTGAAAGGTTTTAGATGGGGCTTTAATTGCATTGTAATGTGGTTTTAGTTGCTTTTTAGGGTTCTGTACCCAAAGGGTAAACGGGACCCTATTACTAAGTCCGTCCGTCCATCCATCCGTCCGTCCGTCTATCACCAGGCTGTATCCCATGAACCGTGACAGTTAGACAGTTGAAATTTACACAGATTATGTATTTCTGTTGCCGCTATAACAACAAATACTAAAAAATAGAATATAATAAGTATTTAAGGGGGCTCCCATACAACAAACGTGATTTTTTTGTTCGTTTTTATAGATAATGGTACGGAACCCGTCATGCGCGAGTCCGACTCGCACTTGGCCGGTTTTATTTTGTATCTTTGTCATGATGTTTCTGAGAAAAAGGTTACCATTGAATCTTAAAAAGTACCTAGTTGCTAAAAAATTGCAACTTTCAATTGTTTCAAATGCAATCTGCTGATTTTAATTTTTTGATTTCTTCTCACTGTCAATTTTTCTCTCTCGTCAACAATGTCCATAGTACAGTTGTTTTATTTCCAATATCTGTACATAAATACCGTTGTACACCATTTTTTTTTACCAAATCTTTTTTTGTAACACACATTGATCAATGATGTTTTTATTCAACAAGATTCTAGATGGTTGGATGGTTCTATGTCAAATTACTTTGATTATGTAGACCACAAATAAGTGTGATAATTTGCAAGTTTTAACATACAGTACGTTGGCGCTTGAACACACGCACCGTTCACGTAATGAGCCTCTACGAAAGCTAATCTGACACACCATGACGCACGCCACGGATTGGCTAATAGCCTGGAGGGAACCGTCGGATTGGCTAACGCGCATGACTGCGTACTCTAGCTTCCGGCTTAACGGATTATGCTTAAATAATTAAATGAAGGGAAAGTTTTAACTCACTATTTTGAAGTAAAGAGAATATGAACTGAACTGTGATCGATTTAGAATTTTAAAACTACTAAATTCAAGACATTTTTGTCTCAGTATAAACTGATTGGAATTGATATTTCGATAAAGGAACGGATGAATGAAATAAATTGACCACGGTGGTTAATCGTGGAAGATTGCGTACGTACTTGGGCAAACTAACAATTTTATGGTTCAAACGAATTTTGGGTTGAAAAAACCTGATTTTCAAGTGTGGCATTTATTCAACAGTGGGTTAATCTATCTTCTATACTATATATTATTATAATTATAATAAAATTATAATTATAATAAAATTATAATTATAATAATATTATAAAACTGAAGAGTTTGTTTGTTTGTTTGTTTGAACGCACTAATTTCAGGAACTACTGGTTGAAATTGAAAAACTCTTTTTGTGTTGGATAGTCCATTTATCGAGGAAGTTTATAGGCTATATAACATTACGCTACGACGGAGCGTTAGCGGAGCATAAATAAAAAAAAGTTGCAAAAACGGGAAAAATTATTCCTTTTTGAGAGCTTCCGTTGCGTGCGCTGCATAAACGGCTTAAGTTACGCAAATATTATGATGGAATTGTTCCTCTTTAAAAGTTTAAAAAAAAATCTGCGACACCATATGACTATCTTTTAAGATTGACTCACTATAACCTTTTTTTATGGTAATCAAATTTGTTCGGAATTATTGCATTATTTGCGAAGGAGTTTTAACAACATTGTATTATTTTTTATTCAAATAAATAGTTTTATTATCAAGGGTATTTATGTAGCTGTAAAATACTTTTTAATTAATTTGTATAGGACATTTAATTTCGAAGTTATCACGAAATGCAATACGCGAACCGCTGCGTCGCGTCGCCGCGACGTTCTCTTCTCTAAAGAGGATAGGATGGGCACACGGGTAGACCATGACCTGGAATAGAACATATATTACGTTTTATCCCTATATTCCCCTGGGAGACCTTGAGACCTACCCGGGTGAAACCGCGGGACACAGCTAGTGAAAGATAACAGGACCACTATAATATTCTCCCATAATTTTAAAAGAATAAATAAAATTAAAAAAAATATTTAATGATGGATAGTGTCCCCTGACACTATCCATCATTAAACCTTTATTTCAAATTGACGTTTTTCAATTCTTTACCCGCTCCTTTACGAACTTAATAATGGGTACTAGTCCTTTTTTTTAAACTAAATCATAATAGTTCATCCTAAATATTTCCCTGTCTATTCCTCCCTGACTCTGCAGCCGGCGTCCGATACGATTGTTCAGAGCACTTCCAACTTGCGCATTCAATTTGCATCCAACTATGTTGCAGCAACGTTCATTTTTACTCACAACTAGGGCGCTGCCTGAAAGAAACTAACATCATTGTTTGTATTATTTGCTGCTGAATATGGCACGCATGGAACAATATTGTCGTAATACTTAAAGCTTTGGGATTACTTTAGCGGGTAAAAAATTTGGTAACTTAGTTATCTGGCATCCTTATCCAGTCAGCGTAAGCCTAATACCTAATGCTAATCATCATATCCTCAGTTGTAGATTTTGTGACTTTTAATCAACTTTTGTAACTCTTGCGAAAGAATAATTTAACAATCGTGTACCATTGATTTGCCAAATGTAGATACAATGCCTCTCACAAGGTGGACCGATGAACTGGTGAAGGTCGCGAGGATCCGCTGGATGCGAGAAGCACAGAACCGGTCGAAATGGCGGTGCTTGTGGGAGGCCTATGTCGAACAGTGGACGTCTTTCGGCTGAAATTATGAGATACAAATAGTTGAGGTTTACAGATGTAATTTTAATACGAGCAGCTTTTAGTAAGACAGCTGCAAAAAAATCGTACATTATTAAACAGTCTGCTTCCCTATAAAAATCATTGCATAATCAACCTTCATAGTTCCTTCTCCGCCTTAATGAAGTTCTGTCTTACACGTACGAGTATCACCTTCGTATTGTGCACCTCTCAATTCATCAACAACTAGCAGTCTCTAGTCTAAAATAATTAACGTCTTAAGTTTGACTCATGCCAACATGCTGCGCTTCTCAAATTTTAGGAAATGCTTAATAAAACGTATGCGAAGCGTGAAACGGCTGGCGACGGAAATTGCAAGAACGTCACTATTATGTTCCTGAAGGGTGGGACTAGATGAGCGTAGACTTGCGTAATGTGCAACTCGCAAAACGAGTGGGGGAATTTATGGAGAGACACTTGAGTTCTTTGTGTCGCTCAAAATGAGCCTCGGAATCAGTATGAACTTTTCTAAAAGGTCACTCATTTAAGTCGACTATGGTGATGCCAATAAAATCCCAAAGGCAACGTTATTTCTGTGAATCAATTAAAGTGACGCAAAAATAAAACACGTAATTCATTTGTTTCTTTTTGAAAAAATAATATCAATTTATCGCATTAAAAAAACAAAGGCAAGTTAGTCTCGGTGGCTCTCGCTCAGTGGCGTAAACTGCATCGGTTTTCGCTCATCTATCGGACCCTGAAATACTGTCGCCTGAACATCACTGTTCAGTTGGCGGTATAATCCAATACCAAACTGTTGTCTAACTTAGCACTACATTAACTTCCAAGTTATCGATTCAATTGTTCTAAGTGTTTACTATGGATTATTATGTGTCAAAATTAGATGTTCGATGGTACACTTGATTACAGAATTTACATTATGATCGGTATCGTAAAAGGATAGTGTGTAGTTATAATGCAATAACATTTTTATCCTCATCATCACCTGCCTAGCTTTTTCCGGGGGTCGGCTTCCAGTCTAACTGGATCGGATCGGATCGTTTCTACCCTATACATGTCAATTACCAATTTGCGGTCTCCACTCAAGACACGTCTACCCCAACAGTCATCGTTTCTAGCACTATTAACCGACACCTACCGAGCTTTTAGCGAAGAAAGCCTTTCTAAAAACTGTAGTCCTACTGAAAATCGTTGCTTTTCCGGCCAAAAACGAAACCAAAGATAAAAAATTTGCATTTTTTCAGTTATTGTGATATTATTTTGTTTTTAAATGAATTTTCTCTGAAAAAAAATAATTGTTAGAATTAATTTGACGGAACAAAATTTTTCTAACACTGCCGAAACTATTATTTCGGCCGACAACGGATATTTCTGCTGAAAATTGCAGAAAACGAAATTCATTTGGACTCTTCTGACAACTAAACTAATACAAATTTATTAAATCATTTGATTTCAGAACCATAGTCCTTATACATACATGTGAAATTAAGACACCTTGATAATATACCATAGAATTTTCAAAGTTCCCGAATTCAACAATACGGAGGAAGAGAGTACCGTTCCTCTTCAGTAGCCCAAATGTATGCAGTTAGTAAAGTACTGAAGTAACACACGACTTAACTCCAAGACGGGTGTAGGTGCGGAACACAGTAGTTCCGTAATTTCCGCCCGACAGTCAGTAAGCGCAGCTGGTACATCCCCGCTGCTCTTGCTGTTCCTACAGATATCGTATTCTGGTTGGATTGTTTCGGGTTGCTAAAT
Organism: Lithophane leautieri; assembly: GCA_949152455.1. Classification (NCBI taxonomy): domain Eukaryota; kingdom Metazoa; phylum Arthropoda; class Insecta; order Lepidoptera; family Noctuidae; genus Lithophane; species Lithophane leautieri. The sequence continues at coordinate 14,569,994 of OX424477.1, read as the reverse complement.
ACGGGAATGCCTTTATTTTAGTCAAGGGATAAAGTGTGAGGCGATGTTTTCCTAGCTTGGTACTTTGTTTTTACCCGACTACGGCGAAGAAAAAGGAGGGTTATGATTTTGACCGGTATGTATGAATGTATGTATGTATGTTCATCTGTTCCCTCCTATCTTCTAAACCACTGAACATAATTTGACAAATGAGATATCGTTGGAAGCGTCTTAATTGTCCACTGGTTATAGGTTATGTGACGTCACATTAAAATAAAAATGGCGCCCTCAAGAGGACATAAAGGTAAGAACCTAAAAAAAAAAGTTTGATCGTACCATGTTGGGTATCAAATGAATGGGCTTAATGAGCACATTTCAAAAATATATATATTATATAACCCCAAAAGAATATTAAAAAAATTAAAGTATTAAAAACTAAAACCCAACTACGACTAAAAAGGTATAAACAAGACACCACAGACAAACAAATAAAAAATCCGGAGTCACACGTAATATGTTCGATTTATGCCCTGACCCGTGTCTTATACCTTTTTAGTTGATTGGACTTTCTTGTCGTAGTTGGGTTTTAGTTTTTATGTTTTTTTTTTTTTGAGAACTCTACTCTACATTACTGTACATTTTGCTGTATAAGGTTGCTTATTTAAGTAATTAAGACCATACCTTTCATAAAATACTAGAAGTGCAATTCACATCTATTCTCAGGATTAAAAGCTGCATTGCCGATGCAGCTGTCAACGGCCCGATAAAGTTCGACGAGAAGACATTGATAATGCAAACGGTTACCGAAGTGATATAGAAGCTTATGAAACTGCACGCTTTTGAGAAATACTTGAGAATCGTTCTTATGTTTTACAGACTTTTACTTTTGGTTGCCGTTTATACGACTGGTAAATATTCCGCCAAATTAATTCAATTCAAAATATTTTATTTCACCAGGGCTATTATGAAACTTCAGAAACTAGATTCACGGTTCCAATTGGTCGTTTTCTATCGAGGAAAAAAAAAGTAATAAAAACTAAAACCCAACTACGACTTAAAAGGTATAAACAAGACACCACAGACAGACTAATTAAAAATCCGGAGTCACACGTAATCTGTTTGATTTATGCCCTAACACGTGTGACTCCGGATCTTTAATTTGTCTATCTGTGGTGACTTGTTTATACTTTTTAAGTCGTAGTTGGGTTTTACTTTTTTTTTTAATTCTTTTGGGTTTGTAATATATCTATTTTTTTTTAAATGTGCTCATTAAGCCCTTTCATTTGATACCCAACATGGTACGATTAAACCAATTTTGTTTTTAGTTGCTGACTTTACGTCCTCTAGAGGGCGCCATTTTTAATTGAATGTGACGTCACATAGCCACCAGCGGACGATCAAGACGCTTCCAAAGATACCTCATTTGTCAAATTGTGATGAGGGGTTTAGAAGATAGAAGGGAACAGATGAACATACTTACATACATACTGGTCAAAATCATAATCCTCCTTTTTTCTTCGCCGTAGTCGGGTAAAAAGACGACAAGTAACTTCAAGGATTCTCTTTTAAAAATAAATATTAAGGGATAAAATAAGGGAAATGTGGGACCATTAAACTTTATTATCGTGCAAAACTATGGACTTTGCAAAGTTTTTCTTTAAGCTAAGACAATAGGTATCAAGTAGTCAACTGCTGCTATTATTTTTTGTATTTAGAATCAACGTTGACATTAGTGCATAGCCTTGATGTGCAAAAGGCCGAACACATATCTTACAATGTAACAACAAAAATTCAACATCATGATAACGATAAACACATATAACATGCACACGCATAGCTCATGGTCGATTCATCAGGTTAAGCTACGCTTGCCGGGGTTGGTCCGTGGATGGGTGACCATCTTTACATACCGAGACTCCTCCGTGCCTCGCAAAGCATGTTAAGCGGCTGGTCACCGCGATTATTCGTGGATCTTTGACAGTCGTTGCGGGTCGTCAGAAGCCCGAAAGTCTTACAACCAGTCTTACCAATGGGTATCGTACCCAGTTACTGTGTTGTGGAGGTCAGATAGGCAATCGCTCTATGTAAAATACTGGTATTCATCTGCATCCGGTTAGACTGGGAGCCCACCCCAACATAGTTTGATTGATAACGATAAACATAATTATATTTTCCCAAACACCGATTTACCGAAAAATTATAATACTTTTTATTGCGAGCGGTGGTGGTCCGGTGGTAACGACTCCGACTTACGAATTGTAGGTCGTGCGTTAGAATCTAAACAGGCGCTTTACTGTGTATAAATAATTTCATCACCACTGCTCTCAAAACGATAAAGGAAAACATCGTGAGGAAACCGGCATGCCTTGGAACAACAAATTCGAAGACACGTGACACCTACCAACCCCCACTGGACCCGCGTTGTAGATTACATAACTGCAACCCACGCCGTCTCGAAGATAGGACGCCTGTGTCCCAGTAGTGGGAACATTAGAATCGATCCATAGTCCAAGTCAATTATGAAAGCTCTAGAATCAATCACAGTGACAAACACTCACCTTATCAATACCAGGATAAATAGCATCAGACCTACCCAGAAGCTGTCACCAATTGAGATAAGATAACACTCGCAGTACCGAGATATTGCAATACTGTCAAAGTGAACCCAGACCTTGTATGACGTTTTGCATTAGATATCAGTAGCGACAATAGAAGAGCAACTTCAAACAATGTTTGAATATTAAGTAACTATTATATAATGTTTTATTGCATTTGGATGGTTATAAGAGTACAGAAAGAAACTATGAATAGTGTGAAAGATGATATAGCTAGAAAAGAAGTGAGTGAATGAAGCGAATAGTGAAAGTGAGAAGTAAATTTTGAAACTATCAAATATATCCGAACATAGGAATTTAAAGTTTACTCATAATCATAATCATTTAATCATTTGTTAACATAGGTACAATAAAATAGTTGTTATAAAAGAAAATTACAAGCGCGCTTTGTTATACCAGAAGGCGTACAAATATTCATGGATATCATGTCATGGATGTTACTGTGACTTATTGGATATTACTGTATTTGATTGAATTTTTGTTTGTAGACTGGGATCATCATATGTGAGTCTTACTAACTGACCTGAGAGAGGTTGCATTAATTCATTCACTTTCAGTTTTCCCAAATTTTCCTTATTTCTCAGCAACTTTAAAAAAAATCTTTCCCTAGGATCTGATTCGGATTATTACGAACATTTTAAAATAAAAATTTGGCACATAGGTCCAGCCGTTCTGAAGTGATGCGCTTACTAACGAACCTTATTTCATATTTTTTATTATATAGATTGACATCCCACCATGTATATTTGATATACCAGATAATCAAATGATGCATCATGTGCTTAGATCTATCAAACCTAAAAAGGCTAATAGCATATTTTCGCATAGAATGACCTATTATTAGAAAAAAAAAACATATTTCGAACCACCATTCTACATAATTATTATCAACGTGACATGAACAGGTTCTATTAATGCAAATTTAACTCAATAGTCTATCACTGTGACTGACATTCAATTACCTGAGGAGCACGCACACGAGCATTTATGAAGGAAATGCTAACATTAGAATTACTAATGGATATGGAAAGATACAATGAACATGAAAATGAATAAACCAATGCAGGATGCTCTATTAGCCAGCAAGATGAAGAATATAAGATATACAGAAGAACACTGGCAAGAGAAGCTACAATAATTCTTATCTATACTCCATTTGAAATAAGATTAGACATTTGAATAAACCTTTTTTACAGTCCGTTCTAACGATTTTCACTTCTATTGCGTTGGCAGCATTACAAATGACAGCGGTATATACATCGCCACATACCAACTACGCATCAAAGAACTGACTTCACACAAAAATCTTGACGTCACATAAATCCTGCATCGCGCAATTAAAGTTTACCGTGCAATGGACATATATACAAGAACCCGACATCAATCGTTGGGCAGTTGCCCGCCAGACACAACACCCGTCTGGTCGGAGGATCCTCCCTTTTCTATGGTAGATGAGTGAACTTTACACCCTGTTCCTCATACACCACTGTTCCTAAATTGTATCCACTTTTTTTTAATGCCATCCTTATGCCTACGGTATAGAAATCAAAATCGCTTGAACAGACTGTAAAAAAAGTTTATTTAATGTCTAATCTTATTTCAAATGGAGTATAGGAGTCTTCAAGGCAGGACTGAATAGGTTATTTCAAACCATGCATAATATACCTACAACCGATCACCGCTTAACCACGTCTTAAGGGCCTATAAAACCTCAAATTGCTTAACATGATCATCCGTTATATCGAAAAAACTGGATTTATGTTTAGGTACTATGTTTGACGAAAACACGATTACATAATCTCGAAAAAAAATCCAAAGTAACCTCTAAACCGAACTATAAACCGGTGGTATTCAAAAGGTGGTATTCAAAAATACTTCAAATTAGATCATGAAACTTTGCATGATAACTGAAATAACTATAAACCATGGTATAGTTAGTTATTCCTTTCAGCTTTTTAATTAATTAAGTATAATAAGTTACCCAATGTATGTGTTTTAACTAATAAAACTATAAAGCAGGTCTTATGGTCTTTTTCTTTTTCAATTACCTTTATTTTCACTGTAAAAAGCAATTATCTAAACTATTCGAGGCTTGGAGCCGCCGGCACCCCACTCCGCCTCGCTTTTACTCAGTCCGCGAGTAGTATGGTGTGAGCGAGATAAAAAGTGAATTTGAGGTGAGGTAGTATAGGCTCTTAACATCAGGGGATAGTGGGCAAACCATGTCCGCGTCGTGGAGAAAGGCAAATAAGGTAACATTATGAAACTTTCATCACAATAAAAAATTATTGACATCAAAGACTTTCATACTAATTTCTAAAAATATCAATTACCTACAAATTGACGTTAGCAACAAGACACGGGTCTATGTTAATGTACCTACTTACCCACCATTTACCGTCAGACAAGAAAAAGAAAGTGTAACTTTATATTTTACGGTTCACGTCACAACGATGAGGGAAATGGAAAAATATTTATAGAACATAAGGGATGTCTTTTGGCTTTTAAATTTTGCTGTTTTTACGCAGTTGGGGAAAAAATGGGGTCTTGGGGTTTAAAACAATGAAGGGGAAATGGGAGAGTCTTTATTTTGAGGTATGGACAGCTTTTGTTCTTGCCTTGAGAAAAGCCACGAAAAAATTATAACAATTATATTTCCTCGTACGTAAGGAAAGGAGCATGAGGAAAATGTGAAAGAAAATATAAAATAGAACAGGGACCACCATTTATTACCAAGCTAGATATAGCAACACTAATTATTATTGCACAAACTGGTGACCCTCATAATTTATTTGACAAAACAGCAGAACCAGAAATCGCTGTCCGAATGTCATAGAGTATAGTAATAAATACAGGGAATGGTCTGCAAGAGTCCATGACATCTATTTCAAAACTTTCCCCAAAAGTCATTGTCCTCCCCTCTTGGAAATGAGAACAATTTCTCACACCAAATTCCCACCCAAACTTAAACTCCCACCATAGATTTTTCACTCCATCTTCAACATCGAGTACTAAAAAACTCATCACGCCATAATTTAATGCAAACGGCATACGTCGCAGTCAGTTCATAAAATAAGACATTTGACACAGACCCCGTCATCTGCGCGGGAGGAAATTGCGACACTATGAGTGGATGAGCACGACGCCATATTGTGACGCCATTTTCCATTCCAATTTCGTGATTCCCACTTGAATAACGAGGTGTTATTGGAACTATAAAAATCTAGGAGTTGTGGATATTGCGACGGGCAGGTTTTAGGGATGCTATTAGTTGAATATGGTGCCCATTCTTCTTTTTGTTCCAGGATGTAATGTTCGTAGTATTAAATTTTGGTGTCTAGTATGTGTGCCGTCAACAAAGCTCTGTGAAAAGTGGCTTTGTATTTTAGTTGTTCTGGAGAATCTTCAAATTTTATTAAAGTTGCTAGATTACCCGATACAGAGTTAGCTTGCCTTTTAATATGGATATAGCAACCATAATAAATCGTATAGATTATAAAAGTGATTCATTCAATGTCAAAAATAACAACATGACAAAACAAAACTCGCTTGAACCTATAATTAAAACAGATGGGTCCCATGAAGGATTAGAACGAATTCTACATCCCAATTATGAAGCTCATCAAAATGACCAAGTAAAAAATGTACACCGTCATCCTCAAAAACGGTCAAGTGGGAGATTGACCGTCATAAGCTGCTTTGTAATGTCAGTTATTTACAGATAGGGAAGAATTTAATGTGATTTTTAATGTTTGCCATGTGACTCTCATATCGTGAAAAAATTGCAAATGCTGAGTATGTGAACCTGTCGTCAGATCAGTGATAAATTGAGGCTCGCCAATGGACTAAAGACTAAGGCTACTAGGCTACGTGCACATTACAGACACATCGTCGGGCCGGAACACATCGATGTTAATACAAAAAGCGCAGTACGACCCGCCTGTGACATGTTCATACAAATTTTTTGAAAGTGACGTAGGAGTATAATTAATGTGAGGGCACATAGCCTATAACCAGCGGACAATCGAGACGCTTCCAACAATACCTCATTTGTCAAATTATGATGAGTAGTTCAGAAGTTATGAGGGAACACATGAACATACATACATACACACCGATCAAAATCATCACCTTCCTTTTTGCTTCGCCGGGTCGGGTAAAAAGCGTAGTCCACTCCTACGCCCACTCCTATGCCTAATTGCCTACCCCTTACGGAGAATTCAAGCATGAATGATGTTTTGTTGAAAACCAACATTTTGATGGTCCGAGTGTTGAAATTAGATTTTTTCGTCATGCAGTTTTTTACGTCTCTAAAAGATCACAGTTACAGTAGATTAATAACCATTCTTCTTTATGATGAAACACCGTGCAACAGCAATTACTGTAATCTAAGACAACATAACGAATTGCTTTCTGAGTCAGAAACCTAATTTACTTCTTAGAATTGCTATTTTGGTTCTACAAGACATAGAATAAGGGTCAAGTTACATGTCTACGGGGAAAACGCAAATGGACCTGTGATGCCTTTTAAATGGTAAGTGATTCTGAGAATATGAAAATGTCTAGTTAGTTTAGTTTGTACTGAAGAGGAAGTATTTTTAGGTTAAGAAGCTTTTTATCTAGGATTTGAGAGTAGTACCTAATAACATCGCAAAAATCTACATTTCTGACTTAAATCAAATAATAAAAAAAAAAAAGTAATAAAATCTAAAACCCAACTATGACTAAAAAGGTATAAACAAGACACCACAGACAGACTAATTAAAAATCCGGAGTCACACGTGTTAGGGCATAAATCGAACAGATTACGTGTGACTCCGGATTTTTAATTTGTCTGTCTGTGGTGTCTTGTTTATACCTTTTTAGTCGTAGTTGGGTTTTAGTTTTTATAATTTTTTTTTTTTAAACTCATTTGGGTTTATAATATGTATATTTTTGAAATGTGCTCATTAAGCCCTTTCATTTGATACCCAACATGGTACGATTTAACTTCTTTTTACTTCCTCTCTTAATGTACTCTAGAGGGCGCTATTTTTAATTTAATGTGACGTCACATAGTCTATAACCAGCGGACGATCAAAATGCTTCCAACGATACCTCATTTGTCAAATTATGATGAGTGGTTTAGAAGACAGGAGAGAACAGATGAACATACTTACATATATACATACATACGTACCGGTCAAAATCGTAACCCTCCTTTTTTCTTCGCCGTAGTCGGGTAAACAGGTGTCTGTAATTGCCCATATTCTTATCTTCGTATCCGGAACACACCAACGCTGCTTTCGATCATTTGCAAGACGACCAGTTTACCCAAGAATTTTCTTTTATGAAGATCCTGAGTTATTAACCAGATAGGTAGTTGACTTTTAAGAGGGAAAAGATCAGCCAATCAGCGTAAATAACTCGCTGATTGAATTCGGCGCTACTCACGAGTATCAGTAGATACGGTACTCCGAAAGGTTATTTTCAGATCCCCTTGTTTCTCAAATATGACTAATACCTAAACAAGAACTTGAGAAATAGGTAGATATACAGATATTATAATCTTTATTGCATGTATAACATATAAATAACAAGTAGCTATAGAAAAATACATCACCAATGTATAGATCCACCATAATAGAATCCACCACCAACTGTGGCAATATCGCAAAAACATCTAAGTAATAAGGCCAATTAACAAACAGTTCCCAGCATTTGCCAATACGAGCCCAGCGAGACGCCAATTGCGGCAATAGTAGAACCATTTTAATAATAATAACATAACAATTAATCGTTTGGCCCTAATTCATCCGTCCGTATCTACATAAGCATGTGAGTAATAAGGAGGTAGGTACTTTAGTTTCATGATCAACGTTAGGGCGATCACACACTTAACCTACTGGTACTATTCGGCACTATTAGTACCTATTAGTAAGCTTCTGCCTCAACGTTTTGCTGGTATATAAATGTTCATCCCCTTTCTCACCTGTGGGTTTTATAAATTATTGAAGTTAACAGTTGACAGAGATGCGGAGGTAATTTCGATGACATATTTTAGTTTTAATTACGTTAGGTTATTATATTTTTATTTTTATTGTTTGTTTATTAATTTAGTACCTTTAAGAAGTTTATATATTTTCATTAATCAATTGCAATTATCATTATGATCATTGATACATTCCTTGAGTCTGCAAAGATTGATTGATTTAGGTACCCACAAGGTGGTCTGAGACGGGACGGTTCACATTAATAGACTGTTATGAGAGGTACACACAAAAATCTTAACGGAAGTTATGTCAAAAAAACTCCGAATCAAGAAAAAAATCGGTAGTTATCTATAGAGTAGTTTACAATCAAATGCCTACATTGCAATTTATTTGACGGTGGTACTTTCAAGTTCTCACGTAACACTTAGGCCAGCGACTAAATGAATCCGCCAAGCACAGTCTGTATGTCCGAATCCTTAGGGAGCCACTCATTAGCAGCCATGAAGATTGATTGATGTCCTGTCAAAGTGCGGCTCATCGGTAAAGTGGAGGCGGGAGCGGAAGTGTCACATGTGAACTAGAAACATTCTTTAAAAGGATTGAAAAAAACTTGGACTATTTTTAGGTCTACAATGGAGTCTATGAGAACAACAAACGGAATATCATCATAATACGTAAAGAATGGTACCTAATAACGACTGTAGCCTTGCTACAGCGGTCAGACAAGTATGATCTTGTGTATATATTTTTTATGCTTCATTACAACTTCCCTTTTTGAAAACAAACGAAATTAAATTATTTATTTCAGACCAAGCACACAATTGGTACAAGTCCATATTATGTTAGTCGGTAGATACTTATAGCTATGTTAGTAATTTGGATATGCATGAGCAACCAATGCCTCAGAATTTAGCTGTCTACTCCATCTCACACCACGTTTAGAAACTTGTTAGTGCTACCTTTTATCCGAGACCACAGGGAGGCCGTTCTTTTTAACTCTGCCAGGGTTCAAATTGAACTTAGTTATCCTTCTAAGGTTATGTAAAACTTATGAATATTTCTCATATTTCTTCCTTACCTCTGTGTTAATATTTTTCTGACCATACAACATACACATGACATAATGATTATTTATGGACGAATTCCGTACTCTATATAAATCATTCACCAGATGTTATTCTATCATGATGATGTCAACAATATCTTTATGAAAATAACTGATCTAATAACGCATGGTATAGATAATAATGATAACTTTTTACATTTCAATGTAGATACCTGCCTACTAAGATTTGATGTAAGCAAGGTTGGTAGTTGTTGACTGCCTAAGGTGTACTAAATGTACAAGCTTCGATATCCGTGAAGGTTTTCGGAAGTTAGCCCAATCAACGTCAGTAATTGCCCAATATATCCACCACACAAGGATAATTCCCATAACAAAACAGAAAAAAGACAAAAAAACAAAGCATCCGATTTTCACCCTTATCTTGTAAGACAGAAAAATGCCCTGGTATGAAAGCTTTATAATCCTGTAAAATCCCCAAAAATCAGAACACTTCTTTCCCTGCCTACCCCAAGATAGAACAAATTGGATATAGTTAGAAGGTGGCGCATTAGCGAACGTGTAAGGGCCGCGTGTAAAAGACGGCGTTACATCAAAAGAGAACTCTAGCAATTGAGTTACAGTGCGTGTATCCATTGTTCATCAATGATTATAGTTAATCCGAAATAATTTCAGTAAAAAATTATTTTCTTTCTTTCTTAAATATTAGGAAAATGTTAAGTTAAAACAGATAAATTTTATTCAAAAATTAAATGTGATGGATATGTCGGAAACTTAATGGCCCAGTGTTGATACAAATTGATTAACCAGCATCTGGCGACCGACTACTCTGCATGAAAATCTGTCTTAGTTTCTAAGAAAGTAGCTTAGGATGCCTAATAATGGTCACAGCCGCCATTTTCCACACACATAGCATTCGCATACGCCATTTAGTAATTAAATTAGTAGTAAAGGCAGCCTACGGTCTACCACTTAACATGTTCAGCGCCATGGTGCATCTTTTTGTAAGACAGTGTCTGGAACATTATGGATCCAAAGTATACACGTCTTTCTGCTTGGTAATGGCGTATATCTATTAGGTACACGTTTTCTATACTTTTTTTATGCAGAAATGAAAGCCCGGGTCTCCCATAAACCTGTCAAAATTTTAAAAATTTCATACGGGAATTACCAATTAATTGTTATTAATGATCCGTATTTAAGACGCAATTACTGTCGGCACTGTAATTGCAAGATTCACGGACAACAACACTGACTCTAATGAAGATGTCTATAAAAATCTCTTACCGCACCAAACAATGCAAACAACCAGCACTACGCACCACGTTATTAGATCATAGCTGCGGGATGCGGCAAAGGGCCCATGTTTTATGTATGCGGTGCGACCATCGCTATTACGATACACGTTTGTGCTACACGGATGCTGTGGCAAATGGCGGGGAAGAAGACGACTATGAAATGCGTTTTGAGTTTAATAATATGTGGAAGAATATGGTGGCAGCTGTAGCTGTTGTGTTGACAAAAACTAATATGTAGAAAAAGAAATAACTGTTTATTTTAATGTTTTTAAAACCGTTGATAATACATAGAAAGATTGTGCATACCTTTAAGTAATAAAACGATGGTGTAATTTTCGTTTATATGCAGTTTATTATCTACAGTAACTCAAAAAAAGAATTCTTATCAAACTCCTTGACTAGAAGCTACCGCACCGTAGGTGCCCAAAGAGAAATAAAGCCGAATTTTATTTTTTGATTCTCTTTGAGCACCACGTTAAAATATTGATGGTGCTCAAATGAGAACACCTTTGGTGCTCAAACGGGAATACTTCTTTATTCTTGTTAAGGCATTATTTTTAAGTTGTTAACTCAAAGTAGTGTTACTCACTAATCTTATTCAAAACTTCAATCAACCCAAATAACTACTTATTATTACAACAGTATTTTCTAACTTAATAACAACACAGCCTCCTATTTCATCCTTCCAAACACTGAAACAAACCATCCGAATGAAACGTCTTCAAACATCCGCCATCTTGAGTCAGAGATCCAACAGAGTTAACGTATGTAACAGTATGTATAAATATTGTCGCCTGCATTACATATGCATTCTCCCATGAATTTGCATGAGCTGGATATTGCAGCAATTGTTGCAAATGTGGCTTTCTCGTGTTTGAGAAGTGTTGCACTGAAGAAATCTGTCTGAACGTTGGGTTTGTGATTTTCTTAACTGTTAAATTAGAGATATGTTTTGCAGGAATCTGTTGCTTCGTCATCCTTACATATTATAAAACAAGTCCTCCGCCGCGTCTGTCTGTCGTCCTGTTCGCGATAAACTCAAAAACTACTGCACCGATTTTCATGCTGTTTTCAGCAATGGATTAAGTGGTTCTCGAGTAAGGTTTTAGTATATAATAACCGACATCCACGCGGGCGAAGCCGCGGGCATTAGCTAGTACAGCATAAAGGAGGAAGATAAATAGGTTATCTACATTATCTACTAAGTGTTTTTGAATCATATAGTCTGAGGTTTTAAGCAAGAAAGTGTATAACTATATCCAGGTGTATCTACAAAAGTTTTTATACTCAGAAGTGAGTGGAACAACACTGCCTGACCAGGCCATCAATCCAGTCAAAATACAGTCATACCACAGCATGAAGACATCCCAACAAAATAATTCTCCCAACATTTTCCTTCACGAACCGAAAATGACATCCTACCTACAATGACCTAAATATTACAGCAAAAAAATCCTCAACATAAAAGCTAATACTATCAACATCTTACTGTCACAACGAGGGCCCTCTGAGCGGTTCCGCAAAATGGCGGGACCCGTCAAAATGAGAAAAATCACAATTTCGATCACGTACACCACAAAATGTTCTATTCACATGGCGACGCTCGCGATACTTATTTGAAGACACCTATTTGTTGCTTTTAACGTTAACTTAATCATAATCTTGGTTGGATTTGGGCAGTGAGAAAGTTAACACTGTAATCAGAACTTATCCCTTTACTCTTAGCATCTTCTTTTATTTTTGCATGGTTTACCATTGGAATAAGATACCAAGTAAGGCATTTGTTAGGTGCCCTACACATACATAAATAAACACACGCCTTCTTCCCATCGGGGTAGGCAGAAACTACAGAACGCCACCTGCTACGATCCTTACCTTCTCCTTTTGCCTCCTTAACGTTTATACATCTGGCCATACACGCACGCCGTCACCAGTAAGGTCACTAATGTCCTTCTAGCTAGGTAAGGGCGTCTCCTAAATTCCATTCACTTAATATAATCAAACAAAGTAGATATCTGAAGACCTATTTGTTTTGAACAACATTTGAAAGTAACTTTTAACCCTGAACATGTTGAAGATTCCAGGAAAAACAGTTCAGCAACAGTAATAGAATATTTCTATTAATATTATAATTAAAATGAAATGGTAACAGTAATGAGAGGAAGTACACCCATTACAAACACCCACAACTCAATTTTAATAGCAGAAAAATTCATCACTATTCTATTTTTACCGCGCTCCCCCATCAAAAGTGTCCTAAATACAGAATTGCATGGCGACATAGCATATTTAGGGATCGGCATGCTTTGGCGCGAAGCCAGAGATCAACCAGATTTAGCCCCTGCCCTAAGCGCCACGTACAAAAAAATATAGAAGATACTTCTTTTTCTTTCTAGCTGGTTGGATTTAGCTTTAGAAGGAAATGGATTTTAAATTAAGTAAACATTTTTGTTGTTTCATTTCGGTAACTGTGGCTGAATAAAAAATTAAAATATTACTAAGTGCAACCTTGTTACAATATACAAGGTGTCCCTGGAAGTATGCATCAAATCGAATAGGGGCAAGGTCATTTGCAACTGTTGACGTTTCAAAAGTTATGATCAACTTTCTACCAGGACTAACGTCGCCCTTTCCTGTGGTAATACTTTTACGCAGGTAGAAAGCATGTGTTCATTAGCGAAAAAAATTCTCAGGTTTACAAAGTTTAGAAATGACCTTGCCGACGCCCCTGTTAGATTTGATCCATACTTCCAGGGACACTCTGTAAAAAATAATGCTAATTGAAGGACCTCCAAAAATATAAAGAAATTCCAGCAGTCATTCGTTGCGATTTGATTAAGTAATCCATACTAATATTATTAATAAATGCGAAAGTTACTTAGGTCTGTAATCTTTTTATGCCAAAAGTACTGAACCGTTACACACCACTTTTCACATTGATTGCTATAAAATTTTACAGATACGTAATAAAACCATTCAAATTCATAGACAATGTGCAAGAAAATCTCTCAAAACTAAGGAACACCCAATGACAATCCCTTTATCCTAACCGAAAGCATAAAAAGGCACTAAACAGGCTATCAAAAGCAGTGACAAATAGTTTTTAACTACTTCGAGACAAGCAACAAAGACAACAGTATATAAAAATAGTACTGTTGTAAAAGGACAAAGAGTTAAGGCACCTCTCCACAGCGGCCCACCGCTGAGCTACGCACGGGTACTTCCTAGCTTCGCTCTGATGCCCATGCAGGTATGCATGACGTAATCATAAATTAGAACTATTTATTAAGCGAAAATACTAATAAAATTGGACTTAAATATTAAGACAAGCACTATTATATCACCCATTGATATGAATAAATTCGTTCTAGGCCCACTGTTTGAAAATGTAGACGGGATCCTAACTAATCCTTACATATTATAAAACAAAGTCCTCCGCCGCCTCTATCTGTCGTCCTGTACGCGATAAACTCAAAAACTACTGCACCTATTTTCATGCTGTTTTCACCAATGGATAGAGTGGTTCGCGAGTAAGGTTTTAGTACAGAATAACCGACATCCACGCGGGCGAAGTCGTAGGCATCAGCTAATATAGCATAAATGCGAAATAGGTTTGTTTGTTTGTTACGCTTTTACGCTAAAACGGCTAAACGGATTCGGATGAAATTTGGCACATGAGTAGACCATGACCAGGAAAAGGTCATAGGTTACTTTTCATCCTGGATTGCAGACAAATGAACCGCCAGTTACGATTTCCTAGGAAGCAAATATTATATCGACCGAAATGGCATGAAAATCTGTCATTTCATCAGTATTTGACATAAAGGTGTCAAAGAACGCTCTGTATTGGAACAGCCCGTGTTGTGTGACAGTTCACTGCTATCTTAGGAAACGAAACATGGAAAACTGCTCCGTGCACGTCCTACGCAGCAGTGGACGATCTACTTTATTTCCAACTGTTAAATACGTACTGTTAATAGTCGCGAAGAAATCGTAAATGTCTTTTAATCTCAGCTCCTGTGTTAGTACAATAGAATTAAGGGGCGATTGTTGGGCACAAATAGATATAGTTTAGTGGTTGTGTGTGGTCACATAATGTAATAAAATTAATTGGTAGTGTGTTTCTATTATTGGGTTCTACTAAACCCATCTGGCAGTAAAAGGAAAGGATAGACTTTAGTAGTTGTGTGCTACGAAGACACGAGTAGTCACTATGTGTCGTAAAACTCAAAGCAAAGCAGGAATTAAATACACTGGCTTAGCTAGGTGTAACTAAAGAGATCGAAGGAGCTTTCTTCCGTAAGTTTTCAGTTAAAAGAATCAGAATATTCCCCTACTGTCAAAAAGGTTTTCACAAAAATAGATACGGAATCCATAATATTTATTATCATGACTTTATTTCGTATTCTTATTATCCAAGCATAATCCTAATCCTAACTTAATATTATAAATGCGAAAGTGAATTTGATTGTTTGTTTGTTACATTTTCTTGCTAAAACGGCTGAACGGATTTGGATGAAATTTGGCACGGGGGTAGACCATGACCTAGGATAGGACATAGGATAATTTCTCACCTCGACGCAGGTGAAGCCGCGGACAAAGCTAGTCAGCCTATAATGTTCCCACTGTTGTAACACACTAAGTCCTCCTGTCTGTGTTACGGAGTGGGCCGTAATCCACCACGCGGACCTGGTTCTGGTGGATAGATTTCACACATATCTTCGAAACATCATCATCATGTCATCTTGTTTTCCAAAGTACCTTGAAACCAATCTTCAAACTTTTTAATGGGAAAATCTATAGTATAAACAGAACAGCCAAGAATATCAATAATAGTCACTTTCCCGGCTTATAATCTGTCACTTATTGAACTGGTCAGACCAAAACATTCAGATAATTCCAATATATTGCTCGTACAAGATACGCAAGACCAACTATTTCCAACCAAGATTCTTCTAACAACAATCTCACACAAAGATAAGAAATCATAATTAAAAGGCAAAGACATACCCGAGATATAACTGTCTCCATGCAGAAGGAAGCTCAGAACATTGGCTTGGAGCCAAAACGAATATAGACGCGTATCCACGTGGTAGAGCTTTTGTTATTGTTTGTGTAATTTTTGAAAACCATCAGCTGGTTGGGACATCCGTAGATACTGATATTCAGGAGAAAGGGAATGTCTCAATACAAGGTGGAGTGAATATGACGGATGTATAAAACTCAATGTGAGAGTTATTTTGGTAAATGATATATCATCTGTGTTTCCTTTTGCCAACTATGTTCGGGTCAGCTTCCAATCTAAGCGGATGCAGCTGAATACCGTATTTTACTTGGAGCCACTGCCTATCTGCTTTCCATAACCCAGTGAGTTTCGTCAGTATGATGAATATTAATGAAAGAGTGACAACAACGTGCCCAATTGTACCAAAAAAAAATGTTTTACGCTAAACGTATTTAAAACATAATTCTGTCATCTGTCATCTTCAAACGATTGATAGAAATAGAACGATGTTTTAAATTTGTTCAACATTAAAATGTATTTTGTGATTTGAGTAGCAAGTGGGCCTAAGACTCGAGCTGTTCGACCAGATTTAAAATAAGCTAACTTACATAATAAATACAAAAATGCGAGACTGATTGATAGGGTCATTTTTACAGGATACAATTTCGGAATTAGGCTTGACATACTGACTTGACTTACTTTATATAAAGTAAAGTAAACTATACAGGATGTAAAAAGACCCATCACATAGCAGTCAACTACGCATTCTGTACATCAAATTAAGTAACATTGCACAAAAATAATTGCTGCGAAACGACTTTTATTTTTGTAGTGAAAAATTGCTGTTTACGTGTGCGCAACAAAACGCACGCAAAACATTGTGTATATGGGTGCATGCAACGGTTCAGGGTTCGTGGGGGTATTCAAATGAATATAAAACATTTAAAACTTGCTTTCTTTAAAAAACGTCTGAAAAAGTTGGAACTTTGACCTTCAGTATCTCCATAACCAGAAGGTTCCCAAGTAAGGTCTAGAACAAAAAAATGATTACAATGACGGTGATAAAAAGTGGCTTTCGGCTTGGTTAAGCGTTTTTTTACACCCGTTATATAAAATGAAAACAAAAAGAAATACGAAAATATTCCAAGCATTTAGTTCCTAAAAACTTTTCCTAAATCAACGGGTTCATGCTAGGATGAAACGTGACGTCTGTCAGATGACGTCACACACCAGATTTCAATGTCCACGCTTGATGTTGATATATGAAGCTGAAGTTAAGGTGCCTAGATTTTATTGAGAGAATATGTTTGAAGGTATAAAAATAAATACGCTTGTGTTGTTGAAATTTTTGTTCAAATTTGGGTTAAAATTAGAGTATGTAAAATATGACAGGTTTAAATTTTTTTGTCATACTAATGTTCGGGTGTTTATCATTTTTGTTCGCACATTATTAATCTCTTTGTAATTATTTTTTTACGCTAGTTCAAATAGCAAGTTACTGCTAATTATTCTTCTTCCTATATACATGTATAAATGCATCCGATAAATGAATTGCTACAGTAGTGAAAAAACAATTAAAGTAATAAAAACTAAAACCCAACTGCGACTAAAAAGGGTATAAACAAGACACCACAGACAGAAAAATAAAAAATCCGGAGTCACACGTAATTTGTTCGATTTATGCCCTAACACGTGTGACTCCGGATTTTTAATTTGTCTGTCTGTGGTGTCTTGTTTATACTTTTTTAGTCGTAGTTGGGTTTTAGTTTTTATTACTTAAATTTTTTTTTAAATTCTTTTGGTGTTATAATATACATATTTTTGAAATTTGCTCATTAAGCCCTTTCATTTGATACCGAACATGGTACGATTAAACAATTTTTTTTTTTTAGTTCCTGACTTTATGTCGTCTAGAGAACGCCATTTTTAATGTAATGTGACGTCACATAGCCTATAACCAGCGGACGATCCAGACGCTTCCAACGATACCTCATTTGTCAAATTGTGATGAGTCGTTTAGAAGATAGGAGGGAACAGATGAACATACTTACATACATATATACATACATACCGGTCAAAATCATAACCCTCCTTTTTTCTTCGCCGTAGTCGGGTAAAAAGGATGGATAAAAAAATACAGCTGCATTATTTCTCTTACAGATTATTACAGTGAATGCATTCAAACTCTTTTGTAAGGAACCATTCAACAATATTTCCTCGACTTTCTGTTACATCCAAAGAAAACATTGTGTCTCATTGAGTTCGCATAGATACATTTTGAAGTAGCAGCCAAGCAAAACACTGTGCTGAATAAATACACAATAATACTTGAAATTAGCCAAACTGTTCCAATTCATAACATTAAAATGTACTGGCATTCTTATTCAGAAATATCACGACACGTGCTAATAACCTCTGTAAATTCATTTCTCAAAGAAACCTTGAAACTTAAAGAAATATGTCTTTCCTCACATTCCATCAACACCGAAGTTGTCTAAACATTTCAACTCATAAACATGACTTGTTCAGCTGTCTGATTATTAGCTATTGGCAATGTGTCGCTAGTAATTACCAAGGGTTTTGAACTCCGCTGTAGCTAAACATGTCCTGGTAAATTTAGATTTTCTAACACCTGTCTCCATTCGTATCGAAATAGATCCAGTTTCTGCCAAGGAGTATTAGAATTCTAGAATATTTTAGGCTATAGATAATATTTTTGGAACATTAAATTGACGCATGTTTTGTAACTTCTAATTGAAATAAGCACAAGAAATGGTTTGTCATCTGCAGAAGTTAAGCTCACTAGAAAAAAATAAAATAAAAATCTTAAAAGAAGAAGCCAATCTTCCATTTTCAAAAATAACTTGAAGAAAACCCGACCATCAATCAATCCGCCTAGCCTTTTCCCAACTATATTGGGGTCGGCTTCTAGTCTAACTGGATGCAGCTGAATACCAGTATTTCACATGGACCGACTGCCAATCTGACCTTCACAACCCAGCAACTGGGCAACACGATACCCCTTGGTAAGACTGGTTGTCAGACTTTCGGGTTTCTGACGAACCGTAACGACTGTCAAAGATCCACAAATGACAGCCGGGACCAACGGCTTAACGTGCTTTCCGAGGCACGGAGGAGTCTCGGTTTGTAAAGATGGTCACCCATCCACGGACCAACCCCGGCAAGCGTAGCTTAACCTGAAGGATCGACCCGGTTCAGCTGATATTACTTAGCCACGAGCTTCTCAAGAAAACTTGACCATGTAAAAATTATATCAAAAGAATATACATGCAATATTCGAATGCAAAATATTTACTGACTAACAGAAAGTATAGCGAATTTTAATTAAAAATAAACTTATTTTAAAATACGCTGTGCAAGTAGGATTATAAGAATCTGAAAGAAGGACTCAACGTAATCCAGCAAGATTAGATAAACAGCAATTAAGTTAAAATAAAGCTTAAATAAAGACAAAATTAATGGTGTATTATGTTATGATATGTCTTAACAATAGATTATGCAAATAATAATTATCACGATAGCATTCATTTGAGAGATAAGTACTTAGATTTACGTTGACATTGTGACAATTCTTCTTCAATGTAGTGTTTTACTTTAAACAACTTACTTTGCTTCCTTGCAGACGTATCTTTGTCCTTACATATTATAAAACAAAGTCTTCCGCCACGCCTGTCTATCGTCCTGTTCGCGATAAACTCAAAAACGACTTCACCGATTTTCAGGCTGTTTTCGCCAATGGATAGAGTGGTTATCGAGGAAGATTTTAATATATAATTTACCGGGCGAAGCCGCGGGCATCAGCTAGTTTATAATAAAGGCCAATTCTAGAATCGAATATAACTTAAACTGAAAATATTATCAACAACATTCCATCAGTGCTATTTTCCATGGGGCGATATCTGGCATATACGTTTATAATAACACTAATATTTTAAAACGATATTTGTAAAAAAAAAACAATTCCCAACATTTTACAGTCCCACGAAAATCAAATCCCCTGCAAATTCCCGGAGCGATACCGCACAAAAAATCAATTATTCCAATACTCAAATCCAAATAACGCTAACATTATTCACGTTAAAGCCGGAGGTCCAATAAACGTAGCCAGTGACTAAGTGTCTATAAAGTATTTTAATGTTTGAGATAAAGTCGGGAGTGCACTGCATAATCCTGCCAGTGAAATACAACGTTTGGCTTACCGCGGTCAGATTGCAGGCAGTGTGTTGCAGGGTTTATGTGATTTCTTTTATTGCTTTATAGATTTGCTTAGCTTTATTGGTGATTTGGTAGAGTTTAAATGGTATTGTGGCTTTGTGAGGATCTTTGGTTTAATCGTGTGTTGTGAACGGTATTGGAATATACGGAAAAACAATTTATTAGGATTTAAGAGAGTTAGCTGCTACAAGTCTGTTGGTTTCTTTTGCTCCTGTGATTACGAAAACATTTTTTCGTCTTTCCCAACTATAGATAAACTATCTTGTATATAATACCGCATTATAAGCAGAGACCAAGCTACACGGCATCTCTGATAGTAATCAACTGATCGAGATACAACAAATATAGATTTTAAGTTTGAAGCTTCTTGATGGCAATGAGCATGCGCAGCGCTAGAGTTGGCCCTCAGATGGTACCAAAACATTTTCCGAGAGGTTAGTAGGTACTGTCAGCCAAGATCTCAGATGTTACACGTCATCATATGCGACTACTGTAAGCCTCCCGAAAGTATTGAAGAATTCTAATGAACTAGGTACTGAGGTATAAAAAAGAGAGAAACACAAAGCACATTAGCTTCTTTGTCGAGTTAATTGCTAAAGTCAACTGACCTTTTTGACCTTAGCGTTAATTCCCAGTACTTTAACGAAGGGTTAGCAGTAATCTGAGTTTTATTGTCAGATTAAAGACTCCGTTTAGTATTTAAATTAATGCAGCAGTGATAAGCTCGTGTGTGCTTTGTATTTTTGGTTCATGTACCTTTGAAATTATAATATTGTTATTGTAGCAGATTATAGTAAAAAAAATATACTTAAGTAGTAAAAATGTATTACTATGGTTGAGTTTTTCAACTGTAATATCAGTAGATTCGTAAAGATAAGGTTTTCTGAAGAATAATCGACCTCGTAATTGCTTTACCACTCTTGTCAGCAATATGAAGGGTTTGGCAGAGGTGCTGCACAAAACCAGAGTCTGGACTGCTACTGAAAAATTCTAGATAGATAACCCAATAACACTTTGCCCAACCTGGGAATCAAACCCAGCTCCTGATGCTCAGCAGTAGCGCTTGACCACTAAACTAACGAGACAGTCTAATATAATTTATCTGACTTATAGAGAATAGAGGAAACGCATGTGACTAAAAAAGTGATGAATATAAATGTTGAGGGATGGAGTGAGAGAGGAAGGCCACAGAAAAGTTGGATGGATTGTGTGAGGAATGATATGAAAGAGAAGGTAGTGAATGATAGCGTGATTGTTGACAGGGGAGAGTGGAAGAAGAAAACGTGTTGCGCCGACCACAAGTGACATGGGACAAGGACAGGAAGATGATAATATAGAAAAATATACCTTGCCGTTTAATGATGTGCAAGTAGGTAGGTGATACGGTAGGGTGATAACACAATTACGAGATCGACTATACATATTTTGAGGTTGGCTCAAAAGAGTAAGAAGAAAATAAACACAAGAAATATTCTCCTAATTTTGACCAAGATAGAATCATTAATATTGAAGCTGATTTTATTGACGAGGCATAGTATACAAAACCGCTGCTGCAACATATCGCCTTCAGTTTGGACGTTGGCCAGATTAAAGAGAATCAGGTCGACAGCGACACTTTCTATGAAGCTAAAATAGACGATGAAAGTTCAATGCGTGTTTACTACTGATTTAGAGGAGCTAAACAAATAAATGCAGAAGGCAATGGGCGTATATGGCACGTGGTAGGATATTTAGAGCCGAAACAAAAGCTGGTGCAGTTACATATAGCAAATAGTCTAAGTCTTCTTGTTTTCGTGTGGTTAGTGATCAACCTGGTGTCAGAGTTTTTAAAGCCACCCAAGGGCCTCTGACTTGGCTCCACATGCCGTCGAGAAATATCTCTCTAGAATGCCGGTTTCCTCACGATGTTTTCCTTCACCGTTTCAAAGCAAATGATAATTATACAATAAGCACATGAATCCGAAAAGTTAGAGGTGGGTGGTTTCCATTGTTGCTGTTTCAACTTGTATTAAGGCTCCTGCAGACAGATGTGAGAACACCGATAGAACAATTTCCGTGAAGTTTTAATAGAAATTGTTCCACCAGAGTCACATCGCGCCTGTCTACGAGAGCCTTTATACCACAGACAATTAAATCGCACCGGGAAAATCAGTCTTAAGGTACATGATGTATCTTCTGTGCGTTTCTACTATGTGGCAGTCATAACTTGTCGACTATTTCGAGGTTGAGCTTAGTACTATTTACGCGCGTGACCTTTCGATGGAAACATAATCATTATTACAGGTCGCGTTGAGTGGCGCTGAAGCATAATCATAATGCCAATGCCCACATAGTGGTATCAATATCGTTGTAATGTTAATAGTAGTTAAAGAAAATAAATATTCGAACCAAGAGTTTGGTAAACAGGCAATATTTTTTTTTAATCCACTTCGTGGAAATTCTTTGCCTGCATCTCACCTTATGGTAAGTGATGACAAGTGGTATCAATGATTCCAAATGATTTCAGTTTTGGCCTGAATTCAGGCATGTCGATTGCGTTAGCATTAGCCTCGCCATTAGACATCGTTTGAAATGCATCTCCACAATCGCATTATATTCCCGGTATTGATGGGGCTGTTCCACTTCTGTAGCGCATCAGTGATGTTTGCTGATGCTCATGTCCATTGTTTCTACGCTGCGATGCGAAAAAGATGCACTTCCCTGGTGCGCCGGGTGCGGGCCAGCCTCAACATTACACTGCAGTATATCGCCAGCAGACTGGACTGTTTGTGTGTGTACCGCTGCTGCAAGCTTTCCAAATCGTTGTTGAGCTTATAGCAGGGATTCTCATAACTATAAGTAGTATAAGTTTAGGTTTAGTTTCCTAACATAGTTGTTAAGAAATATTGTTATTAACATTATTGAGTCCTTTGATACTTGTTAACTAAATATAAATAAATTATGACTCGTTGGAGACCCTCATCTGACTAAGTTCTGCCCGCAGCGGTCCACCTGGCTTCTTCTTTCCCCAACACTGTCAATATTCATTTGTAATATTTTTTTATGCTTACGGCACACTTTCGGCACACTAAAAACCTTATTAAAAATTATAAGAAGTTAGTTGCCTTCATAACAATCTCCTTGTTCAACTGTACATTTAAGTTTAGACACACGATTTCTTACTCAAACTTGTCGCTCCAGAAAAATTATAGCAAAAAGAATCTAAAAGGAACGCACACTTGAGTTTTGTATGAGATAGAAAAGACGTGGAAGAAAATTATTCATGGCTTAAAAATACTGTCATCGCAGCGAAAAAGTGAGATTTATTTCATACTTAACATACTGGGAAATTATGTGAAACGTGACAAATGGTAATATAAAACTGTTCCTAGAGTATTACACACGTCACAGAGCTTTTATTAAAAATCTAGTTCTAGACGTGTTTACGTCTTGAACATTTCTCTAGATTATTTGTGAATTCTGCGACGTTTAATATTAAAAAAAAATGTCATTTCTAACGTCGTCTTCGTTTGATGGCGCCTACAAAATAAACAGTTGTCTTTAAAATGCCAAGATAATTTGTGATTTAGTATAATGTAAATAGCAATATTACTCAGCCACATAAATAAGTAAAGCCGTAAAATTTCAAAAAACACTAATTTTTATTTTAAAATCCGTACCTCTGAAATAAACCGATGAATCATCGTCACTCTTGAAATATTTACAAACGCAAAATACTTCTATTTCCGTAAAGTAAATAATCTCAACTATTTTCTGCGTAAAACTAAATTTAATCATCCCGATGACGACTGTTTTCCAGTTTATTTTTCAATCATTCCGATGGTCCATAATATGCATAATTTACTTGACTTTGGTAATCCTATGGAAACTGTTGATGATGTATTAACTAAAGCAGTGATAGATATAGCAGAATTCTTTATCAATGAAGCCGTAGCTTACAATGTACTGGAAGATATAAGCCAGTCTATTTACAATTTCCTATTGAAACTACGTAGATTTAGTACTAAAACTATTATTGTTGATGATGTATAAATTATAGCATTAATGGCAGAATTATGAATTAATGAAACCGTAGCTTGTTATTTACTAGACGATATATGTCTGCGTAATTTCAATAGGAAACCACACGGGTTATTGAATGTAAATAAAAAAACAAATAGTTTTACAAATATGAAAATTAAAACACACATGGTTTTTATATCAATCAACTAAACTTTAATCTCGGATGTATTTGATTTACAACTGGCAAACACGGATTCCATAATGCGTTGGACTTGGACGTAATGGTAGGAATCCATCAGCAGGAGTATTTCCGCAGGAAGCGTAAATATAGAACGAAATATTTTGAGTGATACTCAAACAATCACTTGGCGATGAACCAGGAGATAGTGGCGAATTTTTTTTGCGTTCATTTGTGGGTTTGATTACTGCGACAGGTAGCACGGTGTATAGCTTCTAACCGAAGTAATAATTTTGTGCACTACGTAGGACTATGTTTACTACATTTTATTACAACTGATAAGTAAACCATCTTATGATATACATATTATGATCTAGATTCAATATTATGATCATATTAAACTCTTACTCCTAAAACAATTACAACATAATATTCTACTCACGTGAATCTATAATCTCCAAACTCGTGTCTATCAATGTCTGTAACACAATCACCATCACCAACACACACAAGTTCATATCTTTTGCCATGATCACCGTCAGGCGTCCTAATCACCAACACTGAATCACCAACAACGATCAAATCATCAAGACGACACATTGATGTCACTGATAACACCCAATACAATTTTATTTCACCATCGGATACATTTCTATTTCACCTTCTATCTTCAAATTTTAAATTTGGAACGGTTCCAATTTTTCTCAATATTTTTTTGTTTTGCGACCGGAATTGAATCTGAAACAAAATAATATTATTTTTTAATAAATTAAACACTTCTTATTGGTCCATGTTTATGCAGTGTGATCTAATAATAATAGTGGGTTTATTAAAAATAGTGGGTGTTCAACATCTGTTAGGTTTGGTGTATTCAATGAGAATTAGGTCGGTTTTATTATGTTTCAAATGTTATGTAATTAATGTTAAGTCATTTGGTATTTCCGTGAATGAAGTGTTTTAATGATTGGTGAAGATTATAGTTCCAACACTTTTTGTGTAAACAATATAGCAACCAAAGCTGAATCTCAAACGTTTATCTTATGATGAGAGATAGTGATGAACTGATGATATAAAACATATTAAATATTTTGTAATGTTTAAATCAATTCAACGGCGAACAAAGTCAGTGTTATTACTTACAACACAAAGTCGTGGAGTAATTATTATGTTATATCTCAATGAATTTTAAAGTAACGGGTTCATAATCAAAAATCCTTTTGAACTATCGAAACGAGGTATTCAACTTGTCTTTACATCATGATATAACTCGCTCTTTTGGTTATTTATGTATATTGAATCCTAAAACAAAGTCCTCCACCGCGTCTGTCTGCCGTCCTGTACACGATAAACTCAAAAACTACTGCTCCGATTTTCATGCTGTTTTCACCAATGGATAGAGTGGTTCTCGAATAAGGTTTTACTATATAATAACTGACTTCCACGCGGGCAAAGTCGCGGGCATCAGCTAGTATACAATAAAAATGACATTAATAAAAAAGGTTCTTTTACATTTGCATCTTCATTTACACGTTACCCACAGCATGCACAATAACTAGGTGTAAACAGGATAAGAATAGAGAAACAAATGAAAAAAAAGATAACATGTCAAGATTGAGCATTCGTACTACAATTTGTTTGACATAATAATAATTATCTATTGGAGGGAAAAAACATATTTACATACTTAGTTATTTTGCTCCTCCGTGTCTCGGAAAGCACGTTAAGCCGTTGGTCCCGGCTGTCATTTGTGGATCTTTGACAGTCGTTACGGGTCGTCAGAATGCCGAAAGTCTGATAACCAGTCTTACCAAGGGGTATCGTATTACCCAATTACTGGATTGTGGAGGTCAGATAGGCAGTCGCTCCATGTAAAATACTGGTGTTCAGCTGCATCCGGTTAGACTGGAAGCCGACTCCAACATAGTTGGGTGAAGGCTAGGCAGATGATGATGAGTAATTTTGCGGTGGTAAGTTTATTTATTAATGGACACCCAATATTATTGTGTATCATCTAACCATACCTAACAGAAACCATAACTCTTTCACTACCTCCCTTCAACTTTACCATACAAATATTGTATGTTTCTCATCGCCAAGTTGTTGTAATTTGACATGATTAACTCACAAGCACCATGGTACTCACATGTATTCCGGTACCTTGTTCAGGCAACAACAGTTTGAGTTATTCGATGCCCCCACCAATTTATTGGGGACCCCCATAGGCGTGTGGCGAGTAATTTCGAAGACGTATGGCTTGGCTTGGTTCGAAGACTTTTACGACTAAATTATAATACTTAATTTATTTCGTATGGGGTGTTTCAATAATAATTAGTCTAAACAATATAATTATGTTTCGATCGGCAGGGTTGTTAATTTCTTTACTGTATTTTTTTTGTTTTATTATTCAGTGTAGTGAGGTACTTTAATTTTCGTATTTTTTTAAAGTCATACGTAAAAGTATTACATACCAAAAGCTTAACGGACTAGTAGTGAATGATTTATTGAAATGACGAAGAATATTCTTTTCAAATTTTGATTGTTGTGTTTTTCCTGCTTTATATTCTCACAAAAGAATTAGAGCAATATTCTCAAACAATAAGCTTAGTAATAAACTTAAGAAAAAAGCATTTTCTACTGTATTAATCATCATTGCTAACATTCTAAAAACCAGTCACCACAATTTATAAAAACCTAACCCAGAATTAGTGATGTGCCGTTACCGGTAACTTACTCTAGTCGAGTTTTTTCCCAGTAGCGTTACCAGTAACATTCTACAAAACTGGTAATTTAGGGTAACATAAGGGAAAATATTGTTATTCTTCTTTTTTTTTGCTATTATGAGTATTCCGATAAGACTTTTACCACTTCTAGTTTAAATCCAACCAAATTTTTATTTTAAATCCTATTTTCCCAATATTCCTAGTTACTTACCGAGTAAGTTTCTAGAAACTTACTGAGTAACTTCCCATACAGTAACTTTCTGGGTATTTTCTGATTGTTCCTATCAAGTTATTTAGTAAGTTTCTTGATAAATTTTGTATAACAGGTTTATCATAGTTTTCTGTCATGATTTACAACAGTACCATTTTAAATAATCACAGTCACAGCTAAACTTAATAAAAATAAACTAAACGAAAAACCTAACAATTTAAAAGACATAATTTTTTAAAGGAAAATCAGTCTTCTTTCAGAATGAAAAGTTATAAAATTTTAAGATTTTTTAGTTTTTTTAAACAGTGCGAAAAGCGAGGTAGCAACATCTGCACATACGCATTTTAAACAAGTATTACTTAAATAAATCAATAAGACATTATGAAACAATATTACCAGCTATAGGGAATATTACCGGTAACAATAGAAACTTACTGGGAATATTCCCGAATGGTAAAATACTGGTAATGCTAAAATGGTAGCGGCACATCACTACCCAGAATACTCATCACAACAAAAATGTCGCTGCATCTCTCCGAGGTGAGAGATCAAGTTATATTAGTCGACACACGTCACACTTCCGCCGCTTCCGAATAATAATTCCCCCTACCTCTCGCCCCTCCCCGCGTCACCTACCCGCAAATACCATGTTTCCTTTACCTTGAAATTGTTAATTAACTGATTCAAATAGTTTAGACGATAAATGTGATGGTTTTTGAGCGGGCGTGGCATAATTATGTGGTTTTTTTTTTTCGTTCGAAAATATTTTTGTAAAAGAATGTGGGTAGGTATTATTTATTTTGGGATGCTCTTTTCAATTCATGATTCATGTTAGAAGTATCAAAGTGATCCCAGAAATTCGTAGAAATATGGTTTTACCAAAAGGTAAATTATTTTGAAAGCATTTTCTGAAAGCCCAGAATAATATTATATCCTTTTAGAGTATTTCCTCTATTGTATAATTAATAATACCTACATATGTTTGTTATTTATGATTTTATCATGGTCAGAAATATAAGAGAAATACAGTACATATTTTTGGTAAATGTTTGTCTCTTCACTATCTACCACGAATTGTTTTGAAGTATAACGTAACGTAAATGATTTTTTAATCGAAATTCCAACATTCCCAGAACTTTTTTAAATAACCTATACAGAAAAAGAACAAAGAATTTTTATTTTTTTTAATTGTCTGTTTATCAAGCGAATAATATTTAGGTTACTACCCTCAAACCAAATAAAAACCAAGACGGAGCGCTGCGAACAAATACAGTGAAGCATGCTAAAACTACACCAACGCTCTGTGCATACACGCTCACACACACAAATTCAAATTCAAATTCAAAATCATTTATTTCAAAATCATTTACAACTATTTACAATGACACTACAATCAAACTACACCAAACTAAGTGCACACAGACATGTTTACGAAACCGACCTCACGTCACTGTTGACAGCGCTCTGTCATGGTTTTTTATTTGATCTGAGTTACTACCCAATATTTTTCAAAACGTTAAAATAATTCATTTTACACATTTAAAGTTTGAAAAAAGACAAAAAAGATTTGCTCACAACACAACACTAGCCAAAAATACTACGTAATTACTGCCCTCACATTTGATTACATTACCCCTTTTACACTATACAACTAACAGGTTCTCTAAATTAAACATTCAAAGTAATTCGCGCACCTAATTTTCCGGCGGGCGGCAATTGTTTGCACTCTGAGCGTATGCACAACAATATAATTACGACAGCTAACGTCATTGGGCTAGGCAGGGCGTGAACATTGTGGATTTGCGACCGAGGTCCTCGTTTATTGACACTGTTTGGCCGGTAGAGCTAATTCTGTAATCGCACAAGGAAAATAAGCAAATAGTGTAGTTTTATAGCTCTGGGTACATGGAAAGACTATTCGTTTATCGGGGACCATTTCCTGCTGTGATTTTTTGTTTTTATTATACAACTTTTTCCGCACTAGGATTTCTCTCGAATATGGGTGCATTTTCAGAAATAAATTGTTCATGTAAAGACTTCAATCCGGATTGACTAATACCTATTAGTAGCGTAGAAACTAAGCGCTGAACCACTGCGCCAATAGTACTGTGGCGGCATCTACATTGCCACATGCGAACTACACTTTAAATACCTGACGTAACACAAAATCCTGACATCACACAAAAATCTGCATCGCGCAATCAGAGTTTACCACGCGATCGACATATTATACAAGATCCGGCGTGTCAGACACGACACCCGTCTGGTCGGAGGATCCTTCCTTTTATATAGCGGATGAGTGAACTTTACACCCTGTTCCTCATACCTCTAAAGTGCTGTCAATCATTAGGGTCGGGACGGAACCTTGCCTCCGCCACCGCAGATGTGGAACTTCCATGAGAAATTGTACCTCTTCTTCTCCACAAGTTTTTAACGGGGGTCAAATAAAGAAATCGGCTCCAAAACTATGCGAAGATATGTTCTGCACCTCCATCTCGGCTAAGATGCATCCGTTACATACATCCCTTTGTCAATCATTATTATCTTAGCATGCTGAAACTGTTAACAATAGTAATTATCAACAGTCTTGACGTTGATAAGTTCCAAAATAGTATTTACTTAAAATTGAACTAATTTTAGTGAAGATGAAGGACACAAAGTCATACCTTTCACTGATATTTTATCTTTAAACTAAAATCTGTCATATTAGTACATTGTGATACGAATGAGTTCTATTGGATATTACAGTCGAGGGGTATTATTGGCGCGAGCCGTAGGCGAGCGCGATAAGGTAGCCGAGAGTGTAATAATCAATGCACACGCGTTTCATACGACGTTTTTCAACACACTTGCGAGAAAAACACAGACTTGTTGTAAGAACATACGCTACAATAACGTAATTATAGAGATACACATTTAGATTTATAGAGTTCAACTGACCTTTGTTGCCAGGTACTGACTATCCGGAGCTTCGTTTAAAAAGTTTTCTACGTCTGTTGGAGACAATACTTTAAATTTCATATTTTTGATAATACATATTTACCCACACAAAGAAAACACTAACAACTATAAGGAAAATAAAAAATAAAAAAAAAATAAAATAAAAATGTTTATTTCAATTACAAAAGGCATTTAGACACACTAATGTTGGAGATCACCTTTTAAGCAAGGAATTGCTTGTGTTAGGAGACTCCGCGCTTCCACTTATACTTATCTTATGCAATTGAATGTAGACAATGTAAACATGCAGAAAAAATTTAATAACTGGGTAACTTAAAATTATACAAAAATTATACAAAAATGAATGATTGCAAATGAGTGAGCTTTATGCATATAAAAAGGGCCAAGTCGCGCGTATACGTGTGATTATGTGTGAGTATGGGTGAGAGTGTAAAGAGTGAGTGTGTGTAGTGTGTGAGTTATAATTCGCATATTTAGTTATATGTGATATCCTTCAATATCCAGCCCATATGAATATAAATACGAAAGTGTGTTTATTTTTATTAGGTATTTACTCGTATGTGTGTGTTTGCCTATTACGCCTTCACGCCAAAACGGCTGAACAAATCCGGATGAGGTTTGGCACTTTCATCGGGATCCACTCGGATGAGACCGGAAGGCGCTGCCAATATAAGTTTAGGTGTAAGTGCAGGCTCAAGTGTAGGTGGTAGGTTGTGGATTGTAGATTGTAGATTGTAGATTAGCCCTGCGACAATGTCTTGGGATCGGAAGAAGCATAATAAGTCTTCTTCCACTAACCATATACACAACAAAACGCAAGCAAATAATTTGGTGATTGACGCGTAGATACAAAAGACTCAACATCGTCGTAGGTTTTAGTTTTAAGCCATTCGATTACAGCTTTTTTACAGTCGCAGAGCTTCATGGTGTGTATACGTAGTTCTTTATTCAGCAAGTTGTATAGGTAGGACGATTGCCTTGAGTATTGTCTTTTAGCGAAAGTAGATCTAACCTTGACAGTTGGAGCGACTAAGTAGCTCCTTCTCTTTCTAGGCCTAGAGGGATCATATCGGAGGGATGTGTGCTTTTTTAGTATGAGTTGAAGCAGATAAAGTTTCCTTACAGACAAAAGATCAGACAATAGGTAGAGGCTTTGGGTAGGGAATCTATAGGGTTTAAAGAACATGACCTTGAGCAAGGATCTCTGCGCCCTCTCCAGTTCTAATTTTTTTATTTTTGTTGTCCCTCCCCAGCAAGGCAAACAGTAAGTGAGGATCGATTGGGCCAGTGATATGTATACTTGCTTCAGAAGCCGCTTTGAAGCCACATGTCGCAATGCTTTAAAAGTCCAGATAATTTTCCTAACCCTTTTCATTATAAGTTCAGTGTGCATGTGCCAGGACAGGCGTTGGTCAATCATAACCCCTAGATATTTAGTATGCTGTAACCTGTCAATTTTTACACATGAGCAATCGGGGGTTGGGGGGTCGGGACAGTTGTGGATTTTTATTTGGAATTCATGTGACGGTTGCGAGCTATTATACTTAGTAAAGCAAATGTAGTTGGATTTAGAAGCATTTAGCGTGAGGAGACTATAATTTAGCCAAGTTGATATCTTTGACAGGCCACATTCAGCTAGTCTTCTAACACTAGCCCAAGTCTTAGCAGTGAAGACAATGACAGTATCGTCAGCGTATGAGAATATGAGCCCGCCGTCAATCTTCATGTTGCAAAGGTTATTAATGTAGATAAGGAACAAGGTCGGCCCAAGGACACTACCCTGACCGACACCGAAAGTAACGGTTGACTCGGAACGAAAATGTCGGGCGGGTTTTGATTTTCCATAGGTTTAAATAAAGGCACTGGCAAAACCAATAGACAGCCTCTAGTAAAATAAACAAAAAATAATGTTTTGAATAAGAAAAAAAAAATACTAAACGTATGGCGGGGTCAAATCTATATACTATTATTTACGTATTGCTATTCTTCCCTACGTGAAATCGACATTTTAAATATGTAATAATTAACCACACAACGAAAACGATAACAAATATTTATGGGAAATGGCGCGCTGGTTTTGTTTCTACGCAGGTGTAAATAAAGGCACTGGCAAACCCGCTAAACAGCCTATATTAAAAATTTTATCAACACAAGATAGTTTTTTTACTATAAAACGCCCATGGTTTGCCTATAGTAATTTTTTTAGGTACGTAAATTATAGTGAAATTGTGCATTATGATACAAGAGTGCTGTGTTGGTCACACACTCGGCTCCCATAACGCGCGAGCCAGTTTCATACGACGCTTTTCAACACACTTACGAGTAAAAAAACAGACTTTAATGTTTTTATGTTTTAATTATTGAAACAATTAGTAAAAATACAATCCTCAAAATTATACCGAACAGTTTTTCTTGGCATTTTGTTTCTTGGCATTTTGGCATGAAGTCTCTTTGATGAGATTTAAAAAAGCGCAACTCTGCTCTTGTGAACATAGAGAATGCTTACTTAATATTATAGGATATTTCATACTAATTCCATGTAATTATAATATCCCACTGACCTGCACATGGGATTATTTTTTTCCTAACTAAACGCCCATGGTTTGCCTATGGTATTAAAAAGTTTCACCAAAGTCAATTTCTATATATGTATGGTAGGTATGGAATTAGTAAATACTATAATGGTAACATGGTATTTGATGTTGCC
The DNA here is from genome assembly GCA_949152455.1 of Lithophane leautieri. Taxonomy (NCBI): domain Eukaryota; kingdom Metazoa; phylum Arthropoda; class Insecta; order Lepidoptera; family Noctuidae; genus Lithophane; species Lithophane leautieri. The sequence continues at coordinate 14,537,047 of OX424477.1, read as the reverse complement.
ATGATAGTACTTACTAATTCCATACCTACTGCCATGTCATTACTCCGACTAGTCAATATGTAGTTATCTGTGGCATACATTACCGCACTAGTGCGGTTATATAAAGTAAAAAGCACGCTTCCATAATACACTGCATTATGAACCTAAAAGTTCAATAAGAGCCACTTTACGAGCAAGTGTGTTGAAAAACATTTTAAGCTATCAGTAAGTACCTAAGCCTAAAAAAAATCCATCTCTGAATTAAACTGTTGGAAGTGTTATTCATAAAAATACTAGAAAAACGTTCCCCGACCATCACAAAGAGTTAGCAACGTCTGCAAAACGATGACCATATAAAAATATCATGGCAGCCGCATCTGAACGTTCGTTCGATGTTTTTTCAAAAAACAATACTTCTGTCGGGTATAAATACTCGAACAAAATGGTTTGGAATTCTGTCCATTTGTAGAGATGGAGGATTTTTATACGTTACTTTATTATGAAAGTATCATAAAGATGAAGTTAAATAATTGGACTTCGAGTTAACTCTTTTCATCAAACAAGACTTTCATGATCAAATAATATTACATAATAATTATTACAATGACAAAAGTTCTCTCGACCATTATAAAAATGGAATTACTACGAAAATGTTCACAAAAACAACATAACCTAACCCAAAATAATTGATTTGGGACAAATTTTTACTTATAAGACATATTTTGGTGAGCATCCAAGTATTTCTCCTCTATTATTTTAGTTCGTATATTTCTGCAACTGTTTACAATTCCTGCAGGATATTATATTTGGTTTACAAATACGAGCAAATAAGCCGGTGCGCTGACGTTTTAAGTGGAAACTGAGTATCGTCTAGATGTAGATTGATGCCCTCGATATGATGATAGAATGGTAATAATATGCAGACTTTTCAGAGAATTCCTAATTCCACGAAATTCGGGGTTATATCACTTTTGTTTACAATCTTAACCGCATTTACATGTAAAATGTGTAATTATTTTCTACGAGTACTATGCAACTGTTTATGGTCTTATTCCTTACATTTCACAAGGGCGACAACTTGGAGGTTTTGTTGCACATTTTTTATTACTATAATTATGTTATCTCCTCAAACTAAGTTGATAAAGTAGCGAGAGGTAGGTTCAAATTTAAATTGCAACATAAAATTGAATCATAGCGATCGAACTTACAATCTCCCATCGCTTTAATTACCACATTAAAACGCATGTTCAATTTTCTCCTAACCACAATGTTATCTTCATTATCAATCATGACATTCACACCCCAACCCCAATTCATCACATCAAACGTTAAACTCACACATATCATACCCCTCTACAAAATAATCTCCAATGACGACTGAATAGCAACAAATTGCCCCGTCAAGGTACCCTCATGATGTGGCCGCTCAGATAGATGGCATCGGCGCGACGACATCGCATGTCGAGGGCATTTTGTAACCATTGCCGATAAGATTGTTGGGAACAGACACTAAATGCGGATGTGGCCGTTAATGGTCATTTATTTTTACATTTGTACTGTTTGATTGTTCGGGGAGATTATCTGATTGAGGTTTCAGGTCTAGGCGTCTAGGTCAGGCGTCTGTGGACGATTATGTTTCTTCAGAGATTTCCTTGTTATTGAAAACAAGAAAATCTAGTAGCATGTGTCTTGCTTTAGGTTTCACTTTAATTTGAAGGCCTTCAAATTAAGGCAAACTTATTGTTAGACACACCAAAATGTAATCTATACTTTTATGAAATTGTTATTAACCTAACGCTAAACCTCCATAGTTTTTTTAAATCGAAAAGTCATTACGTCAATCAACAGTATAATAAAATTCCTAATAGAAACAATAACAGTCTTGGCATTGGTATTTTAAATACCCAATCAATAAATCAATGGATCTTACATTTACAATAATAATACTGTGAAAAAACCAAATAAAAGCACTTCATAGTTCTTCAACTTATTCGCAAATGGTTACGCTAGCCGACATATTACTAGAATAGCATACATAAATAGATGGCTAGACAAAACATTATTTGTAATCTCAATTCGTAACAGGCGAGTGTTGATTCAACAAACTCGAACCATTATCCCACTGTTAGGATAGTTGTGATGGCCCTTGCCAATCAATTCAGTTGGCTCTTCAACGCAGGGGAATCTAAATCTAGAATGATTTGTTCGATAGTTTGATTTACTGGAACTGTGGGATTTATGTCTGCTCATTGATTTTATAGTAGTAGCAAATCGTTGCGACACTTGCGACCTTGGTTAACGTTTTGAAGGAATGCTGGAAGATGATTTTGGTGTTTTATATAACCGAACGTTTTAGTTTTTCTTGACCTGTCTTCATCCTTTATTATCCATTCTGTATCCATTAAATGTTTTCCAAACTCACACTTTATTTGGTTCAGAAGTAGTCTCGTATTTCTGTAAAAAGCAACGGTTTCGGAAACACAAAAGATAGAACGTTCAAATAAAGGAAATAAAATCATAACCCATATTTTTAGCTCCACTTAATTTCAAATGAAAATTCAAAGGCACAAAGTTTCCGAAGTACAAAGCATTTACCATGATTCACATAGCTGATACTAATTGCTGTGGCGCCAACGAGACAGAAATTTATTTAAATCTAACCACAGACGATTCTGAGAATCTCAATAGATGTTTAAAATGACATTGTATAAATAACTGTAAGAGTGGAAGTGTATCTTCTCTTTGAAAGCCGATGCTTTCAGATAAATAGAGCGCTGATTGAATAAGTGTAAAGCTTAGGTTGTGAGTAGAAGAAAAATGAGATAGATCCGTTGCTTTTTATAGAAGTTTAGATGATCGTAATAGGTTTTGTAGCTAATGTAGGTTCTTTCAGAGGTTTCCCATCAAAGAACAATGGTCACTATTCCATAACACAAGTTAAGACGTATTTAGATAAACAAATACTGTTAAGTACAAATTCATTTTAGATAAAACGTGATCATCTACATTCAACTCAATTCCAATCCTGACAGTTCTCTTCAAAAGCAAAATCATCAATAACTCTTAATATTTACTTTCGTTTAAAGATTTCCAAGTATTTACCCAATAATATCACAGTTGACCCGATTCTATCAAGTTTTAAAATTATTCTTGGGTATATGCAGTGCTGCCGCTGTTGACAACAAAACATATGAAAGGACTTTACTTATAAAGGAAATGGTATACGCATATTCCCCTCTTCTAATGCTGCTTTTATGATCGTATGATCTTAATTAAATTAATTAATGGGTTGATTTTTTAAATAAATTTAACTATTTAATATCCTGCTGTGACTGTAAGGTGGTGAAAGAAGACAGACAGAAATTAAAATATTGCCCGTTTATGTACATTTTGTGAGTTTGGAATTTTGTATGTGGGTTGTTTTATGTGAATTTAACAATAATTAATTTTGTCAACTAGTCATAGTTTATTTATTATTTATATTTTAGGGATTCGTTAAAAATTATATTATAGACTTTTGATAAAAAATCTCATAATGTAAAAAAGGCTACAGCAACCAAATAAATTGCTCGGTTGTCTTAGGCGACTACTCTTGGACCATTGAAACACTTAAATTGAATAATATTAAGTGTATACATATACAGAACATCAGCTTACAAGAAATCATCATTGGCACAGCATTCTTTGTTTTCTTTTCTTTTGTATATAGAATCCCTTTAAACTAGGACAACACCATTATTTTTGATGAAGCAACTTTTATCTTTGTTTCAATATTTATGTCACTGCATTTCAGTGCACCCGGAAACATTGCAACTATGGAGTCATGTTTCATTTTGACACCACCACATCTATCATTATCAAATATTTTATTTATAGCAACGTCAATCATAACCACATTTTTGTGTTCCCCTCGCATAGCAACCCTTGTCAATCCCCACAACATTAATCTTTTTGACTTTAAAGTTTCTATAATTAGTAGAAAATATTTCGAACAATGCGTACGACATCATCTTTAGCCACAGAAAGTGCCCCCGCTCGTCTCAAATCATCTACAGTTTACAATATGTCACTTAGATCAAAGAACTTTACATCAAACGTTAGGGTAATGAGTAGCAAAGAACTTTCTATCCTCAAAATGCACCCTACTACTTCGCCATAAAGTTCTTTTTCACTTGCTTCGAATGCAAGTCTTAAAAGAATACAGGTTGCAGAGATTTATTGGTGATCTTTTTTTAACTTGACGACAAACTTAGAAGTGGCGTTAAATATATCCCTTAATTATTACTTGTTTATAATACGTTTGACGCGCATTTTATGTGTTCATCTATTTTTTCATTTTCGTTTATTTTAGTTTCGATGCCGTGCAAGAATCTGTTTGGACAGCGACTGTGCCCTCTCGTCAGGAATATCTTGATTTAGAAAACCGTTTTTGGATTGATATTTGTGTATCTCTTTCAATGTTTTCCCTCAGGAAATATCTGAGCTTATGATAGTGTTTGAGGAAAAGATAAAGTAAAAAAAGAATTCTGTCTTTCCCACGTGTTACGCATAGCAACGTGTGTTATAATATCGTTTAGAGTACCGTGCGTGATCAAAGTCGGAATTCAAAATCGTAAGTCGGATTATAAGCTGTAAAATATTATTGACTGTTTTGTGCCTTTAATTGATCATCTTTTTATACCATAATTCGTTCAATAACGTTTCTTCCATCAATGTATTTTTACGACTTCCTTATCTCTTCATTTACCATTGTTATATTGTCAAATTACGGATTCTAAAAATGTATATATGATATAGCTAGGGGGTGATTTCTGATATGACTGCTAATAAATATGTATGGAAGAAAGAAGACACGCTGCGCTGTCCCCAAATACATTGGGATACGGGCAGGAGGATGATGAAATTACGAATTGTGGCTACTAACTAACAAGGAGTACAAAGCTAAAGATTGACTGCTATGAATATAAAAGTCATAGCACATATATCAACTCGGAAACGGGTCGTAACCGTATCAACTCGATCCGTTTAGTATTCTTTGTATGAAACTCCCTACTGAAAAGCACACTAATCGCTAAATGATTCGCCTCGGGACAAACCCACGAACCGCGGTGTGGCGCGTGGTCGACCAGCGGTCCCCGCGCTTATTGCTCGTCGTGCCCGCGCTTATTCCTCTCCATCGCCCAATTGCGTCTCTTCATCCACCCTTGGCCCTCTCAGCCCTCCCGCAGCCTGCCTGCAGCACACTATTCTTGCCAGTGTAATTGTATCTAGTGTCAGCTAGGTCAACCAGCGGTTGGCGAGCCGTAAGCGCGGCGTCGCCTAGCTGTAGCCGAGTCGACGTATCGGAGCTGCTGGTCCGCTTTGGTAACGTGCTTACGTTAAGGTTCCTACAGTGCCGGCGACACGGACCACCGACTTTTGCCAAGTGGCACTCCTTGTTTGGCAGCTCCTTTGTGCGGCAAGCCAGGCGCACCGCCGCTTGCCTGGCGACCTTTAAGTTGACGCCTGTTTGACGACGAGGCGAAAAGCGATACGGTGACGATCCCTTTCTGAGTTGATATGTGTGCTATGACCTTAATATTGAGTTTAGAAAACAGCCTATGACGTAATAAGTCACGTGCTATGAAATTGTCTTCAATTGTTTATAATTACTCCTATACTTAATTACCTACACAGAGACCTATAAATAATTTAATTAGTGCACTTGGCTCAATAGCGGCTCATAAAGTATAATGGTGTAAACATAATTTACGGTTTATTGAATGAAAAAGTAATAAAACGTTAATCGGGTTAACTTTTCAAGGCCGTTTTTGAGCGGCTTATAATAAAATTATCTCTTGTTAAGAAATTCTCGTTTTTATTAAAGAGAAACCGTATGATGAGGGTGATTGTACTGTTGATAAAGACCAGTACTTACCAAAAATGTATATATTTTTCTGAAATGCTGATTTACTTCTGAGCCTTTCGGGGTGGAATAGTTAAGTTAGTGCTCTGAAACCAAATTTATCATCGGCGAAGAATTTATTGATTACACCGTCTTTTATTCACGGAAAATAAGACAGCAGAAGCACTGCCGTCAGTAATCTATTATTTTACGAACCTCTGATAATTTCGATAGAGGATGCCTAGAAGCTGACGCGGTTAATTATCTTCTACAAAATTAAAGTAATAAGAACTAAAACCCAACTACGACTAAAAAGGTATAAACAAGACACCACAGACCGACAAATTTAAAATCCGGAGTCACACGTGTTAGGGCATAAATCGAACAGATTACGTGTGACTCCGGATTTTAAATTTGTCGGTCTGTGGTGTCTTGTTTATACCTTTTTAGTCGTAGTTTGGTTTTAGTTTTTATTACTTTAATTTTTTTTAAATTCTTTTGGGGTTATATACATATATATTTTTGAAATGTGCTCATTAAGCCCTTTCATTTGATACCCAAAATGGTACGATAAAACAATATTTTTTCGTTCCTGATTTATGTCCTCTAGAAGGCGCCATTTTTAATTTGATATAACGTCACATAGCCTATAACTAGCGGACGATCAAAACACTTCAAACGATACCTCATTTGTCAAATTGCGATGAGTGGTTTAGAAGATAGGACGGAACAGATGAACATACTTACATACATACATACCGGTCAAAATGATAACCCTCCTTTTTTCTTCGCCGTAGTCGGGTAAAAATTAGTATCAAAACTAGCACCGATTGCCTCATATTTACAAAGAAAGCTCGAAAAACATGATGAAAACACGTAACTCATAGTCCTGTCAGTAAAACTTGACAGTGACAGCACTTCAGTCCAACAGTTCAGAAAAAAATTTAACAAAAAGTTGCCCCATTTTCTTCAAAACTGTCCCGAAATTGATTGACGTAAACTCGCAGCAAAGTATGAGGAAGAATACACACATCGCCGCTTTCCATCTACTTCAAAATGTAAGTGTTATACTAAAGAATTCTTTTATAATGTAAATAGTTACCCAGTTAACGATTGTAGTTGGAAATAGGTCAAGCGCGAACCGCTCCGCTGTGGGATGGTAATCGCGTTCAAACATAGGTATGTCTGTATTGTTGTTATTCTTTAGAAAATGTTCTGTATGGAGTTTTGAAGTATGTGTTTTGAAAAAACACTGGAAACTGTGTTTTGACGACCTGAATGACGCAGTAGCAGTGCATTTGTTTTGTTGTTAAAGATAACAATGTTATCTTCGAGTTGGTGATGCTTGTTGCTAAAAGATTTACGTATTAAGAGGAAATGCGGTCACGTGGTCGCTGGCGTGATCGTTGGCATTCCATACTAACGTATTCCTCTGCTTTCTCCCTGGTTAATGTTACTAAAGTCTGTATTTTAATCTCGTAGACTAAATTGACATTTCCAGTGTTACCTGTTTTTGGCAGTTTTTATTAATAGTGATGTACCACAAATGGACTTTTTCGGTAACAATTCTTCGCATAAGTATATCGAAAAATTTGTAAAGTATACCTAAAGTGAAAACTTGTGAGTTCTGTATTAATGAAAAAAATAGTATATTTTTATTAGGTGTAATAAATAAAACACAAAAAAAAAACAATATTCTGGATAACTGTTTTTATTACATTATCAGTGCCTTACTATAATATCTGAATCAAATATTCTTCATCATGTTGGCACTAAGTAATGATGGCCGGAATCATGCATTTTCAATCATTAAATCACTACATAAATTATCGAAAAATATCTACATCATAGTATGAATAATTTAATACGCAATAGTAACAAGAATAATACAAATTAGCATTTTAGACATCTGAAAAAAATATAAAACTTTACTATTACAAATCCGTAATCATCGGAACAATACTACAATATGAAGCTGGCCACATTATTTTCAAGTTTGACATTTGCACTTGTCAATTTAGTCTACGAGATTAAAAAACAGACTTTAGTTCAAATATTTTTTACGATATTATAATGTCTATCTACCACTACCATGTCCCTATGTTTAGTTTTTTGTCGTTTACTTTTAAAACTGAATAAGTGAATAGTGATATTGAGCAGTTTTAAAGTCATGACTTCATCATAGCAAGCAATCATATCGCCATAGATTTATCAACAACGTATGTTAGTTGCTAAATACGTTTGAATAACATACATAACAATAGCCCATTGGTCAAAATATTTGCCAGAGGTCGGAAACTATCACACGGGAACATACGACCGAGAAATTAATTACTCGTACCTATGTCCTATCTCAGGTCAAGGTCTATCCGTGTGCCTCATTCAAATCCGAAAAAGTAACAGAAAGAATGAGAGACAGACGCGAGTTACTTTCGTATTTATAAGATTTTTATAAATTAATTTCACTGATGGAAAAATTCGTAATTTTCCAGTGTCTTCGGAATGCTCGATCTCATCATAAGCTTTTTAATAATGATTAGGGTTTACCTACTATATTATCGTTGCCATAGTTACTAAACAGTAGCTGTCATAGACCAGCATTATTGACTAGTTATTATTGCTTATTTTTTACTACTTGACCCGACAGACAATGTCCTGCCTAATTTCAAGGTCAAAAACGCAATTTTAGTTTTTCCCGAGTTTTCTAATTTTCCGGGCAACTTTTCCAATTTTTCTATCCCTAAAATCTCGGTCCATCCGTTCTCAACTGATGCACTTACCAAAGAACAGCATTTAATTTATATATAAATAGATTAGGTACATTCTTCATTTAACTTGAGAGTCATTTTCTGCATCCACCGATTAATTCCTATTATTTCGCCCTTCGTAAAACAACTCGCCTCACCTCCCATTACAAATAGCTCAATCTCACTAAGAAACGTTCGTGATAAAGCGAGGTCTGCATTCTAGAGAGCATCTACTAAACAAACAGATCTGGCCTTCAATTAGCACCAGCGCGGCGGTTCGCACGCGATGCACTGCAGTTGGAGCCACTGTCAATTGCACTAATACTAAGTATAGTTTCATGATAGAGGAATGTGCAGCCCTTGGAGATTATGAGGATAAGATTATAGGATTAAATAAAAGGATTGTCTAGACTTTGTTAAGCGTTTGTTAACTTTACGTCATGTTTGTAGATGCTTTTTTTTTTTGAGGGCGGGTAATCATCAAATTACTTCTGCCGCTCTGGGCTGAGCGGGAGGGCATGTCAGACTTTAGTGACTAAAACCCACCCGTGTTCCTTCAGTTGCCTGTTGCCAAGGGTCCCGGTATCCCTTTCGGACTTTCCCGCAACATGTTTGATGATGCTGGTGGTGAAAATTGAAAACATTCAGAGAATAGTCCCTTTTGCTTTTTTATCAATAAAAAATTGGGTATGGATTGTATTTCAAAGGCAAAAAATATATTTCTATTAGGCCCTTAAGGCACTTTTGAATGTCATACAAGAATAAATTAAAATCTAATCCCCCACAACAACACCCCCCCCCGTACCCCTCCAAAAGATAGGCTCTTCTCAATAGAGAAGAATGGACAAGAAACTAGATAGTTTTCATTTAAAAATTAAGCTAAGAGTTTGAGAGTGACTCAGTATAGATTTTATGAAACATAAAACAGTTAAGTTGGAATTTTTGGCCTCATTTAATTAATTTTTCTGGAAGCCTAATTTTTCCAAAGAATTACGTTCGCCAAAATATTCCATTGAACAATGTTTTACGGCGAGTTTGATCTTTTGGCGTGTGACCAGAATCGAAACTAACGGCGCCATCTGGTCTGTTCAATACATTTCACAAAACAATTGGACAAATGTTTACCAACAGCGCCCCCTGTTAACGTCATTCGAGCGTCAAAAGATCCTTGTAGCAGAGTAAACATAATTTAACAGAATGCAACCATCCATCAAATATGACAAATGAAGCAATCATCCATAAAGAATTTTTCATGAATGTTTCGCGTTGTTCAATTAGCTGCTTCGCTCATGTGACTGCACTCCTATCAATTACTTCTAATAGACGTTGCACCATCAAAGGATTATCTTACACCTCATCACGATGGTATGAGATCTGTTTGGTTGTTTGTTTGTACTAATCAGCAACATACATTCTTCAACATGGGAAGCTGGACTAAACCTTGCATCTGAATAGGTACCGACTTCTTTTTTTATGCTCTGTGCATTTTAGGTTAATTCAGGTATTTTGGGTTATCAAGTGAGTTGATGGAAATAATAAGTGACTGACTAGCTGACTTTTGCAGGCTTCCAAGATCTGGTAAGGATTTAAAAAATAAAATAAAAAACATATTAGTAGGATGCTGGTAATAGAGGAATATACTACCTTCTGACAATAATATTATCGATAGGGTTAGACACGGGACGGCCTTCGGATGGCGAGCAATGGGTAGCTCGCCGTCCGATAAGGACCATGCCCGGGACGACGGCGCGTTGTGTTCCATGCGCGCCTCAAATAGAAGTCAGCACAATAGACGGGGTCCGCTAGGACCGATGCCTGCCAGGGTTGCGGGAAAGTCCGAAAGGGATACCGAGACCCTTGGTAACAGGCAACTGATGGAACACGGGTGGGTTTTAGTCAGTAAAAGTCTGACATGCCCTCCCGCTCCGCCCAGAGCGGGAGAAGTCATTTGATGATTTCCCACGTACAAAATAAAGGGTTCGACGCGGGACTGACTGCACAGGTTGTCTTAACTATGGACACGCGTGAAGGTTCATTTATTATAACCGTTATGAACTTATAAAAAGCTGATGAGAAGATAGAGTAAATGTCATTTATTATGAATTCACCCCAATGCCACATCACAACAGCAAAGAAAATCAAAAGAATTAGATAGAGACATTGTTCGACATACCTCCAACACATTAGTTCCCCACACATAAAAGTCAACACAAAGCGATTGAGTTATCCGGAACGATTAATAACAATAAGCCGGTACACACAAGCGGAAGCCGCGGTAACCGTATGATTAATGTGCAGTCAATAGTGTACGCCCGCCTAGTGTCCTGCTGATTGGAATTTTATTGGTGTTCTGTTGTATTTGTATTCCAAGGGTGGGGGTTAACTAACAGAATGATAAGATAAGTCAGATATCGTTTGTTGTGTGTACAGACTGAATTAAAGTTAAATAACATCTTTACTTCAATATCAGCCAGAGAAAAACAAAGTCGGAGGACTGTCAAAATTTGATATGACTTGAGATATTGAGATAGAGTGTGTTTCATCAAATAGTTCCATAGCCGTATTGTTGACTCCACTGTTAAATTTAAAAAAACGGACCTATTAGGTAGCTCCGTTGCGGCGTTGTTTATTTGTATTCGTCCTACAACGGTATATCCGGCATAGGAACTATTTGATGAAACGCTTTCATCAAATAATTCATCAACTCAAGTCATACCATATGTTGTCGACATCATAATTGCATAAAAAAATTAAAGTTTCACTATGGTTGAAACTATGTAGATATCTGTATCTAACTGTCAGTTCGTCTTGTTTTTTTTTTTAACGTATATGTGACATCCAACCTTAAAGAAAGGTGGCAAAGAAAGTTTCAGTTTCAGCCACTTTGACGGCTTATTTTCTTCCATTTTTAGGGTTTCTTACCCAAAAGGTAAAACGGGAACCTATTACTAAGACTCCGCTGTCTGTCCGTCTGTCACCAGACTGTATCTCTTGAACCGTGATAGTTAGACAGTTGAAATTTCACAGGTGATGTATTTCTGTAGCCGCTATAACAACAAATACTAAAAAACAGAATAAAAAAATATTTAGTGGGGCTCCCATATAGCAGACATGATTTGTTTGCCGTTTTTGTAGATAATGGTACTTAACCCTTCGTTCGCGAGTCCGACTCGCACTTGGCCGGTTTTTATAATTTTTATATATTTCCCACAAAAATATAGCAATAATCTAGTTCAATCTGTGCCTATATCAAGGCCAATAAAAAACACGTTACGTTGTGTTCCGTGGGCAAGTAAATGCTACTACAGTTGCACATGTACACCCACATTTTTCCGATGACGTTATTCCTAGGTGGTCTGCTGATTACCACATAGCAACTACTTTACTGTCTGATGGGCCAGTGTCGTCACGCAATGGGTTCCTAAGGCTAATTAACCGTATTAATTAGCCGTTTAACCGTGTTTTTGTATGTTGTGCTGTCTTTTGTGTGCACCAAATAAACGTTTAATCAATCTATCTATCTATCTAATTCCCGAATTTGAATATATACATACAATTAATTTGAAAAATTTGCAGGCAATGCAGGCAAATTAGGAATATTATTTTGGACAGAATGAGAGTCTGAAGAAAATGAGACCGTTTTAAAAAAAATGCGAATTACCCCTCGGAAGACTGCCATTGTTATCGAAGCAGGGATAGAAAACCTTGGCGTGACATTAAAGAGTGCTTTATGAAGGACTGGCCAGAAAAGGCAATGGCGAAACAAACCCGAAAAAAAATTAAGAGACTTTTGCGAGGTGTTGTAGAGAATAGGTCGACTAAAAAGAGGTTTTCGACTAATGAGACACAATAATATTAAGAGTTACTTTATTTTATAACACAGAACTCCCACTCTCTTTCACTAGTTTATACTACACAGCTGATTGGTTTCATGACTTTGACATTTAAACAACCACACCACCGGTGCTACCACCTACTATAATTCATAGATAATTAAACAATAGGAAGTATTCGTGCATCAGAACATGGAGAATGGAGATATTTTCTCAACTTCCCACACATTAGACGCACGGATGAATTCTTTTATTTTGATAACGGATAATCTAATAGACATGCATACTTGTGCATGTTTTAACCTCAATTTGCTTAGCATGTTCCTCCGTTATGCCGAAAATACTGCAGCATTCATTTTGAATTTAATTTATGTTAAAGTTGAGGATTGCTAGGTCCTATGTTTAACGAAAACACATTCTCGATAGAAAAAAAAACCAAAGCTACCTCTAAACCGAACTATAAACTGCTGGTATTAAAAAAATACTTCAAATTAGATCATGAAACCTTGCATAATAACTGAACTAACTATAAAGCAGGTATTATGTTTCCAATTTTTTTTAAATTACCCTTATTTTCACCGTAAAAAGCAATTACCTAAACTATTCGAGGCTTGGAGTCGCCAGCACCCCGCTCCGTCTCGCTCTCACTCAGGTTGGGAGTAGTATGGTGCGAGCGAGATAAAAAGTGAATTTGAGCTGAAGTAGTAAAGGCCCTTAAGAAATAACAATTTGAACAAAAGTACGCAAGTATTAAGATCAAAATAACGATTATGGACCGCTTTGTTGGTGTAATGGTCGCAAGTACGGCTGCTGAACAGTGATCTTGAATTGAATGATCGAGGAAAGTGGAATTGGGTTTTTCCTTACGAAGTTCATGCAGCTATAAGTTTGTATTTGGACTATTTAATAGCAATAATGTCTCCTACTCCTTGTTACTACTAATTAAAACTGACAGAACTGGATGCAAGTACATTTGTACCTGCACCCAGTTCATCCATTGAACCAGTGTTCAGAAAAGTTAATTAGGTACCTACTAATGTTCAAAAAATTATTACCAAGTCAAAGTCTGAATTGAAATCGAAAAGAATAGGATGATTTATATCAACTAATATGGCCAAACTTGACCACAAACTTCAAATGGTAAATACACCACATACCACAAAATTCCGCTGTAGAAAAATATTCAACTATTTTATTACGGGAAACTGACAGCAATTACTCTAATTGAACATTATAGTTTCCGTTAAATTATATTTTTGAGTGTCACTCGCCCGCAGTTTCGGTGGGATGAATCCAAACAAGTGATAGAATAGTTGATAGAATATAATTATATTTTGAAACTTGTGTAGGCGTAATGAAAATTCTAAAATAGATACGCCTACGGAGAATACTAAATCAGATAAGACTGTATTTTTACTTTCTCAAATCTAAATTAAACAAGCTGAAGTGGCAGTGGGTGGGCCATGGCCACGGAGGACCGATGGCCGGTGGAGCAGACGAGTCCTGCAGTGGAGACCGCGTATCGGCAAGCGTAGTGTGGGACGCCTCCCAACTAGATGGACCGACGACCTTAAAAAGGTGGCTGGGACAGACTGGATGCGGAAGACGAAGAACAGGGTGCTGTGGCGCAGCCTGGGAGAGGTCTTTGTCCAGCAGTGGACTGCGTTATGCCGAGTTGTTTGGTGGAAATCTAAATTACGAGGTATTCTACTTTTAGCACTGATTTCAACGGCACTTCTCCGAACCGCACTTGAGCTCGTCTACTACCCTTGACATGAAGACATGCTGTCACTGAAAGTATGAATACTTACAATATTAAATGATTGTTGCATTATTTTATTATATATAACACTTACACTCACACCTACTTCCAATAGGGGTAGGCAGAAGCTACAGAACGCCACCTGATACGATCCTTACATACTACTTTTGTCTCATTTAACATACCTGTTGCGGTTGCGCTGGTTGCTATTATATAAATAACTAGCTGATGCCCGTGACTTTGCCTGCGTGGATGTCGGTTAATATATACTAAAACCTTACTCGAGAACCACTCTATCCATTGGTGAAAACAGCATGAAAATCGGTGAAGTAGTTTTTGAGTTTATCGCGTACAGGACGACAGACAGACGCGGCGGAGGACTTTGTTTTATAATATGTAAGGATAAGCATTTTCTGTTCAGATCTTTAACACAACCATATTTAAAATGATAAAATGCTACTTTTGTTGGTACTTTGGCTTAAATTTTTGTTTATATTTATTACTTATATAATTTTTGTAATATTCAGAATTCAGGATGAACACTTCAAAGTGTCAAAGATCGAACAAAAAACCGAAATAATTAAAAATGTATAACAATTATTGGCTTTTAACAACGGGTTCCGAGAAAATTAACTTGAATTTTCTGTGAATTTTCACAGAATTTTATCAACCCTCAAACACCAAAAAAACGAGCCCTCATTCCAGCCATTTTTCGACCATCAAAACGTTTTTAAACATAATGTGACATAATAAAATGTTTCTCTGAAAATTCGTTCCATTAGCTGACGCCAAGAAAAACAGGCCCAGGACAGAATAGATTTAGGTGCAAAAGGCCGACTTTGTACAACGATCCAAAGCAGGAAGCGCACACATAGACGTGTACGTAAGGAGATCTCAAATAAATGCTATGCAGTCGTGAGTGTGCCTGCACTCGCTGTCCGTAGAGGCGTGTCTGTGGGCGTGCGGTTTTGCTCGTTGAATCGAGCCGACCTTCTGTGTAGACATACTCCATGCCCCCAGTGTTTTTAGATTTGTCTTAAAACGTGACAAATCCGTCTTTGTGCGGACAATATTGTTCTGTTTTAAAACCCTGTTTAGGTTTAAATGTAAGAGGGATTTATATTAGAGTATTTTGTTCCATTAGTAAGAGTATTTTTGCTTGTCTATCTAAAATTAAGCTTAGGAGAGCTGGCGTTGTGTAAAAGGTGTTTTGATTGACTTAATTTTTAGGGAAATTTATAGATTTTCTATGAAGTGTATTTACAGTATTTGACTTGCTCATTGTCAGGATAAGTTTTTGTTAGTTTATTTAGACAATGTTTTATTTTTTTTCATAAAGAAAAAGTTACGCATTTTCAAAAACATTTAACTCTGAAGTTTGATGTATGCTAATCCATTCAATCCTCACATAAAATTGACAGTCGTTCTAGTGATCGTTGGTCGAGTGTTTGCAAGAGCTTCTGCTGAGCATGGGTTCCTGGATTCGATTTCCAGGTCGGGCAAATTGTTACTGTGGACATCAGGAATTTCTCAGTGGCAGTTCGGAGTCTGAATTACTGCCTGGTTAATGGCAATACTCTCATCCCCTATTCCATGGGACATAAATAGAACTGGCGTAATGTGGGTCTACTGAAGGTACCTCTGCCTAACCCTTTTGGGATTAGAGGTTTTGGAATGAAATGAAATGATGAATATGTTAGATGATGCCCATGAAATTAGTAAATCAGTCCTCCTAGCTATCATAATGCGAAAGTAAGTTTGTTTGTTTGTTACGCTTCCACGATAAAATGGCTGAACGGATTTGGATGAAATTTCGAACATGGGTAGACCATGACCTGGGTTAGAACATAGGAACATAATTATACTTTTTATCCCCGTAATTCGTTCCCATGGGATAATTTCCGACTTCTACTCGGGCGAAACCGCGAGCAAAAGCTAGTAAGCAATAAAGTTTGTTCAACATGGATCATTACATTGTAGATGTATGGTAGACATAACATGTAATGTTTATGTCTCACACTGCTTCGTAATTAGTGACAGATTGTCAGTCAACTGTTTCAGACCACCAACGATGATTAAATTAGTAACACAGTTGAAAATATGTGAGAAAAGAAAAAGTAACAGAAAAAATGTCTCGATAACTTTTCGTATTATTTTCTGGATTAAATAAATAAAAGCTATAAAACTAAAACCCAACTACGACAAAAAAATCAACTAAAAAGGTATAAACAAGACATCACAGTCAGACAAATTAAAAATCCGGAGTCACACGTGTTAGCCCTAACACGTGTGACTCCGGATTTATAATTTGTCGTCTTGTTAATACCTTTTTAGTTGACTTTTTTGTCGTTTTTGTTTTCAGCTCAATTACCGATTTTCCATAATTTTCCCATCCCTTTAACAACTCGTGCATCTCAACTGAAACCGAATTATCATTATTGCTCCTTGTCTCATTTCACAGCAACGTTTAAAAAACCGTGCGACAAATAACCGAAAGTGTACGGTAATACAAGGCCACTTCACACCGCGATACGGAACGTGTTTCAAGTATCGCTACGCTAGTCTAGTGGCCCTAAGCGACGATCCCGCCTATAGAAATCGGTCTGAAGTGTTAGTACTTGTTACTGACTTGTATCTTTATTTTGCTGTTAATATCTGTTAACTTTGTGTGATTTTTTCCGGGAGTTTAGAGAAGCATTGAATACCTAGTTGGACTTTTGGAAAGTGGAACAACTTTTGTTTTTATCAATAAAAAATGTGGGTATGGTTATGGTAAGAATGGTGAATGGGATTAACGAATTTTTGCATTTGTATAGAATTTAGCATAAGCATAATTAGCCTATAATTATAATGTTCCCACTGCTGGGATATGCCTCATCTCTGTGAGAGAGAGTGGGCCATAATCCCGTCCCGTGTTACATGTCTTTGAATTTTTTTCTAGGACATGTCCATGTTTTTATTCACTGTTTTTTGTGACATTTTTGTCAACAGTGGTATAATAATTATAAAGTCAACTAATCTATACATCCCCTGAGCGGTTCTTGCAACCATACTGACTCTTCCACCTTTTCACGACGCCACAATATATTCTCCTACACCTCTTAATTCTAGGACTTCTACCGACCCCCCATTAATAACCAGCATGAATATACATCCATTGAAGCCCATGAATCAGGCCAGGATCAATTTGCGTGTGCGATTTACAGAGTAATGGCACTACGAGCATTCGGGTCGCACGACCGGCAGCAGAGGGGACTCACCTGTTCAATTCGACACATCCTCTCCAGGCACAGTATTTATAGATAGATAGATTTGGAATAAAACTGAGCCAAAAAAAGCATTGTAATATCTATGGCCTTGGTGTAAAAAATATGTGAAAGGTAGTATTTGTACTAGAAGAGAGTCGATTCATTTTAGGTTTCTAGCATGCACACCGACTGACTTTTCATGCATTATTCATTCATTTACACAAACATAGTGCCACAGTCGTAAAAGTCGATGTGAGAAAAGTAGAAGTAACTATGCTTACTTCAATGCATGAATTCAGTCATAAAGTAAATTAGTAATTTAAAAAAAAAATAGCAGAATAGCCTTTACTATATTAAAGAAACTATGGCTGAAAACGTGAATATTAAACGGTCTAATACGTTGTCAGCCGTAATGTCAATTAAAAACAGGAGATTTTATTAAAATAAAAGCATAAATAATTTTCAAGATTTGCATATAATCACAAAAATTCGACCATTTTATGAAATAAAACCTTCATTTGCTCAAACTTAAAAATATATTTCTCAATGTCTTTTCACATTTTGAAATTAAATAAATAGCGAAATAATCCGTGAAATTACTTTTATTTCTGCAGACAAATATAGTAATATTTGGACCGTAAATAATAAATGAGTGCACACAGTGTCTTTAATGGAAAACTTGCATTTTACAGCTCACAAATATATTAAATGGTTGAAAATAAAAATAAACTGTCATGGACTAAAAGTGATGATTCTGCGAATGAATTAGTAAGTAATGGAATGTACTAACTAAACTATTTTCTGTATGAGTACCTATTTCATCATTATCAGCCCATAATGTTCCCACTGCTGGGGCACAGCCCTCTTCTGTTCGAGAGGGCCCGTAAACCCGTAACACGGGATTATATTAGTATGAGTATTTGTTTAATATGAATTTTTATTTTCTTTTGAAGACGAAAAAAAAAAGAAAATTTTCTTTATGCTCAGAAAATACGATGCGATCAATCAGTAGAAATTAGCCTCCCCTATACTAGATAAGATGTATATCTTGGATAAATTGCAAGTAAATTTTTGTATCTACATTACTACTACATTTATATATTAATGTTAAATCGGAATGTATAGATCAAGTTATCTGAATTAAATGTTTTGTTTTTTTTTTTCATTACTTACCGCAAACCGTCTTTCGCGATATCTTATTGAAAACATTCTCTGCAGTGGTTATGGTAAAGGCAGTATTAAAAGTCAGTAGGTACCTACGTTTACATGATCGTATATTATCAACAGTGATCGGAATAGGTAGAGCTAATCTACCTAAAGTTCAAAGAACAGAGACAAAAAAGGTGGAGACTTCCTTACGACTAAAATATTTTTTCGGGACTAATGTCGGGATTTCGGGACATCACATAAATTATTATTAAAACTGTTATGTAAATAACATTAGCTTCTGCGCTTACTTACATCGTTCAAACGAATATTAGATTATTAGGAGATTACCTTAATTTTTTTTTAAACAATAGAAATCGTGCATACTTTTTTTTTTAAACAGAAACAGGAAGTTAATTCGATAGTTGT
This sequence comes from Lithophane leautieri, assembly GCA_949152455.1. Lineage (NCBI taxonomy): Eukaryota > Metazoa > Arthropoda > Insecta > Lepidoptera > Noctuidae > Lithophane > Lithophane leautieri. The sequence continues at coordinate 14,518,019 of OX424477.1, read as the reverse complement.
TTTACTTTATTTATTTTAGTTGTACTTAAGTAATGTTCTGAAACCCGGGACATTAGTCCCGAAAAAATATTTTGTCGTAAGGCGTCTCCACTTTGTCTCTGTTCTTTTTCGAACTTTAGGTAAATTAGCTCTACCTATTCCGATCACTGATTATCAATGTAGGAATATTGTAATATCGTATACTTTTACAATGTTTGTAAATATGTGAGCACCAAGTATCTATCACATACTTAATTTATTTATTTGTCATTGCTCCATTTATAATTCTTTTTTAACCTATTGTGGTACAGTAATTGTATTCTCGGTACATTGTCTTCACATGTAATTATATAACTGATGTATACCAAATATTGTAAAACATATTTTTAAAGAGTTACGGTGGAGTTTCTTGCCCATTGTTCTCCATACGAAAACTACCTTTTAGAAGGGGCAACTAGAATCAGTTCTATTTCTATACGTATTTGACGTTCAAAAGTGCCTCTAATGTGCCTACTTGAAATAAATTATTTGACTTTGACTTTGACTTTCAATGTTATTGATATAATATTAACCGCGCGAGTCCTATGGCAGAATGCGCGCGGTTAAGATTACGATCGAAATGGTGTATTGACTGTAAATATCTATCTATATACATGTCACGCATTTCATTAGTTCACAATAGATTTCACTCCTAGGCATTCATTGTATCACTAATATTAGTTATTCATTACTCCTAGTTATTATAAATTGTTCCACTAAACACAATAGACTGTATTGTAATATTTTGACTTCAAAAGCCACTGAAGGCATATTATGTGTAAAGTGTAACAGTGATTTAGCGTTAAAATGTAAAGTTCTTACGGCAAACAATGTATTTTAGTGTTATTTTAACGGTAAATTAATTTTCAGCTTTTTCCACTGTATTATTGAAGATTTACACATGATTTTTTCCTGATCTGAAAATTCGTTTTCTTAACTAGGTAAAGTTAGAATGAAAAAAAAAAAAGATCTTAAAAGACTACTAATGGAAAAAATATTAAGATAATAATTTACCTCTTCAAAACACAATCCACTTCACAAAACACAGCACGAGCACAAATTCAAAAACTCACGAGAACGGAACGTTTAAAATTCGAATCCCAATTCAAATGACAATCGAATTCGACCGAAATCCAATTCTCATTTCGAACATCGATTAACAGAATCCGATTCATATTTCGAATGCTTATTTTGAAAATGGTGAGACGCGCGCGCGCGCGCTCTTCCAAAGTTATACTAATTTACGATGGCGCGTGAGTCGCCTTTACACTATAAATAAATCGCCCTGGCGATTTCCAGCTGTGTTCAATGGCGATTATCGTTTAGGAATATTAGTGTTTAATCTCTTCAATGAATACCTTGAAGATAATAATTATGTAGGTATTGATTTATGATTTTTTAAAGAACTACAAAAAAGTTTTTCTTTTACAATGTCACAACTAGTCGAACTAGTTTTTAGCCCTAGACATAATTTCTAATAAATATGTAAACATGTTGGCTTAACAACGAAATTACAATATTATAATAATCGATGTTTACGTAATCCAAATCGAGTTAGTGTCGTAAAGGCGATTAATCGATTATTCTAGGTGAATGAGCAATGTTGCTTGTGCGTGAAAGTAAAAACTTACCATTCTTGGAAGGTACGAGTACATATATAAACTTACGCCTATAAAATCCTCGTAGAGGTAGGCAGAAACAATAGAACGCCACGCTGCTATGAATTTGCTCCTCTTTGACTCCTTTTACCTCGTTTACGTACATACATCAGTAGCCATCATACACGCACGCCGGTTGCAAGTACTACCCATCTGACCTTTCTGAAGAACGTCACCAATATGGTCACTAATGTCCTTCTAGCACCTAGAAGCAGGGACTTGAAACGATTATAAAATAGCGTTACGTATAGTTCCAGTAACGATAATTTGTACCGTTCCACCCCCGGATCGTAACTAAATGCGATAGATTTTCGTTATATTCCCAAGAAATTTGTTCGTAAATGGTTACTGGAACTACACATAACGCTATTACGTAACGTTATCGTAACCCTGTTTTGAGTAATATAATTATGAAAATACATAGGTATTTGATACTTTTTCGCAAACGGTTAGAGACAAATACTTAATTGATTTTGTAGATCTATAGTCTATTTTTATTAATCTTGTGGACTAATTTGACAGGTGCAAACGTCAAACTCCATAATGAATAAAGAAACAACAATTACTTGAAATTTCAAATTAGTCTACGAGATTTAAAAACCACGGAGTATAGAAAACAGACTATAGCATACTGTGTTGGTATTTAGGTAGGCGGAAAAATGTTACGAAATGAAAACTGAATTTAATATTTTTATCAATAGCATTAAACATTAATCACTCGTGTTACTTTTATCAGTATTCTCTAATGTAAAATTTATTTAAAGGGTAGGTTATGTAACACTTAAATATTATTAAATCTTTAATATTGTAAGCTTTTAATGAATTTAAAATATCATCAAATTCAGTCTCACTTTAAATAGCAAAAATAGATCAATTTATCCAGACTAACTTTAATTACAAACTTAAGCTAACGACTGCGTATTAACTTAAGAAATATTAATGCTACGAAGCATTAATATTGCTATAAATAAGCAAATAATTTTATTAATATTTGTCATATGACAGGGCTTAGTATTTTGTATACAGAGCTTAACTTGAATATTAAGAAACTTTAAACCTGACGTCAACTTAATAATGTGTCCTCAACTATACACAAATATGGAATTATAATATCAGTTCGTGATTTTCTAGAACTTCGCCACTGCAGGGCAAATATTCCTTCGCATGCGCTGAAAACCTCGCTTTTTCACTGGGTATTGATGATCACCAGTCCAAGATTCTTTACGAAATAACTTGAAATTACATTAATTTTAACACTGAAAAAGAGACATTGTGATTTTAATAGGTCTCTCTATTCAGCTGCATCTGGTTAGACTGGAAACTGACCCCAACATAGTTAGGAAAAGGCCAGGCAGATTGCTTGTGTTTTAAAATAAGTTCGGCTGTGCAATTTCAAAACCTAACAACTGACATTTTTTCAATCTCAATCAATCTCTCTCTGACAGTTTTCTATCAAGTCAAAATATGCAAAAACACCGTTTTTTGAAAAATTACAGTTGCTAGGTTTGTAAATGAGACAGCCGAGTTCATTCTATGTACACATTCAACCACACATCTTGCACTACGAAAATCGCCCTTACTGCTACGACATACATTAACGCTGTCAATGTCAAATTGTTTTCTGCTTTTATTCCTTACTCCTATGTACTGCACTCCACATTTGAGGCCTATTCAGATGTAAGCGATATTGCCGCAATATCACTGTTGCACTCGGTAGCGATACTGCGGTCCAAAGTGCGTGATAGCGATATCGCTTATATCTGAATAAGCCTTTAGGTTGGTAAAGAGAGAATTTTTGGTAAGTGGTCAGCAAAAAAACAGGTCTGTAAATCCGTTTCGATCAACTGTCTAACCCTTCGGCGATTACAGGCGTGTAATGTTTATGAGAAGAAAAATAAAACCGCATAAAAAGAGATTTAAAAAAAATCAGCACAAAATAGAAACCGAGTTACCGTAGACATTTACATAAAAACAAACAATAAACCAACAACAAACTGAATTTTAAAGTCAGCTAATCTGTGTGACACGAAGTTTTACAAAAAAACAATGATTTAAACTTGAAGAAACACATTTTAATAATGTCGTAACTCAAAAAGAATTAAGCGACCGTCGAAGCTTTTTGCATTATTTTTTCAGTTACAACATTAAAACTGAATATAAATGGATTTCTGCCACTTAAACTAGGCTATTCTGAATTTCAGAGACGCCTCTTTAACATAATTAAGCAGTATTTTGCGAGAAAAATCTTTTTTAAACTTTTTTAGCGCTTAATAATTCTTACGTTTGTGTTTCGTTAGAAAAAAAGGACTCATTTTAAATTTATAAAAAAAATCTCAACTTTCAGGTTTTATTTGGCGAATTTATGTAGAGCTCCCTGTATAATGCGATGTTTTTGTTTATGGAATATGTTTGAAAATTTAAAGTTAAACCTTTTAATGTGAGGCTATAGTTTCACTTTCAACACAGTTACGTATTACATTTATAGCTTTTATCTTTAATTATAATCTTTTACTATTCAAACACACACTTTTACAAAAATAGTTTTATTTAACGTTCACACATTATTAGTTATTTATGCAACTGTTATATAATAAGGGGTATTAAAACACGAATGCAGGTTGATAATAATACTCGTATCACATGAGTGTTTTAATACCTAATTATTTACAGTTGCATACAAGACTTTATCTACACCCATGATATGAATCTTCTATAAAAGTTTATTTGCAATAGCAATGTCGAACAAAAATGGCGCGGTACGACGTGAATTCGAATTTTTCGAATTCGAATTTATGTTTTGTTTTTAAATTACGGTGCTTTGTTAGTGAAGCGCTCGCGAATGACAATGTTCTTTTTTTTAAATGAGTTGCATTATGAAATTCAGTACAACATTATAACACCCGTTTGGATGATATTATGGTTACTATGACACTGGTTGTTTTAATCTTGGCAATAAACTAACTCTTCCAGAAACTTTTAGAGAGGATTTATACCATGGGTGTAAATAAAATAATATATTTTACGTTCACAAATTATAATTATTAATTTCACACTAATCACAACAATTCATACAACATATTATAATACACCGATACATCATTAGTGGCATAATAGGGTTCGATTTTCTAATACGTACTTTAAATTAATTCGAAATTCAAAATTGAAAGTCTGCTAAGACGGTTCAAATCGCTGACAATTTATTCACTCATTGTGTACTCGCATGACTGTGCTTACATTTTCTTCGTCATATCGATGATTCCATTATTTTATCTGTTTTCAATAAGCTTCGACCAGAATTCGGCCATTTTGACAGAGTTATCGTTGGCCTCGCAAAGATCTTCCATAGTGCAGGTGTTTTTGCACAGAGAGCACGAAAAGAGGTGAGGCACAATTTGGGGTGTGGCTCCACAGTCGCACTGTGGCTCATCGAAGTACCCCCTCCTCATTATGTTGTACCTACCTGCAGCGGCCCATCTGGCTTCTTAGTCGGTTGTTGACTAACTTTGTGAGAACTTAATAACTAACCCATTGCAACTTCGCAAAATATTGTGTGTGTAACCACACCGTTAACTTATAGAGTTGTATTGCTGATTCTAATGATTATAATTCTGTAAATCCTTATTTGTTAGAGCTGTTAGTACTTCATGCGTATGTAACTTTACACAAGCCCAAGCACAGTATTTAAAACCTTAGACATAAAACCGACCAGAAGGAACCATCAAACGACCGTCCCAGACATAGGGTCGCACACTTACTCTTTATTAGGATGACCATAAATGCTGCGTCAGCGGGACAGGGTCCGTTCGCGAAATCTACGCAATTCCTCTAATGGCCAACGATTCATAATAAAACAATGATGTCCCACTTTACGATGGATAAGGAGGAATATTCACGATGTTATATAAATGTAAGATTTTGTGGATAGGGCTGAGTGGCGACATTATTGCAATAGGTCGTAATTTATTTGCTGATTCTGTCGATTTTTTATTAGGAAGTGTGTTTTTATTTTATTATGTTGTATTCTTTTGTTTCCGGTTTTCTATACTTCCAGACTAATATTATAAAGAGGAACGATTTGATTGTTTGTTTGTTTTGTTTGCATTGATTAGGCTCCGAAACTACTGAACCGATTTGGCTAAAAATTGGTAGGGAGGTAGCTTAGAACTAGGAGACGGACATAGGATTTTTATCCCGTTCCCGGTAGGATAGGTAGGTAGGGTAGGGTAGGTAGGTAGTCAGGTATGTAGGTAGGTAGGTGCGCCATAGATAAGTACTTAGTGCTACCCGTGTGAAGCCGAGGCGGGCAGCTAGTTATTATATTAAGGTAGGTAGGTATAGTTTTATTACTTTGCATTAAACCCCACAGATGACCGATGGGGCCGAAAGGTTCTGTAGTGGCGACCGCATACCGGAAGCAGTTGCGTTGGAAGGCCCCCACAAGGAGGACCGATGACCTGGTGAAGGCCGCGGGAATCCGCTGGATGCGAGAAGCACAGAACCGGTCGAAGTGGCTGGGGGAGGCCTATGTTTGGACATAGGCCTCCCCCAAGCACCACTGACACAAAGACAGCACAAAGACGTCCACTGCTGGCAGCGGACGTCTTTTGGGTCAAATGATGATTTTGATTGAGGAAACCCCACAGAGCAACTTATTTCTTAAAACAGGACTAAATTATTTGACCATACTGTGGCGGTACCTACATCGCCACATTCGAACTACGCATCAAAGACCTGACGTCACACAAAAATCCGGATGTCACAAAAATCCTGCATCGCGCAATTAGAGTTTACCGTGCAGTGAACATATATACAAAAATCCAATATCTATCATTGGGCAGTTGCCCGCCAGACACAACACCCGTCTGGTCGGAGGATCCTCCCTTTTCTATGGTGGATGAGTGAACTTTACACCCTGTTCCTCATACTCCTAAAATACAAGGATAAGAATGCTTGGAAACATGCTGGTCTTGCTCCATAGGACAATTTAGAGTCTGGACAAAATCAAACTGGTTGCTAATTTAGTTGTATATTTTATTATTTGTATGTCATAGATTTTTACACTCTGTGATTGCATGGAATCACGCACTGACTTATTAGTATTACTTGTAAAGATGTTAGGAATATTGTAATATCGTATACTTTTACAATGTTTGTAAATATGTGAGCACCATGTACCTATCACATAACTGATTTATTTGTCATTGCTCCATTTATAATTATTTTTTTTGCCTTTTGTGGGTCAGTAATCTTATTGTGAAATTTGAAAATCATTTTTGAAAAGAGTAACGGTGGAGTTTCTTGCCCATTCTTCTCCATACGAAATCTACCTTTTGGAATGGGCAACTAGAATCAATTCTATTTCTTTGTTTGTTTATCATTGACGTTCAAAAGTGCCTTTTATGTGCCTATTTGAAATAAATTATTTGACTTTGACTTTGACTTTGACAAACAATGTCGAAAAATAGTCAAAATTACAAGGCCACCATTTTTTTTCCTCAACGCGGCCATCGAACTCCAAATTGTTTTTAAAGGCCCTGTCATAGAAAACAGAAATCACCCAGCGCAGCGGGGAGTACAAACAAATAGAAAATGAAAGGGAAATAAATTATTTTTTTTATTCACAAAAAAACGTTTAATACCTAAAATCTTTATAACATTTTGGGATTGTTCCACGAAAAAAATACTATTAAAACAATTCCCCCGAATATTTTTGCATACTAAAAATATAAAATGGCCGCGTGTCAGATGAACTAGAATGTTACGTGGTTCCGTAGTTCCGTGTTGCATGTAAGTTTTAAGCATTTATTTTATGGAAACTCATCATTTCTGATGTTTGAAGCTTTTTTACTCTTGATTAACAAAATGATGGTTTACTGACCACTTTCTTTAACTTGGTTCTCAATCTATCTAGCCTTTCCCCGACTTTGTTGGGGTCAGCTTCTGGTCTAAAGTAAGTCGCTCTCTATAAAATACTGGTATTCAACTGCATCTAAGTTGAATACCAGTATTTTACATAGAGCGACTGCCTATCTGACCTCCTCCAGTTACTGGGTAGCACGATAAGACTGGTTGTCAGATTTTTTGTGCTTTTGACTATCCAAAGTCAAATGACAGTCGGGATCAACGGCTCACCATGCTTTCCGAGGTAAGGAGGTGTCTAGATATGAAATAGATGGTCACCCTTCCACAAACCGACCGCGGCCAGCGTAGCTTAACCTTTGATTGACCAGTGCGGCTGTTATCATTTAGCATCGAGCGCCACGAGTTTTTGCAGAACTTAATAATTTCAAAACTGCAACATATATACAAATAGGTGTTGCTATCATCAAAACCAATGCTTTACATCCATCGATGAATGAATGGAATCTGAATGAAGACCAAACTTAAATTGGTGTGTTCAGAGCTAATCCGGCCAATATCGAACTCTCTCGATACATCGGCAACGTTTCCAACACTTTTATACTATTTCTAGTAAATATAAAGCCAATGATCTACATTCATGGTTGCTTTTAATTTTGATAATATTGCGGATATCTGACATTAAAACGCATTCAATACATTGAAGAAAATACTCGAAATCATTTGAAATTTTCCGGGATACACACACATAACAAGAACATTACGCCTCGTTTCCCCGAACCGAAAGGTTGGGTAGAGGCGGACCTAAATTTCATTCAAAATCAGAATAATTATTTTAAAATATCAGTTTTTGAAACACTGTTTTATCCTAACTAATATTAAAAATACGAAAGTGAGTTTGTTTGTTACGCTTTGACGCTAAAATGGCTGAACAGATTTGGATTAAATTTGCCACAGGGGTAGACCATGACCTGGAATAGTACATAGGCTACTTTTAATCCCGATATTCCCACGGGATCGAGACCCACGCGGGTGAAACCGCGGCGCACAGCATTAGTACATAATAATTTTGCAAACATGTAACGTTGTTTTAATAGGCAATATTCATCATAAGATTTTTAATTTTCAGCGTTACCATCTCATACCAAAACAATTGTATGTTTTCGATTATAAAGCATTTTCTTTTTTCTGATTAATATTCTTTGGTTAGTTTTTATATTCTTATTATAGTACGGATCTCTAAACAAAATATGAAATATACGAAGCGTTTATTTAGCTTTATCAATTCGGTAGTCTGCACACAATTGTCTCGCTCGCGTAGGTGGTATAACATTAATCTCAGGACCTTGTTTCAGATTATCATACAGTGTGGACACACGAGTGGGTATTTGTGAATGCTGAACAAAATTGTTTTCGGGAAAGATTATGGTCATATTTTTTTTTTTTTTTTTTTATAATTGGTTGAAGTTAGTAAGGTTCGGCTTTACGGATAACACTGGAGAGGAACGATAATGTTCAACTTTTCGAAATACATCGTGACAATGATAATGCGGTGAACATTACTAAGTGGCAGCAGTCGTCAATTGCTGTGACTGTACGTATCGTCAACTACTGTAAGCAAAAACTATAATATGATCCTTCTCACTGTAAAATCTATTGCTTATAATAACAGATAATTGTAGTGAAAAACAGCCCATTGAGAAACTTTCAATACTATAAATATAGCTACCTAATTTTTAATAAGTAAATTAATTTATTTATAAATAAGCATTAACGTATATTTTTATTTAGATCATTAAAATTACTCCTAATTTGTTATAAATACAAATAATTAGGTAATTAATTCGATTTTATTGTAAATAAAAACAAGATAAACTTAACTCATCAAACCATAAAAAATAAAAAATAAATCCTTTCTTACAGCTCAGTTACATCCGAATAGAGTCCCGTATTACCTCAAATACTTAAGAAAACGAGGGCAGATTACACTCTGTATGTGTTGCGGTCGTGGATCTAACAAACGACTAATTATCATACACACACATTACATCTAGGTACACTGATGTAATTAATTCTAAGAAAATGGACGGGTGAGGGATTGCCTCGCGGAATACTGGAGGCGTGGTTACAGGAGCTTTTGAATCGCAATATTTTCAGGTAAGTATCCCATGTTTTTATTTTTAACCATTGAATGGACCACTGTTCGTCGGAGGTCTTGGGCCGGAATACTCGGCATCAGGAACGCCCCCTGCTCTGTGGACACTTTGAGGCAAGAGTTCGTGGGGTGTATCCGTGATCTGGTGCTGAATGGAAAACCTCAGGACTTGACTGCATTTGCACGGCAGCAGGATTCAAAGCTTATTTTCCAAAACAAGAAAAGTAACATATTTTATCCTACTACGAATAAAATACTTTTCAACTAGATAAAAAACACAGCTTTATTATTTCCATCGATGACCTGCAATTTCTAAGGAAAACATCGAAGTTGACTCGAGTAATTTATAAAAAAAATAATTAAGCCTCCATTGATTTTAATGAATTATATAGAAACTAATGAGGAAATTACAAAAGCCGAAAGTCTGACAACCAGTCTTACCAAGGGGTATCGTATTACCCAGTTACTGGGTTGTGGAGATCAGATAGGCAGTCGCTCCATGTAAAATACAGGTATTCAGTTGCATCCGGTTAGACTGGAAGCCGACCCCAACATAGTTGGGAAAAGGCTAGGCAGATTGATTTTTTTAATGAGGAAATTACAAGACTGGTGTGAGTTCGGCCATATTGGAATGTTTGGTCTCTTTTACTTCCATGCTATTTCGACTGTACATTAATGTTCCTAGTGGATTGACGTCTTATTTATTAGCCAAATAAAAGCGACCACAGATAAACTAACACCAAGATATTATTAAAACTATGTCGTAACTTCGTGTAGGGTAGTTTTACGGCTTCACCATCATTACACTAATAAGATGAAACTGTTCCTTAATTTTTTATTCCACTCTCATTTCGCCGGCCATACTCAACTACACAATTCGTCACACGGCCTTTTGTTTCAAACCTATTGTTTCGATTTTTGCGGGTTTCTTTTGTAATTTCCAGCAAAATCTCTTTATTTTCCGTCACTGAAGCTTTTTCATGACGTAACAAATTTATTTTTGCGCTTGGTTAAATCACCACACGCTTCATTTCTTGCGGAAAATTTAATTACTCGACCGCAAAGTTAGGTTGGTTTTTCTTTAATCATGATTCATTTCCTGGGTGAACGTATATGGACTGTATTTTGTGGGAAGTAAGGATGAGTTTTAATTGGTTTGTGGCGAAGTTTTCTAATGATATAATGCCATATTGTTTTTGTTAAATACTAGTGGTTTTTATGAAGTTTCTTTGGAGCCGCGCAAAATGTTTGTGTCGGAGCGCTTTTGATATTGAATTGTATGTTTTTTAAATAAAGAAATGGATCTTTACACCTTGTTTTTAATTAGGAAGTAAATTAATACAGATTTTTACGATATTTTTTTCATTCTGTTGGTACATAATTGTAATGTGTACCTGGCAGTATTGATTGAAATAAATAATGTAGGTAAGTAGGGATACATCCCCTTTTATGAGCTTAGTACAATTGAGAAAACTATGAATATAAATAGTGTTTCTACACTCACTCACTCGCTTTGATACGTCTTAATTGTTTTATTACATCTGAAGTTCAATAGAAATTCCTATTCCAAATTAGTAACATCAATTTGATTTCCGGTACAAAACAAAGAACATTTGGTATCAAAGGTGCCGATCTGTTACTTCCTGCGATTCGGCGATCGTAAATCAGGGAGACGTCAGCGTTCTCGGAACGTTGCGGGAACGCAGCGTGAATGCTGCGTTTCTATGAATCAAGGTGCATGTCTGGTATGGCTCTGTTTATTATGACGGCCATTTCAGATCTGTTTGTGTGTGAAAATTTGGGGTAAATTTGATATTAGTACAGTTTACAAAAGAGATGAGTGTGCAAGATATTATAGCTACATAATTTTTCTGTGCGACTTTGTGTGTGACAGAGTGCATTCATTTCAAAAGTGAAACACGCATTTTTCTGCATTGGAATTGCCTGCGTACCTAATGCTATATTTATTGATTTCTTGCCTGCCTGAAATTTTGTTATCTGTACATATCCACCAACCCGCACGGGATATGGTGGACTATGGCCCACTCCCACTAACAGATAGAAGGCCTGCGTTTCAGCAGTGGGAACATTATACTAATAGGCTGATGATTATGACTGCCTATCTGACCTCCACAACCCAGCTACTGGGTAACACGATACCGCTTTGTAAGACTGGTTGTCAGACTTTTGAGCTTTGAATGTAAGTCATTAAGGCTTCCGCAGGCAGGCGCGAAATAACAGCGCATGGCGACACCTAAAATATAAAGTTTTATTATAACTTTATAGACACAATCTCGACTGACAGTAAGCCAAGATGGCGGCCATGTTTGCATAATTTTCGTTTGTTTAGGATCACCAACAATAGGGCTTCGAAAGTCTAAAAGTAATTTAATAAATATTACTTTTTTACCCTCCTTGCCTCATTCGTTGCTGCTAAGCTTGGTCACCAAGCTTGAGCTAGTGGGGTTGATTCAGCAGTAATAATAATAATACCAGCATATTATAGATAGATAGATAGAACATCTTTTCTTTTTTGTGTTTTTATGTTAAAACAAGAAACTTCACGCGGTTAAAGTAGCATGTAGAAGCTAGATATATTATAATGATCACACATACTCACGCCTTCATTCCATGGAGGTAGGCAGAAACTACTGAACGCCACCTGCTACGATCCTTATATACTCCTTTTGCTTAATTTACGTTCATACATCTGGTCACACACGCACGCCGGTTGCGAGTACTACGCACCTGACCTTTCTGAAGACCATCACCATCACTATGTTCATCTAGGGCGTTTCCACTCACATCTGTCTAGAAAATTCCTTTTGAGTCTCGTATTCTGTCGTAGGTTCTGGAGTAGGTACGTATCGTAAACCGGAAGACGTAGCATTGGAAGGCCCGCCACAAGGTGGACCGATGACCTGTTGAAGGCCGCGGAAATCCGCAGGCTGCGAGAAGCACAGAACTGGTTGAAGTGGCGGTGCTTGGGGCACCAACCCGCACGGGATGTGGTGGATATGTACAGATAACAAAATCTCAGGCAGGCAAGAAATCAATAAATATAACATTAGGTATGCAGGTAATTACAATGCACAAAAATGGGTGCTTCACTTTTAAAATGAATGAACTCTGTCACACACAAAGGCGTCCAGCAGTGGACGTCTTTCGGCTGAAATGATGATGATGAGTCGCGTGTTAGTTATTATGAACTCGCTTATAAATATAAAACTAATACAATAAATGTTCAGAATTGCGGAAACCGTCATAAATGACCACAGTCCAGATCGTAAATCGTAACCTAATTCCGAATCCTACCAAATCAGATGGTCACAACTATTATGGCATAAAAAAAAGATAATTTAAATTTACGCCATCCTCATGGACCAGTGGACCACCAACAAACTAACATCCGGATCCAACATAACACATAAATCATGGTCTAATGAGAAATGTGGAGTACGCAACACAGTTCTGTTGAGCAACCCGGCACTGAGTTTTCTTTACAAAAATCGGCTCGATAATATTGTTGATACATTTCTGCCGCCAGCAGGATTACTGGGGGCTTAAAACGGTCACTTTAGCAGAATCATAATATGAAAACATTATGAATCATCGTAAAATGTCACAAACTGACAATTCATAATATTATTATGATCTGCGTGTAATTCATATTACGAAATAATTCATCTTTCAGTTTGACAGTTTTCTATGGAGATTCGTAAAATGGTCCACAAATTATGAATTTCTTTTATGTCAAATTAGAGGAATTGCTAATGACAGCTGGGATTCGAGAAATGAACTGCTTTTAGAGGAATTGCCAATGTGGCCGGTTCTCCAGAGTGAGTTTGTATAAGGTTGGCAACATATCGGTAGGAGATGGAAGCGTCTGACTGTAGTAACCACTTTTCGTTAGGTCCGCCATTCCGTCGCCTTATGAACCTTTAACACAATAAAATCGTGGGAATCTGATAAAACATAACATCACCTCTGTATTTCCTCCAAGGGTTATGCAGAGGTTTACCTATAGTACACCACATTTTGCCAGTTATGTTTAAGTCCTATGTACTTGCGGGCGAGCCTGTTCCCATAAAACGGGCACAAAACCAGACTCCGGGCTGCCACTGAGAAATTCCAGATAGAAAAACCTAATAACACTTTGCCCGGCCCGGGAATCGAACCCGGGACCTCATGCTCAGTAGTAGCACTTGCGACCAAGATACCAGCGAGGCAGTCAACACTAATAAAATTACTTAATTAAAGATAATAATTCACAAAATTATGTTCAACATTACATGCCATGTCTCCTTTTCAATTTGGGTGCGCAAACTGTTTATTCTATCATTCAAAAATGGCGGTTTGGCGACTTATAGTTATAACATGAGGAGTCAAGACTAGAAATATTGTTTAGACAATTTCAGTAACCTTAAATGAATATTCCAAAACCAGGCAGCACTAAAACGAATATTATTTTTAAGTGTATCTTAACGGTTAAAGCCAGCAATTTGCGCGACAGTAATTTTCATTAACAATCTCTAATAACCTTTGAATTTAAGATAAGAGTTCAGACTGTGCCTTATTATAACCTGAATTAAGGTTGTGGTTGGTCGTTCAAAGGAGAATTTCTACAAATTTTTAGTGTAATAAGACGGAGAAATGTTGTGCTAGCCTGTCCTTTTCTATGTAGATATGTTTCGATTTAAGTACTTACTTAGAATAGCTGAATAGGTTTTTAGTTTGTATCCAAAACTAAGTAAATCATCGTATATAATTATATCTCTTAACCACATAAGTAAAAGCTATAAAAAAGTACTTATATATTATTGTGATAGACATGATTATCTAATCAGCAAGGTTGATAGCAGAATTAACCAACCTTTCTTCACCACCCCGTGCACACAAGTGCTACCAATATACCCATACTTTCATATTATTGCTCATTCGGATCGCATGTATCATCAAAACGCATCCGACTCAACCCCCAATTTCACGCGGCACCGCTCAAAAACGTTCCGGACCTTCCGAAAAACACCGGAACCGGCCAATAAGTTCGTGGAAACTGCTAGAAACGTCCAGAAAAAGCCGGACCGGCACGTGCGATGCCTTTGACAACTAGTTAGCCGTGATTCGAGGGAACATGCTCCGTGAATGGACACGAAATTGTCTTTTGAAATTCTTTTTTTTTTATTTTGCCCCCATGTTGTTTCGTTGGAGTCGAAACAAATGTAGGAGGTGGAGTGTTTTCGATTATATTCGTATGAAAATGTCAGTGAGGTTATTTGTGCTGTGTGTTTGTCAGTGGATAGTTTGTATAACAACGTAGTTAACTGAATGTTGACCTGCACTAATTGTATTTTTTTTTTTTGGGAATTAAGAAATTACATACCTTCACAAGGCAGACTTCAGGTCGTTAAACGTAAGATAGGACGCCCTCAGGCTAGGTGGAGTGCTGGTCTTCCCAAGGTGACTGGTAGCAACCGAATGAGAGTGGCCGTAAATCGAGTTGAATGAAATTCAATAGGAAAAGGCTATGTCCAGCAATAGACTGCTCTAGGTTGATAATGATTATGATACTTTCACAAGTACCTATATTGCGAGAAGTACGTCGTAATCATCAGAATGGGAAATAAATTCCACTGGCTTATGCTTCCTTTCTCGGGAGGCCTAGTGAGTGGGTCGAAAGCATGATTTGGAACCATGCACTAAGTTGTCTGCGATGCACTAAACAAGCACTTATAATCGTGTACTTGAAGCAAATTATAAACTTGAAACTGGCTAGCTAGACGAAATGTAAAAAAACAAAACACTATCAAAATGCATTGAACTCCACTGTCCACTGGCTAATCCACAGATTACCGACTCGAACCACCCATAAAACAAACTATGCAGTCTCACGCAGACTTTAAGATCTGTTACACCGCAGTACTTGATTAATTCGCTTTTATTAAAATGTCGTAACGTTTATTAGAGCAACTGGATCAACTGGGTGCAGTAAAACATGATATCCGTCGCTAATTGTGGCTGCAAGCGATATTAATGACGTTGATAGTTGAGGCGCGTTTAGACGCGTCTTTGGCTGGGTTACTTACGAAACTATGCGAGGCAAGTGCAGGTAGAAACAGGGCTGACCGTGAAGCAAGCTACGTCTGGTTTGGCCGTTCTAGGCACTGCTTAGGTTTATGCCACAGCGTTTACAGAAAATGTAGTTCAGGTTAGGGCTAAGTATATGGCATACGAACACGCGTGAGATGCCCCCAGCTAGAATAGAATAGAATACTCTTTATTATGTACACCATAAAAAATACAGATACAAATGTAGAAATTTAACATAGGGTGACACAATGGGCGGTCTTATCGCTAAAAGCGATCTTTTACAGACAACCTTTGGATGGATTAAAGCGCGAAGGAGAGATAATACTGCAGGTTTGGTGTGTACAGTGGTGTACCATTTACATATACAATAAACAGCTAATACAATATACAGCTAGATGGATCGATGACCTTGAAAAGGTGACTGGGACAGACTGGATGCGGAAGGCGGATAGGACAGAGTGTTGTGGCTGCGATAGGCAACGTTGATTGTTGAAACTGTTTATATTCCACAAAGAGTTTTACTCTTTCAGCAACTTTGTTTAACGTCAGATGGTCATCAACTATGTTGAGGTCGGCTTCCAGTCTAACTGGATGCAGCTGAATACCAGTATTATACATGGAGCGGCTGCCTGTCTGACCTCCACAACCCAGTAACTGGGTTATACGATAGCCCTTGGTAAGACTGGTTGTCAGACTTTCAGGCTTGTGACGACCCGTAACGACTGTCAAAGATCCACAAATGACAGCTGGGACGTTGTTCCCAGCAGTCACCCATCCACGGACCAACCCCAGCAAGCATAGCTTAACCTAATGGATCGACCCGTACGGCTGATATTACTTAGCCACAAGCCCCTCCAGCAACGTCAGATGGTATAATATTTCATTATCGAAATAATCTATAAAATATCATTTCGGAATAGTCGCGTCAAAAATCGAGCAGGTATTATGCACTCGCCCTTAGCAACCTAGGAAAATTAATATGAATGAAGTGGTTTAAGTTTGATGTTAGATTGATGCATTTACAACAGCAATCATTGTGTGACTCAGTGAGTACTTTTGCTTGTTTTGGCTGTCTGCATACCAGCCGAGTTGTCTGGACTAAGGAAGGGTTAATCCGAGCTCGTGACGTAGTTGATCAAGGAATTATTAGCTGCTTCATTGACCTGTCAAGGTAAGCAATTAGGTCACATATCAACCACTGGTACGTGGGTACCTACTACTTTCACAAAATTAGTTTTTCTTTTTAAAGTAAAAACTTCCTTAATCACAATTTACGCTCTTTCTGATCGGGGCGCAGCTAGTATTATTATAAATGCGAAAGTAGTCTATCTGTCTGTTAGCTTTTCACAAAACTACTGAGCGTATCGTTATGAAAGACCTAAGTAGCCTGAGACCTGGAGAAGGGCATAGACAGCCTACTTTTCATACTGGATATTGTTTATTAAAAAAAAAATGAAGTCACTGGCAACACTGGAATCTAAAGGAATGAGAATTTAATTACCAACTCTATGCCACAATCGTAGAAGCGTCTTTCTCTTAATCCATGTCAATTATGATTGGACGATCTTCACATTTCCTACCCCCAACTGCCGACCCAAATCCCAACGAGCACAACATTTGTATCAACACAAAATCTCTGAAACCGTAAGCAAACAAAATTGCTTACATCGAAGGCAACTAATATATTCGGATCAAACAAACCATACATTCATTGCTGAATCGATGCGAGTAATTTCCAAATAAACCGATAGCTAATCAAATAACACATGGCTGGCATAAAACTGTTGGAATCATGTGTAGATGCTGTAAACTATCGTGTCAATAAAGGGTGCCTGTTTACGAGATGGACGGACAATACGGACGTACAGGGGGATTTAGATTTAGAGAGAAGATTTTTTTCGTGGATAAAATTTATAGTTTAAAAACGTTGTAAACCATCGAAAATTATAAAATACCTACTGTAATCGCAAAAACACCAAGCAAAATAAAAACAAAAAAAAAAAAGTTAAAAAAAAATTATATAAATACTAAGGTTAATTTTATGCTATTACACGACCCACTTCTACATCATTATATTGTACGTCTTACAATATGTTTGCCGTAAATAAACGTATTTTCTTTCTTCTTTTCTTAAGAAAATGTACATTTTCCCTTCCATCTGATAGTACTTTATGGTTGTTAATCATCGTAGAATCTTTATGAACTAGTGATTTCGGATCTATGTCAGACACATGGATGTACATACAGACGGATGGCCAGACAACATCATTTTCTTGCCCATATCCCTATTTATTTGCGGTCGGCGCAATATGTCCCTTTCTTCCATACTTCTCTATCAGTCGTCATCTCGGTAGTCACCCCCTTTCTATCCATATCGTCTTTCACACAGACAATCCATCGTTTCTTTGGGCTTTCCCTATTCTCATAGCCATCCACATTGGTTCTATGTAAGATAGATGGATGGACAGACAGACAGACAGACGGACGGAGAGCTATAGTTTTACCCTTTGCATAATCAGCCTCTAATGTTCCCACTGCTGGGACACAGGCCTCCTCTCTGTGAGAAGGAGTGGGCCGTAATCCACCACGCGGGCCCGGTGCGGGTTGGTAGATGTCACTCGTCTTCGAATTTTTGGTTCTAGAACATACCAGTTTACTCACGATGTTTTCCTTCACCGTTTTGAGAGCAGTGAAATAATTTACACAAAGTAAAGCGCCTGTCAGGGTTCGAACCTACAACCTACAACTCGTAAGTCGCGGCTGTTACCACTGGGCTATCACTGTTTTGCCTTTAGGGTAAGTAAAATTATGAGTAGAATCTTGTCATGTTTATAATTATAGGAAGTCCAAAAATAAATGAAAACTAAGGAAGTCGGTATAAAATCACCCCTTACAAGACATTCCTAATTCTGGGTGACCCTGAAACATGTATGTATCCAGGCCCAGTCTACGTTACAGATTTAGGCTATTTGATGAGGAAGGTCGGCAAGCTGTATTCTAGTAAAACTTTGAATAAGGTCAAATATACCTACTTTCAAGCAGGCATAACTGATATTAAAGGACGGAAGTCTTTCAATTATTTCAATCAATTTAGAAAATTCAAGTAATAAGTAGATACTGGATGATTGTGTCTGTTGGCATATTAGACTTGTTATATTTTTTTGGCGGGAGTCTGGATGTGTGCTCGATCGATGGCAATTAGCTCGCCCCAATGCTCGCTAGGTTGGTTTATAAATTGCATATAACAACTATAGGTGCACCTCTGCCGTGCACCTCCGCCTCACAGGCATGATGTTACGTTAATTTGTATGATGATTTTTGTTAATTTGTATGTAATATCGATTTTAATTTCTTATATTGTTAAATAGTGTACCTATGCTCTAATGGGTAGTTTTTTGTGTTACCATTAACCGAACTATAAGACTTACGTAGGTATCACCAAAAATCACATTAATAGTTTGCCTTTGTTATCATTGTTTAAGGGTCTCAAATGGGTCCAATACGGCTATTTGTTTGAGTTTTAAGATCGGAGTAAAGGCTACGAGACGAGTAACAACGATGATTGCAACTAGATAGAGGTCCAGCAGTGGACTTCCAGAAGGTAGTCATTCTAAATTCATCACAGCCATATAAAAAGACCACAAAAAACCAAAAGAAAATAAAGTTCAGTTTAACTGCGGTCTCCTGACCCAAATTTTAAAAGGGTAAAGACACCATTTTCTAATGAATTTCACCCGAGTCTTGTGTAACTGCTGTAATTCACTTAATAATTATGTTTCAAAATAAGCCCCGAACGAAGATTAGGCCACGTACACATTTGTTGACATGCGATCCGCTCGTTTGCCCGCCGCCTTAGCAACGTAATTGATTCAATCCGCTTTATTGAAGCCATGGTGATGGTACTGCCATTATTTCAACTGTGCTTTAGAAATTAAGCTTGTGTGTAAAGAAAAGGATAATAAATCCTAGATAATGTGTTGCTTCTATCAAAATGCTTCATCTTCTCCCTCTGTTCTTACTTTTTCCAGTCTTGATGTAATCTTCTTCCCGACTATCCAAACACAATTAGAAGCAACTACTGCTTATGCCATTCATTTTCAAGGCTTGTGTCCTCGTCAAGTTTTAAATAATGTTCTCAAAAGCACTGTTGCAGTGGACCTATTAAGCTTAAAGGCTCTTACGTACTGGGGCGATTCGTCGCGCGACGCGAAGCCGCAGCATTGTTCGCCGTGAGAAATTGTTTTGTTAAAATTCGCGTCGCGCGACGTATCGCCCCAGTATGTAAGAGCCTTAAGTCAGATTTGACCACATAAGCAAATAAATCAGGCCCTCCATGTATTCCATTATCATCATAATTTATTTCCTCATCACTTCAGTGCGCTAGCTATAGTACTTTTTTCTTAACTCTGCTTCAACTTCGTACGAATCGCTTATACAGGGTGAAATTGAATTCATGGGCATCCTCTTAAGGAGTCATTGTACTCATCATTATGAACAACTTTCACTATGGGACCAAACATGAAATCGCGAAAAAAAAATAAGCTATTGACATTTTGACGAGCTATGCGAACATAAATAAATGTAGGGAGCAGCTGATTATTTTTCGTGATTTATGTTCGTCTCATAGAGAAAGTTGTTCATAATGTTGAGTATAATTAAACTCTATGAGGGTGCCCATGAATTCAATTTCACCATGTAGAATAAAAAAATATGATTGTCAATTCGCCCGTTTCGAGCGAGTCAAGCCTCATCATTCATAGCCCAACTTTTACCCACTGCTGGGCATAACCGTCCCTTTGTACTTTGTCCATATTCTATCTCTTGCTGTTATCACTCTCTTATAATTTTATTAAGGCTGGTCTACTTATGTATTTTATTAGTGCGCACGCAACTTCAGGAGATGACAACATTAAAGCCTGATATGCCTACTAAATTAATTTTAATGTTACTATAAAGTTCTGGGTAAAATATAAGCGCCAACACTTAATCCTTTATGAGAAAAGTTTCGAATGTTATTAATACTAAAATAAGTTTAAACGCTTTGAGAGAAACTGTAAAAAGTAAGTGTGATACTGTGTGAAATATATTTAGCAGTAAAGTTCAAACAACGCGCTGTTGGATTTTCAACGCTCGGCTTGGCGCTGAAAGTTGGAAATCCAACAGCGTGTTTTTATTTATGCATTAATTTAGGTAGCGCCTAGTGTTAGTGAAAAGGGGCATAAATGACGCAGTGGCTGAACGTTTGGCTTCTAAACTTAGACCCATTTTAATAAATCAGTCTCATCTCTTCTGTTTTAAAAGAACTGTTAAAGGCATACATTTGGCAATGTAAAACATGTTCTTTTTTCAAAGTCGACATCTTAAGTGATAAAAAAGGACTTCAACGATTAATGAAGACGACCGTAACAGTAGGTATCTTATTAATCGACTTCATTTGATTATGGTATGAGATGTCCAATCCAGTTAAAAAACCTCTCAATAATAACCACGATAAAGTATATAAACTGATCATTGTTTGACATACTCGTATGCTATCATTTTATTAATGCCAATTTACTTGGTACTATTTATTTAAAGTTTATTCCTATAGTTGCCCAAATAAACGAGAATATTTCATACGAAGTTTAGCTTCAGCAAGATTATGTACATACAAACGGTAGCAACAAGTTCACGGCCGCATTGAATACTTTCATCTCAACACCAAAAGGAATAAAACCTATAAATAAATCAATCGAATCCAACACATTCCAGCTACCACAGAAGCTCAATTTTACCACCATAACAGTTCCAACGAAACCCAATAATCTCGTATAAATAAAACATCTAATCGTTTCACGGACTGTAAACACAGGAACATCTGAAACAGAAATAACGTTATAAATAACTACACAAATAACGGTTAAAAGGCATTTCTTTGTCGATACATGGAGACTGATTTGTGAACGGTGTAGTGGTGTTGCGGCATAGATTATAAAGTAGATGTGACGGAGCTTTATGAATCATATTTCGATACCTTTAGGGCGGATTTCACCATTGAAACTGAACGCGATTAGTACAGTTAAACCGCGTTCAAGAGTTGTCAGTCTCATCATTGCTGTGGAATATTGAATATTGGAGATTGAATTTGAACACTGACAGCTCTTGAACTCAGTTTAGACGTGCTGATCGCACTCAGTTTCATTACTAAAATTCACCCTTAGTCTTCGTATGCCCAAAATAGCTGATGATACGAAATTAATGCAAGTTATATTAATACTTTTTTTTAAGTTTTGAAAACAGATAAACAAACATAAGCATAAAGGATATGCAGCGCAGCCTCCAATATCAAGAAATCCAATGAAAATGGATCTAACATCACACAAGACAAAAATTAAACGGCTATGGAAATTTTAACAAAATTAATAAGTCTATTCTCAATTATTTTACTCACTATTTTGACTATTATTATTATTTTTACTTTTTTTTTTTCTTTTTCCTTCTTTATCTTTACAATGCCAACAATACTTTAATAAATTATGACATTATTTTGAGCCTAACAGATCTTTCAGAGTCTTTAATTAACCACAAAGGCCCTAAAAATCCTGTCCTGACTGTTACTACTACCGTCATATAGCCAATATTTATGCCTACGTATCACCTCTATACATTTACTCTTACTCAAAATATTCTCCCGCTATATATAGCAAGAATGTTGGAAAACGTGCGACAGTCGACTCTATTGTTAGCATTGCCGCGTGTCCGACCATGCGACCTTGGATGCTTAGTGCTTAGATGAGCATCTGCTGTCTTTGTGACTAAGTATTGACACAGACTAGTTATATTGCCCCTTACAGTTGGCCAATGACAAAAGAGATGTCAGCTAAAAGAGATTTGTAGACGAAGAGTAAGTCAAATTCAGCTAGGACAGACTGGATGCTGAAGACGGAGAAGCGAGTGTTGGAGAGGCTTATGTCCAGCAGTGGACTGCAATAGGCTGAGTTGATTGATTGAATCGGTTGATTTTATATCCCAAATAACCGTATTGCAGCTTGGGACATACAAACCAAAGGACTACCAAATTAGAAACGAAATGGAATTAAATTGTTTATTCTTTAAATAGGCTATTGGAATCACTTTTACACGTCATATTCAAAAATATTAAAAATAAGCTAGATGAGGTCGGCGTTTCCTATCTGACTACTCTGAGAAGAAAGGCCGAAACAAACTCAGAGGTCGCAGTCTCTTTTAAAGTCCAAACATAATCTTTGTCAAGTCATATGAGGAGCATGTAGATTAGCGTCTGAAATGGTCTTTTCGGGAAAGACACACCGTGAGAGGAGACCACACTGATTTAAATAAAATAAAATTCATTTATTTCAGGTCCTAAACCCATATTAAATCCAAGAACAATACACATACATTTATTGCCCCATTTTATGTCCAGGCAAATCACTGTCCATTCCAAGGTTGCCTGGAAGAGATCGCGGAAAGCGATAAGGCCGCCCATTGTATATTTTGTAGTGTTTGTTTTTTCCTTTTGTTATATATTTTTGTGGTGTACAATAAAGTATATACAGGGTTACTGGTAACTCGACGTATTCCTTGCAGGACGTCATAGTAGGGTTAAAAAGCAACAAATTAAGCCACCAAATGTTCTACCGAAATTCAGTAGTTTTTGAATTAGTTAAGAGTTTTAGTTTTTGAAGTAATAGCAAAAATTACAAAAAATTAAATGTTTTGTTAGTGATATTTGCCAAAGTTTTAGGCATTATTGAACTTTTAATTATTAACGAAGGTCTGCTACCGCGTCAACTATGATAATAACTTAAATTTAAGTACAGTCGCGCCGTAAATCATTTTTAAATTGGTTTCAAATGATTTAATCTGGGATTTTTCATTAAAAAACTAAAACTCTTAACTAATTCAAAAACTACTGAATTTCGGTAGAACATTGGGTGGCTTAATTTGTTGCATTTTAACCCTACTATGACGTCCTGCAAGGAATACGTCGAGTTACCAGTAACCCTGTATAAATAAATAAATAAATACATATTTTTCAATTTAGAGTCACAATTTTGAATTACATAATGTGTTAAAGCTACGATGATATAATTAAATAAATGTCAGATCAAATCAATTAAGCGGATTTTAATGGATCAGTCCAGCCAGTGCAAGCATTTGTCAGTAATGGTGGAGCTCAATTCAGAACTTAAGGAGCTCAACGACTCGACGAACAATATCCAAGAAAGGAAAGAAAGAAAATAAAATTTGACCCAGGTTAAGCCACAAAATATTCACATAAAGACATACAACATATGTAAATAACTGAAAACAGTATAAATGCCAATCAACTAGTGCCTGACCCTGGTTTTCAACTCATTAGGATTTGTAATTTCTGACATTTCTCGAACCCTGTCAATTTATGTTTTAGAACCTTTATAGGTAGCAAATACACTGTGGTGCTGAATGTGGAAATAAGAAAGTATGGACGCACGTCAGGACAGATTAGCATTCCGGATTAGGGACTACCGATACTTGGTGATGGGTTTAGAACGTCTTTTGATCTTGGTTTTCAGGAATGTTTAGTGGGATAGGTCTTGAACTTGAGGGAAAATTGACCAAGTATTGTCTGAGATATATCTACGGATAAATATAGTTAAAATATTCCATGTGTACCTTTTTGAGAATTTATTAAGCATATTTTGATGGCCTTCTTAAAGTTATCATAATAATTATGATCATATTTTGCTCTTACTATTTGTAAAACCCCATTTACACGATGCAAGTTTCTTCTCTTCGGCATACAATAAAATTGAAGTAACAAATTACTCGCATCATCTAAACACTTTTTAGATGTTGCAAGTCATTTGTTGCTTCAACTATGATACCTATATGCCACAGGCAATTACATCGCACCGTGAAAGTCAGGCTTTAGACAATATCCTTACATATTATAAAACAAAGTCCTCCGCCGCGTCTAGATAGACGCGGCGGAGGACTTTGTCTGTCGTCAAAAACTACTTCACCGATTTTCATGCTGTTTTCACCAATGGATAGAGTGGTTCTCGAGTAAGGTTTTAGTATATAATAACCGACATTCACGCTGGCGAAGCCGCGGGCACCAGCTAGTGTTTAGCCGCACAGAGACAATGTTTGATTAAACCGCGATCGTAATGTCAATTATTGAAAAGTTGTTGGTTGCTTGTCACTAGATGGCGTTGTACGATTTCGATCGATGTCTGAATTCCCGCCGAAAGTTTATGTTTTGACATTGACAGCCACTTCTGCTGTATCGGTTGTACGTTGCAATCACTACATCACAAAACATTAATGACTTTATTATAATTCAGTATAAATTGAATAATGTTTTTCAATTTTCAAACCCCGGTATCTAACCCACAAAAGTGAGGGTTATTCAGCTAGTTATATTATAATATCATGAAGATATTATAATGTAAGATAAACAAACCTAATTACATGAATAGGTTATTATTATTCTAGACCTCCATCAATATTCATAGATATACATATTAGTACATGATATATAATCTGTTAATAAAGTAATTAACCAAGCAGAATGACCTATTTCGCCAATCAAGACATGTATTTCCATGAAACATGTAACTAGAATTAATTTCTACGACGTTATATTATATTGTATTTCCATAAATCTAGCTTCTACATAAGTACGGTGAATTTGTGATAGGTACCAAGCTGTTTATTCAAGAATCATTTTGAAGGATATTGCAAATCCATTGCTTCAAATGTTCGAAAACATTTGTCTGCACAACAACGTAAATAATACAATGAATGTTGTTGAACTGTCAAACTGAACAAATTGTGATTGATTGTGTGCTATGCAATGGGTACTGTAAACTGTTACTAGCCTTGGAAAAATTCGTTAGAACTTTATGGTACTATTATTGATTTGGAAGAAATACAGGGTGTAATGTAACAAGGCCTGTCACCAACTGAAATCTATTCAGGTTCTATGTACCTATATTTAAAACAAAAACAGGAAAAGTTGAAAAAAAACTACCTATTCACATTCTGGATTTCAAAGTTCTTTATTTTGTTCCATGCTTAACATACAGACAGGAATCACTAACGCATTATCTATAATATTATTAAAGCTAAAGAGGTTGTTTGTTTTTCTGTTTGGACGGGCTAATCTCGTGAACTGTCAGTCGAATTTGCAAAAATATTTTTGTATTTACAGCCCACTAGCTTCCGCCCGCGGCTTCGCCCGCGTGGTATGTCGATAAAAAGTAGCCTATGTCCTTTCTCAGGCTCTAGACTATCTGGGTACCAAATTTCATTTAAATCGGTTCAGTAGTTTTGGCGTGAAAGCGCGACAGACAGACAGACAGAGTTACTTTCGCATTTATAATATTAGTAAGGATTTTCGAGGAAGATTACAGACTATGTAACATCACGCTACGACCCTTAGGAGCCGAGAAAAGAGGAAAAAACTCAGAAATAACGCTAAGCGATAACGAAGTAATAGCGCGTGTGGGGATAATTTCACGCGGACAAACTCGCGGGTCAACACTAGTATTTGTATATTAAAAGTGATCATAAATCATAATCATAAGCAGCCAATCAAAAAGGAGAATACAGATCATTTCATTGTAACCATTAATTCGCTAGGCAACAAACACGTCGATAGCCACAAGACCCATACCGTGTCCTTAAATAAATCCTCCTATATAACTACCACCATAAACATAAAGGTAACACAAGAAAATATTTATCACCCTGTATACAATAACAGGCCAAAAATAATTTAAACCAGTCCTTAAAATCTCACTGGCGGTTGATAAATCTATACTAATTGACAATTCGCTGACATGTTGGAGTGCTTGTAATATTGCAGCACTTGGCATGTTTGGCAAACATTGGCTTGGAGTTATTAGCGTAAGTCCTCCGAGTTGACGAGTACCACCTGCAGGGCGTGGGACTGACGGAGAATGGAACGAAGGGTCTGGGAAGATGGTTGGTGTTGATAGTCGTATTGGAGTTGGCAATGACTGTCCTATTTATGGTGCTTGTATCGACAGATTGTATGAAGTAAAAACTCATCTTCTGTAGCACCACCGCTTCCTGAGTGGATACATTATTGTAATATCCTCAAAGATTGTTACTGGACATTTAGACAATCACACATTGGCAACTGTGAAATAGAAACGTATGTATTAGCATAATTGAGTAAGTACCTTACATTCATGTATCTCAGACCAAATAAAAAACCAAGAAAAAAAATCTATCTATCTTGTGAATTTTGTGAATATCGAACTACGTATGATTGCAAAAGTATGATTGATTATAATAATTTATCATAATTAAGTGACTATTAGCCAAAAGAAAGAAACAACTCTAACATTGGAATCAATAGTTCCAACAATTCCAATCTATTACCCAACCTCGCCAATTTGGAGCACAAAGGCAAGAAAACTACAATAAATCTATCGAATCATAACAATAATGAATCATCCTAATTTAATAAAACAATGATATATCATGTCCGAAACAGTTCACATTTCGTACGAGGGCGGGAAACTTTCAATTACAAAGTTGGACCCACGATACCTGGAATCTTGCCAGGCCCGAGTTGCCATATGAAATTCTGGAACTACTATAAATTCAATTATTCAATTCTATTTGCAACTGAGACATTTGTACGTCTAAGTTTTTCTTTGCAGCGCTCATTTAATGTAGGAAGCGCTGCAGCGCTGATCTTACAGAATACTGGAGTTGAGTATGGCAATAAATTCAGGAAAGTTTTGACATTTTAGTGATATTCTTTTGCCAAAAATATTAAGTCCATTCCTTGATTATGCTTTTGCGTAAAGAGTCAACCTTGCAGAGCAATAAATAATCCCTCAATGGTATTTGTTTAAAAACCGATATCACTTGTTTCTCATCGCCCTAAGGCCACGATAAAAAGGTACACGATAAAAAAAGGGGGCGGGCCTATGCAAGAATTAGTGTCGTTTCTACACACGAACTGTGCACTACTGTACACTGCTTCGGCGCTGACTAAGAAAAAAATCTTGTCTGCGCTAGACCCGACGCAAGAAGTTGCTACGGTGCGGAAGGGGTGTGGGTATAGAAGCGGGGGGTTTTCGTGCCTAGATCCGACTAAATTCTTGTCTTGTAGGTACATGACGAATTGGTCCTATCTGCAGCAGATGCGGTGAAATTTCTTAGCGTGCACAAGCGGCCTAAAGATGCATAATAAGTATAAGTTCCAATAATGACCACTAAACAGATCACACATCAGATTTCTGCCTGGTACGAAAGCTGATGAAATGATACACAGGCAAAGCCATTTATGACATTATTTTAAATTAACTGTTTCCATAAAGAATGAGAAATTGGAAAGCTTAATCATAGCCCTAAAAACCACTGCAATGAGAATCATTGCGCAATCAGAAATCCGAAATATTCAAATCAAATTAATGAATTCAATATCTCTAGAGCTGTCGTAACAATAGAAACTGGTAGGTAGGTACCTATAACATGTACAATCAATTTTGCGATAGTGTTAGAATGGTTGCACAAAAACCACTTGGAAATTGACGATGACAAAAACTATGAGAAATAGCAATTACCTACTGTGTAGTAATGGTAGCTTTACACCTCACGATACGATCAACATATTTGAGAAAATAAATATTTTCAAAATAGGTATCAATCAATCAAAATCAAAAGACATTTGTTTATTCAAACTAGGCTGAGAATCAACACTTTTCGAACGTCAAAATTACATAATACAGTCCCAAAACACTCACCCTTCACTAATTCTTAGTGTTTTAGCTGGGAAGAAGAACTGGCGCAACAAACTGACCAGCAGCTGTTTGTATGTCTATATCATGAATACTTTAGATAATTAATGGAGATAGGTATTGCTGTGAGAGTAGGGGAAGATCAAGCGATGGAAGCATTGAGTGAAAGATGATACGGCTAGAAAGAGTGTAACAACTGAGATGGCGACTAATAGAGAAGAACCTATGGAAGAAGGAGACACAATGTGCTCCAAACATGGCATAAGGCCAAGAGAATGGTAATGAGATATTTTCTCTCAGTCGATAGCAAAGGGAAGGAATTTCTAAAATGGGGAGTCAGAAAAGTCTAACAATCTGTTTTACCAAAGTATGTTCCAAATAACTGGGTTACGGACGTCAGTTATGCAAGTAGTCATTCTATAAAAATATTGGTGTTCAGCTGCAAACACTGTTTATCAACATGGTTGGGAAATGGTTAGGCAGGCAGATGATGGTCACGTCATTATGGAGTTACGGATTCATTCAAGTAATCCTAACTTTTATCATTATAAACGCGAAAGTTTTTTGTTTATTTGTTTGTTACGCTCTCACGCTAAAACAGCCTAGATTTGAATTAAATTTGGCACATGGGTAGACCATAACCTGGATTAGGACATAAAATACTTTTTATCCCGATATTCCCACGGAATCGAGACTTATGAGGGTGAAACCGCGGGGTACAGCTACTTGTAAAATAAAAAGAAATAATTTCCATTTTCAACAATGTCGTCCCGTGTTAAAGTCCCAATCACAATAAAATTATAGTTTTTATCAGGTTAAGTGCCACCAATTATAGTGACAGTTCTCAGCCCAAGTAATTAAGAGTTAATAACACTTTGATTGCCCCTAATTGTGTGGTTTTACTTCATGATCATAAAGGGACAAAAGATAACGAATGCTTTTTTTATTATCCTACGTAACGTTAAATTACCTATCGTGATTCATTCAATGAAAAACTAATTTAGGAGGTTTGATATGGGTGGGATCAAACATTAGGTAACATCGCGCTTTGCTTTCCCGAGAAGTTGGGCAGAGGTGTACCTTTAGTACAGTACCCAAAATTCGCCAGTTATGTTTATATCCCATGTAATAGGGGGCGGGCCTAGTGCCATCTACCGGGCACAAATCCAGACTCCGGGCTACTATTAAAAAATTCCAGATGGCAAAACCCAATAACACGTTGCCTGACCCGGGAATCAAACCCAGGACCTCATGCTCAGCAATAACGCCCTACTCAGCAGTAACCTAGAGTATCCTAACTCCTAACTAAGTTTGTTTCTTACGCTTTCACGCTAAAACGGCTGAACGGATTTGGATGAAACTTGGCACATGGGTAGACTATGACCTGGAATAGGACTAGGCTACTTTTTATCGACATACCACGCGGGCGAAGCCGCGGGCGGAAGCTAGTAATGTTATACAACCAATTATATGAGGAAATATGAGTACTTAAATAATTATGATGATGATGATTAATTTAGCAGCTTTCTTAGTTCAAGTGACCACTGACGAGCGGTTGACTGTACACATCCAACGGTCTCGATTTCATCATCCAAGAAATGTTATACACTCCTTTCCAAAAAAAAAACTGGCACCTTACAGTCATTGGCTTTTCTATGGATATTATTAATATTTTTACTATGTCATTACTATAAATGACTCGTAATTTCTTATAATCAATGAGAATATAGTATTTTGGATACACTCCTCTTCCCGCAACGCTATAATTTTACTAGCTCTTGTTGCTTTTTCTGCCATTACAATCGACACAAAGATATCTGTTTTAAGTCACATTATGGCTGGATTATGCGAAAAACATAAAATACTCTACTAAAAATAACGAGAAGTTAGTTTTAGTTGCCTGATAATCTTTTAGCCGCAAACTCGCGAAAAGTTAGTAAAAAGTTACAAACTGAAAAAGGGATTATAATTTTTTTTAAACAAAAATTTCAAATTTGGAATAAACTTTTTTTCATACCCTGACTCTTTATTAAGTGCCAGTAACATAGTTTGGCTATTAAAACCTCTTTACAACTAAATGATTACCAATAATGTAGAAAAATCTAAACCGCCCTTTTTTTTTGCAAAGCAGTGTATTACTTTCCTTTCGGTCTTACCGGTTCCGTTTCATTCTCGATTTATTGGCAAGTAAGAAACTCAAAATTTTGCTCATGTCGTAAATTCAGTCTTGATTTTTACACAATCACCGCAGATGATGATGACCGCATAAGATATCAACTAAAACAAAAACTTTTACCCCACAAACTGCCCATAAATCGATACTAACCCTAACAATCGAGCAATTAATCGACTGCCAGTCGATGATGTGAACGTCGATTCGAATTTAATTTCATCGATACATGTAAATCGGAAGATGAAAATTGATCGCCCACCGCGCTGTTCATGAATATTGAGCTATGGCTCGAGCGGGGCAAATTTCATGTAGTGCTATCATAATGTGTAGGATTGCATCCGTTAGATGGAATAATTTGGTGGTTTCATGGCGAGTAAGTTGGTTTTATAATTTTTTCATTATGAAGTATAGTCAGTGACCATAGATAACCCGACCCCTCATCCTCTTCTTCTTTGTAAGTGGGGTTAGGTAATGCAGGGTACTGACCGTACCACTTTAAAGGGGTAAAAGACTCGTTATTATTTTTAAAAGCCATTGATAATAATGGTTAGTAGTACCTATTTTTATAACTTAACAGTCTTTTGAACCGATAAAAATGCTTATATTTTGTTATAAGATTATCTAATGATTATACTGTAAATCTTTCAGATATTTACAGTAAAATAATCTGAACACCACAGCGGGTTTAAAAAAAACTTCAAAAAAGGCGCGTGTAGGACGTTTATTTTTTTTAAGACAGACTACACTGTCTGCTTGTCTAATTTTATAAATACTTAATTAAAACAAACTAGCCTCCTCTAAATATTATAAAAAAGTCGCTTTTTGTGCAACCGTGTTGTTCTTTTAAACCACGCAATGGATTTTGCGGTTTTCATCATCATTTTGAGAATTTATTCCGGAAGGTTTATTAAATAATAAACGTACATAAATAATAAACAAATCTCGATGTTTTTTCAAGTCATAAAAACCGTGCGAGGGGCGGGGTCACTAGTATTCCGTTTCCCAGTTCATCACAAAAGGAAAAAACCCCTGAAAAATCACGCAAGTAGAAGATCCATGGATGGTATACAATTTATCGCCTAGATATTGCGATAAAGTGGTTCTAGGCTTCATTAAAATTTGCCCTTTGATCTCCTATACATTCGTAGTACGCTGTTAATACACACACGTACGTATTCAATAGTTATTTAATTACTCTGCTCGTCTGTGTATGAAATTCTTGGTGTGAAAACCCGGTTTGTTTACTATGTGTAAATAATAAGAGGTCTCGCTTTACCTTTTAATTTTGTTAACCAACAACTTGATTGTTTAGCAATTCCACCGTTTTGTCAGTTTATTTAGCTATATGATTTTTTTTTATTGTTTGTGTCATATTCCATGGTGTCTCAATGGCTGACACTTGAGTTGGCAAATACCTCCATCCGTTATTTTCATTTCCCGCACACTTACGTCGATTCTGTAAAATTCAAACAACAACTCGTTTCTCACATCGCTATTCACTCTCAATTCGCATAGGGTTCAAAATGTGTTCGTGTTCGAGTGTGAAGTGAGCGCGAAGTGACGGGGGAATTACCTTACTGAATGCCACTTCTTACGTCATCTCATACTTTATCTGTCCAAATCTCACGGTCAATTTAGTTCAACTCGCTGACACGCTCGCAAGGGTAGCGCTACTGTATCAGCCGAGTTTTTAGAATGCCAATTAAGCAACTCACAGTGGATTCAGATTCGAAGTTTAGAATGAGGTCTTACAGAATCACACCCTTGTATGCTGAGTTGTTTAGTGGTCCAAAGAAGTTTAAAAGCTAGTTAGAGAATGCACACCCTCACACTAAAGTAAATTACAAATTATCCGCCCACCATAATTATAATAATATTATGATACTTAAAAAGGTTTACCGAAATAGTTCATCTACCTAGCCCTTTTCCAACTATGTTAGGGTCAGCTTCTAGTCTGACCGGATGCAGCTGAATACCAGTATTTTACATGGTACGACTGCCTATCTGACCTCCACAGCCCAATAACTGGGTAATATGATACCCCTTGGCAAGACTGGTTGTCAGACTCGGGCTTCTGACGACCCGTAACGACTGTCAAAAGTCCACAAATGACAGCTGGGACCAACGGCTAAATGTGTTTTCCGGGACACGGAGCAGTCTCGGTATGTAAGGATGGTCACCCATCCACGGACCAACCCCGGCAAGCGTAGCTTAACCTGATGGATCGACCCGTGGCGGCTGTTATTACTTAGCCACGAGCTCCTCTGTACTGAGCTGTTTACCGAAATAGGTAATCGTACAAAAACTTCCTTCTAATCCAACACAGTCCCAAAGACTCAGCCAAAACTTTCAAAACTAAAAATTACCTCCATCCAATGTCTAGTTAACTAGACAAGCCAGTAAGTAAAACAGCTGGTTATCTTGCTAGCCGCAAGGAATTTAATCACAATGTTCTCGCTAACTTCCTTAACACAGCAGTCTGTTACGTGTATATAACACGTGGTAGGGAGATGAGTAATGTTTGGATTTTTGGGAAACGACCGGTTAGTATTTGGCTATAGGAATTGGGTTCCCACCTATGAAATAGGCGTTTTTTTTCTCACAAATAGAGAACGTCGTCACTTCTATGATTTAATATTCATTAATTGCTTGGTATTATATCAAATAATGACCATCATAGACAACTACCAATAGTAAAAAAACCTTATTGTAAATGCGAAAGTAACTCTGCCTGTCTGTGTTTCTGTCTGTCGCGCTTTCACGCCAAAACCACTGAACCGATTTAAATGAAATTTGGTACACAGATAGTTTAGAGCCTGAGAAAGGACATAGGCTACTTTTTATCGACATACCACGCGGGCGAAGCCGCAGGCGGAA
Source organism: Lithophane leautieri (assembly GCA_949152455.1). Classification (NCBI taxonomy): domain Eukaryota; kingdom Metazoa; phylum Arthropoda; class Insecta; order Lepidoptera; family Noctuidae; genus Lithophane; species Lithophane leautieri. The sequence continues at coordinate 14,484,422 of OX424477.1, read as the reverse complement.
GCTAGTTACTTATAGTTTTCTAAACATAAAAAATACCTTAAAAATTACTCCTCATTTTGTTAGCAGAATTGACCATTATTTGTTTTAACTTAGTCAATACTTATTTTTGTCGCTTAATCTAAGTGGCATATTACGTTATCTTAGTTTTTAACATAAGTGCATAAAAGTTTTAAAACAGTAGTGTTCATGGTTGTTACATAAATTAAGAAAATATTAGTATGAAAAATGCAACTTCTTTAAAATTCTCCATACAAAACGCTGATTTCTTTGGTGGGGACCTAATATTTATATGTAACGAAGCGACGCGCGCTTTCGTTAGACCATTCACGCTACGATCTACCGACCGTCGACCAACATGTCGTATGTTCCAAGAACTGCACACAGGGCCTAGACAAGTGACAATCGCTTCGAAAGCATTTCGACTTTCAATAGGATTGACATAAGCTTTTTGATAGCTTATGTCAGTGCTATACATTTTTGCCTTTTCCATCACGCTGACAGAATGTCACTTTGTCTAGGGCCTAGGTCTCTTCCAAAATGCCTGCACAGGTAGACCGGAGCGTGGTCTACCTGGGCAGCCCACCTGCATACTTATGCAGGTGGGCTAACCTCTGGTGGGTAAACCTCTCCGGTAGACCGTAGCGTGTATGACCTCCATTACTTATGCTAACCATGAGTACAAACACGCTGTGAATATGTGAAGACGAGTAGCGTCAGCAGATAACACACACGCGCGTTAGATAAAAATACTATAGCAAGTAGTACTAGTAGCAAATAGTATCAGGACGGGCTGGTGACACTCCACGTTCATGTGAGTATTTTGAGTACGGTAACGTATTTGGCTAATATTTTTGAATACGCCTCGGTCTTTCAGTGGCAAGTTTTTTCTGGAATTGGTTAATTTTCTTAATCTAGACACGTATATCTAGACACCTATAATCTACATGATAACATACTTAAGTAAAACAAAAAAACAACATTGTATTGTTTTAAGTATTTTAATTAGAAACACTGAGTATTTTAAGTCTGTATGATTTTCACGTGGAAAGCCAAAATTAACCCTAAATCCTAGGTCTACAGTATAATAAAATTGGCCTAATAATTACGAATTAGCCTAGTAATTACTCAATACAATATAACTAATTACAATTACCCAGGCAAACTGTCTTAGAACTAATTTTAAATCAAAACCATACCATACATACTATTTTACCATCCCTCTTTAAACATACAATAACAATTTTCAATCAAAATAGTGTTTCCTAGAAAATCCCGGTTTCACACTAACACTACCACACTCGTACGTACGGGACACGTGTAGGCAAAATTTTCCTACTATATCGCTACCCTCAATATGTAAGTACCTACCCACACACTCACAAGTACCTAGCCTCACTAAAATAACTGACGATATTAATTTTCTCGAAACTGTAAGACTTCAGCTCCATACTTGATAGACGTTCAAATATACCAATCAGAACTCATTTGATGCGAAATGGAATTGAATTGGTTATATTGTATAATATTTTTAGGTTATTTTTCTTTCAGATTACTTGAGAGTCGAACGTTTTCATTTGTTTGAGTATCATGGATGAGTACGCTAACGTTTTGATTGCTTAGAAATGTCAGAGGTAAGGGTCTTCGCACACGGGCCACCGGCCACAACCACAAAACGCCGCCACAGGCATATTTCCTGTAGTTTTCATACATTTTATATGGACTCGCCGCACACGGCTGTCGCGTGTGGCCCGTGTGCGGTGACCCTGGCGGCGTTAGTGGCTGTTGCGTGTGGCCCGCGTGCGGCGACCCTGAGAGGTGCTTAGATATTAATTTCTTACAGGATCTTTTATTCATAAAATTGATTAAGTACTTATTTGTGTTTGCTAATAACCGATTCCTATAATTAACGTCCCGTTATTGGTTAGAAATTAAAACTCTTTAAACTTTACCAATAATGAAGCAAAGAATAGCTTTGCATAATAGATCCTTCCATATAGAAGTAGCTATCACAGGTAAAATTAGCTTACGAATTTATTTATATGCCCAGTTTGGCAATAAATAACATACTATTTTAACGGAGCATAATATTTTTTGTATAAAGAAAACATCACGTCCGTTTTCAACGAAAAACTAGGCAGAACAGAAAACGGGGCGAAAGGGTAGGTTTATTTTGTTCGTTTTAACTGTTTTTTTAATTTTATTATTCGGTATAACAGACTTGCATTTCCTGTTGGTCCCAAATAAAATATTTTTATTTCTTTCTTTCTTCCAGAAGTGTCTGTTTAATACATTCACATTCCATCAGTTATTTTTTAATCTCATGGAACAGCTGTTGCCGAGGCTATCACTACTGATCGGGCACAAATCCACACTACAGGCTGCCACTGAGAAATTCTTGATGGAAAAACCCAAAAACACTTCTATGTAATAGTGTCTAAATACTACGTCCAAAATACCTAAATACAGTAGTAAAACATCGTGAGAAAACCGGCATGCCTGAGAGATATTTCTCGACGGCATGTGAAGCCAAGTCAGAGGCCCATAGGCAGCTTTAAAACTCTGACACCAGGTTAGTCACTCACTCCACAAAAAGAAGAAGAATAGTCGTAAAATAAATTCGGTTCTAAGTTTGGAGTCCTAAATGTATAAAAAGTTTTGTTAAATACAAAAGTTTTTCAATTAAAAAACATCTCACTACCATGCAAAATAGTTCCCATAAACCCGATATCGAATCCCAACCATCAAGATACGCCATAAGATTTGTATTATATAAAAATCTAAGGTAAACGGAACGGAGCGAGGCGGGTTTACAATCGCCCGATGACACGTCAAACGTACCGTGACATGTTCGGGAGCTAGGGAGCTTTATTATCATAGCACCGTGTAAACATGGTGCAGATAAAACCGAGTTTTTTTAATTTATCTGTGAAAATAATGTTTTGGAGAGGAGCTCGTGGGATAATAACGGGTCACAGGTCAATCCATCAGGTTAAGCTACGCTTACCGGGGTTGGTCCATGGATGGGTGACCATCTTTACATACCGAGACTCCTCCGTGCCTCGGAAAGCACGTAATGCCGTTGGTCACGGCTGTCATTCGTGGTTCTTTGACAGTCATTACGGGTCAGAAGCCCGAAAGTCCAACAACCGTAGTCTTACCAAGGAGTATCGTATTACCCAGTTACTGGGTTATTAAGGTCATATAGGCAGTTGCTTCATGTAAAATACTGGTATTTAGCTACATTCGGTTAGATTGGAAGCTGACCCCAACATAGCTGGAAAAAGGCTAGGCAGATTGATTGTGAAAATAATGTTTGGCTGTGTTTTGTGATTGCTATATAGTCTTAAAAAGATAGACCTCGTGTGGTACCTTATATTTATGCTGGGGCTACATTGTCGCGTTATCGCCAACTATAATTCGTGCGCTCTCTGTTATTCAGCGAGACGTCGAGCGGTGTGCGAGAGGCGAGAAAGAGCGCGTGAAATTAAGTTGGCGATAACGCGACAATGTAGCCCCAGCATTAGGGTAAAAAAGCAATTATAAAAATGCAGAAGATAATCAATTATTGAGTTACAATTCTCAAAAGGTCTAGCAAATTCTTCTTACATACCTACCTACATATTTCGCTTACATAAACTCACCCCTTTTTCCCCATAGGGGTAGGCAGAAACTACAGAACGCCACCTTCTAAGATCCTTACTTACCTTCTCTTACTTTTTTCTCTTCATAATACTTCTTACCTTTCTGTTCTAATCTTATTTTGCTGAATACCTAATAGTTTGACATCTTAGAAAGTATAACTGAAGTAAAATTAACTTACTAGTTTCTAAAAGAATTATCAAACCTAGTGTTAAATGTTTGATAATTCTTTTAGAAACTACGAATTAGATAATGTAGGTACGTTAAACGTATACAAACAAGGGACGTTTTCATACTTCTTTCATTAAGACACAAAAAATCACGTAACTCTTCATAATAATATTATCCAACACAGTAAAACAAAAACAAAACGAACTACAATAAACAAATCCTATCAACACAGATATCTATTACAGATTAAATTTCAATCTATAAACCTAACCCGAGGTTACAAAATCCGTTTAAAAAACCTATCATGCCAAGGCAAATTGGAAACCGGTTCTAAACAAATTGTTTTATACAAGTCACGATCAGATTACACGTGAGAGCTGTGAAGGCAACAGGAGGATTACCGGCGATCGGTGCCGCCGTGAAAAACATTGGTCCGGTTAAAATGTGGAGTTCGCAAAGCTTGCTTCAATTGCGTGTGTGGCTGCGGCGTTAAGTTTGTTTTGTTTGTGGCCATTGGATTTGTTTACGGATAGAATGTGTGGTAGAAGTGTTAAATCTGGAATTTGAAATATTATAGGGTTCATTGTCGGTTTAGGTACAGGTCACGGCAAATAAGTGGTAACAAAAGTAGCTATCTAATTGCGTAACTTATTTTCGTAACCGAATACGACTAATCTGTTTCATTTTGACAGTTCAACAACGTTCATTGCGTTGTTTACATTGTTGAACAGATTTTTTTCGAAATTATGAAGTAATGGATTAGCTATTTGTTTTAAACCGATTCAGATTCTGATCGATCGTATATTATGCAATTAAGGTGCTGTTTAAGCTGGTTTTTTATTTTATTGAAATTCCACTCAGGCCAGCTGTACCACTCGCACCTAGTGTAACGCCTACTCAAAGACATCCAACGCCAGATGCAAGAACATCCTTAGGCAGTGTTGTACTTTAGCTGATAACAAAGCGGGTACGAAAATAATTACTTATATTTGTATCTTTAATCCTTATAAAAATTGAAACCTCAATCAAAACACTCAAAACACCACACAAAAGAAAAATAATCTATTGCATACCTTACCAATACGTTTTATTTCAATATCCACAACAGAAACATCCCCTAAGAACCTCAACTTCAGCGATAAAGACGCCTCTAACACTAAATCTTTAGCACCCGAGCTCCTGGCCTATAATCGCACGCCCAGGTGTTGCGATGCACTTGTCTGCGAATAGGTTTCCATTGAGCCTCCCCTCTACTGCCGTACCACGCTCAATACCATGATCCAACGCTGTGTGATTTTATGATAGCTGTATTGTCAGCTCTGGAATATTGAATTTAAAGTACTTCGCTGTATTTGAGTTTAAAGGTAACCAGCGCGGCGGGTTGCTATTGTTTTTAATGCTGACTTCTACGTTTATGGTTTAAAAGTGTTGGAAAATAAATTTTCAATGTTTCCTGAGGTGTGAAGTAGTTTATTCGAATAAAAAATGCATTGATAGCTAATTTGATGCAAAACTACTAATATTCTTAGCGCAGTATTCAGAACTCTTCCAATATTGGTGTTTCCGAGAAGTTTAAAGATGTCATTCTTTTTTATGAACCCATTTTCACCCAGAGCTGGGTTTAAAAGTTTCCTCATGGAATGACAATTAGTCTACTGAATTGTCAGTGACAAGACGACAAAATGCAGGCTCATTTAACTTTACCAAATTAAATCTTAATAAAGTCTCCATCATGTCATTCTCCATCTTGCGTCTCAAAAGCTTCGAAAATCAAGAGCAAGACGGACACGTTCAACAAATCAGAATGCGTCACATCTATAAAAATATTTGGACCATAACAAAACATTGTGGGAAAGACGTCTTTTTTTAGCTAAAAGTTAACTGTTAGGGACGGTTTACACTAAACGTGTAGTCAGCTGCCTGACGAGTTTGAACGTAAAGATGAATAACAAAATGCGAATCGGCCTGGCGATGGTGTCTTAAGAATCCCACTCCACCAACATTATTTTCAGTATGTGTCATGAATTCATGATAGATGTCATAACAACACGAATTCTGTAATAAATACAACTGGGGTAGCCAATTGTATTTATTACAGAATTCGTGTTATTACGATTATGAAGATACCACTTTGTGGCTTATGTACTGAGAAGTGTACAGATAGGTTTAGTAATAAAGTTCCGTTTGACACTCCTGAAAATCAACGTCTGCCACCCACCAACTGTTGACAGTGGCGGCTGACTTTCAGCGAGCGTTACATTTAGTGTGGACCGTCCCTAAGTTTACGGTTAATATAATTTTTAGTACAACGCTTCCTAGAATGAGTTATGATTGAATCTCTGACATGATGCCGCCATGTGTCGTTAATGGGTGTTAGAAAATATTGTCCTTTTGTTTCAGTGCGTAAGAGTAGTGGGAAAGGGTTATATTTGATTGCCGAAAATATGGTTTTAATTTAGGACAGTGACAGCGAGCAAGTAAGCCATTGTGTCTCCTGGGTCTAATATTGAGATATAAAGATTTCTCAGAATTTGTTATGTTAACAAAACCTAGTTAGTGTTTATTGGAAATGACTAAACATTTACATTCACCGTAACATGTCAAATTAAAACAATAATAATCAGCTTTTAAACACTGTGTTTGATACTGATTGAAAGACAAATATTATAAATTCGAAAGTAACTCTGCCTGTCTGTTTGTATGTTACCTTTTCACGCCTAAACCACTGAACGGATTTCGACAAAATTTGGAAAGTAGATAGAGGACACCCTGGGGGAAGAGCTATTTTTTATCGACATACCACGCGGGCAAGACCGCGGGTGGTGGCTAGTCTTACATAAATTAATAAACGTTTAGTAACTTCAAACATGTGCAAATACCTACCTACGTAAAACGCTGCTTTAATGATTTTGCATGTTTTATGACTTCAAGCAGATGGAGGTGTATCCAATTTGAATTAGGACCGAGTTCAATTTTAAGGAGTATTAGTTATGATGTGGTTTATGACCATATGGCCATCACGGTCATCTAATGAAGAGTCCAGATTTTGTACAATTTTATTGGAATTTTATGTCTCAAAAATCAAGTGAGCATGATTTTTATTACAATGCTCTCAATGTTGTAAAACAACACGTTTATAGTTTTCTTTCACCACGAACACAAAAAACGTAATAATATTATTTTTAAATATTACGCTCCTCATCGATTCAAAACCCTCAAATTAGAACATGAACGGCTCCCTAACACCATGATTCACGCAATCAACACGCAGGAAATGAAACAGATAGACAATCGAATCTCCCCTTAGGTAAAAGAACCCCGACTTCACAGTACCCAAGGGAGAAGGGGATGCTGATAAATTGAAAAAAAAACAATTTACATCGAATCTTGTCATGCGTATAGGTAAAGCTTGTCCAGTCCGAGATAATATGCCCCACTACCTACCGCTTTGAGAAGGAGGCTAAAAGAAGAATTCAGCTGGGCTGGGCAGCTTTTGGGAAGCTCCATCGAGTCTTCTCGTCGCGTATTCCGCAGAACCTAAAGACTAAAGTCTTCAATCAGTGCGTCCTGCCCGTTATGACTTACGGAACCGAAACGTGGACACTCACGGTACGGCTGGTCCATAAATTCAAGGTCGCTCAGCGAGCTATGAAACGAGCTATGGAATGAGCTATGCTTGGAGTATCTCTGAGGGATAGAATCCGGAATGAGGTAATCCGGCAGAGAACCAAAGTTGTCGACAGAGCTGACTGAATAAGCAAGCTGAAGTGACAATGGGCCGGCCATATTAGCCGTAGAACTGATGACCGTTGGGGTAGATGTGTTCTTGAGTGGAGACCGCGAATCGGCAAACGTTAGGTAGAACGCCCTCAGGCTAGGTGGAGCGACGATCTTCGCAGGCTGGCTGATAGCAACTGGATGAGAGCTGCCGAGAAGCTGAATGGCGTGCAATTGGAGAGGCCTATGTCCAGCAGTGTACTGCTATAGGCTGATGATGATGATGATGAATACCCTACCGCATTTTACGCATACGTTCATGCGGTAATGTGGTAGTGTGGCGCGTCATTTCAGAGTGGACAAGTCAATAGGTACTGACTGAGGGGCAAGAGAAAAAAAATGCTGGTTTATTAAAATTATTTTCCTAGTCATTCAAATGTAAAGTTTGAATGTCTCTGAGCTGTTAGAAAATAACTAACTTTGTACTAGAGTTTAGTTTTAGAATTAATTGAACATCGCGTTCTAGGTGTAGATAGAAAATGAACGCGCGTTCAAGAGCTGTCAGAGTCACTGTTATTGTTGTGGAATATTGACACTGACAGCTTTTGAACGCGGCTTAGATGTCCTGTGCCCTGTTTATCAAAACTTACAAGTCTTGTATTAGGTACAAGCATTTTTCCTGTAAATAATTTCATTATTATAAAAAAAAACTACACGTGTAAATTACATGTTACAAGTATCATTATTTAACTCACAAGTACTTACATTTTTAATATTTTAGTCGTGATTTTGTTTATCAAAAAATTGCATTGTAAGTTACAACTGTGTCCGGCGACTCTCTATTCCGTCTTACAAGTTTACAAATGTCGTGCTTAGTTCCGCAATGAATTTTTATTCGTTTTTTTATGTGGTCAAAAGACAGAGATGACCTGATATCCCAGCAGTGGAAATATTAAAGCTGATTATTAATATGGAGATGAGCTATGAATTTAACGAAAAATTAACATTCTAGGTAACTTGCGATGACTTCAAGGTGACTTGTAACTTTTGATAAGCAGGGCACTGGCACTGGTCGCGTTCTGTTTTATTGGTGAAGTTTACCTATAACCAGTGATCGGAGTAGGTAGATTGAACTGGGGCCATTGATCCGTATATATTAATATGGACATCCCTCCGGAATTGGTAGATTATTAAAAAAAAACCGGAACTTATGTAGGAATTGTATTCTGCCAGAGTAGAAGGAGTCATTTGATGATTTGCCATCCTCAAAAAAAAAAGGTAGGAATTGTAATAAAATGAGCAAATAAATAATGAATTAATTTAGTTTTGATACCTTCTTTTAAATTTTGAATTGAGTAGTAATAATATCACTACCAACATTAACAATATTTAATTGAATCCGGAAATACCGGAATTACTTTCCGGAAAAATGGCTTATCCATGTTATTCTTTCTATGTGCATTTATGACACAAGTACCAAAAATCAATCTACCTACTCCGATCACTGCCTATAACTGACAAGTTACAGCGAGCGAATGCATTGGCCATAATATTGTGTTATCAGAATCAAACCATGCCCCAATTGCTGGAGTGTCCTAAATGCCCGTTCACCTGCACCTCAGATGACCTAAAGAATGTCACTGATGCTGCAATCGATCTGACCACCTACTGGGCTCATCACTACATATTATAAAACAAAGTCCTCCGCCGCGTCTGTCGTCTGTTCGCGATAAACTCAAAAACTACTACACCGATTTTCATGCTGCTTTCACCAATGGATACAGTGGTTCTCGAGAATGGTTTTAGTACATAATAACCGACATCCACGCGGGTGAAGCCGCAGGCGGAAGCTAGTAAAGTATAAAAATAATTAAAAAAACGACGAGGAAGAATACCGTCGACACGAAATAGAGAAGAAATGAAAGGAAAATATTTTTCATAACCACAATTATTGTCAATCTCTAAAAGAACTAAGTTTAGGAAACATTATGCAAAACTGAAAAAAAAAAACTTAAATCTTATACTATACAACCCAAATTCAGATTTTCATGTAACTCCATTGTTGTTTTCAGTCCCCAAATTAGGGGTGTACTACACTAACCCGGTCTGAATATTTATTAACGTTCGCAGCTCGCGGCCGCTCTGCGTGCTGTGAATACACCCTTATTGTAATCTTCAAAATTGGGACGTGCACGTGATGCTCTAAGCGCAGCGTGCACGTAGATTTTAGATTTGTTTTGCTTTCGTTGCGTCTCTAATTTTCATGATTGTTTTTAATTGTCTCCAAAAAACAATTAAAATAATAAGCTTATTATTTTAATTAAATGCCGTCCAAGGTTCGCTTCGCGATTTTATCTAAAAGTTTCTTGACAAAATCGCGAAACGCACTTCGGACGGTATACTTTTTCCATACAAACCAAGCATGTCAACGAGCGTCACCGTTTACTCCCAGAAACTGACCCGTGACAATTCTAATGATACCTGTGACAGCCGAATTTGCTCTTAGCACGAATTGCGCGGGCGCGAAAATAATAATAATAAAGGGCGTCTCTAGATTGACGGGACGGCAATTCCATGCTCTGTTAGAAGAACAGAAGCCCAATTCCCGCAATTGAAAACGTTCAAAATCTAGTCGTAATCTCGTCTCAGTGACAATAAATGTCAAAAACTTGTCAAAAATGTAAGAAAGTAAGAGATATCTTAAGACAGATTGAGACTGAGATTAGAATGCTCTTAAAAATACGGAATTGCCCCTCACTCCTCAGATTATGTTCGTGGTGAGTGAAAAGATTAGCGATGCATCGAGTAATGGTAGCGATCTGAGGGCCTAGACAAGTGACAATCGCTTCGAAAGCGTTTCGTATTTCTGCAACGACTTTCAACAGGATTGACATAAGCTTTTCGATAGCTCATGTCAGTCCCATACATTTTTGCCTTTTCCATCATCGTTATCGCTGATAGAATGTCAATTCGTCTAGTGCCTCTGTTCAGATGTAATCCACGGAAATAACGCATTCCTTTAGTCCATCATTCCCCGAAGGACTAAACAGAGTCGTATATAACTACCAGTTTTTGCCAGTAAAGTTATGAAATCCTTGTGATGGAGAGCAAGTCGTTGTGTATTATTGAGGCGAGCCTAAGTAGGTATTTGTAGTTATTTTCCATCAGTACCTTCTATTTCCTATTATAGCTAATGCTTGATATGCTTGTCATCATCATATGCCTAGCCTTTTGCCAGTTATGTTGCAGTCGGCTCCCAGTCTGACTGTAGCTGCGTGATACATTGTAAATCACATCAATCTTGTATTTTTCCACACGATAATTTGAATCATTTTGTTGATGCAACACTATGATAAGTAAACCACCTTTTATTGAATAACCTGAAACCTACACAAACAAAAAAAAAAACTATCATGACATTATTTCGCACAAGCCACCCTTTGATTCTTGACCGGGTCGCACAAGAGATTCCATTCACCAAAAATCCACTAGATTAATAAATCGTACCTCACCATACCACTACAGCTACATTATCTTCATCCGACACCTAACCCTCGCCATGCGAAGCCCGAATAAAGCGGAAACTATTCAGAAAATTCCTACTAGAAGTTACTGAACTATGAACAAAGGTTAATCAATCAGGATCGCGGTGCAAAATGTTTCATATCGGTGCTTCAGCTGCTTTATTTGAGCATTCTTCGCGTGTCAAAAGCTCAACTTTGCCAATTTTAGAAGTATTGGAGGGTTCGGTTAGTGACAGTGTGGTCGTAGTTTGATAATCCTGTGAGATGTGGTCAGGAATTCCCGGAGTCATTCCCATGAAGTACAGTCATGATATCCTTATATAGCTAGCATGGCATCAGAAAAGTGCGAAATAAGCAAAAAAAAAGACTAAAGTTGATTTTATTTTCAAATAAGTATCAAATTCGCCTTATATATAAAAATAACGTGATTTGGTGCGCGCTAGTATTTTCCTTTTTATAAAAATATAGATCTATGTATGTTCATAGGCACAACCAAAATTCTTAAAAAAATCCAATATTGTAGATAACTTAATTTTAGTTCCAAGCCTTCAGAAAACACAACTAAATATTTAGCGACAAACAACTCAGAGCGAAAGAGTAACAAGTAGGTAAACTGCTTCTATGAAACCAAAATAGTAGGTAGGTACTGAACAATTACAGACAATATGAAAGTCTTAATTAATTAACAAACTAAAATACAGTATTGCCTTACCGTTTGTTTTGTCTTAGTATCTGATCTGTAGGTACCTTTAATAATGAATACTGAAGAGACTGGTATTATCCGATCCATTCGATCTATGTAGTTTGACTTGGACTATACTGAGTAGTTCTACGGATACGGATTCTTCACATAATATAATTATGTAATTAATGTATACAAAATATTGTAAAACATTTTAATGCCAGGGCTACATTGTCGCGTTATCGCGAACTTTACTTCGCGCGCTCTCTGTTGCTCAGTGAGACGTCGAGCGAAGTGCGAGTGAGAGCGTAGTAAAGCGTAGAAATTTTAAGGCAGTATTAGTTTTGCCAATACTCTCTTTAAGGACTATTTAAAAAGTTCAGGATTTTGTGTAACGAAGACAACTACCTACACAAAAATACGGTAAGAGTATGACACTATCTTTTATGTCTGTATGTTTGTCTGGTGTCTAACCCTTCCCCCCTTTATCAGAGAGCTGTAGCTATTGCTCAATATGACGTATTGAATGTTTGCAATACTGATTGAATAGCTACTCCCTATTTGCCTTGCAATGTAAATTGAAAAAGGGGAGGTATTTTAATCTATATAGCCATTAGGCTTAGCCTGTCTGGCTTCAAATAAATGGGGAAGTATCATCAAAATTCAAAGGAACGGAACACGATTTTGATATTGTCAATAGGTTCACAGAATAATAGTTTGTCAAATAGATTGCTGAGATAGACAGGGGTCCAAGTGCTCATAGCTTGTTTTACGAAATCTCCAAACAGCTATTTGACACTTCCCGTGACCCAAGGGCTGGCTTTTACCTTGGTGAGAGGATAAAAATTGCCATACAGCGTGGCAATGCCGCCAGTCTCTTGGGTACATTACCAGCCGACAGCGATGCGGAGGAATTTTTTGACGCTATTATTTTAGATAATTGTTTATTTATTATTATAGTTAAGTTAGTTTTAATCAGTAATTTAATTTAGTATCTATGTAAATAGTTAGTATAGTTTGTTAGTTTATGTAGCATAAGAAGTTTGTTATAACTCATTAAACATTATGGTTTTATCCATAAAGATAGCTGAGATAATTATAATGATGTATGTGAATTAAAAGGAAGACTAGAATTTACAAATTTGCATTTCATCTGAGCACTGTCTTCTTCTTTTCGTGTGGTTAGTGACTAGCCTGGTATCAGAGTTTTTAAGCCGCCCAGCCGAGTTTTTGGGCCTGTGACTTGGCTTCATATGCCGTCAAGAAATATCTCTCAGGCATGCCAGCTTCCTCACGATGCTTTTCTTCACCGTTTTTGAAGCAAGTAATTATATACAATACGCACATGAATCCGAGTTCCAACCCAACGCACTCACATCTGACTGAGCACGGTGCTTGGTATTTATCATCCAGTATCTTGGTAAATTAGTACCAACATTATTTGGTGCGATGCGACGTTAGCAAAACTATATGTTATTCTTTCTTTCCTTTTTGTATAAGATCAGCATTGCTATTCTGTAACCACCTCACCGTGAAAACTTAGGGGAAGTGAGCTTGAAATGAACTGTCACTGCCTTAGCATCAGTAGGTATCGATGACAATGACAGCTCACTCCACGCTCACTTCACTTAAGTTTTCACGGTGAGATGGTTACAGAATAGTAATACTGATAAAAATATTGTATCTAAGTTTATCTCCATTTACAAATCAGCATACACACACAAAAAACTGAATCACTGACACACATCTTTTACCATTAAACTCAGCAAGAAAACGGCAAACGAGGACCAATGAAAGAAACCCTTACCCTAAAATGTATTAAACGTATAAGGAGGAATAAAATGGACACCCCTAAAATCCTATAGCTGGTCGTATCCTTAAGGCGCCGCTCCACAGCGACTCACGGCGAAGCTACGCACATGTAGTTTCGCTTTGTATGAAAACGTCGGCGGGATAAACCACTACGACACACGGCTATGCTAAACATGAATGCGTGGCTGGCAAACAAATGAACCGCGCAGTTAACAAGACAAACGTCTCCGTACACATCCTACATAGCAGTGGACGGTTGGCTTTACTGTAAGCGCGGGCGCACATGCTCGTCAAGTTATTACCCACAGTGCGCGCTCGGACTTAGTTCCAGTACTTTATTGTGAACCGTTAAATTTTACAGCCATGCATAAGCTGAACGCTTGGGGCAAAGATCTCGGGTTATGGAGACAGGGAATGTTTTGTGCCTACGTTATTAGAGGATCTGTGAGGAAATTGTTTTAAACATCTGCGAGTCTCTTTGATTAATTCAATTTATCAGCATCTTCATTTAAGCTTAAAAAAATATCCACTGCTGGTAAAACTCAACCAAGAATCACTATAATAACCGAACTTTAATTAATGCAGTATATATCACATCCATCTTTAAGTATGTACCTCATCTCAAAATCAGCGTCAGGTGGTACACTTTGTGTTTCCATCTGGCATTATGCTGAGCTGAGACCCTTTTGGCACTGTAATGACTGTTTTCTGTTTTATAGTTTTAAGATGTCTTTTTCTGCTACAAGGCCAATTAACGCATTTTTCTTTCTTTCTTTCTTTCTTTCAAAAGTTATAATTATCATGCGATGATTGCCTTTGAAACCCTTTCAAAACTTCTCGATATGTAGAAAAATGTTTCCAAACTTAATCTACCTAATGCCACTTCTGCATCGCCTATCATTTTTCCCCACTGACCATCAGGGCGAGTTTTACGTTGCTGTCCGCGCCACACTTTTTTCCACGAACTTTTTGTCTCGCAAAGTTGGTAACACTGGCAGGAGCAGCACATGCCTCGTTCACACTCCCAACTGTTCCGTGTATAAAGTTAAAATTAAATGTACTTTTAAGAGTTTATTGTTTAGAGTCTAATCATGTTTTAAGAGTAGTAATATGAGAGGAAATTGAGTAGGTAGGTAATTAGCTTCGGCGATATAAGTTCGAGATTGTTAACTCCTCTACCAATTTTGCTGACTAGCAAATCTTTTTAGGGTTCCGTACCTCAAAAGGCAAAAACGGGAACCCTTATAGGATATCTCGTGTGTCTGTCTTTTGTTTCTTTGCTCCAGTTCTATATTGTGTCGACCAATCAACTCAGCCTATCGCAGTTCATTGCTGGACACCTCGCACTGGCTGCGCCACTACACCCTATCCTGCGCCTTCCACATTCAGTCTGTCCCAGCACTCCCAGCCACCTCCGATCAATGCAGCTCTGGGGCGTCCCAGACTACGCTTACCGATACGCGGTCTCCACTTCAGAACTCGTCTGCTCCACCAGCCATCGAATCTTCGACAAACATGGCCAGCTCACTGGCACTTCAGTTTACTTTCTTTGCAAGCTGTGTCGGTTACTCCGGTTATTTATTGTGTGCTCTTCGCCATATTCTAAGTCTGGGACTCTCAAAAGCTGTCTGTAGGATTTTCTCAAACGAGGGCTTCAATGTTCATTGTCTTCAACAATGCCTTGCGATAAATTAATCTGTCTGGTAGACGTTACATGACATAATTATATAAAATATAAATTATAATTTAATTTTGACGTGTAAAAGTGTTTTCTGCACCAATTTATAGAAATACTAGCTGATGCCCGCGACTTCGCCAGTGTGGATGTCGGTTATTATAAACTAAAACCGTACTCGAGAACCACTCTATCCATTGCTGAAAACAGCATGAAAATCGGTACTCGTTTTTGAGTTTATCGCGAACAGGACGACAGACAGACGCGGCGCAGGACTTTGTTTTATAATATGTAAGGAAATATAATTTATCGTTTAGAAAAATAGTAGCGACCCGCTCCTGCTTTGCACGGTTTTAACGACTTAACAAAACTTCGAGATTTCTCTCGAACTGTATATAACTCTAAACGTACACATAAGGAAGGAAGGAAGGAAGGTTCCGCTTCCGGAAGGTTTAGAATTTTCTCCAAACGATGGTGAAAACCTCATCAAAATCTGTTGCATGGTTTAGAAGAACAACGCGGACATACAGACAAACACGAAAAGCCACTTTAATTTATAATATGTATACTTATAGATAAAATTGTCTATTGATATTTAAAGGTTTAAAGATTATCAAAAGTTAAATGATTCCTCAACATCACTCTCATGGGAAAAATGTTATGGAAATTAGCAGTCTGCTGTTCCTTTTTTCATTATATACAGGGGGCTTAAAACAGCCACTTTGACAGAATCATAATAGGAAAATATTATGAATCATCGTAAAATGTCACAAACTGACAATTCATAGTAATTATGATCAGCGTGCGATTCATGTAATGAAATAATTCATCTGTTTGGCCGTTTTCTATGGAGATTCGTTAAATGGTCCACACATTATGAATTGCTTTTGTGTCAAATAGGAGGATTTGCTAATGACAGCTGGAAATTCAGGAAATGAATTGCTTTTAGAGGAATTGCTAATGTGGCCGTTTTAGGCCCCCAGTGTCAACGGATGGCGATGAATGGAGATTTCCTCAAAAGCTTGCTTACCTCAGTACCGTTGCTTCAAAACCCATAGGTACATACAAACCTACATAGTCGCCATCTTAATCTAATAGATTAAGGCCAGATTTACGACTGAGGATTCACGCTTTAATTCCAGCATTAAATAAAGATGTGACCGTTATTCATGGTGCCTGGTTTATGGCGTAATTGAATAGTAAACTAGGTCATTTTACTTTGAAACTAGGTAATTTGCCTAAACTTAATCTAGATGATGTAGGTGAAGCTTGTCTTTGACTAAAATATGGCTGCGATGTCCTTATGTATGTAGTTGGGCAAATAAATTATTTCCATAGGTCATCAAGTTCCATTATCAAATACTTATAAATCAACATGGACAACCGTTGTCAGTATTTAAAAATAAAATTTGAAATGTTTGTATTTATAGCTACGTATTTACATAATTATAAAAATGTACAGACTTCTTAGTGTAAGTATACTTACAGTAAGAATTACTTACTTACATTTACTTAATAATAATATTCACAATTATATAAAAAAGGGGGGCAAACAATCATAAGGCACCAAAAAATTCGTCCGCATCGCTGTCAACAGAAAAAGTGCCCAAAAGGCTGGCAGCATTGCCACGTTGTACGGCAATGCTTATTCTTTGACCAAAAATAGGTCAGGCGTGTGGTCACGTGAAATTAAAATCAATGGTTGACAGTTTTCCAATCTACCTAACCTACGAAGAATGAAAAATGTGAAACCAACTTACACAAAGTAAACTACAAACCAAATAAATTCTTAAAAAAAATATTAAGTTGCCTCATTAGAATAATATACTTTGACCTTTCTTTAGGCGTAGTATTATAATATCTGTGCTTTAGGCATAAGTACGTCGCCTCAAACAAATTCAAGACCTCAAGTCTGGCGCGCATGGGTACCTAATGACTAAAACGTAAACTCCATATTTCAAAATCTATTTCATCCTCAAATTCTACCATTCTACTATAGCTCACAGCTTCAATTCTCCCACATTTCGGTAATTCGAAATTACAGTGAGCACGTTATAATCGTATATCTGGCTGTAACCCTAAATCCATTAGTAGTTCTAGGACGAGTAATTACCCAAACGACTGTAGAATCTAGGGATTATTTCTCTTTACCTAAATTACCTGCAGAGATAGTGTGGGCAAAGTAAATTACCAATGGATTGGCTTGTAATGAGTACTATTATTTCCAACGTATTTAAACAACCTTAATTACTGAGCTACTCAGTATGTTAACTAACAAAGGGCGTTCCCATTTACCAGAAATAGTATAGCGTCCATACATACAATTTTTTTTTTTTTTTTTTTAAATATTCAATGTCCTGAAATATACACAAAACTATTAAATTGAAACACTCTGTACACGCACACTTGTATTTCAACGTAGAAAGACAAGTGTGACAAGTGTGCATGTACAGAGTGTTTCTTTTCCTCATCAATTTAATATATTTTTGGGAATATTTTACTATAAAAAAGTCTGTTTAAGGGTTTTTTTTTTTTGTATGTTTAAACGCTATACTATACCAGGTTAACGGGAACGCCCTTCGTTAGATAACATACTATATACAGGGTTTAATTATTTTAGTTAGCGATACTGCACAGACGTGATGGGTATACCATAAAACAATAAACTGAAGTAACTGCAATAACTGTGATCTGTGACCCCAAAACCACAACTTTTTGTTTTTTTTATTTTTTTGTCCTAACTCACTAACATGTATATTACATTATGTATCACTTCCAATACTTACATATATTATGCTTATTTTTGTAATAATCTACAATTCTTTGTAATGTTAAAAATAGATAACGTCAAAATTTATAAAAAATGGGGGGCCTGAGTAACTTAAAATAAAATATGTGGGTCTGCAAACCCTCCATAACAACACAATCTTACATTATGTATCTAATAAATTACGTAGTCACACTAACAATCATAGACGTTAAGAGGTGATTAAGCCTATTTAACATTGGTCGGTTTATGTTAGTTTACATTTTTAGAATAAGATCTTTTTGTTAACTTGTATTAACCTTTCTGTTAATAAAGACCTTTAAAAATCCAATCAATCAAAGCCATAAAACAAAAAAAAACTGTTTTTCTAAACTCATTCTTCAAGTAACTGTAACCTGCGATCGTTGACCCCAAAACAATAACCTTTATTTTATCATGTTTAGATAATATCAACTTCTCAGAAGCGATTACCTGTGGAGTTTCGCTGGCTAATTTTATTTGATCTTGTATATATATTAAGTTAGTGCCTATACGAGGGACAAAACAAGGTCCATGTATTGAAATACGAGACGGATTAACCTTTTAAACCTTCAAATGAAAAGTTTCTTCCAGACATGGGACCTTCCACGAAATGATTTTATTTAGATCAATCACCCTGTCTAGCCTTTCCCCAACTATGTTGGGGTCAGCTTCCAGTCTAACCAGATGCAGCTGAATACCAGCATTTTACATGGAGCGACTGCCTATTTGACCTCCACAACCCAGTAACTGGGTAATACGATACCCCTTAGTAAGACTGGTTGTCAGACTTTCGGGCTTCTGACGACCCGTAACGACTGTCAAAGATCCTCAAATGACAGCCGGGACCAACGGCTTATCGTGCTTTCCGAGGCACGGAGGAGTCTCGGTATGTAAAGATGGTCACCCATTCACGGACCAACCACGGCAAGCGTAGCTTAACCCGTGCGACTGTTATTACTTAGCCACGAGCTCCTCACTTATTTAGGTAAGGCTATCAAATAAATAAAACTAGTGCGTAAATTGTACTATTTTTATATTACGTATTAGTATCGTCATCATTCATAATGTAGTTACGACTGACATCTGGTAGGTGTCGACCTTCTACGAATATGATTACTAACAGAATTTATAAAACGTTTGTAAATTTTTTGAAATATCCTTTACTAGCTGATGCCCGCGACTTCGCCCACGTGGATGTCAGTTATTATATACTAAAACCTTACTCGAGAACCACTCTATCCATTGGTGAAAACAGCATGCAAATCGGTGCCGTAGTTTTTGACTTTATCGCGTACAGGACGACAGACAGATGTGGCGGAGGATTTTGTATTATAATATGTAAGGATGTAGTTATGTTGTATCCTTATTTCTTTAGTTTGGCTTAAGACACACTAAATAGCGTCAAATATTTTTTTGGGCTCGTTTTTTTTTTTTTAAACAATACTGGAATGCTGTGTTAAATTAAATTGGCTAGCCTAGCTAGCTAGCTGCTCCGCAGACGAGATGGATACTCATATCTAAACAAGGTGTAACAAAAAAAAAATATGTTTTGTTTTGTGGGGTTATTTTCGTCACGTGAACTATCTGTTTTTTTTTTCATTTTTTTTTTGTTATATCTTAACACGATATAAGATAAGCAAATTGTGATACTTCAAGTAACAACTCTAACAGCCGACGTTGACCTCCCAAAAAGAAAATATTTACTGGCATAGGCATTTTAATTTAATCTGTATATTGGCAGAATTGAATTGTCTCAATTCTGTCAGATTTTCCACCACTACCATTATAAGGAAGAATTTTACCAATGTAACTGAACGTGATCAGTACATAAACTACGTTTAAGGGCTGTCAGTGTCATTCTTTTCTGTGGAATAGTGACACTGATAGTTCTTGAACGCAGTTAAGATCGCGTTCAGTTACATTGGTGAAATTCGCCCTAAGTACTCGACAACTCGATGCCGCAGCCGCGCTGCCGCCGCGCCGCGACCGCGCCGCCACCGCGCCGTGACCGCGCCGTGACCGCGCCGCCGCCGCCGCCGCCGCGCTGTTCCGCTTGATCGCCGGCTGCTTGCACCATATTTAATGATGCTAATATTACTCTGGTGGTTTTAAGTGTCGTCTTTTATGTCAGCAGTAACTCCAGCGCATCATCCTACCCTCCTTTAAAACAAACATTTCCTGCTATACCATTGCATTTACTGGCAAATTAGTTTTAATTCCCCCTTTTAACCCCCAAATGGTATTCTACTTAACTATTTGTCGTCTGAGGTCATCCCAGATCATATCGGGTGGGTCCAGCTTAGTAATTTATACAAACATGGCGGCTCCAGGGGTTACGAATACGTAGGGTTATAACAGTAACATTAGTATTTAAGCATGCGACAGGCATGGAGCGGGTTAAAGTAGTGTTGCCATGAGGGATTGGTGAGACGGGATGTTATAGTTTTGGTAATTTTTGGGATTTATTTAAGGAGAGTGTCGTTACTACGACACTCCCCTTAAAAATCCCAAAAATAGCTAGCTTCATAGCTATATAAGATTTTTAAAGAGTCATATCGACATGTATTTTTTAAATTAAAATGCCAATGGGAAATGTATGCCAAAAAATATGAACATAAAGAATAGTTTACAAAATTTCAATATAAATTATTGATATAAACCTCTGTATTACCATAGTTTTCTTTCAAGTAACCCAATTAACCTTTTCATTTACAAATTTTCATAGACAGAGTTCTATTTCAATATATATTAATAGATCTTTTAATGATGACCTACCTACCTTATAATTTATACTTCTCGTATCCACCACCACAATTCATCATCACCCATCATCCACAACCCGACTCCACCCACTGCTGTTCACAGGCTCTCTTTTCTTGTGCCAATTCCCACCCTCCTGTGCCAGCCTCATCCAGGTTTTACTCGCGACTCGTATCAAAATCGAGCAAAATCCTATCGAACATCCACAGCATGGCCACCCTACCTAATGGCGGTCATGCCTTACTCGTCTGCCATTAAAGACATCTGACGATGGTTAAATAATAATTAGGTCGCGCACGTGTCTGTAACCACGTATGGTGTTATGAGGACTATGAAACGTAATCGCTTGGCATGATAGTGGAACCGGTCCTCAAAGTTGGCTGCAACTTTTATTTGCATTTCGAGATTTATGATGTACTCACCTACGTTTGGTTATAAGACTGATAAGAATTCGGGTTTATTTGAATTAAAAGGGGATTAACAGGAAATAAGGTTGATCTTTTCTCCATTCAAAAAGTCATAATTCGAGGTTCGGCTTTCGTCTATTTCCTCCTCCAATATTGGACCAATTTGAAAGATATTTTATAAATTGAATAAGAAGAATATTTACTGTGCCTCTATTATTTTCTTTTCTCATCAATAGTTGTTAAATTTGTACAAAAGGCCTCTGATGACAGCGGTCTAAATAGGCAATTTTGAGCATTTTCTGAGGCTTCCACAGATAATGTATCATCAAAACGGAAAACATAGGGGCATATAACTAGTTGATATATATTTTACTTATTTATTTATTTATTTAAGGATTACCAACGAGATACATTACAATTATCTTTTACAATAATAAAACTAGTTTAATAAACATTATCCCGTAATGCAAACTCAATTACAGGTAACCACAGCTTACACATTATTGAGTACACATGCTCCGAATATATAATTAGAATTAAGAATTATTATATAAAAATAAAAATAAAAAATATCATTAAATTCAGATTAACATTAAATATAAGATAAGATTGACATTATTAAAGATTTACATTACATATTTAAATTTTTAGAAAATTTACTTGGTATAATAGTTTAAAAATAGAAATTATACATTAAATTTCATTAAAAAAATTAATTTATTAAAGTGATAAGTTGTTTAATTATTAGAATGATAAGTCAAATGTCCTCTAACTGAAAGTGCATAAACAATTTCCTTTTAAAAGTGTTAAGACTATCATGATTGATATCGATATCCGCTTTGCGGCATATAGCATTATACAATTTGGTAGCCCTAGAAAGGGGAGAGTTGTCACCTAAGTTAGTTTTGTGCAAAGATTGTCCGAACAGATTATAGGTATGTGACCGTGGTAGCCTGCTCGGAACATTAATACAAATTTTGAATAATAGATCAGTATTAAATTTTTAGATGTCACTAATTTGAAAAGGAAACAAAGATCTAGCACTTTTCTTCGAATGGTGAGGCTTTGGAGTTTAAAGTACTGAACACGGTCTTTATAAGATTTTAATTCTTTCGCATTGTTGTTTTGTAAGGATAGATTATACAAAAACCTCCTTTGGACTCGCTCAATCCGTTGCTTATGAACGTTATAACGGGGTGACCATATCTGTGAACAGTATTCCAGATTACTGCGAACCAGCGTCTCATATAGAATAATTTAAGTTTGAGAGTTGTTGAATGGCTTTGAGGTCCTTAATACAAAACCTAGCATTTTATTTGCGTTGGATATTATCTTATCTATATGGTAATTGAAAGTTAATTTGCTATCCATCAAGATTCCCAGATCCCGGATAGTATCAACCTCGTTGAGTGTCTTGCCCAAAATAGAGTATCTTGTATTAAAAACATTTTTGTTGCGACAAAACTTTATATGTAAACATTTTTTTAAATTTAAGCTCATCCTGTTTTCTTTGCACCACTCAACTAATCTATCCAAGTCAGCTTGCAGCAAGTGAGGATCCTCTATAGATTTTATAGGCAAGGTTAACTTGAGATCGTCTGCAAATAAATAAGATTCTGCGTGATGGAAACAGTGGATAATAGTATTAATAAAAATATTAAAAAGCAAAGGTCCTAGGTGAGAGCCTTGTGGTACCCCAGATGTCACATGAAAATCATCACATCGAACCCCATTCAAAACAACGTACGACAAACGATCGCTAAGATATGATTGAAACCATTGCAATAGTGGACCGCTGATTCCACAGCTCTCGAGTTTCTGTATTAAAAGTTAGTGGTCTACTTTGTCGAACGCTTTGCTAAAATCGGTGTATACCGCGTCAACCTGAATCCGTTGGTCCACAAACTCTGTGAAATTTTCTGAAAAAGCTACCAGATTGGTGTGAGTTGATCTTCCCTGAAAGAAACCATGTTGATTACCTACTATTTGATATTTCAAGTGGCTATACAGATAGGGATACAATAACAATTCGAAAACTTTAGGGATGATAGAGATAATAGATATTGGTCTATAATTTCTTATATCGTCTTTGCGACCATTTTTAAAAATAGGGACTATTTTTGCTTTCTTCCACGCGGATGGGAAACAACCTGTTTCAAGTGACCGGTTAAAAAGAAGGGTTAAAGGCGTAGAGAATGACTTCGCGCACTTAGCGAGGAGAATTGGGGGAAGGTCGTCAGGACCAGGTCCTTTGCGTACGTCCAGACATTTCAGTTTGTTAGCGACCATATCCTCTGTAAGCGATATGTGACTTAATACATTCAGGCTGCAACTAAATAGTTGTGGAAGAACTAAACTGTTTGATGTATTAGATACCCGTGTGGAGTCGTTCTGATTATACACCGATGAAAAGTTTTTTGCGAACAGTTGACAGATATCGGTACTGTTGTTAGCTACTTCATTGTTTAAGTTCATTTTTTCCGGGATTGTACTTTTATTTTTACGCTTATGTTTAATATATGTCCAAAAGTATTTAGAATTGGTTTTTATTCTAGCTTCAATTTTTTTAATATAGGTAATGTAACATGATTTGTTTAATAACCGGCACCTCTCCCTCAGTAATGCTAAACTAATCTTATCCATAGCATTGTTATATTTTTTTACTTTAATTCTAAGGTTGTATGTTTGTTTCAGTAATTTAGTTAGATCTCTCGTAAACCACTGTGGTTGCTTATTGTTCTTCACTTTATATGAAAAAGGGACATTGTTGATAATAGCACCCATTACCTTTTCGTAAAATATTTCAACCATTTCATCTATGGTCCCACAGTTTTGTAACGTTGTAGTCCAGTTTATAGAGTCAAGGTTTACTGTAAAAAACCATTGCTCTAAGGTCATAAACCAGAGAGAAAACAGGCGAGAGTGTTTGTATGGAGAGAGGACCGACCCTATTTCTTCTTAAAGGAGCATTTTCTAGTGATGATTAATTCGTTACCCCCTTTTCTAAGGTTTTGTATGCGTGAGAGGTAGGGACTCTCAACCTTGATAACTGGCATATATGTGCACCGTTCTTTCTAAGCTCAAGCCGTAGTTTGAGGAAGAAAACATTGTTTCTAGCAGAAGTTCTTGCTGCTGAAATTCTATGATTCAATGATTGATTCTCGAGCCAAAAATAATATTAATAATTTGACTAGTTGTATAAACTTTTCAAAGTACAAGCACCAGTGGGCCTAAAACGGCCACATTAGCAATTCCTCTAAAAGCGATTCATTTCCTGAATTTGCAACTGTCATTAGCAATTCCTCTAATTTGGCACAAAAGCAATTCATAATGTCTGGATCATTTTATGAATCTCCCTAAAAAACTGTCAAACAGATGAATTATTTCGTTATATGAATCGCACGCAGATCATATTATAAATTGTCAGTTTGTGACATTTTACGATGATTCATAATATTTTCCTATTATGATTCTGCCAAAGTGACTGTTTTAAGCCCGCAGCTTCTTTACTAACACACAAGTTCGGTCATTATACAAACACAAACACACACACATACGTAACATATCTGCCAGTTAAAACTATATCAGAAAGCGGTGAACCAAGTCCTAAGCTTAAAATGAGACTTATAACAAATAGTAGGTGTCTGGCACGAGGACTATTTATTACGTCGCCCTCAAGTGATATATTAGACAACTTTATAATCTGATAAGTCTGAGACAAAGTCAGAGTTCATTTATGTTTAAGTTACATTACCAAGTACAAGGTACTTTGAAACAATTAAAGCCAGTCACTACTCTATCGATCGTCTCTTTTAAACTGTAGTTTGCTTTGAATTATATTAAAAAAATATTTTTTTATAAGTGAACCAACCAAATAACCGATGGATAACAATTATACATATAAGAATCATAGAGCCAATTAAACTCGCGAGAATCTAAGAAGTCCGTTTTGACAGCTATAAAAATGCTTTGTGTAGCGATGAAAAAGAAATGGTTTCTTATAAACTGATTCTCGAGACATATCGATTGAACATACTTAGATAGTTTGTAATCGACGACTTATCTACATTGATTAAAACTCATTCTCAAGGCATAACGTTTTATTACATGTCCGAGAGCGAAACGTCAAAACGGACTTCTTGGATTGTCGCGAGTATACAGGTTCTCACGGGTAAAAACTGAAAAAATATTAGAAATCTTAGGATCACTAAGAAGCACATACAAAAGAATATAATATATATACATATATGTACATATGTAAGGTACAATAAGAACTATGCAGTTTAAAAAAAAGTCAGCGTTCAGCCGAGTGCGTGCAGAATAGGATTTGGTAGTAAACGGGTCAAATGAGAACTCTTTACAAAGATTATTCAAATCCTTACTCGCTCACACCGTGTAGGAGTTTTGCCTGTAGTTAGAAGAGAAAAAAGGAACGGAGATAGGTGGATTAAATCTAACTGATCTCTGAAGGACATTGAAACGCAGTTTATGAAGGAGGTCAGGACAGTCAATCTCATTAGTTATGTATTCTTTATACTCAACAGAATTTCCAGTAAAACCAATAATCGGAGCGATACGTTACTAAAATTAGAGAGAATCTAGAGTGCTAAAAGGATTTTTGGCGACCGAATGACGTTGACATGGGAGCGCTGTTGTAAACATTTGTGAAATTCTGTCGTGAAATGGATTGAAAAAACAAGATGGTGACGTTAGTTCCGGTTTTGACCACGCGCCAATATAAGCATGTAGCGCTACCTACCTACGTCAGTTTATGCGAAATTAAACGCAAAAAAGTTCATACAACACCTCTGCTCTAAAAAAATACCTACCTCACATACAAACTTCTTCAATTTATCAATATTATTTCATCTGTCGTCACCGGTCATCACCGTCACGAAAAATATAATTTCTTCCATATTAATACGCTGGAATGAAAACAAATGGTTTAATAACCCTGCCTAGTACTTTGACTCACTACTTTGACGTCAGTCCATATTTCTAACAAAATGTTTCGTCTATATCGCGCATGCGTCATGAGGCGCATATTGTTGTATGTCTAAAAGCAAGACACCGCGTCTGCCTTTTGATCTATAAAATTAAAGTTGTGCTTTTCGTTTGGTCCAAGTCATAAGCTGATGCCTAGTCAGTTTTACTATTTTTGGTTATTTTTTAGCCCTCCAGCCGAATTGCGTTACACAGCACACTCACAATTCCTTTCATTTTACAATTCAAGGATATTGATTACATTAATATTATGGTGATCAATTAGACAATTTTTTCAAATATGTGAGTCAAAGTCTAAGTTTTCATGGTGTAAAACAGCGGGGTAATTGCGTAACACACAAAAAATTTTAGTCGATCGCAATGCTTTTCATTTTGATAATTCAGCCACGTTCGTTACGTCATATTTACCTTGATCGGTAGACCTATGAAGCCATGGATTAGGAAATTTCCTTCAAAACACTGGTATTTTTTAATTAAAAGTATGTTACGGTGTAGGTATTGTAAAACAAATAATATTCATGTTCATAGTTATCGGCAAAACATAGTTATCTCTGTACATAATATGTACAAAGATAACTATGTTTTGCCGTTGACGGCGTACAAATACCAATAAGTAGGTATCAATGAATAACGCAATGCAACGGATAACGTTATTGGAGTCAAAATGATTGGGATGATTGGCATTGTGATTGTAAGTGATTTACGTAATTGGGGCGCAGGTTCTCTTAGATTATATATAATATTGTCGATATTCTATATTTTTTCATAGGTCTTCAAGAATCAAAACCCTTGCAGTGCTTAGGTAAGTCTTCCCTAATTTGAGTCACAAACTGGTTCTCCGCCTTCCACATCCAGTCTGACCCAGCCTCAGGTCGTCGTCATTCCACAAGCTGCTAATAGAACACTAACAGCGATGCTTTTGACGCCTTCCTCTGGATATCAGACTCACAATCTCAGCCGCTTCAGCCTATGCCCCACACCACACTCTAAAGATGTCACACGAAAATAAAATTTCCCACTCGGCGTACTAGTAAGAACTGAGTGCCTTTGTGACACTGCACTTTCCTAAGGCGTTGCTATGCCACCCACACACGAAGCTGCCTATTACTTATTGTGATACTCTCCTAGACACATCGACTTGGGACATGGTTGGGGACACTAAAGTCTGGTTTTTAATATTGTAGACTAATTTGACATTTCAAGTTATAGTTGTTTGTTGTTGAATTTGGAGTTTGACATTTGCACCTATCAAATTAGTCTACGAGATCAAAAAACAGATTTTACAATAATGTTGGTTTTGTTTGAAAGAGTAGCTGGAAGATAGATTTCATTATACCATTTGGTGACAGCTTGGGGTTCTGGATCCTCAAGTCGAGCAAAGTGTAATTGGGTTTTTCCGTAAGAAATTACTCAGTAGCAACTCGGAGTCTGGATTCAATAGGCGCGCCCCATTACATGATTAGGTAGGTAGTATAGGTAGACGTCTGCTTAACCCTTCAGGGAAAAGGCGTGGTGTTATTATGTTATGTTATTTCCTCTGAGTTGAATCCTCAGGTCGGAGAGTGTTATTATGTTATTCCATGTATAATTTTGAGTGTATACCTAGCAACCTGAAGTCTGGATTTGTGCCTGGTCGAGGGCAATAGGCTCGCACTATTTCTTGGGACGTAAAGTAAACAGAACTGGCGAAATATTTGTGTTAGTATCTAGGTATCATAGGTACACTGTCTGCCGTACCCTTTGGCCAATCAGCCGTGATGTTAAAGTGATCAGAAATTGGATAATGGTGCCGATTCTCTTGTCACAAAGTTCTTTAAACTAGACTAAAAATTACTAAAATTTAGTTTATTCCTGCCAAACGGCGATTTCCCATTCTGAAACTATACTATTCTTGACTATAGTGACACAACTTAACTATATTTTAGTTTGACAGCACTAAGATGGCACTGTGTTCTTAATTTAGTTAAAATGGCAATTTTGCTATTCTGAATTGGACGTTTTTCACCTAAAATTTTGTCCATAACTAACATCCTCTAACAAAATCTGAGTATTTTAAATCGCGATTAAAAAGGTGTGGAATAAAATTAGATGTCATGAACAACAAACCAACACCTCGACTTCAGTTGCAAAACAGTACTGTATCTTTTTTATTTCTTTTGCTTATATACCTATCTCGAAAATGATGTGTTCTATCGCAAAAATAATGAACATAAACCCTAAAACTCAACATGTAGGTAATTTTTTTTGTATATTTTCCGTACAGAAATTGAACAATTTCATATAAAACACGTCGAAGCAGCAGACGTGCCTGCGCGACACCGACTCAAAAAAAAAACGATTTCAGTCGTGTCAAAATACTTATTTTTGGCAGAATAGCTTTAAAATTCTCATAGCCAGAGTAAAGAATTTTGGTGATAGTTTAGTTCGGTGTACAAGAGAATCGGCACCAATTTTAATAAAATTCATACTTTTTTAATCAAATAATAATTGCCTTTATTCGCCTGTGAACAATCATATTCATTGCAGTTTTGAATAATGAAACAAAAAAATATATTTAAAATGAGATAAAGCGATAAGTGTTTACCATTGCTAAAAATTATTCCTTGTGATATGCAGTAACAAACTTCACATTTTCATCTTTATATCTTTTTATAACAGTCATAATTTCATATTTCAAATCAAACTTTGTGCTCGGATCCATAGTTTGTAAGTCAGGCAGCAATGACATTAGAAATTGTCGATCTGAGTCCCCTTCTTTTTTTCTTTTATTTTTTATATGATCTGCTAGCATGTTAAACACACTTACTTCTCTATCTTCTCTATCTTCTGTTTCTTCTCTTTCTTCTGTTCGTTTTCTTTTCGGTGCTGGTTGAGCAGAAAGTGGTTTATTTTCGGTAAAAGTAGCTGAACTTCTAGAGTTATTATCATTATCACTGTCATCTTTGTTATCATTGTCAACAGTCACACTTTCATTATTAAAAATGGTATCTTCTTCGTCTTTTCTTGGCCTTACCTCACAAACAGGTTTCAAGAACAATAAATTATCGTAATATGCGTATGGTTTTGTGAATTTGATTCCAGGCGTTGGTTTTGCACTCTTCTTCAGCTCTCGTAAGAACGCATCTCTAACGCTCTTCCATTTTCTCTGCATGGTTGCGACTGAAATATAATAAATAATTTCATTATAGATGCGTTATTCATATACTAAAAATTAAGTTTCTACTATCTCAAACATGGTGCGGGGAAACTTGGGAAAGTAAAGTCACGCTCACACCAAACGTATAGTCAGCCGCCGATTATGAGCAGACTCACTTACAGCGTGCTTGGTGTGAACGAAAAGTTGAATATGTATGGAAAAGCAGTAAAATAGGTTAAACTTAGGTTTCGTAAGAAAGCGGTTCCGTCATAATCAAAACGGCCGTCAAGAAAATCAGTCATTATTACTAGTATTTGACATTAAGGAGGCAAAAAACGCTCTGTATTTTAGTATTTATTGTATGACCGTGAATTGGAAACCAAAGCCTCGTCGGCTGCTAACAATATTTTTGGTAACTATGGCGCCGATAGTACACCTCCGCCGTGAAACCATAGCAGCGAAACTGCAGTAGTTTAATTCAACTGGCTCGCATCATGTTCCGCTACTCGCATCCGATTCGAGTGATGCGAGCCAGTTCAGTTGAACTACTGCGGTTTTGCTGCTATGGTTTTGGGGCGGAGATGTGCTACCCGCTTGAACGCGGCTTTATGGAATTCTGTAGTTTATCATGACGTACCATCTACTTTTGAAAGATAACATAAACAGCCTCCTAATTTCTAAGTAGGTAAGTCCGACATTTTCAATTTTTTTATCCAATCAATCTCTCTAGTCTTTTCCAACTATGTTAGGGTCGGCTTCAAGTCTAACCGGTTGCAGCTGAATACTAGTATTTTATATGGAGCGCATACCTATCCGACCTCCACAACCCAGTAACTGGGTAATACGATCCTGACGGGTTGTCATACTTTCGGGCTTCTGACGACCCGTAACGACTGTCCAAGATCTACGAATGACAACTGGGACCAACGGCCGTCCTTTCAGAGGCACGGAGGAATCTCGGTTAGTATGTAAAGATGGTCACCCATCCACGTTTGTTGTGTCGTTTTTTTTTTTTTTTTGTACTTGCTTTTACTTACATAAGTACATATTGTTATGAGCTATTACCGTACGAAGTCAATCAATCTCCTCTGATTGTCATCAAAACAAAGTATTCACAACTATCTACAGCCATTCATATTTAATAGCCAATACTATTATACTATATCGGAATTTTTAAATGACCCCAATTAATTAAATAGATTCCTATAATTACGACATTTTCACAATTTTACCCTATTGTAAAAACAAATGAGCATTAGGATTAAGTATATCTCATAGTTTGTTATGTAAACTCAAATTTTATTTTTTATGGTTTATTCTAAACCAAAAATTATGTTGTTTTGTATGCCATAAATGGCAAAACATGCAGATCTACCTGTTATTTTAAGACCTCGCACATTATTTGATGTGTACACTCATGTTTTACAATAAAATATATTCTTCTATACTCTAATGCTCAGTCAACCCCACGCGCTAGTTGAACTACGAAAACCGTCCTTACTGCTGGGTAATAAAGTCACTTCAAGTGAAACTTCTACCTACGGTTGACTGTACACATTTGGAATTCCGTCAAACGCGCGCACGCGCCCTACACATTCCGCTGCGGGCCGCCAACGCGACTGGCCGGCTGACAGCCGTCTTAGCGGTAAAAAAAACAAGTTGTTTTAGTGAGACTCCTGCTACGTTCAGGACGAATTAAACATTATTTTGATTACAATATACTAAAGTAAGTAATAATAGTAAATAAAGTCGTTTATTGATTAAGTATTTTTAACGTTTGTTTTTATCCTTTTTACCCGACTGCCTCAGAAGGAGGGTAATGTTTTCAGGATGCAAATGATTTTTGAAAACTGCGGCAACAACCCGCCAATTACCCGCCCGCCGAAGTGACCCGCGCCGACAGTGTGATGGATATAGATCTGATGGACGACGTAATTATAATAGAACACAGCGATATCACAGCACAGGTAATCGGACATCATTATCTCAACGAGCTAGGCTACAGAATAATAATAATCTAAAATAAGTACCTACTTACATTATTTATAAAGTGGGGTACGATGTACGATCTAATTAATGTAAAATTGAAAATAACTTGATCAATTCAATATTATTATTGTTTGTGCATGCAAAATATAAATCTAAAATTGTGTTTTATGTGACGGGTGCGGGATTAAGTACTATTAAACAAATACTTCATAATTTATATAAAATAATATTTAAGTAAGTATATAATGTTTTTCCTTCCACAAATGTATTATTTAACAAAAACTATATAATACCACAACCACACATGATTGTGTTGTGTTTGTGCTGCGTAAAATAATAAAAATCAATACATTTGACTTGACACGTACGATACACGAGAATAATGTGAATCTACCAACATGAAATGTCATACAATTCATTATGACATCACAAATCTTACGCGGGACGACACACAGCAACTCAAAAAAGTGAACCTCTATTTATCAGCCTCAGACAAATATTCCGCCCGGCGCCGGCGCGGCGCGCGGTGCCCGGCGCCCCTCAGACGACCCACTGAACAATTAAAAAACCAAGACAAAGAGCGCAGAGAGCTGCGTACAATACAGTGAAGCATGCCAAAACTACACCTCCGCGCTTTAAGTGCAGACATGTTCACGAAACCGGCCTCACATCACTGTTGACAGCGCTCTGTCTTGGTTTTTTTATTTGGTCTGAGGTTAGGTTACAGCTAGTTAGTACTTTAATAAAAACATTTAGGTACCTACCTATACCATTTCTTTCTGCATCGGATGATTCATAGTAGTTAGGTACGAATGAAGCACACAATTCTTCCCAAGCTTCTCGTTTCAACGCCCTATCGCTATATTCCTTAATCCTACTGTCCCATATTGTTGGGCGTGATTCTATTTCATTAATTAAACGTCTAACACAATAATTCATTGTATCGTTCATTTTGAAACGCGCGTATTTCCTCGCGATGTGATAACAAACTGACGGCGTACGCAGGGAACGGGCGTGGAGGGGGAGTGAGGGGCACGCGCGGGGCCGGTCGATACATCCAAGCGTTGTTGTCAGCTCGCGCGTATACGGGCGTTTTCGCGTCGCCCTCAGTTGTCGTCATCGGGCACTGACGAGCGTGCTAAAATGACCTTCACGCGCGGTATATAACGTCCATTATCCAATGCAAGGGCGTTCACAGCCGTCTCCGTTTCGTCATGCCGCTTATTTTTTGCGTGCGAAAACGAGTTTTAATGCGCCGTTTATAACGTCCTTTCTCCAACGCCATTTAAACACCACTGTTGACAAGTATAAGTAAAACGGTTATCGCAACGTATTGGTAAAGCAAATAGTAAGATAACAATGATTATGTTTAATTGGTTTGATAATATTACTTAATTTTACTTTTCTGTTGCTATATTACATATGTAGATAATGCCTTAAATAACAGGGGGCTTAAAACAGCCACTTTGGCAGAATCATAATAGGAAAAAGTTATAAATCATCGTAAAATGTCACAAACTGACAATTCATAATATTTGATCTGCTTGCTATTCTTATTACGAAATAATTCATCTGTTTGACAGTTTTCTGTGGAGATTCGTAAAATGGTCCAACCATTATGCTTTTGTGTCAAATTAGAGGAATTTGCTAATGACAGCTGGAAATTCAGGAAATTAATTGCTTTTAGAGGAATTGCTAATCATCGGACTACCTACTTATTACCTAATTTTGTTGTGTTTTCTTGTCTAATATAGAATGTCTCGTTAGTCTAGAGTGATCGCAAGTGCTACTGCTGAACTTGAGGACCTAGGGGTTCGTGTCCTAGGTCGGGCATTATTGGGTTGTTGGGTTCGTTGGGTTGGATTGTGTTTGTTGGGTCCATCATGAATTTCTCAGTAAGTAGCCTAGTCTGGATTCGAGCCCGGTTGATGGCAATAGGCTCGTTCCCAGTTACATGGGACTAAACATAACTGACGAATATTCGTAAACTATTTTGCACTATGGTGGTGGAAGGTGTATTCTGTGTACTTTACGCTAAACAATGGCTTACTTAGTAAAATTACGAAAAAATCAATTAGAGTGACTTTCCCCCCATCTCATAAACCGAGGCATGAAAAAAAAGTAATTCAATGCTCATAAGCGTGGGTGCCGGCCGGGTGTCGTTGGATCCCATAGCTAAACAGATTATAATTAGGATGTTTGTAAGTAACTTTTTTATTTATGGAAATCAATAGTTTTTGAGATTCTCTGATTTCTCGAAAAAAAACCATCTTCTTCTTCTAGAGAAAATAGTATTTTTTTTTGAGATTTACTGTGCATGCGTAAACAAACATTGTTTTTAATATAATTGTTTCAAACAAACTCAAAAGTATCAAAAAAAACAAATATTATGTAAATTGTACACCTTCCCACATGAAGTACCCACATCCACAAACCAAGTAGCCCCAAATCCCCTTACTTAATCAAGTCAGCCGTGAACCAGTTACTAAGATATCGGAAATTACTTAACATGCTACCATCTGGTACCTAATGCCACTAAATAGTGACGTTGTGTGCAATTTAGGGGAACACTTAGTACCTGCCGAAACTAGACGGTGGAGGATTATATAGTACGGGGTGAAATCGTGGTGATATTTGGTGGTATCAGGTGCCGTATTATGAAGTATTAATGCCATGATTATTCCACTGCGAAAACGGGATAGTGCTAACGGCCTTGTCTAGCTCCGTCTCTCTCTCACACTGGAAAAATGGCGGCATTAATACTGCACCTGGGGCCCTATTATGAACTCTTATTTCCAGGCAGTTTACGGCGTAAACAGAACTGCCTTGCAATTTCGTATTATGAACTCGTCAAGCAAGCCAGTCAGCGGTCACGTGACGCCCTGGCCGCCTTCTGCCCGAATATTGCCTGGCAATATCGTACTACGAACGTTCGTTTGACATTTCTTGACATACTAAAACTGTTATTATGTAACCTCACAATCCATTCAATAAAAGCTGCTTCAGAGGACCTTAAAGTACGTAATAGGCCTCCTGGTTGATGAATTTGTACCGATTGTTATTCAAATGGTTAGGGTCAGATATTATATTATCAGTTATACACAATTTTGTCTAAATAAAATGTAATACAACAACTTACTGACTGACAATCCTACTAATATTATAAATGTGAAAGTTTGTGTGTTTGTGTGTTTGGATGTTTGTTACTCAATCACGCAAAAGCGGCTGAATGGATTTGGATGAAATTTGGCAAACAGATAGTTTATAACCTGGATTAACACATAGGATTTTTTATCCCGATATTCCCACGGGATCGAGACTTACGCGGGTGAAACCGCGGGGCGCACCTAGTACTTAATAATAATAATTATGTACACACGGCTACACATCAATCTATACATTTCCAGTTTATGCTGATCTCGCATTGTATAGGATTTCTGGACAATGCGAGGTCAGCTTATACTGGAAATGCTATATATATCTTGATGTGTAGCCGTATGTACAAGTACATAAAGAAAGGGGACTATGTAAAATTCTCTGACACTAACAAGCTAAAACAAAAAAACAAAAATGATTCGGAGTTTGTAAATATTTCTTAGTAAGTTTGGCTTAAAATTGCAATTGAATGATTTTGGGAATAAAATGATTACCTAAGTAATGCAAACAAAACCTCTGCTGTCTTTAAGTTCCTATGGTACAATTCTTGCGTAACACGCGGTCTATCATAATCTGAATCATTTTGACGGATATTGCTAATCCATTGGTTCACAATTATGTTCGAAAAAATGTATTACTCAACAACGTAAATAACGCAATGAATGTTGTTGAACTGTCAACATTAAACAGATTGTGACGCAATCAGGGTGCTGTTTTTTTTTTTAATTCTCAGAATATCTTTGTTTGCAAGTAACAAAGTTTTAATTATTTTTTGTTACATTAAAATTGTTTCTAAAAAGCCTTTTGCTGTCAATTGTTGAAAAGCAGGCCTCCCCAAAGTTGTCCTGACTTTAGTTTGCAATTTTTTTTTTGAACTAGGCATTTATAGCTGGTAAACATCATCATCTGCCAAGCCTTTTCCCAACTACGTTGGGGTCGGCTTATACCTAGTAAACAATGCATCTAAAAAATGGTTAAGTTCCACTTATTTTACACCATGTTTAAATAATATCTAAGAAATAAACCAAATCAAACCAATTCAAATTCCATTCCACCTCACAGACTTCATAAAATTAATAAAACATAACACTTACGTCGAACGCTAAATTCCGCTGATATTTACTACTTACATCAGAACGAAAATATAAAAGTTGTTTCCCACATCGAGTAAAACATTGGGGCTCCCGGGCCACCCGTAAAATTTTACAGCGCAAAACCGTTGTAAACTGTAAAATTTTGAAACGGAATATTACATAAGGATATGTGTACACCGGGCTTAGTGTGTTCTCTGCTGGTTATCTGCACTTTTTATTGTCAGTGAATACCGGTGGTTTAGTGCGAGGAAGTTGGTCGAAGTGATAAAACGATGCGGTTTCATCTTTTACTGGGCAAAAATGTTGGTTGATGCATCTTAGTTGGAGGTAGCAACAGTGTTGTCTACAGTTGGAATTGAGGATCAATGTTGCTAAACTATGGTGAGCTACCAATCAAGTTTAAGATGGATCCACAGTTGTAGCCCGCGAAATGCGAATTTTCTTACGTCTTTTGCAATATGCAGGTCTGTGTCCGGTTGTATCTTTATCAAAATATAATTTGCGACTATAACACATATATTATGTATTTACAGAATTATAATCATCTCTCTAAGTTAGATTTGTTCCGTATGAAAAAATCTGTTATAGAAAAGTTCTTAGGGAACAAATCTAATTTATGCCATGAAAACCTTCGTAAGATAGATTTACAAAAAAAAAACAGCTTTAAAGAGACATTATGTAGAAAAAAACACTCAAAATACAAAAACAACAAAGGAAGAGAATGTTTATTTGCTACAATTGAAGAAATTAAAAAAATAACATAAAATCAAACTTTTATAAATAAGCGACTAGAAACAGTTACTAATTAAGATCACAAATATTGTGTCACCGACCAAAACTGCTCAAAGCAGTATTCAGTTAACTCTAGTAATTCCCACTAGATAAACAGCAGAACCTAACTTCCATTCCACCTCCTAAACCCATGTCCTGACTACCGTACTATAATTATTTCGGCAGTGTGTGCCGCGCCTAAGCGTAGCTCAATTTATGTTAATGCCTCCTCGTGAATAATACACGCGGTCCCGAGTGCTCACCATATTTATGACGATTAGCGTGTCATCGAAGCTTTTTATGATATCTCTCACATACTCCCCAAACTCAGACATACAGAGGAGCTCGTGGTTAAATAATAACAGCCGCTCGGGTCGATCGATCTGGTTAAGCTGCGCTTGCCGCAGTCGGTCCGTGGATGGGTGAACATCTTTATATACCAAGATCCACGGTGCCGGGTGGGACAAACAGAAGGTAAATCATATTTCAGGTTATTGGTTTGTCCCCGCTTGCAATACCTTACAAAAACAAAGTTCAATGCTTTTCTCTTTTCGGTTATAGGTTTTTGCAGTCGGGTATTTTGTTTTTTTAAATAATTTGTTTTATTTCAAGCTTTTAGTTTTTTTAATACATAATTATATTTAGAATTAACTCATAACTACTTTTATTTGATACCAATATTGGTGTAATTTATTTTAAGAAAAAACCTTCCCCTCCTTTTTATTTGTAATTGCAGATGAAATATATTTAAAAAAAATGTAGTCTGTGTCATTCCCACAATTAAGAGGAACCTAACGCCTTGTATGTTAAAATCCACCAAGTCGTTTAGGGTACAGAGCGTGCCAAAGAAATAGACATACATACATACATACTCTCGAAAAACATTACCCTCCTTCTGGGGCAGTTGGGTAAAAATTATTTATCGCCTAGCTTCCGTAACGAAACTCCAAGTCTTACCGACTTGGAGTTTCCGTTTCATTAGAATATACCGTATTCATATATCTTTATATAAGAAAGAAAATTTAATAAGCTTCGCATCACGAATAGAGTACCTACACCTGTGTAAACCAATAATTCTCAGCCTTTTCTTTACCCATTTCCTCCCCTTTCAAACAAACCCAAGATGACAAACTAATTATACTCAGTCCCCGCAAACTATACCAGAAATTCACACTACAAAGTAAATAATTACTCAAATACATTTCGCTTCAAGCAAATTAATCAAGAGAACCGCAAATCAAACGATACCACTGTATTTGAGACACCATCGTACTAAATATACAAACCTTCATCCCTTTTACAAAAGGTGGATGAGCAGACAACACAAGCTCGCTTCGGAGCACTGTTTCCCTCTATAAATTACTCGTCTCCTTGGCACAACGTTACAGTAACTAAAAACACGCGAGAACCAACCCTGTTCTTACAATCAAAGAGGTGGTGGAAACCGCATTTGAAAAATTGGTTTTCAGTGAATAAAGATGAATGGCTGAGCCCAACTGTCACACGGTAGGTGGTCTTTGACTGACGTTTCTTTACTTAGTCCATATAACGCATGTGCCGTTTTTAATTTTAGATTCCAGCTATACTGGAACGTCCTGCTTTAGATTCTGCATTTCTGACATAAAGATGTTTGGTTGGATGGATGGTTTGACTGAAGTGTTGGACGTTACAGTTTGAATTTGAAGGAGTGTTGGGGTCGTGACGTCCTGAAGTTGGCGACTGGACGTTCGATGGATGATTGATCGACCGTCAGTTTTGTCGATAGGTGAAATTGGATTTTGAATCATCAAAAGTGTTGTCTTTCGAGTTTTTGGACCAACATTTTCTGAGATTTCTAGAAACTAGTTGTTAGTTCGGTTCATCAAATATACTTATTCGTTACAACTGAATGTGGAACGTATTCTTGAAATGTGAAGTCCATAATTTTACTGCCAATTACTTATCGTCATACCCGAGATTATGATGAAGTATGATATCAAAATAATAACGATGTTTGAACTACTGCTTGGAAAAAAAAACCGGCTATTGCGAGTCGGATTCGCGCACGAAGGGTTCCATTCTATTATCTATAAAAACGGCAAAAAAATCACGTTTTTTCTATGGGAGCCCCGTTAAATATTTATTTTATTCTGTTTTTCAGTACTTGTTGTTATAGCGGCAACAGAAATACATCATCTGTGTACATTCAACTGTCTAATTATCATAGTTCATGAGATACAGCCTGGTGACAGACGGACAGACAAGCAGACAGACAGACGGACAACAGAGTCTTAGTAATAGGGTACCGTTATACCCTTTGGGTACGGAACCCTAAAAAGCATAGAACCAAAATATTTTTACGGCAGTTTTTTTTAACTTGTGCTTATACCGGGATCACTTACCATTCTACTATCAAACCTAATTTTAATCCCAAATTCACTCAATCAAAAAACCACAAAGGATGAACATAAAAAAAGACGCAACGTATTTTAATGCTCTCATAAATTATGTCATTCGGCGCTGCTCGGCTCTGTTCGTAAAAAGTCGTGAATATATCGTTGGTTAGCTATAACAAATGGCTGAGGCCCTTCGGAGGCACTTGTCAGTTTCAAACGTACGCCGAGATGAATTGTTACAGAAAGCAAGGTGGCACTGTTGGTTAACTGGCGTTAGTTGGGATTAGATGTGAACTGAGGTTAAGGGCTAACTGACAAAGTGAATGAAATCTGTTTTAGAGATTTTTGACAGCTTTGGTGATAGATATTTGTAGCATTAAGTGAAGAGGAGGTTATATTACACATTTCTTATTACAGAAGTAGCGTTTATAGTTGCAGAAAGATTACATCAGCATGGCTGCTAGAAGGGCTGTCCGCGCGTATTTGTGATGGATGTCGATCGGAATCATCATCCGGGAGGATTCTTGTAAGTTAATAATATATTTAATTATAATAGAAAAGTCAACCGTACGCCAATGGTGAGAATTTGACAGTAACAGGGCCATTATATCGTAGCATTAACTGGAGTTTTCCTAGTTCAAGTGTTACTAATGACGTGCTGTTGACCGTAGAACCTTTTGATCGGGGACTTTTCCTTTTAACAATCGTAGCCTAAAACTATATCTAATCTTTTAACCATGTACAATTTTAATCACCGTTTTAACTAGACCATGGTGCCAGCTGCCCTGAGATACAGTTGTCAACTAAGTGGCGCGGTGTGTGGCCCATCATTAGTGGGAAGTTATCTTCATTGCTTGTGTGTGTGTGTTTGTGTGTGTGCAATCTACGTCACTATCATCCTATCCCTTTCCTATCATGTCCTGTAGTACATGGGTGTAATTAATGTTTGGTACAAAGTTGGGTATGGTAGTTTTGAGTAACAAAGGTCACGCTTTTTGCTTTTTGCAGATTAAATGGGTACTATCCTCTAATTATCACATCAATCTGCTTAGCCTTTTCCCAACTATGTTGGGGTCGGCTTCCAGTCTAACCGGATGCAGCTGAATACCAGTATTTTACATGAAGCGACTGCCTATCTGACCTCCACAACCCAGTAACTGGGTAATACGATACCCCTTGGTAAGACTGGTTGTCCGACTTTCGGGCTTCTGACGACCCGTAACGACTGTCAAAGATCCACGAATGACAGCCGGG
This sequence comes from Lithophane leautieri, assembly GCA_949152455.1. Taxonomy (NCBI): domain Eukaryota; kingdom Metazoa; phylum Arthropoda; class Insecta; order Lepidoptera; family Noctuidae; genus Lithophane; species Lithophane leautieri. The sequence continues at coordinate 14,444,468 of OX424477.1, read as the reverse complement.
ACCAGCTTAACGTGTTTCCGAGGCACGGAGGAGTCTCGGTATGTAAAGATGGTCACCCATCCACCGACCAACCCCGGCAAGCGTAGCTTTACCTGATGGATCGACCCGGTGCCGCTGTTATTACTTAGCCACGAGCTCCTCCTCTAATTATCACATGGGAGTAACTAATGGACGCTACTGTAATGCTAAGTTAGGTAGGTACTTACTAAGACTACCCACTACTACCAGATATATATATTCAATTTCATTTAAAATAATAATATTATTACATTTATTGATAAAAATAAATAAATAAAATCTATCAATGAATAAAAAAAATCTTCAATATTTTAAGAGGTCGATATTTTTCGTGCCGACGGTACACACCACTTTTTAGGCGTTTTGACAACGTAGTATCTGATATTATTATTCGGGTTGAGTTGACACGGCCCAGTTGTTACTGACCCGTACTAACTAAGGTTTTGGGAGACCCCTTTACAGTCTCCCCAGCGATGACCCTAACAGGCGTTCCACAGAGGGGGCTTAAGGATAGGTCTTTTGAGAGGTAGCGGTGCCCCTTCCGTGTGCAGACGGGGACCACCGGGGTAGGTTTAGTGAGGTAAAACTAGTAACATATATAGGATATATAAGATAAGATATAAAGGGGTAGTTTAAATCTTAACTTATTCCTAAGAAACAACTGCCCATCTAGTAACTTTGGTTGAATACTAAAAAGACGAACCACGCCGCACCACACCGCAGCTATAAAGAACCAAAGTCCGTTTTAAAATCACACGTGTGTAACGATAAGTTTCCATGCCATTACTGTTTCATATTCTATTTCTAAATCTTCTGAAATGTCTTGCAAAGATGAGTCTTAAATCTTCTAAAATGTCTCTTTGCAAGTTATTAAATTGTTCTAGAATGGACATAATTCTTAGTGCAAAATCTTGACGTATTAAGTATGCTGTGCATAATTTCTCAAAATACTGCAACATTACCTTACCAAACAAGACTGACAATTTATATACAGTACAACTATTTTCTTAATGTCTCTCGGCCAGAGCGTCCGATCTGGACCAGGTGCAAAGGGCAGCTGACAGAAATCCGACGACTGAGGAAACACGAAGTTTTCCGAGGGACATTCTTAATGTACCTCGACTCTCGAATAGTAGTACTGTATATTATGTATTATGACCGGACGATCTCAATCGACTTGGAAGTCGCACCAAGTGTAAAGGGCAACTGATATAAATCCGACGACTGAAGAAACAAATTATTTGTCAAATATCGTAGCATCATGCTGGGATAGGTGCCTTTTTGACCTCGCACAGTTCTTCTTTTGTTTTTACAACTTTGTTAGTTTTAATGTTCTTTTTTTATTGTTTTCATGATTTTGCTAGTTGAAATGTTCTTTTTTTTATTGTTGTATTTCCTGTGCGTGTCCCAAATAAAATATATTTCTTTCTTTCGTTTAAACACGAAGTTTGCCGAGGGACATTAAGAAAATAGTTATACTGTACCGTCTTTGAGAAAATGAATGCAAAGAACGTCGGTGAGAAAATATTGCCATAATTACCATACATGGCAAACTTAATAGTGATCGTGCCTTATCAGGAGGGCACCAGAATTCCTTACATTATCCAGCCGCTTCTTAAAACTTCAACAAAATAGGCAAAACTGACATAATGTAGGCAGTAGAGGTCTTGATAGGAATTATGTCTAAAGTGCACAAAGATCTTTTAGCGCCTGTATAACATTGACAGGGTAATACAATAATAAAATTACAATAAAATCGTAGCGAAGACAAAACTGTACATTGATTATATGAGGTCTAGGAACGATTCTAATGCCGAAAATATGGCTTTTAGATTTTTGTCCGTTTGTCTGAATGTATGTTCCAGCATCAAGCTAATAAATACTACCGAATTGATTTAGTTCTTGCAAAGATATTCTCTACAAGTCTGTTCAGTTTCTAGGCTATAAATTATCACACTATTTGCTATGGGGGGTTGAGCAATATTGCTTTAAGTTCTTATTATTCTATAGTTTCCAAGATGGCGGCGTTACCTACTTCCGAGTTTGGCCACACGCTAAGAACCTTATGGCGTTGTTTGGATGTTGTTGTCTATGGTCAAGATGCTGGTGGCCACCTTTTCTGTGCGTGTCTTCCGCTTTCGGATAAGACAGTTCAATATAAAAACGTCTATTATTGATAGAGAACCGTTCATCAAAAATTATCACAAGGTAAGTGATTTATGTAAAACCTCGATAAAGTCAAAAAACCGGCAAAGTGCGTGTCTGACCAGACACACTGAAGGGTTCCGTAGTCATTTACGCATACACAATACTGTGACTGAAAAACCAAAATTGTTTCTGGGGCTGTAACCAAATCATCCCATATCTCACAAACTAATATTGATTAGTGGCTAGTGCCACCTCAAATTACTTTTTTCGTATTTTCACTAAACCATTGTTTAGCGGTCCACAGAAATAAGTTCTTTTCAAGTTTCATCTATATAGTAGGTATTCATAGTCTGAGTAAAATGGCTGTTTATCAACCGGTCATGATGAAATTACAAATAATAAAAATAAATAACCTAGTCCAAAAAAATAAATAACATAACGAAGGGTAAACATTACAATATACAATTTACCTTAATATTTCACCTTATATTATTTACCCTCAGTACTCCAAATAAAACACGTAGACAACTAAGAATTACGTCTAAACGGGCGACGTGTCTGAAATTCGTTTTCAGTTCGAATATTGCGCATTTCCCTACGGGACCGTTACAGCGAATGGGCGTTATATTTTGTAACCCTAATATCTCGCTTCACTTTAACTCTATAGGGCTTCGTAAACATGTTTATGTTGTTGGTAAAGGGTAAATGTAGACTTCTAAAAATAAGCCTAGAACTCTAGAAATTAAGATCGCCATCTAACTCTCGCTGTTGGCAAAATTTAAGGTGAATACCACTAAAATCGAATGTCTAAAAACCACTAAAATAAAATAGTCTGTATTGTTTTAAAATTAAATGAATTTGCGATAGAGTGACTTATTCGTGAAATCTGAAATGTTAATGTTATCAATAACAATTTGAATTGTTGTCATCAACTTTTGCTAAATACTAACGCTTCTGATTGTTACAGATTTCAAGTTGAAATCAAAAGACGCGCTGTGTAACAAGTGATAAGTCCCAGCTGAAGAGTATTAATGGTGGAAGTAGTAAACCTTGAATCGAACTCCTGGGCCTGGCCAAGGACGGAGTTGGTTTCGCTGACCTAATCCAGCCGCCAGTAGTGAAGCGGTTTTAAAGAAAAAGTAGGTAAGTAAAAATTTTTTTAAAGTTTTATCTCATAAATATCCTATCTAATTTCACATTTTGGGGCTTTTGGGTATTTTGATGCTGCATTATGACGTTGAAAAAGTGCTTATTCTCAAAGCCAATCAATCAATGTGCCTAGCCTTTTTCCAACTATATTGGTGTCGGCTTCCAGTCTAACCGAATGCAGCTGAATCCCAGTATTTTACATGAAGCAACGGCCTATTTGACCTTCACAATCCAGTTATACGATGCCCCTTGTTAAGACTGGTTGTCAAATTTGCGGGCTTCTGACAACCCATAACGATTGTCAAAAAACACACACATCCATACATTTTTGACGTTTTAAAAGTACCTTTTATATGCGTAATTTAAATAAATGATTTGACTTTGACCCGAGGCACGGAGGAGTCTCGGTATGTAGAGATGGTCACCACTATACGAACCAAACGCGGCAAGCGTAGCTTAACCTGATGGAACGACCCGTGCAGTGGATTTTGCTTAGCCACGAGGTCCTCAGCCTAATTTTAATAAACGATACCTATTTTATTCATTTGGATTTTTATTTAAAACAGACAAATTCATACTTTATCGGCAACCTTCTCATTGCGTCAATAAACTAGCAGCACCATACATAGCTCTAATGATACAATATACATGATTATAATATGAAATGAGTATCATATCCATGATATTAGCTGATACTGGCACAAATGGTGCCGTCAGGAGTTCGCTTATGAGATATTTCTATCTTGTTTTCCCTTGTGGTGTATATACAGCAGGAACTGGGCTTAACGTAAAGAAAACATAAAGATAAAACATTTCTTTATTCATGAATATATAATACGTGGTTCTCATTAAAGTTACATCAGGTTTTATTTTCGTTTTTCATTAAAGGGATACCGGGACTTTGGCAACAGGCAACTGAAGAAACACGGGTGAGTTTTAGTCAGTAAAAGTCTGACACCCGCTCCGCCCAGAGCGGGAGAAGCCATAAGACGATTTCCCACACTCACAAAAAAAAGTAGGTTATCAATATTAATTTCCGTGCAAAAAACGAGCACTGATCATAACGTTTGCTCGTACTATAGTGATTTCATATCAAGTCCAGAGTTCCTCACTGTATATTTTTAGGTCGTAGCTTTGCAAAAGTTTCCAAACATCTAAAAACTTCCTACCTCCTACTTCCCTCATTAAAGGCCTGGGGGCCTAAAACGGCCATATTAGCAGTTTTTCTAAAAGCAATTCATTTCCCGAATTTCCAGCTGTCATTAGCAATTCCTCTAATGTGACACAAAAGCAATTCATAATTTGCGGACCTTTTTACGAATCTCCATAGAAAACTGTCAAACAGATGAATTATTTCGTAATATGAATCGCACACAGATCATATTATGAATTGTCAGTTTGTGACATTTTACGATGATTCATTTTCCTATTATGATTCTGCCAAAGTGACTGTTTTAAGCCCCCTGATTAGATATAAGCGAAATCGTTGGCGCGCTCGGTAGTGATACTGGGCCAAAGTGACTAACCAGAAGGCAGACCAGTATTGCTACCAAGCGCGACAGCGATGTCGCTTATCTCTGAATGGGCCTGGTAAATTATACGTATTTCTAGTAAATTAAACTCTAAACTGAAACAACCACTTTATTACTACTTACTAACACTCACTCAATTTACCACCAAACAATGTTAATTTTTCATTTAACAACTCCAGGAATCATTTGCCGTTAGAATTACAACCTTAAACGAAAGCTTATAAGCGTTATACAGATAGTTAGTGTGTGTAAAATGTATGTTGGCTGTGCTATGAGAGAAATGTTCACAATTAGCATCGACATGTGACGTCACGGATGCGGTTTGCACAACTTACGATCGCTTATTCACTAATTGACGTAATAATATGACTGCCGTGTCATTAGGGAACTGTGCCTGTTTTTTGAAGGTCACTTAGGTGGATTGGAGGTATGTCAGATATTACGAATCTCAAATCCTTCTCAAAGAAGAAAAAATGCTGCGCTGACCCCTAGAAGTGGTGAAGGGTGGGCGTTTTGCGAGACTGTCTTATGTAATTTTGACGTTCGAAAAGTGCTCATTCTCAGCCTAGTTTGGATAAATGACTATTGATTTAGATTTTTTTTATTTTATAACTAAATTAGGATAGTGGCAGGTGGATGATGAAGATGATGATAATGAATTGAATACAACACCGCATTTAAACGTTCATGTGAATGGCGTGACAAATACGTAAGCGCATTAATACTTAAGTACCTAAATATTAATTCCACGTAGGTACTACTCATTTTCTGCGGCTGGATTTAGGATTAGGGATTATTGGAGCTGTTCCATGACACTTTTGGTATATTGTTTTAAAATAATATTCACGTTATTTCACTAATACAAAAATAATTTTAGAGTAAGTAGGTACCTATAAAAATTGGGTATACTTTGTATTGCTCAAATAACGCGACTATTTGGACAAATACACCAACACGAAACATGTTACTTTTCCGCACCTGTAAAATATTAACATGTTCGGTAGAGTGGTGTAGTAGAAGTTCGGATTGACCAACATGAACCAGTCTTTTATACCCTTTCACCTTATTGATATGCGAATGCCCCCGTAGTACTAGCCTTATAAATTAAAAGCCTTGTTCTAAATTATTTAAATAAGTCCTAGGAAGCCAATGCATACAGAAATTATAGCAGAAACAGAATTTACCACTATGCATTAGTAAATGCAAACCTGCATTGATAATTATGATTAAAATATTCATAATCATCGAAATATCTTAGCTTCATTTCACTACGAACTATTTATTTAAATTACTTACTACAGCAACGATATTACAAAGTTTAATTATTTGGCGTTATTTATTGTCCTACAGGTTAACGTGAAAACTTAAATACTACCTTTCTACCTTGTTTTCTTTTTTCGATAAAACCCATAGCTACTTCTCCTAAGAAAATAACAATACTTGCTGCATACATAAAACCTATAAACATAAAGGCACCTAGTAAGTTCTGGATGCTTAGAGGCATTATTGTACTAGATTCTTCAGAACTACCAGAATGGATCAGAAGCTCATTCATCCACTTATCAATCAGCCCGTTCTCCGATACACTGCGTATAATATTATTAAACCTCTCCAACATAGGGAACCAACGCCTCATCAGAATAGCTACCCCGTACTTATACATATTATTGCTCTCAGGAAAACAGTAAATTAATGGCGCCCCTTTACCCAATTTCTGGTCCTGGTAGACGGCTTGACGTCTCGACGAAACTACGGCGAAGTTTCTCTGCATAGCTGCCCGTCTAACACCCTCCGAAAACGTAGTCGAATTGTACTCGCGATATAAATAAAACGAACTCGCGTTATTAGTCTCAAAATAAGACCGATAAATCTCTCTACCTCCCAGCGGAATTCCAGACTGTATAAGATCCGCCTCAGTACTTATCTGCTTTTCAAATCGCGGATGCATTAGGAAACTTCTGAGAAACGATTCGTATGATACCCCCATGTTTATACTGAAACAGAGCCAAGCGAATATCAGAATTCGGAACGTAGGGGTTTTCGGTTCGAAGGTGGCACCCCAACCTAGTAGCATGCTGAACGTCATCAGTAGAGAATTTGTCGGCCATTTTGTCGCTTTACTGTGCTCTCTGTAGTAGAAGACATGGAACATCAGACCCATTATCACAAGGCTGCAGAATGTGGCGACCCACGTAGTCCATTGGAATATGATGACCAGGTTGTCCCAGGTAGGCGCTTGACCAGCTTTCGGTAAGCAAAACGTAATTTCATCTTGTAAATAGTTCACTGTTGGATGGAACCACTTTCGTAGTATCCTCGTCACTTCTACATTTCCCAACACCAGGTCGGCTGACTCATTCCTCAGCACCTGAAAAGCTCCTGTAGCAGATCCATTTTGGTAGACCTCACCCCAATTTTCTTGAATCTCTGATGTTCTAATTATTAACGACATGTTTGTGAACTGGCTTATAATTTTGACGAGGTTTATTTCGCCGCCCTTTGTGAACTCGTGGGCGTCTTGAAACGAAGTATTAGTAAGCTTTCTTACTGAAGGCATTACGTATGGCTCAGCTATGACAGCATAAGCCACTAAAGGACACCCTTTCATGTCTGAAGGGAACATTTCGTGCTGTTTTTGAAACTCGTAAATTGTGTTATTCGTACACCGGTCTAGTATGTATACAGAGTCACATTTTCCTCCACAATTAGTCTCGCTGTAAGGTCTCCAAGTGTAAGATATAACCACATCGTTATATTCGTCGTAAATGAACACGATTGTTCGAAACAACTTGTAATCTCGAAGTTCGTTAATGAATTCTATAGCCGTCTCCTCTGCGGTGTCGTTATATTTCAACTGATAAAACACTATAGCTTTAGCAAGAGGATTCCAAGTTGGCAATTTGTTCAATTGCAGTATATTTCTCTCTAGTTCAGATTTCACTTCCAAAATCAACATATAATTTTTCGCTTTCTCAGGGAAATGTGAAGCGTTTGCATGCGGGTAAAAAGAATCTTTTACCATAATAGAATATTTAATACCGCTGTGTACAGTTTGCAATAATAGTCCTTGTGTAGTGGACGTATAAGAGTTGATGTTGATTATCACAATGCTACCACTTAGAGCCTTTTTCTCAACGAAATATTTAGCGGAGAGTTTTAAAACGCATTCAGCTGTTTTTGTTATTTGTCCAGAATTTCCAGTTGTCATTAGTAGTGGGTTTTCATTCATGGTTGAAGTAAAATGTATGAAAAATAAAAGTGTAGGAAGAACGGAGAACATCTTGGACGGCCGCTAATGTTCGCGAAGGCTGCACTAATGGTGAACTGATTCATTGTGGGGTAAAAACTTTGAACTTTAAAGCTCAGAGGTATAAAATTGTGTACGTTTTCTTTTAATCTTTTGTTATTATTATTATATTCGTACAACTTAAAATCTGATCTTAATTAAGATGGATGTTTATGGATGGATGTTTAATTACTGTTTCTTTTGTTCAAAGGTATTTAGGCTATTCTTCAATGGTAGCAACATTCTCATATCCAAAACAAGTTTTTTTTAATCGAAGTAAATTTTTGCTTTCCAAACGACCTTTCTTGTTATTTATCAAATTAATTTTTGAGTTCCTGTTACGTTATATTTTGGGGGTTGGTTCCATCTTCCTACACAATATTCCTAACAACTACATACTTCGATGTAGTTATCACGACCGCTCCACCGGGGACTCCTTGAGTTTCTTTATTAGACAAATTCATTAAAAAATTTGGCCTCTCTAAAGTCCTCCCAAAAACTCTTTGCCAAAATATCTTCTAAGTCAAAAATTGTTGCAGATTCCTGCTTATACACAGTATTAATCGTAATGAAGGTTTCCGTAATATGTGACATTATACAAAATAGTAGTGCCATTACAATAAATATTTTATACCTTACCTCAGCACGCGAGGCTTTTACGAAAATATCGAAGTTCAGAACAATCTTCATAATATTATGTTTAATCGCGTTGTCATTAGTTTAATGCATCGTTCGATTTACCTTTTGAAGGTGAGCCCGTTCAAGGGCGGAATATGCACAGATATTATATCCCATACTTTATACTTAAAAATTATAAATGTGAAAGTAACTTTGTCTGTATGTCTTTTCACGCCTCTACGGCTAGATGAATTTCAATGAAAAGACAGTGGGCAAATATGGTCCAAAAGCGGCCACGATTAAGACAGAAGAAACGAAAGGGTATGAAGGTGTCATCAATTATGCTGTCGGGCATCAATATCTATCCAAATTATTTGAAGTTGTGGTCGAATGATGATATAATATTTTTTGTGATGCCATAAATCGTTTCCTTGAAGTCTTGTATTTTTCAATCCTCTGCAGATTAAAGAGATCATACAACAATACTTCAACTAGACCCTGTTTGTGCACTCGGATGGTTTTCAATTTAAGTTGGTAGTCAGATCGCTTAACAATAATTTCCCTTATCTATACCATAATTTACCTAAAGCTGTTATTATTTTTCGAGTCTACAAAAAATAAATAACCATCAATTCAAGTTCAAGGGCCATCGACTTTCATAATCGTCTATAATGTATGTGCGTATCGTTAAGATCTTTGCCCCCTTTTGGCTCAACTTTGTGCGCAGTTCATGATTTGTGACCGAACTTGTGACGAAAGTTTTCTGGAGTTCGAATCTGATTACAACATTAAGATAAATGCTTTTATTTCTATGCGCGTGGTTTTGACTGCGGAAAATAAATCTAATCTTTACTCGTTGGAACGTACCTGGATTATCCAAAGTGAAACAGAAACGCGACCATCTTTTGACGCGGCCAGAGCGAATCTACAATTTACATTTATGTAAAATAATATTTCACGTCAAGTCAGCCGTATGCATAGTAACCGCTGGGCATTCGTCTCCAAACGGTAGGTGCCTGAGGATGGACGGCGCCGCCGAGGCCGACGCAGGAGGAGGTGACGAGATAACCGAGATGCATCCCACAAGGGCTGGTTCGAAGTGGCTCAGGAAAAAGAGACCTGGAAGAATTTGGGGAAGGCCTTTGCCCAGTAGCGGGAAACTGTCACCTAGCAAAAAGAATACTGTGAGCTTGTTATTTTTTTAGCCAGCACTATAAAAAGCACAACCGTATACCTGCCTACTATTATCAAGCAATTATCTCAGATATCAAAAGGCAACTTGAGTCAGACAATAGTTTTGTTAATCGGTCTCAATCATAATCTTACCTTTATCTGAATCTTTACTGACGATAAGAACGTTTTCGACTACCCAAAAGGTACGGACTAAGTAGAAGCGTTTGCTGTATCAGTCTCTCCTAGAATTGTATATTTTTGTCATTTTTATTGCCTGTAACACCTCTCTTAAGAACGTAGAGCTCCAAGTCAATGGATAACTTCGGACAGAGATTGAATAAAACAACGTCGCCATGTAATTTACATAATATATTATTATTTTTAAAAACTGTCGCTTTTACATTGAAACTAAAATTGGTCCGACCGGAATCGTGAGTAACAACATCAGTTAAACATGGTGTAACGAACAAAATTATTTTCACATAAATATTCCCATAGACACAACTATGAAATACCTACCTGATTATACTCGCATTATCAATATCACAACAGGCATTGTTTATTCAAATATTTCGTGAGTTATTTGCAAATTACCTGAATATTTCATCGAAATTAACCGCAAAATGTATTTGTTAGTTTTGTGCGAATTCATTTCATTGTTTTCACATCACTTTCATTTATTATTTCTTTTACTATATCAAAACATTCGTGTTTTATATTTTTATCTCTTTTTATTTTACCTTTATCTAGACAGGCATTATTCAAAACATTTATTTTTGCCTCCATTTCATAATCGTGTCTGTAGAAAACTCTACAATCATTACAATATAATTACATCACGGTATAAATGATTAACACACTAAACATTACGACTAAAATTGACAGATAAACAAATTGTTTTTTTACTAACATTTTGTGCCGTAAAACGAGTGTGACATACACCGTACAGTACCGCTTATGTTTACAGTATTATATTGAATAACTATTTACAATAAATGCCGTGTTTGGGAATAGAGAATAAAGTTATGCGATTGATTGACGTGTGAGTAATGATGAAAAGAAATCGATAGCTTATTCGGTAATAAAAGTTTACCGATTAGAGAAAATTGTACAAAGTAAACTTTTAGAAAATTGGCTTTTTGTTGATATGGCTTTTATATCCTATTTTTCTTCTAGCAAGAAAATAATGGTGACATGCAATGATTTAGATACAAGTGTGGTCGACGCCATTTACAATCGCATATCTTTGTTCCATACACTCAAACATCACATTAAATGCAACTTCGAATACCTAAAACCTGTGCTTTATAACAATCTATATAAATATGTTATTTTTTCGTCTTATTTTAAAGCTAATTCAAGTTTTTATTAATCGGAAAGAGGAAATCGGGACGGTGGATGTACAAATACACACTAGATGTAAAAATATAAGCAGCTTTTTTTATAAGTTATGGTTCGAAGAGGAAATTGCATGCAATATTTTCAGGAGGGTAGCCAGAAAATTGCCTGACGCTATAAAATAGATGTCAGTGAAGGCAGCTTAAGATTACTGAAGAGACATTGCCAATTAAGTAGACTTTATTGTAGATAACAGTTTTACTAACTTTAATTAACTGCCCATTGACATTATGCTCAATCATGATGTTGAAAATAATGTTAGCTTTGTTTGGGATCATACACCAAAACACATTAGCGGGCAAATATCGGGTCCTTGTGGCATGCCAATACTAATGTATATGTTTTTTTACATCGCGTAACCTTTTATGCGCACAAAGCTCTTGGTAAATATTTTATGAATTTTGATGACTTATTATGTTAATGTAAATGAGCATGGTAGGTCTTCAACTATCACAAACCCTTGCTGAAGTGTATCGAACGCTTGCTTATGAACCATTTCCTTTTCATACTTTATTGCATCCTTTCTTTACGAAATATCATATTTCAACGTCCCATTATATGTATTTTTCATCCTTATACATTTCACAGGAATTAATTTGAAGATAAATTGACAGAATATTTTATTTAATTAACTTTCTCACTATAAGTCAATTAGGCCTGAGATCAAAGTAATAGAGGACAAGTTGAGCAAATCAATCTTTAAGGGGAGGGTATTAAGGGATTGGACCATAAACGAAACTCTTGACAATATTTTGGGACACGATCTTGAGACACCCTTAAAAAATACAATCGATTTTAATTAACCAAGAGTTGCACCGATGATCGATCAATTAAAGTGTCCCAATAGAAATACAGAATACTATAATAATGGAGGATATGTTAAAACTCAGAACATCTATATTCCATACCAAATCTACAAGCTCATACTTGTTACGCGTCCTACAATAATATACCTGTTTTCATTTCTAACTCCAAGCGAATTTAGATCTTATGCTCTGATGATTATGATTCCTTTCTCTATACTACTCGCCTCGCCCTGCCTATTTAAAAATATTGTATAACATCTAATATATATAGGAAAGATTATTGAGAATCGTAAAAGTACGGTAGTCTTCAATTGAACGATATGCTTCAATTTCGTGATGGCAGCTCCAAATATAGCATTTTCATCTTATGTCTTACATAGTCATAGATCATTAAAAGGTTTGATTGTATATCAAAATTGGATGATTATGTAATTTAATTTATCAAAGCTTCCTGATAATATATGTGTGAAGTTTGTTATTTAGAGACCAACTTATTTTCATAAACTTTCTTGGTTTTTTTAAAATGATAATACGATAAAATTGCATGAAAAAATCACAATTTTAATTGATCCAATCATGATACACCAACAATTTAATGTCTACAACCAATATACATTAGTCTTAGTTTAATTTAAACTATTAAAGGCAATGTAGATAGAAAAGTTAAGTCGCAAATACATGAATTATAGCAATGTACAGGTCAGAAAAGCTAAGGTTTAACAATAAAACATCAGTAACAAAAACAAATGAAACTAACTATACAATAGTAAAATGCAATTCCATATTCTCTAGGTTTTTCTATCACGACCTTTTGCATACTAGACTGTAACCGTTTCGAAAGAACTCATTTTCTTCCTCTCTTTTTAGAAAACATTTAACATTGATGACGTCTTACAAGATACTAGTTTTAGGAAGGATTTAATTATCATAGTGCTACAAATCTAGTACGCACAAGTCTTAGCAATCGCATCCGTACACACAAGTGACCCATCTATAAACATTATTAATTAATATTTACAAAATACTAAAAACACTTGCGTATCAGTCATTATTTCTTATCATCTTAAAGCATTAACGCCCAATGTTCTGGCGAGATTCGATTCGAAGCGTCTAACAACCACTCACTATGTTCTTGATATGTCCAACACACACAAAACTATAGTCGTCTCGTTCTCACTTGGATTTAAACGTACCACTCTTTGATTCCGTCTCGTTTGACGGGCTGTGTTGGTATGGGTGCGAGAGGTGCCGAGGGCGCAGTGCCGTTTCTGTTGAGTGGGAGAGGTTGCAGATTCCGAACTGCACCTCCCGTTGGAGCACTTGATGCTCCGCTTTGATAGCTCGAATGAGCCTAAAGGAAATAAACATACAAGTTATTAGTTTATCATACGACCTAACCTAGAAGGTTAAAGTACAAAATATCATGAAAATATAACCAAAAGTATAATCAGGATTCAATTAGACCCACACAAAAGATACAGTTAGTAATTTAGTAGATAGACAATTAGTTCATGTACATCACCTGGTTTCCCAAAAGCGCTGCACTGGCTCCTTGTTGATAGTTTTTATCCTCTGTCACCTTATACGAGGGATCGAACTTGAACACTATGTACTTGAGCACTATGATCACTATCAATATTATTGCTATCAGCACCGACGCCACTATACCTGAAAAGAAAAATATTTCCTGTTACTATTCTGTTTCATACATACATTCCTAGTATGCATCATCATAATCATCATCATTTCACCCTGTAATCACCCATTGCTGGGCATAAGCTTCCTGTTCTCTTTCCACTTCTCTATATTTAAAGCTACTATCCAGCCATCGCCATCTGAGTCTGCCTTGATTCTATTAGGTTAATACACCTGTCACTTCCTCATCTTTCTTTACGTTATCGTTATGGAAAATTGCCAAAGCATGACCTGCCATGACCAAGAAGGAGTTGGAACAAAAATGAACACTATGTAGAGGAGGAGAGTCCATTAGAGAAAATAATATAATTTTTGACTCGCAAATATGTCCAATCTTATCTACAATCAGGGAATGAAAACCTAAGCGTGTTTAGGTTCGTGCATGAAATTTATTAACATTTCCGACTACTTTGACAGAGTTGACAAAATGTCGAGCAGACATTGATAGACAAATGCCGCTACACGGAGAAAGAATGTGTTTCACCTTTTCGTTTTGCCACTGCCATATAGCCATATTAAGTTTAAATTCAGAACCTCACCTCTACTTAACCCTCCAGGTAATAGAGGCGAGATGGTATGTTAAATACACAATTAATTACATCATAAAAAATTCAGTTACTTACTTACAGCTAACTGTTTTTCAGTACATATTTGAACTTACCAACAATAGTTGCGAAGAACTCTGATTCAGGCGGCACAACCCTATTATCCGTCGTCTTAGGGTGGTACCACTTAGGCGTGACGTCATACCCATTGTATTCAGGATGAACTCTGCCTGGTATTCTGTCCAGCTCACTCTCGGTCTCATAAGTAGGTTTTCGTGCTTCTATCTCGTTCTCACGCCGGTCTTCGTATTCTGGTATGTGGTTGGTGTCTTCTTCAGTTGTATGAGTTGGCTCGTCTGGTACATGTCTACCAGTTAGCGTAGGTGTAAAGTGGTAACTTGTCCTTGTGTGAGAGTGATCTGCAGATGATGAACGAATATAAAATTATCTTAGTGGCTAAGAAAAACTAATTAAACTTTGACAACGTTGTTAATGCCCTCACTTCCTTATTAATAAACGTATATCAGGTGAATAGTTTCACACCGATTTCTCTCTTTCAGTCGTCAGTAGTTTGTCTTTCGAAATAAGAAGACAAAGCATTATGTAACTAACTATACAGACGTTATACAACCTTTAGTAGTAAAGAGGTCAGAGCATATAATTATGCCTAACTCTCTAGGACTCATTTAGCCAAAAAAATACGTTGCACCAACCCTAGGAGGCTTCCTAAATGCTGTCAGATGTATTTGATAGATTGACTTTGTTTAAGAATTTCTTAACTAAGCCCTGACTTAGCCGAGTTTAGTGCAGATGTGCAGAAGTCTTAAAACAAATCAAAACCTATCACCGTGACCATACTGGCAAGAAATTGACGATGAGAAATAAGAACAAAAGCAAGATCAAATCAATGTTAAATATTCAATTAAGTTTGTAGAAATTATAGAGTTTTTATCTCGTTAGTTGCCACATCGGGCACAACATGTGCTTGACGCCAGTGGGGGTTTATTTTTCAACATTTTTATCGAGGTAGTGTCATACACTGCTTGCCTGGTTAATCAAAATATGGCCGTCGATAGAGGAGATAATTAGCTTGAGGAAATGCCTAGCTACAAAATACTTCGAAATTACAAAAAGTATAGTTTTACCGTCAGTAGGTGTGGTTCTTCTCTCAGGCGGTGTAGCAGTATCAATAGTGCCAGCGTGCATATTGTCATGGTCTGGCAAGGTCGGCTGCCCAGCTGTGCTACTTTTAGTAGTCTCACTGGAACCGGTGGACCCGTCGGTGGAACCTTCCAGAGTCTTGTCCACGTGTTCAGTAGATACGATGATGACTGTTGGTGATGTCATGCTGTGGGTACTGCTTGCGCCTGACCTGGAATTAGACATTGTATTTTTGAAATTTCAATAGTTTTGTGTTCTTATATCTTGCAGCAGTTATCCGTGGAATAAAAGTCAATAGCCCCACTTGTCTCGAAACTTAAATGCAAACAAAAAACATGCCCTCATGCACAAGCCAAGGACGCCTCGTACCGCGATAAGCTTGTTTTGATCGTGTTAGCGACAAAGACTTAACATTTTTTCGTATCGTTTTAAAATATTGGAATACACTGGTAGAAGATGTCAACGACTTTTATTCCACGCTTATCTTATTATATCTTGCGCCACAAGATATAATAAGAAAGGAAAAAAATCGAGCTAAAAGAATTTTGCATTAAGGAATACTATCATTATGCCTATAACATTTCAGCTGCTGGTACACAGGCCCCCTTTCCGTGTTACGCTATTTGCATGGATATGCATGACAAATTATAATCCACCAACAAAATTTCTACATCAAGCTTGTCTCAGGATTCCATTAAGTTGTATAAGTTTATTTTTGTTTAAGAAACTTACGTGGTCATCGGATGGTCAGGTTCAGTGATTTCGTTTTCGTTAGAGCCAGATCCTTCGATGCAGTCTTCGTCATCACATGGTTTCATCAGCTTACCACTTGCGTCACCCTGAACATAATAATAATTATTAGTACAGTCGTACATCCAAGTAGAATCAGCTTCAACTTTTTTATTTATGTAATGACAATTGACAGCCCTATTCGTGTGACACAAACCCAGGACAAAATCAAGAAAACAGTATGGCATATTTTATATATTAAATGTACAGTTAGGGTACTTGGTTGTTGAGCAGATTGACACTACATCAATTTGCCTCGTTATAGCCATTTCATACGATTGACAAAGAATTGAATGTTGTGATTTGAATTTATGGACAACTTAAGTCACACACATCAAACATTTTCTCATACCTTGTGTAACCTCGACGGAGGTCTCCTCGTCGACGGTACATACACCGGTGTGATGAGATCATCACCAGATCCCGCGTCAGGTAGCACACAGGCGTCTTCATCATCATCTCTACAGCCTGACCCCGCCCCGGAGTATACTAGCTCGTCTAGTACTCCAGGGCCGCCGTACCCTGACGGTGGGGTCTGGAATTGTCAAAATGGAAAATCAGTGCACCAGTATATAATAATATTAGATTGTTTAGTAGAATAACAGAAAAAAGCGCCAAGATTTATGAATTCCCACCTGTTGCATTCTATTAATATCCCTATCCAGCGGTGTGTGCGCTCGCCGCGCGTCGCCCCGCACGGACACGGCGGGGTCGCCGGCGGCGGCCAGGTCCAGCACGCGCACGCCGCCCGCCACCACCCCCGCCAGCACGCCGCTGAACGTGCGCGAGCCGCCCGAGCCGCCGCCCACGGCGATGGTGGACATGCCGTTGAAGATCGTTGATTGTTGGCCTCCTAAAACATGAGGAATCAGTCGTAAAAAAATAGCTTTGAAGAAAAATATCGAGGTGAAATAATTTTTTGGCAACAAGGTTTACAGACTTTTTTTTTTCTTTATTAACAAAAGGGTTTTTTTATCCATATGGATACGCCAACCCCATCGTACCTTATAAACTATATAACTTTGGTTAAAAAGTAACTACAACTATAACTATACTTAACAGAAATTGAACCATTCGTCATCAATGACTAGGCATAATAATCTTCACCAGGCCACACAACCTCTTTGCCATCTCCGATCTAGGATTTGCTAAGATGTTCTGAATTAACCCAACGTTCAAAATGTTCAATTTAAATTCTTTGATCAATGATTCCCTTTCATTCTTGTTCTTAACACACTCCATCAATAAATGTTGCACATCTTCAATTTTGTTGCATATTTCACAATTAGGTGATGCGACCTTCCGCATTAGGAATGCAAATTTTGCCGATGGATAGTGCCCCGAACGCAGGCTTAGTGCTAACTTAACATAACTTCTGCTCAAACTTGTATCCTCAAACCAGAGCACGCGAGGAGGCTCATTCTGAATGACTTTATAACAAATTCCTTTCACTTGGGACTATTCATCGAAATAGTTCCTCCATCCGTCAAAACACAACAGCTTAAACTTGGCACAATATTCCCAGTAATCTGGAATGTATGGCTTTTCACTCCCCATCTCCATTGCAAGCTTTAACAGTCGGTCAGCCTCCTCGTTGCCCCGTAAGCCTATGTGCGCTGGGACCCATTGCAATATTACCCTAGTCTCGTCTTTGTTAATATGATTTATAATTTTGAGAATATCATAGGCTATCGACGCACCTCTGCAACCAGAGACGCATCGTGCCACATGTTGTATGGCGCTCCTGCTATCAGGTTTACAGACATAAATCTCCCAAATACAAGCAAGTTCTAAACCCGCGACTGAACGGTTATCTGCAAACCATAAAAAAATTGTCACGTGCGAGAACCGAGGTTCGACTGATTATACGAGGTAATTCGACTCGCTTAACCACTTGACCAACTAAGGCGACGCTTTTAGGCTGAAGTAAAAAATCTTCGCTTCATGTTACTAAAATTGTTCATATACAAATCTTTTACGACTTGTATTTTACAGCGGTGTCCAACTCACCTTGCGGATGCCTAATAATAACAGCATAGTTATCCAGCTGCAGTGACGCTCTGCTGCCGTTCCTGGTGAACCGTGCCACATGGTAGGCTCCGTCGTCGACGCGCGCAGTCTCGTCACCTAGTGGGTGATCTCCTCCCCCTACGTTGTACACCATGAAAAGGTTGCCTCGTATCTGAAAGTTATAAATGACGGTATTAATATGAAGTTTTAAAACATCTTGACCTGTTAGAGTTATAAAATGAACATATGCCAACAGTTAAATAAATAAATTATAAAGGACGATTCACACATATTTATCAGTGAAGCCACCGTTCCGATACAGTACCTGCACAGTGCAATATAGATGCAGAGATATTGTCAGTTTATTTATTAATTTTATTATTTATGTACACACAATAAAATACATAAAGATACGACATAATGATAATATGAGTATAAAGGTATCTGTTATCTGAATTTTCAACTAACATTCCTTTTCTCTTCGAAAAAAAACAAAAACATCTCACAACTCCACAGTACTCACAATCTCCATCTGCATATAATCCTGTGTGTTGGAAGATTCGATCCTCAGCAGCACTGCATCAGCTTTACTGGTGACAAAGCCTAGCGCTACCTTGTCTGTCTCTGTGTCTGCCACAGAGTCAGTTGGGAACGTGTAGGTGATTATCCCTCGGCCTGGTCCGAACTCATATGCTACCGATTCTGAAAAAGTCATTGACCGTAAATGAAAATACAGACAGTAGAGCTAGTAACCCGATTCCGAACTGCTGAAAAGTGTATGTAGGTATTGTGCATCGAAAACCTTTTACAATTTTCTAAATTACTATGAAAACCCAATCGAAATCCAAACTTTCAAAGTAATACGCGAATATACAGATAATTGCCTGTTTATAAAGCAATGAAATAATCGACATAACAAAATAGTAATTAGAAAATGACTTTTCATAGTAGATTCAGCTAGTCAGTAGGTTTTTGGAAAGAATAAGAAGAGTCTAGTCAAAATGTACGTCTCTGATTAACTCTGCACTGATTAAGTTTTTAAAGCGAATATCGAGCAGTCACATACCATCATAACAAGTAGGTCCAGTAAACGACGTCAAGTCACAATCACAAACGTAAGTGTTCCATTGCTGAACACAGACGCCCTTGTTCGCACATGCATTATGCGTACACTTGGTTGGACCTGCAAATAAAGCTATGAGGTAATTTTTCATAATGTAATTCAGCCGTGAAGTATTCTAGTTTACTAGGGCTTTAGGAATGCTCATAATGCTTTTTGGCCTACTATATTATAGTAAGTTTTGAAATCAGTTTTTGTAGTGTGCACTCAGGCAAATGGATTGTTTCCTATCAACTTAATCCAATCACAACTTTACTGTTATTATATGCCAGTGAAATGGTTATAACACCGCAAACTAACGCAGTGTGTCATCTGCAAAATAATTCACTTCTCTGTCTGCGCTCTTTGCTACTGTGAAATTATCAGAAGAGCTTATCTTGAAAACATCACTAACTCAATCTTTCACCTTACCTTCACATCCTGAACCTAATGAAGAGCTAGGAACAACAGCATCTTCCATCAACGAAGGTGACTCTCCAGGGAGGTCCAAACTAGACATGCATCCTTCAAACCCTTGCCTGGATAGTACTCCTACTGGTAATGCTGTGAACATATCCTTCGGTACTCCACCCACGTATAGCACGCTGTCAAGTTCCAGCATGAGGTTTGAACCTGGAAAATGAAGCATAATATTATATGACAATTCTTGTTTAAAAAACTGATTTTTTTATCAAAAGAATTGTGATGTTTTCCAAAATAAAGTACTCAGTAAAGGGCTTTGAAGTAACATGAATCAGGTGTATTCAGACTCAGAAGATAAACAGTTAACCTTTAAAAGCCTTTCTACTACATGTATGGTTTTTCATGGGTTTATTTGCCTTTGTTGAACATTGTTTCAATTCTAGAATAAAAACTATAGGTATTGGCTATTGTATTACGGTCATGATAGTCTACTTACTTGTAGTGTGCATTTCTAAATCATCATCGACCTGTAACGTATGAATCTTTGGCGTCGGTCTCCTTACAGACACCGTGTGCCATCGATTGTCATTTAAGAAATTCTTCAGTTTATCCTTCATCGTCACCACTCCATCGCCTAGGTTAAACACGCAGTGTATATGGCCATTCACCAGCTCGACCGCTATGAAATCTTGCTTCTTTCCTCCATTGTAAAAGAGTAACCCGTCCATTTCAGTAGTACGGAAGTAAAAGTCCAGGTAAGTATTCGCATACGCCTTCAATAGCGGCAACCCAACGTATGTATGCTTAGATTTAAAAGTAACAGATTTATAAACATTTAACGAATCAGGTTTTACGAACTTTCCAGTGAAGATTAAATTGGAAGTATCGTAAATATTGTTGGTTTCTTCATTTGTACCAACTCCTAGTGTCTTCGCCATGTCAATGTATCTAATTCCGTTGAAAACAAATTTCTGTAGGTAACCAACAAAGTTTGGCAAAGTTGATGTCATCTGTATTTCTTCTTCAGGGTGGAATAATCCTCCTAAATGTAACGTTGAAATCTCTAACGTTGACGCTTTTCCTAAAATCGTCTCAGCTGTAAAACGAACTTATGTTTTAGTATCAAATAGACTTAATAATAGGAACAATGCAACACACCTAACCACAACATTGACGGTAAACGAAAAATAAATTAGCAAAGTAAACTCTCATAGAACTGTTATTAGCAGCCATTTTGAAGTTATTTACATTTAGACCTGCTGTTACGTGATAGACAAGCTTAGAAAGATGTTAATGGAAACAGTTAATCAATTGCTAGAAGATGCATAGCGTCAACATTGTAAAAAGTTATCTCATAGTGACAAATAGATCATCTAGAGCAAATAAACTAGCAGAAATTATCAGCATTGTCTTACTACTTTGTATAACCATTCAATTGCCACGACACTTATTAATTTTCTTTATATAATGCATACTCTTTAAAATTATAATTCAGGATATATTACGTCATAAAACACTTTCATCATAACAATATTTTATAACTTAATGTACCCAACAAGTTATATCATCATTAAATAATTTTGAAACGCATTTTCTTACACATTTATTTAATAAAAGCTGCTCGAATATTCTCTGTCCCGACTCAAAGAACCAATAGATATCACGATTACAGATATTACCTTAATTGTTGGACATTATAAAAAAGAGCAAGACTGATTTGAATTTAATTAACTTGAGCAGCATTTATCAATTCTAAAAACTATTTCAGCACATACACAAAGGACACTACTAGAAGAAATGAATATAAATGAAGTAAGAAACAATAGCGACCAACAGAAAGGTGATACACAGTGCCAGCTATCAAACAACGGAAATAAAGCAGCTAACTACACTCTAATAGGACGTCTAACAGATATACACTTTCCAGAAGAGGTCGAAAAGTGTTAAATTTGAATTGCCTTAGATTGGATCAAGGTAATTCAAATTTTGTCTTAAGTTCTATATTTGGTTTGACTGCGTTGGGTTCTTTTAATAAGTTAGTTATTAGATCATTTATATTTGTCAATAAATGCATGTAATTTGTTATGTATATTTTTTCAAGTTCCATAAAATAATGTTACATATTTGGGATATTTATTTTAGATATGGGTTTATATCCGTATTTTTTCATTCGGAATCCGAATACGAATTGCCGCATTGATTTCGGAAACTTGCGAGCAAGGTAGTGCAAATTATTAAGCACCATCAGCTACCAAAGGCATTATTACTCAAATTCTAATGACAGATTCTCAAATGCTTTTTTCAGTTTAGGTGAAGTATTTATGCACTATAAGTGCTTTTCTTACCACGTGTGTACAGATACACTTTAAGACAGAAGGTATCATTTCAAGTAGAATTATAACTTTTATGTAGGTACATGTGTGAAGACGCTGTATTTGTTCATGTATGTGTGTGTTCAGTTCAGCAATTCTTTCTTTCTCTTCACAAAACTCCGCCAACGCAGCCAAAGCAAAACCAACCTTATCATCGTCTACTTAGGGGTCAAAACAAAAGGTGTGCGGGTGGTGCCCGTGCATACGTACATAACATACCGCGCACGGGCTGCGCTCCATCCACTTGGAGCTTTAGGTTGGAGGCGCGGCGAGAAAACCTTACTGTATGCCAAGTGTCATCCGCTACGTTGGTGCCTGCTAGAAGGTTCTGAAAACAAGAGGAAATATAATTATTTCAATACCACTCTTAAACCAGGTAAGTTCTACTACCTACGTGGCGTGAATCCTTACTAATATTATAAATGCGAAAGTAACTCTGTCTGTCTGTCTGTCACGCTTTCACGCCAAAACTACTGAACCGATTTAAATGAAATTTGGTACACAGATAGTCTAGAGCCTGAGAAAGGACATAGGCTACTTTTTATCGACATACCACGCGGGCGAAGCCACGGGCGGAAGCTAGTTTACTATATATTTAAAAAAGTACGTGTCCCGTGTTTCTTCGACGAACGACGAAGTCATCAGACATATCATCGCACTTGCATTTAAAATCAACATCATGTTTGCTTCACTCTTTCAACTTCCATCACAACATTCACATCAGCTTGGCTGCATCGACTTGTGGTCCTATGGTCCTTCCGCACTTTCTTACCTAAACCACTACTCTACTACTACTACCTACCTACTACTTTACCATATATATTTTTTCTTAAATTATTTATTGGACAGAAAACAAATATAGTAAGTTTGAGATGACATGTACAAAGCAAGCTTTACTCAAAATTGTATAATGTATTTAGTTTTTTACCCACCTTTTCTCTGTCCCCAAGTCTTACACTGGCCCTGACCCTTCCAGCTGCAACAGCCAACTCGATCCTATCAGCAGAATGTTCCGAGGCCGTTCGGAGCAAAAGACCAGCTCTGTTGGTCCTGAATCGAAGTAACAACTCCTCAGTTTGTGTTATGTGCTCAGGACCTAATGCTGCTGTGAGGTGCTGGCTGCCGTTCAAATAAATTGTGGCGGTTTCTGAAAAAATAAACAGGACAATTTTAATGTCAGTATCGGATGGATTTCATCTTTTATCCATGTATTTTCTAAAATTGTATTCAACAATAAAAGTAAGGTTCAATAACAGAAGTAAAACTGTGGGTTCCATTGAACATCCGAGATAAACTATTTGAGAAATTCTCCTCTATTTGGAGGCAAAAACACAAATACGTACATTAAACATATTAATTTAATTACAGGTACATCATTTACCGAAAAATACTGATTCCATAGTTGTACGCATTGTTACGGAGTAATTTTCTTAGCGTGTCGATGGCAATCTTAATTTGGGTACTCAATGCTGACATAGTAATATGACCAAAAACAAAAAAAATTAAATAATAATATTTCAAACTAACCTCTTCCACACGTAGGACCTCCATAACTAGTCATGGAGCAGTCACAAAGCGGTCGGTTCCATCCTTCAGAGCAGGGGGCACCATGCTGACATGGCGAGCTGACGCACTGCTTCATCAGCACGTGGCATGCGGGTCGTACTGATGCTGAAAGGACCAAAAATAATAAAGTCATCGACCCTTACAGGGACGATCGGGCAGTGGGTGATGATAATGTTGATTATAATTAGGAACTTGTGATGTCATTATATGAAAACTTAATGATGATTATGCTAAGGTTTTTACTTTTCTGCGTCAATTGCTTTTTTTATTCATAGATAATTATGCGTGGTCTTTGTCTGAGTTAGCCTACTGTGGGTATATTTTGATTTTATTACGTTAGGTAATATAGGACACAGCTAGTTTAATACAAAGTAAAATTGTATAATTTGAAACGCTTAGCTTTTTGTTATTTCGACAGATGCCCTCAACGGGGCCTCCGTTGAAATAACATAAGGCCAAGGAAAAATTCATCTAACTATACTTTAGGCACAAATTCATCTAACTATACTTTAGGCACAAATTCATCTAACTATACTTTAGGAACAAATTCATCTAACTATACTTTAGGTACAAATTCATCTAACTATACTTTAGGTACAAATTCATCTAACTATACTTTAGGTACAAATTCATCTAACTATACTTTAGGTATAAATTCATCTAACTATACTTTAGGTACAAATTTATCTAACTATACTTTAGGTATAAATTCATCTAACTATACTTTAGGTATAAATTCATCTAACTATACTTTAGGCACAAATTCATCTAACTATACTTTAGGTACAAATTCATCTAACTATACTTTAGGTACAAATTCATCTAACTATACTTTAGGTACAAATTCGACTAGAGCATAAACTTACCAGAATCCTGCTGCCGTGCAAATGCAGTTAAGTCCTGAGGTTTTCCATTCAGCACCAGATCACGGATACACCCCACGAACCCTTGCCTCAAAGCCGCTGTCCACAGAGCAGGGGGCGTTCTTGATGCCGAGTATTCCGACCCAAGACCTCCGACGAACAGTGGTCCATCTAGTTCCAGCTGATTTGATTCTCCTGGAATATTTAATATTGATTTGGATGAGATTAGTGAAGATCAAATTGAATGGGAATGCCGCTAAACTCAACCAGCCGGCAGTGACAGTGAGCTTACGTGGTACACTCCCTCTCAAATAGAAGAGACCTGAGTTGTTACTCAGGTCTCTTCTATTTGAGAGGGAAAAATATGAAATCAAAAACATTATATTAAGCTGATTATGTATCAGTTTCACTGATTTCAAATGCTTTTGCAGGTAATAATACGTCAAAAATGGCGAAAGAGGACATTAACATAATTTTATTACATGAATAAATAAGCATATTCATAACCATACTATTATAATTATTCACTTTAGACTTATGGCTTTGATCATCTCTGAAATATATTTGAAATTAATTGACAATGCTTTACCGTGCATATTAATTACCATACATAAATTGAATCCACTCAATGGTAATTATGTAGAAGCCATTAAATTGAGATAAAACCGTAATGACTTATGCCATAGGTGGTGCGTAAATAGGAGCATGTTAAATCAAGTGTATGGTGCGTCACCGTGGAATTACTCCTTTTATCGCTGATCAAAATTATGTGTACGTAATAATAAATGTCATGGTAAAGATGCTGAACTATAGCTTCGTGTAAGATACAAAGAGAACCATGAAGATTAAAACAAGTAATAATAAAGAATCTTACGTTCTCTTAAAAGAGTCCAAAAACTGATACTAACTAATTGGGTTTGATATGACTACATGCCTCAATATTGCCAACATTACGAGACTGAAAGTTTTTGCCATCAACTGTCGGTAAGCTTTAGAAATCGGATAAGTCGCTATAAAGTTACACTTTAAAGATGAATAATTAAATTACCAGGCGTTTTAAACTCAGCATTAGCTCCATCGACCGTCACCCTTCCATCTCTTCCACTCCTCCTGAGCAGGAAGTCATGCCAGTGGGAGTCATCAACTCTTCTCCTGGATGCCCTGACCCTGACACCACCAGAACCCAGGTCTATGTGCACGTATATGTAACCGTTGAGAATTTCAACGGCGAACAGATCGGCCTGAAATACGATGGTGACACTGATGAGGAATTTGCTAAAGATTTGCTGAAGGATTCATTGGAACTCCACAACGCTGGAACCAAGATTGATAAACTTGCTTAGCTTGCTTTGTCTTAGATATGTTCTCATCTCTGTCTTGCACTTGTAGTTTGGTAGTTGTGCAACAGTGATGATAATACTTAGACATGCGCGTGTTTAGTAACGTTTATTAATCTCGGCCTGCTTGTCACAACATCTAAAGTGGTGGAAGTGCTGTTCACAGACCACATCTATTGTATCGATGTAGTGAATCAAACAAGAGCGATTGAAATATAAAAATTGTAAAACAAGAGTTATTTTTGGAATATATCTTGTTTTATTAACGTGCCAGAAAATAATCATATTATACATAGAATACTTAGATATTATTATTTTTTAATATTATAATTATTATAAAAAAAGTATGTAACTAATGCTACTATAATGATTAAACTACATAGATTACTTGAATAAATATTTAGATATGCAAAACAGTGAGGTAAAAAGCGTATTAGTACTATCGGCAGAAAAGCTGAATTAAAATGATATCTAAGATATCAAATAAAAGGGTAGTAGATAAAAATCAGATAAAAAAATCAAGTACATAAAAAGCTAGCCTAGTCCTTATCGAATACTGAATATCGTTGGTACAGTAGCATCAATAAAAGCGTACCTAAAAACTAAAAGCTAAATAAAATAACAGTTACGTCTGACTGCACGTAATACATGCGAACGAATCGCGAACTATTTGAATACTAACATTCGGGACCAGACATGCAAATTCTAATAAATTTGTACCGACTATCCCGCAATAAGTTAGTTTATATTCAATGTGAGAGTTATTGAAAATACTGAGTTACAAAGACAAGCGAAATGAATTCAAATTGTATCTAGCCAAGATCATCTTTATTGTAGCAGAAAATCTATTTAAGTAAATCAAAAGTGAGTCTAAGGACGAAAATGGTGCGAATTTGTGTAGGTATTAATAAAGCCCTTTCTACAGAAGTCTGTACGTTAGTTGGTCCCAAGAATTTGCCTAGCATCAACAATATCAAAACTGAAAATTCAAACACCAATTGGAAAATAAAAACAGTTTTATTTCGTTTAACGTGTTACCTCTTAAAAGCATTTTGTGTTGTGCTGGGGAGTCAATTTGTGCTTTGGATTCTACGGTGCGTACCAGGTTACAGACAGATAAACATAAAAAATTCACATCATCAAAGTGGGTGAAACTTTATAAGGTACCATACACAAATTGCCCTGTCTGTGTTCTTAAGTTTCTTTATAATCTCTTCAACTTGGTCCTACCATGCAGCACCTCAATGGATAACGATGATTTCATTAAATTAAATATTTCAACAGATTTAATCACAATTTAATCTATAAGTCGGTCCATGTTACATGAAACGATTTAATAAAAGCGACTTCTTAATTCTACATCGTGAATTTTGGCCGCCATGATTAAATTTAGAGATTTGCGTATCCATTGAGGTTGGTGGGGTTTCGCAAGTCAGTTATTGGATTTAAATATTGTTTGAAATTTAAATTTTGAGCGTTAATTTGCTGTCGTCATTGTTAACTATTTCAATCAAAAATTACAGAAAACTAACAGAGCAGTATAAATTTTAATGAAACTAAAATTAATTATTTCCTAATCAAAGTAATGGGAACAGCGAATTTAAAGAACATAATAATATCAGTGATAATGATTTGAAATTAGCCCAAGCAACCATTTCACAAAACATTATAGACCAACCATAATCTCATTATAGACCTATCAAACCTAAGCAATTTTAAACCAATTTCACCACACTTCTCACAATTGAATCAGAACAGAGGATCAAAAGAAAATAAATGCGATACCCCACAAAGCGTCCTCAATGATCATGATAGTGATTGACTTTTCAATGATGATGGATATCTCTTAAGTGATTGGTCTAACCCCAAAAGCTCCACCCCTTACCGTGCAACCTACCCTTGGTGGCTTGGCGCCCATGTTGAAGAGTACGAGCCCATTCGGTTCGTTCGTTCGAAATTTGAAAGATATCGTTCCAGTCTTCACCGCTTCCCATTTTGGTAGAATCTGTAAATCAGAAATAAATGTGGTGACGTAAGTAAAATTTTTCAAAAGGTCAACCATGAAGTTGACCTTGACACAAACAGAAATGAAATTACTTTTCTACAATAACAAGATTTATTTAACTTTAATCGTATTTCATAGGTACTTTGGCTTTTTAAATAAGTACAAAGTCTTTCAAGAAGGAGCTTTGAAATAGCAATGGTTGAATACAATAATAAGCGACATAAAAAATCGTTCATCCGTATCTAAGGACCAATAATAATGGCCAGCTTAGAGGTTTACTTATTTATTTATTGATAAAGAAAAATCCCGAAAATATTACACAAAAGTTTTTGGACCCTGATTGAGAAAACACTTAGCATCTGAGACATTCAGTACAAAAATATATTCAGAGTTACTTAGGCCTTGATTAAGGAATGCTGAAAGTTATGCACGTTATTCAGCGAAAGCATTCTCTAAGCTTTTGAAGAGAACATTTTTAACATCGTCAGCGATCTGGGGGCTTAAAACAGTCACTTTGGCAGAATATGATTCTGCCAAAGTGACTGAATAGGAAAATATTATGAATCATCGTAAAATCTCACAAAGTGACAATTCATATTATGACCTGCGTGCGATTCATAATTATTATGAAATAATTCATCTGTTTGACAGTTGTCTATGGAGATTCGTAAAATGGTCCACATAATATAAGTTGTTTTTGTGTCAAATTAGAGGAATTGCTAATGACAGCTGGAAATTCAGGAAATGAATCGTTTTTAGAGGAATTGCTAATGTGGCCGTTTTAGGCCCCCAGCACCCCTATTGTCGGTTTCCTCAGAGCCAAACAAATAGGTTGGCTATTTGTTTGGCGCAAATTCAACAAACAAGCAGGCTTCAATCTCACTACAATTGGAATCAATAACATTACATATTAGTTCTGCTGAACATCATTCGTACATTAGTTAGTGAATTATTGAGAACCGCTGAAACTGTGGGTAGAATCAATAAATTTATAGCTTAACCACGGATGGATTCGGAAATTAGAGGGTATTGCTTTAACCTGAGTTTGGAAAATGAATGTGAATTTGTGTCTAATTGTATCGTTACTGATTGGGGCTCTTGGCTGAATGATAGGTCAGGCGCACGGGTCGATCAAAGGTTTATCGGTTCATCGATGGGTGACAACGTACTCGTAACGTCTCGATATGTAGTAGTGAAACGAGTGTCATGACACTCGTTTCACTACTACATATCAAGAAGCCTCCGTGCCTTGGAAAGCACGCCAAGCAGTTGGTCCCGGCTGTCATTCGTAAATCATTGACAGTCGTTACGGGAAATCAGAAGCCCAAAAGTCAAAGCCAGTCTTACCAAGGGGTATAGTGTTACCCAGTTACTGGGTTGCAGAGGTCCGATAGGCAGTCGCTCCCTGTAAAATATGTACTATTCAGCTGGGACAAGGCTAGGCAGATCAGATCATCATGAAATCATGACTGTTACATTTTATGTCTGTAGTAAAGAAAAGCACGTATATAACGTTTTTATTTTTATAAACAAGGTGTTGATGTTTTTGTTGTTGATGTTGTTGCTGTCGTTGTTGTAAAATCAATATTACTTTATGCTTTTAAAAGTGAAAATTATGCCCAGATCACCCCAGTCTATTAGGTACATTAAACATACACTTGGACTGTATTCAAATAAAACACATGAACTCCATCATCATCATATAAACCCATCAATCAAACACTACTTACCATAATTACGGTCGTATACAAATAACCGTTGTTTCAATGTACAGTCAACTGCCCGTTTGTGGTTATAATTTTGACGTTGACAGCACCTTTTAAGTCGTTACAGTAAGGAAGATTTTCATAGTGCAAATGTTACCACTGATGTGCGGTGGATTGTACCATCAAAACTATTCACATGTGGTAGTAAAATCAATATGGTTATGATTCTGCTTCAGTCAGACTTGTACTTGTTAAATAATCCGCCGCAAGAGACCAATGAAGTTAATGATAACACAATGCCAATTACTGTAACTTCTAATATATTTATTGGAGCTACAATTTAGACCGCAGAACTAATAATTGTGTTTAGTACAATTGTCGTAAATCATAGAGAAACTAAGATCAAAAAGGGTATTGATGATGAGAATGATATTGCAAACAGTGAAATGTGATGAACAACTTTTGTTAAAAAGACAGCTCTAGTTGAAACATCAATGAGGTGACGTCAAAGAAAACAATCTTATTGCTGTAGTAAGAGTCAAAATAAGATTGTTTTTAAGATGTCAGGTAACAGAATTTACGTACTGTTTCAGTAACAATCCATGTAATGAAAATAACCACTTTGAAAACCCTTGTAGACTGTAACTGTTCTAAGGTTGCCATAATTTTACCTACTTTGTGTAGTTGGTGAACAATAAAAGTTGTTCCCTATCCTTTCACGCAGAAAACACGCAATCAATACACTATAATCAGTTCCTTCCACGAATATGAAAACAATGTGTTACAAATAGTATTCTAGGAACCTTAGCACAAACAAACAATACTGCGAACTTTATACACAAGCTGGGACAACTAATGACGAAGGTTCACGAACAAATACGAATACACACGAGGGTTACGAAGGTCACAGGTTGTAGAGGTGAACATTGGAGATCCTAAGTGCGATAAAATTGGCTTTCACAAATGTGAAAAGCCTAGAATTAATGGCTATTGTGTGTTGGGTATTTGATCAATTATCTATTTACTTAAAAGTGACGGGATTCTTCATACTTTTGTGTTGATAAAAATATTCTCGAATAACTGGAGTAGCAGACTGTCTACAAATTCCATTCGACTCAAACGATTTAATATTGCTCTCATATCCATATGTTTTCGATCCAGTAACTTCGAATATAGTCCCGAAAAAACTTATATCATCCGAGAATATCGGAAGAGTATTATCTGCACTACATGATATTATAATTTTGCTACATTACTTGCAACTCTCATCAGACTTACAAATTGCACAAAATGATAAAAGCCGACACAGAATGGACTCCCAAAATGAAGCAAGGAAAAGGCAAGTACTTTAAAAAAAAACTATAAAACCTCTGTACAATCCCCTGTTCCTGAATATATTCATTAAACCTGCGAGGTTCGTAAAATATTTTCATGTAGGTAACTAGAATAGCCTGTAATTACGCCTTCCATAATCCGTTAAAAGCAAGCTTTGGTGAAAATCTATGAGGATTAAGTTGGTACATAATGTTGTGGTGTTAGGTACTGGAAGTTGAACTGTGCCTTGCTTGTTTATAATCCTCCTTTTCATACATATGGATTCGTGAAAGTAGGTTGTGATTAGAGCAGAGAGTTCTGCTATCATTCTTAATCGATATAGCCATTTTCATCATCACATTTTATCATTTGTCACTGGGTCATTTCTCATTGTCTTTCTTTATCTTCGGGACCTTCAAACAAGAATGTACCAAAAGGTTCCCATACAGATTATTTTCATTGTCTTATCTCTAAAATCACCTCGTCATAAACCTAAGCTTGGGATCAAATATACGCCTCGTAACGACATACGTTAAGAACCGCGTGCCAACCAAAAATCGAAACATAAGGACCGACCAAGTCCCCGATTCGTTCTCAATGGCACTCACATTTCCCTCGCGCCCTTATCTTTACATTAAAATCAGTTATTTCCATTAACCCCAACAACTGAAGCGTAAGGGTTGGTTCAGCGAAAGCGAGACGGGGGCGGAGCTGAACGGTAAATGTGCTGAGTTGCATGTCTTCGCTTGGCGTTACTTTTTGTGTTTTTTACCAAGAGATTATAATGTCTTTATTTAGGAGGTCGTGAAGTGCTTTCTTCAGACCTCTTACTTATTGGGTACTTTGTTTTGTTTTACACCTGGTTTCTAAATTGAGAATTTGGAATTGAAAACTTGTCAAACTCTACTTTAGCATGAAAGTGAAACCCGTTAAATTCAACATTACTTTGCAAAAACGTCAGACATTTGACAAGTTCTCAATTCAAAATTATCCATTCAGGAACTGGGTGTTGAACTAGTAGGTGCCTACTTGATCAGTTTTACAATCTAACTAAATCGTATGATCTTGGCCACTATCTTTTTTACCCAAATGGATTCTTTTTACACGTATCTTTACAGATATTTTTTTGATCACGATTCATGTTGCATACATTATTTTTCTAACTCTTCAAAATGATTAAGACACGTTGTCAGCCCATTTGTGAGGTCATTTTTCTCACTACAAGCATAGATTCTTGGACAAATCGTGATTCTATTTACCTCAACGATAACGTTTAGAAGCTTTGCTAAAGCTAGTACTCTGCGAGACTCAGCTAACTGCCCACTTGGGTTATAATAATTTACTTTAATGGCGAGTATCGGGCTGCTCAGGAAAACGGTATTACCCTCAGTATGTTATCTGACAAAAGTATTTCAGTTCAGAAGACCAATGTCGTGAAAAGCTGTATTATATTTTACATTTTCCAATGGTGATTTCAGTCGTAGATTAGGAAGATATTATTAATGCCTTTTTCAGTCACAGTTGAGGATTTGTCTTTCTTAGGAATCAAAAACCAAACTAAGAAGTTCTAAGAGTATTTTTTTGAGAAAATTATAAAGTGATTGTTCCCGGAGTAGAATATTAGGTACTACAGAGGTATTTTAAAAGCCATCAGTTTTGAGACTGCCATATTTTTCTGTACCTGTCTCTACACCAGCCTCTTCATAAAACGCGTAATTCCGGGTGCCAGAAGATATTAGTAACATAATATAAATTACGTAGCTCCTTTTATAGGCATAATTATCCCCTGCTATCGTGATACAGTGTTTTATTAGTACCGGTACCGTAGGCTCACCTTGGAGTGAACCTAAGATATTTACCTGTCCAGTGGCACCACTTAGAGGCGGAATATATCGGGGAGACGCCTGGGAGAGATTCAGCGCTGAATAAAACTACCGATATATTGTTTGGAAATTTATTTAGTTAGTAAGGGATAAGAAGGACCTAGCTAGAAAGTAATTAAGTGCTTTTGGATGGAGGGAAATATCAGTGCTACACGTATCCGTCACGAGGACTAGTCCGGGCACCGCATATGCGTTTTATGACATCGAGCTGTTTCAGCCCAGTGGGCCTAAAACGGCTACATTAGCAATTCCTCTATAAGCAATTCATTTCCTGAATTTCCAGCTGTCATTAGCAATTCCTCTAATTTGACACAAAAGCAATTCATAATTTGTGGACCATTTTACGAACCTCCATAAAAACTGTCAAACAGATGAATTACATAGTTCGTAATATCGATATGAATCGCACGCAGATCATATTATGAATTGTCAGTTTGTGACATTTGAGGATGATTCATTATATTTTCCAATTATGATTCTGCCAAAGTGACTGTTTTAAGCCACCAGCGCACGCACAAGAGGCAGATTCTCAGTTAAAAATAAAATCAACAACAAATGTAATAGTTCAGAGGGAAAAACAGTGCCACCCCTCCAACATAAAATAAGTTAAAACACTGAACTTGAAACACATTAGGGTCATGTACACACTGAATCCAATCAGTGTTGGTACTTCTAAAGGGACACTTAATCGTCTTTAAAGCACTTACTTGGAAACCACTGAATACGGTACGTCCTATACTAAGAACTACTATAGACACATTAGGTGGTTTCAGGCGAATTAAGTGGAAATATGGTAAGCCTTGGTGACACTGATTAAGTCGAAAGTAAATACAAATTGTTTGTGTTGGTTTGAGGTGGCGATGGCTTTTACAGGGAGGCAATTTGTTGGCTTTATAAAGGTTAAGAAAATCAGCTTTTTATCATGGAATTGTAGTTATTATTCAATGTTTATGTTTGTATTTGTATATTTATGACTGATTCGTTAGTCTAGTAGTCGCAAGCAGTACTGCTGAGCAAGCCTGGTCTTGGTTTCGATCCCCAAGTCGGGCAAAGTGTGATTGGGTTTTTTCATCTGGAATTTGTCAATAGCAGACCGGAGTCTGGATTTGTGCCCAATGGCAATAGGCTCGCCCCCTATTACATGGGACTTAAAGTTATCTGGCGAAATGTGGGTGTAATATTATGTACACCTCTGTCTTACCATTCGGGGTATACAGGCGTGATGTTATGTTATGTATAAATTATTGACAATTCTATGACAATATAAGTGATTGATTGCAGCTGAAAGCATGTTTTCACACACACAGAACAATGATAATCCCTGAAGCGTAACGGCTGGGCCGCCCAATTCAAAAAGTTCAATGAACCCAGTCTACGTTTGTTGTGCTGACCTCAAATCGATATTGACTCAGTAGGAATATTATGTAGGCAGTATTAAATATCACAAGAATCAATTTACTATTATCCATTAGTTATGTATCGGATTTAAGG
Source organism: Lithophane leautieri (assembly GCA_949152455.1). NCBI lineage: Eukaryota > Metazoa > Arthropoda > Insecta > Lepidoptera > Noctuidae > Lithophane > Lithophane leautieri. Next base: position 14,410,081 of record OX424477.1, on the reverse strand, counting down.
ATTTAAAGCTATATCGTCTATCCAGCATACATAAAAGCCTGCCCGTCATTAGCTATGCCCGTAATTACTGCGCAACACATTTCCCATAATTACTTCTAATAAACGTCCTGAACCGCCGCACCGGGTCGATCCATCAGGTAAAGCTACACTTGCCGGGGTTGGTCGGTGGATGGATGACCATCTTTACATACCGAGACTCCTCCGTGCCTCGGAAAAACGTTAAGCCGTTGGTCCCGGCTGTCATTCGTGGATCTTTGACAGTCGTTACGGGTCGTCAGAAGCCCGAAAGTCTGACAACCAGTCTTACCAAGGGGTATCGTATTAGTTACTGGGTTCTGGAGGTCAGATAGGCAGTCGCTCCATGTAAAATACTGGTATTCAGCTGCATCCGGTTAGACTGGAAGCCGACCCCAACATAGTTGGGAAAAGGCTAGGTAGATTGATTGAAACGTCCCGAACCTGTCACCGAAAATCATAAATCATTCCGTTTCGAAATCCCACAAAACTTAACAGCTATTGGCCCAAACGTTCAATTCAATCAATACAGTCTAACGGGTACGACTCTAACCCATCCCTAACTCAAATCAAATAACCGCCACTTCGATCTAATCAGGTTGCTGGTGACACTCGACCAAATTCAAGAGTCCGCTTTCTAAGGTGCTCTCGAACGTCCAATGGTCATCTTAAATGGTCCGGGTTTCCGCACGATTTTTCCGAGTTGCCATTGTTTTTAATTGCTACTTAGTTTTTGCGACGAACGGACGGTTTAGTAATGAATTTAGTACTTCTGTACTCGGTTTATTATCGGAAAGTTGTATTGGCTGATTAAAATGTTCGGTTACGGTTTGTTTTGGTTATTGTGAACGCAAATTTGGGTTTTGGTCGCCATATTGGTTTTGAGCGACAAATTATGTTTGTTTTTCGCTGTAAGTGGGCTAACAACGGAATGTTTGTGCTTGTTGACCTGTGTAAAATTTTACAGTAGCATAGCAATGGCCAGCAATAATTTGGATAAGCTAATTTGAACGCGTATTTTTCTTGTAAAGACAATCAGCTAGAACGTTGTAAATTACAGGTACAGTTCTGATAGATCTTAAAATATTATATAATCAATTAGGTACCTATAAAAAAATTCAGATAATTTTTCTTTTAAACCTCCAAAAAATCGCTAATGTACCTGTATCGTCATCCAGTCGACGCTTGTGCCACCCGGTCGCTTAAAGGTATGAATATGTTTTATTTTGTAAAAGAGGAACTTACTATCCAGGTATTACAATTGCGAGTACGGACACTACAGACCAAGTCAACTTCCGAGAGGGATTTCCTTTTGCAGCTTCTTTTGCTTAGCAGACGTCGTTAGATGTAATTATGGCTAGATTAGTTAGTGCTAGCATAATCTAGTCTTTGTTGCTGTGATTAGTTGGTACTGATAACCTGAATTGTCTTAGTAACAAAAGAGACGCGTGAGAATTAATGAGTTTGGTGAATTTATTTCTCGGTAAGTTTAAGACATAATCTAGGTGGTTTGTTCTTACCTTCTAACAAAGTATTTATTTATGTTTTACCTTGTTAAATTGTTCAATGGCATATGGACATTCAATATTATGTTCATTTTGTTTTGCACTTGGTTTCGAAAAGTGGTAATTTTTGTTTTATATTGGGCATTAATTTTATTTTAATTGTATACTTTCTTCATAAAATTTTTCGTCGGTCAAAGAACTAATCATACCAATCAATAAAATATTTCGTCGATCTTCGACTTATTTTACAGATTCCAATACCACGGACCAGGAGATCAGTTTACAGGAGAGAACTCTTCATCTAATCTCCTACTTACGAAATGCGCTCTAGTAGAGGTCACAAGGATTAGCAGAATCAGTGACAGAACCTATGTATACTCCAGTCGACTGGCAATGATGAAGTACCAGGAGATCAGTCAGTCAAAGAGGTTCTCTCACCAGGAAAAAATCAACAATTTATAGCTTTACTTACCAAGTGTGCATCCCTAGTGGTGAAAGTCACGGGATCAGCAGAGTCAGTGGCAGTACAAGCATACTCCAGACGACCGGTAACCGTGATCAGCTTGCTACCAGTTCGCGCCAGGTCGATGAGGTTCAAGCGAAGAGTGTCCGCTGAGAATTCCACCTGGTAACAGAAAAGGAATACCAACAAACTGACACGTGAAAGCAAATTTTGCCAGACTTGAAGCAGAGACGCTTCGCTGGCTCGGTCAAAACTCGGTAAGTATTTGGAAAAAAAAAACTGTCAATTTTTTTTTTAATGACCACTTCACATGATAAAACAAGTCTGAAATAGGTCCTACTTATTTTAACGATTATCTACACCAAAATGAATCACATTTTATCTGGGTCTGATCTTATCTGCTGATCTCATCAAGTATTTTTGCTAAACTCAGCATGTGAATTTTCACTGATCATAATAATTCAATGTCTCCATTCCAAAATAGACCCCCTGAAAAATATTAGGTAATTTTAGTTTAACTCACTTTCTTTAAACAGCCAATAAAGTTGGTATGAACCCTCGCTCCAGGTAAAGCCCTGGCGTTGAGGGAACCTCCGACATGAGCCCTGGATGACGCCAACATGGTGAAGGAACCAGCGACGTGGGAGTGATCGGAGTACACATCGTCTACAACTGCTGATACCTGAGAACAAGGAGTAGAAGTTATTGAAGATTTTAGAAGCTTTTTGATAACGATTCAATCCCATAAATTGACATTTCCATCATCGATATCGCTGATAGAATGTCACTTTGTCTAGACCCTCGGGAGAAAATAAAAAACGGCTAACTGCTTTTTATTTTGTACCAGTCGATAGGGTCTTGGTTTACAAAGTCAAGTGGTTGGTTTGTGGCTATCATTGTAAGTATGATCAAGATCAGTAATAAAATAATAGATGAAGTTGAATCATAATATAACTTGCACTAATAAAAAATTACAACTAGAAGTTTCTACGATAATACTGATGCTCCTAAGATAAAATGGAAAATCGATGGCCTTGCTCCAAGTACTCTAAACAACAATGAATCTTACACCCCCAATTTATTAAGGCAATAAAAAATAAAGACTTCATTAACTCAACGCACTTTGCAGCCAAACGCACATCGCACTCGAAGTTTCTTAATAAATGTAAAAACAAAACTTTTTTCATATCCAACCGCAGGCGCTCTGATGAAAGTTGCCTTTCGCTTATTATTACTCGTAAAATATATTGGATAAACACTGTACCAGCAGCCAGATGTCCCTATCGTTAGGTTAGGCGATGACGTCACAAATGACAAACGTATAGATGGTATAATGTAAGTTGTTGACCATGACCGGCTGAAAAGCCTGGCTGTGTAAATAGAATGCTATTTTAACGCTTCATTGCTTTTCAAGAAGCTCTTTGGCACATTGGAATTTGAACTCTCTGTAGTTGTTGTAAAGGTGTTGAAAAGGAACTATGCGCATTTGGATGCTATATAGCAATAACTTGATAAAACAAATTGACTTACTGATTTTCTAGATAAAATAAATCATACACATAAATATCTATGTATTTCATAAATTCACACTATTCAACACTAACAAACCACCAACGACAAAACTTTCAGATTTTATAAAGTATCTATTCAAAGTCTACTCCAGAAATTATCATTAGGTAACGAATTTAAATCTTCGTCAAAGGAAAATTGAAGCATAAAGCCTAGGACAGGCAGACATAAAATAAACTGAATTTGTAATAACTCATTAAAGTTAACTTACAGTTAGACTCCTTTGGGGAATACGAAAGTCTATTAAGCTCTGAGTGTGATATGAATATGAAATGTAGGTCTAGATTTATAATTTTAATCTAATACAAAGCTAGAATTCTTCTTCGTATTGTGTTAGTTTATATAGTTTCGTTTATCATCGTACTCTTACTATTATCCCAATTTTTGTCGGTCCAGCTTTTCATTACTCACAGTCCATCCATCGTTTCTGTCGTCTTCCCCTACACTCTTATTGCTATGACATTCATATTTTTTTTAAATCTCACGAGATTTTCCTCGTCCCTCCGCATCACATATAGTTTCTTTTTCGTTTTTTTTTTTTATACTTGTACTTCCGATAAAATCTCCATTAAAGTCAAAGTCAAATAATTTATTTCAAATAGGCATATAAAAGGCACTTTTGAACATCAATGAAAAACAAAGAAATAGAATTGATTCTAGTTGCCCATTCCAAAAGGTAGCTTTCGTATGGATAAAAATGGGCAAGAAATTCCACCGTTACTCTTTAAAAAAATGTTTTACAATATTTTGTATACATGAATTATATATTTATATGTGAAGACGATGCACCTACAATAAGATTACTGTACCACAAAAGGTAAAAAGGATAAGATAAATGGAGCAATGACAAATAAATTAGTTTTGTGATAGGTACATGGTGCTGACATATTTACAAACATTGTAAAAGTATACAATATTACAATTAATTATGAGATTCTCCTAAGACCTTTCAATAGTTAAAGATGGATTTCAATTTGTTTGTGAGAGTGTGTAAGAAAGTTGTTATATCTATTGGCCTTTTTTTCCAATATTTTGGTTTAAAAGAGTGTCCGTAGAGTTTATTTCCCGTTCATCTCCATAGGAACATAATACACTTTAGAATGGGCAACTAGCTTCATCTTCTGACTGACCGACCCCTCGATAGTTCAAAAGTGCCTGTAATTGGTTTATTTAAAATAAATGCTTTGAGTTTGACTTAGCATCCAACTTTATTTTTCACCATCTTCACAAATACCTTCTCTACTACTTCAATCGGCTATCTTGAAAATAAATCCGACTACTCTTATAAAAGAACAAGCAACTTTCCCAACTATCGGATCATCATTTTCCATTAAATCTTTTATAGAATTGTTTCGCTTTTCTCATATTTCTAGTAAGTGTGCGCTCTCCGATCGCTTTATCCGTTGGTCTGGCGCAAAAGATATAATATCGGGAGAAACTAACAAGTACTGTAACTAACTTTTCAGAAATATCTGCGTTAACTTTTATTATTTACTAGATTGAGTTAAACTCGTTGGTAACTTAAAAGTTTTCTTTAGAAGTAATTTTATAATCTTGTGATAAGAAGAGTTTTTTTATTTTGTCCCCAACTGGGAACCTCTTGGCCAGCATCTCACCTGATGGTAAGTTATTATTAGGCCGAAGGTGAAAGCAAGCTTCACCCGGAATCCTCAACCACAGAGGAACTGATTTTGGCCAGGCGGACTTAGAACAAGCCCTACCACCAACCAAACCGAGCAGAAAATTTGCCCTCACTGGGAATCCAACTAAGTACTCCTAGGTCTGAGACAGCTGGTCTAACGACTAGATCACAGAGGTGGTTATTCCTGTTAACAAAATATATCTATCGTTCTTGCAAATTGCGTCTGAGAAAGCTGTGGCGGTATCTACGTCGCCAAATGCGAACTACGCATTAAAGATCTGACGTCACACAAAAATCCTGACGTCACATAAATCCTGCATCGCGCAATTAAAGTTTACCGTGCAATGGACATAATTATATACAAGAACCCGACATCAATCGTTAGGCAGTTGCCTGCCAGACACAACACCCGTCTGGTCGGAGGATCCTCCCTTTTCTATGGTGAATGAGTGAACTTTACACCCTGTTCCTCATAAAGCTAACTTACCAATTATTGTGCTAGGCTTTGGGATCTATAAGGAGAAACCCTGTAACTAAGGGATGAAAATAAGCCGTTTCATCAACGTTAACAGGACCTTTTATCATTTGCTGATTAAGATATTTCATTCCGCCAAATCTTCTGAAAATCATTCGTTATACCTACAATGGACTGACTTTTCATTATCTATTGTCAAGCTACCTTAACTTTAATGTTTATCATTTTGAATCATCTCAGTAACTTTATATGTACTTGGTTTGTGCTCGATCTAAAGAAAATATATACTGCAATAAATTAGAGTAGCAACAGTAATAAGACGCTCGCTACCAATTAGACCAGTTATGGTGCAGTTCATAAATTGAGATTGAATTGCTTGTACTAGTTTTCAGTGACCCATATATTTGTTCTGAAAGCTCGATGTCTTAGGTACAATGTTATTTTAACCAGAATTTTCGTTATTATTTCGTAATATTAATTTTGAAGTACATTTTAAATATTTTCGTACTGTTTTTAATGATTATTCCTAAAGAATATCAACCTATCAACCCAACCATTTACTAAGAACCTATAACCATACATAAGCCTTCACTACAAAAGATCCGATATGACGTCATCAAACCCGTCAACATTTCAATTCACCCATTCCAAAATGTACCCTTTAAAATCGTGATGATCGGTGACGAGCGTCCAATAATAAATTCAAATTGTGTAACAGCCCTGGGAATAACGTCACCTGGCGTATGGTTTACAAACGTGACGGTTATATCGAGTACCAATTACTCTGCAGGGTTGTCTATTCAATTATGTCTTCGTGTGTACTTTAATTTCAGTATGTGCTGTTGTTGCGGTTGTGTTGTCTTTCGCTTGAATTGCAATGTCTTTAATTGGTGTTGTGATGGTTTGTATCTTCTGTGATTGTCTGCTCTTTTTAAGCATAGTCAATGCTATTTACTTCTCCCTCTTCCGGGCTTTTTATTCTAGATGGGTCCAGCTTTTCATATATTTCTTCTCCAGTCTCCTTTGTCTTTCCTAATCTATCCACCCTGTTTTAGGCCTGTCTCCAGATCTCATGCTTGATACAGGCCGTTGCAGCCCCAGTTTATGTTATTTGCTTCATTTTACTTTAACCAAATATTTCATCTACTATATGTAGTTCTATAAATATTCATAAGCCTACACAAATCTCCTAGGTCAATTAAAATTAACATTCCCACAACTTCAATTACGTCTGATTCATGATAAAATACCGCCGTCCAGGCGTCCACCCTTAAAAAAAGTTCCATTGTTTTGCATAAGACAAAGGAACTGGTAATTAAACACCTCACTAATTGGACCAGTTTATTCATAACGTCACCAGCTGCTGGTTTATTGGGTTTTAAAATGCGCCGATAAATATTCATTTGTTTGTAGTTTTCTTCGGTGTTTAAAGTCTTGGTGAATAATTGTATTGTTTGTGATTAACTATCTTTGTGATTAAAATATTGTTTGTATTGTGATTAACCATAACTTGATTTATAAATTAGTGAGATTAATATCAGTCTTTTTTTGAGTCACAAAAATATATCCGCATTATTAGATTGAGACTGAACTAAAAAATGGCATTTTTGATCAGGAAGCTGTTTTAAATTCAGTGGCTGAAGAATCTAGTTTTGGTCCTATAGAAACATAAAAGACAGAAATCAACGATTGACGTATTACTTTTAAGTAGTCGCTGCTTCCATTTAAAAACATTTTGTTTTTTCCATTATTATCGTCAACGTCTTAAAGTCCACTGCTCTCTCTTTATTATTGCCTATCTTCACGGTCCGGCGCCTAATATTTATGAGACGTAAACTTATTTAACTCTTTTGTATTTTATCTAGATTACTCTTATCAAGGTTCGCACACCTGTCATCACAACAACAATAGGAGCAGCGTTAAATAATCCGGTAAGTAACGGAGCCAGTATGCACGGGCGTAATTTTATCGCGGCAATTTTTATTTCGCCTACTGGATTTTTAAGCGCAAAGAATTGAAAATCCAACAGTGTGTTTTCTTAGGATGCACTCTGTTGGATTCTCAATGCTCGGCTCAATATAGAAAGTTGAAAATACAGCGCGTGAACAAAAATCGCCCGTGCAAACCTGGCCTTACTTGTTGAATGATTGAAACATCGATCGGAACTCCATTTTGTTAATCGAACAAGGTTTTGTAATTGCTAAAGATAATGGAAAATCGATGGATGGAATTGTAATTAATAATCGTGTCGTTATTTAAAGATAAAGATTTGTCGTAAGACTGGACTTTCATGTTATTGAAATTGAACTGTTTTACCGTAAAGTGGAAATTGTGAACATGTATACAGCATGAACCAGAAAGATGTTGTATAAATGAAATTTGTATCACGCCCTTAAATGTATACAAAATATTGTAAACATTTTTGAAAAGAGTAACGGTGGAGTTTCTTGCCCATTCTTCTCCATACGAAATCTACCTTTTGGAATGGGCAACTAGAATCAATTCTATTTCTTTGTTTGTTTTTCATTGACGTTCAAAAGTGCCTTTTATGTGCCTATTTGAAATAAATTATTTGACTTTGACTTTGACTTTGAATGGTCATATTTAAGGGCGTGATACAAATTTCATTGACAAATGATCAAACTGAACAACTTTCTCAATGGGACCAACATCGTAATCACGAAAAAATTATCAACTGTCCCATACTAAACTTCAATATAACTTATATATTATAATACTTCCTACTCAATAATTTATGCAAAGAAAGGATCGTAGACTATGAACTATATTAGGTATGCTCAACGTGAGACAAAAATGACAAGTAAAACTCAAAAAAAATATTTATGGAAACATTTCATAACGTCTGACAAATTACGTAAAAAGTATAAAATAGTTATTTTCATTCATAAGATATCCAAATTAAATTCCATAAATCACGATAACAATACATCACTGAATAAAAGAAAAGATTTTAATTAATTGGGAAATTTTTATTAATTTCTTGATACTGTAATATTCAGATAATAATGGTAGTATCCACTTCCTAATCCTAATTGCTACAGATGATTATATGTATAAACAGTCACACATTAATTTATATTTCAACTGCAAATTGTGGTGCGACTATTGTCAACGCTCCTTCATTGACAGTGGCGCCCCCATTACTGAGAGACTCTTTTAATGCAGGAAAGTTTTAATTCAGGAACTATTTTTAACTTTTAGATCTATGGAAGTTTTATTTGATTTTCTGGTTCATTCTGCAGAAGCGGATGAAATCAGGTTGGTGCACCTGAGTATTTTTTTTATACTGTATTAAAAAGAACCAGGTTCTTAATGATTGAATACAATCTAGATTCTAGCCTATAAGACTCATAATCAATTTAAATCTAACTTAAATTACGTGATAATTAATTTTAAGCTTATAAACTTAGTCGATTTGTACTTTAGACAAGTCCGTTCTACTTTCTTAGAGTCTGATATAATAATATTATGAAGACGTTATTTATGTGTTATATGTGTGTAATAGACTCTAGTATTTCTGCACTTTTTACACCATCTGTGTATGGTGCTGTTTCCAAATAAAATAAAGGTCAACGATAGAGTAAAACATGCACCCCCCATTTACGGGGGTTTGATGGGGAAAGTCACAAATTTCTTACAAAAAAATTGCAGTTCTGAGAGTAAGCATTAACTTATATAGAAACCTTTTTCTTTTGTAAAGACTTATTAACGTCATTAGTCAAATATAATATTATTTTACCTCTGCAGCTGCCTAGTCCTTCAAGATGTAAAGGCTTGATTTTTGATGAATTAATTATTATTGTACTTTTGGCACTTTATTCCGCTTATCAAAACTAGACAAATTTCAACAGAAACTAAAATAGCTTTCCTCATTAGTAGAATTAATATTTCCACAATGAGTTTTCTAAAACAGAAACAAATTGCTGTCTCTTGCAAAATTACTTCTAGAGAATTCAAATTTCAACTAAGTCCTGCAGCAATTATATAATTCGTGGTACAGTTCTCATGGTATTATTACTTATGTAAATTATCAATCAAATTAGATTAAGTTATGAGAAAAGTGGAAACAAGAAAGTGGAGCAATTATTTCTATTAAAAACAGCCAATTTACGTAATCCGCGTTTACTTTGTGACACAGTTATTTTCTATGAAATAGTCACATTGTTTGATAATGTAGACAAAGATTTATTACTTACCCTGCAGAAACTCGTAAACGGCGTGATCTGAAACAATAATAAACCTCATTAGTATGCGAAGCAACGTTCACGTCAAATGTTATCTGTGAAAAAAAGATACATAGCACAAGTCGAATAAAATCATATAAAAAGACCACGAGTTATCAAAAGGACCAAATTTTTGAGAACACAGTTTATTGTAGCCTATACTGGACGTAAATAATCTCTAACCCAAGTTAGCGCAAAAAAACCCAAACAAATGAACTCAGACCTTACAAACCGGACAAAAAACTAATCTATCACAAAGCTTGAAGACCATAAATCTACGCATCAAATCCAGGCCACCAGCCCAACTGCCCAAGTATAGGCAGTTTCGATAAGCCTCAATATTCTCAAAGAATGAGAAAGCCCCACATAAATACATAATTAACGATAACGGAATAGCTAGGGATGGAGCCCCGCACGCAGTACGTAAATAAACTATTTACTAGCGGTTGTGCCTCGTTCGGAATGGTTAGTTCACTTGAATGGTGTCGGTATGATGTGGTAGAGTTGATTTGAGATGGAAAGCAAAATGTATGGAATTTGGTATTTTTAAACCAAGATCCTTACTTTAATATTATTATAAATGCAAATGTGAGTTTGTTTGTTTATTTGTTACGCTTTTACGCAAAAACGGCTGAATGGATTTGGATGAAATTTTATACATGGGTAGACCATGACCTGGAAAAGGACGGAGACTACTTTTCACCCTGGATCGTAGATGAAGCCGCGGAATCAGCTAGTTGTTTAAAAAACTAAGAGCTAGATAAATTGAGCACATATCACCAGCTCCCTTGTGAAAATAATGCTATAATTCTACGGGAAATTGGTCCACTGAAAGTTATGGAAGTCACAAATTATGCGTAAATGGGTTGATCACACGCTTATGTTTTGGCACATTGCCAAAGCTGTTAATAAAAGCAAGATCGAAGGACAGGAGCATAATGTGAAAGTTCAGGATAGTTATGATAGACACAACGTTATATTTGACTAATTAACAATGCTCTCTACTTTGATCATACAACTTTAATTTTTCATTACCAAACGATGCTTTAAAATTCGTTTCGTTGCGTCTCATCAGGATTGAGTGCAGAAATAAAACCAACTACCGATGAAATTACTCCACATTTATTGTTCAATTTTGTTTTCCCGACGTTCCGGCCGCCCGGAGCACACGTAATCATGACAGGCTCGAGGAAAAAAAATAAAAAAACGAAACAGAAATAAAATGCAACGTCAACGAATGTTGCAAAGTTTATTAATTTTTTAAATTGGAAAAACATTCTATGATGTTGAAATTTTTGGAGTAAGATTCGTTAAAATAAAACTTGTATGGGTTGAAAGTTATAAAGAATTATACGAATTCAAAGCTATCGAAATAATGTATTGTATTTACTCTTACCACTGCTGGCTATTTGGTACTCGAAGTTTCTGCATATAAACATACCACGAATCAACAATGTTCTTATAATTTTGTTAAATATGAACTTCTAGAAATAAAAATAACTGGCGTCGACGCCCAACAAGAATAGTATAGAGAACTAATCAAAGTAGACCAAAGTAATAGTAAAACATCAATCATGTGACCCGCAGAAAAGTAGGACGAAGGCAAAAACAACAACAAAATGTTTCAAAGAATATTTCCAGGTTAACATTTCTCAAAATTAATTACGTTCCAGTAAAACGGTCATCGTTCAAACACTCCACCACACGCCGACTCGAGCATACAGGAAACATATACCCAATTCCACTACCGACCGAATTTATCGCCACAAAATTGCTTCAATTACAAAGGCCATAGGTACCAAGATCGATCCTCACATGAATTACGTTCAAAATGCCAAAACACTTGGAAAAATCCGCCTTTCAACAAAAAATCGTTTTGACTTTAATAATCAAATTACTCGGATACGAATCGATACGGTTTTTTGAAGTAATGGCTCCAATGATGGATGGATCTCGGTTTAAACACGCCAATGGGTCATAAGTCGTATGCTATCGATCTGAGTTCAAGGCATAGAGTTTGCAATACGGGCCTGAGGTCGTAAAATATTTGTACAGCGATGAAAGCGCTTTATATTCGGCTGATGAAATCTTGGAACATGGGGGCCGTATAAATAAGAAAGGGTACAACCGACGGTCGTTGATTGCAGCTGGTTATAAAAGCTAATAAATGAAATATTTACAAGAAAATGTGTGATCATTTTAATATAATATACTTGTGGAAAATTAATATTGCTATATATCAGAAGATCACTGAAAGAGTATTAAGAAGAGATTCTAAAAGAAAAAAAATATCTTTCCTCCATGGAGGAGGTTCCTCTTACGAGTATTTAAAAATCATAAAAAGACACGCTTTATCAAAAAATCCCAGTAATGTGAAGCTTCATTGAGGTTGAAACTATAACAGACAAATAGACTTTGTTAATAAATCAACAAGGTCTATTTGTCTGTTAGTCATAAATAACGTGCAAATGACATTATACCTAAGGGCGAAAAAGAATTCGACTATACATTACTCAGATACTTCACGCAAAAGTTTTTATAAGGTTTCAAAAAGATCTCACCTCTTGTATCCTCCGATGCACCGTCAACTTATGCCACTGATGGTCATCGAACCTCGTCTTCGCGGGTTTGATATGCATCTCCTGCTTTCCATTGCCAAGACCCATAGTAAGGGAGACACCACCATCTCGAACAGCGAGGTTGAGGTAATCAGCTTCATGACCTGAATATAAAAGACTTTGTTACGAAAATTATGTTCATGAATTTACTTCGCCTTTATTCTGGATTAAGAGAATGTTACTGGATTAAAAAGAAGTAACGGGATAAAATAACTATACTTGCTTGCTAGTGTAGAGTTTATTAGACCTTAAATTCTTATTTATTTTATAAACTAAAAAAGATTCTCGACACAACTGCAAGCATTTATTTTAGTTAAACCATTTACAGGCACTATGAAATTGTCAAGGAGTCGGTCAGTTGGAAAGATGAAGCCAGTTTCCCGTTCCAAAGTGACAGGCCCCTATGAAGATAAACGGGAAAGAAAGTCAATGGATACTCTTTTAAATAAAAATATTTTACAAAAATTCTAGCTCTTGTATGTAACATTCATGTTGATCTATTAGATAAAAAAAATTTATGACTTCCAAGTAGTCTTTGAGAATTTGAAAACATTTCTGCACCAAAGTATGAAGCCTTTTCGTACAGACTTCAGAAAGTATGGATTCTAGACAAAACGAAGGCTTTTACACTACTTACTCATAGTTACAACAAAGGCAAAGAAAAGCTCACCAGTGTAAAAGAGAAGTCCATTAGGCTGTCGCGTCTTGAAGTACAGTGAGATGGCGTCTTGTGTGCTAACTATAGGCTCGCCGCCGGTCTGCGTCAGGTCGTATGATAGGAACTCTGCGCCGCGAAATGTTGCCTCAGATGGTGCCTTGTCTGGAAAGAAAGGCACTGTTAGCGATAATATTGGACACATATTCGTCACATATAAGTTTGCTAACCAGAAGATACGGTTGTTACAGAGACCATTTTCTAACAATGTTTCAGCAATTTTCTTAAATATTTATGGATTCTATTTAAAACTTATTCGATTAGATTACGCCGACCTTTTCGTTCCACTAGCTGTTTTATTGGGGTTAGTTGATTTTACCGCGAGGAAAAATTTCAACATTTTGTACTAATGTTGGTCCTTAAGGGTTAATTATGGTACAATATTTTTATTTTACAAAAACCATAACAGAAATAAGTGTGCCCACTTCATCATTCAGTCACTAATTAATGCATTTAAGGACACTGAACGTGATAGAGCAGAAGTTTTATTGTTAAAAGGCCTATGTTCCTCAAAGTTTTAAACACAGTCTTTTATTCAATTAAAGGTTTTAACAAAAAAAATAACTCAGAGATATCACAACAGCCTACTATTTTAGGATTGGAATAACGCCAAAGGGCATCCATTAGTAAAAGAAAAATATTGAATCTAATGATGTAAATAATACAAAAGAATTTTGTAACAATATTATTCTTCAATTAAATTAAAGTACAGACTCTTAAGGTAATTTATTTTCGCCTAGAGCAAGAAAAACTGTTAATACTAAATCTCAAGTCTATTAACAAAGAATCCTTCTTAATATATTGAATAGGTTTTTTTTTGCCATTTATATTAATAAACTGAATAATTTTCAGCTATTCAAGTTTATTAGGGATATCTTATATTGTTCAGTTTTTAAACACGGTTTTCAACAAAAAATATTTTATTCTTCTTCTTTTCGTATGGTTAGGGACTATCCTGGTGTCAGAGTTTTAAAGCCGTCTAAAGGCGCCTTGGCTTCACATGCCGTCGAAAAATATCACTCAGGCATGCCAGTTTCCTCACGATGTTTTCCTTCACCGTTTTTAAGGCAAGTGATAATTATACAATACGCACATAAATCCGAAAAGAAATAAATTATTATTACATTATAATAGATCATCCTTGTAAATTACTACACTAGATAAAAAAATACATACTGTCCTAATAAGAGATAACATAATTATCAGTATCAAAAACTACATCAGAAACTACTCTAGTAACAAAGTAATAGATCTAATCATGCAGCTGCCCAGTACACAAAACCACAACATTGTAATTAGAAACATAATTGGTTTTCGATCCTCGTTGACCAACTACAATAAAATTTGAAACTAAAATTATGTATGAGTTGAAAATTATATTACCTACTCGTATTGAAGAAAATCATAACTTTGATGATGGAAGAAACTGTCATTATAATAGGAGATCATCTGATGAATGTGTAACTAATAGTATTCAGGGATACCAAAGAGAATGCAAATTCATCCGCTAAAGATGGTAAAAGTAATACTAATCTTGTCTTACACGAAATCAACAATGATGTCTTGGATAAAGTGCAAACTGTCGTTAGTACTTTTAAGCACCTTTTCAATGAGAATGATATCAAATTATTTTTCAACACACTTGCTCGTAAAGTGGCTCTTATTGAACCGGTTTTAGGTTCATAATGCAGTGTATTATAGAAACGTGCTTTTTACTTTACATTACCGCACTAGTGCGGTAATGTGCGCCACAAATTACTATTTACTAGTCTGAGTAATGACATGGCAGTATGGAATTAGTAAGTACTATCATGGCAGCATGGAATTTGTATCCAATAGAAATTGTTTTTGGTGAAGCTTTTTACCAAAGACAAGCGCTTAAGAGCAAGTTTTTATTTTTTTTAAAGAACCATAAGCAAAATAAATCCGATGCATGCCCATGGGATTTTTTTTTTACCATAATTAATCGTCAGTGGGATACTATACATGGAATTAGTATGAACTATCCTACAAAAAATTGAGCATTCTCTATTTACACCCGAGCAGAGACTTGCGCTTTTTTCCAGTAAGACCGCAGTTGGCACGCGCGCAGGCCACTTGACCCGCCCCGACGAACCACGCACGCTGGCCTGCCCGTGTGCCACCGCGTTCGCGCGGAATGAATCTCTGTCATTCTGTACTATTAAATAAGGGTTTATATCGTCTGTGGCTATTTCAGTCTATATTGTTCACTACCCTAACCCCATTTGCGTATTATGTATTATTAACATTATTATATTTTTATATAGGCTGTTCAGGGGTATTACTAGTGCCTTTATTTACACCACGCGCTCATAGCTAGCGGAAAAAACCAAAACTAGCCGCCATATTCCATAAATATTTGTTAACTTTTTTGTTGTGTGGTTAAAATCATTATTAAAAATGTATATTTCACGTAGGGGAGAAGAGCGTAAATAATAATATAGTACATTACTGTCGCGGCCAGCAATAAGGGGATTTATGGACGATCGTGAAAATGAGGGCCGAGGCAAAGCCGAGGCACTCATGCGTGAGTCCATCAATTCCTGATTGCGGCCAAGGCATGTATAGTACTTTTCTCAAACAACGCGCGGAAATTCAAACTGAATAAATTAAATAAAACTTCCAGAATCAATGACGAACAACTATCATTTTACATGCGCCAATATGTTAATTTGTTTCTTCTTTATTCTATTTGCAAGCCAATTCGAAATTTAAATAAAATCTTTGATAAGTTACCTCCTTGGTTGCCGTGTGTTGAAGTAAAAAGTTCGTTCCATTTTTAAATAACACGACAAATATTTATTTATTTATTTATTTATTTAAACTTTTCGCACTCAAAAAAGAGGTACAAAGGCGGACTTAATGCCTTAGGCATTCTCTACCAGTCAACCAAGGGTGGTGAAGAGATTAGATGGCAGGTGCTCTGACTGTGACGAACAAAGAGAAAAAATAATAATAATAATAATATAATATTATATCATAATGCATAGATAAGACAGGTTTTACAGAATAAGAAGCTATAAACTTATGATACATTTACCTACATACTGATTCACCATATATATACCTATAATATATATATATATATATAAATATATACATTAATAATATACAAATTCTAGGGAGAGAGGTGTAGATATGACTCTACTCTATTTGTTCAGAAAAAAACTCTGCAATTTCCGCTTAAATGCATACCGACTGGTGGCCATCCTGATATCAAGAGGAAGCGCATTCCAAAGAAGAATGGACTGAATATGAAAAGAAGAATGAACGAAGTCAGAAGTATGAGAAGGACAGAGTAGGAGAAGATTGTTAGAAGAACGCAGATTCCTAGTGTGTGAAGAACATAGATATTGGAAGTGAGACACAAGATAAGAAGGAGGAGAGGGAGAATTGAGAACGGAGAAAAGCGTGGTCAAAGCACGCAAATTTCGTCTTTGGCGAATGGACATCCATTTGAGCTCAGACCTATAGCTCGACACATGATCATATTTCCTCAGGTTGAATATGAACCGGATACAGTTGTTGAGTAGTCTGTCAAGCTTATCCAGCAAAACTGCATTCAAGTCAAAGTAGCACACATCACCATAGTCGATGATGGGGAAAATTAAAGTCTGCACAAGCATAGTCTTCGTCTTAGCGGGCAAAAAGTTCCTCAGACGATACAGGGATCGAAGAGTACCGCTGACCCTTTGACTAACACTAGAGACCTGGCGTTGCCAGCAAAGTGTCGAGTCCAGATGCAAACCGAGATCCTTCACAGTAGAGGTAATGGGGATGACGGTGCCATTGAAAATTAGAGGAGGAAGAGAGGTAAGCGTCACCCTACTCATCATGCGTGAGCTCCCGATTACAATGGCCTGACACTTTGAGGGGTTTACTGACACCCCAAAACTATCAGACCACCTTCTGATGGCATCTAAATCTCGGTTTAAATCCGCTACAGCGTCCGATAAACCTTCAACCCGCTCAGCTGTATATAATTGAAGATCATCGGCATAAAGATGATACGAACACCGAAGACAGTGAGTTATGAAATTAATGAAGATGGAAAATAACAATGGAGAAAGAATACCGCCTTGTGGAACACCAGCATCCAGGTCGCGCCAACTCGAAGAGCTCTCATCAACGCGAACCGACTGCTGACGTCCCCGAAGATAAGAAGAGAACCATTCCAGAGCCTCAGACGAAACCATAAGATGAGAGAGAATAGAAAGGAGAATATCGTGGCTGACGGCGTTAAAGGCATTGGAGAAATCAATTAATACTAAAACGGTAACCTTGGTATTCTCCATCGCTTCTCTAACGTCACCAGTCACTTTAAGTAGAGCGGAGGCTGTACTGTGCCCAGGCCGGAATCCAGACTGAAATGAGCTAACAAGGTTGTTCTGGTGAACAAACCCCGCAAACTGCTTGTGTACACAGGCCTCAAGCACTTTAGACAGGAACGGGAGAATGGAAATGGGTCGGAAGTGACTGGGTAAAGAGGGATTTGAAATTTTACGGAGTGGACGTACATACGCCATACGCCACAAGGATGGGAATTGTCCGGAGTCAAGAGAAAAGTTGATAATGTGGGTAATCACAGGGAGAAGGATGTCAAGAACCCAAACGACCATACTACGACTGATGCCATCACAGCCCACAGCCTTGGATTTTATGGACAGGATGATCTTTTTAATTTCGTCCGAGGTGACCGGCGAGAGGTGAAATGGTTCTATAATTGGGGTGGCTAGGCCTGTAATGTAATCTACCGTCTGGGACAACATTTGGGAATCCAAATGGCAAGAGGTTGTGAAGTGACGGTTGATATCATCAAGGCCAATTGTTTTAGGAAAATCCACATGACGTGGTCTGCCGATACCAAGAGTACCAAGGAACTTCCAGATATCAGCAGGTGAAGAAGAGGATATGTTCTCGTGAATATGGCGGCGTTTAGCGTTGCGTATCATCTGATTACACCGATTTCTAGCAGCTTTGTAAAAGTTCCGATTTTCATCACTGCGATTCTTTTTAAATTTACGGAAGGCCCGATCTCTGCGCCTCATCGCCATTCGAACCCCTGTCGTCATCCAAGGAGCAGGTGGACGCCGTAGTTTAATTAGCTTGACAGGAGCGTGCTTGTCGTAGAGATCAAGGACCGCACGATCAAAAATGCGCAATTTTTCGTCTCCTGTTGTCGCCGCTGCCAGGTGTTCCCAACTGAGGTCTGACGCATCCTGACGAAGCTTCTCAACGTCCATTCGAGCAAAACAACGCATGTGCAGAACTTTTGGGACAGGTTTAGGCGGTTTTAGGATATACGAGAGGAAAATGAGGTCGTGATGGGAAAATCCAGGAGCGGGACACTGACCATGAGAGGAAATAAGGGAGGGAGTGGATGTGAGGATTAAGTCCAGCCAAGTGTCGTCGCCTGAGAAATTCAAATGAGTAGGTTGCAGGGAAAGTATATGGAGACTAACGGACTCAATGATGTGAAGGAGTTTACGGGATCGGGGGTTGTGGTGAGCAAGGTCAGTGTTGAAATCGCCCATGATGACGCAATGTGCATACTCAGACCCTACGGATTCCAGCGCCAATTCAAGTTTGGAAAAATAGTCAACGGCGGGTGGACAATAGACAACACCAAGAAGGGTCTTGACGCCTCTGACAGACACCTCCAAAAAGAGGTACTCAGCAGAAGCATGGTATTGTGAGGGAGATGTGGCAATGACTTTGAATAGAAAATCGCTACGAAGATAGATAGCTACACCGCCCCCTCCCTTTCCAATTCTATCATTGCGGATAAGAGTGAAACCTGGGAGAGAGAAGGTGGTGGAGAGAAGTTGAGGTTTGAGCCAACTCTCAGAAACCAGAACAGCATGGGTATTGGTGTCGGCAAAGGTGTCTAACAGATCACTGTAGTGACTTGGAACACTTTGGGCATTTATATGGCAGACATTAAATAGATGACCTTTCGGTTGACTGAAGTTTCGACGCACAAAGTCACCAAGGGTGTCAGTTAAGGAGCTGAAACTTGCATTAGCGGATGAGCTAGAGGAATCAATGGCAGAGTAAAAAGAATCATCATCGGATAACATAAAATACAAATAAAAATATTAATATAAATAACTAATAAATATTAATATAAATAACTAATAAATATGCAAATAAACTATGGCTAGGATTGCTTTCACCTTAGGTGCAACACCACTATCTGAGCACCACCCACCAGCAGCACTAGTATAGTTGTACACGGATTATTTGGCGCGTGGCCAAAATCGTAACTAAGACGTATTGTTCTACAACAGAACTCGTTATTAAAGGATAATCGAGCGCCAAAAGATCCGTGCACCACTTCAAAGCAGTAGTAATATAAAAAAAAAAAACATCAATTTAGAAAAGAAACAGCATCACAAGCATATACACAAAATATTATGAGAAATCAACAAACAAAACGATACATGACAAAGTTACATGAGCAAAAACGGAACGCAATTTACGAAACAACACAAAGGTGGAACAATGAAACTGGGACGTCATACGTCAATTCAAAATTGACAGATGATGAGATGACAATGACATTATGACAGTGACAACAAACACGGAACAATTATTTTAACACAAACAAGTTAATAGTAATTACCAACAGAATGTGATAATTATAAAGTAGTTTTGAAGTGAAAATAAGAAAAAGAGTAAGCAGGTAGACGTACATGTACAATAGCAACATTTACATGATCTGACGTCACAAGTACAAAGTGATTAGGTACAAATTCAATTGGTACATACCAATTGGAACAAACACTTAGACTTTTCGCACTCCACCATCAGCTTTGCCTCCAGCACCAACAATATATACACAATATGAGTTTTCTTAGTAATTTATTTGGCCGCTAAACACGCCAGATATGGATTTTCATAGTAACTTTGCTGGCCGCATCGTCATTTGTTTTTTACCAGTACAGCAATTTTGATTTATCTCGAAGAAGGTTGTCAAAATAATGCTCGAATTTCCAAGCATGTTTGAGAAAAATGGATTTGACTCCACCATGGTACGTTTAGTTACAGTAACATTTTTTTTTGTAATTTTTTTTTAAATTCAAATCATTTTTTTTTATAGGCTGTCTAACGGTTTTGCCTGTGCCTTTATTTACACCTATGGAAAAACAAAACCAGCAAGCGCGCCATTTTCCATAAATATTTATTATCGTTTTCGTTGTGTGGTTAATTAATAACAAAATTACAAAATTTAAAGTATTGTCACCAACTGATATAGAAGTTTTTAAAAGAAACTCCGGATAGTCAGTACCTGGCAACAAAGGTCAGTTAAATTTTATAAATCTATCATCTCTATAGTTACGTTATTGTAGCGTAAGTTCTTACATCAAGTCTGTTTTTTCCTCGCAAGTGTGTTGAAAAACGTCGTATGAGACGCGTGTGCATTGATTATTACACTCTCGGCTACCTTATCGCGCTCGCCTCTGGCTCGCGCGAATAATACCGCCTCGCCTGTAATATCCAATAGAGCACACTCGTATCACAATGTACTATTATGGAAACACAATGAAAAAACAAAATTTTTAAAAAAAAATTGACCGACTACAAAAAAAACAAAACAAAAAAGGACTACTGTACTAAAAACCAAAAGACAAAAGTACTTCTTTAATAATAAGAGAAAAATAAAAAAATAACTTTAATTTCGGAAGTCGGTGTCTTTGCTTTTAATTTTAGTTTTTGGCCACCGACTTCCGAAATTAAAGTTATTTTTTTATTTTTCTCTTATTATTAAAGAAGTACTTTTGTCTTTTGGTTTTTAGTACAGTAGTCCTTTTTTGTTTTGTTTTTTTTGAAGTCGGTCAATTTTTTTTTTTAAAGTTTTATTATTTTTCCATTTTTTGTGTAATTTGATTTTTGTAATCACCATGGGTAGACCAACTAAAGGAGCCGCCCACATGAAGAAAAACAGAATTAAAGAGACTAATACTGCTGAAAAAGAACGCCTATCTAAGAATCGCAAACGGAGTGCTATGTCCGGTTCCCAAGAATCACCGTTAGCTTGTCATGCTAGGTTATCTCAGATGAGAAATTACATGAATTCTCATTTGTCACAGGAGTCGCCAAATGATAAGATCTGCCGACTCAATCTTATTCAAAAACGATTAAGTGGCGAGTCGTCTGAACAGCGCAAGTATCGTTTAGATGTTATACGAAACCGGCTGGCTAATGAGACTCCCGTGCCTTCTCAAGAATATAAGGGTGAACACTATACATTTGCTTACACTGTATAGTTCCCCTCATCATCATATTATAAGGTGACCATAATCAGATATGTAATGTCACTTACAACCTATATGGTTGCAAAGTTCTTATCAATATAAATGAATTAAGTCCAAACACAAGGTAATTACTGTGAACCGTTGAGGAGTTCCGTTAAACGTCCTTCGTCTTCATCATCAGACCCTTAACGACAGTCACAACCCATCCAAGTGTAAGGTTCCTATCAATACAAATTAATCAAGCCCAAACACAAGATATCTGCTGTAAACCACTGAGGAGTTCCCTCGACTGTCTTTCGTCTTCATCATCAGACCCCTAACGACAGTCACAACCCATCAAAGTGTAAAGTTTTTATCAATACAAATTAATCAAGCCCAAACACGAGGTATCTGCTGTAAACCATTGAGGAGTTCCCTTGACTGTCTTTCGGCTCCATCATCAGATTGACTCCAGACCTTCATAAAATTGTAGTGCTGTAAAATACCTAATGAATAAATTAAGGAATGCACTAGTTGCCCTTACGATTTTTGAAAGTTCCCCTCGATTTCTCTAGGATCCCGTCATCAGATCCTGACTTGGTGACAATGGGACCACCTCAGAAGTATAAGCTTTTGAACAAAAAAAGAATTTTTTAAATCGGTTCACAATCGGCGGAGTAATCGGTGAACATACTTAAAATCAACAATCGGCATCAAAACAAAAGTCTCTCCAATGCAAATAAAACAAATGACACATCCACTATTGCTGATGGCGCACAAATTCAACAGAAACTTGGTAACTAAATGAATATCATATTCCAACATTTCCAAATTGAACCTTTATTATTATACGCGCTTAATGCAATGGATGGAGTTCATAAATTACCTCGCGATGTGCAAGCGAACGATAATTAATTCAGAACACTCGCACCGAATGATAAATAACAGGATTGTATTGGGATGTAATGAATTCCAACGAAAATACACGCTGATACAATGAAGAAAGGTTTGATTAATGAATTGATTTAGTTTATGTTTTTAGGGAGTATGCTCCATCTCAATGCACGTAAGAATTGTTGGTTTAACGGTTGTGATTTTAAGTCTGTTACTAAAATGATTTATTTAAAACTTTACCAACAGGCTGTTATAACTCTGATTTGAATTAGGTTTTGAAAATTGTTTTTATAAAGTAACAGAATATTCTGCAGTTGCAATTAATAATGTTGTCACACTTACTCGAGTGGCTGCACTTTTCATTACGTTGACACTTTTTCTACTCAGGAGTTTTACAGCTCACATGGTAGATAGACAAACACATACATCTTCAGTGTATATTGCACTATCCCCGCGGGGCTGTCCTTCGCCAAGGAATTTCGCAAAGGCAATAATGGTCCAACTTCTGCCTAGGTTACCGCATACCATACATGTGATAGTACAATCATTCCTATGGGAACACTTAGTCTTACCACTGAGGCAGGTTGGAGTGTACCCTTTTCTCTTAGGTCCAGATAATACAAAAAAAAACTAGCTAGCGTATTTCTACCGATTAGCACGGATATTGTATATAACTATATTATTATTATTTTTTATCACTCTTCTTCTACTACAAAAATTAATGGGCCTCTACTCTTATCTAAAACCTCATTTAATAATATCTTCTCTATCGATAAAGCCTATAAAAGATCCAAAGTTACTGTACTAATACTGAAATAGTCTAGCCTAGTAAGACCTTGCTAAAGTTTTGGAAAAGAAACTGAACATCTAACGAAGTTTACTCAAATATTTAAAAAATAAACTGCAGGATGAGTTAACAGTGAGATCAAAGTACAATTTCAGGGGCTCAATTTTATGAGGCTATAGATTAATGACATAATTATAGCTTTCATTTCTCGTTGCACATCCACATCGTTAGCGATACGGATAATAAGGGGCAATTTGAGTATCATATTTTACCGGTCATTAATCACATGATATCATCGGAAACTGTTGATATTCCATCGTGAGATCGAAACTAAGATTTAAGATAAGATATTTAAGGCCAAAACGAACCTTATAGATTTAGATGGAATAAAATATAATCTCACAAAAGTTGCGGGAAAGATCTGAAATGGAGATAAATGGAACTGGGAAGTATGGCAGACAGGAACACAGGCCCATGCCCAGCAGTGAGTGAATACAGGCTGGAAAATTCCAGCTTCATGATGATGAAGTTGGAAAATTGGCCAGAACCCACCCATAGAATGTTTTTCTTTGAGTTTTCAATATAAAAATTGTTAAGTAATAGGTGGTAACGTGGCAACACTGCCAACCTTTTTGACGAATTTTTTGATGCCCTATGAGTTCTTCCTTTATATTCTATTTTTTCCCTTTGTATACTTGTACATAATGATAGTGTTACATTGTATATTTTATTTAAGTTTTATCAAAGTAATAGTACATTCAATGTTGAACAGTCTAGTCAAGAAATAATGGAATACTGATTACAGCCACCTAAAAAGAAGTGACATAAGGAACACCACGATCTTTCCTAAAATGTTTCAACCTAAAAACAAAATACACTAGCCCAAGTTCTTTAATAAAATAAGCTCATAAAAGAACGCCAGTAGCCTCGTAGTTTCATAGTGCCGTAGAACTAATAATGAAACAGTCTTGCCTAGTTATGGCTTTATGCAGTTTTAATCGAAGCCGAAACTTGGCGGCACCTGTACTCTTGGAAATTGATTAATCGCTGCAAGTTTCTTGTTGGCAGATTTTTTTATTTTCTGCTACTCTTTTTATGGCTTAATTAGTTCTTTGAGAAAAACTGCTCGTTTGATTGGAAATAGTTTCGAAATCGAGTATATAGTGTCGAAATTTATCAATATTTGCAGTTTCTTTAAGATTAAAAAGCTATAACTACGGCTTTGCTGAATCAGGCTACTAAAAACTAAAACCTAGCCGAAGAATACATACCTACGAATTGAAAGGAAACATGTGAAAAAACAACATACTTGATTTTAATCAGAAAGGAACAAACGAATTTGCAAATAAGTACGCCATTTCCAAATATAAAATCATCACCTAAAAATCATAAAAACTCAAAAAAGGAACAGAAATGAAAAAATCTAATCATAACATAACAGAATACAGCTCATGAAACCAATACAATAACGCTTAGTGACGCGTTGCTTCAAACACCTGGCGATAGAGAAGCATAATGACGTAATATAAATGAGAGGGTTGACGCCGACGAGTAATCTTGAGATTAACACGGAAGTAAAGCGAAGATACAATATGAGATAGGAGACTTAATTGACGTAACTATTAGTTGTGGCAAACTGCTATTGGAGGCGTCAACAGTTGATGGTTTGATTGTTCAAGTTTAACGAGATGATTTGACATGAATTACTTGTATTCGAATAGGTGTGTACTAGCTTAACTATGCTTAAAAATTGTCTCGCATAAGTTTAAAAAGAAGTAGCTAAAACACAGATTCATTTTCTAGGTAGCCACATAGGAAGTCAAGAAATCCTCAGATATTTTCATAAACATTTTAACAATGAATTCATTCTGTTAAAATACTGCACTAGTTCAATAATAATATAAATAATACACAATACAAAATTGTTATTCAATAAAACAACTACGGTTTTAGTGATGTTTAAGGCTATCGCTCCAAGTAAGCCTTAATATTATTTACGAAGACAACGTTACGATCAATACCTATAAAGAAGAAGAACGTGACGTAAAAATAAAAAAAGACTACTAAAATTCCAACGTCTGAAACTGCTAAGACATCAATAAAAACTTGTATCATACTTCCAAAGAAATCATAACCATAGCAAGTTACAGGAATAAAAACGAACATAAAATTCTGCTTGTTACGAAACTGACTGAACTGGGAAGTTCTAACGTCAGATTAGTTACAACTGCCCTCTTGGGTCCTATGGAGTGGTGTAAAAAATTTAAACTATGCTAACCACGACGCTCTAACTTAATGGGATAGACATTAAACCGTAGAATCTAATGTTGGCAATGGAAATAATTGCTGATGTTAGCAGCAGTTTTTAAATATCCTTCAAAAAGATCCTATTGTGTATTATAATAACAGCATTTATACGAGTACAATGAACACAACATTAATTTAATATTCATGCATGTTGTTGAAAACTAAAAGTATTTCTTTTGAACTTGTGTATGTAGTCTTGAGCATAAATTCCTAAAGCAAGAACATTTTTATAAGTAGGTATCAACTCGCAGAAACGAAATACATAAATACTAAGGTATTTCAAAGGCTAACCATAATATTTCCCAACAAAAAGCTAGACAATGTTTAATGATTATTAGCTTTTTGTTGAAAAAGATGACCAAAGTGACCGATGACCTAATAATAATTCATTCTACAGAAAACGTTCGAAAACAACAGAATTGTTATCAAAACTCTCTTAAATGATCTTAATTTTTCACATTCCAAAGCACAGGAGGCTAAAAGTAACAAAGTTGAAAACACCATGAATTTGATAATCAGTAAAGTTTCTTTAGCTTTGAAAACAGACAGACTAAACGTGACTGAATATAATGAAATCGTTTTCATAAAGTGGTTTGTACACTGTAGATGTTTATACAGCCACATAATATAAGGAACACAGCAGTGCTTGCTTTAGACATATGAACGTTATTTGCTTGAGTTCTCAGCTATTCAGGTTATGACTAAGCTTTAGTGTGGCTTTGCGAATATATGCGTTTCATCACATGTACCTACAGTTAACTTGTTTCTGACAAGTTTCTGACTGTCGTCGTCTTTAGGTAAGCATTGAAAATCAGCGCTGTGCTCCAGTCAGTTAACTGACTGGAGCACAGCGCTGATTTTTCTGTTAACAGTAATCCTCCAATTCCACTCAGCATCATACTGAGTGAAAGCCTTCTTATCGAACATAAATAATTATAAGTACGAAACAGAAAAAACTCTCGTATAGTTTTACTATTCATAATTCTAAGTTATCATGTCGTTGTATGTTATTATGTGTTTTTGTGGTAATTAAACATATATTATTTTCTTTCTTTCTTATTTCTATTATAAAACTTCCAGTTTTGAAAAACAACGCTGTTATCAAATAAATTGATGTTCAATACAATAGTACTTGAAGTAAAACTTAAAGATAGTTAAAATGATGAACTCTTCTTCTTTCACTGCTATTAAAAGTAATTGAAAAATAAAACAAAACTGTTCTTCCGTCCGAGTCACTAAGCTAAAAAGCTTTTCATAGCTTGATCCTAAAAGGAAACAGGCCATCATTACAAGCACTAGCGCACATTATTACTAGAGACGAAGTTTTTTATCAAAGAAAATAATGGTGTTTTTAATTACATCAAATCATTATGATCTATAAACCTGCTATCTTTATTTGGATAAATTATTATAGTCCAATTTTTTGTAAGAATCAGTGCTGTTAAGCATAATCTCATCAGCCAATGGACACTTAGACTGATTCCAAAATTAACAACCAGATTCAATCTATAAATAACCAAGTCATTGCCATTTCCCAAAGATAAAGATAAAAAGATAAAGATATATTTATTTGCCAAAACATGTGTACACATACAAGAATAAAAACGTGCATGCAGGATGACATAACGAAAGAAATACAGGTTCAGACATGTTTGCCATATGCTATGGCGTGCAAATATGAATACTTAGTTATGATTGCTAGTAATTAGTTTCAAGTCAATATCATTAATTTAAAGTGAATTTAGCAAACAATAACAAATTTAAAAATGTCAACAGTAAATAACAAAATCCATGTAAAAAATAAATGCTTCAATCAGAAATTAATTAATATTATAAATAATCAATAGTGTACAATTCTGTCATGAAGTCAAATTAGATTAATAAGAAATAAAAAATAGATTTAGATATAATTAAAAATGTTAATACAATACATAATGTCAGAATTTATCTGTTAAAAAATCTGAGACACTATAATAACATTTTTGACATAACATAGTGTTTAATTGTTGCTTAAACAAATTAACATTATTTTTTTTTAGCTCCTTTGGCAATTTGTTATAAACGACTGGTGCCATATGAAAAATACTCTTATACATTAAGGCAGTATTCGTTTGGCGAACACAGAGACGACTTTCATCTCTTTGAGTACGACTGAAAGCTTCAGATGCTAACACAAAAAGTTTGGGATTTTGTTTCACGAAGACAGCTACTTCAAATATATACAGTGAAGGCAATGGTAAGATACTGTACTTTTTAAAGAAAGGTACACAACTCTCGGTAGATTTTAAACCGAACATAGCCCTAACGCACCGTTTCTGTGCCTTAAAGACCAGATCTCTGTTGGTGGAGTTCCCCCAAAAAATTATGCCATACCTGAGGATAGCCCAAAATAATTCATTTACCTTAAAATATCATTTTAGGAACTGTAACACAACAGTTGGTCGTCTTAAATTGGACAAAACAACGGACAAAAGTTACCGAACCATCGGCCTTAAACTGGAACAAACTTTAAGGTTTCACTCCTTCGAAAATACGATAAAGTAACTTCTGTTTTATACAAGTTTCTGTAAAGTTTCATTACGAAAAATAGCTTGTTGATATTCTGAATTGCATAAAATATCGTTAGTCTAAACAACGTCGGTAAGTTATGGTATTTCTGGTAAATTGTTCGGAAAGATAAATTGTTACCTGTTGATTTATTTGTAAAATATCTACTTATAAAGTGGAAGGCATTTTGGCATTCAACTTTGAGCACCTGAATATTTTATTAGCAGGCGTATAACAAAATTCATAATCTTAATAAATGTTGGTTATAAAAGGAAATTGTATCTACTGTTTATTATTCCGTGCACGTTGTTGGAGTCGCCTGAGAACAATAGATTAATGTTCCTTGTACACAACAAGCTGTCAGTATGCACCAACGTTAACTTAAAACTTAACATTATATTGCGTAAAACAATAACAACGTAATGTAAGATAAAGGAGAATTCATCCGTAATAAATAACTTACATTACCCGTGAACCCGTAAATTCCAACTCACGTTATACTAGTTAGGTTAATAGAAAGGATTCTAATTCGTGGCTCAATAATAGAGGTCCTAACGACGTACCCTGAGGCACACCCTACTAACTATCCCCTACAACTCTCGACGTTTCCAGGAAACCGTCAGAATTCCGCCCCGGAGTACTATTCAGGGCCTATTTGTGTACTTGTAACTAGTTTTATGTTGGCAATGCGTTGTAACGACCATATAACATGAGTGTAACTGCGTCAAATACGTTTTGCAAAACACAATTAAACTTTGCTGCATGTTAATTAAAAGTTATGTTTTGTAATCTGAAGTTTTTTACCCATACATATTTTGCTTAGTTTATGACATATCGTCTCAGTAGGTACCACAAGAATAAGAGACTTCACATTGTTATTTAGATAATATTAAAAGTTCTGTCATACAAAAAAAAAATTCAGTTAGTAAGATGTCTTCCAATTATCTGGTCACCATAAATCCATATTTTAAGTTGACGTAGCCCTTAACCATCGCAAACAAAAAGTCTTCTTCGTCCAAGAGCAGCCCAAACAACGTAAATTCCAATTTCCATATCAAAAAAACATAATTTATCTCGATAAGAAGAGCCATAAATATTAAATTAAAATTACCTTGTCAAGGAAACAGGAAAATCTTCCATTTCGGTCCCAAATATGACATTGATGCGTTTTCCGTAAAAAAGGCGTTTAAAGTTTGTGGAAGTATTTGCATGTTTTCGAGGTGACATACCAGAGGAGCCATTAAACTGAATTCCCCATCATTCCTTAAAAAATATGGGCGCAAGGAACGTTCAATATTGTGGATAGCTTCAAGTGTTGATCGATTTACATGTATTATCCATTAGAGCTGATGTGTATTCGTATCACGAGAGCGTTATACGCCGAAAATTGTAAATACTGATATATCTATAGATAAAATGTTGAAGTATTTAGTATTATCAAACTTAATGATTTTAATGTGACGACTGTGATACTTGTTTTATGTACCTACCTTATATATTTAACAAAAACCAATGTCTGTTAAATAAAATTTTGTAATTTGTTATGGTTTATATAATTATGATAAACTTACTACCCAAATCATAGCAATTAGGGGTGCCTGTAATTAGCCAACTAAAACATTTTCATAAAACGTTCGTGTAATAACTTAATTACCTCAACAGGATGAAAACTACACCAGGTAATTTACATTTTAAACTGAGTTAAAAGCAGAGAAAAGAAAATTATTTCTCTATCTTTTACACGTAGTTGTAGGTTATTCAATTATTTTTTCATCTCAGATACTAGACATAGCGGAATTTTTAAGATAATAAATTATTCTCTCATGTTTCTATTAAAAACTTTTTGATGATATTAATATTACAACAAGCGTAAAACAAGAAATGTCGACTCAGTGAAATGGTTGAAACGGCTTTATGTAATACGACCTTTATACACCACACAACTTATAACATTAACAATAAGGTCCTTTATTAAACCAGTAAATACACACATTAAAGCCATTTTCGCAAACAAAGAAAATTTGCACAAGAAACAAAACAATCCTTGGAATGGGGCCGTAACTTCTACAACTGTGTTATGCAGAAACGGGGAACGCGCAATGTTGTTATACATTGACGGTAATGTTGATACAGATTCGTATGCCATGCTGATGTTGTAAGCGATAGCTGTGTGGATATAAACGTTTCGTCGGTTCTCTAGTGTCGTCGTTTGTCGCGCCAAGGTAGGGAGGTTACGTTTGGGAAAGGTGGATGGAAGCCATATTGGTTTTAGGGTAGGCATGGGAAACTCAATTTTGGACGTAGAACGCGACCCGTACTGTATGCAAATTTTATTCGACGCGGTTTATTCTAATTTCGCTACCCTACTTTAATCGAACTTTGGAAACTGAATACGTTTTTAAACAACATTTACTCTGTTTTTTTAGATAGAATTTATTTCCGCAGTATCATACATCATCATACATACACATATTGTTAAAAGTGACCCCTCGAATCAGATACGATTGTTAGTGAAAGCCTATCTTTTCCAGAACTGACTTTCCATGTCATGTTTACCCTCATCTTTGCGATGAACAAAAAAGGACCATAAATTCACTCAACTGTCAGCTAGCTTCCATCTTTGTGTTTTATGCAAAACCACTGGAATAGATTCAAAATCTTCTGAAGTGATTACAAAGCTAAACATATTTTTAGAACTATCCTTTTCGACCCCTTTCATCCCTTATAATCCTTTATTTATACTTGACTAGCTGTGCCCCGCGGTTTCACCCCCGAAGGTCTCGATCCCATGGGAATATATTTTCATTTATGCTCCGCTAGTAGCATGTTGTTGTTATATAGCTTATAACCTTCCTCGATAAATGGACTATCCAACACTAAAATAATTTTTCTATTCCCGAGATTAGAGCGTTCAAACATACAAACAAACAAACTCTTCAGCTTTATAATATTAGTATAGATTAAGCCTGCCCGTCTTCGTTTTATTTTTGGGTTAAATCCTTAAAAACTGTTGCTTGGAAAAATTAAGAGCTTCATATATTTAGAATATTACGAAATTTAAGGCGGCCGGAAAGCTCTTGGCTACCTTGCTTAATATTACTGTTTTTATGAAACAAGGTACATATTTACTCTTTATGGTTTAGTAGGAGATGATAAAACACCCACTAACTTACATAAAAAAGGATCCATCCATAGACAAATAGTCGGCCAAAGAAAAATATTCAGTTTACAAAATGAAATTCAACCCACTACTGTAAAAACTTAAAATAGTGAAGACAAAATGATGAAATCAGCAAAACTATTAAAACAAATAATAATTATGTTTGACATGTTAATGATAACCTACATGGTGGATAACCTATATGATACCGTAAGGGCACAGAGCCACGGAGGAGTCTTGACCCCTCCGTGCCTCGAAAAGTTGGCAGTTGGTCCCGGCTGTCATTCGGGGATCTTTTAAAGACGTTACGGATCGTTAGAAGCCCGAAAGTCTGACAAACCAAGGGTTATCGCATTACCCAGTAACTGGGTTGTGGAGGTCAGATAGGCAGTCGCTCCATGAAAAATACTGGTATTCAGCTGCATCCGGTTAGACTGGAAGCCGACCCCAATATAGTTGGGAAAAGGCGAAGCAGAGGATGATGATAACTTAAATGATAACATTAGCTAAAGCCAAACTGAAGCCAAGGAATATTTAAATGCAGATTGGCAATTTATGACTGTTGAAATCGTTGTATAAGTTTCCTAATTGGCTCGTATGTAAAAGCCTTACGTTGTTCGTAACTTAGAACCACGTATTTTGATCTTTGATTCCTTAGCTTTTCATTATGTAACGAAGTTTGAGGTAAGCGTATTAGGTATGTTGGAATTATTCATGTGTTTTCATCTGGAAGTTGTTTCTAAGTATGGTAATTAGAGCGTGATTTTTGTGTGAAGAATTTTGTTTGTTTACATTTCCAACTTCATAAAAAGGAGACTTACAGTAAAGGAAAATGATGGAAACAAAATCTTTCTCATTCTAAATAATTTTTTAAATTTTCTTTGGTTTTTTCTTTTTTACTAATGTAGAAAGAAAACTGCAGCTTTTAAACGTTTTACAAAAGAAACTAATGTACTATGCCATGGTTTTAATTTAAATTTATATGTAATTAGATATTTCATCGAGACATTTCGCAGGTCAGCTGTCAGCTGCTTTACCGGAGTTTCCTGTTGTGTGCTTTAAAATTTAAGGAATGAATAAATAAGTATCGTAATACCAGTTTTGATCGATCTTGTGGTAGTGTCTCTCACTTAGTGAAACACCACTTTATTAGATAAATAACTAGAGTAGATACCAGTACGTGTAGTACTGGTGTATTCACCAGGGATTATAATTAGGTTAATCCGCAGGACTTAGGCAAAGCATCCCATGCAAATAATACAATGTTCACAAATAAACCACATTCTGTAAAGCTACAATATTATTTATTGTAACTAGCACAATCAGATGATGACAATCACGATATTTTTAAACTTACTAGTAAATATCGAGAAGTCGTTAAAAGATTCCATGCCAGGAATCAGTTTGAGGTCAATATAAAAATACAGTACAATATGCTATTAAAAATGTAGTTTATAGTACATAAAACAATTTTACGTTTCCTTCGAAGGCTACAGCATGCCCAGTCTATTTTCAGAACCATTTGTGTCAAACCATTTCATAGCCCTACACACGCAAAAAACTTTTAACATCGTAAAATATACCAAACATTATGACCAAAATCATTTCTAGATTCTACGCATAGATATAACGCAACATGGATTACTAGGATCCGGCGTGAAGCAGTTCGAACCAGTTACAACCACATCAAACCGCTCCATACCGGAATAGCGGTAACAATCTGCATGCTAATACCCCAAGGTATCATAAAATGGAGTTACTGTTCTGCTATAGCTTTCGATTGTATTCGAATTGCTTTTGAAAATTATTACGTTAATTAAACGCGAAGGATTTGTGGTATTAGGGCGCACTATATTTTCTGCCACCTTTACTGGTTTTCTCATTCCGAGCGGTGCTAAATAGCCTATTACCAAACTGAAAACGAGCCCAATTTTAGATTCTCGTTCCAGTAAATGGGTCGCGATGTTTTCAAGATAGGTCTCTTTGTCAGTTGCAGATTCTATTATACGAGATTGTTGGAAGTTGACTTCGCAGTATTTTCTTAAACGGGCTGAACGAAATTCAAAGCTGTTCCCACTGAATGTGTGAACGTGGCTTGAAGTTACTAGGTCGCCTTCGAATTTGAATACTACTTTTTCGAATTGCACTTTACGACAGTTTCTTGTAACGTCTGTCCCATTTTCTTGCTGCATTGAAAGAACAGTTTAATCATTAATTTAACTACATACATAGTCAATAGTGTTAACGCCCCAATTTAACATATGAATACTCATCCTCCAAGAATGAATTATTTTCATCCGCAAAATACTTGTGTATTTCTTTGTTGTTATTGTGTAGTGTAAGATCGTCCTCTTCCTCAATTTTTAAGGCCCACAGAATTCCTGCAAACATTTATACTAAACAAAGAATACACAAAACAATGACAATAGAAACACATTGTTACCACATATGTGCTGATAAAAGTATAACATGTTCGCTCCTTATCTTTGCAGCGGTCGTAAAAGTTTACTGTTACGGCTATAGCCTTTGACCGACTGACCAGAACTGTAGACAAACATAGAATACGCCTTATGTACAAAATATCACGTTATTGGTAAGAAAAGAACAAGAGTCATTTTCTAGTATAGTGTTAGATCATAAATAGTGGCTTAGTTACGTAGAAAAAACATGACAAGCTCGCAGAGTTTCTAAAGGACCTATATTGGGGTCACTTTAAAACAACTAATATTGTAGAATATCATCATGTTCAAAAATATTTTCGATAGAATAGCGTAGTAGTATCATCAACCTTGTTTGTTCAATATTTTATGTTACAAATAAAGAATATGACCCACATAAAATACTTGGATATAGGCAACTTTTGCAATATACAACTAAATGCCAACTAACATCCCATATCATAGGAAGCTCCCCACAACGATCGCATTCACCATCTGCTCGCAAAGTTGGACAAGCGGACGTATCTTCCGGTTAGCTTGAGTGAAGTGACAGGGCTATTCCCCAGATACCAATCAAGACTTGGACTAACTGGAGATATGAGCATGATTGTATAATTGTTAGACTTTGAAAATTGTTACGAGCAAGGCGGTAGGAATTTTGTTACTTATAATGGTTGTTCGAAATCAAATGCTAAGCATTCACTATCTTGAGTTATTTAAAAACAGTTTAGCGCAACTCTGAACTACATAATAACTAACTTTTTCAAGAGTAGTTACCCCTAAAGTTAATCTGTAATGCTTGTTTTTCTTTCTCTCATCTTGTTTCATATAAAATGCACAATAGACCTATCTACTGTGTAATTCCGGAAACCTGTTTGTGGAACTTTGCCAAAAACCAATTTCCCGCGATTGACTCTTTAAAACTTGACACAATGACACAACGAGCGAAGCAAAAATGTGTTCCGGAAATAAAGATATTTTTGAAAAAGTTTGAATGAGGTGGTTGGGAATTGTGTTCAGAAATATTTTTGACCCTGTGCCTTTGTTTATTTTATTACTGTCCAGAACATAGCTGTTGGAATACTCAACTGTCACCAACATGTTCTATTGAAGCACAATTATATTGTGGATGGAGTAAGCCACTCCTGAATATCGAAATACTGCTAGCCATTAATAATAAACTGCAATGCTGTTAAACAACAAATTAACCTCCTCAAAACAAGTTTTATGTAGATTTTTAATGTTTTATTTTGTAGGTCTGCAAGCTAACCTACTTCCGATCCTATTGGATATTAAGTGATTATCACCACCTGCACCTGCTAAAACATTCGACTATGCGTTGCTCACGTGAGAAATACACAATTGATGAAATTGATGTCTAAGAGTTCTATGACCACATTTTTGTAGTATGACTTTCAGAACAGAAGTTAGTATGGATCTTTAAAAACTGACTGTAGAGCTTGCATTACCAAACAATATCAACATAAACGTTCTCGACCAAGTCAGTCTATAAACTTGGAGAACATTAGTTCCGGCTAGCAAGAAACGGCTAAGTATACAATCGTGATACAAATAGTACAATTCACGCGCCATGTGACTCTTATATTATTGCTATAAGGTATAAAATAGATTGACAGGCGTTCTTACAATGCAATATCTGAAGAAACCAAGACGTTCTAACTTGAGCGTTCAAGTCTCTATTTCTGGATATATTTGATTGATTACTTCTCCATTTGTGATGTGGTTATCTCAGACCTTATAGAGGTGGAATGGAATGAGCTATTTTTGGTTTTCATCTAGAACTATTCGGACAATTTGATTCTTAGGTTTATTCGTCGTCAGACAAGTAACTACGTTTGATATTATGCCTAATTTAAAGTGATAGAAGTTAAGCCAACTTGATACAATATTCGCCATGATTTTGAAGTTTTTGAAATTTACATAATTTTACTGCTGCACTTATTCTTTGACACTTTACTCATATTAATCACTAGCTTCGCCCTCGACTTCGCTCACGTGACTGTTTATTCATTAGGCATGAATAAATTACTACCAATCATACACAACTTACCCATCATTATCCACATGTAGTGTGAAATTTTACACGAGTTCTATTTCATTCCTTGTAAATTCAGATAGGTATGCTTATTATTCACTCTATGATTCAACTTCTTTAAACACGCTCGTTTAAACACTGGCTATATTTTTCTGAAATTAGGTTCCCCATAACAGTTCTCGTAACTACAGCGTAATTCTTTTTTATTAGGTCACACTAAAGCTGATTAAACACGACCTGGGGGCCTAAACAATTAGACAATTAAACATTAGCAATTCCTGTAAAAAATAAAAGCAATTCAAAATTTGTGTCCAATTTACGAATCTGCATAGAAAACTGTCAAACAGATGAATTATTTCGTAATATGAATTACACGCAGATCATATTATCTTAATTGTGAGTGTGTGACATTTTACGATGATTCATAATATTTTCATATTGATTCTGCTAAAGTGACCGTTTTAAGCCCCCTGATATTACACCAATATAATAGGAACATTCAAAGAGCAGTAGGGACACAGCTGGTGTACAGTCAATCAACACTTGGAAACACGAGAAACGCCCTACTTCAACAAAACAATGACGCCGACAATGTCGAAATTGCAACCATAAATGTGCAGATCAGTACTAAATTCACGCCCGAGCTCAAACTCCCATGCCGATGCCGATTTTATCGAAAATTGAGTTTTGGAACGCCAGGATTGTGTTTAAAAAAGCCTGACTAACCTGCCTGTAAATCCAAAAAAAATAGGCTGAGTTGTACTTTAAAATTACAATACTATGATTTCGATAATCATCATCTGCCTAGCCTTTATCCCAACCGTTGGGGTCGGCTTCCAGTCTTACCTGATGCAGCTGAATACCAGTATTTTACATGGAGCGACTGCCTATCTGACCTCCAACACCCAGTGAATGGGTAATACGATACCCCTTGGTAAGATTGATTGCCAGACTTTCGGGCTTCTGACTACCCGTAACGACTGTCAAAGATCTATAAATGACAACCGGGACGTGCTTTCCGAGGCTCGCTCGCGAGAAGTTCGCTCTTCTGAAGCCCGCGAGACGTATAAATGTACCGTAAATACTAACGATTTTTTAATAGAAAATACAACTACGAATATAGATAGATACGAATCACGTGCGAAACACCTATTTTAAATTTTAAAATCGTTCGAATTTACTTTATGTTTACTTCGCGAGTTCATGCTACGCCCACTGTACGTTCGTCGATTAATTGAAAATGGAATTTTTGGAGCCGTGACGCAAGCGGATTGTTTTCAATATTGTACTCCGGGTCTTTTTAATTGTTCCTATGCAACGAGTGTGCGTCCGTAACGTTAACACTTTGATTTGATTGTCAAAATGGAAAAATTGATCGGGTTTTGCAGTTCTATTCCGGATAACAAGTTTAATTGAAACATGGTGTTATCGAAATGGTCGACGAAATTCTTGGTAGCCCGCATGTGTTGTAAAGTTTGAAAAATATTTGAGACCTGCCTGTTAAATACACTACCTATTACCTCTGATTTTGCATCCCTGTTAAAATCATAGTGATCTTTATTTTTATTGACATAAGATTGCTGTTGGGCTGCTCCATGGGTTACTATCAAAAGTAAAATAACTGTACAAGGACTGTAACTTAATTTCGCATAGATTAAAACACTTCTTGGCACTCTATAGATTTCTCCAAAGTCATAAGGATAAATTCGTTCGCGCGTTTTGTGCGTTTCAACGCAATAAGCGTTGTCGCGAGTGACAAATGTATTTGCTATGCCATATGGTCAAACTGATAGTTATTGTCTGCCAATAGACAATAACTATCAGTTCGACCGTTTTGATGTTCGATCGTATGACGAACATATATATTATTCCATATTGACGAGGCACATACAAACGTCCGGTATGTCACGATATATATTTTAAGAACTGTGTTTTAATCAGTTTAAAAAAGTAAAATACTTCTTTTGAATAGCTACTCTAAACTCAATAGTCAATACTGTATATTATTACTAACTGACGCCCGCGTGAGTGTCAGTTATTATATACTTAAACCTTATTCGAGAACAACTATATCCATTGGTAAAAATAGCATGAAAATCGGTGCAGTAGTTTTTGAGTTTATCGCGTACAGGACGACAGACAGACGTGGCGGAGGACTTTGTTTTATGACATGTAAGGATTGGCGGACATTTTGTATTACGAATACTACATTATGTGTAGTGTTTGTGAACTTGGTGCTCAATGGAAAGGTTAGCTCTGTCTTTGGGGTTATGTTTTGTGAGATAATAAGGGTAAGTTTAATTGCGAGAAAATTCTCGGCAGTATTCGTCTGATATTAATAATTGTCAAATAAATATTTAAATTGGCATTATACGTCAAGAAAGTTTAGTTTTGAAAATTCTAAAGCTATTTTAGGATTTGTTGTTAGGTATTATTTTTGTGTAACAAAATAATCATAAACCAAAAATGATAGGGAAAATACATTTAAAAGATGAAGAAGATGAAGATGAAGAAAGATGATGAGAGAAGAGTAGATACTACTATTATTAAGGTGACGTGTATATTCCACAATGGGTAGGACTCCGGCTTTAAATAGTTAAAGCTAATGAGCTGATTATGTTACCATCATCAACATTCAAGCTTCGTGACAGACGTGGCGGAGGACTTTGTTTTCACACGAACAACTGTAGGCCAAAGGCTGAACACAGGCTTAATTCAAACTTTTAGACATATGTAAGGATAAAGATTACTTAGAAACATATCTATCCCAATATTTCGAAACGCCAGCACTTGTCTTCCTAAGTCTACCGCGACCTTGACTGTCAACTACCACAATACACTCCGGGCCATAATAATCAACACATCGCTCCATTCACTAATGTACCGACGCGTTATAACCTCATAAATGGTTAGGTAACCGATCTAATATTCAAATTCATCAGGGAGTGAGACGAGACCTCAATATCGCACCGCCACACTACGAGGTTCTGTAAATCTGCATAGCACCCTTTGATACCCAATTTGGCACATGCGGGCAGGGCTAACAAATGTAGTGAGAGGATTTGATTAAATATTTAGGAGTTTAGAATTCGGGACGGGTCAGTAGGATTGAGTTGCATGTGGAATTGTTTTGATTTTATTGTTCTTCCGTAGATTCATAACGTAACAATAGATAATAACATGTTCAATGTAATAACTATTAGAAAACATATCGATCGATACCTTTTAACTGGCGTAAAGGCCATTAACTGAGGCATTAGCCTCTCATACCAGCACTAAAGTTACAAATTATGTTTGTTACTTTACTAGGTACGTAACTACACAACATTATAACATGTCGTAACATACATTAATGTCAAACCTGACAACCCTACACAGCGGCTACTCAGATACTAGTTCACAATTCAAATTTCCGAACGATCGCCTTCGGTTGCGCTCGGCGATTTCCGTCACACGTCGGCTGGAATAATGGCGGACGACGCATGTCAGAGGAAATGGGGACGATGACGGACCCCGGAAACGCTCTGGACAAGAGTGACCTCGTATGAGGACGCTCGGGAGACATCGGAGGACGTCGGGGGATGTCGACACACTACCGGTATGTGATTGGCTCGCGTTAAGTGGATTTGTCGGACTTTTAGATGGACGACATTTTTGGAAAGTGAAAACTGCGCGGTGCGTTTGAATGAAAACTAATATTCGTAAAGCCTGTAAAAGGTTTCTGAAAAATGAATGTGAAAACCGGATGCAAAATTGTTTTACGTGTGTAAAACCGCGAGTGAATAAAACTTCCATCTAGACTTGGTGACATAAACTTGCTGTCACGTTGCTCAAAATTTGTATTCACGCAGTTGCCACTTTTACGTACATAGTTACTGTCTTTATAAACCGTTTTATTCACATTTTTAGGCATATCATCTACATATCTGATACTTGTTGATTGTTGGTCACTGATCTACTTAGCCTTTTCCCAACTATTTTGGGGTCAGCTTCCAGTCTAACCGAATGCAGCTGAATACCAGTATTTTACATATAGCGACAGCCTAAGCTACCACTTATGCCATTGTAAAGAAGTGTGCAGTTCTAACCAAAATCTAACAGTCGCATAAACCATCGATGCCGCTTATAAATACAGCCACCTCAGTGAAAATCACATAAAGGTAAGTAAGAGGAATTAATTCTGCCTTATCCGAGGGATATCCAAGATAAGAAATGGGAATCAGTTCCCTTTACCTCTTCCGAAGATTCTATTTTAAAAAGTAAAATTCGAAATGGATTTTTCATTATCCACAGGCCACAGCTTTGGCTTGATTTAAGTTTCAGCAGAGATAGCGAACAAAACAGTTGGAACTTAGAAAGTTAAGTTATTTAAGTATTTAGTAAAGTCTGAGGTGGTTCTAGTAGCTCTTTTTTGTTTCTTTCTAAAAATGATTAATCTTTTTACTGTGTGTATAGGTAAATAAAATTAAAATAAAGTTTTATAATAATAATAAAATAATGCAAACAGGGATAATAGTTGGTTGGTGATATAATAAATAATAATCATAGTATTATTTGACATTATATACCTACTATTTAATTTCAACTCTATAGTAGTGGCTTTTGCGGACATGTTAATTATTCAGATTTGTTACAGTTGTAATGGCAATCATGTCATTTGGTTTAAATAGGTTTTTATCTGTAGTATCTTATTTATCGTATATAGATTCCTTTCTATCTTGTGAATGTGAGAACGTCGTAGGCTTAGTGAACTGTAGACTTTTATTTTTAATTTTAATTTAATTTTAACTTTTTTTATGAACTTTATCTGAAACTTTTTGAAAAGCCTACACTGTCCTCCCATAACTATTAACACTGTAATTTGAAAATATTGTAAAAGCCAATTATCATTTAAAAGAGTAACCATGGAGTTTCTTGCCGGCTCTTCTCCATGGGAAACGACCAATTGGAACCGTGCACCTAGCTTCTGACGTTTCATAAGTGCCCATGTAGGCTTATGTGAAATATTATATTTTGATTTTTTTTTATTTTGGTGCCTCATTCCACTTAAAATTGTTTATTGGGTCTCTGCGAGTTGGTTTCGGCCGCTCACACGCCTTCCAACGGTCCGGGACCCAGGGTCCCGAGATATATAAACATATAAAAAATTATAATAGGTACCTACAACGACAAAGATGAGTGCTGTTTCCATACTAGGACGTCTGGTATATCATATGCGTAATTGCGTACCTACCGGTAGCTCTTTCTTAGCATTTTCAAACAAAAATCCCTCACACTTCTATGTGTTATATACAAACACTATAATAATTCTATCTATCTATACCACAATCGAACCCACCTCCAACACATTCTTTAACTATCCCACATTTCCGTCAAACCAAAACACACATGACATACCCGACATTCTTACCAAAACGACATAGCACATCATACCTACATACATAGATAGTACAACATCCGCACACAATTCCACGTCAAATAACTGCCAGTGCTTACCTCCCCTAGTTTCCGTAAGTTCCCCTTATATCCCACAACTTCCCCTCTCGGCTATGTTAAATTCCCGAGGGATTATACACTAGGACCACATCGTGTTTGAACGAACAACTGGAATATTGAAAACGGCTATACCTTCTTGAAATCGATTGGTTGCAATATAGTTCGGAGTGGTATGTGTTAACGTACGTTGGATTAGGATGATTGGTTTTTATGTGTGACACGAATTGGGGTTGTATCCCAGGATTCTAAGAATGAAACGAATCAGCGAAAAGGCTTGCCAGCCGATCGAATATTGACACTCAACATTGGCTTGGTAATCCATATCCAGCAGAGAGACAGAGCTGAGGATATTCTGTCAATCAAACTAATGACTGACTTTTACTGACATATTCGGTGCATCAGGGGGCATGTACGTCGTATTAAAAACATCATGTAAACAAAATACACGTAAACAAATTGATTGACAAAATTACAATTCATTATAATCATTTATGCGTACAGGGATATGAGAGCTTATGCCTGATAACACCAGATAATTGGGTTAAGCTGCTACACGACCAAGCAGCAAATTATTAACAAGGAAAACAGATACAATAACACGCTCATTAACTTTAAGGGGATATGCAGTAATTCTGCTAGCACTGTCCCAAGCGATTATATCCCTCCATTTGAACCGGTCAGGGTACAGTTTTTCGTAACAAAAGGCCTATAAATTTCATGACTAGAAAGCACCACAAATGATCAGCACGAAACAAAAACAAAGCAAAGAGAACCAGAAATAAATAATTCGGAAAACAGCCCTCATAAAAAATGAGGAAAAACCAATATCATACATTTACTGGCAAATCGTTTAATTCTAAAAAAAAACGAGAAAAAATCCCCACGCATAAAAATAACCCCTTTTTAGAATAACGCGACAGAGTTAACCCTAAACTGCGCGCTTGATCCGGCAAATCGTCCGTGAAACATGATAAAGCAATCTATGGACGTAACCAATGCATACATTATATGCGTTGCTATGCTCCGTTCAAAATTTAAACTTTGTGCCCTAACGAGGAGGTAAACTGTGCGAACTGAGGGAGAAATTGTGTGGTCGAAGTGTGCGAGTTATATGTAGTTCCAAATTTATATTCTAGCATTTTTCTCGAAAGTATATTTTACGAACCAGTTGAAATGCTATCGATAACTTTCCT
This sequence comes from Lithophane leautieri, assembly GCA_949152455.1. Classification (NCBI taxonomy): domain Eukaryota; kingdom Metazoa; phylum Arthropoda; class Insecta; order Lepidoptera; family Noctuidae; genus Lithophane; species Lithophane leautieri. The sequence goes on along the minus strand of OX424477.1, from coordinate 14,367,699 downwards.
TCTGATTGAATCCTGGCAACATACCACCAAAAAGCTACAAAAAAGAGAAAGGTTGTAAGATAAAATTCCTTGTTACCCCATTTTTGTTGGTAGAACACTATTTTTGTTGTTAGCATTAATTAGGCATGAGTTTTAGAAGAAATATATTATAATATTTCTAAGTCCATTGTTCCTTTAAAGTCCTTTCCCCTAAATAAAAAACACGTTTAGCATTTTATCTTGAACAATAAAAATATTTTTATGGCTTCCTGTAAAACAGTCCATCAAGCCTAAAAGTAAGGAAATAAAATTTTAAGCCTGAATAATGATATGGTTTTATTTGATTCTAAGTGCGGGTTTCTGAATGTATATAGGTATACATCTCCTTTTTTGCTTGGAAAAAGATTTAAGTAATACGTCAAGAGATGGGTATTATAAAACCTCTATTGATAATTATTTCGTTTATTATTATCATTCCTGGAAATTTTGGAACTCAATAATTTTAAGATAATCGAGTGGCAAAACTTCCAGGAACGGGCTGCTGATTAATTGGATTTTCCGAAAACTTGATGAAACGGGATCCACAAACATAAACAAGTCTTGGACCTTGGCAATAACTCCCCAACTGTGAACCGTTAACCGTTCAAAAAAGGTATCGTAAAATAATACTTTCAAGACCATAAAACCATAACATAACAAACTTGAGTCCATAATTCAAAATTTTCAAATGAACCCCTAATTACTTCGGAATCCCCGGATCTTGAACAGTTTGGCACATAAAGCAAACTTTTAAGGCTTACGGAGGATCCGAAAAATTCACCCAAATATTCTCGCCATACTTCAGAATTTGGAAACTTGTGCTATCAGAGCCAAGCGATTCAACTTTTTGGATGTTCGTCGATGCCCCTACCATTGGCTATCTATATTTAGTTTAGAAGGGACTGCTGCATTTATCAGATATGTGAGGATACAATAAGGAATGATTATGTAAGAGGGAGTTTCAAAGTAGCGCTTCTGTGATAGTATGCTTGAGTAACAATCGGTTGTTAGACACGGTGAAGCGACTGAATGAGTATCAAAAAGGTGTGATCAAGTTTAACAGTTTTCTCCATGGCACCAACATCTTAGTTGCAAATACAAAAAAAAAACAAACGATTTCCAAAAAAAAAACACAAACAAGTGAAAAATAACTTTAATTTCGGAAGTCGGTGTCTTTGCTTTTCAATTTTCGTTTTTTGCCACCGACTTCCGAAATTAATGTTATTTTTCAGTTTCTATTTAGTGTGTAAAATGTTTTTATTTTTCATTTTTTTGTTGTGGTACGTAACCCACCCAAATTCGAATACCACTACCTGTTGTGTAAATAACAGTAATGGGGTAACTTAAAACATCTTCCAGATATACTAAGTGGGAAAAATACGTAATATTGAAGCTAACTCAAAAACTACGCAAGCAAAGTTAATAAAATTTATATGGAATCCTCCAGTTCTTTTGATAATATTTCACTATTACGATGTTGGTCTCATGAAGAAATTTGACCAGTTTTATGTTCTGTGCCTCCACACCCTTAAATTTGATCACACCTTACTGATACATACAATATAAAGAGTTTAAGATGGAACTGTGATTGGCAACATAAGGAAAAGCAGTCCCAATAAAACAAAAAATCTACCAGAATTGGGTAGAAATTGAAAATAAACAAAGAGAAGAAAATACCTACTGCTTCCACTCTGAATGAATTTAACAGAAAGGCAACGAGGGTGATGCTCTATAAATCAATAACTTGGGTGGTGACAAGACCATCTGCATTGTAGAAGCCTTAACTACACCATTTAGACACCAGTCAGTTACCATCGTGGCGATAGCGCAAACGTAAAAAAATGGGTTGGCAATCTGACGGCAAAATTTAGCACCGCGCCCGCTCGTTGGTCAAATCAAATAGCGCGCGCTTCCCCGGCTTCCTGTTACACACTTCCGTCCCTTTTTACGAAATCACTCCCACAGATTGCTGGAAAGCGAGAGGAAAGATGTTACATATAAAAAAAACTTATTTAGGTACTACTCTCTCTCGCACTCTAGAGTACTCTTCGTAACACAAATTGTACAAAGTCAAGTGTCACTTCTCCAAAATTTCTTCTTACTTCTTATATGGTTTTGATTCTGCATAGGTGGTGCAAAGGTCCTGGCCCAACTTACAGCTGGCATACAAAATGCTAAAGAAATTTTGGAAATACGTAACGTCAATACGCATAATCTACCTTAGTAGGCCACCAAATAAAATGTTTTACCCCTCCGGGAAATCAGACTGAAGATACTGTGCCTAAAAATACCTCAACCCATATCCATATGTAACACGAATATTTTAAACCTTCAATATTTAATATGGAGCCGCTTATTCGTCGTAAAACTCCTCGACATAACTCTTTGAGGAAGCTGCTTTTTATGCATTTTTAGACTTTAATTTAATATGGATAGAGTTCTTTTTTCCATTGTTTTGATATTATAGCAAGGTTTGCTATGATTTTAATTCATACAACATAGACTGAGCGAATTGTCATTATTTGAACATGACTACTTGACGAGTCAAAACCCTTGGCTAATTTTGGAACAGAACAACAACCTAATTAGGTATTTATGTGCTATTGCCTGTGCTAGACCTGGGAATGGAACCCAGGATCGGCCATTCGAGAATTGCACTTTCTTTTGTAGCCCTCAAGTGAATTTCTATTTGATTTCAATAGAGTACTAAATGATGACAGTCATTTATTCGGCAAAAAAAACATGTTGATCACTGAATTTATATACGTTGAACATTTTTCAAAGGCTATTCCATTTTACGTTTGACATTAATTGTTTTCGATTTTGAAAATAATAAAAGCTGCTCGTTTTCCAATTTCTCTGAAGCCTCTATAAAATAATAGTTTCTTTTTTTAAATAGTCATGTTTTCATCATGTTTTCTAAGGTACGTTATAAAAGCAATAATTTTATTCATTATTAAATGATAATAGAATTCCACAATTCTATTGATTTTGCTGTAGTCTGTAGTTATTTAATTTGAGTTTGAAAAAGACTGAGTCTTTAAAGCATCGAGTCTTGTAAAAATCTATTCAATGTGTATGAGACAAACATTAAAAATACCCACTATATCGCTGATGAATCATATTTATTTAGGCTTTTTGTAGATTGACAAAAAAGCAGGTAGCCTAACAATTTGTTTTTAATTCAATTCAATTAATTTACTGTATCAGACAACTAACGAAACTTTTAATGAAAAACGCGTTGTCAGCCTTCGAAACAAAATGAAAATTAATATTGACGCTTAGTTGATTATTGATACTTTCTTAATTTCAAAAGGAGTATGTATGTATGGCGGCGCTTTGTAGTTTCTGCCTACCCCCATGAGATGAAAGGAAGGCGTGAGTTTGGTGAGTTTGTGTATGTGAGTATGTTTTTTCTTTATCACTTTCAAAATCACATCGAAACACATAGTAAGAACCAAATGCGAGTTATTTGAAAAATTGGGGCAACTTCTCAAATAATCCGTAGCAGTAATAAAAGAGAATTTACCAAATTGTAACTGCCAGAATTAGCTTGTTTTACACGGTGTTGCCAACTTCATTGAACCACCCGTCATTTTGGAAGTTGAGAATTTAATACGCCAAATCTTAGTAACTTCATAATAACTCTAATTAGGAACGAAAAATTGAACAAAATGATAACGTTAGTTTGAGACGTATGGTTATGGAACATTGTGAAATGTCGCTCACCTAATTTAAAAACAGTGTTGGTATTCAGTAGAAATCCCAGAGTGAAAACTTAGGTGAACTGAGCGTGAAGTGAGTTGTCTGTAAAAATCTCACCGTGAAAACTTAGGTGAAGTGAGCTTAAAGTGAGCCGTCACTCCACCTGGGGCCGTATTATGACGTGTTAATTCCAGCATTTTTCCAGTGTGAGTGAGAGACGGAGCTATACAAGGCCGATAGCACCATCCTTTTTTCGCAGTGGAATAATCATGGCATTAATACTTCATAATACGGCCCCTGACGCTAGGGATTGACAACTCACTGGTTTTACTAAAGCTCTCTAAAATTTGACACAGCACAACGTCGTCGTCAGCACAATCGTATAATAACTTTGTGAACTAAACTGCTAATTACCTAATTAAACTATGCTTTATAATATAAAAGTAAACTAGGCATATAATTCTAAGACATAATTTTCATAAACCTAACAAACAGCTCACTGGTTGTTCTAGAGCTTTCTAAAATTTGACACAGCACAACGTCATATTTCATTAAATCAAGTATGTAAAGATATTGTGATGTTCAAGTATACCGACATGCCTTGACATAAACCGAAGTAGTAAGTATTCCCTACTTTAGTTTTACGTACCTATTCCAATTTGCACCATTACAACTTTGAAAATCAGTACATCATCCCCTCCGGGTAGTATGCAGAACGCTGGTAACCGGCGCCGATAAGCCAGCGCTTGTCGGCGCCGACAAGCTCTGGCTGTCAACTGGTCGGCACAGGCAGTTTTCATACATTTTGCCAAATCAACGTGGACCGGCCGCCTACTAATCAGAGGGCCTAGACAAGTGACAATAGCTTCGAAAGCGTTTCGTATTTCTACAACGACTTTCAACAGGATTGACATAAGCTTTTCGATAGCTTATGTCAGTCCTATACATTTTTGCCTTTTCCATCATCGTTATAGCTGATTAAATGACACTTTGTCTAGGGCCTCAGATAGTCGGCGCTTGTCAGCGACGGTACGCGCTGGATTGGTTGGTGCGTCATCATTCCTCTCACAAAACTTTCCATAGATAAAACTCTCAAGCATATCCTGCAGAGTGCAGTGTGCATGCAGGATTTAATTATTGCACTGCAAAACAATTAGAAGTAAGGTGTTCAAGCGATTGCTTACGAAGATTGTTTCCTTGCAGCGGGGAACTTGGCAGGAAACGAAGTGTGTGTAGGGGTTTATGATTAAGCTTTTTAATGGGAAGGAGCTAAACGGAAGTTCAATCAATCTGCCTAGCCTTTTCTCAACTATATTGGGGTCGGCTTCCAGTCTAACCGGATGCAGCTGGATACCAGTATTTTACATGGAGCGACTGCCTATCTGACCTCCACAACCCAGTGACTGGGTAATACGATACCCCTTGGTAAGACTGGTTGTCAGACTTTCGGGCTTCTGACGACCCGTTACGACTGTCAAAGATCCACAAATGACAGCCGGGACCAACGGCTTAAGGTGCTTTCCGAGGCACGGAGGAGTCTCGATATGTAAAGATGTTCACCCATCCACGGACCAACCCCGGCAAGCGTAACTTAACCTGATGGATCGACCCGTGCCGCTGTTATTACTTAGCCACGAATAAGGAGGTAAACCGAAGTTATGGTTTGGTATTTGTTAGGTGTTGATTATATTGGCCTGTACTAAATAAAACTTTCGTACATTGTATGGTAAATGTGGAATGAATCATTTGGACCGATGATGCTCTAAACTTTGGTCGTTTTTGTGGGATTTAAATTATTTAGATATTTCATATAAAGCAATTAACATACATTATTGTTAATCTTGTAACAAAACTATTCAGACAAGATCTCCTTAGTATGTGAATTTTATTTTGAGAAAATTATAAATCAAAATCATCATATATTCAAATTAGGTTGAGAATCAGCAGTTTTCAAACGTCAAAATAACATAACTCTTCACCACTTCCTAGTACTTTAGCTGGGAAGAAGTATACACGGTGATTTTTAATTCACTGTTAACCTTTCAGGAGGTGAAAGTACTCATGATTATAAACAATTTCCATAAAGGACCCACTACGAAATAGCAACAAAAAAAACATCTGTTTCATAAATATTCATCGGATAAATATTGCATTTTTATATGGAACAGCTGATATTATTTCGATATTACAGAGTGGTCTCATAGTGAAAGTTTCTCATAATCATCAACATTTTCACGCCCTGAAATATTAACAGTGAAAATCAGTAAAATCACCGTTGACACACTTCGACAACTTTCAACGTCAAAATAATAATGCGTTATTTTTTTTAACACACGTTCGTATGGTAACTTTGTGAACTATACTGCTAATCACCTAATTAAACTATATACTTTATAAAGTAAAAGTAAACTAGACATATAATTCGAAGACATCATTTTCATAAACCTAAAACATGAAATTACATCACAACTAAAGTGACATTAAGGTTAAAAACTATTACTTAGTTCAATGTCGATGTACATAAAAAAGCTTTTAATTCTAGTTTTAAATGGCCTATTAAAGAATTATAGGCGGTCTTCAGTTGTACCTAATTCCTTTGTAGAAGGTTACAGAAATCAATGACATCGTTTATGTTAATACATAGATCACAGAAAATACTCTATAAGTCATAGAAAAGAATATACCTGTGCCTTGTTTATCAAAACTTACAAGCCTTGTATTACCAACTGTAATTATTTAGTTCACAAGTACTTATATTTTTACCCTATCATTCGTGATTTTTTTTATCAAAAAAATCTTTATAGATAACTTGTAGAAAATCATAGCAAATCCTGAGTGTGTTCGGTGACTCTCTATTCCGTCTTACAAGTTTACAAGTATCGTGCTTAGTGCCGCAATCAATATTTAAATTCGACTGATTATTGAGAGATGACCTGATGCCCGTGTCCCAGCAGTGGGAACATTAAAACATTATGAATAGGGAGATGAGCTATGAATTTAACGAAAAATTTACATTCTAGGTAACTTGTGAATGTGTAGACTTGTAACATGGCACAGCTCTTTCTGCTTTAAACATAATTTGCAATCAACAAATCCACCAGTCAAAAACAGTGTTCCAGATAATCAGTATCAGTTCCATTACATGCTGACTGCTATAGAAATCAAATGGAACAATCTCCCCACTGAAGATAAAAACCAGGGATGCATCGATACGCATCTTGGCCGATACGATACCGATTTTTATGAATACGTATTGGCGATACTGATACCGATATGGATGGTTAAAACGAGTATTCAAAAAACAAATGTTTCAATAATATTCAATAAACTTGTGGCGGTACCTACATCGCCACATTCGAACTACGCATCAAAGACCTGACGTCACACAAAAATCCTGACGTCACAAAAATCCTGCATCGCGCAATTAGAGTTTACCGTGCAGTGGACATATATACAAAAATCCAATATCAATCATTGGGCAGTTGCCCGCCAGACACAACACCCGTCTGGTAGGAGGATCCTCCCTTTTCTATGGTGGATGAGTGAACATTACACCCTGTTCCTCATACCCCTAAAAACTTACAGTCACATAAATAACAAATCTCAATTAACAAAAAAGTTAAAATTACTTAACATTAAAAAGTTTTGCGCCAATCTTTACTCGTTTACATAGGATTTTTGAACGCACGAAATTTGAATTGTATCAGCGCGGTGTATTGGTACATATTGTCGATTCCGAAGTATCGCAAAATCAAAATAATGCCCATATATTGGTATCGGTAGCAGATGTAACCCTAATAAAAACAATAAACATTTGATAGACATTCCTTGTGAATGTACAGGTGCATTTAGACAAAGTTTTCAAAAGCGTCACAATTTTGACACACAGCTTTATAAATATGCGTATAATGAATCTATGGAAACAGATCGGTCTCATTTAATGACCACATTTATTCCCAATCACCCTTTCCAACAATCAATACTAGAACACTAGGATCTAAATATAAACCACAGCCTAAAATAATACAGACCAATTAAAAGTTAATTGTAGCAGTGCAACCACTGGCTCTGAACAATGTCGCCGCAAGTAAATAATAAACTGAGGGCACTTTGTTGCCAGTCGTAGTTGGCTATGTCATTTCCGCCCTTAGCAGGGCTGCCAACTTACTATGAAGTTGGTTAATTATTACATGAAATTATGTGTATACTTAGTGTATACTTTTAGTACCCAATTTCGGCCATTTTTTCAAATTGAATTCTTGAATTGACTTTCGGCATCTCATAAGTGGCATGTCGGATTTTACAAAAAAAAATATGATATATCTTTTTATAAAATTATAACATGATGTTTTCATGGTTTTATTCATCCTTGAGTTTAATTGCAAAGAAGAAGCTTGAATGTTGATGATGGTAACATAATCAGCTCATTAGCTTTAACTATTTAAAGCCGGAGTCCTAACCATTGTTGAATATACACCTCACCTTAATAATAGTAGTTTCTACTAATAATCTTTTAAATGTATTTTCACTATCATTTTTAGTTTATGATTATTTTGTTACACAAAAATAATATCTAAAAACAAATCCTAAAACAGCTTTAGAATTTTCAAAACTGAACTTTCTTTACCTATATTGCCAATATACCTATTTATTTGACAATCAGTAATATCAGACGAATACTGCCGAGAATTTTCTCGCAATTAAACTTACCCTTATCATCTCACAAAACATAACCCCGAAGACAGAGCTAACCTTTCCATTGAGCACCAAGTTCACAAACACTACACATAATGTAATATTTGTACTACAAATACTACATTATGTGTAGTGTTTGTGGAAATGTCAGCCAATCCTTACATATTATAAAACAAAGTCATCGACCGCGTCTGTCTGTCGTCCATACGCGATAAACTCTAAAAAAACTGCACCGATTTTCATGCTGTTTTCACCTATGGATAGAGTGGTTCTCGAGTAAGGTTTTAGTATATAATAACCGATATCCACGCGAGCGAAGTTGCGGGTATCAGCTAGTACATAATAAAGGTAAAACACTTTGTATCCAACTACTCTAGACATCATTTCCGCTCTTACAGTAGGGTTGGCACGCAGTGGCGTTTTGAACTCAGTTAAATACACGACATCGTAAAGGTATTGTATTTTTCTTTACTCTAACTAGAAAATGAGTCTTAAGTTAAATTAGTTACTGGTTAACTAGTTTTTATGCAGCTAGCTAGAATTTAATTTTATTTTAAATTTTAATGATTAGTTTTTCAGTTTAACCTCCTTCGTCATTGTTTTTATTATTTTTTGGCGTATTACCTGTAAGGATGTGTACGTGTGTATCTATTTTATAGATCTTTATGATATATTATATTTTTCTTCCACACACAAGTAATCGTACCATATCGTATTACCCAGTAACTAGGTTGTGGAGTTCAGATAGGCAGTCGCTCCATGTAAAATACTGGTATTCAGCTGCATCCAGTTAGACTGGCAGCCGACCCCAAGATAGTTGGAAAAAGGCTAAGCAGATAATGATGATGAATGCACATGCCATGATATCTCTTCATCACCCTTTGTAGACTGGTAGAGAATGCCCAAGGCGTTAGGTCCACCTTTGTATATTATATGTTACATAAATTTTAATAAATAAATAAACACAATCAGCCCTAATCAATAACAACTACCCCCCCTCTCCCCATCCCCCAACAACCCCCCTATCAGCTACCAATAACTAAACCAGAACGCAGCGATTCAACTCACTTATAATTAATCGAGCGATATGTTCCGAAGTTTGACAGCCCTGCGCGGATTGTGCCGACTTCAGAACTAGTTCCGTACACGTGTCGGTCGCAAAAACTTTGACAGCCGCTGCCCTTTGATATGAAGTATAATAGCTTCATTCATTATTCGATGCTGCGGTACTATGTATATTGCCGTATGTTTTTGCGGCGAATACTGAAGATACTCATAAAGACATTTACATAAAACCGCTATTTATATCTTTTACTAGAGTGTTTTACGTTGAACTTACGAACAATTTGAACATGCGAATTAGCTAGTTCAAAATAATAGCTTGTCTAAACTTCGATATTTTATTTATTTAAAACCTTGTAATAACGGTCAAACAAGTAAACTGATCCTGCTGCCACAATGTTTTTTTAAAATGGTGATCACTTTTTTTTTGTAATTTTCATACGAATGTGTGAAACAAAACGTGTAATATCTTTAATTGTACATAGTTCACACCCCTATACGAACCATTCCAACTTTAGTTTCCGGTAACGAAACTACTTGTACACGTGTCGTCGGCAAAAAGTTTGACAGCCGCTGCCCTGTACACTTTGTGCGAGGAAAAGGTAATGTATTTTGTATATTTTAAAGCTCCATTATAGTTTACTTGAGGACGGCTCGAAAGAGGATTAATTTTGTTTTTGTCACGTAATATTTTGAGAGATCATAGTTTATTTACCAGGAAAATAATCACACAAAAATAGTTATTGAAAATGTCCAACAACTATAAAGTTACGGTTTCTCCATCCGTGTCATAAAATGCGACTGATGATGATAATCTCAACAAGGTGATCAGCAGCGTTCTGACTGTCCATAACAAAAAAATTGTAATCACTATATGCGAGGTCCATGCAGCTATTTAAAACATCACGATGTTTTCTCCAAAGGGTTAGGCAGAAGTGTACCTCTATTACACTCACATTTCGCCAGTTATTTTTAAGTTCCATGTAATAGGGGCGGGCCTATTACCATCAACCGGGCACAAATCCAAACTCCGGGCTGCTACCGAGAAATAGGTAGCAATAATAGAAATAGATGTTCAAAAATACTTAGTCTGATATTTTGTTTTTATAAAAACAATCCAAACATCCAAGAGAATTCAAAAACAAAAATAAACTTTCACAATACAGAAATAATTGCTTCAACAAAATACTGAACACATCCCTTTTTTTATCAGCCATTTCTGGATTTATCGGAACATTTTACGTAAGACGGATTACTTTAATCTTATTTTTGATGACCACGCAGAAACAGAAACGCTATTTATATTTCCAGGTCACTAACCTTGCGATTTCTTCTTGTTCATCCTAGCGATTACAAAGCCTATTCCTAAGGAAATATCTGAGTAAAGTTGCAAGTTAGCTCAACGAAGTACTACAGAAATGTAGTTTAAAGGATGCAGTCTCCGGGCGCTTACATGAATTACATGTAACCGCCTTAATCTGCTTGGTCCTCATGATTTGACCAAGATTATGTCTGCACCTTAAAAGAGACTGCGACCTCTGTTTCGGTCTTTCTTCTCAGAGTAAGATAGGAAATACCGACCTCATCTGGCTTTAAAAATGAGAAAAGTGTTTTTGTGCAACAATTTATAGAAATAAATAATATCATTATCATTATGCTTCAGGGTAGCCCGCGAAATTCAAATTTTATTGCGTTTTTTGCCATTTTCAGGTCAGTGTCAGGTGGTATGTTGATCTAAATATGATTCGCGGCCATAACAAATATTTATTTATAGAATTATAATCATAAAAATCATGAGTACAACTCTCTAAGTTCATATAATCCTACTGAATATCTATTTCATGGAATCATGACATGTGAGGATTATTCTAACTTAAAGAGTTGTGTTGCTGAATCTAATGATTATAATTCTCTAAAGCCATATTTGTTATGGTCGCAAATTATATTTTAATCAACATACAACCTCACACTGACTTGCAAACTGCAAAAAACGTAAGAAAATTTTCATTTCGCGGGCTACCTTGGCTTGTCCCCCTTAAATAACGTATCCTAAAACTCGACTTTATAGAACGGTTTTTAGCCGATTTTTTTCTAAAGGTTAATCTGCCAATATTTGCGGCTGGGAATATTTATATAAATGCCAGTAAGTAATATAAGTTGACATAAAAGCCAACATTCCACTAAAGCGACGTATGGATCCCTTCCAACATTAAGGTGAGCCTGATTTAAGAAACTCAATCAAATGACGAAACCTAGAAGTTTCACTTTTCAACAAGTTTTTAAAACTTTATTCTAGGAAGTGGCATGCTCAAACAGTAATTAATTAATGACAGGAAGACATAATTAATAACCTAAACGATTCTTTGAAAAATGTCCTCGTGGGGACCAATACCATTATTACAGACTTCCTTCAGCAAAGTCAATTCACAGTCAATTACATAGTTGTATAAAGGTATGAGGAACAGGGTGTAAAGTTCACTCATCCTCTATACTAAAGGGAGACTCCACCGACCAGATGGGTGATGTGTCTGGTAGGCTACTGCCCGATGATTGATGTCGGGACGTTGAATCTCGTCGCGCGGTAAACTCTGTTTGTGCGATGCAGGATTTTGCGTGACGTCAGTGTGATGCGTAGTTCGTATATGGCTTTGTAGATGCCGCCACAGTTGAAAAAAATTACCTAGAACTCACCAAATCAAAACCCTACATTCTATTTCCAAAAATTCAGTTAAAAAGCTAAATTTTCGGATGCTCGCGTGCTAACACAGCATTTAGTTCTCGTTTGTTCACTCGCTCAGGAGCTGTAAGAGCTGACATTTCAACTAATGGAACATTAGCTAAGGTTCAAACCGAGGTTAGATTAACGCCACTGTTATATTTAACCAAGACGTGTTTTACTAAACGTGGTTTAAGACGTGAGGGAATATTAACACGCGATTGTTAAGTTTGTGAGATGATAAAGTGCTGGTATGTGCTGCTAATGTTTATGGTTTGTTGAAGTGGTATTTAAGTCGTTTATTTTAATTCAGGAATATATGCAAGAGCCAAGTGGCTGGCTTAAAACTAAGAAGCTGTCATAAGAGTTAATATCACAAATCTTTGCAGCTCCATACTTCAAATATATGTGAGTGTATAATATGTGTGTATATGTGTGTGTGTGTGTGTATATGTGTGTTAAGAGCTTTCAGGGTCTTTTCTAACGTTTAAAAAATGTATGTACTTGTTTAGTAGCTGGAGTGAGTAATGGAATATCTCTTTCAATCTTTATAGCTTAGGTACATGTAGGGCGGTTTCCGTAACAAAATAACTATCGATAATTAATCATCTCACCTCTCAGAACTCCCTTAAACCTAGAATGGTTCATACCTATGACGCGTTTTAAGCGCGGTAATTTTGTTTTTTGTTTTATGTAAGATTTTTTTCATTGGATCGAAAGAAAAACACTGGAGGTCCTATCTCCTATGAGATCCGATATCCCAACACAGTCCCAGTAAAAAAAAAAACACTATGTAGGTATATCTCCATAGTTGTTTCCTTCTGAATAGCTTGTCTCTAATTGGGATTTCTACAAGACCCCAGCTGTGAAATTAAAGTCATACTTCCTTGAAACTAAGACAAATTACACTTACCTCTCTCACAGAACGCCCCTTCGTAGTCGCCATCCCGACACTCACAGATCGGTCCATCGTCCGTGCTGATGCAGACGCCGCCATGTTGGCAGGGGTCGCGGCGTTCACACGCGTCACCACTCGCATTGCTTATCCGGGATGTCTGGAACAAGAAACAACTTATAATCACAACACACAATAACGTATAGATGACCTAGCTAGGTCGATAGACAGAAGCAAACAAACAAACTTAACCTCAAAAGGCTCAAAAGTCGGGCAAAACCAACAACAACTTACTGTCAGTGGTTAATTAAAGGACTTTATAAAATTAAAACCGTATCATCACAAAGTTTGTTAACCTCAGAGAATTTTGTTTAAGGACTCTATTTAGTTGGTGGAGGCTTATTTCCAGAAATACCTTTCTATTTTTATATTAGGTAAAGAAATTGTAAAAACGTTTATAAACGGTAAGCTCTGCCTATTATAATATTGTTGTAATGCCAAATAAGCTCAGTTATACAAAAAAGTATCCAGATTTAAGCAAGCGCGGGGCCCGTAGCAACTTTTATCGAGGAGCCTTTGATCTACTACGAGTTCTTAAGTACAAAGTGGTAAAAAAAACCATACTCGATAAGTTTATTTGCCATTACCTTTTAGAAGTATTGTCTGACGTAATTGTGACATCAAGTAAATTTAATATACCACATCTTAATAAGTTTCACCCAAAAGATAACGGTCAGGCGGAGGTGGGTTTGGATAAGCGGGGCCTTCTTTTGCGCGGAGCCCGTAGCAATTGCTACTCTTGCTACGTGGTTGATCCGGCACTGACGTATCTTACACGATATATTATAAGGTTGTCGGTAAAAGATCGGTTTTAGCGATAAGACCGCCCATTGTGACATCTATAAGGTGTACATAATAAAGAGATTCTATCTATCTATTACTACCATAGAAAAAAGCTCGTACCATAGAAAGGGGCTCGTGGCTACGTTCGTAATAACAGCCGCACGGGACGATCCACCAAGTTAAGCTACGCTTGCCGGGGTTGGTCCGTGGATGGGTGACCATCTTTACATACCGAGACTCCTCCATGCTTCGGAAAGCATGTTAAGCCGTTGGTTGCGGGAAAGTCCGAAAGGGATACCGGGACCCTTGGCAACAGGCAACTGAAGGAACACGGGTGGGTTTTAGTCAATAAAAGTCTGACACGCCCTCCCGCTCCGCCCAGAGCGGGAGAAGTCATTTGAAGCTTCATGAGGTATTTTTCAAACAAATACTTAATTCAAGTACCTATATTATGAAGGTAGGAAGACTTTGTTTAATAACCAAAAAGACTGGCGTTGAAAATTATAACAATATTAGAGATGCGGCGTAGGCATTATAAATTCAACATTATAGGTCCTATTAACCATATTAAGCCTTTGTCACACTGAGCGCGAGTTTCTTGTGAGTTTAATCGAAGTTTAACCTGACACATGAAAAGTCACAGACCAGAGGCCCTAGACAAAGTGACATTCTATCAGCGATAACGATGATGGAAAAGGCAAAAATGTATAGAACTGACATAAGCTATCGAAAAGCTTATGCCAATCCTGTTGAAAGTCGTTGTAGAAATACGAAACGTCATTTGTCTAGACCCTCAGGCAAGGCAAGGCCAGGTTTCCTTACGATGTTTTCCTTCACCGATGTCAGTGATATCCAAAGATAAACTTAGAAAGTAAATACGAACAGCTATCGACAATATCATTTTTCAGAGGAATTTTATCTTATTCTTAATAGTCAGACATTTTTTTTATTCATTTAAGTACAATGCCGCTATTTCAACATAATATCGGATTTCACAAAAGTTGGTTATGGAAAAACGCGTTAAAATAACGTTACGCAATTTATTCTTATTTTTTTGTTCAGACACCTGTAAACTTCTTTCCTGAACTGATCAGCGGAAGTCATGAAATAAAATGAAATTGTTTATTCTGTAAATAGGATATTGGAATCACTTTTAGACGTCATATTAAAATATATTAAAAATAAGCTAGATGAGGTCGTCTTTTCCTATCTGACTACTCTGAGAAGAAAGGCCGAAACAAACTCAGAGGTCGCAGTCTCTTTTAAAGTCGAGACATAGTCATAATCTCGTTCTTCAAACGCCGCTCGAAATTCACGTTCAGTGTGCCCACAGCATTAGGGTACTTGATTATGCTGAATATTACCTCTTTATGCTTAGTTATTATAATTCCGTACCGTCACTTGTGTTCGGTCATAAAGGAAGTAACTAACTCGGTTTAATCGTGATAATTATTTAAAGGTTTGTGCTGAATGTGTGCTGGGTTTCATTTTAATGTGTGGACAATAAAACGTATCTCTGGTCTATACATTTTTATTTTATAATTTATATTTCAGCTGAAAGTTTTCTCGCATATTTTATAATAAGTACGTCATGGATTCATAATAAAGTTTAAGTACATCTATTATCTTCTTTACAAGAGCTTTTTGGATATTCCTTCAATCAATATTCTAGTGATATTATTCTTATTCTAGTGATATTAATATTCAAGTCCAAAGCTGAGCATCCAGAATTAAACCATAATTCCTTCTGGACAAAACCGCAGGAAACTTGTTAGTGCTGGTGTCTGTCTATTATCAGATTAAACTTAGCGTCTACCCAGTTCGCAAGATTAACTGGGCTGGCTATAAAATAGGCCTTGAAATTAGCGTGGAGTTATTCATTAAATTATTACAGGTATTTTGGTAACTAAATTTTTTGCCACCTAGACGGAAGTGATGAAGAATTATCACATTTTATAATCGTAACATTACAGAAAGAATGGTGTTGCTGGGAATCTAATACATTGTAACAGCGGATCGGGCAATTATTATTTTTATATTCGGATAGCTCATGACCTAAAGAGGTACCATAAAGAATATGATTTAAAAAGCTAAAAAAAAGTCTGCGAAATTTCGCGGGTTAAATCTAACATTAGTTTGAAGACAAAGAAGTGAGGACGATTTTTGCTGTTGTTTGCAAATTTATAATTCAACATTCTTATTGATCAATTTTAACTGAAATAATGATCGTCATTAAGATAAAGTTATTAAGCGAAGTACTTATCTGCTGTAAGGGGGCTTGTGACTAAGTAATAACAGCCGCACGGATCGATCTATCAGGATGGGTGACCATCGTTACACACGGGACTCCTCCGTGCCTCGAAAAGCACGTTAAGCCGTTAGTCCCGGCGGTCTTCGTGGTTTTTTGACAGTCGTTACGGGTCGTCAGAAGCCCGAAAGTCTGACAAACAGTCTTATCAAAGGCTATCGCGTTACCCAATAACTGGGTTGTGGAGGTCAGAAAGGCAGTCGCTCCATGTAAAATATTGGTATTCTGCTGCATCCGGTTAGACTGGAAGTCAACCCCAACATAATTGGGAAAAGGCAGATGATCATATTATTTGCTGTAATATTATAAAGAATAAATGCAAGCGTCTTCTGCGCTGCTGATGACGACGCTATAAAAGTGGCAAATTACTGGGCTAATACTGGCTGGGATAATCTGGATATTTAAATGACATTTATTTATTATTATTACTCTCCCTCATAGTAATTAAGTGGCATGTAATTTTTTGTATTTTCTAAATGGTAAAATCTTTATTATTCAACGCAATGTAAAAATTTTATGAATAAATGAATAAAATTTGACACGATTATGATAAAGAACCTAAATGCAGAATTTCGCAAAAAGTTGTCTTTTTGTTTAAATGTTTTAATAACGGCCTACTGTTATCGCTGATTTCACAGCTGCACACTAACGATTGTACTAGTTTATCCTGGCTTATTAAGATCTAGCGTCTAAACCAGCGCGTCTAAGCCAAGTCTAAATCTAAACCCAATTACTGGATAATCTGCTCGTTAAGGATGAACCCAATTTACAAGCAGTTTTCTTAAAATATCAGTTAGTTTACAAGAGATAATACAAATTGGTTTCGTAAAGTTTACTTTATGAAACATTTCAGTGTTATCCGCGATTTCGTTTACAATAAACTTGCCTTTTTTTTTAATTAATTTTTACCTCTAGAGTATTTCACCCTTTCACCTATGCGCTAGGGCAACGAACTTGCGTCTCAACACGGGTGGGGGGAGTGGAAGGTGACCTGACCGGCCGTGAGCGCGACCCCTCTCTCAGACAGTCAGCTGTTTCGGTAGCGAGCACGGTGTCGCATAGAAACTTTATAAAATCTTTTAATGAAAATAATGTTTTTTTTTGTTGTTACTCGGTCATTTATTATTATATTTAAGTCAACTACCCATGGTTTGAATGACAAGACTGTTTACCCTTACACCCTGTATAGGTTTAATATAAATGTGTCGGTCCTTCTACCAAACACCCTGTTTAAAGTTTAGAACAGTATGGAACAGTTGGATTTTTTTTTTTTTCGAGAATTCATATTTGGTCACATAGTAAAAGTTATTCAGTTCGATGGTCTAAGCTAAAGCAAAGCAACTTAAAATTTATAAAGTTAAACTTTCAACACCACATATAATTGCGGTAAGCGATTAATGAAACTGCGAAAACAAGTGATAATTGGTTTATTTTCATATACGGACACATTACATTTATCAAAATACATTACAGTTCTTTTTTTTATCCCATATTAGTCTTAAAATGCCGGGAGTCCAGACAGCCCTTTGTTTTTCGTAACGCGTTACATTCCAAATTAGACTTAGCTTTTTTCGAACTAACATCGCGTGGTTCAAGCCACTAACGGGGTTAAAAGCTCGTGTTAGCAAAGGCTATGATTATGTAATTTGTATGTTAGAATTATAACATTAATTTCAAGCGGCCAGAATAGAACCCATGACCTTGCAATACAAGGTACTTTTAGTAGCCTCTGGGCAAGAAAATGACGTCAATATGTCTCGCTCTCGGAGGGTCTCGAAGGTTCTCGAAGGGTTCTCGGAGGTTCTCGGAGGTTCTCGGATGTTCTCGGAGTGTCGAAAGGTTCTCATAGGGATATTTGAAATTATTGAATTGAGTTCCTTACCGTTTATTCTGATGTACGATAAACGAAACCACTGGCAATTATTTTGAAACTATCAGATAAAATCCTAACATCTAAATTAAAAAGGATTTTAGTCTTTGATATTTTCACTTTAAGTCATAACATAATGCATAACAAATCTTAAATACAATATATAATTAAAAAGAATTTTACAGAACAAACTAAAGAGTAGTGATGGGCTAACTGGGCTATGCCAATCTTTGACTAGCTATAGTGATTCAACTGTAGGATATATGGTTGAGTTTTAGTACCTATGCAGATTGGGAACGTAATTTATACGAATTTTAGTGTCGTATTGTCGTTTCCACCTTGTATTTTTTTTAATTACAGAATCTTGTGAAGTTCAACAGAGAAAACCTTAGTTTAAGGGTGGCCAGTTTAGGTTTTTTGCGTCCTTTCGGATGCCCTTTATATCCGAAATAAATACTGAAAAGCCGAAAGAAATACAATGGTCGTGTCTTTTTAGTCACAGCGCTAATTGAAAAAAACAGCGAATTACAAAATTTTATTCAGAAAAAAGAAATTCCAAGGAATTCAGAAAAAAGAAATTCCAAGGAATTCAGTAAAAAAATGTGAACATTATCCGTACTTACAGCATTACCGGGGTAAAACTCAATGTAATTATTAACTATACACGGTTTATCGCCTTAACTTGATTAATGTAAAAAAATAATCATAATAAACATTTACTTAAGCTACGGTTTTCGAGAAAAGCGGTGGCCGCCACATAACGGCCGCGGTGACGGCCGTCATGACTTATGATAATGATCGCAGCGCGATTTGACTTTTCGGTGTCAAAAAACGCTCTCTAAGAAAACACACGAACTTACTTTTATAAATAACGTTTAGGGACGTAATTTGCCGTAAAATTGCAGACGCAATGTGGCGGCCACCAGGAAAACGTAGCTTTACAGGAAATAGCAAAGGGTAGTTTTCATTCCGAAAAAAAGGCCAGGAAAGAGGCACAATTCATCAAAGATTAATTGATAAATTGACACAACGAATTAAACAATAACCATTCCCTCTACAGCACTATACAATCAATCATAAATTCCTCAATCCCATTCAATCAACACTTCATTCAATCATGATGAATAAAGAATGAATTCAATTATCAACTCTCGTTCAAAGGAACTAAATCGGAACAACATTCCTTTTAAGTTCACTGAACGAACTAGCAACGGTTGAGTGCGATTCTTAGGGATTTAATCGTGTCTGGGAACTCGACTAACTCGAATAAGGAGTTATTCGAACGTCCAGACATCCAGATTATTCGGAATACCTAAACCTGTGGAAGAGTTCTAAAGTTTACTAAGTAAAGCGGTAATAGAGATTGCGGATTCGTGTATTGGGGAGTTGGAATTTAAGTTTAAATCCAGGCAAATTGAAGACAAAGTTGTAAGTGGAGAGCGTCATTTTGTAGAAATAGTTAAAGAACTATGTAGGTACCTACTGTAAGGTAGACCGTACTTTAAGTAACTATGCATGTAACCAATGAACAAAATCTGCAAGCGTCCGGTGATCAAAGCTAGTAAAATCTTCAATCTAGCTCAGTGTTACTCAAAGTGTGCTCCGCGGAGCCCCTGGGCTCCACAAAGACTCTGTGGGGGCTCCGCGGTTACAATAAACCAATATTTTCCCGGAGCCCCCACAGAGGCTTTGAGGAGCCCAGTTTCCTCAAGAACTAATTTTAGATTTGGCGGCATTTGCTTAATCACGTGTCTATGCAGGGTACAATGGAACTACAAGTAGGCACTTTACTTTTTATACGAGATACTGCTCCTCCTTCTTAAAAAAATGAAACTTGGACCCAATGAAACAAGTTTTGCAACATCTGAAAAAACGACGAACGGTTTTGATTATTCTAAAGTTCCATCAAAAATTTTGTTTTCCAAAAGGGTTCCGTCGCCAAGAAAGTTTGAGAACCGCTGATCTAGCTTATTAACATTTTTTAAAAAAATCAGTTGTCCCTTTTTTAGTGACAAGTAAAAAACGTAATAAAAAAACATGGTAGTATTAAGTTGGATGCAAATGAATATTTTTTTTATTTCGTTATAATTAATTTATATGTGTATAAATTCTTTTGCTCTTTTCACAGATTTACATTTTCTTGTCCTGTTCGCTCAACTGTTGATTGGCCTTTTAAAGGCCGAAAACAATTAAAATTCTATTGAGTCTCGTTAGTGACAGTTGGAGATTTATACAGTGTTAGTTTTCAAGTGCTGTTATGTGCTTACTAAACTCGCGAGAATCTAAGAAGTTCGTTTGACAGCTATAAAAATCATTTGTGTAGCGATGAAAAAAAAATTTGTTTCTTATAAACTGATTCTCGAGACATATCGATTTAACATACTGAGAGAGTTTGTAATCGGCGACTTATCTACATTTATTAAAACTGATTCTCAAGGCATAACGTTTGATTACATGTACGAGAACGAAATGTCAAAACGGACTTCTTAGATTGTCGCGAGTTTATTTTTCATTTATCAAGGCTTACCTAGCAAGAAAATAATAATATACAAAAAACATTACCATCCTTCTGGGGCAGTAGGGTAAAAAAAAAAAAATCAGTTTCTTACCACTGCCAACACATCTATTATCCTCAACCATTCCAAGCCAAATTCTACGAGAAACTAAGATTAGTTTAAATCTGAATACCAAATCGAGCAAGTTGCACCAGCTAGTCACAAATTAGAACCATTTACGGTTGTCATAAGATAGTGTTTATATATCAATTAAGTAGATGAACCAAATTGTTATATCTCTAACACTCTATCTAAGTCCATACTACATACATAAACTCACGCCTTCTTTCCATGGAGGTAGGCAGAACGCCACCTGCTACGATCCGTACATAGTCCTTTCAGTAGTACTGGACGTGTTTCTGATTCTCAGATTTTCTTTCCAATTCCCAGAAGTAACTAAACCAGTTTAATTCGTCAAGCACTTTCTAATTATTTTAGGTAAGTTTTGCACGCGCGCGGCCCGTCTGGTAGCTAAGCTTAGCTCATAACGTATTGAAACTCCGTTCTACGCTAGGCCTAAAGCCGTTCTATTCTGTAAATATCTCACCGGGAAAACTCAGGTGAAGTGAGCTGTCAATAGTGGCAACCCACGGTGAGATTTCGATTTTTGCACTGATGCAGTGCGATTCTGTTAAAATCCCACCGTGAAAACTTAGGTGAAGTGAGTTTGAAGTCAGCTGCCAATCCCTGGCGTCAATGGAGCTGACTATTCACTTAAAGCTCAACTCACTCAATTTCCACGGTGAGATTTCTACAGAATAAACCGGCTGTACAAAATCACACTCATTTCTTTTTTGTTAGGGTAACTTTTATTTGTCTTTCTAATTCCCAGATAAATAATATTTTCAGTAAAAATCTCACCATGTAAAGTTATCTGAAGTGAGCTATCAATTGTGTCTTTCAGGAATGACAGCTCACTTCAAGCTTCAACTTCACCTAAGTTTTCACGGTGAGATTTTTACAGAATTGACCGGTATTTTGCTAGATGTTCGTGCTATAGACAACTTTGCTTATGTATGGCTATAATTGTAAAACAAATACTCTTTACAAGGCATTCACCTATCGACCTCTTGCATAAATCATAACATACGATCACGAAATCAACTTAGCGAAAAAAAAATCCAACGTCACTCCAAATTCTACTTTGAAAGCAACTCGTTAAAGTTGAAAGTTCTTTGAAATTTTTATGTGCTTGAAAAAGTCACGTGCCTTTGGAAATTATACTCTGAAAATGAGAATATAAAGCTGAAAATAAATTTTTCAGTAGAGTGTTTTCGCAGTGCTGAACGTAATATGTTTCTATTAATGTTTTTTGTAGTAAAATAAAGTTGTTCTCTAAGTTATTATCAAAATATAATAGCATTTGTTTTGTAAATAGCAAGCGTTTACATAAGAAAACAGCCTTTAAAATTCGGGAAAATTTAAAAAGAAAATTGACATTGATTCTTCACAAAAATAATTTAATTGAAATTGAAGTCAACCCAGTAGAATTTAGTGAAATGAAAATGAAAAAATTTGATGTGGAATTTATTCATTTATAAGTACCTAGGTATTATAGTTTTCAACAAACTAATATACATAAATACAACAACTAAGATCCATACTGGTTTATAAAAGCTCCTGAAATTAACCCCTCTCTGAGACTGCACTGCTTTATAAGGCACTGGGTACGGAGGCACGTGCGAATGTGTGTTGGGCCACGTCAGTTTTAGTTTGTAAAAGTTTACTAACATAGTTTTTTAAAGTGAAAACTTCTTTAGGCGCGTTGAGCACTTTTTGGGCGAACAAAAGTCATGGAACTCGCGTCATCGTCACCGAACGCTTTTTGAGTGAACAAAAATCATGGAACTCGCGTCATCGTCACCAAACGCTTGAAGAAATGAATGAATGTGACATAGTTTTCACTTCTATCGGCAGTCCCCAAAGACTGCTCCGTATGTTTTTTTAAGTCATTGTCACTAGCACTATAATAAGGATTGTGTGTACTTTTATGGGTAGCCCGAAATAAAAAATAAAAGTATTCTCTTTATTAGTATGACCTAAGCGAAAGGTTAAACACAGGCAGGTGGATACTGTGCATTCATTTGTCCCTATCTCCCATACAAGCATAACATACCATATGAATAAGCCATATATAGGACCTAACTAAGTTTTTTTAAGGTCAGCGGTCACACCTCGTAAAATCCCTAAACCCATTTAAAACTGGCTGTATTTTTGTGTATGTACTCTTTATTGGTCACTTCTGATGTCCTTATGTTTCCAAGAGTATTTGGACCCGATGAGCTAAGCGGCCTAACGTGTGCATATTCTAATAAATTACTTTTAGAAGAGCTTATTGTTAAGCAATAATGGAAACTCTCAATACTCCATCGTCATCATCCACAACCCGACTTCACCCACTGCTGGGCTCATAGGCCTCATTTTCCTTATGACGGTCCTATGCCAGCCTCATCCAGGTTTAGCCCGCGATGGCAACAATGTCGTCCGCCCATCTCGCCGTCACACGACCGATATACGCAATACTCAATATCACTACATAATATTATAAAACAAAGTCCTTCGCCGCGTCTGTCTGTCTGTTCGCGATAAACTCAAAAACTACTGCACCGATTTTCATGCTATTTTCACCAATGGATAGTGGTTCTCGAGGAATGTTTTAGTATATAATAACCGACATCCACGCGCGCCACGCGGGCGAAGCCGCGGGCATCAGCTAGTTGATTATATAGCAGCTCGTCTACTCTCAAATGTGATGTGGTAATGTGGTAGTGGGGCTCGTCATTTCAGAATGGACCTGAGGGCCTAGACAAAATGATATTCTATCAGCGATAACGATGATGGAAAAGGCAAAAATGTATAGGACTGACACACGCTATCTAAAACCTTAAGGCCAATTCTCGTACTTAAAAAACGTTCACATTCAAGTCGCAATCTGTCAAACTTGTCAAAAATGTTGGTAAATTGAGTGTATTTCTGACAGATTGCGAATGAGATGCGAATGCGAACATTCTTAAAAATTACGGGAATTGGCCCCCTGATGTCAATCCTGTTGAAAGTCGTTGTAGAAATACGAAATACTTTGGAAGCGATTGTCACTTGTTTAGGCTCTCAGTTATACATTCGACAATGTGAACTTTGATGGTAGGTTTTACAAAGACATGATCATTGTTGACCCTGTCGGGCACAGCAAAGTAGGAGAAAAGAAGAGGGCTTTATGATGAATTTGTTGTTGTTTGTTGTAGTTATTGTAGTCTAAATTAAGGAAACGCAAATTCAATTAACAGTAAATTTATTTACACCCTATTACATTTATTTTAATCCTTGAACTTTCTTTCTCAAAAAAACCTTCAAAAATTCTCATAACCTTAGCAAAAGTCGTGGCAAAGCCACATATTATAATATTGCCATGTAATTAAAATTACATAAAGTAAATGTAGCCACACGGCTTCCGTGTTAGGAAATATATTTTTTGATCGACCATTTTCTTGAAACACGAATGGCCTGAAACACGGCTGAATTTTAATTGCTGAAAAGAAAACCGAATATTTTATGTTTTTACACGTACTTCGGAGTTTTGTTAGGAAATTGCTGAATTAGTTTGTTGCAGGACTGGGTTGTGAAATATGCCTGAAGTTATATAATGTAATTGGAAGAAAAACATGCAGACTTTTTGAGAAATATGCATATTGCTTTGCCATGATTAAATGGCGTATGTGCCTGTAACTAAACCCGTAAACCATTACCCTTCATTACCCAAGTGAGAGATGCTTGTGGCTTAGTAATAACAGCCATACGGGTCGATAGATCTGGTTAAGTTATGCTTGTCGCGGTTGGCCCGTAGATGGGTGACCATCTTTACATACCGAGACTCCTCCGTGCCTCGGAAAGCATGTAAAGTCGTTGGCTCCGGCTGTCATTTGTAGATCTTTGACAGTCGTTACAGGACCTCAAAAGCCCGAAAGTCTGACAACCAGTCTTACGAAGGGGTACCGTATTACCCACTAACTGGGCTGCGGAGGTCAAATAGGCAGTCGCTCTATGTAAAACACTGGTATTCAGCTGCATCCGGATAGACTGCAAGCCAACCTCACCGGCTAGGCAAATGATGACCCAAGTGGGAGATGCAACTACAACCTGGCAAAGTGAGGCTATCTCGACAGTACGGCAACAGAGTGTGGATGTGGGGCTGTGGCCCAGACTATGTTCCACCTCCTATCTTACCCTCTGAGCTCTAAAAATTGCAGCCACAGTGACCCACTGCCACAGATGATGCCGTGAAGTTGACGAAGTTTTGGGCCAACAAAACTGTATACACAGTCGTCCCATCACCTCGACGAAGAAGATGATTTCCCTTCAAACCGCTACTTGTCCGCAGAAAGATAATAGTGCTTACTTGACGAGGTCCTCTACAAATAGTTCCACGACTACTAGCTTTTTACTCCAATATCTGCCACTATTCCAATTCCTAACATTCACAATAATCGGTACTATTTTTGTACTTCACCGAAATACCACGCAAAACAGGCTTTTCCTAGGAATCCAGGGCAATTTCCTCGAGTGACAGTCGCGTCGGAGTTACTTGGTATAGTAAATAGATTTGCTATATTTTTTCTATCTACCACACGTAATGGAAATGGCCTGTTTTCCTTAACGGTTGTATGCATTGAGTAGTGGTGTTAAAATAGATGATTGATATCAGTTGTGACGTAAAGCCGTTACGCATTTGATTCTAGAAATAATGAATGTTGACTGGAAGTGTACCCACCGCCTATGCGGTTCTAGGAATTGGTGTCGTATACTTTTACAATGTTTGTTGTGAGAACCATGAATCTATCACATACCTTATTATTTTATTTGTCATTGCAATTTTTTTTTTTTAACCTATTGTGGTATAGTAATCTTATTCTAGGTGCATCGTCTTCACATATAATTACATAATTGATGTATACAAAATATTGTAAAACATTTAAAAAAAGTAACGGTGGAGTTTCTTGCCCATTCTTCTCCATACGAAAACTACCTTTAGGAAGGGGCGCCTAAAATCAATTCAATTTTTTTGTGAATTTTGACGTTCAAAAGTGCTAATAAGTATTTTAAATTGTATTATATTTATTTACATAAAAACCTTCTTATATAACTAGAATTCATCCAATCGAGATTTAGAATCAGAAGATTAAAATGCCCTTATCGGATATGGATTTAATGGGGAAAGTTGTTCAGTAGTATGTGTGGAATCTCCCCTTAAGACCCTGCAAGTGACCGCAAGTGACACTCTGTCAAAAAAGAGTGAAGGGACATAATTATGCAGTTGGTATGATAATTCACTCTCTGATGGGGCAACTAGCTTCAACTTTCTAAGTAACTGACCGACTCCTCGACAATTCAAAAGTGCCTATAAATGGTTTAATTGAAATAAATGCTTTGAGGTTGAATGTGATGGTTTGTCAGGAATCCGAACCCAAATTCACTTAGGAAGAAGTGCAATGGGAAGAGATTTAGAACCATTCATCAGATTTCTGCAGAATCATCGCTCTTATCCTACCAATAATAGGTACTAGTTTGAATAAATATACTTACCAATGTTGCAAGTCCAATATTAATATTATCCGAAGTTAAGATGAAATGTCATTATACGTTATAACTCGTCGCGTATGAACGTGAAAGGTTCTTTCATTTCTCACACGGTGCGCAATGTACGTGATGCGAATACAAAATGTCGTAAGTCGCTAAATCAAACAGCTCATTTTTCATACAAATGGCTCCCCATAACATTATGCGATATTAATGTTGTTCGTTTTCAAATAGAATAATAAAAGTATGGATTTCTAAGAACTTGTATAACCGACTACCTCGGTGGTTTAGTGGTCACATGCGCTACTGCTGAGCATGAGGCCCTGGGTTCGAATCCCAGGTCGGGCAAAGTGTTATTGGTTTTTTCATCAGGAATTTCTCAGTAGCAGCCCAATCTGGATTTTTTTTCTATAATTTTTTTGTATGATAGAGGCAAGAAATTTGCCATGTATAAATGGTTCTTTAGAGTGATTTACAAATTTTCTGTGTTTGACTAAATTAATCCTCTCCAAAACAAGAAACTTATCTGTTGAACAAGGGATGTTTAATAAGCAGTGTTTCCTTAATTTACTAGCGAAAATAAAAACATCTTTACCTATCTCCACGAATGACGATAGGTAGGTAATTGCTTACGTTCATTGCGTATAAAACAAATTATATAAAAAACAAAAAACCCAACTGCAAGAACCTATAGCTGAAAAAAGAAAAACAAGCATTGAACTTTGTTTTATGTAAGGTATTGCGGGCTGGGACAATCAAAAGTTACACCATATTTCAGGTTATTGGCTTGTCCCCGCCCGCAATACCTTACATAAAACAAAGTTCAATGCTTGTTTTTCTCTTTTCAGTTACAGGTTTTTGCAGTCGGGTTTTTTGTTTTATTAAATAATTTGTTTTATTTCAAGCTTTTTAGTTTTATTAATCTACTACTATATATTATACTCATTACTAGCTTGTATTTGATACTAACATTGTTGTAATTAAAATATATAAATTTTGATAACCTATGTCACTCCCACAATTAAGACGAACCTAACGACACCTCGTATGTTAAAATCCATCAAGCCGTTTAGGCTACAGAGCGTGCCAAAGAAATAGACTTACATACATACTCTCGAAAAACATTCCGCTCCTTCTGGGGCAGTCGGGTAAAAAAGATGTTAATAGTACTTGGAAAAGTTCATTCAAAAGAAATCCTACAACTACAAAACATTTAAATATCGACAATAAAAAAGAAATTGAATTTTTTTTTTTTATCAAAAAACTACAACAATGATAACTTCTTTAATGGCCAACAGAGGCTAGCGCAATACACCAAGTTTCAGCCCGTCTCCTGATTAACATTCTGGGTAGGACGAGACCCAGACTACGTTTCATTTTTAAGCTCTAAAAGATAAATTAAGTACACACAACGCTCAGGAACCCTTTTCTAAGTGGATATTATAGGGACACTTTAAATTAAGGCCACCTTTTAGGCTTAGATCTCTGTTTTATTTATTTTAACGTAACTAAGAACAATAAGAGTAGGGGCATAATCTGTGAAACAAAAACAATAATATTTTTAAACTCTAAAGGTCACATTAAGACCGCCCACATACTTGTAACCTTAGGCGTGGAGATCAAAGGGGCGTAAAGGTCATCGAATTGGTCTCATTTGCATAAAGATAACTGTGAAATGGGGAATCGTTGTTATTGTTATGAAATTAGGTATTCATACTTCAGCGATTTCTGTATCTGCAGGTGGAATTTTATAGGAAGCTTTAGCCCGCGGCTTCGCCCCCGTGAAGGTCGGAAATTATCGAGGTCATGGTCTACCTATATGCCAAACTTCATCAAAATCCGTTCAGCCGTTTTAGCGTGAAAGTGTAACAAACAAACAAACTCACTTTCGCATTTATAATATTAGTTAGGATAGATAGGTACCAAAGAGAATTAAAGGTACCTAACCTTCCTACACATAATCAAACGCAATCTTAAATTCTGTGTTGAATTTCATCATTTCAGCTAACTTTGGGTACTGTTGGAACAAGTACGGGCTATTATACACACTCCAATTTTCCCTCAACACAACAGAAAAAATATTCATAGACCTTTCTTGATCCTTACACATAATAGCTACTTTGATCAAATAACTTCTTACTCAAAGACATTTACGTGATACCTATCCACTCCCACGCATTGAGCCGTATCTCCGCCGCTTACAATGCAACCCATATTCACGTTCCGTCCCACCGTCCTGCTACAGAATGAAAAGGTACAGAAGGTTGGCTCCGTACAACGAGTTAAACAGGCGCACGCACACATAGACGCGTACGTATAAGGCGAACAAATGACAGTCGTGAGTGCACTTGCACTCGCTGTACGTGAAGCGTGTCCATGTATGCGTGCGTTTTCGCTCGTTGTTTGGAGCTGACCTTCTGTAACTCTCTATTTTGTGTTTTTCCTACCGTCCCACGCACCGGTCCCAGGAAACGCTTTGATGGCCAACGCTTCTGATATCGAAGGAGGTTATTTTAGCAATATATTACAGTACTACCTTTGTTCGCGTCTTTGCAGGTCTTAAAGGAAGGATATTTAGATACCTGCTGGGTCTTACGAGGTCTAGTCGGCCTATCCGTGAAAGAAATAGTTGGCAATTTATTATGTAAGTAAGTGTTTATGAAGCTGTTTAGTGTTACGTGTGTATTTGTTTGTGTGTTGTCAGTTTTGTTTTAGAACGATTAAAAAAGCTTATTCTGTAATAGTCAATTCTATTTTGAATAAAATATAAGTAAAAATGTTTTTTAAAACAAGCTTTTTTAATTAACTAAACAGGGTTTTCCCAGAGCCACCTTCCGGCTCCATCATCAGACCCTGAACACCAACTAGTGTCAAAGCACTTCTAATGAGTCCAAACACGATTGTGCTATCTTGTTTGATTGAGGAGTTCATATAGCCAACTTCCGGCTCCATCATGAGACCAGGTCCATGGTATATTTTTTTCAAAATGTCTCGGTTATTATATAAGTATGCCAAGTTTCAGCTCAATCGGATGCCAGGAAGTGCTTGAAAAATGGATGACAATTGGAGTAACCGGAAACACATACGAACAGAGCAAGCTAATATAAAGCTTGTAAGAAGAAATGGTATTTAAAATATGACGTAATTTTCAAGCATACATAAAATTGTCACATAACAATGTAAATGAACCGAATCTTGTCACATCTGCGATCTGACTTATGATGCAATGAATTTCAGCACACCCCTAGCGTGGACGTTGAGTGGGCCGGTCGGAGTAGGTACATTTAGGGCTGATACCCCCACTCGTTTACTTAGAATACAATGCGTATGATATTTGTCAAACAAATATTAGTTTTAACAACAATAACACTGTAGTTCCACACTGAAATAATAACGGCAACAATGACTGGATTTTGTAACTGAACAACCCTTTCGTATGTTGTAGTCCATTAATATTATACATAAAATGACTATACCAAAATTATGACCAACGTTTTAAAATATTTAAACGACAACAACGTGTATGGGTAACATAACATAACGCCTGTAATCCTCAAAGTATTAGGCAGAGATGTACCTAGAGTACTGCTGTTGAGAAATTCCATAATAGACAAACCCAATAAAACTTTTCCCGAGCTGGGAATCAAACCTGAACCTCATGCTCATGTCCAGCAGTAGCGCTTGTGACCACTCGATCAACGAGGCTGTATAATATGAGTACTTGGCTATTAATTATACTGTTTAAAGGCGATTGATATGTTATTTTTTATAAGTACCTGTGGAATTAATAATACTATAATTATAATAAATAAAATCCAACATAACCGAATTCAACAAATTAAGCTTACTCAAGTTTAAAATAAAATACAAATTCATTGAAAAACATCACAGAATTTATGATCATTGAAAGCATTCACCGTATTCATATCGGATCGCCAATTACGCATGCCGGGAGTACGGACAACCCTGTGTGGGCGGTGAGTGGGCCGTACGTAGACAGGGGCGCTACACCTACGCAGAATGGTTTGGAACATTGCTTTTATGAATGAAAGTGTACGGTTCATAAGGTTTGTAAATCAATATTCTAGACTTCAAGGAGCTTTGATTTTTTTCAGTAAAGGGATATATTTGGCACATTTTCTACTTATTAAAAATCTTAAATTGATTCATTCACTGACACAGCAACCCACTGAATCTTGAAGCTGGAAATTTTGGAACATATTTTTTTTTAATAACGAAGTTGAGCAACATGTTAGGATTTTTAATAATTCATATCCTAAAGGGGTTAAATAGGGGATGAATTTTTGAAGCACTTTTCAATAAAATATAACCACCACCGCGCCGGCGCCGCTGAAATCAACACTAGTTCCTCAGGCGACATGTTGTCGACGACTGATCATGCGTAGATAGACAACAACGCTAACATTCAACATGTTGAGCAACATGTTGTGCAACATGTCACGCGCCAAATGTTGCTTAGTGGATACGAGGCTTAAACATTGATATTCCAGACTTCAAGGAACTTTGATTTTTTCCAGTAATAACATCATTAGTTATGTCTTTGGTTTCAAAATCAAAATCAAAATATTTTATTTCCCATAAGCCTACATGGGCACTTATGAAACGTCAGAAGCTAGGTGCACGGTTCCAATTGGTCGTTTCCTATGGAGAAGAGCCGGCAAGAAACTCCATGGTTACTCTTTTAAAAGATTAACAGGCTTTAACAATATTTTCGAATTACAGTGCTAATAGTTGAGGACAGTGTAGGCCTTTCAAAAAGATTCATGTAGGTAGATAAAAAAATAAAAAAAATTGTTCCAAAAAAAAGTCTACAGTCTACTAAGCCTACAATGTTCTCACATTCACAAGGCAAGGTTAACGATTGTAACTTTTACATGATATCTATTTCATAATAATAGGAGTTCAAAAATACTATGTTCATTGTGTAGGTACTAATAAAATTCCATAATTTAATGTTCTTTTATTCTCAATCTCTCTTGTTCTTCTTTTTTCGAGAACATTGTTATGTTGGTGCCAAACGTCGTAATTATGGCAACATTATATGCGTCTGTGTGAACTAACATAGTTTTAAGCACTATTTTACTAACAAAATGGATTTTATTGTCTGAAATATAAATAAATAAATACATTGCTCATATCCATTATTAATACCATCACAAAGCCCAAATACCAGTGTTCCGGCCCGAATCGGAAAGCACAAAGTAATAAAACCGCTTAGGCAAAAATATTTTTGACATAGGTAGGTACTCAGTAAAAGGTACACAAAACCCTCCTATATTGGTAGCTACCACCCACGCGGCATCAGCGGACCTTTTTCCGAACTACCCGCATTTTCATTAATCGTTAATTGCTACATATTTTACGATAAAATAATATTTTCTTTTCGAACCGGTTTACGTACAAAATTGCGAGCCTTTGGGATATCTGATACGTTCAGGAATGTTATTTTGGGATGCCTGGAATCCTTGATTAATAATATATTCTGGAAAAATAATTTCAAGGAAATCTTGTGGTATTTCGTACGTGATTAAATTAATATATTTTCTGGATGTATGTGGAGTATGTAATTGAGGGCAATATTAGGGTACTTAGGTCTGTCTTACTCTTCATGGAAGGTTATATTTTTGGTATTTTTAATTTCAACCTAATTTGTTTTTATTTTCTGTAATAATGAGATAATATTATGAAATGTAGCCACTTTGAAGAGACCTGTTGCCAGTGGAAAGCAGTACAGAGAGTGGATTGATTCAAATGATGATTCATTGCTAGCTGCAATGAATCATTTATCATATCATATGTTAATGATGAGGTACATTCAACGGGTCTTACCAAGAGGTATCGTATTATCCAGTAACTGCATTGTGGAGGTTAGATAGTGGCTCCCTGTAAAATATTCAGCATCCGGTTAGAATGGAAGCCGTCCTCAACATAGTTGCGAAAAGGCTAAGCAAATGATGATGAATGATTACGTATATAAACATAACATTACGCTTGGATTACCTGAGAGGGTAGGTAGAGCTGTAGGACACCCTTATTTTAAGTTTAATCATCAAACAAAAGATATAAGTCAGTATCGACCCGCCTCTGCTTCGCACGGGTGCAATGAGAACATTTCAAGAGATCAAGATTTCTGTGCTATATCTAAGTTCAATATTAATGTTATAAGTATACGCAATAAATTCGGAATAAATGCCCTAAATGATGGTGAAAATCCATTGTGTAGTTTAATAATAATCTAAGCAGTTAGTAGTTACACAGACAAACACGAAAAGCGACTTTGTTTTATTATATCTACGAGTAAGTATAGTTGTTATTCTGATCAAAAGACGCCTTTTTTTGAGTGTGGGTAATTATCAAATGACTTCTCCCGCTCTGGGCGGAGCGGAAGGGCGTGTCAGACTTTTACTGACTAAAACCCACCCGTGTTCCTTCAGTTGCCTGTTGCCAAGGTCCCGGTATCCCTTTCGGACTTTCCCGCAACCCTGGCAGGATCAAAAGACGCCTGACTTGTTAAATGCGCCCTATGTAATATAATATTTTGATACATAATATGTAACATACTGAAAACATACTACCTACCTAAACAACATAGATTTCACGTCAGAAGTTGTGACGGTGTGTTATAATCCTTAATTTGTCATGTTACTGACGTTAGCTTTCAAAGGGGTGTCTGCATGATTTATATAATTATCTGTATGGTATATGTTTCCACGAATTTCAGCTTAGTTGCTAAAATGTTTGTTGTTTTAGAATTTATATTTTTTTAAATGACCCTGTATATAATTTACTCTACTCAATTTTGGAATATACGCCTGAAATACCAAAAATCAATATCAAAAGTCATTCATTATATTTAAACTAGGCTAAAAATCAGCACTTTTCGAACGTCAAAATTACCTAAAAACGCCAAAACGCTCTTCACCAAGTCCTAGTGCTTTAGCTAGGAAGAAGAAGTAAATCAGAATCTTCAAGATCAGAAGGCAGATTCCGTTTATACGGGTAATTAAAAACCTACTGCGGAAATAAAATGTCGACCAAGTGGGTCCCAATTACATGCTTTTCATCTAAATACGCTTTTAAAATACAGTATTAGAACACAACAAACACATCCACGACTTTACTCAATAAACAGCTCACAAGTTATTTGAAAACGAGAAGCCTTTGACACACCCTTATGCGGACATGTAAATAAACCGCATTTGTCAAAATCCTAACTGCCACCGAATAGAAGTTCTATGAAATGTTCCTCACTCTAGAGTAGGTACAAATGGGTAAAGAGTTTGGTATACAAGTTTGTCAAAGTAATGTGGAGGTGATGGGTCTTTTGACATTAAAATTAACATCCCAAATCTTCTTATACATCACTGACTAATGGAGGTAATGTGAACTTCTAATGGTTCAAAATCGCCATAATTTTGCTACTAAGCGATTCTGGTGACTTCTCTGTACGAGAAGAGGCTTATTACATGCAGTGGGACTGTTACAAAAAACTGTAAAAATAATAATTATAAACTGTTAATTAGTGCTGTAATATTATTCTCAAAATTGTGACAATATGGACTGTAATTCTGTCTGAAATAAAAGATTTCATTACTACTATTATATTGGCACTCCGCAACTAAAATTGTTATTTCGTGATTTTAAAATCAAATCAAATGTGTTTAATTATTTGTGCACACACGGGTGTAACTCAAAATTACAAAGTAATAATAACTGTGTCCTTGCACAGTTACTGTAAGTGGCATACAAATAGGAGTTAACTCGTAGTTCGTCTCAATGTCTTACAAAATTCAGACTAACTGTGTCAAAAAACTGGATTACTTACCTTGGCAACCATTTGAAGTCGCAGTAGTTGCCTGGATAGTAATCTCTTTCATCGAGTGTACTTCTACACGTACTTACTTTATATTCCTCGGTCCTGAGACTCCCGAGTGATGGTCGATATTAAATCCGGTGCCGAATATGCGACGTTTATTGCCGCCAGAAATATTCCACGATTTCCGAACGATATTTTTTGGTGAACTTGTAAGTTGGGATTGGGATCGAATATTTCGATGAAAGTCAAAGTTTTAGTTTAACCTAATTTTATCTGTTTTCCATTTTTGCGAGGGATGTTTGTAATTCAGTTTGGTACCTCCATTCTAAAGTTTATTTTATATTTTTATTTTGCCTCATTTAGGATTGCTTCTATGAAAGTATTTAGGTTACCTACAATTGACAAACAATTAATTTAAAAAAAATTAAGTACAAATACAGGAAAAACAGCAAAAATATTACCTGTATTCGTTTTTTAGCACACTATGGGCAGGTTTCACCAATGAAAGCTGTCAGTGTCAATATTCTACAGAAATAATGACATTGACAGCCCTTAAACGCAGTTCGCGTAGTTCGCGTAGATCGCGTTCAGTTTCATTGGCGAAACTCATACTAAAATGCAGTTGCTTTAAAAAAACAAAAATAATCTACATAACATTATTAGAATTCTGTCGCAGTGCTAAAATTGCGCTAACATATTTCATCCCCTTAAAATAAGCCTCAATTAACGTCACGAGGAGGCCGGGGCGTTGTGTCACACGGTATTACATACTTTGACACGCTCTTACATGAGTTTTTTTTAGATTTTGTTGTAATAACGTCGATTTATTTTTCATAAAGGTAATGTTAATTTTGAATGAGTGTCAATTAATAGCACGAGCAGGTCGAGGCTACAGATTGGTTATTTATTATAGTATCTAGCCGCGGCTTTAAGGTACACGATATTCTATGGTGTGACACGAAATCATTTGAATTTTCTAATCTGTGAGCTTTTTATGTAAAACATGTATTTCTATTTAAATAATCATTGCATGATCAACGTAAAAACCTGACTCCACTAGAAGGCGGTGTTAGCCCAGTATTGTGTGTCAGTTTTATTGTCAAGCAATTGCAATTTTAGGGGGAAAAAACTGTTATGTAACTAATACCCTACAACCGCTTGAACTGTCAATAAAATTTTGTTACAATATTAAAAAATAGCACACGCTTGTTTAATGAAGCCAATTAAAATTCAAATCCAACTTCAGCAAAATTTGAACTAAAATACAATCTAACTATGAAACCCAATACAAAACTTCCGTTGTTCGAGAGTTCGCTGCAGTTTTAGACTCTGTATTAAAGTTACAAAATATAATTGTAATGTATGTAAAATTAGCCTTGTATAATCGCAATATTGTGATATCAATCATGCTAATAGGTTAGTGATTACAGTTTAGTTAGGTACAGAATAAATTGATTGTGCTAGATATCCTCTTAAAGTCCCACATTATAACCTACGGAAAACACGATATATTTAATTAATACTTTAATATAAAGCAGGATCTGTCTACTGTAAAAGTGGAAATACGAAAGTTATTCATTTTCTTTCTCAACTTTTATCATTTCCAATTGACTGGATATGGCTATTGAATATTTTAACGAATTCAAGTACAAAAGTATGTAATTGAAAATTTTACTCGTTAAAAGTCGGTAGCTACATACGTGTACCACACTTCTCGCCCCCAAAATACTCCTCAATCAACGACACGTCGCGTGAATGTTAGAAACGTCACTGTCACAAAAAATGACATAGGTAAACTCCGAAGTAAAAACCTATGTTCCGTAAAATGGAAGCAAAATTCAAAGCGAAAAGTCAAAAAGACCTAATTTTAGAGCTAAAAAAATGTCGCAAAATTCTAGATTCAGCCGTCACAGTAACCCTTAAAATAAGCCTCAATTAAGTAAGCGAGGGGAGGTCGGGGTGTTACGTCACACACGTTTATTCCACTATCAACACGCTTTAATATTCGCTCGCGGGCTGTCACGGCGTGACGTAGCAACATGGCCGCCGCAATCACCGTCGAGTGGCGTCGTGTCATAGGGTTGAGAGACGTTTATGTTGAGCGCGGGAAATTGAGTGAACTGTTTGCGTTTATATTCTGATGCGAGAATGAATGTGATTTTGGTTTGTGGGTTTGTTATTTTTGTACGGTTGAGGAGGTTCAACGTTTACGGTGTGCTTGATGAATTGTGGTGGTATTTTCTTAGCAAAATACTTTTGGATTCAAAGAGTAGCAGAACACAATACTAAAGTCTCTACAAGAACTTTCCGTACCGAATACTGTTCCCTATTGTAATCATTTGTTACCACTGGTTATTCATTTTAATATACTTACCATAATTCATAATAACACATAACATAACATCACTTAAATTAAGCAGAGGTGTACCCATAGTAGGTAGGTACACTCACATTTCGCCAGTTAATTCATAATAATTTACGTACATCAATTTCGATAATTATATAATTGAAATTACTCGTGTACACTGTACAAGTTACCACAATCGATAATATTGTCTTACCAGAATATTAATTCCATTCACATGCCACCCCTATTTCATTACGAGTCTCGAGTCAAGTGTGACATTAACTAGGATATGGAATTGCAGGTATCGACGTAATTCATTAGTTAATTGGTTTAAAATTCTTGAGCGTGACGCGTTTATGTGCTCGCATATTACACCAATTCGAAGTTAGGTGACAATGGGTCATGTTGGGGTGGCTGGGGTGACCCTGGAGTTAGGTGATCAGCTCTCCCGAGACGGTGTCGGCTTTCTGGTCAATAAGGAACTCACTAACAGCGTTGTGGAAATCAGAAGTGTGTTGACAGGGGTAGCTTGCCTTGTACTGAAACTCACGCATGGGTGCTGCCTGAAAGTGATACAAGTATCGACGTATCTGCAACCGTAGCGTGAGACGCCCCCCAGCTAGCTAGGCCAACGACCATATGAAGGTGGCTGAGACAGACTGGATGCAGATGGCGGGTGGGCAGGGTGTTGTGGCGCGGCATGGGTGAGCTCTATGTCCAACAGTGGACTGCAATCATCTGGGTTGATTGATTAATTGGGTGATGTTAACTACACCATTTCTTTAATAATATTCTCGCTCCTTATTACGTGCGATTTAAACATACATGTTGTATTACACACGTTTTCAGGGAATGAAGGCGTGATATAAAAATGTTATATTTTGTTTAATAAGATAATACTGAACATCTGACAAATGATAAGTAATTAATTACCTCCCACAAACCTACAAATGTACATTTCAGGCCAGACTGAAATCTGATGTTAGAATGATAGGTACTAATATTTTCTGGTAATATCGTCGCATTTGAGCACCTACGCTCTCAGTAATAGTCTTAATACTTAAAACCCTATTTAGCTTGAGGGTGTGACGTAATTAATTTATAATCCATATCCTTAGTAATACCTACATACATAAATGTAAACTCACGCTTTATTCCCATGGGGGTGGTAGGCAGAAACTACAGAACCCCACCTGCTACGATTCTTACATACTCCTTTTGCTTCGTTCATCAATGTTCTGATACTGTAAACATTGAATTTTAATTGTCTATGTACAATACACATGTCTGACAACAAGACTTACCAAGGGGTGTTACCCAGTAACTGGGTTGTGGAGGTCAGATAGGCAGTCGCTCCATGTAAACTTCAGGTATTCAGTTGGCTTGGGCGGAGCACCGCCGTGTCCTCGCGGAGGCGATTGGCGGCAATGACCTCTCGCGTCCGGCCCTGGTCCAAGCCATGGTACGGAGCGAGAGGGCATGGGAAGCCGTCACCTCCTTCTGCGAAGCAGTAATGCTCGCGAAGGAGGAGGCGGAACGCGTGAGGGAAAGGCAAAGTTTGCGCCCTCACGCCCCTATCCGCCGCCGTTGGAGACGCCCTGGGCGTCGGGAATCCCAGGCGGATTCCCGGCCACCATAGGCGCGGGCTTGCGGACGGCGAGCAACGGGCAGCTCGCCGTCCGATAAGGACCAGGCCCGGGTCGATGGCGCGTCGTGTTCCACGCGCGCCTCAAAGAGATGTCAGCACAATTGACGGGGTCCGGTAGGACCGATGCCTGCCAGGGTTGCGGGAAAGTCCGAAAGGGATACCGAGACCTTGGCAACAGGCAAATGAAGGAACACGGGTGGGTTTTAGTCAGTAAAAGTCTGACACGCCCTTCCGCTCCGCCCAGAGAGAGAAGTCATTGGATGATTTCCCAACCACAAAAAAAAAAAAAAAGGTATTCAGTTGCATCTAGTAAGACCCCAACGTAGTTGGGAAAAAGCTAGGCGGATTGATTGATATACAATACGCAGATTTGAACAATATGTCAAGTCGATTACTCAAATTCAGCGTAAAAAACAGGATATTGAACAAAACATGACAACGCATTACATTAAACAAAACTTATTCACCGGCATATCATGGTAATGGTCTGCTGTCTACCCAAATTTCAAAATATGTTTGCCTTCAATAAATTTGTCGTGTGTCCTTTTGGGTGGCGCCTCCCCCATCAATATTCGACCACCGTACGAAGCGCCAAAAGTTTTCGATAGTTCGAGGATACATAATATTGGTAGTATCAGTGATCCTTTTAGCATAGTATACATACTCACACCTACATTTAGGTGGGGTGGATTTTGAGTACCTACCTTGTTTCTCATACTATAATTTATTATTTAGATCAATTGTATGGCATAAGTTTTCTTCCTTTTTACTTTTTATAATTCTGTTATGTCTGTATATTATACAAATATTTCTTCAGTAAGTATTCGAGTATAACGTAGGCATACACCATTGTTATTGCTTCAATTCAATATTGTAAATTCTTTATAATATAAATGAACTATGTATTAGGTATGTATAACAAACCTATCTAAAATCCATATCACTCCCACACAAAACACTGCTGGCCCATTTCTCCCCATCCTACCACACCTCAAAAAATGCAATGACAATAATTTATCGTCATTTCTCTGTAGAATAATGAAACAATTAAATTTTTACAACTTATCCTCGGTCGCTTTATGACATAATTTTTGCGTTTTAATACAGAGCCGCGTTATTTTAACGTGTTGAAGGTTTTACCTGTCGCCATAAAAAAGGAAGATTAGAAATGTCATAAATTATGAATCGTTAATGTTTTATGACAGACAAAGGGCAGTTACAAATGGTGAGTTCAATGTTCGATTCTGAAATTACTTGGGGGAAAAATTACAAAATAAATATCTGATAACTCGTGAATATAAAGACGTACCTATTTCGAATTAAACAACATTACAGGATAATTGAGCCATGGGTATTAAATAAATAGCAGGTAATGAGAAAATCGAAAATAGAATTCGTTTGAAGCTGATTCTGAGTTTTCTCGTAAAATATTATTAATATCATCTAACATCAATCATAAATGTGGCATTGGACGACCGTGCGTGGCTGCAAGCCACACTACCCATTCGTTTCGGTGGGCTCGGCGTCCGCAAAATTTCCAGTGTAAGCTTACCGGCGTTCCTGTCCTCGGTCCACAGCACCGAAAAGTTAACTACAAGAATCTTAACCGCTTCTCAGGTTGACTTTGAAGTGCCGTGTTTGACTGATGCGATGAACGCCTGGAAAGTGGCTTGTCCGGATACGGAGCAGCCCGAGAACCCGTTCTCCCAGAGACAGTGGGATGAGCCGCTCTGCAGGTTGGTACGGAATAACCTCATTAATACGTCCACCAATATTGCTGAGCGTGCCCGCCTACTGGCTGTGGGAGAATGGGAGTCGGGCCTCTGGCTTCAGGCGCTGCCGTCTCGCTTCCGGCTCGCTACAAGTCTGCGTTTGGGCGCTCCTTGTGGGGCCCCACATCGCTGTCAGTGCGGTGAAGCAGTCGACCGCCTCGGACACCATGGCCTTTCCTGCAGTAAGAGCGCTGGTCGGTTGGCACGGCACGCAAGCATTAATGACATCATCCGTCGGGCTCTTGTCACCGCCGGGGTGCCAGCTGTTTTAGAACCCAATGGCTTGGCACGCGACGATGGGAAGAGACCAGACGGAATGACCATAATGCCTTGGAAGTTGGGTAGGCCTTTGGTGTGGGATGCAACCTGTGTCGACACCCTCGCGCCATCCCATCTTCCTAGCACGGCGGGCTGTGCTGGGGCGGCTGCTGCAGGTGCAGAAAACCTCAAACGGCGCAAATATAACAACCTTATTGGTAGCTATATTTTTGAGCCGTTTGGGGTTGAAACACTAGGGCCATGGGGTCCAAGTGCTCATCGAGTATTTCGGGACATCGCCAAGCGGTTGGTCGACTCTTCACGTGACCAGAGGGCTGGCCAATTTCTAGGTCAAAGAATCAGCATTGCCATCCAACGTGGCAATGCTGCCAGCCTTTTGGGCACTTTTCCCACTGACAGCGATGCGGAAGAGTTTTTTGACGCCCTATGAGCCCTTTCTTTATGTATATAATCTGTATTTTGTTATTTTTATTTAGCAAACTCGAATGTATTATATTTTTGGTAGATCTGTAAATAGCTTATAGTGTTAATTTTTTTTATGTATGTATATATAAATAATAAAGAATATTAAGTAAAAAAAAAAAAAAAAAAAAACATTTTATTTTTATTTATTTATTTAAACACTTGCTCCAACCATTTCAGGATTTTTTGATCCAATGTGATAAATGCACCTATCCTAACTTTATCGATGCTAACATCTAATGGGTGTAAAAAGACGCTTAATGAAGCCGAAAGTCACTTGTGATTCCCGTCATGAACGTCTTTTTGTTTTGGACCATACCTTCTGGTTACGGAGATATTGAAAGTCAAAGTTTTGTTAGTGTTTTTTTATTCTAGTTAATAACTTATTACGTTATCTACACACGGATGATTAAAATCTGGTCCAATATTCGTCTAGCATAGTGTTCCCTCTAAAAGAATACTACATATTATAAAAAATATATTATTCCAAGTAATTCTACTTGTTGTTTCAAATTATTTCAACTAAACATGATTCCATAAATTACGGAAAGTAGACCCTAAAAACTTATGTGAAAGTATAATTTTCCCAGTATTTCTTTTACTCATAAATTATTTGTAGGTACTTTGATAGCCTAAATAATATATTCAGTTATCAGAGACACAACTATGTCTCTCTATGTCACACTAAGCTCATCCCAATTTTCCCGAAATAAAAGAAAACTGCTACAAATGAATGCCGTACAGGCTAGATTCTGTAAATGACAGCTCTGTAAATAGATTATGTTTGTATGTTTATTTTCTGACGACGGAAGTAAT
This sequence comes from Lithophane leautieri, assembly GCA_949152455.1. Taxonomy (NCBI): domain Eukaryota; kingdom Metazoa; phylum Arthropoda; class Insecta; order Lepidoptera; family Noctuidae; genus Lithophane; species Lithophane leautieri. The sequence continues at coordinate 14,326,300 of OX424477.1, read as the reverse complement.
TTCTGATGAAAGCTTACTGTTCATACCATTTGGTTACACAGTAAGTTACCTGACAAAGGGCGCTCCCATTAACTTGAAATAGTATAACGTCTTATACATGCTACAAAAAATATTTTTTAGCGTTAGGGTCGGTCGTTCGTTAGGGTCGGCTTCCAGCCGCAGCTGAATACCAGTATTATACATGGAGCGACTACCTATCTGACCTCCTCAAACCAATAATTGGGTAATACGATACCCCTTGGTAAGACTGGTTGTCAAACTTTCAAGCTTATGACGACCCGCAACGACTGTCAAAGATTCAAGTATCACAGTCGGGACCTACGGCTTAACGTGCTTTCCGAGGCACGGAGGAGTCTCGGTATGTAAAGATGGTCACCCATCCGCGGACCAACCACGGCAAGCATAACCTGATGGATCGACCCGTGCGGCTGTTATTACTTAGCCACGAGCTCCTCTTTCTTCACGAACTTTATAAAATTATAATCATAAAAATCATAAAAGTCTCTCTAAGGGATGTCCGGAACCACAGAATAAGCTGAATATTAGCCGTACAACCAATGAGCGTTGCGTTGGGGTGTTCTTGAGTGGAGACCGCGAATTGGTAAACGAAAGGCAGGACGCCTTAGCCCCTTGTGGCTAAGTAAAAGTAAGGTGGTATAAATATAATTATGTAGATTAAAACCACAACGAAATCGAACTTTAATCCCGCTCAACGCAGCTAAAAAATCCCGACCGGTTTGAAGCACCTTCAGATAAATCTCTCGTCTAGTTGTAAGCACATCACGCCACCTTTCAGCACTACAGCGCTTCAGATTAAAAAGCCATCGGGCATGCACCACGTAATGGATTTTTAATGATGTACCATTTACGCGCTCTAACCGATATCTAGCGCTTTTATACTTGCGCGGTGAGATTAGCTAGTATTGAAAGGTGTGGAATATGTGTAAGACCTAATCATAATGTGTTCAGGGTTTTTCTGTTGGTATTTTCTTGTAAAAGCGCTATTGTGTTGAGTGAAAACGCGTCCCAGGCGAACTTTAGGTTAAAAAATGTGTATCATTTTGTTTTATGCAGATACATTAACTTTAAAACCCGCATTAGTACTGGAAAAGGTCAGAGCCATTATCTTTCATAACGTAAAATAAAATACAAAATATTTGCCTAGCAAAATTCCTAAACATGTCCATTTATCCTCTACCTCCCCAATGCATGTACTCATACTTAATGCACATAAATGCATACTCATTTTTCTCCCCCGCAGACGACGCTGAGCCGGTCCAAAGGTCCCAGCTCTCCTCAAATAAATTAATCCTACCGTCTGAAAAATTTCTCTTGCAGAATTTTCCTTCATCCGAATAAAATTTTGCGAGATGATATTAGCTTTGTCTTGCTTAAGCTTTCTATACCTATGTTTAAATCAAAGGTGCACACCAACGCAACGCTCATTGGTTGTACGGCTAATATGGCCGGCCTATCTCCACTTCAGCTTACTTATTCTGTGAGCTAAGGCTACAACTTTGGTTCCGGATTCGATCCCTTAGAGAGACTTTTATGATTTTTATTATAATTTTATAAATAAACTAGCTGATGCCCGCGACTACGCCCGCGGGGTGTCGGTTATTATATACTAACCCCTTACTCGAGAACCACTCTATCTATTGGTGAAAACAGCATGAAAATCGGTGCAGTAGTTTTTGAGTTTATAGCGTACAGGACGACAGACAGACGCGGCGGAGGACTTTGTTTTATAATATGGCCAATTCCCGTAATAAAAAACGTCAAAAATCTAGTCGTAATGTCATCTCAGCGACAATCAACGTTAAAAACATGTCGGGAAATTAAAGGTATTTCTGACCGATTGAGACATTAGAATGCGACTGTTTTCAACATTACGAGAATATTCTCTCTGACCTCCACAAACCAGTTATCTACTAACTGAAGTACTGTAACTGAGGAAGAATATACTTATGGGCAGGCGCCTGTCTTCATCAGAATCGGTCATGTCTTCAATAAGTGGTAATTTGGGTAGGAACCAACAAAGAATCACCCGAGTCAAAATCCAAAGTTATTAAATCACACAAAATATCTTCCTTACAGAATTTCACTAAAATCTATTCACTAGTAATTAGGAAATCACATAACCAATCGGTTTTAATTATTCTTTGAATCAAAAAGGGACAAGATTACTCGGAACAAAAGCGATTCGTCGGATACGTGATGCGCTCATCGTTGACGTTCAAAAAACCAACGTTCAACATGGCCGCGCTGACCATCGCCTCAACGCTCCGCCAGACTGACAGTTGTCAAATCTCGTTCCGACGTATATCTTAAAGATGGCGCTAGCAATGCGCCGTCATACTCAATAATATTTTTCTAACATAACGCTATATGGCTCTTACATACTGGCGCAACTTGACGCGCGACGCGACTTTTAACAAAAGAATTTCTGAGAAAATTTCACGGCGAACAATGTGGCGGCGTCGCGTCGCGCGACATGTCACGCCAGTATGTAAGAGCCTATATTATGCCGACTTTCATAAGCATACAATAGACGTAGATGTATTTAGTAACCTATTCCGCTTGGACGCAGAGTCAAAGAGTTGTGCTAGGTGTGCACACAGGTCGTGTTCTGGTTTGCGACTGGTCAATCGTCATCCTGAGGATGCCGCGTTGAAAGGTGAAACACGTGTCGATTTCGTAAAGGGTTTTTATGACTCTATTTTATAATGGATATCCGCAAAGACACGCCTGAAAAAATTAACTAGTTCATAAGCATCTCAAAAAATACGCAACATCTAAAAGAATATTCTTAGTAACCAGGTATCTAGGACCCTAGAGACCTAAGACCTTTTTAAAAGACAAGTCACGAACGGAACGTAAATTGTGGGACGACGCTATATCGTCATATTCTTTTAAAATTGTTATAATATCTAAATGGACTGTCCTGTAAAAGTTTGGCAGTGAGTCTTTAAATAATGTTCTTTTCAGTGGTATTTTCTTCTTTAATTGCTTATGTGTAGGTTACCTATTAATTTCAAATGTAGTGAGAACAGAATATCTGAAAGTAAACAAGGAAGCAATCGGAATTCCTAGGAATAACAAACGAAGCAGAACAGAAGCAGGGAGTGAATGATAGCGTGACGGTTGACAGGGGGGGGGGGGGGGGAATGGAAGAAGGAAATGTGTAGCGCTGAACCCAAGTTACATGGGACAAGTGCACAAAGTTAGTTAAAATTATGATGAACAAACGAAGCAGAAGAAAACAAAAATGAAGACGGTATGATGAGATAAAACTAACAGCCGGCCCTAACTGGAGAAGGATGGCTCGTGATAAAATAAATAAAAAAAAACAAATACATACAGACGAACATAGAACCTCCTCCTTTCTGAAGAAGTCGGTTAAAAACCACTAAAAGAGGTATTTGCCATAAGGTATGCTGTATTATGGGATATACTTTTACTTAAACAACCGTAACGAAAAACAATTCAGATTAAAAAGGCATTATTATTTATTTTTATTTATTTCATAAATATTTTTTTATTTTATAACATAAGGAGAGAAAAAGCGTTCACAATGAATTTCTTAGAGTAGCTTAGGTCCTTAAAATAATTATACTAAATACATGGTCGATTTCGTGAATAAGCAATTAATAATTTGGTCCAATTTTACGTAGTAACGGATTGTACATGTTTTATGCTGCCACTGCTGTCAGATACTTATAGCAGTTTATAGAAACATGATACATTTCTTAACCGTAATGATGATATTTAAATAGAACTTACCTGAGTAGACAAAAATATTTTGAACTTTTCGAGATAAAATAAGGAATATAGCCGCGAAATTCAAATTTTCTTACGTTTTTTGCAATTTGCAGGTCAGTGTCAGATTTTATGTTGATTAAAATATGATTCACGACCGTAAAAATGTGGCTTTACAGAATTATAATCATTACATACAATTCCTTAAGTAAGAATAATCTTCAAATGTTATGATCTCATGAAATGGTCATTCAATAGGATTACATGAACTTAGAGAGTTGTATTAATGATTTTTATGATCATAAATAAACATTTGATACGGCCGCGAATCATATTAGATCTTCATACAACCTGATACTGCAAAAAACGTAAAAAAGTGAATTTCGCAGGCTACCTTGACGCTTTCGCCGAAATAAATTGTGAGTGACCTTATCACGTTGTTGATGATACAGAATTAACCTCTTTGATTTCAGTAATTTGATTTACTGAAGCCTAATTCTCCTGGGATAGTCAATAGCACTATTATCGTTACCAACCTACCAAATTCCGGTTTCAAAATGCTCCATCTCCATTTAGGATGTAAGCTCTACCAGCGAATAGCCATAGATGAAACAATTACAGTCACCGCTAAATCACGGCTATTACTAATGCCACATAATTTCCGCTGCACTCCAAATTAGCCGATCCAAATCACTCAACAAAAACGGTGTTACGAAGTAAAATAATTTAGTGACAAAAAGTAATAATAACCATAACTTATAAACAGCAGGAAATTGGACTCTCGGTCTTGGTTACAAGGTTGGTAATTTTAGCATCCCTGTGACCAGTTTCGACCTCAGGGTCGAATTCTGACCTTAAAGCCTATATTTGAACGAGGTCTAACTTCTTTAGATTTTCTGAAAGAGACTGCTGTTGAATTTGTGGCCTAGTTCTGTTTGTAGGCTGATTTTGAGTTGAGATAAGATTGATCTGGCGTTAATTGTTTTATTCGTTAGTTGATTAATGGTTAAAAAGTTTAAAACAAAGAAAGTTTAAAAATTCCACAGTCATAGAAATAATGACTGTTTTTTTTAACCGACTTCTTCAAATGGAGGAGGTTCTCAAATCGTCAGTACGTTTTCTTTTTTGTGTTTGTATGTTACGCGAATACTCCGGCAATTATGAATCGATTTTGATGATTCTTTTTTTGTTTGGTAGGTCATGCCTTAAAGGAGGTCCCATATAAATTTTATTAACTTTGCTTGCGTATTTTTTGAGTTAGCTTCAATAATTACGTATTTTTCCCACTTAGTCTATGTAAATGATATTTAATTTGACTTCGTCACTGTTAATTACATAGCAGGTAGTGGTATTCGAATTTGTGTGGGGTAGGTACCACAACGAAAAAGTGAAAAATAAAATATTTTACAAAAAAAAAAACCGACTTCCAAAAATAACACAACAAGAGTGAAAAATAACTTTAATTTCGGAAGTCGATGTCTTTGCTTTTCAATTTTCGTTTTTTGCCACCGACATTTTTTTTTCTATTGTAGTCACTGTTGGCGTAGTGTGGCCAGATGCATCATAGTGTTGTCACGCAAAAATCCTTCATCGCGCAAAGAAAGTTCGACGCGTGACTTTAACCACATACAGACATCAATAGTCGGGCAGTAGCCCACCAGACACAACGTCTGGTCGGAGGATCCTCCCTTTTCAATTGAAGATGACGAACTTTACACCCTGTTCCTCATACCTTTATACGTAGTATAATAACTGTGTATTTTGTAATTGGTTCTAAACTATTTTAAATAAAGGTCACTTAAAAAAGCAGATGGCGTTCTGCGACTTTGATCACGATTTTGATTCACTCACTGATCATAACATTTATAAGACGTAACTATAACCTAACTTACTTATAATTTTTCCAAGTCTTGGAACGCATCTACATTCACAAACAAATAGTAAATACCTAGATATGAATTAAATAGAGTATTCTAGAGAAGGCAAATTTAAAAAAAGAATCAATAGAACTCAATGCGTCTCCTCAACTTAGTTCTAGGTACTTACTATACAGGGTGTAAGGGACAGCCCCCCGAAACTGATTAGATGAATTCAGTATATCATACTAAGACGACCGGTACATGAAATTATTTCAGGTTTTTTTTTAAATGGGTATCCTATGAACCTGATATGTTTTATTAGGTACCTCACACGCAATGTATCGTTACCGTAGCACAACACACGTAGCCGCACTACCCGTAGCGGGGATGGTGCGCCCGCGCCGCATTATTTATCAATGTAAATTCTGAACTTCACGCGTCGTTCGATATAGTATTTCATCATCCATTGCTGGTTTTTTATGTTTTATTAACATAAATGGACTGCTGCGTACGGATAATGTAATTTTACATTGGAATAAAGAAATAGTAACAGAAAAAACGATTAAAAAAATGAAAATTTTCCTGAGAAAATTTCCGATGGAATATGATTCAAAGTAAGGAGCGTATTGCCCCCTGTTAATTTGCGGAGGGCTGTCCCTTACACCCTGTATTGTAATAGATATTTTATTGTTATAGATATTTGCACACCTATTAAGGTAGGGTATGGTTTAAAGATCTTCTGTTTTATGTATCACCTCATGTACCTACCCAATTCAAGCAAATAAATGACTTGAATTTGAATTATAAACTGCACTAATTCCTTCGCTGGTATACAGGCAAAGAGCCAGCTAGTTATTTCCTGTACGCCATCGCCATTACAATTTCCAGCATGACTCTATAAAACCTTTACGTTATTGGCTTTGATAACATCCGATGTTCTTCCTATAGAAATAAATGTACATATATCGTAAGCAGGAGTTTTTTGTTTGAAGAGAAAATTATGTTATGTGTTGCGTGGCAAACAGTTTCGGAAGTAGACGGCTTTGATTTGGTTTGTTATCATTTTATTTGGTGCTTTTCAACTTTTTATTAGACCGTTTTTTTTTCCTTTTTTATAATTTATTCCGTGTTGAGTGCTTATGAAGTTCATTAAGGTGTTTGCGCACTGTATTTGCTACGAATCCAAATTATGATCCAACTTCGATCCGAATTTGAAATTTTTCGGATGGTACACGGATCTAGTGCGCAAACTGGCATACAAATAGTACCATGGCTCCTTCGCAAAGATATTTTTTGGATTCGGTTCGGATGCAGTGCACAAATGCTCCAAAATTGTTTTTTTTTCTGTTTTTCATATGATCATGTCAAAATCAGTTGAAGAATACCCGTAAAATGCAGTCAACACACTTAAATGACTTTTTGAATAAGTATGTAGTAGTACTTTTGAGTTCTTTACAAATGCTTCAATTTACATCCACTCCCTCTATTCACTATCTAACAACAACATAAATGATTAATACGCAAACGACAGTATAAAAAGTCCAATTACCCATTGCTGCTTGTTAAAAAATTATGAAGTCACTCAGGCTATGTAAAGCAGCGATCGTTTGCATTGTCAACGTTTAAGAGTGACTCGCGATTTCTGAGCGTAGCTTCCGGGCTCTTTGTGAATTGATTGATGTTGACTGAGATTTTTATTTTATTTTTTACAGCAAAAGTTCTGTTAGGAAGTCGATATCAGCGTGATCATGGAAGTTTTTATTGAAATTTTCTTCTTTTTTTTCGGTGCGTTTTTTATTTGTATGTTTTTCCTTCTTGTATATTGACACCTTGTTTTTATATATTCATTTAATTTTTTATTGTTCTCATTTAATTGTGCTTTTGTGTATTGTGTTATGTCTTTTGTGTGCACTGAATAAATAGTTTATCTATCTATATACCTATCTACCGATTATATTTAGCAGTGAATGCTGTCTCTTTGTCTAGTTAATATACTAAAACAATACTAATACGAGATATACTAAAATAACTTCTTTCGTAGTTTAAAGATAAACCAGTGAGCGAGATAAGAACTAAGTCTATCAATCTTGCTGACTTTTTGCTTAATTCTGAATATGTAGATTAGGTTAGATTCGAAGCCATTGCAGACGATAAATGTAAGTAATTACGAGTTAAAAGGATTCACAAACTGTCGTGTGGCACATGCAGTCGTTTCTTAGCAAATGATTTTAGACGTTTTTTGCAGCTTCGGAAAAACGAGTCATCATTGCAAATAACATACTCGTACAATTTAGGTTCATCCTCTCAAATTAAATATCGTCAATAAAATCAAAACAGTTCAAAATTAACGAACTCAAATTACAGATACCATCAATTTCATAGAAAATAATATTCAAGCTGCAAAGACAATTGCATGAACAAGTGTCAAATATTTGAATGTCGAGGGGAGGTCGGGGTGAAAAAACGCATTGAACTCCTATATTTATCGTGTCGAGTCACATTTTTACATTTAAATTCTGACTACAAACGGAATATTTCAGCATTCACTGTCAGTTTATACATTATTCTAAAACTTTTGAAGATAAATTCAATTTTCTTGATAATGTAGTAGATACGTTCTTATACAGTAACACGTTTTATTTTAACATGCTCTAAAACGAGTGACTTGAAATTGTGTTTTGTTCATAAAATTGTTAAAGTGTAGTTAAATGATTGTTTATAGGGGAGACGTGTTAAGTAGGGGACATTTTACGATCGCATTAAATAAGAAACTCGTCATCAAAGTGATGAAATACGATTTTATTAAAACTGTACTTTGGCTGAACATTGAACGTTTTTCTTCAGTAACTAAAAACTTAGTGTAAGATTGAAGATAGTTTTTTTGTTGACTTTTATCCTTTAGGGGTATGAGGAACAGGGTGTAAAGTTCACTCATCCACCATAGAAAAGGGAGGATCCTCCGACCAGACGGGTGTTGTGTCTGGCGGGCAACTGCCCAACGATTGATGTCGGGTTCTTGTATATATGTCCATTGCAAGGTAAACTTTCATTGCGCGATGCAGGATTAATGTGACGTCAGGTCTTTGATGCAAATAGTTCGTATGTGGCGATGTAGATGCCGCCACTATCCCTTCCCAAGGCTGTATGACGCACAAAACAACAAATTTCCATTCCTTCAACTCCTCCATATTTCACCTCACATAAAAGCACATTTCCCAAAACTAGAATTCATAATATAAACAATAGCTTTCAATCTTCCCTCCCCGAGAGGTTTGCGTGAAGAAAACAAAGAAATAGCCAGTTACTCTAGATTTAAGGGAGGGTTCCGCTAACCTACATCACCGTTGCTTCTCGTTAACCGTCTTATGTTTTTAGATGTGTGGATTTACCCAACGTCTTGCGTATCTCATTTGCTTTCAAGTTATTGAATTACCCTGCCCTTTATGTTGAACACGCTAGACGAAAAGCCGATATGAGCGTTGACAAGGAAAATATTGGATATTTTAATGAGACAACCTTTTCGTCGGATGATTTTAATAAGTGAAAATGTTGTTTCATATTTTAATACCGTTTTATAATTAACGGGATCGTGCTGATATGATGAAATGCTTGAAATGAAAGACGAGGTTTGACGTTTATTCAATTAGCTTTCATTTAATCAACAACTGTAGTATTATTATGTTTTTAAACAACTTGGTTCGCAAAACTGATAAAAAGAAACCATATCTTTGCATTATACTTACACAAGTACAATAATGTCTATACAAATATACGATTTTAAAAAAAATTGGCTGTCTAACGAAACTCTCACCGGTCATATTCAAAGTTAGGTTCTCGAAACCACAGTCAAAATATTAGCATCGACTCAAACGTCCTCGGTTACTCCAGTATCCATATCACGTTCATACAAAATATCCACACTTAGTAACCGAGACATCGCTTATCGCTAAACGACGTGGCATAGATAAAGTGCTGTGCATTATTGAAACACTTCTTTACGTCCCTGTCTATGCACGTTTTGTAGATAGCTTAATGACATCCGAAGAACGCTTTGACGATAGTTCAAGTATTAGATTATAGAGTATAAAAGGTTTTTAAATTGCAATCTTGTGGAGGTATAAAAGTAGAGGATATGAGTTTTTGTATGTGCATCGTCATTATTATTCACATTGTCACGCAGATCTTTATTACCTTAAGTTTTACTGAAATCACAAAAGTAATTTTGGACAAATATTTCGAATATACTGAACACAAGTTATTTTTACAATGTGAAGTGAGACAGTATTGCTGGCTGAGGACCAACTGTCATAACCATTTATATCCATCATGATGATCATGTCAATATCCCTTTTGATCCTTCATTATCTAAACGATCATTGGGAGTTCCATGTTCGGAAATTATGTTAGCTGTCCAAAACTATAATGATAAGTTGACTGGTAGAAAATACCTATGGCATTATGTCCGCCTCTTTACATTAATTTGTGTGGTTAAAGTATTAAATAAATAATTAAGTTAAGTGCGCACAATGTGATTTAAAAAGAAAGCTAAACATTCTCTTTATATTTCATTTAATTTTTAAATTCACATTCCTATTCACAAGATCGCAACATCGATTGACATTCATCTATTTATAACAATAACCTTTTGTTGACACGTAACACAAGAGCCAGAGGTGCCGACTTCCATCGCCTGACCCCGCCAACCTCGGCTATATAGACAGATTAAATCTGAGAGTTAACCCAGAGACAATATTGGACAGCTAAAAACTTTACTGTAAATAATTTGTACAGGCGACCTTTGAAGGGTTTATTTTTGAAACCGTTCTTTTTTTGAAGTTCATTTGTTCTTTTCGTAGGAGTGGGTTTATGTCAATGTGATATAAATGAGGATGGGAACTTATGAACTCTTGCTGGCCAGTCTGTTTTTCAGCCGTTGATCGTCAGTCTAATTTCGTGTTGCTGTTAGTGATAACAACCCTTCAGTCTTCATTTTATTTTGTGCTGAAGCTATTTGGTAACCTGTCCTGGGCCCGCGTGGTGGGTTACGGTCCCCACCCACTCACAGAGTGTATCCCCGTGTCCCAACAGTGGGAACATTCTGGGCTGATTATGCTATTTGATAATGATGTAGTGGAAAGATTACTCAATCAGCAAATTTGGAACCGGAGCTTAATTACACAGGATGCATTTAAGTATTGTCATATGCATAATATTCTAGTTTCGTAGATGTAGGTGCTGAAGACTGTCTTAAGTCTTTTGTTAGACCATCTATGAAAAGAAGAACCGACAAGGTGCACCGTCATATACCATTTGGACTATGGGCTACGTTCGAATTTGTCCAACTTTACGAGTAGTAATACCGTAAACATTAACATAAATCGTGGCTTGAAAAAACAGACAAGCGAAATATAAATGAGGGTCATCGTTTTTCCACAGAAAGTACTTAAAATTCGTTCTGTGAATAATTTTAACATTCGACCCATATGAGGTTTTTTTTGGAAACCGTATTTAATTTGATACCTTTATCATTGGCAGTAATTATGGTACGAAAAGTATTATAAGTTCAATTATTGGTCCGCAAATGAAAGAGCTTTTAATAATAGATTAAATAATTATTGCGTTGAAATATTGTATTTTACATAAAGCTCTGAAAATGTTGGTTTTACTATGTTTTGTTATCCTTATATCATTAACGCATGCCACAAAATGATTAGACGATGCTTTTCCACCCCACGCTCCCCGATTTTTCTGGACATTTAATTTCGAAAGAATCGTTTGTTTATCTGTGTATTTCGTTTCCATTCTGATCCAAAGAAAACAATAGAATAATTCGATTATGTGAACTCTTTGGTTTTATAACACTTGTGTAGCTACTAAAGTGCGTTTCATCAAATAGTTTCTATGCCGTAATGTTGGCTCCACTGTTATAGGACTAATACGAATACGCTCTGCCGCTACATGGCTACATAATATGACGCCACTGTTAAAACTAAAAACGGACCTACTCCTTTTAAAATTTAACAGTGGCGTCAACATTACCATAACGGAACTATTTGATGAAACGCAATATAAAAAATCTCTTTGAAAAACATCTTGAAATAAACCTTCAAAACAAACGCAGCACGCAACTAAAATCTAAAGTAAAAGTTTGATATACAGCCCTGCAAAAACATTCCGAAAAAAGTAAAAATACTATTTCCCGCAATTAGTCTGTAGCGAAGGCGAGAGGTGATTATAGTGGTCGACCAAGCAAATGATGAAACTAGCTCAAGGGCATGAGCAGGGGAGATTGTATCTTATATCTATGTCATTATGGCTTGATTTATTAGGGAGTGGTGGCTAAATGTCAAGCTGTAGGTGTCTATCTAAATTATACGACTAGTTTCTGCCGGCGACTTCGTCCGCGTGAAATGTCTTCCTACCCCGACCTATCGCATCGCCCCTCCGGGCTATTACTTTTTTCTGATTGTTTTTTTCGTTTAGCTCTGTTCCTAAGGGTCCTAGCGTGATATTAAATAGCCTATAGCCTTCCCTATGAGGAAATAGGGTCGGTCTTTTCTCCATACAAAAAGTAATAATTCGAGGTTCGGCTCTCGTCTATTTCCTCCTCCAATATTGGACCAATTTGGAAGATATTTTATAAATTGAATAAGAAGGATATTGACTGTGCCCCTATGTTTTTCTTTTTTTCATTAATAGTCGTCAAATTTGTGTACAATAAGCCCCTGATGACAACGGTCTAAACAGGCAATTTTGAGCATTTTCTGGTGGTTCTACATAATTTATCATCAAAACGGAAAACATAGGGGCTAGTTGATATTTATTTGACTGTAAAAAATCATTACTCTAAGGTCAAAAACCAGAGAGAAAACAGGCGAGAGCGTTTGTATGGAGAGGGAACCGAACCTATTTCCTCTTAAGAATTAGGCTATCAAATAAAATAGCTGAAGACTTTGTTCTATGATCGATAGCATCTTCATGAAAGCGCAGTAGAAAAGTATTAGGTTTTATATGAATAGTTCACGAAACGCATAGAAGAAAATGTGAGGGAGATAAATCTGATCCAAATAGTAAGTAAATAATCATTTCAATCTGCCTAGCCTTTTCCTAACTATATTGAGGTCGGCTTCCAGTCTAACCGGATGCAGCTGAATACCAGTATTTTACATGGAGCGACTGCCTATCTGACCTCCACATCCCAGTAACTGTGTAATACGATAACTGGGTAACGACTGTCAAAGATCCACAAATGACAGCCGGGACCAACGGCTTCCGAGGCACGGAGGAGTCTCGGTATGTAAAGATAGTCACCCATCCATGGACCAACCCCGGCAAGCGTAGCATAACCTGTTGGATCGACCTATGCGGCTTTTATTACTTAGCTACGAGCTCCTAGTAAGTAATCATTTATTTACCAAAAAACTTAGCTAGGCTAGTATTATATTATCTGTGGCATTTAACATCAGTGTTGTATTAATCAAAGATGGCTACGGCTGGCTATTACAGACGAAAAGGCCCCCAGGCAGAACAGAAGTCCTTGAAACTAGGAAAATCTTGTATCTGGGAGGACAGTGTTCAATAGGTACACATAAAAAATAGGTCCTGGCTCACTCACTGACTGACTCAGCAAGGCCCAGCCCAAACCTGGGACCTAGAACGTGGACAGAAGTACCCTTTATTACATTGCAGACAAGAAATAATGCCGGATTTTTCGAAATTTCCACGGGGTTATCATAGGGCGAACGAAGTCGCTAGCAAAGTGCTAGTAAGACATATTTTTAAATACACAGCTCAAGTACAAATATCTGAACTTGCATACCAGAGTACTGAAAAATAAGAGAAACCAAGTGTGAGAAATAAACGCTCTGAATTAGTGAAAATTTAATGAACATTTATCTAATTCTTTCAACAACACTTTTGATTTTACATTCACTAAAATACTTTATAATTTCAGAATCAAGTCCTATCAGTCATTATAACAATCATATTTATTGATCGGAAAATTGCCAACCTAGATCGCCCGACAGTTCTACAAAATCTATCGACCACAGCTTTCTAGGAATATAGTGTTGTAAATAATAAATAGTGCGGTGTACAAACACCGTAGTGTTGTAGACAAAAATGAAGCGATCGAGCTGTCGTGTTTAATTTATGCTGGGCGGGAGTTCCGCGATTTACTCGTAACTGTGGTCTAAATATAAGAGCTAGCGATTTATTTAATATATTCGGGATGGATCAAAAACCATTTTTTACAATATTTAACACAACTAACCATTTACACTAGGTACTAAATTAAATGGCTAACTAACTATACAAATAAATACAAAAACAAAAGAAGACTTAGGCGTTGAAGTACTCGTACGCATCGCTGTCATCCGAAATCATGCCAATGGCAATGTTAATTCTTTGGCCAAAGAACGAGCCAGCCCTTTGGCCATATGAATGTCAATGTCACCAGTCGGCGTTTAAAGTAATTCTAAAAAAGTGCGTCTCGAAGGCCGAAAAAGTTTACCAAAAATTGTTCTTTTGGAAGCATCCAAAACATCAAGACTTTTATTTTATTTTATTTGATTATAGAGTCTTTATGCGGATACCGAAAATGTTGACCCTGTTTTGTTACCCAGCGGGTAAATACGGTAGATAAAAACTACTTACTAGGTACTTAAGTCATTGCAAACTTAAAACTATTTGAAATTGCATGTCAGTACCAAATGATTTGCTAAACTCCTTGCAACATTATAGCCCGTATTACTAGCACAACAAAACAGTTTGTGTATTACTATAACGCCACTATAGCATCAGAATTAATTCCAACAGGCAACTGATTGCTATAGGTACGCTAATGCACAGCACTCCATGTGCTTAAACGTTCCCGCAGACAGGCACGACGCGACATTGAGACGCGATTCTGCAATTTATAGCGTGTAAAGCCTAAACTCCTAATTTTACGAGATAACTTATACTGCATGTATCGAAAGGTGTGGTCATTTATACAGGGTGAAATTGAATTCATGGGCATCCTCTTAAGGGGTCATTGTACTCATCATTATGAACAACTTTTACTATGGGAACAAAACTAAAATCGCAGCTGTTCCCTCCAATGTTCGCATAACTCGTCAAAATGTATGGACCAGTTTTTTTTTTTTTTTCGATATTTCAGTGTTAGTCCCATAGTGGTGTTCATAATGATAATTACAATGACCCTTTAAGAGGATGCCCATGAATTAAATTTCACCCTGTATATGGGTGTGGTACAGACCATCAAACTAAACAACTTTTTCCATGGGATCAACATCATAATCGCGAAAAATTTATGAGCCGCTCCATATATTTGGTTCGAGTAGGTATTGAAGTTTTGTATGAGACAGTTGATATTTTTTTCGCCATTACGATGTTGACCACACCTTTTTGATACATGCTATATATCCCCAAAACCATTTATATGGAAACAGTGTCGAGACTACGTGCAACAAGTCGCGCCTGTCTGCGAAGCCTTAAACCGCTTTAACGAACGATCCCGCTGGGGTAATGCCGTAATCACCTCGGTGCTGGTAATAGAGATCGCAATACGATGGTATTAGTACACTGGTTGATGGAATTACTGGGTTGGTTTCCAATAATTGACTGTGTAATTCTCTATAGCAACTAAAGGGTGAAATTGAATTCATGGGCATCGTCTTAAGGGGTCATTATGGACTACTTGTACTAAGGAACCAAATCCGTAATCGCGAAAAAAAAATCAGCTGTTCCCTACATTTATGTTCGCAAATAGCTCGTTAAAATGTAGGAGACAGCTGATCTTTTTATTTCGCAATTTCAGTGTTGGTCTCCTAGTGAAAGTTGTTCCTAATTATGAGTACAATGACCCAAAGAGAGGATGCCTATGAATTCAATTTCACCCTGTATATTGATAATTTGTTTACGAAACTACAATACAGGGTGTAAGGGATATCGACGCGTAAACTGTTACCATGTATTCAATACAAGAAATGAAGACCAACAAACGTTGACATTTTTCGTCGGTTATTTACTATTACTACGTGTATATTGTCGCCGTGTACAACATTATCGGCGCCCAGGCCGGTCCAGGTGCCGTATTACGAAGTATTATTGCCACCATTTTTCCAGTGTCAGAGAGAGACGGAGCTAGATAAGGCCGCTAGCACCACCCCGTTTTTGCAGTGGAATAATGATGACATTAATAATACGGCCCCAGGAAGAGATGGCGAGACGATCTAGACGCATACCGCAAGGGTTGGATCGAGGTGGCCTTGGAAAAAGATCTTTGGAAAGATTTGGGGGAGGCCTTTGCTCAGCAGTGGGATAGTGTAAGCTAACATCAAAAATAAGTAAAAAATTGTCAAATGTAATAAATTGGAGTTTCCACCTACAAACACAGACGGTGAAAAAAGTAACTGAATTTTAAGTTCAAAACGGTTTTTATAGCTTCTTAGCAAGATATTGTATTTCCGATAAAAATAACCGTAAAATAAGAATGCTTTGCACTTTGGACCACACACAACAAAACCATGACTAAGGTTAAACCAACGCTCAATGGAATTTCTTTGTTAAATCCAACTTAGCAAAACCTACAACAGACGACCGGGAAAATCAACCGTTTTCCAACCGTTTTAAAGATCAAATCCCCATGGGCTTGTGGCCCTGAAGAAATGACAATGGCTTGCAAATTGCGATGTTTATGATATTGTTGAAAGAACGCGGAGTATTTGAAAATTATCTGTAAATAATGTACCATTAGGTAACGCGCTTTTATGAAACGCCTTGTTTTCGAACTAAGACTTTAAAATAAATGGGATTATTTTAGTACCCAGCACGTTTGTAATTTCTAAGCAAGCACATGGGAATATCGGGATAAAAAGTATTCTATGTCCTTCTCCAGGTTAGGTCTACCAAATCCGTTCAGCCATTTTAGAATGAAAGCGAAACAAACAAATAAAGAAACAAACCAACTCACTTTCGCATTTATAATATTAGTTACGGTTAGGTTTCATACATAAAAAAGATTTTATTATATATTTATGTACCTATACATCTGTAAACGTACAATGTTATAGTGCCTGTACTAATAATAAAATTACATTAAAAACCTGTTCTCTTTTGATTGACTTCAGTCTGTTACCCAAAAGGCTTTGTGTCAAAGCTACATTACAATCTCCCATACAAATACCATCAGTTCATCGCACTTACATGGGTCTTCTTCTGACAAACATAAGACTTCTCCTTCCCGTGCCTTTTATAAAAACGAGAACGCCATGAAAAGTTAAGAAGAATGAGTGGGTGTGTTTGTTAAACTCAGCTGATTTAGTCCTGACCTCAAAGTAAATAAGATTACCATAAAACAATGATTACACGAGTGAGTTTATTCATAAGTTTCCTATTGTACTCTCGGGCGGCTTCTGATTGTTTTTAACCTAGTTTTTTATTTGAACTTTGATTTTTCACTGAGGAAAACGCTGAATAGTAATTTTAAAATGGCGCTAGCAAAGTTTGTTCTAGTAACTTTATTTAAAGACGATGTCGGACTTTTTGCTGCGAAACTGTCTTAGTGCTAATTATTTTTAGTTTATTAAAGTACTAGCTTTTGCCCGCGGTTTCGCCCGCGTGTTATGTCGATAAAAAGGACCCTATGTCCTTTCCCAGGTTGCCATCTATCTCCTTCCCAAATTTTGTCGAAATCCATTGAGTGGTTTAGGCGTGAAAAGGATACAGACAGACAGTTACTTTCGAATTTATAATATTAGTATGGATTCAGTTAATTAATTTTAACTAGGAGATAAAATAATCTACTAAACACCTACCGAACCTACTTACTGCATAATAGGTCTATAATGTTCCCACTGCTGGGACACAGACCTCCTCTCTTCGTGAAGGAGTGGGCTGTAATCTACCAAACGGGCCCAGTGTTGGTTGGTAGATGTCACATGCCTTCGAATTTTTGGTTCTAGGACATGCCGGTTTCCTCTCGATTTTTTTCCTTCACCGTTTTGAGAGCAGTGGTGATTAAATTATATACACAAAGTAAAGCATCTGCCTGGGTTCGAACCCACGACCTAACTCGTACGTCGGGGCCATTACCACTGGGCCACCATTGCTAACCTAACTTACCTAAGCATGACTAGGCACTGTAAGAGCTTCGTACTCTTGTAGTACTGAGACCAATAAAAGGCGTATTCAGAAATAATTATGTATAGCCTAATTATTCCTAGAATTAAGACTACTTACTTTCCATGTAGACGGGCGCTGTCAGCTCTCCAAGGTACATACTCGTATTATACTTCTTCTTATCTATTCTTCTAAATATGAAATAGTGATATGACGGTTGCCTACGGTTGCGGTTGATAGGTACGGACGATCGCGGACGCTTTTAACGTGCTTTCTACATTGTTCTCACATGTATAATTTCAACATGAATGATGTAACCAAGTATTTGTATCATTTTATTTTATTTAAAAGAGTGTCTGTGGAGTTTCATGCCCGATCTTCTCCATAGGTATCTACTACGCTTTGGAATGGGCAACTAGCTTCATATTTCTCACTGACCGGCTCCTTGACTATTCAAAAGTGCCTGTAAATGGTTTAATTAAAATAAATGCTTTGAGTTTGAGCTTGAAATAGTATTTATCAATTAATACATTTCATCAAACTCAAAGCATTTATTTCAAATAAACCAATTATAGGCACTTGAATTGTTGGTCAGTCATAATCATAAATATAGTCAAAGCGTAGTGGGTTGGTTCCTATGGAGACCAGCGGGCAAGAAACTCAAGAAAATCAAGATAATTATGAATCATGCGAAGAGGTCGGTTGGCAAATCCAACCAGAATCTCTACAGTAATTACTTACATGATAACTTAATAATCCCTTTACATGACTTGATTCCGTTTTAAAATATGAAATAGTAATAAAAATACTACCTCAATCAGTAACTACGGTAATTCTTACTCACTAAACTTACCTTCAAATCTCTCGAATGCCTCAACTCCTGTCTCCGAGGAGGCTGTCCGGGCAGGTCAGAGTACACCAAGTTTCGCACCGATCCTCGGAACTTAGGCTCGAATATCACTGAGGGAAGCGCTAGCGTCGTCAGTTTTGAGTTGTATCTAGAACAAAAGATACGAAAAATATTAACTTGTAATAATTAAAAAATCTTTTTAGTTGTGGTATCTACACAAATTCGAATACCACTGCCTGATAAGTAAATAACAGTGACGGAGTCAAGTGGGAAAAATACGTAATATTGAAGCTAACTCAAGAACTACACAAGCAAAGTTAATAAAATTTATATGGGACCACATCTGAAGTATGGCCTACCAAACAAAAAAAGAATTATCAAAATCGATTCATAGATGGCGGAGTAATCGCGTAAAAATTTCGGTTTTTTTTTTGTAAAAAAAAACAGGCCATTTTCGAACCTCGTCCTTTTTGAAGAAGTCGGTTAAAATATAATATAATATGCTAACTTAAACTAAATATGGCGTCGAAAAATTCCTCTGCATCACTGTCAACTGGTAAGTAATCCAAGAGATTAGCAGCAATGCTACGCTGCCGCTGTATGTCAATGCTTAAATAATAGTTTAAATATGAATAAAATAATAACCAGTAGAGATCACCAAAGTCCATCTTCACGCAGAAGTCACACGAGAATAAATTTTCCAGTTCCAAAGGACCAGAAACTAGAAACCAACACGGAACAAAAGACTAATTACTCAAATTGGTTGAAAAACGACCAGTGTACGAACAAAATATAAAAAACACAACCATAACCTACTTTTTTTTCTTCTTCCTTAGCTTTAAAGTAATTGGATTTATCTCGAGCCGTAACTAAGAGACGTGTGAAATAACCTAGAAATAATAAAACCTATTCCGCTCTCACGTCCCAGAACAGTAACATATACATTTAAAATATTTTTAATAAAACCCCATTTTTAAAGAACATTCGTCACGGGTAGACAAGGATGGCTAACAACAATTTATCTTGCGTCCTTTTCTGTTACAGCGCACCGTGGAACGATATTTCAGGGTGACATGGTCGCTAGAAGCTTGCTTTAAAATTGCTTTTACTCTATTTAATGTTGCTTTGTTTCGAGAATAATCGTGAGGAAAAATAGTTGGAGAAAAGAAGGTATTCCAAGTGCGGTACCGGATACCTTACGACTTCGTTGTCTCGAATTCGGGCATTCTATTTTATTATAGTACGGGGAATTTCGGGACACCTCGTTTCGGTTGTTGTTTACATTGCAAAAGGTTTATGAACTTACTTCACCAACAATGCCTTGAACAGTTTGAACCACACAATGAATTCACTACCTTTAGGCACACACTATTGTTATTGAAACATTACTATCACTTTTTTATTTTGTTATTTGTATTTTGTGTTTCACGAACTGTGTCCAAATAAACGTTATTATTTCTTTCTTTCTTTATTTCTTTTCTTTCTTTCTTTTCTAAAAGTTCCCACAGTCTACATAATCCTTATTAAGAAGGAAGCTAGTCCACATAATAACCGCAGCAACTATATCACAATTACCTTGTACTCGTGTACTCCGAGCCCAGAGCAACTAAGTGCAAAGAAAACGAACTTAACACCAACTTTAATTACTTTAACATCCAAAGAAAAGACGGTAGATTTTAATTATTGTTTTTAAATTTCTCGTCCCAATGGAATCTTGCCGTCAGAATTTTGTAACGACTTCCAAAGTTTGGTAGATAATTTTCACGGGAATACCGAAGTAATAAAAATAAATAATAATTAAAGCTGTTTTTTAGGATGATCATAATTTTCATGACGAAGAAGGCGGAGTAGGAATAAATAATGTCCAAATGAACGAAAGTGGAGAACAAGAAATCAGAGATGTCATTAGAATTTAAGATGTGAAAGATAATGGGAAATGTTGACATAGATAATTTATTCAAGCTAAAATTTATTCCAAAATAAAATCTATGACCACACCAATGTCCTGTCAGCTGCAGTTACAGGTTATCTGACAGACGCTAGTGATGGCGCCAAACACGTGGCCGAATTCTGGGTTGAGTCTATTTAGATTGCCATCGACACGCTATGAAGACCAACGTAGAGCCTATAAATTGAAGTCATTTCCAGTTACATTATGTAAAAAAACAACAATAATAAAAAGGAAAGAGATTTAAAAGAAAATGAATGGCAATGAAATTAAATCTCCCGATTCGTCTCTTGGTGCAGATACATTATTCTGAACATGCATGCGAATCGAAAATAAAATCTCATTCGTAACGAGAAAATAAAACTTTGTACAACATCAATCCTGAAATAACTTTATTCCGAATACGAAAACTGCAAAGTCAATATACTTACACAGATTGAACTTTTATTAATGCAATGTTTTTGTTATGTCGAGAATCTGAGAATCCTTTTAGATTTATTCAGCCGTCGATATTTATTTATTTTACTTTTAAAATATAATCAATTTAAAGAAAATATAATTTAAATATATATTATGTAGAATTCGTATATTCGACATTAGCCTGCGGCAAATACTGCTGTTGTTTTAATCGCTTTGCCGGACGAAATATTCTTTTATTTACAATTTATTTATTAAGTTTTTCCACCTTAAGAATTATAAAAGCACGCCTTTTCCCCAAAGGGATAGGCAGAAACTGAACGCCACCTGCTATGATCCTGTAATACTCAGACTTTAAGACGAATTACATTATATCAGTAAGAATCACGTTTACTCATAATTATCACTATGGTATTTTGATCTCACAAAGTGACGCGCGTTTTACTTGTGGTCACAACACGCTGTAAATTTGTGCGTGAAGACAAGCAGAGTCAGCACATAAGACACACGCACACACACACACACACGCACACACACAATGTCGATTTCACCATTATCTCGGACGGTACCGAGAGCTCCTGCGCTTACACACAAATTCACAGCGTGTTTGTACACTTGGTAACCACAAGTAAAGCGCGCGTCGCTTCGTGAGATAAAAATACTGTACCTTTCTTTTCATTTTTATATTTATGCTAGAAGTAATATTGCTATTGACAGGACTAAATTCGTTGACAGCCAGACGACAAACAACACGACCAAGGACCAAAACAATTAAAGTACCCGTTCGAGGCGCTAAAAGCCAACGAACCGTTTCCATCACCCACTAGATTAGACTCCTCAACTCATAACTAAGTTCCAACAGAGCAATGAATACTTAATGCTAAATGTCTTACAAGTTTCAACTTACAAGCTCCACGGGCTTTACAGGCTAACTTCGATCTATAGATTAGTCTCGAGTTTTGACTAAAACCAGACACAAGTATGAAACGTTCCGAAAGTTAGGGAACACTGCTAACAATTAGTTATTGTGAAATATTTCAATAAGTTTCGTGGTTTATGGTGCCCGTAAGTTTAGAAGTTTTTGTCGCCTTTACAACGAAGGAGAAAATATGGAATACTGTTGTGACGTCAGTTTTAAGTGACATAACATCACGACAATATTTCTCGAAGGGTAAGGTGAAGATGAGCATTCACTAGGATCAAATTCAGACATGAGGCTTCTACTGAGAATTTCCTAACAAGAAACCTAATCAGTATTGAAGCCTCTCCCCCACAGTCGCGTTTTTATCGCGCGATAATAACAGCGTTATGTTGTTGTTCTTTTCAGTACATTTTGTATTAGGACGGCGACGTAGTTACACACTTGTTGTGAAATTGACTTTGGTTCTATTTAAAAGGAAATTGTTTAAGAATGAAAAAAACTGTCACTCAAGAAAAAATATATTAAAGTCTATCTTGTGTCTTTTAATTTCCAATCGTTGTAGCATATTAAAGTAATTCTCGACCCAATGTGCACACACGGCTACGCATCAAGCTATACATTTCCAGTTTATCCTGATCTCGCATTGTATAGGATTTCCGTACAATACGAGGTCAGCTTATACTGGAAATTATAGCTTGATGTGTAGCCGTGTGTACAATGCTGCGATAATAACAACGCAATAGGAATAAGACGCGCGTTTCTCCGTCTTGCGATATTCCAATAAGTGTTCTTAAAACATTTTATATTAGGGCGCATGCGATCCTACACACACCTACGTTATTATCGCGCGATAAAAACGCGCCTATGGTGGAGAACACGTTAGAAATATCGCACAATAAAAACACAGCTGTGTTCAAGGAATCGGGACGCATTATCGCAATAACGCTTGCGTTATTATCACGCAATAAAAACGCGCCGGTGGGGGAGAGGCTTAAACTGACCCGGAGATCGAACAAAATAATTTAATATCGAGACACAATATCCAAGAACATTATTTTGTCATAGATACTTTGTTTTTATATTTATTTGTATAGTTAGTTAGTCCTTTTAGTTTTAGCTTTTTAGTTAATTTAGTATATTAAATTACATAATGTAAATGTAAATAATGATAAATAAATTTTGTCGTAGATGAATGTTGTCTAGATATTATGTCTTCATGACAATAAGTCTACTAAAAGCTCGTCTAGACTTTCAATTTTAGGTTCATGTACTGACTAAGCTCTGTCTGGCTATCGCTAGTTGAATCGAACGCACCATTGGGAACTATAAAAACTAATGGATTTCCAATAGTTACGTTTTTATAGACTGTTATAATGTCATAGGTCATTGAGGTTGTGAAATCGAATCCAGAAACCTACGGTGAAGGAAAACATCAAGAGAAACTTAAGAACCAAAATCGCTAACACCCAGTAAGAAAGTGTTAGTATCATCTCAGCTCATCATAGCATAATCAGGCTATAGTGTTCCCACTGCTGGGACACAGGTCTCCTCCCTTTGGGAGAGAGAACAAAATTGTAATTAGAGTAATATAAGGTCTGGCTCCTAGATACACCCGTTATGCTCTATGAGTTTCGGTATAAACTCTGCTCACTAGCCGGATTCTATTTTCTTTGTCCTAAGAAAATAGCACAGAATCAGGTCACAGCCTTGTAGGGTAGCCAGGCTTTCGGGGAACGTTGGAGCCTTGGAGATCCCTATTTTACAGAATTCTGTTTTCCAGTAATTTACAGTTGTAGTAATTGTAGGATAATTTTTACTAGGTAATAACCATAATTATTCATCCATACTATCTGGGAAAAGACTAGGCAGATGATGACTATCATTATAAATGCGAAAGTTACTCTGTCTGTTACCTTATTTTGATGAAATTTGGAATTTGGCCCACGGATAGACCATGACACGTTAGGACATAGGATACTTTTTACCCTGGTTAAGCGGACTTAAGACTGTAAGGGATGTCATGCACTAGACGGCCACGACTGGCCGGAGTCGTGGCCGTCTAGTGTTATTGTATGATCTGAGACTAGTCAGCCGTTGCGACCAAATGTGCGATTCGTATCGGTTTCTATGGTTTACCTAGTCGCTGCAACCACTGGTTGTGGTCGTGGCCGTCTAGTGCGGAGGTACCTAATTCCGGAAAACGTACGTAACGTAAGTTGTACACCTCTCCTTAATCTTTGACACAGATCCTACTCGAAATCACATTCATACCAAAACCAACTTCATTTTCAGTCCCGAAAAATCTCCATACACTTTCCATCCAATCCTACCACTAGTTTCATACATATCCGCCCCCGTCCGAGGTCGGATAAAGAAGATTTCTCGTGATATATTACTGCTACAGCTGCGACTAACATTCTAGTTTGTTCACACTGCTTCGCTATTAAATTCTACCGTACAGGGAGATAGGTTTTTAAGTCAACAGTCTGTTGTAAACTGGAATTATTGTGCTGGAAATCCATGAAAAGAAAATGGTTTTCAACAGTAAAATATTTCATAGAGATTAAAAAGAGCCTTGGTTTAACTTAAATGGTCAACGTTTAGATACAACATCGGGCGCACCTTGGGCTGTCAGCCCCGCTAACATCTTGCTGATTCGTTTAGTTTTAACAACGAGGCATGACATAATTATCTTCATATTTAGTTAGTGTCGATTTAGTTAGCTCGTGGCTAAGTAACAACAGCCGCATGGATCGATCCATCAAGTTAAGCTACGCTTGCCGGGATTGGAGCGTGGATGGGTGACCATCTTTACACACCGAGACTCCTCCGTGCCTCGGAAAAAGCACGATAAGCCGTTGGTCTCGGCTATCATTCGTGGATTTTTGACAGTCGTTACGTGTCGTCAGAAGCCCGAAAGTCTGACAACCAGTCTTACCAAGGGGTATCGTACTGTTACTAGGTTGTGGAGGTCAGATAGGCAGTCGCTCCATGTAAAATACTGGTATTCAGCTGCATCCGGTTTGACTGGAAGCCGAACCCAACATAGTTGGGAAAAGGCTAGGCAGATTGATTGATTTAGTTAGTGTCGATTCGAGAGGAAATTACGGTTTAGACAAAAGAGAGGCGAGACTTCACCGTACATAGGTAGACACGAGAAGAAAAAGATACTTATATCAAGGGAGGATAGAAATGAGGAAAAAATAATTATCCCTTATTTTCGAAGTTTGTGATAATATCGAATGACTTCGTCAAACGATAGCCATTTGCATCATTGAAAATCACAGCAAGCCGGTCGATTCAAACAAGTTATACTGAGCCACAATTAGAGCAATAATTGAAACTCCGTCATCACTAATAGGACACTTTCAAACATTGCCCGTATTTTCGGAGCCCAAAGCAGCATACAGGTTTGAACGGGCAGTTTAACCCATGTGACAAATTGTCAAGCATGCGTAAACTGCTATGATTGGTTGAATGATTTATCAACAGCCAACCGGAGGTGGTTACGCACTTGACTATTTGTCAGATTTATTTCTATTTAATGTGACAAATAGTCAATCACACCAGTCTATGCAAAAATTGAAAACTGAAACTGATACCTACAATGACTTACATCAAAGACATTGTAAATTGAATTAAATATGCACTACATTACAACATTAATTTCTTTGTCAATAATATCATCTTATTTGAAATTAGCAAAAGCTTAATAATTGATAAAGCGTTTAGTGACCACTCACAAAAAGGACAAGTTTATACCTCTAACCATGACTAACCTGGTGTCAGAGTTTTAAAGCCGCCCAATGGCCTCTAACTTGGCTGCACATGCCGTCGAGAAATATCTCTCTGGCATGCTTGTTTCCTCACGATGTTTTTTAGTGAAGAAATGGGGTAAAGAAAGAAACAACAAAACCTAAAAGAAACAACTGACTACACTTTTTATACCCTGCCTCCAAGTACTCGTTGTTATTTAAAAAGCTACAAATTAATTGTCAGCGCATAATGATGCAGAAAGACAAACAGACAGCAGGAACGTGACTGCAGTCGGGTTCAGTCCTCAGTAACGAGCCAAACCCGGAACCGGTTATAACTGGGTCACGCAGAAGTGTAGTTAACACTTGAAAACTAGTTTTTACCGCGCGGAACTAGTTTTTACCGGGATTTACCGCTGCAAAGCGGATTGCGCCGGTGTTGTGTAAATAACAACGCGTAAGAGGGTTTCGTTGTCAACCCTAATTTTTGAGGCTATTAAGGTTTTAATGTTAATAAGTACTGTAATTGGTACTATACTCAGCAGTAGGTGGACCAAGGCTGCCAATGAAATTGATGATGACGGTAAAATTGAAAAATTCACGTTCATTTAGTTTCAACAGAATTGCAACTGTAAGGTATATCTATGTTTTGAAAATTGAAAGACTCATAATGGATGTCACAAACGTCTGAAAATAAGATCTTTTCACAAAGTTATTTCAATGTTTAGACGATTTATTCACCGTTAATATTCCATCATAAATACATGAAATTCTCCTATAATTCTTTGTGTTTGCGACAGAGCTCTTACTTAAGACGTCACTAATGACATCGATTCATATTACTTTATGAATACTAAAATACATTCCCGGAGCGAAGGACCAAAAATAACCAAATTAATATTAAATATGTAACGACCAACAGTCTCTGCGGCTTTCTCGTCCAATTTCCTAGAACGACCATAATCGACTAATTTGTTACAATAAATTGGTCGATTATGGTCCTTCTAGGAAATACGTTATTAATTTTCAATTTGTGTAATGATTGATCTGTGATGATGTAGTCAATTCATAATTATTCATGATCTGTTTCGGTTGTTTTACAGACCATTCATAAAACAAGAGGGACAAAAGGACCAATTTATTGAATTAAAAATCTTAAGGAGCAATATTTAATAATATGTATTGATTTACTTAGATACACGAATATATGTAAAGGTGGAACAGATTTCTTTAGAAATAAGCATCACCTTTGCACGTATTTTTCTGTTCCTTTCATCTTTTCTGTTTATGTGTGTACATAAATGGTAAAATAAATACGAACATACATTATAAACATGTTCTTGAAACCGTTACAATACTGTATTGAATTTTCGAATCACTTCTTATTTCTCTTCACTTTTCCGAGCTTCGAAAATACACATGCAAATACAATGGGACAGAAATAAGGTCCCCTTATCCTAATAGAGATAAATAACAAAATAGCCAGGGCATACTATTTTGTCGGCACAACAATGCAACGAGCCTCAAAACAATGTCAGGACCATTTGTCACAGAACATGGCCGCCATATGTCAAATAGTCAGCAGTTTTCCATTTTATCCTCATAAAAAACTCTTAAAACAGAAAATAGGAATGCGGGACAAGAAAATGGAGGGAATACAGATGTGACACCGGTTTTGTTTCGGTTGGATACGAAGCTTTATTATAGTCTTTGTTGAATGATAGTTTTGATATGAATAAATTGTGTTATTTCAATTTTAGTACAATCTTTTTGACTCTTGTCAAACAAAAAATATTAACACATACTGCAAGTAATTATGAAGCTTTTTTGAACCAAGTTCATTACCTTACCTTAACCAAGTATACTCTGCACACTTAACGAATATGAGCTAGACCGAAAAAAGTGTAACATTTTGACCGACACGACACTTTTGTGTATTTTTTTTCCCATTTTCCCACTTAGTCTATGTAGACGACATTATATTTGACTCCGTCACTGTTATTTACATAGCAGGTAGTGTTATTCGAATTTGTGTGGGGTAGGCACCACAACTAAAAAGTGAAAAAAATTGTAAAAAGTTTTTTGTGTAACATTTTGACCGACACGACACTTTTGTGTAACATTTTGACCCGACATGACACTTTTGTGTAACATTTTGACTGACATGACACTTTTGTATAACATTTTGACTGACACGAAACTTTTGTGTAACATTTTGACTGACATGACACTTTTGTGTAACATTTTGCCCGACATGACACTTTTGTGTAACATTTTGACTGACATGACACTTTTGTATAACATTTTGACTGACATGACACTTTTGTATATCATTTTGACTGACATGACACTTTTGTATAACATTTTGACTGACATGACACTTTTTTGTAACATTTTGAACGTTACGGCACTTTTGTGTATTTTTTTTTTCATTTACTTTTCTCTCAAACGTTGTTAATTTATTTTTATTGTGCCTACTTTTTTCTACGTATGTCTATTGAAGTTTGATAGCTGGGTTAGGCGAAGTGTCACAGAAGCCGATGCTACTAAAAACATCATATGGTTTTCGCCACACGTCTTGAACAATTGTATTGTGCAGCTAACAGCCACAGCGATGGCCCATTCATATTCTAAATACGACGCAGATCAGACATAAAGATAATTTAACTAAAATTGCAGCCTCTTACTCTTCCGAGCAAAATTACTTTACCCTCTTACTAGAAACCTAGTATTACCACTAACTTTTAAGACTGTTGGCCTAAAAATGTTTTTAGCCTATTTTAGTCAGGATTAAAGAGAAAAAGAACGGAATTTAGTATTAATGATCCTATATTTTGTGGAGACCCATCTTGTTTCAGGAGCGTTTACTTTAGTTAGTTTTAAGTGATAAGATAATGGGAAAAAACAATAAATTTATTTTAATATCGAAGGACCACCAACATAACCGAAGTTCTTTTTTTTTTAACAATTTAAATATTTATACTTTTCGCACTAAAAAAGGTACAAAGGCGGATTTGTGCCTTATGCCAATTTTGCCACAACTGAGCAGTATTTTATTTAACGTGCAGTTACTTGTCATTATTGCCGCTTGTCGCTATTGTCATTACAAACCATATGCACTCGATAAGTTTGTAATAAGAAATCATAGCAATTAGACAATAATTACAGTTGGCAGTAAAACGGCACCTTCTCAAAATAATATTTTAGAAATTAAAAAACCCGCCAAGTGCGAGTCGGACTCGCGCACGAAGGGTTCCGTACCATTATTTATAAAAACGGCAAAAAAATCACGTTTGCTGTGTGGGAGCCCCTTAAATATTTATTTTATTCTGTTTTTTATTATTGTTGTTATAACAGCATCAGAAATACATCATCTGTGACAACTGTCTAACAATCACGGTTTATGAGATACAGCCTGGTGACAGACGGACAGGCAGACGGACGGACAGCGGAGTCTTAGTAATAGGGTCCCGTTTTTCCCTTTGGGAACGGAACCCTAATAAAAGTCATGAAACTAAACTGAATAAACTTCGTGTTCAAACAGGCTATAAAATTCAAAAAGTTTTTTTACGATGCTACCTTCTAACCCTGAACTATTGCATTCAAAGCAATTAAAACAATGTTTCTAGTGACCGAAAAGTCTTTTATAGAACTCGTTACAACAGTAATGAAACACGCAACTCTCGAATTCTCAGACCATTTTTATTTTTTAAATGTAAATCCCGCCACACGTTGCCAGCATTAAAATTAAAAAAAGTAAAAGCAATGTGGGGCGCCCGGCACACAAAGAAGCGACGTAATGCCACGAACCTTTGTCTATCGTTTCTCTTTCTACATTTGACGGGAATTTTTCATTCAACTCAAACAATGGAACAGCTCTCGATCCTCTTGTAACTTGTACCACACACTAAAAACGGGGAACTCAATTAAAATTCTTAAGGCGTCTGTGTCCCACTTTTATTACAGTAACTTTGTGAAAAAATACTACTTTTACTACGGCTTGATGCCACTTTTAAATGGTATGTTGATTATGTATTAACTAATTAGTTTGTGTTCGATTAACTTTTATGCGCGGAAAATGGGTTTGGTAAAGTGTTTAATGTTTTATTAATTATGTTGGTAATAGCACTTTCAACTAACTTTTTAATATTATATGTTCGTACACACTGCTACAAATCAAGCTATACATTTCCAATTTATGCTAATCTCGCATTGTATAGGATTTCCGTACAATGAGAGGTCAACATAAACTGGAAATGTACAGCTTGATATGTAGCCGTGTGTACCTTATCTTAAAGGTTCAGTTGGTACAAGGAAATGGATGCAAGAAAATGGATGCAAAATTGTGTTTTCCAATTAGATTTCTCCCACCATGAAATGGAGTGCTCCTGAAATCAGACGCATGGGGATGTAATGCCAATAAGAGTGGCTTGTCAAGCAGCAAGCTACCAACTATATCTTGAGTATTCCTGAGCACCCAGTTAGTCAGTTTATGTAACCGCATGTTTGACAAATAAATTATCTTTATCTTTAACCTTTTGCTGCTATCACCAAACCGTTTTCCAAGCGCGGTGATTAAGGAACAATTTCCTTACTATCACCACACAAATCATTCGCCAACTTTTTTTAGGTACCGTCAGAGCACATGGAAGCTAGTTAGGCGATAAAATGTAAAAGTTTCTGAGAAACTTGCATAAGTAACTTCGCATGAGATCAAGTTGAACTTTAAACTTACTGGTAATTTGTTCAAAATTCAGTAAAGAAAAAGATGAATAGAGGATGTGAATACTGTTATATTTAGATAATAGACATTGTCACGAAATATATAGATACATTTTAAAAAACAAAACGTTAGACTATGAAATATTTTTTTTATGAAATTCTCAAATTAATTTTAGTATTAGAAATTAAAATTTCACCATTTGTAAATTAAAATGATTAATTAAAATATATATCCTTTCACTGCTGGCCAAGCGCAACAAACCAAATAGCATAACGCGCCTAAAAAAGTTTTCACTTCAAAAATAATCATGCCAGGATGGAGGTTAAACACGGGTGGGTTTTAGTCAGTAAAAGTCTGACACGCCCTTCCGCTCCGCCCAGAGCGGGAGAAGTCACTGGATGAAATCCCAGCCTCAAAAAAAAAAAAAGGCCGGATGTTAACCCGACTTGAATTTAGAATAATGATTTAACGATAAAGATTTTATCCCATTTTCCCATACTGTTTGTGATAAGTCAATTTTTTCAGTAATGTGAAATGGAAACAAGTACCCTTTATGCATAACACAATACATGATCAATCAGAATCATTTTGAAGGCCAGTCCATTGCTCATTATGTTCAAAAAATTTGACTGCTCAGCGACATAAATAACGCAATGAATTTTATTGAACTGCCAAAATGAAACAGATTGTGATTGATCGTGTTACGCAATTAGGTTGGTATACTTAATTGTCTAGCTCCACCACACGCAATAAACAAACACTATTATACAGCATGTCCCTTTCCGTTTCAGGAGAGGTCTCTACAGTGGAATAGTTACAGGATGATATTATTATCATAAAGTAAGTCCCAAAGGACCAACCTAAAAGCGTAACATTTCAGCCAGCTTGTTACCAAACATGTCGTATTAAATGTAGTATCTTACACACACAATGTTTGAACAAACGTTCGAGCAAACTTTGGTCCTAAGCAAACAGTATTTTTTACGCGACGTAACCGGATATTTCCGGTTAAATTAGCATGACCCTCACTAAATTAGAGGCTCTTCGGTAAATCGGGGGCTCTACGTGGACTCTTTAAAAGCTTAAAGCAATTAGACCCAATTTGATAGGAATATGGCATATTATAACAAATTGTAATGGCGGTTGTCAAAGTGTTATTATCTTCCTAACGATTCTGTAGTCATAAAACTGACATTACGCAACTAAGCTAGGAATTATATGTACTACTCGTAAGTCTCTATTCCTCTCAAGTTAAATCCAAACACAAATTAATCTAAAACGTCGCACAGTATCAAACAGAATTCGACAATGAAATATCTGCGATTCAAATTCACAGAATTCAAATGTCATCCGCCATATTGGATTTTCAAATCGTTCAATAGGAATGACAGTGAACAAATCCAATGATAACACATCAGTTTAGCGAACAAAATGAACCGAGCTCTTTGGTTATGTCAATCGTATTGACATTTTGTTGGTTAAATATTTAATTGAGTCGATCGACTGAGCAGGGTTTAAGGTATTTACAACTGGGGGGGGAACCACGCGATTCAATAGAGAGTAGGTCAACGCTTACACGTGTGTGTTGTTAAAGGTTACTGGGAGTACCTCAAGGTGATGAGTAGTAACATCCTCATACAAATAGAAACTGTGACCAATAAATTGTGTACCAAATGTGGTAAAAGTAATTAATTCCTCTTTTATACCAGTAGGTCTATTCTGTAGAAACCTTAACGTGAGAACTAAGGTGAAGCGATCTGTAATTATAGGTATATATATAGTGAATCTGTATGTAAGTAAATATATCATAAGTTTATAGCTTCTTATACTGTAAAACCTGTCTCATCTATGCATTATGATATAATATAATATTATTTTTATCGGTTCTTTACGTTTCTTCTCATGATGAGAGGTTAAGAAACCTTACACACGGGTCGGGACCAAGTATGTAAGGCGAAATTTAGATAGAATATTATTATTATTTTTCTCTTTATTCGTCACAATCAGAGCACCTGCCATCTAATCTCTACACCACCCTTGGTTCACTGGTAGAGAATGCCTAAGGCATTAAGTCCGCCTTTGTACCTCTTTTTTGAGTGCGAAAAGTTTAAATAAATAAATTCCACCAGTCGGTCTATTCTGTAAGCACAATGAAAACTTATGTGAAGTGAGCTGTCAATCCCTAGTGTCAGGTGGAGTGACAGATCACTTTAAGCTCACTTCACTTAAGTTTTTACCATGATATTTTTTTCAGAATACCACTCACTACTGATGCTAGGGATTGACACTATTGAGAGCTTATGCCAAACTCACTTCACCTGCTGATATGTTATATGACGCACTTAAGAGGGGAAATTCCAATATAAAGCACATCAGAGTCGACTGAAAAAAAACGCAACACAGATGGGAAAAGATGTCATCATGAGATAAAAGGACCATTTCGACATTGGGATCTACAAATTGATTAAAATAAGACGGCAACTAAAAACTAACTAACTAAACTATTCTAGTGCTCGTAAATAAATACAGTGTACGGACCAGAAACCAAAACGGTAGTTGGTACATTCTATTACAAAATTATTATCTCTCGAAGCGACGCGCACTTTTCATATAGTAACTAAGGGTACAAACACGCTGTGAATGTGTGCGTAAGGACAAGCAGCGTCAGCACATAACACACACACGTACTTCCGACTCTATTGTCTCAGATGGTACCGAGAGCTCCTGCGCTTACACACACATTCACAGCATGCTTGTACACTTGTTAACCACAAGTAAAGCGCGCGTAGCTTCGTGAGATAAAAATACTAAATAAGTAGTAGTAAACAGTTAAAATAAATTCATACGTATTCATGAATTCGTTTCTAGGCGGGTAGGCACATCCGTGTTTATGTATAAACTTTTAATTGCCATCCCTTGGCATCGGCGCTGTTGTAAAAAGTACTAACTTGTTGTCCTGAGTTAATGTGTCACTGTGAATGGTTCACCATTAACCTACATGGCGTTGTCTACGTCATTGCTTACGTCATTTGTTTTAGTGTCGTTTTCTATCATTGTAATAGTGCCTTTATCTCTTTCTTTTTACTTTAACAATTCTTGAAAACTTCTCCAAGACTAAAATATTAATCATAACCCATCCTCTCTGATGAATTCTAGGTAAATACAAAAAAAAAACTTTGTGTTATTTGCGACGTCCACCACATTTCGTTAATTTTTTTTAATTATTGTTAATTTTAGCGGAACAATTACGGCAATTTCATGGAAACTTCATTTCCAACATTGTGGTATGAATTTCCCGAAATAATTTTTACTTTGAAAATAACATCATGCAAAAAGAACCTGCTGATAACAACAAAAAAACTTAATCGTTCAATACATGTGATAGTCATTGATATACTTTACCTTTCTGTTCTCATATAAAACAATTTACCATTTGTAAGACTCAAGATCACTAAAATGTGTTCGAGTACGTGTAGAATAAAATGCGGAAAAGCGCCCCAAGAGCTGTGTCAGCTAAACCGTTCCATAATTGAATTAAATAAAAACACGGCGCGGAACCATAAATATGTAGCGGACATTAATATTAATGCGGTGAACTTTGGGTAACGCTGGCTAAGAAAAATGGCGGCACAGACGGACGGCGCGTGCTGCGATTATATTGGTTTGAAAACCAAAATAGTTTTCGTTGAGGTTTTCGTTTGAATATTTTCGAGAATAGTTTGTCTTATGATGGTGTTTTTTTTTTTAATTTGGGTAGGTTAACATAATAGTCCGCTGATACCTTATGATGTATCACAAATCAGGTCGCCAAGATACAGGAACTGCCTAGTTTGAAGACCACCGCATTAAAAAAATTAGTTAAAAATATAAAATTTTATAAAAATATATAAAAGTATTTTAAGGTAATATTATAACCTTAAAATAATTAAATATAATTTAATTAAACATTGTTACAATTTGTAACAATGTTTTAATAATTCTATTATTATTGATGATCTCATCTCAGAATAGACTAGTTGCCATCCAAGTAGACAGAAAGAAAGTATTGCCTCAACCGAAAGGTAAAATAGTACGCAAGAGACAAAAAAAGCAAGCTCAGAAAAATATGTTGAGTAGTGTGTAGCATAGTCACAACGTAAATAACCAGATAAATTTCTTAATGCTTGTTCACTCACGGACATAAGCCTTGCCCTTTGCCATGAAAAGGATTGCTGCAAATCACCACTGACCAAGCAAGATACAGACTACCACATAGGAAAATCAAAAGATCCCAAGAAGGAAACTGACAACAACTGTACTAATCAGTAACGAAGCTTATCGATCCATAGCCATCCGTAGGTACTTATACTTGAAGAAAAGATACATTGTATTTTTTGTGAAGCCGCGTCGTAATCCTTGGTAGCCGAATTGAAGTGGCTTCAAAGAGAAGTGGGATGACAGAAGGTCAATGAGCAAACAGAAAATGGTTGAAGGATGAAAGAGTCAACAAAGCACATTTAGAATAGATCTTGGTGGACCTTCTGCAGAAGGCCCAATAAGATAAGAAAAGAAATAAAATACGCGCGTATGTATTATAAATATGAATTTCTCTGAAAGCGCGTTATTTAATGTTTTATATAAAACTAGCTGATGGCCGCGAATTCGCCCGCGTGGATGTCGGTTATTATATACTAAAACCTTACTCGAGAACCACTCTATCCATTGGTGAAAACAGCATGAAAATCGGTGCAGTAGTTTTTGAGTTTATCGCGTACAGGACGACAGACAGTAGCGGCGGAGGACTTTGTTTTATAATATGTAAGGATACTGAGAAATTGAGAAAAGTGAATGAATTTTATAAACCGCTGCGCCTCGCGGTTTCATCCGCGTAAGCCGCGATTGTGTGGGAATAAGTACCCCATGTTCTATTCCAGGTCACGGTCTACCCATGTGCATCTAAATCCGTTCAGCCGTTTTAGCGTGAAAGCGACAGAAACGATTAATAGAAACAAAGAAACTCACTTTCGCATTATAATATAATATTTAGTTAAGATTTGCGTGCGCGTTGCGTTTTTATGAATAGCTACATGACAAAGACAGCGGTGTCAAACTAATTCAATAAAAGTTAAATTAATTGAATAAACTTCAACGCGTAAAGATATCAACAGAATTCTTGGTCCTAGGATTTCGGCAAAAAACGAGTCAAGTTTCTAAAACCAGTGTACGATTCCATATACTGTGTCTTTTTAGTAGCTTTACGCTCATTTCTTGCATTGTAGGTACCCGAGTACCTCTTCTGTTCTCTCTCCATTATGCTAAGAGTGAGTCATGCGTATTGTAGCCACTCGTCTAAGATTCCACCATCTTTGTTTGTCCTCTGTCTAGACATGCTACATCTCTTGTGGTATCATAACAGTCAACCTATGTTTATACAATGGTGGAGTCATAAAAACAGTGTGTTTTCACTTTCTTTGTGAAATACCTATCTTTGGGTTCTCGGAACGTTACGCAGATTTCTTGGTATTATACCAAACTCTGTGAATGTTCCACGATAAAGCACTAGATGCAGTGGCTGATGCCCACGACTTCGCCCGCGTGGATGTCGGTTATCTAAATATATATAACTCAAAGGTGACTGACTGACTGACATAGTGATCTATCAACGCACAGCCCAAACCACTGGACGGATCGGGCTGCAATTTGGCATGCAGGTAGATGTTATGACGTAGGCATCCGCTAAGAAAGGATTTTGATTAATTCTACCCCCAAGGGGATAAAATAGGGGATGAAAGTTTGTATGAAACTTTGTCAATTTTAAACCGATCGGGCTGAGACTTTGCATGCATAAAGCTACTATGACGTAGGCATCCCCTAAGAAAGGATTTTGAGATCTATATATATATATATAAATATATATAACTCAAAGGTGACTGACTGTCCTAATTTTTTTAATCCTAATTTTTTACACTCGCTAAACAAAAGTAAAGCCGCAAAAACGATACCTAATTAATAATAATACTTCTTAACGCGAGCGAAGCCGCGGGCAAAAGCTAGTTATATACTAAAACCTTACTCGAGAACCACTCTACCCATCGGTGAAAACGGTGTAGTATTTTTTGAGTTTATCGCGTACAGGACGACAGACAGACGCGGCGAAGGACTTTGTTTTATAATATGTAAGGATATAAGTCCGTTCCTAACCAGCTAAATTAAGGTAAAACTAAATCAATTCGAAAAATCGCACCTACAAAATTAATCCGCTTTAAGTGCTGCACGTCTTTACCAACGTAGAACGTACCAATTTGTTAGCTCCTGTTTTCTCCAAACAATTATTCTCAATAAAAGTTGTGTCAGAGCCACATCCAGCTCCACAATAACTGGAACCATTAAAGAAGAGCAGATAAACGCAACAACCGCGATTATTGATCGCAAACCGAGGAAGTGCACGATATGGGCCACTGGGACAAGAGAACGTGGAAAAGTTTCAATAATTTTTAAATTCTGCTAACACAATAGCAATTTCTACCGTCTTGTGAGTGCGTTCATAGATACAAATCTTACTGTTATGTGCAAAAACTTCAAGACCCGAATAGATAGACTAGACGTGTTGCTTAAAGTGTGTTGCACCCCTTCTCGTCCTTGCTCAAACACTAGAAAGTTGTGAAGCATAAAATTGTATTGGGGCTGTCTCTTTAGACATTAAAGAAATTATAATTTTTCAACTAATAGGGATGTTGACTGCGTAAACAAAAAACTGAAAATAAAAATCCGTCAGACACATAATAAAAAAAATATTAGACACGTATTTTTTGGTTTATCATATTAATAAAAAAATATTTTGATAAAACGCGATAAAATTGGAGAGCTCGCTCGCCTCGTCCTAAGTTAGTATATAATAAAAG
This sequence comes from Lithophane leautieri, assembly GCA_949152455.1. Taxonomy (NCBI): domain Eukaryota; kingdom Metazoa; phylum Arthropoda; class Insecta; order Lepidoptera; family Noctuidae; genus Lithophane; species Lithophane leautieri. The sequence continues at coordinate 14,289,063 of OX424477.1, read as the reverse complement.
TAGTAGTAACTAGTATAAAATCTGGGTCGACTCTATATAAATTATCATCGACACGCTAAGAAGGAAGATATGGCTATTCAAATATTTTGTTCTGCACCTACAATCCATAATTCCTAGGCACTCTAGGCAGTCAGAATCACTACCCCTTTCTGTTTGCCTTTTTTTTAGAACAGCATGTGCATGTCCATAATAAGGAATATGCATGTGATTCAATGGGTTAAGTACTTTTTTTAATAAACTGTATTACTTCAGAATTATGCCTCCATCAATATTTTTGAATAAAATTTCTTTTTGAGCGAGAAATTAACTTTTTTTAAGTGCCAAATACTGTGGGGAATTCAAATACTCGAAAAGCGACGCTATTGGTCAGAGCGAATGTGACATAACAATCTATGACAACAATCAAAATGTCAATATGTTTTGTAGGAGTGTTTGACATTGACTTGTTTGGTGTCATAGACTGTGATGTCACCACACCCAGCGCCAAATGGAGGGCGTTTAAATAACTCGAGTATTTTTAACTTTTTTTTTAAGTACCTACTTTAAATAGCTTTTTTTGCCGTCGAATTTTTTTAAACTATTTTTTGGCCATTTAAACCATATAAAAATACATACATATTCCCTATAAGTACATACCTATTCCTGACAAGACACTTGACGTCTTCGGAATACATAGTATTTCATATGCAGGTAGGTATGTAATTGTTATCTCCAATACATCGTGTTGGACACCTCTCGAGTACAATTGGAGAGACGGACGTTGAAGTATGATCGAGACTGGGCCTTAATCACAGGGACCATTAAGGTCTAACCACACTAGTGCTAGCAATCATTGTGAGACCTAATAGGGGTGATGGTAGTAGGTACCCACCTTCTGGTATGAAAACGTTAATAAAGAATTCTGTTACTGCTAAGTATTCCATAAATCACAGATATTTTTTACACATTGCCCCCGTTTCTCCTATGCATTAACTAAACTAAACAATTTAAACTGTTGTTATTTTTCACTGTCTCTCAAAATAAGTAAAATATGCAACTTTATTATTGTATTACCCTGGTGTTATAGAGATACCTTTATTTTATTTTTGAATAACTTTATTTGTTAATCACCTGCAATAACAATCCTTACATATTATATTTTGAATAACTTTATTTGTTAATCACCTGCAATAAACAATCTAAATATATATAACTCAAAGGTGACTGACTGACTGACATAGTGATCTATCAACGCACAGCCCAAACCACTGGACGGATCGGGCTGAAATTTGGCATGCAGGTAGATGTTATGACGTAGGCATCCGCTAAGAAATGATTTTGATTTGAGTTATATATATTTAGAGATAACCGACATCCACGCGGGCGAAGTTGCGGGCATCAGCTAGTCCTTACATAATTTATAAAACAAAGTCCTCCGCCGCGTCTGTCTGTCGTCCTGTTCGCGATAAACTCAAAAACTACTGCACCGATTTTCATGCTGTTTTCACCAATGGAAAGAGTGGCTCTCGAGTAAGGTAATAAACGTCATCCACGCGGACGAAGCCGCGGGCATCAGCTAGTAAATAATATATTCATAGATGTCGAACTAGCATGTCCACAATATGCCACCAAATATATAGCCAATAAGCAGAAGTTCAGAACGCGAACGGTTCAAAGTTAAAGTTGTAATTTGATAGTACTAAAACATCCCCGATTACATTTCTCTTACATAATTAAGTAAGTAAACTACAGAATCTAACATCACTAAAATCACATAAATCTAAACCAATCTTCCAAAGCCTGAAGCAACTAGTCTAACATACAAGATAATTTCCAAGTTCGCCTATGTTTGCGTATAGATTTTAATCATGTCGCCTGCATGCAGCCGTCATATTGTATGTAAGTATACGATATCACTCTCTGGGTAGGCGACGCCGCTCAGTTTGAGTGGAAAACGTAGGAAGGCTGGCCGTACACTTTCGACTGGGAGTTGTGACTGTCTTTTGTTTTTTTGGTCTTCTAAAGTAGGACTGATCAGTTTTGGTTGAGGAAAGTTATGTTAAAGTTGGTTTGGAGTTATTTTAATTTGATAAATGTTATTTATTTTGGTACTATTGGTTTCAAAATATTTGCCTAAAAGGGCCAATTCAATTTATATCAAAAGGTGTATTGACATTCGTCTACTGAAACACACGTTCGTTTCTTATTAAGTGACGAAATTATTTGCCTTTAGTGGTTATCGTATTTGCTAGCTATTATAACTCGGTTAATAAAAAGTCACAATTCCTTGGAGCGTAGCGATAATAATAGTATTATTTAAGACTTTCATTGTCTAGTCATTAACTCACGTATGATTCATGGCGATTCTTTAAGTATTACACGTCTGCTTGGCGGAAAGTATAAGTGTCCCTTCCTTTTCAGGTATCTATCAAGGAGGCTTCTCCCTACACTTACATTAAACACAACATATCAGAAACGCAAAGCTTTAAAGATAAATTGCACCGACGGGCAGTCTCAGTAGTGCAGAGAACCTAAGAATGTCTGAGGGCAATGTTTGTCATGCCAACTCATATCCTAGCTACGCACACATCGCATAGGATATACGAGCATATATAGTTTATAGGACGGAGAGCTGCAAACTTGTGCTAGATTGAAAAAGGCTTTCGTTTTAGTTTAAGTCTGGACTATGTTGCGAGTGACTAACCTGCCCATGGGCCTCTGACTTGGCTTCACATGCCGTCGAGAAATATCTCTCAGGCATACCGGTTTCCTCACGATGTTTTCATTCACCGTTTTTTAAGCAAGTGATAATTATAAATGTATATACAACACGCACATGAATCCGAAAAGTCAGAAGTGCGTGGCTTAGTTTCGAACTCGAGTCCTGTGACTTTACAGTCTGACGGTCCCACCACTAGACTATCACTGCTCTCTTAAGGATGGTCAGAATGTGGGAGAAGGTGGGCACAGATGGTAGGTAATAATTATATGTTGGTAAAGTGATCCAATTTGTTTGCTTACTGTTTCGCAAACTTAAGGCTGTGCTGATTCATTTTACATAACATCACGCCTTTAATCCTCCAAGAGATAGGCAGAGGTGTGTACCTATAGTACACCCACATTTCGCCAGTTATTTTTAAGTCTCATGTAATAGGGGGCGAGCCTATTGCCATCAACCGGGCTCAAGTACAGAGAGATTTTGTTGTAGTGAATCTTGGAGGAGGCTGTTATGTCTATACCAACATTATTATAGGTTTTCATTAAGCCTTTAATGCTTGGCATGTCTATCGAACAAAACTGTTTTATCTAACTAATATTATAAGGAGAAAAGATTTGATTTTTTTTAATGTTTGTTTGTTACGCTTTCACGCTAAAACGGCTAAACGGATTTGGATGAAATTTGGCACATGGGTAGACCAATAGGATACTTGTCATCCCGATATTCCCACGGGATCGAGACTTATGCGGGTGAAACCGCGGGGCGCAGTTAGTAATAATAATTATAAAGAGAAAAGATTTGATTTTTTGTATGTTTGTTTCGGTTTCACGCTAAAATAATCCGTTCCAGCTGGACGGATTTGGATAAAATTTGGCACATAGGTAAAACATGACCTGGGTTAGGACATAGAGGATAAATGGCCATTGAAAGTATTACATCTATCTGGCTGTCGTTACATAGTTGCTGATTTGTGTAAACAGCATTTTCATATTGTAACAAAATTAATGTGCGTTTATCCTTAAGAGTACTAATAAGTCTAAATCTCATTTCAGAATTAAATATACGCAGCTCAGATGTTTGCTGTGTCAACTCGTACCCGACGCAACGCACACAAAGCGTACCTACATAGGAACGAACATATATAAGAGAACATATTTACAAGAACATACTGTATATAGCAAAATATCTATAGGAACATACGAGTTCGTACAGCGGAGGAGTCTAGCAAACTTGTGCTGAAATATTAAATACAAAATATTTCTCATTTCGGCTTGCCTACTCTTAAAATTACGATTACTTATTCCTATTAATTTACGACGATTGCGAAACGTCAGATTTTTGAAAAATTTGTGTTATATTATAACTAGATATGAGGAAATTAAGATATTAATTACTATTGGTGTATCAATAAAGACCGACAATACTACTTAATCCAAAATTATAGTAAGTTTTCAGATGCATGTTATTTTGATATTTTAAAATGTCCCAACTTTTTTCTCCGATATTTTTGTTTCGCGATGACCAGCCGAACGGCGGTGCTTGGGTGAAGCCGATGTCTTTCGGCTGAAATGATGATAACCTTCTTAAAGTAACTAAATAACTAGGGCTATCATAAACAGCAATATCGTATCAGCAATTAGTAAGCATTAATTATGTTTTTTACCCAATAAATTGACTTTTTTTAATATGATCCGTTGACCATAAAGGTGAAATGAGTCCAATCTGTACTTATGTATTTTATTTTTCACAAATAAAATTAGCTGTAAATTCTTGTTTGATATCGCATCGAGTGTCTATTCTTCACTTTAGGGAAATCAGTAGAAGCTTTAGGTCAAGAGAAGCCCATAAAGTTAAGATTTAACTGTATTACTTAAAATATGTGAAGGAAAATATCGTAAGAAACCTGTCCTCGAAATGTCCTCGAACCTAAAAATCGAAAACATGTGACTTCGACCAAAGTACCAACTAGCACTGGGCCCGCGTGGTGGATCGAGAGGGGCCTGTGTCCCAGCAATGGGAACATTATAGGCTGATTGTGGTTACTTAAAATACATCTTTAGTATATAACTGAAAGATTCATTTTCCGAGGATGACATCCCACTTTTTTAAAATCATCGGCTGCCATAAATCAGCTTGTTATATACGAAAAAAGTAAGTTTTAATTATTACGACTTTATTATGTTAACTATTGAAAAGCCCATTATCATCATTAAATTAGCATTCTTCTGAAAACCATTATATTTATCAATGTAGGTACCCTTGTTGAAGCCGTCAGTCAATACATCGACTAACTAAGAAAAAACGTATCTACATTTGACGCCATCTTTGTGAGTAACAGCAACAATAAACCCAGAAACTAAGCAAATAACTGTGACACGTCTCTGCGTCAAAAGAAACGTTACGACACAACAGTATCGTAAAACTTTGACAACTGTCACCCATCTCATTTGATGCTTTATTTCCGATTGTTAATCAATCGTTAAGTTTAGTGTGTTATGTGGGAGAGAGGTGAATGATGGGAGAACATCTTCGTATGAGATGCCAAGTACATCCACCTAATGGAGTACCTACTTGGTAAGTAGGTAATTTATATTTCAGTCGCGTATGATTTTATTTCAAATAAATTAATCTGAATAGAAAACTAAAATAGTGTCACATCAAATCTGGGGGCTGAAATTAAAATTTAAAAAATGCGCAATTGATAATTCTCAGACTTCTGCACTAGTCATAACTATTTCTAAGAGCGAGCTTACTTCTCCTATTAAAATAATGACAATTTGGTTAAATTTGGTTTGGTTGGGAAAAGGCTCCAGTCAAAACAGAAAGCAAACGTAGACTTTTTTATGCTACGCACAATGTCGTCTAGATAGTTTACACAACAGATGCACATTCTGATAAATTTTGGTAAAAAAAATATTATTATAATTATGAAAAACTTACTATCTAACACTCACTTAACTTGATAAATAACACAGACAATATTATTAACGACAGAAACTTTTAAAATCAACTGTAAAAAGAGAAGAATAAAATGATATCCACAAATAAACCAAGATTCCCTTTAAATCTCTATACTTAGACCATGTGTGTAACCTTGCAGCCAGGCAGCAAACGAAAGGCCAGGTTGTTTGCAAATTGATTGAATACTTTAGCGCTCTGTTACGAAACGCCCCAGTTCAAGGTCATAGGTCGCTGAAACTTGTAAGTTATGTTGGAAGTATTATAGTACGTTATCCAAGGAAAGGCTTTTATTCTAATTTAGGATTAGTAGTGTGTAGACTTAACTAAAACGGAGAAATTAATTCATGATAACTGCAAAGGAATGGCTTCTTTTCATGAAGGGTTGGAACGAGCATTGATTATCCTGCTTACTGGCTGTGTCCAATTTTATGGTTCGAAATCCCAGAGTAAATTAGAACGGTTCTCTCAATAACAAAAAATGTGAACGAATAATACGGGGGAGACTTTTACCCAGCAGTGAGACGGTATAAAACAATAAGTAACTACTTGAAACTTGCGGAAAACCTCAAGCGGCGAAAGTATAGCCTAAGGTAATTATATTTTGGAGCCGTTTGGGGTCCGAGTGCTCATAGTTTGTTCAATGAAATCTCCAAACGGCTGTTTGACACTTGCCATGACCCAAAGGCTGGCTTTTACCTTGGTCAGAGGCTAAGCATTGCCATACAACGATTCCGCCAGCGATTGCCGCCAATCTCTTGGGTACATTACCAGCCGACAGCGATGCGGAGGAATTTTTCGACGCACTATTTTAGTTATAAATTGTTTATTTGTATAGTCAGTTTTAATTGATATTAGTTAGGATTTCATTAGTTAAATAATAGTTAGTTGTATAAAATATATAATTATTTACTATATTAAAGTTACATTAACTACTTGAATCCATAAAAAAGTAAAAACCAAGTCTCTCCAAGACAACCTTACTGCCGAACGACCTTCAAAAAAAGTTTCACAAACTAGTTCACAAACCCAAAATTAGCCCTAACATCTAGAATATAGATCAAACTAATAATAAATTGATTGATAACGGTACATAAAGCAGCGGCGGATCAGCAAGCTTCGTGTGTCAATAAAAACGGCAGCACGCGACCCCTGAACCAACATGGCGGACGCGGCCATGACGGGTCACGCAACTACATGAGATTTGTTTCGTAATCATTTGATAAGTTTGTGAGAGTTATTATTGTGAATAGTAATGTTGTAATGAGCTATAATTTTGTTTTGGATTTGTGTAGTCGTCTGTTGAATAAAAAAATAACACATAACATCACACCTGTATTCTCCGAAGGGTCAGGCAGAGGTATGCCTATAGTACACCCACATTACCCCATTTCGCCAGTTATGTTTAAATCCCATGTAATAGGGGGCGAGCCTATTGCCATCAACCGGGCAAAAATCCAGACTCCGGGCTACTGATAAATTCCAGATGGAATAACTCAATAACAGTTTGCCCGACCCGGAAATCGAACCCAGGACCCCATACTCAGCAGTAGTAAAATAAGCCTTCCCAATTTTCCGTAGGTGACGTAAAAAGCCGATTTATAGGAGTGGTGGGTTATCCTCTATTCCATAATTCTTTGCATTCTGCAGAACAAACGAAACTAACTGAAACCTGTGAATACTGTTTTATCTAGCATGTTTTTTGATGATTTGTTAGCTTCTTTGCTATGCCATGAGTCATCCAAAAATATGCAATGCTGAAATTCACTGGTCTTTTAGTCCGCCACCGTTTTACGATTTACTTCCACTGCCAGTGATCATTTTGTTATTGTTTACATACTCGTGGCTAAGTAATAAAAGCCGCACAGGTCGATCCATGAGCTACGCTTGCCGGAGTTGGTCGGTGGATGGGTGACCATCTTTACATACCGAGACTTCTCCGTGCCTCGGAAAGCACGCTAAGCCGTTGGTCCCGACTGTCATTCGTGGATCTTTGACAGTCGTTACGGGTCGTCAGAAGCCCAAAAGTCTGACAACCAGTCTTACCAAGGGGTATCATATTTCCCAGTTACTAGGTTGTGGAGATCGGATAGGCAGTCGCTCCATGTAAAATACTGGTATTCAAATGCATCCGGTTAGAAGCCTACCCCAACATAGTTGGGGAAAAGGCTAGGCAGATTGATTTAACAAACTTACAACCTGTAACCATATTTTGATTTAAAAGAGTGTCCGTTTAGTTTCTTGCCCGTTCTTCTCCATAGGGAGCTACTACGCTTTGGAAGGGGCAACTAGCTTCATCTCTCTGACTTCGACAATTCAAAAGTGCCTGTAAATGGTTTATTTGAAACAAATGATTGGAGTTGAGTTAATAAAAAAAATTAAAGTAATAAAAACTAAAACCCAACTACGACTACAAAGGTATAAACAAGACACCACAGACAGACAAATTATAAATCGAACAGATTCTTGTCACTCCGGATTTTTAATTTGTCTGTCTGTGGTGTCTTGTTTATACCTTTTTAGTCGTAGTTGGGTTTTAGTTTTTATTACTTTAATTTTTTTAAATTCTTTTGGGGTTATAATATATATATTTTTGAAATGTGCTCATTAAGCCCTTTCATTTGATAACCAAAATGGTACGTTTTTTTTTTTTAGTTCATCACTTTATTTCCTCTACAGGTCGCCGTTTTTAATTTAATGTGACGTCACATAGCCTATAACCAGCTGACGACCAAGACGCTTCCAGCGATACCTCATTTGTCAAATTGTGATTAGTGGTTTAGAAGATAGGAGGGAACAGATGAACATACTTACATACATACATACCGGTCAAAATCGTAACCCTCCTTTTTTCTTCGCCGTAGTCGGGTAATGAATCCCGATTAATTCTGATTTTATTACCCTCTGCTAGATTAGCGTGGGTGGTTGCAATTTACAGCACCTCCCCTTATCAGCAATTCCAGGCCTTTTATACCCCATCATAGAAATTTATTTGAATTAAGTAATCCAAACGAGTTAATACAGCCAATTACTGTTCGCATTTCACGCACAGCACAAATCATTTACAAATGACACACGAAGCGATTTTAACCTTAATTCGTTCTAATAAAGTTTAATCTTGTACGGCCGGTGTTCGCGTTACGATTATCGCGGTCAAAGTGACAGCTTAATCATTTTGTTTTTTTTTTCAGTGTTGAGGGTCACGGGTGATCGGTGATTGGTTTCAGGGTGTTTTCTGAATGTTCAATTGTTCAAAAATGTTGGTGAAATTCCTTTGTACTATTGTACATTACTGTCGCGGCCGGCAACTGGCACATTGATGGCGGTTCGTGAGCCGAGGCGAAGCCGAGGCACACATATGTGAGTCCATCAATGCGTGGTTTCGAGGGCCAAGACTTGTATAGTACCTTTCTCAAATAATGAGCGAAAATTCAAACTGAGTAAATTAATTATAACATTTTAAGTTTAATACAGGTAAATGTATTAATACAGAAATCTCGATGTTTTGTCAAGTCGTAAAACCATGCGAAACGATCTATAGTTTCACAATAAAATTGTAAAATGTCACAACAATTTTATTAGTATTACTGACTTTGGGATATTTATTCAGTCTATGGATTAGTAGGTAAATATTTATGACTTGTTGTTATTAGGATAATGAGAATAAGAGCACTCAAATATAGCGGTGACCTTTTACTTAAGTTGATATCGAATTAACTTTACTAAACTTACTAAAACTAGCAGATAAAACAAGAAACAGATGGAAGATAATAATATCTAATAAATTAGTTTATACCGAAACTTCTACCACTACTACGAATATAGCGCCTTATTACACTAAATTTTTAACCAAGGATGTACTTAAGCGTAACATTATAAATCAACATTGTTAAATTATTATTTTTTAAACGTGTGGTGTCGTGGGAGTTGTCAGGAACGAAGTTCCTTCTCACGTAGGATTAAAAACAAAAACAAAATTTTCGCAGCCGCCATCTTGGATTTACATTTCGACCAAATTCACACTTTCTCTCTCTCTCTCCCTGCAGTGTACTCGGGCCGATGTGCACAATTTTATCCCACGATACTGTAATCACTTTCCTCTTTTCTTTTGGTTTTTCTGCCCGCATTCTCAGTCTCTCTCTTTCTTTCGAATGAGAATGTCTTCTTTTAATTTAAAGAAGACATTTTTATATTTATTGGTATAGTTAGTTAGTCCTTTTAGTTTTAGTTTTTTAGTTAATTTAGTAAGTTTAGTTTAATAAGTTAATTTAATTAATTTAATAAGTTATATAATGTAAATCCGAAATTTAAATAAAAAATATTTAAAGAGAAATCTTTAAATTAAAAGAAGACAGTTGCAAGTATGAACGTTTTACATTTTCTGAAAGGTTACAAGCCGCGTAAAAGAGCTTCGTTCCAATAATTTGACAACTCTTAATGGCTCCGTCTCTTTCTGTCTACACCTGCCAGTATAAGACAGAAATAATCATTCGAAAGGAAGGAAATACTCAAAGATGGTGATTACAAACGCGTGTTCCTAATTTCATGACATCTTCCGCCAACTCGGACGTAAGGATCAATGTCATGAAAGCTTCCGTCATAATCATTATGACTCTAATGAACTCCCACAAATTAGTTTGTCACAAAATCGATACCACCGAACCGCGTGAATATGTAACACAATCCACATTTAGATTCCCATTACCACCATCAGGAAAATATACACTAATCCACGCAATATTACACCTTATATCTTTATTATAAAGTTTAGAATCCCGTGGAGTAATCTAAGTTAGCCCGCAGCTGGTAATAAATTTAAATAATTTAAATTTGTTGTAAGAGAAATTGTAACAAAGCGGTTGTTTCAAAAATATCATATTTCGTTGTTACTAGGACGGCTTGTAGCTGGATTCTGTTTAAAACTCTTTATTTGAAACAAGCATTCATTTTACAAATTCATTTGAGCGTGAACGAAAACTTAAAGAAAAACTACAATGTGAGCAACTCACGGAGTTTTACGGACCAGAATGCTTATAAAACGCCTGATAATGGGATAAAAATCTAACAAAAAGTTTCATGTGTGACAGCACGGTCGTTCGGTAATAATATTCATCCAGTAAAGGATCCTACAACCTATCATTCGTCCTAAACGAATTAGGAACACATCAATAGCGCAACTGGCTTGTATCTAACTCAGAACTAATCCAAACCCTGCCAAAATCAAATCCTGGCTTCGCCTATAGTAAATAGGTTAGACCATAATTCGCATACGGGATATGTACGTTGTGTTACTCGGCATTAATATACTGGAGACATTCCAGATTTGCTGAATTGGGATATATCGAGGTCACTGGGACGCCATAGTTACCGTCTGTCTGTGTATATGTACAATTTATATGTATATACAATATATTATTAGTTGGAAGTCGTGTTTTTCATGCAGAAGGAATAAGGCGTCCATATTCATGTTTATTCATCTTAATTCGAGCAATGATGGCCCAATGGAGCAGTGGTAGCCCAGGGAGCAGTGGTGGCCCAAGGAGAAGTGGTGGCCTAGGGAGCAGTGGTAGCCCAGGGAGCAGTGGTGGCCCAAGGAGAAGTGGTGGCCCAGGGAGCAGTGGTAGCCCAGGGAGCAGTGGTGGCCCAAGGAGAAGTGGTGGCCCAGGGAGCAGTGGTAGCCCAGGGAGCAGTGGTGGCCCAAGGAGAAGTGGTGGCCCAGGGAGCAGTGGTGGCCCAGGGAGCAGTGGTGGCCCAGGGAGCAGTGGTGGCCCAGGGAGCAGTGGTGGCCCAAGGAGAAGTGGTGGCCCAGGGAGCAGTGGTAGCCCAGGGAGCAGTGGTGGCCCAAGGAGAAGTGGTGGCCCAGGGAGCAGTGGTAGCCCAGGGAGCAGTGGTGGCCCAAGGAGAAGTGGTGGCCCAGGGAGCAGTGGTGGCCCAGTAAGCAGTGTTGTTGGCCCCCACTTACTTAGTTGTAGTGAATTTGTACCGAGACAGGCGCTTTACTTTGTGTAAATAATTTCGTCAGCACTGCTCTCAGCCGGTGAAGGAAACCGTGAGGAAACCAGCATGTCCTAGAACCAAAAAATCTAAGACATGTGACATCTACCTACCCGCACTGGGCCCGCGTGGTAGATTACAGCCCATTCCCTCTCGAAGAGAGAAGGCCTATGTCCCAGCAGTGGGAACATTATAGGCTGATTATGTTTACGCATCTTAATTCATGGATAGATTGGATCTTTCGGATTTGCATTGAGACCGTATTTAATCTAAGCATTCTTTATTCGACATGTGCCTACGCTTTTCCCAACAAATTTTGGGGGTCGACTTCCAGTCTAACCGGTTGCAGCCTTCTACCTTTACCTCTTGGTACGACTGGCTGTCAGACTTTCGGGCTTCGGACGATGCTTAACGACTGTCAAGCGAAAAGAAAAAAGAAAATGAGAACATTATGAAAGCCCATTACATCATCTGCTGCATATGGGCCTCCCATAAACCGCTATTATGAGCACTCACACCATATTGCCATACTATTGCGGATATTACATAATGCTATTGGAAAAATTACTTTAATAATTAAGCTTGGAAAGCGTGCTGGTGGTCGCAAAATGTTGATATACGCAGACAAAAGAATGAAGCTTTCCATTCTCTTAAAATTATCTCTCAGTCGCCTTTTACGCATTACAAAAGAGATAATAAACTGCCGACTAAATAGAGTAAAAGTGAGTCCCATTTACCCAAAAAAAAAATTTAGGTTACTCAAGTTGACCCTAAACCTCCAGACTAAATGTTCCATTGAACCCTTTGTAAAAAGACTTTCTGTATTCTCGTGAACCAACGATTTGGCACAATAAATAATGGTTCGTTTTTTGAAGTAAATAGACGTGGAAACGGGCCGATACGGGGAGTGAATGATGCATGAACCGTTTGAGTGAATGATAATGTGAGGCGTGTGCAGAGTGAACGTATACAGGTACTAGCCTTTTAGGGCTTATTCGCGGCGAGTTGTCTTGTTTTATTAGTGACGAAATGGAATTAAATGTAAGACACAGTGCCACCACTAAAATCTTGTACAAAATAATAAAAACTGCCGTCCAGTAAAAAGCTTAGCTTACATGAGAAATTGGTCTTTAGAGTCGCATCGAAATAGACTTTAGTCGCTTTTCGGAACTTACCCCTAAGAGCTTTCTTTAGAAGATAAAAGAAAATAGTTTCCCTACTGCCCCACTAGGTCACTTCAAAAACTTCCTAAACATAACTAATAATTAGTTCTACTTTCAGTAATGGCAGACGGAATCTACTACTCGTTCACCAGAACTCACTCGAAAACTCGGAACAGCATAATCGACTACCCCCGAATTTAACGGCCAGTACCTTTGTACCAGTGTTCGTAACCCACAATTTTACGTCAAAACAGAGATAGGACCGGGAAAAATATACCTTTTTTAAAATTAAAATGTAAGTGGCCCGCTTCAGAGATTTATGATGTTTGTCCTCCACGATTGTAAATGTTGTGACGTTGCCACAGCAAAAAAATATTTTAAAATGTATTTTTAATGTTTAGTGCTGTGGAAAACGTTGTTTTATCTAACGCCGAATAATAGAAACGTGGATCGTTTTAAAAATTCAAACGGTTTAAGTGTTGCCATCGTATAAATTGAAATAGAGGAACGCAAATTGGTTGCATTAACGATTATTTTTAACTCATTCAGGTTAGTCGATTGTGATTTAGTGGAGTTTCTGTTGTTACTCTATTTTATAAGCTACGTTCCAATTAAAGCCGCACCTAATTGATATGGACAAGTGATTTGCATTTTTAAACAACATTTTAATGTAATCGTTTACACAAACGAGCTGATAATAAATACTGATGGCAACATTACCAGCAGTCAGTATTTATTACTTTACGAGTTGAGTTGGTTGTAATAGCGTATGAAAAATAAAAGCAAAAAAAATCACAAAAATCAGGTATAATTATTGAAGCATGTCACAAATATGTTTGGAATGATAAACACCACTTTGAAGAGATTCGTAGGTGAACCAAGGTAACCGACATACGAGTAGCACGAAGTATTGCTAAACTTAAGTGGCAGTGGGCAGGGCACATTGCTCGCAGAACAGATGGCCGATGGGGCCGAAAGGTTCAGGAGTATCGACCGCATACCGGAAGACGTAGCGTTGGAAGGCCCCCCACAAGGTGGATCGATGACCTGGTGTAGGCCGCGAGAATACGCTGGATGCGAGAAATGGGAGAAGCAACCGGTCGAAGTAGCGGTGCTTGGGGGAGACCTATACCCAACAGTGGACGTCTTTTGGCTGAAATTATGATGATGATGAAAGACCACTTTGCTAAAACAATAATACCAGTATTTTACTGGCCCACTGCTGGGCAAAGGACTCTTCTCATACAGAGAAGGCACGAGCATTGATCACCAAGCTTGCTCAAGATGGGTTGCCCAAACAATATGTTGCATTTTTTATCCAAGGTCAGGTTGTAGTTTTACACATAGCAACCATGATTGACATGACGCCAACTTTTCCTAATTATTCCATATGATCCACATGAAAGAAATCCTCTTCAGCTAGGAAATAATTATACTACATCAAAACTAGGTTCAACCTTGAACATTTTGTGATACTTTAAAATGCCAAGGCCATACTTTTACAGGGCATTTGTGGTTCTAAAATATGGTCGACCCGAAACAGGACCCCAAAGTGCCTTTAGAAAGTTTTTGGTGTAAAATAAAGCAATGCTCTCACTGTTACACTTTATGACCAAGGCTCACGGCTTATTTATGGTGCTTGTATGCAATAAAAAACCCGCGTGATGCAAAAAACATAATTTTTGTTTTTGGATAAAAACTTATTTCGAACATCGTAAAATTAAATTATATTAGTAGGACACACACTACATTACATGGAACTTAAACATACTGACGAAGTGTGGGTGTACTATAGCTTCACCTCTGCCTAGCCATTCGGGGATTAAAGGCGTGATTTTATGTGTAATAACGTAGGTAGTACCTATCGTAACAGAATGAATAATTCCTAAACTTCACGAAATTCAATTTCAATATCAACGACGGCATTACAACCCTTAACTTCAGCGAAAACTGCAAAATGCGTCATAAAAATATTATCAGTGAACGAACCTCTTAAAGCCACTACTCATCCACTTCCGAAAATTCACATTTACAACCGTAAAATATCGCAGCTGCCATCAAAAACCGATATAAATAGAAGTTGAAATCGTCGAGAACGCATAAAATTCTTTACACGGAGCTCGCTTCACACATTCCTCAAGGCCGCGTGTGGCTAACGTCAAGCTTCGAATATCGAGGAACCATCTTACTTGAATTAGTTTCGATTATGAATAGGTATTAGAATTTCTAAGTATTGTTCGATAATCTTGTGTTTTTGTTATACGATAACATGATAACGTAATGAGCTAACTATGATAGCTAGCTATGTTTTAACCACAAATGATTATAATATTTCGTTAGTATTAAGATTGCTTAAAAGTGTTTCAACATCCGGACAAACCTATTGAGGTTTTTGTGATATTTCTGTTAATATTTTGTTTTGTTCCTTAATTAATAAACAATAAAAAATAAAAAACTGTTTACTGTTTTGATACACAGCTACAAATTAACTGTCACAAAGGTAGATATTGCGATCATAATCAATGTTTTTTCAAATCAAAACCTTAGTGATTCTGTAATCCTTAAGCATGTCTGTATAAGACCACACATACTTAAGTCTCAGAGTAATCATAACCTAGGTGTATCTTAGAATTCCCATCGAAAGGTGGTCAATTTCTCTCTCTTTCTAAAAATTACAAAGTCAATCAGTAATTACAAAATAGCTCAAAGCAGAGAGCTCTTGACCGAAAAAAACACAAAATAAAACCGAAATACCGCATACTCTAATCAAATATTCGCAATTGACAACCAAAAAACAGCGCAACCTTTCCAATAAAGATAGAAATTGAAATGGTTGTTCGCGTATAAAATTCATAAAATTATTCGATAAACATACCCTAAGTGAGGTTGCCACTAAATCTGAGCACCATATGGTGTAGGGGCTGAATAATGCACGGTACGTGAGGACGCATACTAGTGTGTTTTTGGTACCCATTTGGTACCCAAAGTGTCATGTACATGATTATTTTGATTTTAGTTATAGTTCGACAGGAAAAAAAATACAAATATGTACCTACAATACGAATAACCAAAAAAATGGAGGTCGTAGAAAAGAAGGTGGCCAGGGAAAAGAATTTTAGAAAAAAATTTGGTCACGTCTAATAGAAAAACACCACAATATAGTTTCAAGAAAATCAAAGCGTATTGAGAAAAAAATATGGAAAAGAGAGGGAAGACTGAAAGTCTGAAACGAATCTATTTTGCCCAAGCGAGACCCCTTGTTGTTTTAAGCTCCGTAATACATTTTTATTATTGAAACCCTTCAACTTGCAGCAGAAAATTAACTCAAACATCTTCCACCAAGATCGATGCCGGGCAAATGAAATTGAAACGAAACGAATATTACATTAAACATTTGAGACAAACAGGAAAAACGTCAAAAAAATACACAAAGGGAATTCATAATATCTGATAAGTCTGCTTTAAAAAGATCATTGTGTTTTGTACATCAACCACGATAGGCGTGCAGAAAAAATATCGATATATCGAAATATCGATATTTTTTGCTCAATTTATCGACATTTTTAGGCGATATTTATTATTTCTATATAAAATGTCAAGTATCGAAAATGTATCAAAAACGATATATTTCCAATAGGAACACCATTGTCGCCAGTGACTTAAACCGCTGGAATTCAGAGCTGTAAAACGTGTAACTTCTTTTTTTTTCTAGTTTGGTATTTAAATGATTAAAAATATTGAAAAACATAAAGTTTTTTTTTTAATTCCACCTATTTATCGATATATCGATTTTTTTTCGATATATCGGAATCGATCAATCTACCCCGTAATGACTGTCAAAGATCTACAAATGACAGCCAAGACCAACGGCTTTACGTGCTTTCCGAGGCACGGAGGGGTCTTGGTATATAACAATGATCACCCATCCACGGACCAACCGCGGAACCTGAACGGTCGGCCCGTACGGTTGTTATTACTTAGCCACAAGCCCCTCAATAATAATCATACTTAATATTCTTAATAGCCAAGAGCCTCGACCAACACCAGAGGAGGCTCTCGTTGGGCAGCTGGATCAAGAGCTTGATTCAGAGAGCTGTATTTCTAGACATGGCTCGCATTGTTAGGAGGTTGAACCCTGTTGCCGATACCGGTACCTATTTTTTACTGTTTTAGGGTTCCGTAGTCATTAAGGAACCTTTATAGTTTCGCCATATCCGTCTGTCCGTACGTCCGTCTGTCCGCGGCTTAGCTCAGAGACTGTTGGTACTAGAAAGCAGTAATTTGGTATGGATATAAATATAAATCACGCTGAAAAACTGGTAAAAAAATCGTTAAAATTATTTTTTTAAGGGCACTGCCCGCCCGTACACGTAGCTAAAGTTGGCACGGTTTTTTTTTTCTCGTTAATCCCTTATGTGGGGTGTCGTTGGAAAGGGTTGTTTAAAAATAATGGGAGTTTGTGAAAACCATTTTTGGACTCAGGGATCCGTTTGCGAAATATTAAGCTTTAAAGTGCTAATTTTTGTTAAAGTCAAGTGTGCCCCCTGCCAGCTAAATGGTTGATTTGTGTTGGTGAATGGTTGGATATGTGAAAAAATTCATGGCAGTAGTATATATAACGAAATTAAAAGGTAAACTATCACTTGTCCGATGAAGTAGTGCCAGCCCGCGCCGTAGCTGAGCACGTAGCTTTAAATTCCCCTATTAATAATAATGATGATATAAACCCTTTGATCCAGCCTGTCCCAACTTGCTGCCCCCCGCCAGTGATGTTGCCCTAAGCCGAGGTTCGTACCCCACAGGGGGTGCCCTTAGCGAGCGCACACTTAATTAATTTTAATTTAGAATAGTTTATATATGCCCCTGGCTGGAGGCCCTGAGTGTCGAAGCTTAAGACAGCCACAGGAAAGACCGGTTAAGAAGTCATGATTTCCGTAATCAAACTTCGAGATGCACTAGACAAAAAAAAAAAAAAAGTTAGCTATCACTGCTACGTAGGCTCCCGTTACCGAGTAATAATCGACAAACTTAAATTTGCAGTTGCAAAAACATCTTCAAGTTTTTCAACTACAATGTTAAGTTAGTTGGATAAATTCATCCTAACTACGGAACCCTTCATTGTGCGTGGTTCGACATGCACTTGGCCGGTTTCATATTTTTAATATTTCAAAATGTAATTGATATCTAAATTCATGAAATAAAGGAGATAAGAATACCAGCCTTTTATTGTCCTATTAAAGGGCAAAGGTTTCTTCTCTTACAAAAAAGTCATGAGCATTGATCACGAAGCTTGCTCAAGGCGGATTGGTGATTTGAGACTTATATTTTCTATAAGTACAGGTTTCCTCACGATATTTTGCCTACACCGATGTCGGTCATGCTAAAGAGAAACTTGGAAATTATATAATGAATTGAAAAGTCTCATTGAAACTTGCCCGGATTTAAAACCACAATCTCGTGCATGAGAGGCGAGGTCTTAACCACTGTACCATCACGCCATCAGTGTCACTATCTACCCTGCTGAAAGTTTTTACTTTTTACTAAATATAATATTATTACAAACCAAACCTCTTTCAAGGAAAAAACAAAGATACAAATCATAGAAAAAATAAAATGCCAAGAAGGAAGTAAGGACCAATCACAAACGAAACACGCAACACAAGGACCAATCACAGCTCACAATAAAACGAAATGACAAGCACATAATGTGTAAGGACCAATCATGTTGATAACCGCTCGTTACAGGAGCCCGTCATTACTGATCTAACAAATCATACAGGCTTGTGGTCACAAATCATGGGCCACAATGCCCTGAAATTGAAGGAAACCTCTTCTTTTGTATGGTGATGTTGGGATTTTTGTTGAGATTTTTGTTGTACATGAAGATACTATTAAGAATAATCAACTGCCGTTCAGATTTGATAGTAATAAGTTTTGAAAGTAGTCAGATTGGAAATGTCGACTCCAAATAGCTTTTTTTTTAAAGGAACATGCCAGGTGAAAAAGTGATTCCGATATCTTATTTACAAAATAAATCATTTCATTTCATAAAATGTTTTAAATTAATAAAACTGTTTGTTATTGTTTTCACATACGCTCAATACACATTGACTTGTTATTAGCAGTCAAGAATACTTTTCTGCCCATCTTATTGGGCTAAGTCAATAGCTGTCTTTAAAAAAAACCCGTTACGGAATGTTTACAAGTCCAATGGTCCCACAAGAAACAACCTTATTCTTTAAAAAATATTTCTAAAGCCATGAAGGGCCGCTTTAAATTGGGTCAACGAAACCAAGTTCTGTCATTTTTATTTGTTCTAAAAATATGGTAAACAACAACGGAGGTCTTTTCTACGGTATCTGTACCCAACATAATTTAACAAAACCTGTTTTTCTCCCACAAATCACGAGAACAACAATGCACTGAAATTCAGTGAGAAAGGAGGACCTTGTCTTTTGTTCAAGAGCTTCCAATTTTGTTTAATGTTTCATTGCAACACCAATGGTGATAAATGCGACCTTTAAACGAGTAACACTGGTAATTTAATTAAATGAATAATATAATTTGAGATGGTTGCAGGATTTATTTTCTATAAAAGTATTTTCCATAAATTGTAGTATTAATGGTACAGTACGACCCAATTACAAAACAAAGAAACCATTTTGAAATGGTCCTTGATTCCGAACACTCAGTCGCCAAATCCAAATACCTATAGTTATAAAAGGATCAACTTAGTTGATCCCGAAAACGAGTAAATTGATTTAGAAGGGTTTATTGTTTGATATAAGGGCCTAACTTACAACAAATCATACAGCTTTCCGACCACAAATCATGGAGCAACAATGCGTTGAAATCCGCGAGAGGCTTTTGTTCGTGGACTGAATTGACGCCAATATTGGCCGTGTGAGTTCGCCAAGGTGCGTGATTTTGATCACTGGCTGTTTACAGTGTTGAGGGCTGCTTGCTGTGGTTTAGTATTTTAATTATATACTTCTTTAAGAGCACTTTTTTTAACAGCACCCTAATTGTTTTATACACGATCAATCAGAATCGGAATACATTTGAAATAAATTGCTAATCCATTGCTTCATAAGTTCGAAAAGCAATGAATGTTGTTGAACTGTCAAAATGAAACAAATTATTCCTAATCGGTTACTAAAATAAGTTACGCAATTAGATAGCAGTGAACGAAACTAGACCGTCACGGTCAGATCGGTGACGCTTTTTCTCCCATACTACTATATAAGTCGTCATCTCGGTAGCCACATACATAGTATAAAAACAAAATCTCTCTGTGCCCCCAACTTGTCTTCAAGAGCCATTATAATTTACAACAAAACTACTATCCAATGTTCGAAAATTCCGTTTCAATAGATTTCAGTTTGTTTATCCAACTCTATGATTCGACATAATTTACTGCTTCTTGGTTGTATGACTAAACTCAAAAACAAATCACACAGTCTCTCACCCACAAATCACGTCCAACAATGCGCCAAACTCGAGGGAGACCATTGTTTATAGGAGAAAGTTTGGCGCCAATGTTGGCTGTTGGCGTATGACTGTTATTGTCTAAAACGCTGGCGTCATATTTCATATTAAGTGTTTACAGTTAAGACCTTTAGGCTGTAGATACTGTGAAATAATTAGTCATAGAACTGGGTACGTAAGAGGAGAATGTAGCATTAAAGTAATGAAGTATGTTTCATATTAAGAGCGTGCCAAATATTTACCTGATTGGATTAATTTGGCAATATTACTGTATGGAAATATGAAATATCGCTAACTAGTGAACTAAAATATTAATAATGACTTGAAATCATAACACTGAATTTGATGTTGGAACCGTTTTAGGTGTATAAAAGGCATTTGGAAACTTGTCAAATACTTCTTTTACATCTAAAACTAAATATTCGATGTAACGATATTCATTATTGCATTTCATAATCAACGTTTTAGTTTACTAGTTAGCCATATTTCATATTTCCATACGGTAATATTGCCAAATTAATCAAAACAGCGAAATATTTGGCATCTATTTGCAACGTTGCCCACTTTCAGAATGCTCGCTCTTAATTGACGAATAAAATAATTATGAGGAAACTAAAACAATACCTAAAGCAACTCCGGACACAAAAACCAGTAAATAAAAACAAAAGTTAAGATTTAGGATATAGTTTGTAATTTTGTAGGATGTAGATTAAAGATTTTAGCATATGAAGCCACCCTATCGCATTGGATCGCAGATCTGTAATGGAAGATGTAGGTAAGATTTGCGTAAATAAATAAATAAAAGGATTTGGAAACATACGCCATATCTAGATACATGTTTGATACAGCTATAAGTAATGTATAAAACAGCTTAGTTATGCCTTTAAAATATTTAAAACATTAATAACTAAAATAAACCAATAAAATATCCTATAAAAGTAACTACAAATAATATTTTATCTAGTAAAAAATATGAATCAATTCATATTTTTACTAGAATTAACCTTTAAACAATTAATTAAAACAATAGAATTGACAATAGACCTGTAAGCAATTGACAATTGCACTAAATTCCAAAAGGACCAAATTAAACTTCTAGCGATAAGACCACCCATTGTGTCACCCTACTACATACATACATACATAACATCACGCCTATATTACTCGAAGGGTTAGGCAGAGGTATACCTATAGTACACCCACATTTCGCCAGTTATGTTTAAGTCCCATGTAACAAGGGACAAGCCTATTGCCATCAATCGGGCACAGATCCAGACTCCGGGCTGCTACTGAGCAATTCCAGTAGGAAAAACCCAATAACACTTTGCCCGACCCGGGAATCGAACCATACACATTCTACATTTTTATCTGTAATTTGTTTGGTATACATAATAAAGAGTAATATCCGATTCTATTCAAAACGAAACAATATTTGATTGTAAGTTGTAGCTGATCCATTCCAATTTTGTTTTCTGAACGTTCACTCAAATCGAAACTGCGTATAACCAAATGTCAATGCACGGTGATGCTTTGACATTTGATTGATACGCAGCGGCTTTCATTGATACACGCATGCCAACCGGCATTAAGGGCTATGAATTAAATATCTGATAAAGCTATTCTATTTCAAAATGTAACTGAGTATTTTCCAACAGATATTACTGTTAACAAAATATGTTATCTACTATGTTACTACGTAACTGTTATGTAAATAACAATAACAATGTTAGTTAATTATAACCGGAAAGTAAGATTTATTTATTTATTTTACTATTTATTTACACACAATAAAATACGTAAAGATACGACATAATGATAATATGAGTACAAAGGTAATGCTTATTTCTTAAGAACTTTCTTCCAGCAGACCTGCGAAAGGAGAAATGAGAAAGAAATGTAGACAATAGTGTGAAATATGATTTAGCGAAGTCTTAACTAAAATATAAACTATCATATTAGTTCTGCTGCTTTGCTAAGATAAAAAAAAACTCGTATCGTTAGGATCTAATACCGGTTTTGTAAAAGGCTCTTTTTCAGACCAAAATAATTATGATATGAACAATTAATGATTCTTTAATACAGCATGTTTGAGAAAGGTGTGGTCATATTTAAGGGAAAAGTTATCAACTGTCCCATACAAAACTTAATCCCTACTCGACCCAAATGTTGAACGCTGATTATTTTCGGGATTACGATATTGATCCCATAGAGAAAGTAATTCAGTTTGATAGTCTGTGTACCACACGCTTAAATATGACCACACCTCTGATACATGCTGTATAAGTTAACATCACATAATATCACGCCTGTATTTCCCGAAGGGTTAGGCAGAGGTGTACTTATAATTAATTCGTTTTACTTAGAGTTGTATTATATTCTAAGTACTGTTTATTTTACTTATTATGTACAAATCAATAACCTGACTTGATTTCCGTACGTCTTTTTCGGATGACCACTGAAAATCAGCGCTGTGCTGTGGGTCCCCCATAGCACAGCATCATGCTGAGTGGAAGCCTTCTTGTCACAGTCATGACGTGTAGCTGGCGACTGTTTTTTTTTTGTTGTACTCCTCATCTCATATTTCTATGATTTATATATTATAATTAAGTAAGTACTGTTTTTTTTTTCAATTTTATTTTTTATTTATTTCAATATATTTCAGTTTACTCAAAGGAGTTTGCTAAATAAAAATAACAAAATATAGATTATATACATTAAGGAAGGGCTCATAGGGCGTCAAAAAACTCTTCCGCATCGCTGTCAGTGGGAAAAGTGCCCAAAAGGCTGGCAGTAAGTACTGTTGTGTTTTGTATGCACATGTTTCTGCGACAAATAAACCTATTTTTCTTTCTTTCTTTCTTACTTACAGTACCTACACCCAGATTTCGCCAGTTATGTTTAAGTCCCATGTAATAGGGGGCGAGCTTATTGCCATCAATCGTACACAAATCCAGACTCTGGGCAGCTACTGAGCTAAACCAGATAGAAAAACCCAATAACACTTTGCCTGACCCGGGAATCGAACCCAGGACCTCATGCTCAGCAGTAGCGCCTGCCACCACTAGACCAACGAGTGAGGCTGTATAAACTATCTCGTAGAATTAGGAGTTTAGGCTTTACACAAGTTGTCAATTCAAATTCTAAATATGCGCCACAAACATTGGCCAGCGCTTCCGAACTCTCAAGGCCAATTTGGGCCCAAAACTATGATTTACGCTCCAAGTCCGTTGGGAAACCGAACTAATTTTACGGCTGTTTCCCTGTCACATTGTCTTCATAATGCGCCACAAATCGCGTAGGAAATTACCTCGCATTTGTTGTAATAGGTATGAGTACGGTTATTTATGAGGACCGGTTCCTATTTATTTGTACGCAATTCGAGCAATAAATGATTCATCCTTTATGTGTGAATACAAGACAAACGGAGTTTGAGGAGGAAATTGTTTTATTCTAATGAAAATTCTATAAATGGCTTTATAACTAAATATTCTCGAGATTTATGACCAGCTATAACGTAACTACTTATTGCATAAATCGTAATTGTTTGAACAACTACCATTTTAATTTATTACAAAATTAAGTACGAACTTAAAACTTCATTATAATAATACAATTCATGCATGGCGTACCTATTAAAACATTGCGCGTAAAACAAAATTGCACGCCAATTTTAAATTAAATAAATATGCAAACACAAAATGCCACATTTCATATAATATATTACTAATCTTAACTAACAAGATGATAAATTAAGGCGTACAAAAAAAATTTTCATTCACACCAGCTACTGTACCAAATAATAATAACTGAATAGCTCTCATTATTCTTGAGATAAAAGAGACATTCTGTTCACCATGATATAACATAAAGATTAGTGAGCATAAATCTGGCTCAGTGTAACTGATGAGCAAGCTCATCCCGCCATCGCCACAGCTAGTGAGAAGTTTGAATCAATATCTATTGCTGGTTGAACCGCGGTGCGAGGGCAACGGATCAAATGCTATCCTTCAAGAAAGGTCGAAGTAAGATTTGTGTATTGTTGAGTTTTTGACGCAATTCTGTAAAGACAGCAAACTGGTTAAGTAGAATATTTCTATTTATTTCATACACAGGGCATAATATTTATAGTCCCACAAAACCGTGTAAATATCTGGTGCAGACATTATTAAGATCTATTGCAGTTTAAATTAATATATATTGCTTGTTCAACCGCGATGCGAGGGCAACGGATTAAATGTCCTTCGAGAAAGGTCGGAGTGTGATTTGTGTATTGTTGGATTTTTGTGAAGGTGTATTGCAAACTGGTAGCATTGAATTATGTTCGTGCCATTATCGTAAACCGCAATAATGTAAAATTTGTAAGTATTTGATGCAAATCCTATTGAAGAAAGGGCGAGATGAGATTTGTGTATTGTTGATTTTGTGATGCAGTTTACTATTACTGTCGCATGCATCATAATGGCATGAGCATCTATAACTTTTACAATGTCAATGATCCAATCGAAATCACGCTTGCAATTTCAAATAGATACTATTTCGTAAGAGTGTTTTATTTATTTTTTCTAATCATAAGACGAAAAAATGTCATGAAAGTTTGGGTGTTAAAGAATGGGCATTCCCATCAACCAGCAATAGTATAGAGTCCATACATGTGAAAAAAAAAATTGGCAATTTTTTTTTTTTTTTTAATTTATCGTGAAATATTCCCCAAAAAAATCAAATGATACGTAAAAGAAACACTGTACACGCACACTTGTATTTCAAGGTGGAAAGACAAAGTGTGCATGAACAGAGTTTATTTTACGTATCAATATAATATTTTTTGTGAATATTTTACTATAACATTTTTTTTTTTTTTTTTGTAATATTTTTTAGCATGTATAGACGCTATACTAATGCAGGTTAAAGGGAACTCCCTTCGTTAGATAACATATTGTATAGCGTAACTTTTGTTCTAAACACTGTTGGAAATGTAAACAATTTTGCTAAAATTATTAAAGAAGTAAGTTTACACGGCAAGCAGTTTATATTACATTCATTATTCAGATTATTATAAACGTTTAATGAGAAAATGGTATAAGTAAATTATAACTGTTTCTTTAGCTAAAAATCTTTTATCCCTTGCAAAATTTATATAAACAATTTCAGAAAAGACTAGGTATTTTATGACTACATCGTTTTTTTTTTGTAATCGTTAACAGTTGTTGCTTTTCCTAGAAGGATAATGGTCGCTGGACCTGCAACTAAATGCAAGCTTGCAACAAAATTTTGACCCACTTTCAACTGTTGTATTGATTTGAAACTTTACTTCGGACTTCGATATGAAATTGTAAAAGTATCAAGATTTTCGAAATCTGTTGTGTTTTCTTAGAAGTGTAGCATAACTACTTGCGTTGAGGAAGTAGTTAGAGATCAAGCGTTGTGTAAAGATTCGAATTTTGAAAACTATAATGACCTGAAGCGTACTGACAACTTCAGATGTCAGATAACAATCACTACAAATCTTTATTCGAAAGAATTATAAACAGAGAGATAATGATCGTCATTATTACGAATATGTTGTACTCGTATTATTTTCGGTATCAAAAGATTTTTTTGGAAATTCGTAAAATAATCCTAATCCTAACTAATATTATAAATGCGCAAGTAAGTTTGTTTGTTTGTTACACTTTCACGCTAGAACGGCTGAATGGATTTAGATGAAATTTGGTACATAGTGATCTAGAGGACATAGACTTTTTATCGAAGATAGACTTTTTATTTGAAAATATTGTAACAGCCAATTATTTTTAAAAGAGTAACCATGGAGTTTCTTGCCGGCTCTTCTCCATAGGAAACGACCAATTGGAACTGTGCACCTAGCTTCTGACGTTTCATAAGTGCCCATGTGGGCTTATGCGAAATAAAAGATTTTGATTTTATCCTGGATCGCACACGAAATCGCGGGCAACAGCTAGTTGACTATAAATTAAAAAAGGTTTATTTGGCGGTGTGCAAAAAAAAGAGCTGAAAGAGATGTGTGGTGTAACCGTTTTCATACAAAACTTACATTTACACACCGTATTTTTATATAATTTATATTTCAAAAAACGTCTATCTCAAACCATACCAATCAATAAAGCCAACACTATCTATTCTGTACAAACGAACTCGACGCAAAAAACAAATGCTCTGGCGGATACAAGGACCAAATGATACGTTGTATAAACTCGCCGCGGTGAGGGACTGATCTCGATATGGCCTCATCAGTAATACTCCTTGGCCCAGTTGCTGGCCAATCGAGGTCGCAGTGTCCTTTCTCTGCACTTTCTTTTGTAGTTTCAATACAGCTTACTAGTTCTTGTAGCGAAATGGTGTTGGAAGTTGGAAATATAGTTTTGTATTTTGCAAGGAAATTGCGTTTTAGTGTCATTTTATTGTTACGTCGCCGTTGGTGTAAGTTTCCGACAAAAATGCAAAAGGGAAAACGTCATTTGAAAGTGTTTTAACGAACAGAGAGTGCCTATTCTTTGCCGATAAAAATACTAAACATTAATAAATATTTAAATTAAACCGCTATTAACACCTTAGATCAAAAGTCCAGCAATCAAACTCACAGGTACAAATCATCTGCCTAGCCTTTTCCCAAATATGTTGGGGTCGGCTTCCAGTCTAATCGGATGCAGCTGAATAC
Source organism: Lithophane leautieri (assembly GCA_949152455.1). Lineage (NCBI taxonomy): Eukaryota > Metazoa > Arthropoda > Insecta > Lepidoptera > Noctuidae > Lithophane > Lithophane leautieri. The sequence continues at coordinate 14,262,089 of OX424477.1, read as the reverse complement.
CAGTATTTTACATAGAGCGACCAACTCACAGGTACAAATACCTGTGGGAATAAACGTGGGAACCTACTGGGCCTAAATATTATTATACAGCATGTGACAAAAACCGTGTACAAACAGAAAGGACACGGCTAGGTACCGCAATAACATTACAAAAAAGTTTTTTTTTTTTTGGTGAAAATATGAAAGTTATCACTATTTAAAATTCACCTTTTTAGTACCTAAATTACCCCAATTTCATTAAAAATTTGCATTTTTTCTACAGAGATCATATGGTATGACTTGTAGACACCCGCTAGATGACTGCCGCCCTCACCCCATATAATAAACCAGTAAAATTCCCCATCGAAAAAAAATGAGGCGATATTTTTTAATTTTTTCCAATTAAAAACACGTCTTAATTTATAAAAAAAAAAAGATCTTCCTTACATTTTGACGAGCTATGCAAACATAAATGTAAGGAACAGCTGATTTTTTTTCGCGATTTAAGGGTTGGCTCCTTCTCCGAAGCAGTAATGCTTGCGAAGGGGGAGGCGGAACGCGTGAGGGAGAGGCAAAGTTTGCGCCCTCACGCCCCTAACCGCCGCCGCTGGAGACGCCCTGGGCATCGGGAATCCCAGGCGGATTCCCGGCCGCCGTAGGCGCGGGCTTGCGGACAGCAAGCAATGGGTAGCTCGCCACCCGATCCCGTGTGTGTGTGTGATGTTTGTGGGTGTGAGTGTGAGTGTGTGTGTGTGTGCGGTTGTGTGTGTATGTGTGCGTGTGTGTGTGTGATGTGATGAGATGTTTAGATTTATTCGATTTATAAGTTTGTTAGAGTTTGATTCTCGTTTTTAAGCACAGTCATTTATTAGATCTCATTTTCAATTGTTCACTTGGCGAGCGTTTTTTTAGCACCACATTTACAGTTAAAAATATTTCTTTAATTTATTCAAATACTTCACAATAATTTAATAAAACTAGAACACGTAACAACCAAGCCATTTCAAAGCTATTCAGAATCAAGGCAAAACCATTTACGATTACGACTATTACCCTACAATACGACATACCATTTGAAAATCAAAGTCAACTACATAAATAAGGTACCTACGTAACATTGAGCGGATGTAACGTTCCAATATTATGTGCAAACCCACATAGCTAGCGTCACAATTCGGAAGCAATAACCCCAATAGCTACGCCGTAGACGGCTACGGCGTAGACAGCTACGGCGTAGTTATGTATGCTACGACGATTGCTACGCGTGTGGTAGTATATTTTTTTGTGGGATGTTTTGTTTTGTTTGGTCGATGTTTTATTGCGATAGTGAATTCAGATAGTACTATAACATTACCACTACATTTTGTAACAGTATAGGCAGAGGTTATAATCAGCTGGTACTGTCCTTGATTTTAATAAATAAAGGTGAGATCTCGTGTCTAATTTGTACAAGTTAATTATGAAATTCTCAGTTATTTATGACAATAGTTATGCTCCCTTATCTAAAAAAATCAAAATTCGTTATACAAATATGGACATTTAAATTAAGCCAGAATGAGAATTGCTATACAACGTGGCAATGCTGCCAGCCTTTTGGGCACTTTTCCTGTTGACAGCGACGCGGACGAATTTTTTATGCCTTTTGATCATTTCCTCCCCTTTCTTTACATACTTGTACATATTTTTATTATTAATTATTTTAAGTTAGTAAATAGTTTTTTTTTACATTTTATTTAACAAATAAATAGAAGGCGAGTAAAAAATTTTTTAATAATGTAATGAAACAGAAATATATAAAGTATTAATTAGTTTATTGAAAGGAATACAACAGCAGAAATATTCTAAGAATGACTAGGCGAAAAAGTTAGCCGCTGATATAAGAGTGGTCGTTTAGAAACACACTATTGTAGGGGCGCGTGAATCGTTCCGAAGCAACGAGGTTAGGTTTATGTTCATTTATCAAAATTAAGCCATTTAAAAAATTCTAAAATACTCATATTCCAAAAAAGCCATTAAATAACAATACCTAGGAATCGTTACCAAAGCCCTTTCACCACGCCACCATAAAATGTTTCGACCCTAATAACCTAAAGTACTGATCGATTTGCGATAGGAGATGTTACCCTGATACGAATTTAATTTACAAATATAAAGGCCTTTTGACTCAGCACTTTAACACTTAATGTAACTATTTCAGCTTTTAACCTCTCCAACTATTTTCAAAGTGGGTAACAATAGACCAACTGGGTCAGACTCGAACCCACGACCTTCCTTCAGAGTGTTTCGGAGCTATTGTTGGTACCAAATAGTTTGTGATAGTCAGCCGTATATATTTTATGCTGGATTTAGGTTGAAAAGCCGAACGCGATATTTTCAGATCTAGGCTTCGTGAATAACGTAACTTTTTGACATTGACGAACACGTGAATTTGTAATTTAGGTCTGGATTTCGTAGATAAGGGTTACATACGGATTGTTTAAATAATTATGTAGCAAATGTTCAGACGTATATGTAATTCTTAATTTCCTCTTTAAGCAATTCAGGGGACATGGCTAACGTAGGTAACTGAAAACTTATAATTATTATTATTAAACGTGTAAAGTGGAGTGGAGAGAAAAAGGTTTTATGTATGATATTTAGAAGCAAAATGTTGTGCAAACCTTACCAGTTGCTCGATGAAAACTAAAAAAAATAATCTAAATTCCAAATTTAAATTTATACGAATATTAGCTATTTCCCGCGACTTCGCTCGCGATCCAGGATGAAAAGTAGCCTATGTCCATCTCCAAGTCATGGTCTACTCGTGTGCCAAATTTCATCAAAACTCACTGTCACATTTATAATGTTAGGATTTAATTTAATTTATTTGAAATTTACATTATTTATTTAAAAAAAAAAAATTACAAATAATTACATTGAAAATATAATGTAATAATTTATTATATTATAAACTAGCTGATGCCCGCGGCTTCGCCCGCTTAACAAATTATATACTAAAACCTTTCTCGAGAACCACTCTTTCCATTGGTGAAAACAACATGAAAATCGGTGCAGTAGTTTTTGAGTTTATTGCGAACAGACAGACAGACAGACGCGGCGGAGGACTTTGTTTTATAATACGTAGTGATAAAAAAACAAGAAGCATTTATTTTCATTTACAGGCACTTTTGAACTGTCAAGGAGATGGTCAGTCAGAAAGATGAAGCTTGTAGCCCATTCCAAAGCATAGTAGGTTCATAACGAGAAAAACAAGTGAGAAATTCCATGGACACTCACTCTCTTTCTTTTTAGTCCAGCCAAAGAGAGAAACAGGCACACTAGTGCAGACTCACAATGCTACTAATAAACCTACATCAATTGCACTGCCTTAAGGTGGATGCGCCAAGGTAGCCCGCGAAATTCAAATTATCTTAAGTTTTTTACAATTTGCTGGTCAGTGTCAGGTTGTATGTTGATCTAAATATTATTAGCGGCCGTAACAAATATGGGTTTACAGTATTATAAACATTAGAATCAGCAATACAACTCTCTAAGTTCATGAAAGTGCCAATTATCATGATTTCATGAAACATACATTCAATACAATGATTATTGGCACTTTCATGAACTTAGAGAGTTGTATTGCTGATTCTAATGTTTATAATACTGTAAACCCATATTTGTTACGGCCGCTAATAATATTTAGATCAACATACAACCTGACACTGACCAGCAAATTGCAAAAAAACGTAAGAAAATTTGAATTTCGCGGGCTACCTTGGCGCATCCACCTTAAGCTAATAAAGTCAACCTACATTTCTCATAATTATAATAAAAGTGTTTACAAAAAGCGCACAAGCATTATTACCAACAACAGCAAAGCACCCGCCACTGCTATTAACTTGCAGCGGTAAGTTTGTCGTCGACACAATGGTTTGTTGTACTGTATTGTGTGCACGCAACGCTTTGACGTGTGGTACAAGTTATGATATCAGCGGTATTGAAGCGCATTTGTTTTAAATTATACGTGAAGTATGAGTCGAAAATCATATTTTGTTTTTTACTGAAAGCATTTATTGTTATCTGCTAGCCTGTAAATAACTTAATATTTCCGCCTTCCTTACATAATAGAAAACAAAGTCCTCCGCCGCATCTATCTGTCATCCTGTACGCGATAAACTCAAAAACTACTGTACCGATTTTTATGCTGTTTTCACCAATGGATAGAGTGGTTCTCGAGTAAGGTTTTAGTATATAATAACCGACATTCACGCGGGCGAAGTCGCGGGCATCAGCTAGTTATTTAATAAATAATAATAATTAGATGTCAGATAAAGCATTAGTCTTTTTCAGACACTAATTCTGGATTCAATTGATGAAATGAGGTAATCACGGTCCACGGCGAAAACGACCCAAGTTGCTTAAGTGGTTTTATTTGGAATAACAAATTATGATCCACCTTGTGTGCGAAATAATAAGATTCGCAATTCGCTTGCCGCTAATGCCGTAGACTTCAAATAATATATTACAACAACAAACTATGTTTCAAGTTTAAAATAAATATTAAAATAAAATCGCATGAAAACACTACCACTCGAACTAAACGAAATATTCTCTTTTCGCAAATAAATACTTTCAATTAAATACATATTTACAAACGAAACGTTTTATTTTAATATTTACATCGAAACATTGTTCATACACGCCAACGGGTAATCCTTTTAGCTTTCATAGCAATTTCTCTGAATTAATATTTTAAACAAAGTTCAGAAATTGTTCTTTGATGTTGCTAATGTTATATTAATTGCTACTCATTTGACAATCGTATCCTATTCGCGTGGCGTTACTTTAAAACTCAATTTCTGAATACAAATTAATTTATCTTAAACCTTTTTCTTTAGCAATACGACAATAAATGAAAACACTGGCAACACTGAATGCATTAGAGTATTTTGGAACTATCAAAATAAATCCTAGCATCGAAATGAAATAAGTAAGTTTTTCTAATAAATACTCCATAGAAGTCAAAATCGGTTGAACGGACTGTAAAAAGGTTTGTTGTTAAATGTTTAATCTTATTTCAAATGGAGTTATAGTATGTAGTCGTGGGCCGGCTACCGGTTTTGCCGATCAGCCGACTAGCTATAGTGAGTAAACCATAGAGGTACGAGGAACAGGATTGTAAAGTTCACTCATCCTACATAGAAAAGGGAGGATCCTCCGACCAGACTGGTGTTGTGTCTGGTGAGCAATTGCCCGAAGATTGATGTCGGGAAGTTGTATATATACTCGTCGTGCAGTAAACGCTGCTAACGCGATGCAGGATTTTGCGTGACGTCAGTGTAATATATAATTTTCTTGTGACGTTGTAGATGCATCGAAAAAACTATTGAATATATTCGATTGAATGTTTGTATGTAAACTGGGAACTTCATCGATTTAGTGTCGTATTATCTTCTCGACCTTGTATATGACTTTGTTTTTAGTTTATTAACCTCAGTATAAAGCAATTAAATAAAAACAGATCACTGAACATTATAATTTACGTAATTTCTCTTCAAAAAAATTTGAAAACATTTTTGCTATCACTTTCCTAAATCCCGAGACGAAAGAAACAAAAGTTAATTTAATCAAAATAATTATTATAAGTCTTTTTTTTTCTAAATAGTAGATTGCTAGTTTGAATATTTAATATGCTAGAGCCAAGACAATTAGTCTGAATGTTAATTATATTGGTCCCTCGAGGATTTTCAATTTACATAATATGATCCTTCGAACTCAATCAATCTAATTGATTTGGTGCAGCCTTTTATTTTTGTTTATATTAATTTATTATGTTTAAGTTTTAACATTCGCTAGAGAAATGAGAAAATTATATGGACATTTTTTCTCTTGTGTGTGTTTAAGTGATTGACGCAGGAATTTTGTCAGTATTCCTAAAAAAATAATGCCATCATGATTGTCTGTTACACAATATGTAATTTACACACAACTAGGGTGCTGCACCCTAATTGCGTAATGCACGATCGGTCACAACTGAAGTCGGTTTGAAATAAATGTCTAATCCATTGCTTCATTAGTTCGAAAAAAAGTCTGCTCAACAACGTAACTTACGGTTTCGATTCCGATTTGGTAATAACCGATCATTTAACGGACATAAGAATATCCATGTAGATGTAAGGTTGAGGTGATATGGTAATGTATTACAGATTGCCTAAAATCATAAAAAATTGGGATAACAAAATAACCAAAACATATTTCTTTACCTGACCCCAAAAACCTAAGGAAAACAAGCTGAATGTCCATTAAATTACTGACAATACGGGTCCAAAGGGGTCCAATACAACCTTCCCAAAAATATTCTAGTATCCACACAATAGCTGAGACCTAACCCTATCTATAGTCAGGACACGTCTCGGAGCCTAATAGGTCCTTCTCTAAGGCCTAACAAAAGGCTAAACGCGACGAATACTAATAAAAATATGTCTTACACACAGGTGTTGGCGATATGGAAACCCAGCCTAAAAGCCTAATTAAGTAGAGTTGGTAAATCTGTTGTTGTGTCGTGTAAGCTGTTGTGATAACTTGTGTTTGGTTGACCAATAACAACTAAAAGTTGAGCGTGGGCGAAGAGTGGGCGTTCCGAAAGTGGGATTATAATTATTATTTTAGGACCTGTGTTGATTTTAATTTAATTATTAGTTTGTAAAGATCAATATTATTTTCAAAAAAGCTAATAAAAATCTGGGAGGACCTCATGGTTAAGTAATAGCAGCCGCACGGGTCGATCCATCAAGTTAAGCTACGCTTGCCGGGGTTAGTCTATCGATGGGTGACCATTTATACCCACCGAGACTCCTCCGTCCTTCGAAAAGCACATTAAGCCGTTGGGTCCCGGCTGTCATTCGTGGAACTTTGACAGTCGTTACGGGTCGTCAGAAGCCCGAAAGTCTGACAACCAGTCTTACCAAGAGGTATCGTATTACCCTGATACTGGGTTGGGGAGGTCATATAGGCAGTCGCTCCATGTAAAATACTAGTATTCAGCTGCATCTCGTTAGACTGGAAGCCAACCCCAACATAATTGGAAAAGGCTAAGTAGATTGATTGATTTATTAAAATTCGGGTATTTCTACTACTTCCCGCGATATTCTACTTTCAGCTGTTTTGCTTTCGGTCCTGCATCCCTATTTTATAAGCTTACCCTGTATACTCGGCTCTTAGTGAGCATCGTAAAAAGTGAAGCCAGTAAAGGATTATAGATGCATTTAATCTCCTAACTAACGACCACTCAACGGGGCGTTTGTTTTCAATTACAACCGTAGTCAAAGCACCTGGTGCTCACCTTACCGACCGTTAGTGATTAAAACTACGCCTCGTAAGATGAACAGTCTCCTTGGTCCTTAGCGTCGCGTAGTATTCTTCTATTGTCAGTTTCTTAGGGAAAATTGAGTTCTTTTGTAATATAATTTGGTACTTATTACAATAAGAAAAAAACAGGAGATTGAATAAACGGAAAATTGTCAAGAAAAAGGCTTCGTTTTCTATTACAAGAACCGAGTATTTCAGTTACATGTCATTATAAAGTGATACGTATTTTCTGTTGAATATTCTAGCGTAATGAAAAAGCAATCAACCAAGTTCAAAACACCATTTAGAAATTCATTCAAGAATAAATTTCAATGATTCACAGAGGACTCCGCGATCGGAATATACTAACGGTTTTCGACACACCAATTAACTGAACAGCCACCCGCCACCCCCAATGCATTTGCTCTAAAATATCCATTGCAATATAAACCTTAACACATAAAATTTAAAGCGAGAATTTGAATGGGCTCACATATTTTTAAAATGTGCATTCAAATTCCAACTTTAAAGCATACAATTCAGAGTTTAAGTTTGGTCACTGAGGTTGTTTAGTGAAAAAGATCGTATCAGTAAAATACGAGGTTCGATTGGTGAATCTGTGAACGTTGTGAGAGGAGCGATTACAGAAATAGTTCGTCTGATTGCTATTTTGTTGATGAGTAACTCTTGGTTATTGGTATTGGGTGCTTCTTTACCCTTTTGTGTCTACTAATTCGCTGTATGCTCCTATGGTATTCATTAAACTTTGTTACTTTCAAAACTAAAACATATTGCTCATTGGTCCTTTGAGTTCATATCAAACTCATACGTGGATAAGCAATACAATATGGTCACTGTAACTTAGTCGATACTTGTTAGAAGCATCTAAGTCTCTGTATGATTACATCGCACATTTATATAACGCGCTAGTATATAAAACTCAGCATTTATAGTTCATGTAAATAGATTTTTTGACTTATTTTATGGAGTACACTTTTGACCGTTTCATTGTAAACACGTTGTTACAATTAATAAATCATTATCAAGAATTTAGCACGATTCGTTTTCTTCCATTTCAACTTAACACATGTATTAGTAAAAAAGTGCTCGTACAGTCTGTTTATTTAATTAATTATGTCTTATGTCTCTTGGATACATTACCAGCCGACAGCGATGCGGAGAAATTTTTCGACGCCATATTTTAGTCAATTTTTTATTTGTATAGATAGTTTTAATCAGTAATTTAATTTAGTATGTTATGTCAATCAAAATCAAAATCAAAATATTTTATTTCACATAAGCCTACATGGGCACTTATGAAACGTCAGAAGCTAGGTGCACGGTTCCAATTGGTCGTTTCCTATGGAAAAGAGCCGGCAAGAAACTCCATGGTTACTCTTTTAAAAGATAATTGGCTTTTACAATATTTTCGAATTACAGTGTTAATAGTTATGGGAGGACAGTGTAGGCCTTTCAAAAAGTTTCAAGTAAAGTTCATAAAAAAAAATTAAATTAAAAATAAAAGTCTACATACAGTTCACTAAGCCTACGACGTTCTCACATTCACAAGATAGAAAAGAATCTATATACGATAAATAAGATACTACAGATAAAAACCTATTTAAACCAAATGACATGATTGCCATTACAACTGTAACAAATCTGAATAATTAACATGTCCGCAAAAGCCTCTACTATAGAGTTGAAATTAAATAGTAGGTATATAATGTCAAATAATACTATGATTATTATTATGTCTGTCTGCGATGAATGTAAAAAAAATAATAAACATGGTAATTTGGGAGCAGTTAATAGACTCTTACAAAATTATGCCGTTAATGACGTACCAGGGAAGCCACATGTGCAGAAGGAATTATTGCCAAACTTCCCTATCTTCAACGTAGTCTTTAATCTTATAATATGCTTTTTTGATAAGGACACGTTTGATGTGGGTTTTGAACTTACCATCGCTAAGTTCTGTAACCGGCTTTGGCAACTTATTGTAAAAGCGGATACTGTTTATAAGAAACGACTTACTAGTTTTAGCTAATCTAAATTTGGGTAGCACAATTTCATGTTTACTACGCATATTTATATTATGGAAGTCGCTTCTTTTTTTGAAAAGCCCTAAGTTTTTGCGAACATACAAAATACTTTCTAAGATATAGAGAGAAGGCAGAGTGAGTATATCAATTTCTTTGAATTTATTTCTAAGGGACCTACGAGTATGTATGTCTCACGAGTATGTAAATGGTTAGTATAGTTTTTTAGTTAATTTTGTGAATTTTATCCAATGTATATATTTTATCGTATTGAAATAAACAAATAAGATCTATTCATTATCAGAGTAGAAAATACCGTCTAATTCTACGTGTTAATCGCTATTCACTGACGACTTCTTAATCAACAGTTAATTTTACAAACGTTTAACATAACGACGGTTTAATTTACCGTTCTTCTGTATCCTAACATTACCGCAATCCGCACAAAACATTTGTTATTTTTAACTACATCGCTAAACCTACGTTAACTCATTGCAATTAACTAAAAGCGCGTGTAATCTCTCAATTCGCTTCTAACTTAACCATCGGTTAAGATTGAACTGTTTAACTTTGTTTAATTAAAGTGTCTCATTATAAATAAAGGTAATGGCTCCCTTGGTAGAGTAATTGGTATTAATATGTTGCGGTTGGTGTACTGGTTATTCTGTGGAAGGTTGACTATGATATCGATGTGTGCTGTGGTTCAGCGGGATTACTATGGGAGTAACGTGTCATATCAGTTTTTTATCTCATTTTATAACGGCCAAGTAGACCAAGGTTTTTCGTCCAACTTAATATTTTTGGAAGAATTACATAAGGTTATCGTACGTAAAGGTTAAGGTTACGAAAGAGTTTTTGCATTAAAACCTTATTAGATTCGTCATAAAGCTTAGGAAACTTTTGAAAATCGTGCATGTGCATGTTAATGAATAAATTTTACAGCAATATCCCACGCTAAAGTTACTAAGATATCGAACAAACTTAAGCTTATCCGACAATTTGTCACCCCATAGTTCTATTTTATCAACTTTCCTACTTTCATAATACCTTTATCACTTAGTGCTTCGGTCCGCACGCAACACAAAATAAATGAGTATTCGCTACCAAATAAATTGGTAACTAATAATACAATTACATTCTAAAATCATAGGCAGCAACAATTAATTAGGTATGATAAATTATAGTTCATCGCTTTTATCATGTACATTGTACACCGAAACACTAATTTAATTTGTGCTATTGTTATCTAGATTTTCCGGTGTTGACGTCATGTTTAGCGTTCAAAGGTTATTAATAATGTTTTAGTTTAAAATTCGAATGGAAACATAAGATAATAGAGAATATGCATGTATATTTTTTTTTTATTCGACAATTTACATTGCCAAATAATAGTTTAAAAAAATTCGACGGCAAAAAAGCAATTTAAAGTACTATCATGTACACCGAAACATTAACTTAATTTGTGCTGATTAAGCACCTATTCTTATCTAGATTTTCCGGTGTTGACATCATGTTTAGCGTTCAAAGGTTATTAATAATGTTTTAGTTTAAAATTCGAATGGAAACATAATATAATAGAGAATATGCATATATTATTTTTTTTATTCGATAGTTTACATCACCAAATAATAGTTAAAAAAAATTCTACAGCAAAAAAGCAATTGAAAGTACTTAATTTTTTTTTTTTTCTAACTGACCCGGTCTATTTAAACTCCCTCCATTTGGCGCGCTTGGTGTGGTGACGTGACAGTCTATGACAACAAACAAGTGTCAAGTCAATGTCACACAATCCTACAAAACACATTGACATTTTAATTGTTGTCAAAGACTGCTACGTTACATCCGCTCTGACCAATGGCGTCGCTTTTCAAGCATTTGAATTTCCTACAGTTTTTCGGCCCTTTTTCAAAATTAATTTCTCGTTCAAAAATAAATATTATTCAAAAATATTGATGGAGGCATAAATCTGAAGTAACATAGTTTATTAAAAAAAATACTTGACCCTTATATGAATCACATGAATATTCCCTATTATATGTATATTCTGAAAAAAAAAACAAGCTAGATCTTAGGACCAATTTTCATGATCCCAATTCCACGACTGATCCTTCAATCCTCTATTCTAAACACAAAGACAAGAACACCAATCGAATTCAAATACCGAACGTAAAAAAAAAATGACTCACGATGGCGGGATCCCTCCGACGAACACATCGGAGTTCGAATTAAACTTTCCGAAGGCGAACTCTTTGCCGCGCGACGTCTTACTTTGCGTGATGCCATCCACTTGTAATGACGTGTGCTCGTCGCGACGCGCCACCTGGTGGGGAAGGAGAGAATTAATTATGGAATGAACATGTTTAAAGTAGCCTCTAAAATGGCTTAGTCGCTTGAAAATGTAGACATGTGTCTCGGGCTTCCTTAAAATTTGTAAAGGGGGATGTGACAAAGTTCATGGCACTTATCTTGTCACGTAGGTGCGTCATTGCATGCTTGGTATTGCTAAATGCGTTTAGAGAGCTGCTTCACTTAATATGTCTTTTTTAATAACGTAGAATATAAACTCGTGAACGGCCTATATGTTTCAAATAAGGGCCATCACCAGTCTGTTGAAGTTCACAACCAGACATCGGCCTCTCTAATAGCACAATTATTCTAGCGACCCGGCCCTGGTTCGCACGGGTGCGTTGGCGACAAGTCATAGCATCGAGGTTTCTGTGCTATACCTAAGTTAAATATTAATGTATTATACACATAAAATATGAACCTTCCGGAATACATTCTCTAAATCTAAACTAAATGATAGGGAAAACCGAAGCAAAATCCATTATGCAGTTAAGAAGATCTAAGCGATCACACACACAGACACGAAAAGCAACTTTGTTTAATATTATGTATTGATTATACTATATTAAAAAGAATATTTGTTTTATTATTAATAATAATTATAAGAGGAAGGCATTTTTTTTTTTAACTTTTATTATTTATTTGGCTTTTAATTTAAAAATAATAGTAATTTATGTTAGATTTATTGGTGGATTTATGGAGAATTGATATCCACCTCCGTCGGACTACTGCCCACAACCGGCAACCTTGCAAAGAGGGTCGGTCCACCTAACTTGAAAGCCCCATACTTATGTAGTATCCGATTCTCTACCACAAACATCAATACTAATACAAAATCGTTGATCCATGTTCGCTCACATTCGTATCGAAATGTGTTCACGTCTTCAGAACTATAATTAATTACCGTGTCACACATCGGGGATCTACGAAGGGGATTAGTGATGTCTGTCTGACGTCATTACACAGATGAATTTACTGCCTTTGTTTTGAGGTAATCTTCGTGGCCTTTTATGACATCCACGCGATCTTACTCGTAGTGTGGTAATAGGTTCAAGGCAACAATTTCAATTAAGTATTTTCTAGTTGGACCAACCCGCACTGGGCCCGCGTGGTAGATTACATCCCTCTCCTATGTTATGCCTCTGGTATCACACTTCAGGGCAAAGACCTCCGTTTTCATCAAAGGGAAGTTTGGTTGTACTTTTAGGTCCAACTTAACATACAAATTCAATCAATCAATCTGCCTAGCTTATTCCCTAATATGGTGGGGTCAGCTATCACCCATCCACGAACCGACTGCGGCAACCGAGCTTTACCTTCGATCGACCCGTGCGGCTTTTATTACTTACCCAGGAGCCACGACATTAAAATTCAATGCAGAAAGTAATTATATAGGTATACTACATCCAATCGCAAAACAAAAAAGGTAGTTGAATCGGCTCACCTGAACTTTATGCCAATGTCCATCATTGAGGTTACTGCCAACAGTTATAATCTGCGCCCCTCCCCCCAAGTTATACCTCAGTCGCAACGCTCCATTAACCAGCTTCAGTTCAAAAAAATCGTAAGTGCCGCCGTCATCCGTATACAAAAGTAGACCGTTCGGCTGGTCAGTTTTGAATTCTAATTCGAGTGTGCCGTTCAGTCCGGCGTTCCATTTGCGGAATTGCGAGTACGGGTTCTGTTTGTCGAGTACGAACGCGAAGTTTCTGTTGAAGGATAGTGACAGAAGGCAGAAGAGAATGTAGCGCATGGTGGCGACGTCTGACGTCATGGCTGGTCACACGTCACAACACGCCCGAGGTGTGGCTCCTTCTGCGTTTCATTTCTTGCGGCTGTAACAAGAGAGAGGAAGATTAGGGAGATGTTCTGTAAAACTGAAGATATTGGTGGTGGTTAATCTAATATTGTTTCTAGGGCGCTTATGATTGTAGTTGTGTAATGTGAGACCTCTTATTACTAAACGTGTGTGGGGTAAAATTATAACACGGAGACGTCCAATCATCAAAAGATCTGATTTAAGTTTCTAAGGCCACACGCAATATTTATATTATTTATCATTTCTTTATAAGGTTTTATCCTATAGGAGAGCAGCATAAGATCCGGCTATTGAACCTTGTATTAGGAGACGTTACATCAGCCAACAGGGCTTATTGTATGGATAAGTATGTGTCCACAATTTCTCTAATAACGTCAAATAAGTATGGATCAATTTTGATGAATGATTGTGTCAATCGATTAGTTAATAATGACGCGCGTATTAATGTATTTCTTTAGCTGTTTTAGTGTTTATAGTCATAACACGGAGGTAAGAGGGCCCATTCTTTTATATCTTTCGTTTACTTCTTAAATAAGAAGATGTGGACTGAAATTATATAGTAGATAAGTTAACCAAAACTTATCCGGAGTTGGGGAAACAAGCTTCAACATGGCAAATGCTTCGTCATCACGCTACTCTTTTTTGGCGTAGTATATGATATATTAGTTCAGGAAGGGATGCTGACTGTGCCATCCCCGTAACATTATCCCTTAGTCACCTTTATGAGACCCATGGGATATAAAGGGTCTTCGTAACCAACCCCTAGCTATCCCAAGGGGGATAAGCTGGACTCTAAACTAGCCTGTCATAGTTACACGAAGGGTAGTGGGTAGCGTTTGAGGGACTTTGTTAACATATACCATGTTATGGCTGGTTTACATATATGGAACCTTCTGCATCATAATTGCATAATATATGATCAGACAGAATTGGAATCGGTTTGAAACAAATGTCTAATCCATTACTTCATAAGTTCTTAAGTTACGTTGTGCAATGGATAAGATTTGTTTCAAACCGATTCCAATTCTGACCGATCGTGCATTACGCAATTAGGGTGCTGCTCAAAAAGCCGCAGATGTGACAAATATTTCATCATTCCCTTAACAAGAAGCCATCAAAGTCAAAATTCGTCGATCATGATAAGATTCTTTTATTACCTACAAAAACATTATGAATTAAGTATTTTTTAAATACCGCAATATTAAAAACACCGCACGATAATATCCCAACGAAACCCGTGAATATCTTTTAAAACCAGAAAAATGAAACACAAGACAAAAAAAAACACAACGGATGCAACATTGTAATCCCATCACGCACATGAACTTCACTACCACGATGCCAAAGATTATAAAATGTTCCATAAAATAAAAAACATAAGCACAGTATGCTAGAAAATAAATGTGTCTCTAAGATACACTATCTTGTGCAGGTAAAAGGCACTTGGTTTCACAAAAGAGCTGCAGTTGACGCAGAAAGTAGGCCGACGGAAATGAGATGCACGAATGTTTGAAGAAGGTATCGTAATGGACAAATAATGAGTGACGAAACTTCGCGAGTTTGTTTGGAGTTTTGTTTTTTTTAGAAATTGAACAAAAATGTGTAATATATAACTTTTATTTAGACGTTGTTAAGATAAATAAGGTAAACTAGTTTTTTATATGTGCGTGTGACTGACTATTTTAAACGCATACAATATTTTACAGCTTACAATGCATAATAATGCGCATTATAAGAATAGGTGGACAAGTATGTTCTATGTTCTAGGTTATGGATTTGGTTTCCGCACTTAGTCCTTAAGGTGGACCATTGTGCGTGGGCCATGGCGGCCGTTTGGGGGTTATTCCAAGTGGACAAGTATTGTCTGATCGAAGGAGTGTCGGAGTTCCGTACTGTCCAAAAAAATCTTGTATTACGGTTTGTCCAAGTCCAGTTTGGTAGACGAAAATGAGTGAATGAAATTGTAAATTAAAGCCCAGAAACAACTTTTCTGCTGTCCTTAAATTAAATGTCACAATTATTTTTAGTTTCATTTTTACAAAAATAAACGTTTCCCTAAAAACGTTTAAACCGCGCTGCAGTAAATACATCCCTAAAAAATCCAAGCGCCAAAAAAGGCTATTAATTTATGCCTCGTCCAAAACTTCTTGAGTGAGAGGGTCATTCCGCGCGGGAAGCGCCCAGTCATCCTGCTGGAGCGGAAAGTTGGCACCGACCCCGGATTTTACTGGTTCCAGCCGGTTTTTTACCGGATTTTTTCGTACTGAGACGATTTTCCCGCCCGACGACTGATTTGACGTGCTCTTTTGCAAAACTTCTCGATTTGTTGAGCTTGGCTTTTTCATTTTCTTTTGAGCTTTATGTAGTCAGGTTTTAATTAATTGTTTGGGTAATTAAAAGAGTAACAAATAATTGTTATAACGTGTAAATACGTGGACCGTGTTCTTCGAACAGAAAATAATTTGTACAAGAGAGGTTAACAGCAATCCCGTGTGCACAAATAATACTGACTGTAATTACTACACTCCGTTTGCTAAACGCGGTGAACTTGTTATCTAGACGTATTTATTTTACAAAGTAAATTAATCTAGTGAATATTGTAACGCATTCAATTCCAAGCGCACCATCCCTTTATTTTATATACTGGCTGCGTCCCCCGGATTCACCCGCAAATATAAGTCTCGATCCCATCGGAATATCGGGATAAAAAGTATCCTTTGTTATAACTCAGGTCATGGTCTACGTATGTGCAAAATTTCATGGAAATCCGTTTAGCTGTTTTAGCGTGAAGTAATACTCAAGAAACATACAAATAATCGAATCTTTTCTCTTCAATAATATTAGTTCAGATGCAACTGAAATAAAATTAAATAGCAATTATACTGAAACAAGTCGTGTCGTGTGTTTCGTCGGGATTTCCCATCGGCATAAATGTTTTCCATACAAACTTCCATTTGTCTTCTTTAAAAGATGTTTTTTTTTTTAATGCTTTCTTAGTGTTTTCCGTCGTTTTTTACGGAACTTTTGTGCAAAATTTCATGTTTCCAGACCTAGCAGTATATTTAGTGGATGAATTTAAGATTTTTATTTAGTAGAAGAATGTACATAGTTTAACCCCTCGGTGGTGGAGCTCTAGCTACATAAAAACCAGCAATCTCCTTTTTTATCCTTGTTTTCAGCCGGAAGACGTCCACTGCTGGACATAGGCCTCCCCCAAGTACAACCACTTCGACCGGTTCTGTGCTTCTCGATCATCGGTCCACCTTGTGGAAAGCCTTCCAACGCTACGTCTTCTGATACGCGGTCGCCACTCCAGAACATATCGGCCCTCTTTTGATCAATGCAAAAAATTATTAAGTAAGTACCTACACCCCTCTAAACACACCACACCTCTAAAGAAACTAAACACTACTTACATCTTAAACATTTTTTCTCTAAACTAGTAGACAAGCCCACTTCTCGACAGAGTCAACGGAACTCCACACAAGTGGCCGCGCAGTAAACGTCGCCCACACGCGGGGATAAATCAAACGTTTTATACTTGTACACGGTTTGCTTACCGAAGAGATAGCGAGGAGGATCTTTTGTAGGATAGAATGGTGTGAAGGATGCAATAAGTTGTGAAGATGCGATGTTGGTTCAAATTAATCATTTTAAAAGTAATAGTTACTTAATTTGTAATCATCTTTATCGTCACCGCCATCGTCGTTAGAAAATTATTATTTACTTAGATTTTAACCCTTCTTTCTTATATCTATGGCTAATACGCAACGCCATTGTGGTGATCAACACTTGTCTCTCATAAACGACCAAACAAGCGAATGCACATCCTACCCCCACTCTTCCAAATTCTTTTTGTGTAACTACGGACAGAACATTCCTTCGTTGGTCTCTCCCTACTAAAATGTCAATAATATCAGTAAAAAAATGTTCTCTGCTCTTGTTCTGGTTCTATGTTCGTTTGGTCTAAACCCACCTTTAGAAATGTAACATTCGTAGACGAACGTCTTTTACCTTGAGAGGTAGACAGAACACGTGGATGTCATTGACACATTAATAGCCCCGGTTGGAAAGACACTATCTACTCACTTAATTTACTTATTCATCTGAAATTAACGATTATTCCAGATAATATTCAAGATAAAATTTTAATCCAGATGATTCAAAATTTAGGTATATTTGAATACACTTGTTAGAATTTTAACTTATGAAGTACCTAGTTCATGACAGCAATAGCACATTACTTCTTAATTACAAAACTTGCACCTAAATTCTATCAACACTGCAATTTCTCAAACAGCCCTTTCAACTACTTTTTCACGCCACTCCTTGGAGATTCCGATAGTTTTCAATTCTTCCTTGGGAGGCGCGGGCTAAGGACCAATATCATAGGATATATATTACTTTACAAGTCCGAGGCGACGTGTATCCTCTATGGGAGAGCTTTTTATCCCTTAATATCATAAGCGTTATGATTTATGTAACAGCACCTCTATATACTACTGAGGGAAGACAGATGTGGGTCAGCGTACTACATAGGTAACTATTACTACATAGTTTTTGAAGTCAAGCTTCTTATGAAATACCTTATAAAATACCTCCCCACATACTCCAACTGAATGAAACAAAATTTAAATCTTATATAAAACGCACACTATGCCGCCAAGCATATTATAAATTAGGGGATTACATTACGGATAAAAATGCTTGGCTCAGCGCTGGTCCAGCTCCACAGGGCGCATAAACTAATTGATTAGCATTCGAAATAATTGTTGGAGCTGTTGAAGATTGTAAAAACTATAATTATTTACATTGTATAAATTCAATCTCCTAGTTTTGTATAACTGCATAGCACATGTGTGTGAGCACTATGTACTTACCTAAGTACTTTAAAGCTACCATTTACTAGGTACGTCTTTCATTGACTTGAATGTGCCCTGGCGACTGAGAGTATGTCATGCTCACTTTAATGTCTCGCTGGTGGTGGCGTGTGTGTTGGATCATTAAGTTCCCTTCAAAATGGTTGAGCTGAATGGTGCTGATCCATGCGTCATGTTCGTGAACGGGCGCCATCAGTAGGGACTGGTCATCTCTTAGCTGCCACGGCTTATTTTAATTTATTTTAATTTTTGAATTGTTTTGTTTCTTTTTTATCTTTTTACGGACGGACATTGTTCTCACATGTATAATTTCAACATGAATGATGTAACCAATATATTGTAATAATATTCTGATTCAAAAGAGTGTCCGTGGAGTTTCTTGCCCGTTCTTCTCTATAGGAACCTACGCTTTGGAATGGGCAACTAGCTTCATCTTTCTAACTGACCGACCCCTTGACAATTCAAAAGTGCCTGTAATTGGTTTATTTGAAATAAATGCTTTGAGTTTGAGTTTTGAGTTTATGGTGGAATCCCACGATCGGCAATATTGCAGACGGACATGCATGGCAGACGACCACAGACCGCCACGCACCGCGCACCGAGGCGCTTCCGATGTGTGCGATACCCCGCCCGTTCATCTTCCCACGGTCCGTCGTCCGGGCTCGTCGGTTGTCCGTCCGCAAAATCGCCGATCGTCGGATCTCGATTCGATCATTGAAAGAGAATCGAGAAACTCTCTCTCTATCTCATGCACTAAATCTCTCTTATTCATTATTTTTGAGAAGTTTTTGATAATAGAAGTTAGAAGAAAAAAAAACCAGCTATAAAGCCTTTTTAACACGGTTCGATTTAATTACCTGTGTTATATCATAAGTTGAATGAACAATAATAAACAGTGGTTCGATGAAAAAATAATATTTTAACCACTTTGTCGGCGTAATTTATATGTATACACATACCAAATTACAGATTTGTAGTAAGAGTCTCTGAGCTAAGCCGCAGACAGACAGACAGACGGACATGGCGAAGTTATAGGGGTTCCTTGTTGACTACAGAACCCTAAAAATGAAACATACAAAGTGCAGTGTGCGTCTCAACGCAATAAAGTTTTCCACCAAGACCTCTAAGGCATCTCCTCTCTCCGCTTTATTAAAGTTGATAAACTTAGTTAAAGTTAAAAACTTATATCGTAAATTATCAAAGATTTTCATAGTTTATTAAGTTTGCATTGAGTTTTTGCACATCAACAACTCACTTGTTAAACACTTCTAAGATCATAAAGAAAAGGTTAACTTAGTTAACTAAATTTTTGCCAGACTTTTATTTCCATTCTGTTGAACAAACAAAAAACGTGTTCGTGGGTCTATGACCATTGGATCCTACGCCTTTTGAAACGGCCACTAGAATCAATTCTTCATTTTTCATAAAAATTTTTTCGTACAAAAGTAATTTTTAATGGTATAATTGAAATGTACGATTTGACTTTGACTTTCATCAGTCCCCTGACAAATGCGTATATCGTAGTGACTTAGTTTAGAATTGGGACCAATACAAAACCAATATTAATGGCAGTAGTTGCGAGTGGACCGAGTCAAGTCTTGGCTAAAAACTGTAGTCCTATCAAAAGTTATCATATTTTATTCGAGACATTTCCTAAACCATGGATAACCTGGTCAAACAAGCACTTATAATTTAAACCAAAACAGACAAACTTAATCCTTACTTCAAACAGTTATAATACGACGCCAAAATCATAAAATTTTTACTTCGCCACGAACTGTGGAACAACGTACAAAAATCGTGGAAACTTCTATCAATTACCACCACCTGCTGACTGAATGATAGTTATACGTACTCGTATATCCTGGGCACTGAGTTGGAAGTAACCGGCACGGATGGGCCAGCCCATTCACACCCATCATTCGACAAGGGCTTAAGGCACTACTTGCTTTGATACACTTGCGTCCCTCTCAAAGTAACCCTTTATTTCCGTGTAGATACAATGTGCTTGTTATAAAATGTTATATTCATACATTTCTGTGGTCGATGAATACTGACGAGTGACGATTGAAAGATTGACATGTTTTTTCTTGGTTCCTTAGGTTTTCTGGTACTTTTTGTTTGGAAATTGTTTTAAAAATACATCTTATTGTATTAATACCTAAATAGGTACAAGCCCGTTTTCATTTAGATCATAGATCAGAGTCTAACCAACATGGTCCATTGTATAAATACTTGAAATAAGTAATAGCCGAACTCTCCAACTCATTATAAATATTTTAGTATATTTAACACAAAAAAATCGCAGACAGACAGGTGTTTATTATTATTAATAAATCTTTGTACATTTTCTAAGAGCATTTAGCAAATAACATTTACATTAATATAGTACATTTACATTAGGTACTTACTTAGAAGACAGTCGTAAGCTTTTCCAATGCATTAACGAAACGTGCTGTCATTTCAAACGAAGTGACAGCTGACAGCTATAAATTGTCAGTAAGCTCTCAGCGCTGTCAGTGGCGTGACTTCAGTTTACTTTTGAAATTAATGTTGCAAAATTAAATGTAATACTATTATTTATTTGGAAACTACAAAAGTATAAGTGACTATAAACCTGAGTGTTTTCAAGCTATAGTAAACCTCCATGCCATTTTTCAAAGTATTTAAAAAAATGGAAATGGTAAAATACGTTGTCAAAAAACCATTCAAAGGCTTTCTTCCAGAAGTTGGAGACTTTGAAGTATGGAATGAGAAATTTCCTCCAAAATTGAAAATTGGTCAGTTTCTTGTTAAAGCTGAGTACATCAGCACCGATCCATACTTGAGGTCCTTCGCGAACAAGCGCATCGCGCCTTACGAACAATTCGGCTTTCAAGTGGGCAAAGTTATAGAGAGTAAAAACCCCGAATACCCGGTTTCAATGACCGTAGTCTCACATTCCGGATGGCGCGACCACGTAGTTCTGAACGGCGAGCCAGACGACATATTTCACATTAAACCGTATGAGCCCCAAGTTGGGAACTTACCCCTGTCTCTGGCGTTAGGAGCTTTAGGAATGCCCGGCATGGCAGCCTACCTCGGCCTCTTGGAAATATGCAAGCCGAGATCTCAAGATGTAGTGTGCGTATCGAGCGCGGCGGGTGCTGTGGGCTCCATAGCCGGCCAAATAGCTAAACTGAAGGGCTGCTCCGTCATCGGATTTGCTGGCTCCGATGAAAAGGTACGCATTTTGACAGAAGAACTGGGATTCGACTACGCTTTCAACTACAAAACGGTGAAGGATGTGAAGGAGGCTATATTTTCTGTATCGCAGGGGATCGACTGCTACTTCGACAATGTTGGAGGGGATTTGTCTAAGGCTATCATGAAATGCATGAAAAAGAATGGCCGCGTTGCTGTTTGTGGTTCCATAAGTTCGTACGGGAATCCCACGCAGAAGAATATGCCTATTATGTCCTACCCCTGCCTTGTAAAAATTGAACCGTTCAGTTTTACACAATGGGACTGGCAGGCACAGAAAGCCGCCTTAAATCAGCTCAAGGAATGGATCGACACAGGTTCCATTAAAGTGAAGGAGTCCGTTACAAATGGCTTTGAAGAACTCCCCGGTACGTTCATCGCTATGCTCAGAGGGGACATAATTGGGAAGGCCGTTGTTAAAGTTTGAATCCTACGGTGTTGCAATTAAGTTCGAAGATAGCTTTAATCAAAAAAAAAAAGAAACGTTGTTACAGTTAAAAGGGTGTCCGTTTACTTGTCTGGCAAGTGTGTCCTTTATACTGAACTAGCTTCTGCCCGTAACTTCGTCCGCGTGAAATTTCGGCCCACATACATAGCCTATAACGTTCCTCAAGAATTGGGCTATTCATTGCAAAAAGATCACAGAAAGTAAAACGCTTGGTGCTTTAAAAAATAAAATGTGAAAAATATAACGGTTTCATTTCATTGAGCGAGAACCTTTTTATCGAGAATTACACAACCGATTTTCACACATTTGTAATATTCATTATAAAATACAACAGACGTAGATATATTTAGTAACCTATCCCGCTTACTAAATATATCTACGTCTATTGTATTTTATAATGGATTCCCGCAAAGTCACGCCTGAATCAATTAACTATATTCACCATAATTTATTTTCCTTTGCTTCTTTTGCTTTTCATTCCAGACGTAAGCCGTAGCTGTATGTACTTAAATCTCCACTAGTCTATCTATTAAAACTTTCATCTTTTTTATGGGCTTTCAACTTAAATTCCTTCTAGAATATTTTTTGGCAGGTGGGCTCAATCAAACATCTCCCTTGTCAAGTAAAACCCTAAAGACTTATGTACCAAGGTGAGTTAATAAATTTCATGATGCTCGTTTTAAGTTAAAGTGACCTTGAAATCACAAACACGCTACGAAAACACATGGTGGTCAACACATGATTCTTTTCTAAATGACAAGAGGCTATTGCCCCTAGGTAAGACAATTATAGATATATTTAACAACCAAAACACACTGAAACATTCGCATCTTATTACCTCGAGCTAGCCAAACAGTCCAAACAACTAAATTATTCAGTCGTATCAGGTCGTAACGAGCGTGGCGCCCCCTATATTATGGCAAACGACCGTTATTACGTCTAGATCGTATCTGAGTGGTCTATGACCATGCGTGATTTATGTCGCCTTGTTAAAGTCCACGTTTTCGCCCCGATGGAGAATGCTGTGGTGGTTGTAATGGGTTTCTAAATGAGAAGTGACTTGAGGCATGGTTTGGGAACTGTGTGCAAGGTCACACACTTAGTTGCATGCATAACATTATGTCTGTATTCCCCGAAGGGATAGCCACATTTCGTACAATAACGGCGAACCGAATGTCATCAAACAAGCATAAATCCAGAATCCAGCATCTATTGAGGCAAGTCTTATGGTGACTTAAATTGTTGAAATCAATTCAGCTGTTAGTCGGTAGGAATTCAGCAAAATCCTACCATAAGAACCATAATATGCATAACCTTTATAAAGTAGCAAAACAGTACAAATGAAATCCAGGTAAATCCTTAAATTATTCCCGCAAAATCCTTAAATGGTTCTAGAACAAGGTTTCACGCGACACGATACAAAATTTGCAAGCGAATAAGAAGCTTATACGAGGCAATTTCGTTCCAATCAGTTTTGTAACCTGTCCTATGATAATTTAATTAGCATTTCATATAGGGCACACTATGACATCTTTTCATTTCACGCTCGTAAACTTTTCACAAAAAAAAATCTTTTGAAGATTTCGACGGCACGCGGCGCCATGTTTTTATAATTTTATCCAACTTCAAGAAAACCTCATTGGTGTAGTGGTCGCAAGCGCTACTAATGACCATAAGGTCCTGGGTTCGATTCCCGGGTCGGGCAAAGTGATATCGGGTTTTTCCAACTGAAATTTCTCTGTAGCAGCCCTGTCTGGATGTCCATCAGGTTCAGCTATGCTTGCCGGAGTTGGTCCGGAGATGGGTGACCATCTTTACATACCTATAATCCGCCGTCCCTAGGAAAGCGCGATTAGCCGTTGGTCCCGGCTGTCATTCGTCGATCTTTGACAGTCGTTACGAGTCGTCAGAAGCCCGAACGTCTGACAACCAGTCTTACCAAGGAGTATCGTATATCGTATTACCGCATTACTGGGTTGTGTACAGCCGCTTCATGTAAAATGCTGGTATTCAGCTGCATCCGGTTAGACTGGAAGCCGATCCCAACATAGTTGGGAAAGGCTAGGCAGATTGAGTTTTGAGAAGAACATGACTTATTACGACTACCTTAAATAAATTGAGGAAGAAGATGATAATTGCAGAGGCATCCTTTCTCATCAATCAGCTTTTTCCATCAACAGAAAAGAGGCTGCATGTAAGTTCATTACATGATGATCCTTATTAATATCCCCGTCTGTATAATAAAAAAAAATAAGGATTTCCGGCACATGGTCGGAAATAATGAGCGACAATTTAGACCACGATGAGCCCCTCTTAGCTCTGGGGACTAACTCTATGCGATAATAGTGCGGGGAAAATGTTCTGGAATATTCTGACTCGTCCCAGATTTTAGACGTTCTGTGTGTCCTAGGTAATTTTGGGTTGTAATTGTATTTTAATCTAGTCTAAATTATAACTAAGTAACCAAGAATTTTGCGTATTCTTTAATAAACAGAAGATGTGCTATTGATTAAAAAAAATTGCTTAGGTTAGTCAGAAACCTTTAACCGCTTCCGTGGTCTAATGGTGAGACCACCTCTCTCTCATAAAATGCATGCAATCATCAAACTCTGTATTCATTTTATTTTCATTTATACTTGACTAGCTGCGACTCACGGTTTCACCCGCATGAATCTCGGTCCCGTGGGTGTATCGGGATAAAAAGTATCCTATGTCCTAATCCAGGTCATGGCCTACCCATCCAAATCCGTTCAGCCGTTTTAGCGTCAGAGCCTAACAAACAAATAAAAACAAACAAACTCACTTTCGCATTTATTATATTAGTTAGGATATAAGTACCTTATTACAATGAGATAAAAGTTACATTGTTGGGTGGTTTTAAGTCAAAATTTATCATTCAGTGACTCTACTTAGGGGATTGTAATGTTTGATGGCTATCCAATGAATACATTACGTATGTAGGTACATCTTCCAAACATAGGTACAGTCACGGACTTTAATTGATGAGCCACTTGGCATTGTTCGTATTTTATCCGTGTATTGCAAATCGGGCTTAGTCGGTTATACTCGTACATCCACGGAAAGTCATGTCTTCGTAATAAAGAAGAAGAAAATTATATTTAACTAGCTGTCCGCCCCGGCTTCGCACAGGTAGTACTAAGTATTTATCTACGGCGCACCCGCCCTACACGGTAGGGAACATAGGATACTTTTTAGTAGGTAGGCAGGTGACTACCTACTAAAAAGTATCCTTTGTCCGTCTCCTGGTTCTAAGCTACCTCCCCACCAATTTTCAGCCAAATCGGTTCAGCCGTTCTTGAGTTATAAATTGCGTAACTAACACGACTTTGTTTTATATTTAAAGAAAGATATCTTTACCGGTTGAGCCAGAACTACAAACTTGACAGCAGAGTGACTACCCAAAGTCAACCAATTGCAGGTCTAGCAACCGTAACCTAGCGACGATTGTTTTAGCGTAGCCATAGTAACGGTAGCGTACGGAGAAATATTCGAAAATCACGCCTCTGACATCGACATTTCAACTGTCACTGTCTTCGGATAGGTTTTCAGAATTATCGAGTTAATGAGCTCTGATTCAAAGGAGGTCAGTATCAAATAGATTGGATAAACATTGTATTTATTTATCATTGATAACTTATTAGTCAACCTCTATGGATACGACTATTTCCCATTACTAGCAATTTGTCATCTTGTTTACGAGCATACGATTTGAGTTCGTGTTATCTCGTGCATGTATGAAACAGCAAAATTGAGAAGTTTGAAAGGGGCATATCAATTAAAGTCCGTGACTGTACATCAATTTATAACAACCAACCGTCACACCGCAATCAACAAAACCACACAGAACAACGAAGCCCGAAACTTCATCAAATAGTCCTAGAGCTAGCTTTTGCACTAATTCCAGTCATCGTACCTAGTCCAGGAGCAGCACAATGAATACAAATTCTGATCTAGACACAGACAGTGCTGACAAAGACTCGGAACGTTATTAAAAGTCGTAACTAACCTAATTGGTCACGTACCTCGTACTATTTGAACAAGTAACTAGATACCTGAAGGTTTTCTTTTTTGTAATGTAACTAAGCACCTAACATCTTTAGATATTGGCTATAAGGTCGATGGAAAATGGTTCTTATGTTAGGTTAAGATAGGATCGCTTTTAACGTATTTCTTATCATTCTGCGGTCGATGATTGTGCTGAAAAGTTCAGAGATAAGTGTTTTAGAACTTAATCAGAACTAAGACACTGTAGTACCCTTAAGGTGCGGGACATACACCAGAGGCGAGAGGCGCGGGCGAGACGACGCGCAGCGCGGGCGTTACGCCGCTCCTTTCATATTTCATACAAAATGTGTAGGAGCTAGCGACGAGGCACGAAACATACACAGGCGGTATGTCGGCGAGGCGCGGGCGGGGTGCGTATCGTCACTTCTATACTTTTTCTATAGAATATGAACGGCGCAACGCCCGCGCTGCACCGTCACCTCGCCCGCGCCCCTTACCTCTTGTGTATGTCCCGCGCTCACTAACCGAAATGATACGGCATGGCACGGCACAGCATTACCATTTGTATGGCCCGGCCGAAGCCTTCCGTGGCATACCGCAGCTTCGCGCGGCATGCTCATCTCCCCTTGTGACGATATCTCCGAAATGTGAGTCCCAAGAATGCGAAAATAAAATTCAAATCATTTCCGCTTGCGAAAATTCTTTGCCACGCCACGCCGCGCCTTGCCCCCTAGTAAGCTGCCTTTGGATGTTCCTTACAGATTTGAGACTCTATCATTAGCTATCTCAAGGTAAAATCTTAAATTGATAACGTCAGAATGCCAACCTGTAATGTCATTTACATCACGACAGATTTTTGAGAGTGTAATCTGACTTCTGATCAGAGGCCCTAGTGTGAGTTTCTTTTCACCATTTCGACTTCACGCATCGACCGCGTTCGGCGCTCCGATTGGCCCTTCACTGGCCTTCACTGTTGAAGTCGAAATGGTGAAAATAAACTCACACTAGGGATCTCTGGTGAAGAACCGAATTAATTTATAGATCAAAGTAACGTTATAGCCAAGCCAATTTTATCAAAGTAGGTATGTACAGTCGAACAAGCTATTTGATATACAAGCAAAATAATTAAAGTTTCAACTACACGGCCAATATTCTTTTTTATTGTGTGCGTAATTACTTTTTGAGCGTACGAGTATTATTGGCATAGGTACTTAAGAGAGTGATGTAAAAGAATTGACTACTTACTCAGCGCACTCACAACATTCTTTTAAAGAAGTTCCAAGTTAGCTGCCTGTATACCAAATAGTTTGCTCGGCTATATGTGTTCTGTTCTATCTACACTCACATGGTATTATAATTTATTCATGGCATCACGACAAAGATACAATTTTTTTATGTTAGGGCCAAGAATACCACGGCAACACATAAAAGTACAAGTAATACAAAGTATAAAGACTTTATTGCGAATTCCGCCCTCAATGCACAATTGCAGTCGCACACCGCAATCGCGGATTCCGGCGATGCTGCAAATTCCGTAGCGCTCCGGAATTCACGGAATAATTCCTAAACGGTGCCCTGTATCCGCTGAGTTCTGAACGATAAATCAATGATGACTGTCAAAGAATATTTATTTGGAAACGATCAGTTTTACAACGGAAACGGTTTTTTGGTCTGTCAGAGTGATAGTGGGGCACATAATGTGAATAAAATAAAAGTTATAAAACTAAAACTCAACTACGACAACAAAGTCAACTAAAAAGGTGTAAACAAGAAATCACAGACAGACAAATTAAAAATCCGGAGTCACACGTATGCTAAAACATTATTGCCAGACGAAAAGTCAAATTAAAGATTTTCTTCAATTCACGAAGCGAGAAATAATGTAATCTTAATATGTGAAAACTGACCTTAAATTAAACCTTTATTAAGACAGAAACAAAAACTTTGTTGCTACTGCTATATTGTGATATTCAAATAGATAATAATATCATGTCACGAAATCTGCAAGACAATTCCAAATTATTATCACCCGTTGTTCTCGGCGTAAACCAACAAGTTTAGTAGTAAGTAATAAATTTATTTGTTAGAATATTGTTGTTACATATGTAGGTGTTACACATAATATGATGTCCATAATATTCTGCT
Source organism: Lithophane leautieri (assembly GCA_949152455.1). Lineage (NCBI taxonomy): Eukaryota > Metazoa > Arthropoda > Insecta > Lepidoptera > Noctuidae > Lithophane > Lithophane leautieri. The sequence continues at coordinate 14,233,832 of OX424477.1, read as the reverse complement.
GTTTCCAGCGTACAAATATTTCAAAGAATTAAAATTCAACACAAACCATACAATATCGAAAATAAGGAAACGTTAACTACTATCAAATACAATGTCCTGGGGTTATCAATTATAATGTTAAGAATTATTAAATACAATTTATTTATCTCAATTCTCTTTTCACGTTCCCTTAGTATCGCAATTTCGCAACATCTGCTTGTTCTCTCACGCAACTTACTGGAAGTAAGTTGGGAATAGATTTGTGAGCTCCTTGAACGTTACCTGGTTTTTCGAATTATTTTCTAGTTAAGTGGACCAGGGCGAGCGAACACACCAGGGAAAAACGATTATTGGGACAAAAATATGACAACCTTTTTTTTGGTGGGTGTCGTATAATCTGACAAATATTAGATATCATGACAATTATAACATAACATCACGGCTGTATTCCCCGAAGGATTAAGCAGAGGTGCGCCAACCATGCCAATATATGTAATAGTATGCGAGCCTATTGCCATCAACCGGGCACAAATCCAAACTATGGGCTGAGCAACTGAGTAATTTCCTGATGGGAAAACCCAAGCCTCTCCCGACCTGGGAATCGAACCCAGGAGCGCTTGTGACCACTTGACCAACAAGGCAGTATTATAATATCATGACAAATATCATGAAAAAGAGCATCCATTCTGGATGAACACCATAAAAATATATTAACAATATTTCACTGATCGTAGAGCCGAACAAAATTTAAATGAACAATCCCCTTTTCTAAAAAATTTACCTAATCTATGGTACCCAAATATATCCAAAGCAGGGTTCGATTCCAAAGTTTCTGGCTGCACTTGAACTTTGTTTGCAGACATGATTCTTCAAGACCATCTTTTGTTACAATAAGTAGGTAACATTTAAATCACTTAATGTAAGTGTTGTACTATCGTCTAGTGGTAACTGGTAACTACTAGACAATAGTAACATTTAAATGTTACTTATTGTTCGAGAGATGAACAGAGCGAATAGCACCATTCCATTTTCGCAACGGAACAGATACGGCTTTGACACAGCCCCAGAACAGTAGATGCTCCACTTAAGATATTAATAACAAAACGTCTAGCCTCTAGCGCTTACCTAATGTGACCCCGTCCGGCATACGTCACACTATACTAACTAATATACAAGTTGTAGGTACTTACATAGCTAAACACGTCACTACTACAGCGCCCTTGGACTGACCAATGAAAGCGCCGCGACCTTCCGCTCAAGGACGAATGGAAGCCTTCTACAAGTTTACGATAACTTTAAGTGTTTATATTTTTACTTGGGTTTTTTGTGCCTAACTGCCTCGTTAGGGTAGTAGTCTTAAGCGCTATGAGGTCCACAGATTCCCAGGTCGGCCAATGTGTTATTGGGTTTTTCCATATAGGATTTCTCAATAGCAGGCTGGAGTCTGGATTTGTGCCCGGTTAGTGGCAAAAGGTTCGCCCTTAGTACACGGGACGTAAACACAACTGGTGAAATGTAGGTGTACTATAGGCCATTGAGTGATCTCAGGGAAGACGGCGCACAGTGGTTACGTGCTCTAGCATACATGCACAGTTAGGTGTTGGGGAGACCCCTTTACAGTCTCCCCAGAGATGTGCCATAACAGGCGTTGCACAGAGGGGGATTTGGATCGGTCTTTTGAGAGGTAACGAAGCCCCTTCTATGTGCAGATGGTGACCACCGGGGTGGTTTTAGTGAGGTAAATATCCCACACTCCCCGGTCTTGTCCCCAAAGCCCGGGCGCCTTTTGAAGGTTTCCCCCCGAAAACAAAAAAAAAAATGGTGTACTATAGGACCACCTCTGCCTACCCTTTCGGAGATTATAGGCGTGATGTTATGTTAGATTTTTGGTGTGGCATGGAAATTGTAGGAAATGGGTTATTAAGATGTCTGCATTACTTACTACTTTAGGATTCTTCTCACAAGCTCATAATGCCTGCTGCTTGGGCTTGTCCAGACGGTCTGCTTAAGACTGATCGATTCGCAGTTTTGATAACGACAAAATGTCCACTGAAAAGTAATGTATTTAGAGCTTTCCCTATGTAAAATATCAAAATTGATGTCTGTAATTTTTATGGTGTACATAATAAAGAGTATTCTATTCTATTCTTTCCAGTATTTTCGATTTGTCTGCTCGATGCAGTGAAGGTTGTAAATTAGATCTAGATATGAACTTTAATACTATTGCAATCGATCGGCCTCAGTCATTGGTTGCTGGGCAATTGACAAGTTGGTTGTCCTTGGTAGTCAATGCTCTTTGGTAGATTTGAAAAGACATGTAATACTTTCGGTTTCTGTTTTGATCGATTAATAGTTTTGATGAAAACTTCCCTTTAACATAGATTTTTATTTGAATAAGAAATGAAACCAACTGAAGGCCCTTATCATACGATAACTTTTTCATAGGTCACGTCCACATGACCTGCCCTACGTGTAACCCAGAAACGAAGTAAACGAGTGTCATGGGCTTGTGATAGCTACGTAGATATAACCAAACCTTCGAGGTTTTATTACAAGACTTGCTTATATAGAACCGATCTAAACTTAACATAATTTTAACACCCACACACATTTTCGCACACACTATTGTTGCCAAAACATTATTTTTCACTTTTTATTTTGTTATTTGTATTTTGTGTTTCACGAACTGTGTCCAAATAAACGTTCTTTCTTTCTTGACTTTCTTTACTTTCTTTTCTTTTCTTCCACACGGGGAAAACCTTGTAAACACTAGTATCGTAAAGTTTACTGACTTTTTATTAAGGACTTCCCACGTTGCATTTTATTATTAACTTTGACATACTGTTCACAGTAAACCTGACCTTTAAGGGCTAATATACGCCCTACATGAAATCACTAAAAGTGAAAAAGAGAACTTTGTAGTACGAGGATAACATTTTGACGGTGATGAGCAAGTATGAAGTATTTTTGGCCTTAACAAATTCTTAAAGAAAACTTCGTTGTAACTGAAAGGAGCGTCTTCCATCTCTCATAGAAGAACGTAGTTAGTAAACAAACAAGTGAAATGCAACTAAGTTCCTAACTTGGAACGTTGCTAATGAATTCATGCCGGCTACATACGCTTGAATGAAACTTAGGTACCTAATAATTGCTTTTAAAACCGAGTAGTATGTGATCGTATATAGTATATGGCTTTTGGAGATAGGTACTGTTGGTGCTTTTTATGGTAGAAGTTTACAAATTATATCTATACTAGAATAGCTTACTTTTACATCCTAACTTTTATCACTACATATTATAAAACAAAGTCCTCCGCCGCTTCTGTCTGTCTGTTCGCGATAAACTCAAAAACTACTGCACCGATTTTCATGCTGTTTTCACCAATGGATAGAGTGGTTCTCGAGGAAGGTTTTAGTATATAATAACCGATATCCACGCGTGCGAAGCCGCGGGCATCAGCTAGTAATATTATAAATGCGAAAGTAAGTTTATTTGTTACGCTTTAACGCTAAAACGGCTAAACTAATTTGGATTAAATTTAGCACATGGGTAGACCATGACCTGGGTTAGGACATAGAAGAATTTTTATTCCAATATTCCTACGGGATCGAGACTTATGTGGGTGAAATCGCGGAGCCCAGCTGTATGAGTATATAACAGTGTGATATGGTGACTCCCTGTACAGAAAAAGCCTTCTAGATTACTGTCGTAAGCTGTTGAGAAACGAACTTGTATCAAAACTGCTCTTGCATTAACGTGCACCATTGTCGACAGCATTATACATACCTATAGTCGTCAAACGCAAGTCTATCAACTAATGTTCGGTTCCTATACAAATCTTCTATCAAAGCTTCAAATCTCATCTTTATTTTAGTTCTTCGTACTGATTTCTACACTCCACTGTCAATAAAGTTGCGATACAGCTAAATTTTAAGACCTAGCGGTACTTTGTAGTTATAAACCAGTAGAGAAGTGTCAAGGGAAATCAAAACCCGCTTTAGAATCGGTGACATGCACACAGTAGGCCTTTTGTACTGGTTGAGTTCTTAACCGAAAACGAATTCAAGTATCTAACTATGTATATAAATAATTAAGAAGTATTCCCGTTTGAGCACCTATGCATTGAAGATTCCCATTTAAAATACCTTTGGTACTCAAGACAGGTGCTCAAAAATTGGTGCTCAACCAATACTCTGCTGACCTTATCCACTGTAAGGTCAGCAATGAAAGTATAAATGAACACTGTTATCTTTAATTATAATTTTTTACTTTTTATTTTATCTAGATTAATGCAAAATTACTATGCTCCTCATTATTTCATGCAACAGTTATTTAGAGCAATGTTAAATCTTTTTCGAATACGAAAAAAAATATATTCACGAACTGATAATTGCCTTTTATAGTTGATTGTACGTATTTACTAACTGAAACACAATTGGCTCTATTACGTAGACAAGGATCAGCGAAAGAACTCTGCCGGTAATCTTTTAATATCTTTAATTGTAACAAATGATGATAGATAGTCGCTGTCGCGTGTTGAGCGATTGGCCCGACGCGATGACATCAATTTCTCAAAAAGTTTTTGTTTATTTAAAAAAAACAATTGCTTCTTTAAAAACATCCCTCTCTTAAGAGTAAATACCTCAGCTCAAATTAACTCTTTAACTCGCCCGCACACTATTGCTCGCGGACTGAGTGAGAGCGAGACTGAGGGGCGGGGAGTGGGCTCCAAGGCGCCGATAGTTTAGGTAATTTCATTTTACGGTCAAAATAAAATAATTCTAACTAAAAAAAGAAACGTAGTACTTATCTGAACTAATTTGAAGTATTTTTGAATACTAGCGGTTTATTGTTCGGTTTGGCGGTAACTTTGTATTTTTTTCTGTCTGTTAGTATGACCGCTATTGCTACCGATAACAGTATTCAATTTGTATATATCTTCCCCGTAGAGCGAAAAGTCAAAGTCGAAAAATCGTGTTTTGAGATAATGAGAGTTAAAGTTTTTGAAAATAAAAATCGTTATAACGTTGGCTTACCTTTACAAACCTTTATGTTTTTAGCTTTAATTTGAAGGAAATAAAATAAATTTTATATTATAAGAGCTAAAACACGTGAAAAGCATTTCGTAAAGCAAAAGCGGGGGCAACTACAAAAATGACGGTTAGACAGATGTTTAGAGAAGAAAATGTTGATTTTAGTGACATTGATAAGTCATTTTGGCCATTTTTCGACTTAGTGACTTCGCTCTACGGGGACGATATGTGCATATCAAGATCTGCGTCTGTAAACAACCTTGATGAAAAATATAGATTAGGTACCTCTTATTATTTTCTTTTATTGCCCAGAAAAATACAGCATTATTTTCAGCTCAGGGGCCACTTTGGGCAAAACGGCCACTTTGGCAGAATCTTATTAAGGAAATATTATGAATCATCGTAAAATGTCTCAAACTGACAATTCATAATACGATCTGCGTGCATTTCATATTACGAAATAATTCATCTGTTTGACAGTTTTCTATGGAGATTCGTAAAATGGTCCACACATTATGAATTGCTTTTGTGTCAAATTAAAGGAATTGCTAATGACAGCTGGAAATTCAGGAAATGAATTGCTTTTAGAGGAATTGCTAATGTGGCCGTTTTAGCCCCCCTGTAGCCTTCCTCAAGAATTGGCTATTAAATGCACAAAGATTTTTCAAATCCGACTGGCAGTTCCTGAGATTAGCGCGTTAAAACAAAAAAATAAATCTTCAGCTTTATTATTAGTGGTAGGTATAAATGTGTAACCTTGAAACTGTAGGTACCTGTATCAGGATTAACAAATTCTCAGTTATTCAGACTAGTGACTACGTAACTGTCTAGCTCAGTTAATATATTCTAAAGGTTTATTTCAAGACTTCGCGGGAGCACCTCGCGTCGTAACAGCTTTCGCGTCCAATTCTGACTTCATTTAAATTACATAGGATTTTCCGGTTCGCTCCTTTACTTCGAAAAGACAATGTACGGGTTGAAAGACAAATGGTGAATGGACAGCGCTGCAGTTGTCAGCGGTCCTAGTGGATAGAGATACCGAGATATGGTTTATTAATATACTAACGACCCACACCTGCTTCGCACGGTTTTTAACACTTGGTAAAACATCGATATTTCGTTATAATAAATAGCTGATGCCCGCGTGGATGTCAGTTATTATATAATAAATCCTTCCTCGAGAACCACTCTATCCATTACTTTAAACAGCATGAAAATCGGTGCTGTCGTTTTTGAGTTTATCGCGAACAGACAGACAGACAACGAAAAGCGACTTTAATTTATAAGTGTACAGTGGGCCTAAAACGGCCACATTAGCAATTCCTCTAAAAGCAGTTCATTTCCTGAAGTTCCAGCTGTCATTAGCAATTCCTCTAATTGTCACAAAAGCAATTCATATTGTGTGGACCATTTTACGAATCTCCATAGAAAACTGTCAAACGGATGAATTATTTCGTAATATGAATCGCACGCAGATCATATTATGAATTGTCAGTTTGTGACATTTTACGATGATTAATTATATTTTCCTATTATGATTCTGCCAAAATGGCTATTTTAAGCCCCGATCAGCTACCTGGATATGATGGGTCTGTAGTTGTATATATTTATCAAGAAGATTGACACACTGGAAAAGGTTAGATAGCTAGGATAGGCAGCTGAAAAGATTACTATGGGAACCAATATTTTGTATAGGTATTATCATATAAGTGGTCAGAGGCCTTAGTGTGAGTTTCTTGAAATTAAAAGAATTGTTAATGACAGCTGGGAATTCAGGAAATGAATTGCTTTTAGAGGAATTGCTAATGTGGCCGTTTTAGGCCCACAGTTCAATGCCGACAACCCATCTAGCGACTGATCCACAAAAACGTTAGCGAAAAGGTTTCCTTTTAGCCCCGGTGAACAAAAAATCAACAGGCGGTTCATCTAGGTGATTCTTCATTAATTACGACCCACACAATCCTGTCAGATAATTAACGCGTGTGTGTAAGGCAGGAGCGTTAATTATTGGAAATTACCTGATCCGGGCCTTTATAAGATCTATATTTAGACAGGGATCTGACCATCACACGTCGACTTGTAGTGAAAACAAGTTAAGAAATGTATAGGTTACTTCTAACCAAGCGTGCTGAGCATCTTAATCCTAACTAATATTTATAAATGCGAAAGTGAATTTGCTTGTTTATTTGTTACGCTTTCATGTTAAAACAGCTAAACGGATTTGGTTGAAATTTGGCACATGGGTAGACCATGACCTGGAAAAGGACATAGTTTTCTTCATGGATCGCAGACGAGTTTGTGGGCAACAGCTAGTAAAAATATAATAAAATAAGTCCTTAAAAATTGATAGAAAAATAATGAAGTTTGGAAAATAGTATTTTCTAAACCATACTATTATGAAATAGGTCATGTATCTAAGTTACAATCGCTAATTCACAAGAAAATCGCTTTTGAATTTTACGTGAGTATTAATTTATGCTCGTGACTGTACCTACCATCGTCCGCCTCATCATTAACCACAAAATATAGAAAGACACAATCAATTACTAAGAATTTGAAATAAACTTTAATAGGTACCTACGTACTTAAAAAATTTCACAACAAAAACAAGAAAAAACATCTCAGTCGTATCACTTACTAACAAAACAAACAATATTCCTTATCGTCATTGCAGTGCACGTCTGATACCCTCAGTAAGGTTAATAACCGTAAATAAGTAGGTAAGTCAGTAACTCGCCCCCCTAATCCCCGCGAATCCCCCCCCCCCTTTATAAAGCCATACAAGAGTTTTCTATCCCTTTCACTTGCATCAGTCTTGAATGTTGAGGCAATCCAACTGCTAGACAACACGGACATAGTGGGTAGGCTAAAGAGAACTAAACCATTTGAGTTAGTGTAGTGAATTAATAATAATAACAATACATGTAACACATGAACAAAGAGTTTTCATCAAATATCAGACCCTAAGAAAGTCCTAAGAGACTATTCTTAGTTATAACTTATCGTATCTAGTAAAATATTAAGTAAGAGTTAAATTGTCTGTTACCCTATTAGGCTAGATTGTAATCCATTACTAAGAACATTCGTTCTAATTAACACAGAAAAAAACAACAAAATAATATGAAAACAAAAAAAAAAAGTTTGTATCAGTTTTCCTCCTAAATTATAATACGTTTAGTGGAAACAATGCCTGTTTTCTGTGAAGAAAGGAAAAAGCCAAGGGATTATGTCGGGAGGTTATTGTTACTAGTCACACTCCACCAGGCTGCCTTTGTTATCTGTCCAGTCCAGTCTACCCTGATGCGACTGACCTATATAGGTATACAGCAAAATAACTGGACAATACCGACATACGTGGCCAAGTAATAACAGCCGCACGGGTTGATCTATCAGGTTAAGCAATGCTTGCCGAGGTTGATCCGTGGATGGGTGACCATCTTTACATACCGAGACTCCTCCGTGCCTCGGAAAGCACGTTAAGCCGTTGGTCCCGGCTGTCATTCGTGGATCTTTGACAGTCGTTACGCGTCGTCAGAAGCCCGAAAGTCTGACAACCAGTCTTACCACTAGGTATCGTGTTACCCAGTTACTGGGTCAGATAGGCAGTCGCTCCATGTAGAATTCTGGTATTCAGCTGCATCCGGTTAGACTGGAAGCCAACCCCAACATAGTTGGGAAAAGGCTAGGCAGATTGATCGACATACTGTGGTAGGCCAGTAGCCTGACATTCGAGTTTCCAATTTACCGAAAAGATTATCGTAATTCATAATGATAATTGAGGCTGAAATACTGAAACTTCACAACTTAGGAATCCCTATAGATAATTATTGGTCTTAAAAAGATATTGATCAAAATATTATAATAATATGACAATATTGATTTTTAAGATCTAAAGGAAACCAAACCATGTTAATATTAGTGCAAAAACATATACAACGTATCGAAAAACCCCTTGATCGCTTTTGACGATTACCACTGACTGGTGAAGAGAAGTACTGGATTTCTGAGATAAGGAAGTACTCATCATCATCTGCCTAGCTTTTTCTCAACCATGTTGGGGTCGGCTTCCAGTTTAACCGGATGCAGCTGAATACCAGTATTTGAGTATTTTTTTTTTTAGATGAGTATGTACTATATAGTAGTATATAGACTGGTACGAGTATATACTCGGTAGAAATAACAGGACATTCGACCCAAAAATAGACTATTACAAAATATAGATTCGTGGTAGGTAGTACACGACGGATCCAATTTCCTAGACTCCAGGCCAATTAAAGATAGAAAATAATCCCAGTCAGGCAGACATTGATGCAAGTAAGATATAAACCAATACAACAGGGACTCCTGTTGTATTGTACCCGTGGTTGTATGGAACCTGCCCGATTGGGCGTTAGCAGTGATGAACACTTCATTAAACCTCTTCATAACACCTCGCTGCAAAACTGTGGCTTTAATACCCAATATCGCTCACCATGGGCTAGAACTTTTATGCATAGGTATTTTTACTATACAGTACGTGTAATGTTGGGATTTGCTTTCTGCGCAACGTGTAGGTTTTATCTCCGCATAGAGCAAATATTTTATGTTTAAATTGTTCTATGTAAAAGCTACCAGAATTGACGTGCTTTTCTTAAAGAATCCTGTGCTCAGTTTAACAGTCCTCTTAAAACTTTCCTACAACAAGTTAGGGCCCCCAATACATGAGATAATGATGATGATAATGATGAGAATACATGAAACTACTTCTCAACTACAACCTAGCACTAGACATTACCAGAATCGGGCATGAAATGCTTAACATAATTATACTTACTTATGTATACCCGGACACCACAAGCAATCCGAGGAAACCGCAAGACGTTCTATGATCATTTCAAGACACAACTTACTAGAGTCCGTACATATCTAAGATATCAAAGTTCTATTGGTTTGTAACCTTTGGTAGGTACCTAAATGTAATCTTTATCTGATCTGTAATCCTTTAGAGGTCGACCAAAATTCGACCGTCAGCTTGAGCCCTATGACCCAAAACCCGAACACAATTATTTGCCCTACGCGGTCGAAGTAACCTCTAGTGGCCTGTTTCGAGCTATCTTATTGCCCCAGCTGAATTCTAGGTAATTGCTTCATAAAGGTAGACGCACCTGCAATAATTGGGTCCTCAGTCAATATAAAACCTCCATAGACCAGAGAAGCATGGCACAAAAGGGAGAAGGCCTATACTTAGCAGACGGTGGAACAAGCTATGATGATGATGATGATTAATATTCATCATCACAGCCTATAATGTTCCCACTGCTGGGACTCAGGCCTCCTCTCCGTGAGAGGCCACCACACGGGCCTAGTGCGGGTTGGTAGATGTTATCATGTCTTCGAATTTTTAGTTCTAGGACATGCTGGTTTCCTCACGATGTTTTCCTTCACCGTTTTGAGAGCAGTGGTGTTGAAGTAATTTACACAAAGTAAAGTGCCTGTCTGGGTTCGAACCTACGACCTACAACTCGTAATTCGCGGCCGTTACCACTGAGCCACCTCTGCTCACTGGGCCACCACTGCTGCTGATTAATATTATTACATATTAATTACAAAACCTTAGAAAAGGTAAACAATGAATACTGTAGTCTGTATGGTCGAATCCTCAGACCAAATAAAAAACCAAGACAGAGAACCGTCAATAGTGACGTGAAGCCGGTTTCGTCAACATGTGTGCACCTAGTTTGGTGTAGTTTAATTGTAGTGTTATTGAAAAATAGTTGTAAATGTGTGTGTGTGAGCGTGTATGCACAGAGCGGTGTTGTAGTTTTAGCATGCTTCACTGTATTGTTCGCAGCGCTCCGTCTTGGTTTTGTATTTGGTCTGAGGGTCGAAGTAAACTGCAAAGAAGACGGATGATCTAGATTGAATATTTTTTTATCAGCTCTAATAATAGTAAGATATCGTAAACGACGATCGTTCTATATTTCTAAACCGGGCTTTCTGGCCAACAGCTTGGAAATCCAGGTATGCTTTTACGCAGCAGTGTTACATTCACAAGATTAGGTACCAGCCTACACTGAACCACAAGGGCTAAGTGTCCACTCAGGTACCTATAGATTACCGTCGCTTAAATTAAGTACCGTATGTAGGTTCTTCTTTGTCCTATCTGGGGTCAAACATGTATGTAGATGATTTATCGTCTCAAGCTTAACCTGTATGACCGCGGACGGGCCGCGCGCGGACCAAAAACTATTGTAGTTAATTAGAAAGTCCTTGAAGAATTGGGCTTACGTAGAGTCTGGCAAACGAAAGCTGATCCTGGAAATACGCGCGAAATTTAAAAAATCAAGACTTTTTATCCCTGTACATAGTTCGATAACACGTGTTGTAAATTGAAATTTAATTTAATTTAAATAAAATACAATTTCAAGTATCATCCATCACATACTTAGTTATTATTAAATAGGTGAATTTCTAAAAAAAAACTTCTTGTCGGTCCTATCATTACAGGAATGCATTGTAGACTAGACTTAGAATATATTAAAATCTGTGATTTTAATAATAATATAATTTTGTTCTGTTATTTTTTATGTTTTGGCAAATGTAACCTATACATATTATACATATTTTTTGTTAAATTAGTTGTGTTGTGGACATTGGAGATTGATATATTTACTTACTTTAATTATTTTCATGTTTAGTAAATATTTCAACTTTAGGTACCTACTTACCTATAAAAGTAAGAAAAATATGCCAAAATATGGCGAAATATGTCATCGCTGAAGAATACTATTTTATCTACCATCTTTGTATTACCACATTTAAAGCAAATAAATGACTGACTTTAACAGTAACAAGCCCAACGGACATTGACAATTAGGTAAATGACTAAGTATTTAATCAATTTGATGAACAACAATTTTGACACTAATAATTATGACATGGATTGATTGATTGACATTGAGGAGCTCGTGGCTAAGTAATAACAGCCGCACCGGGTCGATCCATCAGGTAAAGCTATGCTTGCCGGGGTTGGTCGGTGGATGGGTGACCATCTTTACATACCGAGTCTCCTCCGTGCCTCGGAAAGCACGTTAAGCCGTTAGTCCCGGCTGTCATTCGTGGATCTTTGACAGTCGTTACGGGTCGTCAGAAGCCCGAAAGTCTGACAACCAGTCTTACCAAGGGGTATCGTATTACCCAGTTACTGGGTTGTGGAGGTCAGATAGGCAGTCGCTTCATTTAAAATACTGGTATTCAGCTGCATCCGGTTAGACTGGAAGCCGACCCCAACATAGTTGGGAAAAGGCTAGGCAGATTGATTGATTGAATTATGACATTGATCCTATTAATTCTAGGATGTTTTTAATGCCCACTAATGATGGCGAAATACAAGAAGTAATAAAATCACTCAGGGATACAAACTCAACAGGTTATTATCAAATACCTACAAATATTATAAAATACATAGGCCTTATTATTACTCCGGTACTAGTACATCTAATAGACTTATCATTCACGGAACTGTTTCCTGCAGGGCTAACATGACACACGCGACAATTACTCACTCTCGCGTGAGTAACTCTATTTCGTCACTTTTCTCGTTTTCTGACAGCTCTGCCATAAAAAATACTCGACTCGTTCTGTCAAAAATTTTTATTCAAAGGAACAACAAACAGCAACTATATAGATACTGTAACACTAGAACAATATTGTGATGCTTTCTCTACAAACTCTAACATGGCACCTAAGTTATTTCGACTTTTTAACAGACTTCTGACAATTCAACACGAGATAATCTGCGACTTTTCTGAAGTTTAATTCATGTGCATTATTTTAACCATGTATTCTAACCGTATCGTATTCTATACTCCTTCATTTATGACAACAATATCGGAAAAGAAATGATAATTAAACTTATATTGTGCCACTAAATTTCGTTTCCGTCATTTTGTATTTTAATTTCGGCATGCCGAAGAAATGCATTTAATTTTAATCAATAAAATATATGTAAAAGTCGGTTGCAAAAGAGGTGGACGTAAAATCAATATAGTACAGTCACGAGCACTAACATGTATACACTTAGCAAGTTTTTAAAGTGATTTTCTCCTACTGTATTGATTCTAATCTATCTTTATATTATAATATTATAAAGCTGAAGAGTTCGTTTGTTTGAACGCGCTAATCTCAGAAACTACTAGTTGGAATTGAAAAACTCTTTTTGTGTTGGATAGTCCATTTATCGAGTAAGGTTATAGACTATATAACATCACGCTAAGACCAATAGGAGCGGAGCATAAATGAGAAATGTTGCAAAAACGTGAAAAAATATTCCTTTTTGAGAGCTTTCGTTGCGTGCGCTGCGTAGACGGTTTAAGTTACGCAAATATTATGTATGATGGAATTGTTTCTCTTTAAAAGTTCTAAAAAAAAATTCGCAACAGCATATGTCTATCTTTTAAGATTGACTCACTATAACCTTTTTTTTATGGTAATCAAATTTGTTCGCAATTAATGCATTATTTGCGAAGGACTTTTATCAACATGATATTAATTTTCATTCAAATAAATAGTTTTAACATCAAGGGTATTTATGTAGCAGTAAAATACTTTTTAATTCATTCTAATCGGACATTTAATTTCGAAGTTATCACGAAACGCCCCCGCGACTTTCCCTGATCTAGAGGGGAGAGGATGGGCACACGGGTAGACCATGACCTGGAATAGGACATAGGATACGTTTTATCCCTATATTCCCACGGGATCTAGACCTATGCTGGTGAAACCGCGGGGCACAGCTAGTTGTATAATATATCTAACGAACTTAGTATTTTGGAACCCATATTAATTCCTCGCGAAAATCGTTATTGAATTTTCCAGAGTGTATACATATTTTTGCTCGTAACTCAAAGGAAATCAAAGGAATAAAACGGAAGCTCAAGCTGATGTTGCTATCAAAGAAATTATTTGTTTTTAATAATTTGCTACATCGGTATCTCGTCGCGAGATATCGGCGACATGTCGCCTGCTGTTGCTACCTGCAGTTGGCTACGTAATTGTACCGTAAGATACCGACAAGTCCGTAGCCGACTGCAGGCAGCAGCAGCAGGCGACATGTCGCCGCGACACGACTGTTTTCCATGTTTTTCTATGAAATACCTTCCGTAGCTACTGACACGTCCATATCATCGAAATACATAGAAACCAATAGTGTCGCGGGGACGCGTCGCCTGCTGCTGCCTGCAGTCGGCTACGGAATTGTGCCTTTAGGGACTACTCACACTTATTCAGCTCTATTCAGCTTATGCCCATAGAAAACAACGATTTTGTATGGAGACGCGTACGCATCCGTTCAGCTTTCCGCATCTATTCAGCTTTCGCGGCAAACACGTATAAAATGAGGACAAAACAATGTGTTATCATCATGCGAGTGCTATGGATAGAGTTCAGCGCTGTTTTGCCGCGTTCAGCGCTGTTCCGCCGCATTCAGCGTCAAACGCAGCGGAACAGCGCTGTACTCGGATGGTGCTCGACTCCTTGTCGACAAGTTGCGACGTTATCATTCGAGTGCTATATATAGAGTTCAGCGCTGCGCTGCCCCGTTCAGCGCTGTTCCGCCATATTCAGCGTCGAACGCGGTGAAATAGCTGGTTCAACAGATGAGTCTCGACTCTCTACAAAGTGCAAGCGTTTCAGCGGAGATAACACGCTATGACGGCTTTTCTCATTCTTACGACGCTGCAAGCAGCTGATAGAAGCAGAACTGTATAAGTGTGACCAAAATCGTTCAGCGAAACGTGAATGGAGCTGAATAAATGTGAGTAGTCCATTACACAGCCGTGACATGGACAAAGACGTCGTAGAAAAAATGCTCCCCGTTCTTTGGTCATCCCTAAATGGTGCAAAAAATCCGATAAGATGTTTTTACACGGTGTAGATCTTATTTGTATATCCGTAGAGCGTATAATAGCAATCTCATACTAAACACGGTGTCTCTTACTGTGGTCTTACCACTGCTATTAGGACTGTATCCCTAATTAACATAACTTATCATACAAACATCACGCCTGTAATCGCCGAAGGGTTACGCGAAGGTGCACCCACATTTCGCCAGTTATGTTTAAGTCCCATGTCATAGGGGGCGAGCCTATTGCCATCAACCGGGCACAAATCCAGAATTTCTTGGAGGAAAAACCCAATATCAGTTTGACCGACCTGGGAATTGAACCCAAGACCTCATGCTCAGTAGTAACGCTTGGGACAACTAGAGCAACGAGGTAGTTCCTAATTTAGTAACAAAGTATAAGCCATTGAATATGGCACCATCTATTTAGCCTGTACTGTCTCACTGCAGGGTTAGGGCTTTTCTTTTCCACACACACGTCTGTTCGCTGCTCATTATTTGTAGCATAATCAGCCTATAATGTTCCCACTGCTGGGCCACAGGCCGGAATCCACCACGCGGGCCCAGTGTGGGTTGGTAGATGTCGCATATCTTCGAGTTTTTTATTCTAGGACATGCCGATTTCCTCACTATGTTTTCCTTCACCGTTTTTGAGAGCAGTGGTGATAAAATCATTTACACAAAGTATAACGCCTGTCTGGATTCGAACCTACGACCTGTAACTCTTAAGTCGCAACGACTCACACTGGGCTACCACTGCTCTCATGATTCTTTCTCATGATCATGATTTGTAGATAGTTTCTTAATTTCTTTCTTCATCTTCCTCTTTAAAGTAACGTAGAACCGGTAGGTTTCGATAATGGTAATAAAACGCAAATTACATTAAATAAAATCTACTCGAAATCTTACATGCTAAAACGTAACTTACTTAGAAATGTGGGTAGGTAAGTACCTGAATCTAATTTAAAATACGGTTATCATAATGTCTAGAAAACATATAATTTTATTTTATAATACACAATAAGTACACATGATACTATTACAA
Organism: Lithophane leautieri; assembly: GCA_949152455.1. Taxonomy (NCBI): domain Eukaryota; kingdom Metazoa; phylum Arthropoda; class Insecta; order Lepidoptera; family Noctuidae; genus Lithophane; species Lithophane leautieri. The sequence goes on along the minus strand of OX424477.1, from coordinate 14,217,895 downwards.
TATATAAAAAAACATGAAGCTAATATAATGACGAAACAATGACACGATATAATCTTTCAAGTTCTGTGGGTACGCTATCGAAAAACCGCGGGGTCAATACCTTTTAGAGAGCATGCTGGTTGAAACTGACTGGAGGGCACATAGGGCTTTCTTCTTTATTACATTTGAGTAGGTACTTTAAGTTAGAAGAAAATATAAGTGAGTATTTATCTTTCGGACATACCTACATCTATGAAAATAACCTAACCTCAACGAACATTTATTTAATTCAATAAATTCTTATTCAACCCTATTTTACACAGAATATGATGAAGAAACATGAACATTTTCACATAATAACGTGTGGTTAAATCAGCATAAAAGCGGTAAAACTTAAATCGTTTTAGAGAATAATCGATAAACCAAACATTGAACTACGAGAACTTAACCAAAATAACACTTTAACACAAAAATAACACTAAAACCCACAAAAATAACAACTAAAAACCATTCAAACAAAAAAATACATAGTAAATATAAAACTATATACTTTAACCGTAGCGTGTGTACGAAAACGTATATACTAAGAACCATACCTGATAAAACTTGAGCGTCCGTTTGCACAATTTAAAAATAACACTTGCACTTGTTATATTTTGTGTTGTAATGTTTTTTTAGTTATATAACACTGGTCACTGATGTTGATGATTGTTTGTGAACTGGTCTTATGTAATGTGCTCGGCTATTGCATGGCGCGAGGTGGCCGCGCGATATACGACTGCAGATAGAAATGGCGGCCGGCTGCGCGCGCCGCCCGCCCTCGGGTTAGTGAGGGCTCTCGCTAACGCGGAGGACAGGCAGGTTGAGGGCCTTTTTTTGGCGTAAGTGTCTTGTCGTGAGTGTGGTTGCTGCTGTGTGTGATGATTTGTCGAAGGAATATTGTTATAGTGTATAATTTTGTTATATTACCCAAGTGATAAAAGGCAATAAATAACTATTAAGTTCAGTTAAGTCGCTAGAAAAATATGCTTACATTTACCTACATAAATAATTCATAAGTTAGAATGATAAGCGAAGTGAGTGACTTCATGAAAACATTTCTTATTTTCTATTCTGAAAGCTAGCTAAAAGTAATAGAGTTACGCTTTTAAAAATATCTAAAATAACTTATCATAAAATAAAATACAACCGAATCGAGAACCTCCTCCTTTTTTTGAAGTCGGTTAAAAAAATACCTACGTTCAAGAATTTACTGTGTCCACATAGGTTGTTAATGTGTAAGCCTCACATTTTTCCCTTAAAAAGATAGCTTTTTTTTTAAAGAGCCTTACGTCTATACGCAACAACGGAACACCACCCTAATCTAGACAAAAGGCTCGCACTTTGTAACGTTCAGCGTTACCTCGTACCGAACACACAACTTATCAAAACGTCTGCAAATGTACGACATACACTGCCGCGTATACACTACCACCTTACCTCAACTCCTGAACAAAACCTGCAATGTATACGAACCACAGAGGTGCAGTCTTGTAGTATTATTTCTTCAGTAGGAGCAGGCAAGTCGTCGTGAAAAAAATGTTGATTTTTAGACGAAGCCTCGAATTCACCATGTGCAATAAGATATTGAGTCGAGCTAAGATGAAGATAAACAAGGACTGAAATCACGGAGTTTTATCATTTTTATGTTTTATTGGAATTAAGTGTATTGATATTTGCTTATTATATACTAGCTTCCGCCTGCGGCTTCGCCCGCGTGGTATGTCAATAAAAAGTAGCCTATGTCCTTTCTCAGGCTCTAGACTATCTGTGTACCAAGTTTCATTTAAATCGGTTCAGTAGTTTTGGCGTGAAAGCGCGACAGACAGACAGACAGACAGACCGACAGACAGACAGACAGACAGAGTTACTTTCGCATTTATAATATTAGTAAGGATAAGGAAGTAAGGAATGTTTAGAAGTCTGGTGGTTAAAAGCGTAGCTTTGAAACGTTAGGTTTTGATTAATTTCGATTCCCTGGTTGAACTGTTGGTTTTTCTATGAAACAAGCCTCCGGGATAGATACATACCCTTAAAAAGTAGCCTTGCCGATTATCAACACAATACAAAGTGATTACCTAACTATTGTTGAATTTCCTCGAAGATGGTGCGTAATTCTAAAGTTATGATTATCTGGAATTAATTTTAAAAAATTCAATCACATCGGTATTTGCGCTTTGATAGATGTCAGCTTTAAAAGAAAATAAGAATGGCAGGTAATAATAATAAGTGAAAATAAATTCATATTTCAACCATCCTCGTTATGTGCAAGTAAACTAGACTAAAGTAAGATTTTCTTTTAACATACTTACATATCTAATTATTTTCAGCTTCAGAAATAAAACAAGAATATGGCTTCATTCTTCATATTCAATTCTGATAATAGTACCTACTTCCGTGTGCGATATGTCCTTTTGATTTGACCATCAATAGAATCGCGGTGTTTCACGCGATTGTCTATACATACAAAATAGGAGTTTCTAATTCCAAGACGTATAAATATGGGCATCATAATTTTGTTTCCGTGGGAGTACAATTGTACACCTCAGCCCACCTGTTCACAGAATACGTAAGCTTGATGATATTTAATAATGTTCATATTTACTTATTCATTTTTAATTTTTGCTTGTCTCGGAATTGTTTGAATTTTTTAGTAACTTGAACTTGAGTGTAACCTAGGTAATTGCGATTTCTTGAACGGTACATACATTTATTTAGTTACGTTTGAAAAGAAAAGGTAACTATGTAGGTATTTACTTAATGTAATAATGTATTAAACTTGTCTCAATTTCAATGTTAGTTGATCGTGAGGGCTAACAATTGTTTTTCAATAGGAATATTTCCAGAAATCTATAGGCAATGTTTTTATGTGGACTCAAACTCAAACCGTCTTATTACAAAACTTTTTTTTGCTTTAGTCCAAGCCCAAACCTAGTTTTCGTATTTAGATGTTTATTTCAAAGGTAGAGTTCTTAAAAAACTGTGCAGCTAAGGTCACTTATCCGCGTTCAAGCGCTGTCAGTGTCAAAATTGCTGTGGAATATTGATACTGACAATTGTTGAAGCTCTAACTTTCCTTTCATATTTGACACATTAAGTGAGGAGCACTTGCTTTTCGTATACACCCACACTTTAGTAAACACAAGGGTGTGACGTATTAGGTGTTAATACAACAGAAGAAGTGACAAATACCACGTGACTGTAGCGCCCGCCTAATGTGTTGGGCTCAATTTCGAGTCATTTGGTTGAGGTACTTACAGTGCAATGCTTGGAACATGTAGGGACAAAGTGTCAAGAAAATTTGCGAAAATGAGCTTTAAAGATTTTTTAGAAAGAAAGAAAAATAGGTTTATTTGTCACAGAAACACGTGCATACAAAAAGATAACAGTACTTAATCATAAATATAAATCATAGAAATATGAGATGAGGAGTACATAAAAAAGGGAAAAAAAACAGTTGGCAGTTGCACGTCATGACTGTGACAAGAAGGCTTCTACTCAGCATGATGCTGAGCTATGAGGGACCCACAGCACAGCGCTGATTTTCAGTGGTCACCCGAAAAAGACGTACGGAAATGATTGTACATAATAAATCGTACATAATAAATTGGAAAAAAATAAACAGTACTTAGGATATAATACAACTTTAAGTAAAACCAATTAAGTATATAAATATACGTTTATATTATATTTTACGTAGTTACACCAATGTAACGGCGAGATCGACAATAAGTTTTATAAAAGAATCTGCTTCGCGATTGCTAAGTGAATTTAAGGTTTCTCCTTGGTTCGATTTCTAGTTTGGCCAATATAACATCTTGGCTTTCCAGAAAATTCAGGCCTGATTTTATGTTATGAACTTATCAATGTTATGCCCATGATAACCATGTCCTTTATACATATACAGACACTTTTTTCTTTTAGGTTGAGCTACGCTTGCCGCGGTTGGTCTGTGGATGGGTTAGTACCCTCCATGCGGCCCGGGTGTCATTCGTGGATCTTTGACAGTCGTTACGGATCGTCAGAAGCCCGTTAGTCTGTTAACCAGTCTTTCCAACGGGTGGAGGTCAGATAAGCAGTCGCACTCCATATATAATTCTGGTATTCAGCTGCATCCGATTAGACTAGAAGCCGACCTCAACATAACATAGTTGGGAAAAGACTAGGCAGATGGTGATCAAATACATTATAAAATATATTTTTTAAATAAAAATATATTTAAAAAAATATTAGCCCAACGGTATTGGGTACAGGGTCCAAGCTACCGGTGGCTCCTGAGAGAGCAACCTCCTAACTTTACTCGCCGCGTCCAGAAGTACCCGTTTCTGCAATCATTAGGTGAGTACTTATCGATTGAATCTTACAACATTCACTTTTAGTTACCAAAAAGTCTGACGACAAAAATATTCGGTATGAAAATACTACAATACAATAGACAGTAATCCCGACCTTTTGGTATGAACCCGCGATCTAATCCCCTATTTCGGGCCGAGACACCCAGACATACCGTAACCAAAGCCGAGAGTTGCATTTTTAACGTCTTTAAAATAACACGGAGACTATTAAAGTTCCTGTGAGTTATGACCTATTAATCCTATTATATTTTTGTAAACTGGGCCGGATTTAATTTTTATTGTTCTCTCTATGAAGTATGAGGAAGAAATAAAATTAAAAAGCTTTGTTGAAATGCTTTTGTTTGTTTATGGTCAGTCGATTGGATGAGCGACATGGGTTTCCACTTTAGGCCAGGATATGTCAGTCACCAGAGTCGACAGACGGTCAATAGTTGAGTGGTAGATGCCGTATATCTTGGTACCTAGGTACTTATACTTATATCTTCTAAGATTAAGTTTTTCAGATGATCATAATACTCAGGAACACACGGCTACACATCAAGTTATACAAGCTGACCTTGCATTGTACGGAAATCCTATCCTAAGGGCTCAAACACATAAACACTTTCTGCCAGAAAACTATAATGAAAAAATGTAACGTGGCACGTTGCGTCGTCGTAACGTGGTTATGTGTTTGAGCCTTATGAGCCATGCCACACGATGCGGTGCGGCGCCGCACCGCAGGTCATCATCGGTGCAGCGCCGGAGCGCATCGGACGGCGCACACTGTAAGAAAATCGCAATCTGACGGGATTTTATTCTTATGATACGGAACGAATTAATTTGATTGATATAAGTTATAATTAAATGTTTTTTTAGTTTTATAAAATAATTTTGTATTGTTTCGTGTATTTTTGAAATTTAAAAAACTGAAAAATACAGCAAATAAACATATTACTCATTCGTTGTGGGCAGGGAAAGCAATGACAAAACTTCTGGCTCCAATATACTTCTATTTTTTCGTGGTATGCTCCTTAATCCTGCTAAATAGGGGTCAGATGAGATTAAAAGTCGCAATTTCGTTATTTCGGTAGCCATGCTGAAAAAAAAAAAATGTATGGGTGCCGCAAAAAAGCGCAAAATTTATGAGTTGCATCTGTTAGTTAAAACTATCAGCTGTACTGTGATGGTATATACTTTACTATATAATGCTATATAATATGTTTTCGGGACTAATGAATTTAAAATGTAAAAAAATCGAAGTATGTTTCGTGTCCTAACAGAAATGGTTGATTTTAGTATATAATTACTATTATAAATCGAACAAAATATGTATGTACTTACATATGAAATACCAACACTACGACAAATAAAGTAAATAACACTATTGACCCAATAATCACTTCGTAATCGTAAGCGTAATTGGCACAAATTAACACTGCAAAACACGTAGTGAGTGTGACTCAGTTTTGTTTCTGATATGAACATTTCTAATATTTATGTTGACATACCCACATTAAAAAAAATATGGTGTCGTTTTTATTAGAGGGTAAGGAATAAAAAGACACCAATAATTGGTAGATAAAACATTGTTCGGATTTTGAATTAAATACCGCTAGATTGCGATTTTCTTACAGCGTGCGGCGCCGTGTGCCATACCATACATTTTTATATGTAGGACGCCGCAGCGACGACGCCGCCCCGGCGCCGCCATCGCATCGTGTGGCATGGCTCTAACCGTGAGTACCTACAATGCTGCTACAGAGCTTTCTCGTATACCTAAAGTAACTGCAATTGCGTAGGTAGAGGTCGATACTTACCAGATAATTCCATGTCTGAGCTCCATAGCAGATTAGCAGACCAATCTATCATCATTCTCCTGCCCGCCCCATCATTCTCCTGCTTGCCCCATCATTCTCCTGCCTACCCCATCATTCTCCTGCCTGCCCCATCATTCTCCTGCCCGCCCCATCATTTTCCTGCTTGCCCCATCATTCTCCTGCCTGCCCCATCATGCTTCTGCCTGCTCCATTATTCTCCTACCTGCCCCATCATTCTCCTACCTGCCCCATCATTCTCCTGCCTGTCCCATCATTCTCCTGCCCTTATCTTCACCGTTCTATGTGCACCGTGTCTTCGTCTTCCATACTTCGCCATTAATCGTCATCTCAATATTCAGCCCCTTTCTAGCCATGATATTTTTCATACAGTTCATCCATCGTTTCTCACGTTTTCCCTTACTCTTATAGCTATCAATATAATATCAATTGAATAAATTATCATCTTACTACCATTCTGTCATTCTTTAATTTTACAGTAAAAATACTCAACCTTACTTACTTACAGTCAGCAACGAAAGTCGGTTACCACTAAAGTACCTATTATGTAAAAGGGTACCGAGCCATCCAACTTTAGTTCCTGACCGACCCTGTACTATAGATACAGTTCGATTCAAACTTAATGGCGGCTCGGAAGTTAGCTACTCGCTGTGCAGTACTCCACCCCACACACGCGACTCGCCTCATATTCCGAGCCGCCATTAAGTTACATCGTACCTACTGGTTCGTGGTTATTGTACCTACCTACTGTTAATTTCTTCATCTTAGACGAACGGCATTATTTATTTATATATACTGTTTTTTTTCATTTTGTCGACGATAAAAGTAACTGCAGCCGTCGTCACTTGTCGGTGAGGGCCGTAGTACCTACACGCGCCAACGGCTGCCGATGACGCGCCATCTAGCGGCTGCCGTCGACGCGCTGGCGCGGCAGCTTTCATCGTCACGTAGGCGACAGCAGTCGACATAACTTCAAGCGACGCTATAGTTATCTCAGTCACCAGCAAGATGCCGCTCGTCTGTGACCAGCCTTACTGTCTTACTGCAATAAAAAAACATTCCAATACTCAGTAGATACCGACCTCACTGTAAGTAAATAGATACAATTCCAACGTCGCTTCGTACCCATCCCGTAGACCGCAGGTGGCTACCCAATTATTTACCCTTAGCTGCCCTAGCCTGCCTGTTATAATAACCACGCGACGCTTTTCCACTCAATTCTAACCTAGCTAATATTAAAATGGACTTCCTCTATTCCTCTAACTACTATAGGTATTGGAAACCTGCACCTGTTCACCATAATTATTTCCGTTATATGCAGAAGAGATTATTAGGTTATCCTTAAAGGAAATTCAAAGGAAAATAGTTACCTACTACATTTTCATATTATGTTTTTCGTTTCTGATTAGATTATTTGATTAGATAGGTAATTCTGTTTTGTAATAATTTGGAACCAAGAATGTTTTAAGGAAACACCAATCAGTAGGTACATCGAAATAAAATCTAATCGATTCCAAATCAAGCAAGTTCAAATCGTGTCGGACTCAACGCTCACAGCAACAGCTCTTAGAGGCACCTGTACGAATACCTTGCTTTAAAAGTTATAATCAATTACTGCATGTTAACGCCAAATAAATACGTATTACAAGTAAGTAGGTACCTACTGAGCCGAAACGTGGACAGTCACGGTACGGCTGGTCCATAAATTTAAGGTCGCTCAGCGAGTTATGGAACGAGGTATGCTTGGAATGTCTCTAAAGTGGGTGATAGAGTGATAGACTTAAAGTACGCGGTCTTTAAGTTCGCGACCTTAATCGGCTCGCCGTCGGTGACACACGTAAAGATTGCTCAAAACATTGTCAAATTGCCTCGCGGCTCGCGGCGATGACAGACGAGCGAGTAAGCTCACCGAGCCATAAGTACGCATACTTGCTCGCACGTATATCACCCCTTTGAGGGATAGAATCCGGAATTATGTGATCCGGCAAAGAACCAAAGTTATCGACATAGCTCACAGAATAAGCAAGCTGAAGCATTGGGCCGGTCATATTAGCCGTAGAATTGATGACCGTTGGGGTAGACGTGTTCTTGAGTGGAAACCGCGAATCGGCAAACGTAAGGTAGGACGCCCTCAGGCTAGGTGGAGCAACGATCTTCGCAGGGTTGCTAGTAGGAGCTGGATGAGAGTTGCCGAGAATCGAGCTGAATGGCGTGCTATTGGAGAGGCCTATGTCCAGCAGTGGACTACAGTAGACTGATGATGATTATGATGACAAGTACTTTCCGTAAGCCCCGTAGCCAAAGACATAATTTTATTACCTATTATTACATTTATTCCCACTCTGCGGCCAGCAGAATTAATAATATAAGATCAAAACGTACAGAGCCTGTATATCATCGGTCTCGAATCTTGAATAGACATTTTAGCCTTGGATCAAGGCCCTTTACAATAAAAAAACTTTTTAACAAAAAATTAAACCGACGAAACAAGAACTGAAAAGCGAAAAATAAATAACTTTAATTTCGGAAGTCGGTGTCTTCGCTTTTCAATTTTCGTTTTTTGCCACCGACTTCCGAAATTAAAGTTATTTATTTTTCGCTTTTCAGTTCTTTTTTCGTCGGTTTAATTTTTTGTTAAAAAGTTTTTTATTTTTCGCTTTTGAGTTACCATCCACTCCAGGGTACTCCAGGGGGTTACTCCAGGTTAAAGACCTGGAGTTGATGATGAGTGGTTGTGACATCAGAACTATGTATGTGTGCGAAATTTCAACAAAATCGGTTCACAGTTGAAAATTCAGTTGGTGAAAAATCAATCAACCCCATTTTTTCTATCTTTAGGGGTGGATAATAGTTTCCAATTTTAAATGGGACCAACTTCGAGGTATACCCTTCCCAATAAAAAAAGAATTTTTCAAATCGGACTACTCACTAAAAAGTTATGCGTGGTCATAAATAAAAAAAAACAAAAAAAAAATATACGTGTCGACTTGAGAACCTCCTCCTTTTTTTTCGTCGGTTAAAAATAATTAAATTATAGGGTATTGTACGACAATAAGAACGCCACCAATTCTGAACGAAACATCTAATTTCAATACCTACCTACAAGTCGTCAATGTGACATTGTGATTGACATTGTCAATTTGTCAGTTGACATTGACAATGACATAAATGTTTCCCATACCTCTGTGTGTTGGTCTTAAGGTGTTTCACTTTCTTGAAAATATTAGATTTTGCTTCGAAATTAACAAAATAAAGCCGCTGAATAATAAGATGGTATACTAAGTAACTAGATATGACTACTCAATACAAGAAATTCACTAGACTCATAGCTAAATGGCCCGTGGATAACACTAAAGGCGAAAGGTAAGAAAAAGTGAGGTTATGCGACATAATATTTTTATTTGATCCTTCGTATCCACCACCGAGTTACTTTAAAATTACTTCACAGAGACCTCGGAAAATTCATCAGAGATAAGGTCAAGGCGGCGTTTGAGTCATCGGAGAGGCAGAACTTGGATTCTGAACTCTGCAACAAACAGTACAACTCCCTCAACAAACTAGCCGATAACTATTACAAAAACAAGTACAAACGGAAACACAGCAGTACTGCGACAGGCCTGAGTACTGAAGAGTGCAACCTTATCCTATCTAACGAAGTTCTCGAGTATTTGAAGGAGGAAAATAAAGGTTTCTTTAGTAAAATATTTGGCAAAGATAAAAAATGATTCTGAAACCGTTCCAACGACTCCACAGGGCGATACTCGCTCGAAGACTGTCCACAAAACAAGAACAGTACAGAGACCATACACCAGTTATGTTAAATGAGTCTATGAAACACTTAAATCCTAAAGACAATGAACTGTACATTGATATGACATTTGGAGCCGGGGGACACTCAAAGAAAATACTAGAAGCTGCTGATTGTAAACTTATAACCCTAGACAGAGATCCCTTAGCTTATGAGAAAGCCCAAAAATTAGCTGAAGAATACCCAAATAGAGTAATACCATTATTAGGACGGTTTAGTGAACTTCCTACCCTCCTAAAATCCAGAGAAATAAATCAGTCCACAATAGATGGAATGCTTTTTGACTTTGGATGTTCTTCAATGCAATTAGATGTAGGAGAGAGAGGATTTTCTATCAACAAAAATGGTTTCTTAGATATGAGAATGGACGCTGGCAGGGACCCGAATCAAATAACAGCAAGAGAAGTGTTAGCAACCGCAAATGAAAATGAACTTTACAAGATATTCAAAATATATGGAGAAGAGAAAAAAGCAGCAAAAATTGCACAAACTATCATACATGCTAGATACATGATCAAAAATATTGAGACCACTGAAGAATTAGTAGAACTTGTCAACTCATGCTGTCCAGATGAGAAACGGTTGGACAAACTACAAAGACCACAGTCAAATGCTACAAAGGTCTTCCAAGCATTACGTATCTTTGTAAACAATGAATTGAATGAACTCAACTATGGCATGGTACTTGCTAAATATTACTTGAAAATCAATGGAACATTAGTTACAATATGCTTCCATTCATTAGAAGATACAATTGTCAAGCGTCATATAGCAGGAAATCTAATCAATGAAGTGGCTAATCCAATTCCATTGAAGTATTTAAGTCCAACTTTAGTCCAGAATCAGGATACAATCAACCTGTTTCTGGATACCCCTTGGCAAGCCATAAATAAGCATGTAGAGGTACCAAGTGATGAAGAAGTGGTGAGGAATCCTAGAAGCCGTAGTGCTAGGTTACGAGCTGCCATTAAAGTAAAATGAGATTTTAAATGTTGTTAAATAGCTTTGAACAAAATGTATAGCTTGGTCAGTGGTTGTATTATTTTTGTAAATACAATTTGTTTTTAAGGATTGTAGTTTCTATTACAAAATGTTAGACTGATTTTCGTGTTTTATTGTTTTTCTATTGCTAAATTAAAGTAAGCTATTCTCTCTTTTTTAATTTACAATTTTAATTAAATTATACATATAATCTAACACTAACATTATGTACAAAGGGAAAAAAATCAAATCAAAAAATTCTTCCGCATCGCTGTCAGTGGGAAAAGTGCCCAAAAGGCTGGCAGTATTCAAAATCAAAATCAAAATATTTTATTACACATAAGCCTACATGGGCACTTATGAAACGTCAGAAGCTAGGTGCATGGTTCCAATTGGTCGTTTCCTATGGAGAAGAGCCGGCAAGAAACTCCATGGTTACTCTTTTAAAAGATAATTCAAAAACTACTGAATTTCGGTAGAACATTTGGTGGCTTAATTTGTTGCATTTTAACCCTACTATGACGTCCTGCAAGGAATACGTCGAGTTACCAGTAACCCTGTATACGATAAATAAGATACTACAGATAAAAACCTATTTAAACCAAATGACATGATTGACATGATTGCCATTACAACTGTAACAAATCTGAATAATTAACATGTCCGCAAAAGTCACTACTATAGAGTTGAAATTAAATAGTAGGTATATAATGTCAAATAATACTATGATTATTATTATGTCTGTCTGTGATGAATGTAAAAAAAATAAAAAATAAACATGGTAATTTGGGAGCAGTTAATAGACTCTTACAAAATTATGCCGTTAATGAGGTACCAGGGAAGCCACATGTGCAGAAGGAATTATTGCCAAACTTCCTTGTCTTCAACGTAGTCTTTAAAATCTTATAATATGCTTTTTTGATAAGGACACGTTTGATGTGGGTTTTGAACTTATCATCGCTAAGTTCTATAACCGGCTTTGGTAACTTATTGTAAAAGCGGATACTGTTTATAAGAAACGACTTACTAGTTTTTGCTAATCTAAATTTGGGTATCACAATTTCATGTTTACTACGTGTATTTATATTATGCAAGTCGCTTCTTTTTTTGAAAAGCCCTAAGTTTTTGCGAACATACAAAATACTTTCTAAGATATAGAGAGAAGGCAGAGTGAGTATATCAATTTCTATGAATTTATTTCTAAGGGACTCACGAGGACTCATTTTATAGACCGCGCGAACTGCCCTCTTTTGCAAAATGAAAATTGAATCTACGTCAGCTGCCGATCCCCACAGCAGAACGCCATAAGACATAATACTGTGGAAATAAGCAAAGTATACTAACCTAGCTGTGGCTATATCAGACAACTGCCTTATTTTTCTTACTGCATATGCAGCTGAACTTATCTACCTGAAAGAGCTCTAATTGCCATGTTGGATGACAATATGCTGATTCTTTGACCTATAAATTGGCCAGCCCTCAGGTCATGTGAAGAGTCGACCAACCGCTGAGCGGTAAAACTTGGTAAATACTTACAAACTCATTTTCGTCCACCACATGCAGAGCTAGTCAGTCTACAAAACATGTTTACGTGGGACAAGGAGTCATTATTTTGTGTCTACAATTTTGACCAGATCAGTACAACATGTTATACAATTCATTTCATCAAAATACATACATAACGTTTTTCAGCTGTTTGTCATATTCCTAACCCTGATGGGCTTTTGTGGGAATAATTTAGAGCCGGATCACATTATTTCTTGTTCCAGAAGTGCTAGTGGGTCCGGCAAATTTTCGGACTCTGCTATGAGGCATTCTTCTTCCTCCATAATTTCACTGTCACAGGGAGGCTCAGTAGTCTGTAACAACTGAGTTGCTTCAGGCAACAACTCATTATGAACCTGTTTCATTATTTTAGGCCTTATGTAGGATATGTGGGGATCAGAGCTTATTAGAAGTCCATGGAGGATGTCTTCGTTTGTTGCTATTCTCCCCGTTTTCCGAGTGTGCCTCTCCCTTTTTTTTTTTTTTTTTTTGAGGGTGGGAAATCATCCAATGACTTCTCCCGCTCTGGGCGGAGCGGAAGGGCGTGTCAGACTTTTACTGACTAAAACCCACCCGTGTTCCTTCATTTGCCTGTTGCCAAGGTCCCGGTATCCCTTTCGGACTTTCCCGCAACCCTGGCAGGCATCGGTCCTAGCGGACCCCGTCATTTTTGCTGACATCTCTTTGAGGCGCGCGTGGAACACGACGCGCCATCGACCCGGGCCTGGTCCTTATCGGACGGCGAGCTGCCCGTTGCTCGCCGTCCGCAAGCCCGCGCCTATGGTGGCCGGAAATCCGCCTGGGATTCCCGAAGCCCAGGGCGTCTCCAACGGCGGCGGTTAGGGGCGTGAGGGCGCAAACTTTGCCTTTCCCTCACGCGTTCCGCCTCCTCCTTCGCGAGCATTACTGCTTCGCAGAAGGAGGTGACGGCTTCCCATGCCCTCTCGCTCCGTACCATGGCCTGAACCAGGGCCGGACGCGAGAGGTCACCGCCGCCAATCGCCTCCGCGAGGACACGGCGGTGCTCCGCCCAAGCAGGGCACACCTCAACCGTATGCTCCACCGTGTCCTCCGGGCGATCCACACAGTGGTGACACCCGGGCGAGTGTGCCTCTCCCTGACGTTTCTGAAGTCCTTATTACGGGCTTCCGAAGCTTCTTCAGATAAGGTACCTAAAACGAATAAGTACATACATTTTAATTTCAAAACGCAATCGAGTCAAATAATACATCAAACTATATTTATATTTTTACTTACCGATTGGCAAAACACCAAAGTGGTTACAGATGTCTGCACCGTGCATTAGAAGTTTATGTACACTAACTGGCATGTAGTACCACGAATAGTGTTGCACGTACACATCAGCTGTTTCTCTACAGTATCTTCTAAATTTTTCACAGTCAATGTTTTTGCCTGATGATATGGCTTGTAGAATAACGGAAAATCTGAAAATCAGATTTTCGTCAATTCCCGTTATTCTGGAAGATCTTTTGTAATCTTGGAAAAAGCGCCTCGCTGTATTCCCGTCGTTTGTAGTTCCAAAACCCTAAAATGGGAAAACAATACTGTAATATACAATACATAGAGATATAATTCACAAACAACATAAAGAGAGCGAAAATTAAATACATACCTGTTTGACTATATCAATCAGCATTCCAGTTTGCTCACGAAACTCTTGCTGTGTGGTATTTTTTTTAGCTTGTTTCAAAGCCTTATGTTCGCCGCGAGCAGTCCATCGTTGAAAATCCAGATTATAAGATATATGGAGAAGACATTCCATACACCGAATCTTCATATGCAGTGAAGAAATTCCTTGTTTGTAAATTTCTTCACGAAGTGGTTTAGAAGTCAAAGCGTCTAAATTATTCATCTCACTCGGTTTTGCCAAGCAAATGGGACACGTTGCATATGATGGTACTCCAGCAATAATATTGGCCACTTTTCCATCAATCATGGTCATATGCAATTCATGTGATACAATAATATTTCCACACTGTGTAGATATTCGTTCATCAATTTGTTTTTTCATCTCAGACTCTTCAGACTTTATAAAGTCAGCTGTCTCCGAAGTGAAAGTGAACTTTACTGGTCGACAGTACAGAGTTGAGCAAGGTGTGGGGTTCTCCCAAACTAGATTTTCATTCCCAGATGATGGCCTAGTAGACACTAGCCGAAGAGGGACGATGCTTATCATGACTACTGATGAATCATCGAACTCTGTAGCTGTGTTTGACGTTTTCTGTTTATAGTTACTCTGCGACGAAGAACCATCAAGTCCCCATTTCCAGGTCAACTTGAGTTCTTTATTTTGAGACCTATCAACAGTATTTATATCAAGTAATATAATAAGTGAAAATTATTCAGCCAATCAGAGACGAGCATTTTTCGATGACTCATTAGTTATGCGCTTAGCCGAGTGCACAAACAAATGAGCCATCAATCACAATGCAGGTGCTACCGATAACATGCAATAATAACTAAATCTCTACCAGAATTACTAGTTATAAGTACGTATGCGTTATTAAAACTATTTATTTAACTAAAAAGAAGGTGAAAACAGCCAAATGAGACAAAAAATATGCTTTGAATTTATTTTAAATGACAAAAAAATTCTTCCAAATATTTTTTTTTTTACCGAATGATTACTCGCGCTGCCGCAGATGGCCGGCGCTGCTTTTTTTTTCATGGATAGATAATGACCCTAGCTATCATATACTCACGCCACACACTCAACATATTAGTACAAATGAAGAAAAAAAATTAAACGTGATTCGCTCCATACAAAAAAATCTAATTAATTTTTTTCAAGACAAACTATCAACTTTAGAAGAAATTTTATAAAAATAAAAGTTGTCAGGAATAATACAACACGTCATATAAAAAAAAATCGCATCGATATAGGAACTTTGTTGCCTAAGTCCACTAATTTTCAGTATGGGCCCACTGTGCGCCGGTATTGTTCTGCCGTGAAGTTTCTCAAAAATTGTTTTGTTAAAAGTCGCGCCAGTATGTTAGAGCCTTTAAATGTTTTGTTGCAGTGTACTTCGGTATTCGGTATCCAACCGACACAGCCTGTACAGATAGTCAAAATAACACAGGTAAAATAAAACCATACATTTAAATAGACTGGTTTATTATCTTATTATTGAGTACCTAACTAATACTATTTTTTATTACAATATGGATCTGCTCAAAAGTCTCCAAACTTTGTGTTACGATAACATGTGTTTAGAATATCCTTTTAAAAGTTTGTTTTACCGTCAAGATAACATTTAAACCTCCCATAAAAGGCCACTTTACATTACGTAGAATTTAAATACTTCATTTCCGATTTTGATTGCCATTAGATAAAATTGTAATAACTATAATGATAAACAAACTAATTTGACCTGGACAATATTAATTAGATAAGCTAACATTATTACATAATTATAGAGGAAGACATTGATCACAATAAACTATTTTATTTATAGACATGAATGATACCAGGTTACACAACATAAGTATAATAAATATTTTCAATTTTTTATTTACAAAGAAATGCGCGCGAATTTCGCTTCGTAATGTAAAGTGGCGCCAACAATTTAACAATAGTGAAGTCACTAGAATTATTAGTAATTGCTAAGGCGTGTGTTTTCGAGTCGGCATGATTCAGTACAGCCGGGCGGTGAAATATACATTCGATTATGCCGCCCGGCTTGTGCCGAATCATGTCGACCCGAACATGTCTGTAGCGCCCTCGAAACACCTAAATGCAATAGGTAGATAAAGTAAACTATGATTTCCCAAGAGACTAGACTAAACTATTGTTCGAGTATAATAAAACATATTTTACATTTTAAACATTGATATTTTACCTTTTTTGTTTGATTTTATATAATTTTATGGCAAGGTTTTTCTCAATTTTAAGATAGTTTTTTTTTTATTAAAGTCATAATAATGTAATGGTTTATTTACATAAGTTCTTTTTCAGTACATTTTCATAGACTTTTTAAAAATTGTGTAAAGCCTTGCTTTATTATGTACATTTCTAGCGATATTTAAACTTTGTGTATGTACAAAAGTAAATAAACCATTTGGAACGTTTAGGTAGTAATACAAATAAAGAAAAGAGATGAATTCTCGTTTTAATAACATTCTTATTCGTTATTATTATTATCTGCCTTGGTGTTATGCACATTATAGATATAATTAATTATTCAAATAATCTTTCAAGCACACCACACACCTAATTAGAAAGCAGATGAAAGGAATACAATATTGATAAGTCACTTTCGAATTTAAATAAATAAAGACATTAATAAATACATTTTTAGATAGAATACAAACCATTTGTTTATTAGTTAGCGAGATGGAGCTGCTATAACAATCCATGAAGTTACAAGTTTATTTTACTTAAAAAGTTAAAGTGAAGTGACCGTGGAGCACGCTTTCAGAAGTAGTATTTGACTGACTATTTAAATCCCCTTCGAAATTAAAAACCAACTTCAACTAAACGGAGCTAAGATGGGGACCTCAATCTTAGCTCCGCCCATTTGTCACTACACTGAGTCAAGAAATATTAGCGCAAATTCGAATACAAACGTCAATTTGTTCTTGAAAAAAGCCATCGGAAGCCATTAGAAGTATCGCTCATCCGAGAGACTTTTGTTCCGAAAGTTCAGTATTGTTATTTGCTTCGATTTTGTGACAATAAAGTTTAAGCCTTAACAATTAAATTACATAATTTTGAAACCTATAATAAGTGTTTACATAGGTGCTAAAAAATTATGCAACATAATATTTCCAAAATTTCAGATTTCGATTTGACAAAATAATTGAAATCGCTGTCTCAACGACGATTCCGCCATGTTCATTTACATTGGACCGATGAGTTGGCCTCCTAGTTGCTTTATCATTGGATGTTTTGATAACGTCTCATGACATATAATAAATTAATCATCTCATCATGACTTGAAAGTAAATCAATTGATTGATAACTGTGCTACAAAGTCGACGTACTTGTTAGCTATTAAATAAAATTATAATTATTTATTTTTAAATACTGGACCATCACATACATAAAATCAAAATTCATTTTTCTAATAATTCCTGCAAGTTCTATGTCCAGCAATGAACTGCAATTTACAGATCAATAAATTCACTGATATAAATTAATTTTTTAACTGTCAAAACTTTTTTTTTAAATCTCTCTTTACGAATCTGCAGCTCACAAAATCGCTAACATTACTCTATCTAAATAATATACCAAAAATACTCAGTCAAAACGCACGGCTAAGGGATAAAAACTAGCTCTATAGGCACAACTACCGAGGTAAGGGTAATTCCCCTAATCAATGGGTAGATAGATAGTTAACCTTACCCTCTCGCATGTGTGCGTGTGTTGTTACAATTAGAGATGTTACGGAGGTTGTTTTACCGGAACCGGAGTTGGAGGTTTTAAATTTGATTGATCGGAGTCGCAACCGAAGCCGAAGCCATAGGCGGAGGTAGAAGAAAGATGTTCCATATAACACTTTTGTTTGGCTAATTAAATTAACTTATCAAAACGGAATTAAACTACTTAATACTACTTATTTATATGGGTGTATTCCTGAATTTAAAATGATTTCATTTTGATTTAATACACCGCTCAAATTAACGTGTCGCGTCTGACAGACATAAAACAATAAACTGATGCTTTAAGCGCGAGCGTATATAAAAATTACCCGGGCGACCAGCACCCTATTTGCGTAATACACGAACAATCATCCATTGCTTCATAAGTTCGAAAAAAAATCGGCTCCACAACGTAAATAACGCAATGAATAGTGTTGAACAGTCAAAATGAAACAAATTAGTCGTAATCGGTTAGTTACGATAGTTAATTGATATTCGTCTATTGTATTTTTTTAATAAGTTATGCAATTAGATAGCAGTTAAAAGTTGTTTGTACGCGCTCTATAGTCACGTGCATCGCTGCGTTTCGATCTTCGGTATAACTCCGATTTAAAATTAGCGGAGCCGAAGTCGGAGTCAGAGGTGTAATCCTTACTAATATTATAAATGCGAAAGTAACTCTGTCTGTCTGTCTGTCGCGCTTTCTCACCAAAACTACTGAACCGATTTTAATGAAATTTGGTACACAGATAGTCTAAAGCCTGAGAAAGGACATAGGCTACTTTTTATCGACATACCACGCGGGCGAAGCACCGGACGGAAGCTAGTATTAATATATTAGAAGTTCCGACCTTTCCTTTCGGAGTCGGAATCGAAACTCCGTAACATCTCTAGTTACAATGACTGCGTGAATTTGTTCTATAGCCTTGAGCTTGCCACTCGCTCTAAATAGTGCAGGAAGCATTTTCAAACATAAATATACACAATCATAGATAATAATTACATACCACACGGCTGGAATGTGGTGAAGGTACAAGTAGCGTCGTGTGCGTGGAAATGACGAAAATGCCAGTGAAATTAAAAAAACACAGTTATAATGGACACACTTTTAACTGGGCACGAATTCATATGTTCGAGACAATTTTTTTTTTTAAGAGTGGTGCTCTGATGCAGCGTACAAAATTCAAATTTTCTTAAATCTTTTGCAAATTGCTGCTCCAAAATAGGTCGTTTTTTTAACAAAACGTTATTCGAGACAATAAAATAAAAAGAATCGTAGAAAAAGACACTTGGCCAGCAACTTCGTGCGCGTAGGTTTGAGATTTTCCAAACAAACTGTCATCCCCTATTTTACTCGATTTGGGGTAGAAGCACAATGATCTCTAGTGTATGGCACGTGACTATTGCTGTTTAAAACCGAAACTTGTGTGCTCGAAATCTAAACATAGGCAAAGGGTGATCTCTTGGCACAGATGCACGACCTCTCAGGCGCAGTCCGAGGGGGGGAGTCCTTGGGGTCATGACCCCCCCCCCCCCCCCCCCAAAATCATTCAAGCTGCTGACAGACTGAATGATTTACATACTTATCAATTAATCATTTCCCTAAAAATATTCCTCGGCACCAATGGTGACCCCCCCAAAATCTTGGGTTGCGACCTGGATCCGCTCCCAAAGCATTTCCAATATCACTGGTGCACACTAGCACCTTGACGATAGGAAGAGCGAGACGTCAAATTTAAAAAATATTAAATTAATACCAGTTAAAAGCAAATCCATCATAAATCTTATTCTCAACAAGACAGTGCTGAATATCTAGAGTGACGGATAGATTAGAACCTTTTCATCATTAAAATACAATTCCTTATCTTTGTATAGACTACAACAAACTTCTAATTACAAAGCAGTCCTTCACTTGTAATGCTCCCCTGTTGTACTTTCCTTTTAAATCAGGCGTTACTTTCCCATAGATTATTGAAAATGGAGTGCTCATCATAACGTATTGTGTCTGGCTAAAACACTGTTTTATTTACGTTACGATTCTGTATCTTCGATAGTCACCTAATTGGACTGCCTCGAGAGCAGTCGCTAACGTGTCCGACAGATGATAAATGCCAACGCAGATCTCTCATGCCTTTCACCAACTAGACGCATTACTTTCCCAAAATAATACTTTGCACACCAAATGCAGTACTGTTTTATAGACAAAGAGACACTTATCACCATCTCCTTAGCCAAGACACCTTATTACGAAATTTCTTGACACTAGACAATTCTGTGCTGTCATAATCTAAACCGCTTAGAGTAAGCACTCTATTTATTCACTACTCCATGACACCTAAAAGGACCTGCATCTAAAACGGAACTACACTCACTTAGTCCTTAACTCCTGGGTCAGTCAGCATCGTGTTATGTCCTGTTAACGGACGACAGTACGTTGTGCTTGGCGCGGTCCGTGGCCAAGGCCGCTGCCTCACGCATCTCCTTCAGAGTGTGCGTCATCGTGTGGGACGAGGGTACTTGGCGAGGGAACATGCTGTGGAGCACGTGGTTGAAGCCGCTGACCTGGAAGGCAGGTTGAGTATAAAGTTTATGAAAGGAGTTTGTCTTTATTAGACACTAGCGAGCCGACCCTGCTTCGGACGGGTGTTACGACTTGACAAAACATCAAGATTTCTTTATTATATCAATCAATCTGCCTAGCCTTTTTCCAACTATGTTGGGGTCGGCTTCAAGTCTAACCGGATGCATCTGAATAAGTACCAGATTTCTTTATTATAGTGAGTATAATATTATTTAATGAATTATATTCTACATATACATACAAAGGTTTATATAAACCTTTCGGCATAAATCCTCAAAATGGTGGTGAAAACAGCATCAAAATCCGATGCGTAATCCTTACATATTATAAAACAAAGTCCTCCGCCGCGTCTGTCTGTTTGTCTGTTCGCGATAAACTCAAAAACTACTGCACCGATTTTCATGCTGTTTTCACCAATGGATAGTCATTCTCGAAGAAGGTTTTAGTATATAATAACCGACATCGACGCGGGCGAAGCCACGGACAGACACGAAAAGCGACTTTAATTATGTATCACTCACCATCTGATTGCAGTTCTTCTTAAACCTATCGACCCCGAAGGCGCGGATCGCCCGCGAGAAGCCGAACACCTGCGAGTCGATCCAGGCGGAGCGGCGCGCTATCGTCTGTCCCGGGCCTGCCGAGCGGTACTCCACGCGTTCAACCACACTCTGAGGGATAATCAAGACATTGTCTTACTGTGGGAACATACCATAGAAACATCTACTTAATAAAAAACTTAAATTCACTGAAAGACAACGCACAGCCTAGGCTTTGAAACGTCAGACGCTACTGACAGCGTGCGGTTACGTCATTAAGGACCACCGACACGCCACCGGTTGCTAAAAACGTTTGTCGCCGCTGTCACAACTGTCCGTCGCGGGCGGCTACACGGCTACACGTTTTCGGTAGCGTGAGGCGTGTGAGCAGATAGACCGCAGCCCGCGGGGTTGAAGCATAAAATGTTGCACAAGAGTTCCTTATATAACGAAAGTGAACAACAAGGTAGAATTTTTGAAAATTCATCCCCTAACGGGGTGAAATAGGGGATGAATGTTTAATTTTTTGCCGATGGGAAAACCCATTAGGCGACATTACGGCTTGTATTTAATAACATTTTATTTATTTTTGGTATTAAAAAGGGACATCAAAAGCTTTAAATTTAGTTTTTAAATTTTTTCTAAATATGTATACTACATATTGGAAGACCAAAAGCATAATTTTTTGATGTTCATATAGGATTATGACATTGTTTTAACAGAAATCAATTGTCCACAAACTTTGTTCCATAATATTGTATCAATGTGTAGCTGCAATGAGGCACACAATGTGTAATGTTTTGCAGCTGCACAAAACAATAATGTTATAAAATAAAGGTTGTCTACAATAAAATGAATCATTGTTTACGTATACATCTTTTTGAGGCTGACTGTACAATAGGAAATTAACTATTTCGGAATATCTACAGAGTCATCGATGCGCAAACTGACCCATGAATTCATCACATGATTCTAGACGTACCAGCGTTGAAACTTTGAGTCGGTTATTTAAAAACATCCTATTGCACTTTTAGGGGTATGAGGAACAGGATGTAAAGTTCACTCATCCTCTACAGAAAAGGGAGGATCCTCCGACCAGACGGGTGTTGTGTCTGGCGGGCAACTGCCCAACGATTGATGTTGGATTCTTGGGTCCATCGCGCGGTAAACTCTAATTGCGCGATGCAGGATTTATGTGACGTCAGGTCTTTAATGCGTTCGTGTTCCACGCGCGCCTCAAAGAGATGTCAGCAAAAATGACGGGGTCCAATAGGACCGATGCCTGCCAGGGTTGCGGGAAAGTCCGAAAGGGATACCGGGACCTTGGCAACAGGCAAATGAAGGAACACGGGTGGGTTTTAGTCAGTAAAAGTCTGACACGCCCTTCCGCTCCGCCCAGAGCGGGAGAAGTCATTGGATGATTTCCCACCCTCAAAAAAAAAAAAAAAAAAAAAAAAAGGTCTTTAATGCGTAGTTCGCATGTGGCGGTGAAGATACCGCCACACAATTTTATATGTATAAGCTGTCTGAATTATTTATAAAAATATTTATGCTGAGAGTCTGCAGATATTCCGAAATCATTCATTTTTGTATAGTATAGTTTTTGGGACTTGTAATTCCACAAGTTTCTCACCATAACTTTAGTAAATCCTAAGTTCCTTGTATAAGTCACCAATATTTTCTTATCTGGATCTACGATACTCTCCTCAATGATTTTCACTGATTTCGCACTGAAAAACCTGCAACAACAATACTTATAATAATAATATGACCTCATTAAATTGAGGTACACACGACTACACATCAAGCTATACATTTCCAGTATAACCTGACCTCGCACTGTACGAAAATCCTACACAATGTGAGATCACCATAAACTGTAAATGTATAGCTTGATGTGTAGCCGTGTGTACACATGAAGATATAAAAAATCTTTCAAGCGCCACAGATGTCTGTAGTGTTTGCAATAGTTTGACGGATACCGCAAAAGATAAAACGTCAAAATTTTGAATTGATTCTAGTTGCCCCTCCCAAAAGGTAGTTTCGTATGGGCAAGGAACTCCACCGTTACTCTTTTTAAATGTTTTACAATATTTGACTGAAATCTTAATATACCATACGGTCCAGTAGGGGCCACTACCCCATCTCAAATTCAATTTTTATCTCGCTCGCACCGTATTACTCGCGGTCTGAGTGAGAGCGAGACGGAAAGGGGTGCTGGCGGCTCCAAGCCTCGAACAGTTTAGGTAATTGCTTTTTACGGTGAAAATAATGATACTTAATAAAAATAATAAAAAAAATAAGTCCGGCTTTATAGTCAGTTCAGTTATTATGCAAAGTTTCGTAATCTGATTTGAAGTATTTTTTTAATACCAGCGGTTTATAGTTCGGTTTAGAGACAACTTTGGTTTTTTTTTCTATCGAGAAAATTTTATGAAATCGTGTTTGCGTCAAACCTAGCATTAATCCTCAACTTTAACACATATTTATTAAAAAATTAATGCTGCAGTATTTTCGGCATAACGGATAATCATTCTAAACAAACTGATGTTGGGTAGGCCCTTAAAGTTGCACAAATATAATCTATCTTTATCTTCCTTATAACAATGAAGTGGAATAGCAATAGATAGATTATAAGTATTATAACATACATTTTGGAATGTGACGTCGTGTATAGTTCCTTATCATTATAATATATTATTTTCTTATCAGTTATCACCTAAAAACAGATAAGTCGTCTACTTTCTACATTATTTTCAGAAGATAATGCCTTACATAAGTTTTATAAGTCATTTTAATTATCTGATAATGCATGACTTTCCCTTTTTTATCGCAAAGAGCATTACTTCAGGTACTTTGCAACTGGAATTGTTAAATTGTCATAGTAAAATTAACTTAATGATAATTTTTTGGAAGTTGATAATTGTTAGCTACAATTCACATCGGCATTTCTATTTACATAATATATCAGCGTTTCGTTACACACCTAGATATTTTTGCATGTTTAAAAAAACAAATTAATGAATTGAAAGGTACGTTAGTAACTCCATTAGTGAAAACAGCATGAAAATCGGTGCAGTAGTTTTTGAGTTTATCGACAGACAGACAGACGCGGCGGAGGACTTAGTTTTATAATATGTAAGGATTACTGCTATTTTAGTACACTATGGTGTTTTAAGACTTCCACGCAAACAAAGTCACGGGCAGCAGCTAGTAAACATCAATTTAAGTCATAACCTGCTGAATAAAAACAATACGAAGAAGCAAAATATTGACATTCCAAGATTAGGTGGGTTTCTTTTTGAATAGGTACACGTCATGTTAAGAAAAATTTCTGATGATAACTTATCACGCAGATACGTGATGTTTGTTTACTTAATGAGTTTCAAGACAATATTACATTACCTAAGTAATCATCATCTGCCTCGCTTTTTCCCAAGTATGTTGAGGTCGGCTTCCAGTCTAACCGGATGCAGCTGAATACCAGTATTTTACATGGAGCGACTGCCTATCTGACCTCCACAACCCAGTAACTGGGTAATACAATACCCCTTACTATATACAATACTGGTTGTCAGACTTTCGGGCCTCTGACGGCCCGTAAAGACTGTCAAAGATCCACAAATAACAGCCGGGACCGAGGGCTTAACATGCTTTCCGTGGCACGGAGGAGTCTCGGTATGTTAAGATGGTCACCCATCCACGGACCAACTCCGGCAAGCGTACCTTAACCTGATGGATCGACCCTTGCGGCTGTTATTACATTACCTAAAGTAACTAAGTATATAATTTGTTTTGTGGATATTTGAATGTAACGTGAAAAATTGTAATGGGCAGGAAAACAATGTATTTTAGTGATAAAAACAAATACCTACATGTTCAGTAGCACAAAATGTGTTACACCTGTTACTGTTAGTTTTGTTAAGGGCAACTAACGAATACTATTGTGACTTGTGAGCGTGACGATAGTAGCGCCGTGCTGTCTGCTAACGTCTACAGAGTTGCTACAACAAGTCCTATCCTAAGTACTTAGCATATAGCCAGAAGTGGACCTTAATATCCATAGTACTATTATAAATTCGAAAGTAGCTCTGTCTGTCTGTCTGTATGTTACCTTTTCACGCCTAAACCACACCGGATTTCGATAAAATTTGGCAAGGAGATAGATGGCACCCTGGGAAAGGACAAAGGCTACTTTTTATCGACATACCGCGCGGGCGAAGCCGCGGGCGGAAGCTAGTGGTTACTTAATCAATTTTAATGACATATTTTTTAGTTTATTATCCAGGTAATACAATAAGCGGGTACATAAGTTATAAGTGAGACAACATGAACAGCTAAAATATTACCTACAGCCAGGTAAATTCAAGTGTCGCAACCGACGCTAGCATGCAGTAAACTGCTGATCTAGCTTCAGTAATTTACTTATTCTTAGTATTATGACGTCAAAGTTGTAATAAGCATTTTCGGCGATGCGAATTACACGGGGTGAAACTGAATTCATGGGCAATTCTTAAGGGGTCATTGTACTCATCATTATGAACAACTTTCACTATAGGACCAACGCAGAAATCGTGAAAAGAAACCTGTTCCCTACATTTATTTTCGCATATCTCGTCAAAATGTAGGGACCAGCTGGTTTTTTTTTCACGATTTCAGGGTGAATTCTAATTTATTTATTAGTAAAAATTGTAGTTCATAAACATGTCTTTTTTTAATAATAATACTTCTCATGTATAGAAATTCCTTATAAAAGAAGCTTACAATTTTATTATTGTTATTGAACATTGAACCAACAAAGAGAATTCTTTTTATCAACTAACAGAGGTCTCAGTCTGCCCCAGAGCGACTGATACTCTCTAATAAACGAGATTGACTGACTTTTATTAGTTTCACCTTGACCGAAAATGACGACTGCCATTTTATATTTAGTCCCAGTGGCGCGCCTGGTGCATCCATTGTATTTTTGCAGTACTAGCTGCGCCCCACGGTTTCAACCGCATATGTCTTGATCCCGTGGGAATATCGGGCTAAAAAGTATGCTGTCGTAATCCAGGTCTTGCTCTACTACTCCTGTGCCAAATTTCATCCAAATCCGTTCAGCCGGTAATTAAACAACTAAACAATAAGTACCAAACATCTATACAATTAAATTACATGATACTTATTAACACAGTAGAGTAACCGTGAAGTTTCTTACCGGCTCTTAAATTGTTGGAACCGTGCACCTAGCTTTTGAAGTTTTTAAGTGCTCATGTAGGTTTATTTATGTGAAATAAAATATATTGATCTTGGCACACATTTACAGATCGACACACACACTACAGTACTTGTCAAGGAAGAGGACTGTTCTACCGTAACACAGCGATTACCAGTACGTACGGAAGACAGTTTGGTGTAACCCTAGAAAAAAAAACCGGTGAAGTGCGCGTCAGACCACGCACAATGAAGACTTTTGTAGTTGGGATGAATTTATCTCAAGAAAAAACTTAAATGGTAGTTAAAAAACAAGTTCCCCGATACATTCCAACTGCAAATATAAGTTTGTACGCACAATCTTGAGAGATTTACCATTTTATTTTAAGACCATAGACTTCCAACTACTTCTTGACTTGAATTTCTACATTTATATCTATATTTTAATGGCGTACCTACATAATAAAGAGTATTCTATTCAATTCAATTCTATTCTTTATATGGTTTCCTGTAATTTACAGAACCATTTTCTGTGTTTTTTTTTATTTTAGGCTCAATTGTTTCGGATTTTTGTAATGGTCAATTTTTATTGATTTAGAAGTTTTACTATTGTAATTATTTTAAAAAGACTGAGATACTCAAAAGATGCTCTTCCATTTGATATGTATCACACAATACAGTCTACAAAACATTTTTTTTTAATTTTCCAGTTTGCCCCTGAAAATTGACGTAAACATTATGGAGACGTAATGGATTGATTTTGTGTAAAATTATAAATAAGGCAAGAAAGGAGGAAACTATTGAGATGTAAAATGAAATGTATGGAAGAACACATGCCCTAAATAAATTGGGATAAGGGTAGGAAAATGATGGATGTAAAATTCAATAAATGTATTACTGAAACTTACCTTTCTCCCCATTTGGGCACCCTGTTCGTCTTAGTGAGAACTCGCTTTGTGTACAAGCAGCCGTCCTTCACTTCTCTGCTCCATGTGTCTTCTGACAGGACATGAGTACTGAAACCAAACAATTAAAAAAAATGTTTTAATCATTCCCTTCCATTTTCAGATTAAAATATTCTATGATCTTTACTTCAGCCTCCATAATAAATGCAGAAGGCATACAGCGCCCTGCATGTTCAATACAATAATGCTTTCAGGGTGCTGATGGGGTTGTCACGCTACTGCAGTGCTTCCAGCATGTTCACAGGCTATTCTTGCCTCTGTGAACATACCAGAAGCACTAATCATTAATTAATTTTGTAAAAACCTTTGGTTGTTTACATAGATTTGCATTGTACACATCCTTACATATTATTAAGTTTAAGTTAAGTTTAAGCACTGATGGCTTTCACCCCATTGTGCGCCAGCGTTGCGCTTCCATTATGTGCAGGGTACGTGCCAGCCCCAACAGCGTCCTGAAAACTATAGCTGATATGTGACACTGATACATGACACTGTGGCATAGTAACTCACACTGTAGTAATGAATAGTTTCTATTGTTTGAATAGTTTGAAAAAAGAAATATTTAAAACTAAAATGTGCAAGTGCAATTTGCAAGTGTCCAGGACTTTTCATAATATTTCAAATGGTAACCCTGATCTAACCAGACTTTCTCCTTTTACCTAGTCTATTAGCAAAGAAAAACTGTATGGTAAAATGGCTGTTACCATGACATTTATGAGTAGTCTTAGCTTTGCGTTATTAGCGATATTAGATACTGGAGGGGGATTAGTCTTTGTCACTTGTAAATGTTACCTACTGTATATTTTTATATTTAAATTAATTAGTTTGTGTTTCATTATTTTATTTCAATGATTTCAAATGTTTAGTTTCAAGGACAGAAAAACATTAGAAATTATTGAGATAAAACATAATTATAAATAGTCTAATATCCAAAATTTCTTCAATTCTGTGGCTAGTTTCATTTATTAATTAGTAAATTGCTTGTCTAAAATACAACAATGACCTTTGATAACCACACTGTCTAAGGCCTATAAAAGTCAAATAACAAAAAAAAACTTACCTCTGTGGGTTTGGGTACCTCTTCCAATATCCTAGAGCAACCTGATCCCAACTAAAGTTAAAAGTGGAAGTGTTTTCAAAATATCTTGCCATTTTACACTTTTTTTTAAATATTTTCTTACTGGAATGATTGTATTCAATGAACTGACAAGTTCAGCAAAACACCATGCTCCTATTTTCTGTGAAAAGGAACAGGAAGACTGTTAATTTACTTGTTTTATTATTTAAAAAGAATCATTTAGAACATAATACCCGCGTGTATCCGATTACATAAACATAATCAATGTAGGTCACAAGATGAATGTATTAAAGTTGGGCAGTTTACCGTGCCGCTGTCGCGCTCAAGCCTTTGTGACCATGATCACATACGTAGGCAGGTAGGTATATGAATTATCGAAGTAAACAACGTTCGTTCAACTCCCGGACAAATTACAATGAGACTGAGCGGCACATGTGAGTATCACAATTTGTCTAACGTAAAATAGTACCTACGCAGTAACACTTGGCTCAATATAACTTTATGAGCCGTATTATTAACATCTACCAAATTTTTTAAATGAAAACTTACCAATAAGCCGGAGGACTTAGGAACTAACTTTTTCTTTATTATGATTCCTAAATGGATCCTTCACGTCCACCGACACGGTCAAAGATGACTATTTTGACCGTAAGTTACGTGAAACAGTCGCGAAACACATGTTATCATTCATATTTTCTGGCCCGTTTTGATAAAAATTTTGATAAAACTATTGACAGATTATTCGAGACTCGAGAGCCCATTTGTAATTTTGGTGATAAGATACAATACAGATTACAAAGAACGAACGAGACGAGACAATAACCGGAAACAGTTTAATTGTCTGTGACATAAGTTGGATATTCTCGTTAGGTTTACTTCTGGTTAATTTGTTTTCAGAAATAACTGACATTTTGTGGTTTGGATTTGTGAACAGCTTTTAAAGGACTCTTTTGATAACATTGATTGACTTTTGATTCGGCACGGAACCGTATCGAACAGTTGTGAAATTGCTAAAAAATCTTTGTGTATTCGTGTGATTTTGAAATCGCCAGCGAGTTGCTGCATGTGTACCTAGCATTATGCATTATAATTATAAAAATTGATAGTTTGGGGTGCGTTCCCACCATGTGTGAGGATGCGCAGCGAAGGCAGTGTACACACGGCTACACATCAAGCTATACATTTCCAGTATAAGCTGACGTCGCATTGTACGGAACACCTATACAATGCGAGATCAGCACAAACTGGAAAAGTATAGCTTGGTGTGTAGCCGTGTGTACAATACCTACGAACAGGATTACTTCATTTTCCTAGCCTCGCACATCGCAGCTCTGGTGGACAAAACCTTAGTGCTTCCTCGCCCAGTACAGTCCCCTACGCATGCTTCCTCGCATATTTTTTATTACTTTTCAAGGCCTACTGCCAGTCCTTTTACACGTGCAGCCTGTGGGTCAAGTATACCCGGAGAACCTATGACATCCTCCGTGTGCAATTCGAAAGTGCCTTCAGAGTGTTGTTGCGGCTGCCCCGGTTCTGTAGTGCTTCAGGCATGTTTACGGAGGCTCGTACGGATGACTATTTCGCAATTCTGCGCAAGAGAACTGCCTCCCTGATGCAGAGGAGCTGTGGCAGTGGCAGCAGCATTCTGAGGGCATTTTATGAAAGTATTGATAGTCCAATGCGAAGGCACTGTGGATCTTTGCATGTAATGTAACCTTAATGCTTTCGCATTCGATTTTCTTGGAATGTTGTACTCTTATATAGGTACAAAATATTATTCCTATTGCTTTAATTGTAACTTTTTGATCTCATGTTAGTGAAATAATTAGACATAGTAACTAATATAGAATAATACCTACACACTCATGTTTATAAATTTATGGATACTGTAAGTCTGAAATAAATGAAAATTTTTTTTTTTTAAATGTCTTTGACATATCTCGGGACCCTGGGGTTCCGGGCCTTTGGAAGGCGTACGAGGGGCCGAAGCCAACTCGCAGAGGCCCGTTAGACATCCATAATGAAATGGGGCACCAACCGACGATTATCCCTGTTCGCACTATGCAATGCAGCCAAGGACAACCTCCGGTTGGTGTAGGGCTATTGCAGAACATGGAAACAAAGATATTGGACTATGGGTTTGGGTGGGTTGGTAGACTGGTTATTTTGAACTATAGGAAGACTATGGCCCCTGCCTGACCAATGTTTTTAATATAAAATACATAGATAAAATGGCAGAGGGTGACTTGCACACTCAATAATATGGGCCCCCCAAAAATGGTCGCTAGCACAGTGTCGTAGCGACAAGGGGGCAACATGTCCTGAGGTGCTTGAGAGGAGTGGAGAGGTATTCCACGGCTATCAGGACAATCCCGGAAGTACGGTCAAGATCCCTACCAGCATCTTACTGGAATACTTCCTTCCTCCGAGCACGTTTGCTCTGGCGAATCTCCACTCAAGCCGGCCAATCAAGGCAAGAATGAGGTGGGAGCTCTGTTCCTCGTCAGTGTTCACTCTAGCCGGCCAATAAAGGCAAGCCAGAGATCAGGAACGAGACTTCTCCCGGGAGGTAGGGTCCGTGGGGTCGCTACTGCCCAACAGCTCGCCACATGCTGCCCTGCGGGTTTCTGTATCTCCCTTGGTCTGGCTTCTCATCCTAGACCCGTCCCGGCAAAGTAAACTCTACCAGCACAGACCTAGCGTTCGGAGCGCGCAAGCCCCACCACGACGTCAACGTAGAGATACGGCGGTGGGGTTATTATTATTATTATTATATCTGGTGAAAACGCAACCCTTAGGTACCGGATTACCGATCTGCTAGAACTTGCGCCAGGAACTTGCTCTTAATAATCATATAATTAGGTACTATCTGTGGAACCGGAAGTTGATAATTAAAAAAAACTGTGTCTTATGCCTGTCAAACTGGCCAGAAATATAGGTACGTCTACTTTTTTTCATACTCTACTCCTGTGCTCTTGTGTGCTCTCTACTCTCTGCCTTCCAGAACAAGTAACATAAATAGACTGAGTACATTTTTATACTTAAATACTCACCTACGGCGAGGGACAGAAAGCCGGTAGGCAAATTAAAAAAATGGCAGCGTTTGTAATGTTCAGCAAGGGTCAAGAAGAAACAACCAAATCATATAGAGAACTCATACAACGGTTACAACGAGAGGCAAAGTTAGAGGTTTGTTCATCATGGTCGGTTGTACATAATGCGAACAAAATTAAATGTTTTCATTACCAAATGTAGGTAGGTAGGTACCTACCTGCCACGTCCACAAGCACTAAGATAGAGCTACTAATAATTATTTCCACAGTATTGTGTCTTACGGCCCGGCATTATGCTGTGGTGATCAGCAGCTGACGTTGATTCAATTTTCATATTGCAAAAGAGGCAAACCTCGCGGGTCTGATAAGGTGTGTCCAAACATTGAGCGGCAATCGTGCACGGCTAACGCTCGCGGCGCGGCGGGCGGCGCAGGCGGCGCTGCCGCCGCCGCGCCGGCGCGCCGCGCTGGGTTTGGACAATTGCCGCGCGCGAACGCTTCTGTCTACCTACCGCGCAAAAACATTTCTGACAGAAATTCGTCAGTAATTGTGTTGGACGAACCGACACACGCAACTGCTTTCATTTTTTTAGTTTTGATGCCAACTGAAGTAATCGAGACTCCTCCGTGCCTCGGAAAGCACCCATATATATTACTTTACTCTATGGAAAGCACGTTAAGCCGTTGGTCCCGGCTGTCATTTGTGGATCTTTGACCGTCGTTACGGGTCGTCAGAAGCCCGAAAGTCTGACAACCAGTCTTGCCAAGGGGTATCGTATTACCCAGTTACTGGGTTGTGGAGGTCAGATAGGCAGTCGCTCCATGTAAAATACTGGTATTCAGCTGCATCCGGTTAGACTGGAAGCCGACCCCAACATAGTTGGGGAAAGGCTAGGCAGATGACTGCCGCGCAAACATTCGTCGGTTTAGTCCGAACTAAAGCGCGGCAGAAATAAATGTCCTGCAAACGACGCGTGTTGCTGCCGCACTCTTGCCGCCCAATGTTGTGTTTTTAGACACACCTAAGAAACAAATTCGAAGAAAATCGCTATACTGACTCTGCCTTCACTTTAAATCTTACCAAGTACCTACCTAGCTTTACCTTTTTTGTATGTTCGCAAAAACTTAAGACTTTTCAAAATTAAAACCGATTTTCTTAATATAAACAAGTACAAGTAGTAAACATGAAATTGTGATAACCAAACCCTATTATCTTAAACTTACTATTAAATGAGCAATATTTGTATTTGTAAATAAACTTACTTTATATTAATTGCATTTTCTAAAACGGCTCTAACGATTTCGATGAAAGTTGCAATATCGGGGTATACGGGGGCGAAAAATCGATCTAGGAGATGTGATGCAACTTTTGTAAGTATACCTGGACGTACTTTAGATTAACTAGCAAGTCATTTTTTATAAACAGTAAGTAGGTAGGTACCTACATACCTATACGCGTTTATAACAAGTTGCCAAAGTCAGTTGCAGAACTTGGCGATGAAAAGTTAAAAACATCCATCAAAAAAAGCATATTACAAAAAATATGGACTACGTTGAAGATTGTCTGTTGCAATAATTACCTAAGTACATCTGTGGCTTCTCTGTTACCTTACTGATCTGCTCCCAAAATACGATGTTTATTTTTACTCATGTACTTCTATGACATACCTAATCTTGCAATGATTTGGCATTAAGTAGGTAGGTATAATACATGTACAATTTGATTGTAAGTTACAAATGTATAGGTATTATATTATATTGTATAGCCACCATCTTCATCAGTGGCTTTTGTGGAGATAATATCCATTCATATTTGTTAAGTACAGTTGTAATGAAAACTTTTTTACAAAAAATTTAACCGACGTAAAAAGAACTCAAAAGCGAAAAATAAATAACTTTAATTTCGGAAGTCGGTGTCTTCGCTTTTCAATTTTCGTTTTTTGCCACCGACTTCCGAAATTAAAGTTAAGTATTTATTTTTCGCTTTTCAGTTCTTTTTTCGTCGGTTTAATTTTTTGTAAAAAAGTTTTTTATTTTTCACTTTTGAGTTACCATCCACTCCAGGGTACTCCAGGGGGTTACTCCAGGTTAAAGACCTGGAGTTGATGATGAGTGATTGTGTCATCAGAACTATGTATGTGTGCGAAATTTCAACAGAATCGGTTCACAGTTGAAAATTCAGTTGGTGAAAAATCAATCAACCCCATTTTTTACCGACTTCAAAAAAGGAGGAGGTACTATGTTCGGATGATTGATTTTTTTTTTTTTTTTTTTTTTTTTTTTTATGTATGTTCACCGATTACTCCGCCGTTTGTGAACCGATTTAAAAAATTATTTTTTTGTTCAAAAGCTTATACTTCTGAGGTGGTCCCATTGTCAACAAGTCAGGATCTGATGATGGGATCCTAGAGAAATCGAGGGGAACTTTCAAAAATCGTAAGGGCAACTAGTGCATTCTTTAATTTATTCATTAAGTATTTTACAGCACTACAATTTTATGAAGGTCTGGAGTCGATCTGATGATGGAGCCGAAAGACAGTCAAGGGAACTCCTCAATGGTTTACAGCAGATACCTCGTGTTTGGGCTTGATTAATTTGTATTGATAAAAACTTTACACTTGGATGGGTTGTGACTGTCGTTAGGGGTCTGATGATGAAGACGAAAGACAGTCGAAGGAACTCCTCAGTGGTTTACAGCAGATATCTTGTGTTTGGGCTTGATTAATTTGTATTGATAAGAACCTTACACTTGGATGGGTTGTGACTGTCGTTAAGGGTCTGATGATGAAGACGAAGGACGATTAACGGAACTCCTCAACGGTTCACAGTAATTACCTTGTGTTTGGACTTAATTCATTTATATTGATAAGAACTTTGCAACCATATAGGTTGTAAGTGACATTACAGATCTGATTATGGTCACCGTATAATATGATGATGAGGGGAACTATACAGTGTAAGCAAATGTATAGTGTTCACCCTTATATTCTTGAGAAGGCACGGGAGTCTCATTAGCCAGCCGGTTTCGTATAACATCTAAACGATACTTGCGCTGTTCAGACGACTCGCCACTTAATCGTTTTTGAATAAGATTGAGTCGGCAGATCTTATCATTTGGCGACTCCTGCGACAAATGAGAATGCATGTAATTTCTCATCTAAGATAACCTAGCATGAAGAGCTAACGGTGATACTTGGGAACCGGACATAGCACTCCGTTTGCGATTCTTAGATAGGCGTTCTTTTTCAGCAGTATTAGTCTCTTTAATTCTGTTTTTCTTCATGCGGGCGGCTCCTTTAGTTGGTCTACCCATGGTGATTACAAAAATCAAATTACACAAAAAATGGAAAAATAATAAAACTTTAAAAAAAAAATTGACCGACTTCAAAAAAAACAAAACAAAAAAGGACTACTGTACTAAAACCAAACGACAAAAGTACTTCTTTAATAATAAGAGAAAAATAAAAAAATAACTTTAATTTCGGAAGTCGGTGGCCAAAAACTAAAATTAAAAGCAAAGACACCGACTTCCGAAATTAAAGTTATTTTTTTATTTTTCTCTTATTATTAAAGAAGTACTTTTGTCGTTTGGTTTTAGTACAGTAGTCCTTTTATGTTTTGTTTTTTTTTGAAGTCGGTCAATTTTTTTTTTTAAAGTTTTATTATTTTTCAATTTTTTGTGTAATTTGATTTTTGTAATCACCATGGGTAGACCAACTAAAGGAGCCGCCCGCATGAAGAAAAACAGAATTAAAGAGACTAATACTGCTGAAAAAGAACGCCTATCTAAGAATCGCAAACGGAGTGTCCGGTTCCCAAGAATCACCGTTAGCTCTTCATGCTAGGTTATCTCAGATGAGAAATTACATGCATTCTCATTTGTCGCAGGAGTCGCCAAATGATAAGATCTGCCGACTCAATCTTATTCAAAAACGATTAAGTGGCGAGTCGTCTGAACAGCGCAAGTATCGTTTAGATGTTATACGAAACCGGCTGGCTAATGAGACTCCCGTGCCTTCTCAAGAATATAAGGGTGAACACTATACATTTGCTTACACTGTATAGTTCCCCTCATCATCATATTATAAGGTGACCATAATCAGATCTGTAATGTCACTTACAACTTATATGGTTGCAAAGTTCTTATCAATATAAATGAATTAAGTCCAAACACAAGGTAATTACTGTGAACCGTTGAGGAGTTCCGTTAATCGTCCTTCGTCTTCATCATCAGACCCTTAACGACAGTCACAACCCATCCAAGTGTAAGGTTCTTATCAATACAAATTAATCAAGCCCAAACACAAGATATCTGCTGTAAACCACTGAGGAGTTCCCTCGACTGTCTTTCGTCTTCATCATCAGACCCCTAACGACAGTCACAACCCATCAAAGTGTAAAGTTTTTATCAATACAAATTAATCAAGCCCAAACACGAGGTATCTGCTGTAAACCATTGAGGAGTTCCCTTGACTGTCTTTCGGCTCCATCATCAGATCGACTCCAGACCTTCATAAAATTGTAGTGCTGTAAAATACTTAATGAATAAATTAAGGTATAAGCTTTAGAACAAAAAAAGAATTTTTGAAATCGGTTCACAAACGGCGGAATAATCGGTGAACATACATGTGCGAAATTTCAACAGAATCGGTTCACAGTTGAAAATTCAGTTGGTGAAAAATCAATCAACCCCATTTTTTCTACCTTTAGGGGTGGATTATAGTTTCCAATTTTAAATGGGACCAACTTCGAGGTATACCCTTCCCAATAAAAAAAGAATTTTTCAAATGGGACTACTCACTAAAAAGTTATGCGTGGCCATACATTAAAAAAAAAACAAAAAAAAAATATATAAGTACGTGTCGACTTGAGAACCTCCTCCTTTTTTTTCGTCGGTAAAAAATCATGTCATTTGGTTTCTCACATTCACAAAATAGAAAATAATCTTGAGTAAGTACTTATTATAAAAGAAAAGAAAATAATAATAAATAAAAACTAAACAGGTACACACGGGCCCACGGCTACACATCAAGCTATACACTTCCAGTATAAGCTGACCTCGCATTGTACGGAAATTCTATACAGTGCGAGATCAGCATAAACTGGATATATATATCTCGATGTGCAGCCGTGTGTACCTGTTTAGTTTTTATTTACTATTATTTTCTTTTCTTTTATAATAAGTACTCAAGATTATTTTCTATTTTGTGAATGTGAGAACGTTGTAGGCTTTTATACTCAGATACTTCGATATGTTTTACCATTTTCTAGTTAAGTATGAACCTAGTAAGTACCTACCTACTTGCTGACAGGCCTACACTGTCCTTCCATACCTAAGTACTAACAGTGTAAATTGAGAGTAACGGTAGAGTTTCTTGCCGGCTCTTCTCCATAGCAAAATAAGAAATAACCAATATAGGTACCCTACCCAAATATACCTACCTAAGATATTTTTTCAGTTTCAAATTGTTAGTAAGTAAGTACTTACCTAAATAATGTTCTATTTCAAACAGGCAGAAGACCAACCCCAGTTCGTCCGCGCTACAAATTACCAATACTATTGTGCCCACAAGGAAAAGAGCAGGGAACATGGAATCAAGGACTTCATCTATCACTTGAGTATGAAGACGTATGAAGGCGGGGCTGGCCTTTTGATATGCGAAAACCCCATGCCTACATTTAAACACTTCATTTGTCTCATAGAACAAGTAAAGACACCAGATGGCATTAATTCAAATGCTTATTATTACGGAGAAATTAAAAATATCATTACTGGTTTTATGAATTACTTTACATCTTTAATAGACGAAACAACGAAGAAAATCAATAAACATTCTCATTTTATAGATAATAAACTATTGGTGGAACTAATTGATGAAACTATAGCGTTATACGAGAAAAACCATAGCTCATTTTTAAAACAGTATCTGCCGTTAAATTCAGAAATAGAAAAAGAAAGGTATCAACAAGTTAAAGACGAACATGCCAATTTTTTGATGGAACTAGGAAAAATTAGGGATATTTGGGAGGTCAGACAGCATGAACTAGAAGATTTCGCGAAGAAGACTTTTGAAGCATCTATACAGAAAATAAGTGATTTGTGTAACTTCACGCATACATATATTTCGGTGATGTTAGCCGATCGAGTAAGTATTTTTCAATAGGTACCTACTCGCTATATTTAATTCAGAGTAAGAACTTTAACAAGGTTTTTATAGCAAATGGCAGCTAGATTTGCTAAAAAAATTAAATGCCCATGCCTACTGTTTTTTTTAAGTATTATTAGGCATAAAATTAGAGTGCACCGGGGTAATTCCGAAAGTTAAAAAAAATTACTAATCGTAGCGATATTTTATTTTCCTATTGGAAAAATTGGTTTAGACGTCATCTTGATTGTCCTCGCCGCATCAGTCGTCGTGAGAAGCTAGTATCAACAATACGTGAGTAGTGTCAAGTGTTGTCGAGAGTGATTTTCGCATAATTTTTGTTGATTCGCAATAACGCCAACATAATTTATCTCGGTCTTTGATAAGTTATTTGAATAAATGCTTGTTTATTTCTTCTTGGGGTAATTCCGAAATACAAAACTATGTGATATGATGTTAACCATACTAAACCATTGAAGAAGATGTAAACATCCGGTCAAAGTGCATTAAAATCACTTTTGAATTATTTCGGAATAACTCTAAAAAAGTTCGAAGTTTCCCGTATAAGTACCAAAAAAAAAAAGTCAATAATTCAAAATGCTTTATTTACCGAATACAGGTAAATCTGCCTAGCCTTTTCTCAACTATTTCAGCTTCCAGTCTAACCGAATGAATACCAGTATTTTACATGGAGCGGCTGCCCATCCGACCTCCACAACCCAGTTACAGGGTAACACGATAACCCTTGGTAAGCCTGGTTGTCAGACTTTCGTGGTTCAAATGTCCCGTAACGACGTCAAATATCCAAGAATGACAGTCGGGACCAATGGCTTAACGTGCTTTCCGAGGCACGGAGGGTTCCCGATATGAATGAATGAATGAATGAATGAAATGCACCGACCCCAGCGTGGCTTAACCAGACTCGATAAATCGAATGAACCCCAGGATTTGCACTAGCCCCTGGAGCCTCATGGTTCATGGGGTTACAGAAGCCATTGCATATCAAAGAGTAGACCGGGGGGCGCGGGTAATGGTAGGGAATAGACCGTGCCCGTCGGGATATGGAAGGATTTGCGAGCCTACCGGATATGCATCCTTGAGTAAGCAATGGACTAGTGGAGAGACGGGTAATATTTATCTAAGGATGGGCATCTTTTTACGACGTCGCCGCCAGTTGGCTCCGTTCCATCTTCACCGTTGAATCCATTGGCGGAGATATGCTTCGTTCTCGGCTCTTTTCTATCTCCCTGCTGTGCTGTGTTACACTTTGCTGTTTTCTGAGTCTTTGTCCAAGGACTCGCTGCTGTCCGTTTCAGGATTCTTGTATATCTCGCTAGCTGCTTTCGTGATCTTGTATCGGTCTTCAGCCATGTCCATCCAGAAGTTGATTTCCTTGTTGAAGCACGCCATGTCCTGTCTTAGGTTGTCGTTCCATGCGTAAATCGGTCAGTACTCTCTTGGATTTGGCCTAGTACTGCATTGCTGCATATAAAAGGTGTGGTTTGCCGCGTCTGTGAACATGTGCGAGATAGCACGTCCTGTGTTTCTTGATGTGTTTCGTAACAGTTTTTACTTCTAAGATTTCGTGCATTTACTTTTGTCTTGGTTTATTCCTAGCGTGGTTAATCAAGTCTCTCATGATGACTCTCTCTGTCAGGATGGTTCAAGTCCAGCTTCACCGGTGAATCTTTTGGCGGGGTTAAACTGTTTTCTCGATTCTTTTCTTCTTAGTTCTGATGCGTTTTCAGCAGCGCTGTTCAGATCGCGATCGGCCCGATCCTCGTTGTTTATGTCCAGCTCCGTCGCCGTACAAGTTCAATCTGTAGCTCGCCGCTGCTCACCTCGGGTTGATGCGATTGCAAATAATATAGTTCTGAGTTAAAAGCGCACTATTCGGCTCAAGTAATTAATAAGACCCCGACAAAAATCCCGACCCGCGTCACCCGAATTCTTCTTTTCTGTTCATAGTTACATCGCCGACACTCATAACCAACTACTTTTAAAACAAAATCCCGCGCACAAGATGACCACCCCTGTTACCGCCCAGGTTCTATAATAGCGTCCATGCTCCTTTTATGGCTTTCCGCGATAGTAGTATGGCGGGCGCGCACCGCAAGGTCTATTCCCGCTTGCAGCGTTCGGCCACTATGTAACGCTTACCCATGCTGATCAACCAATTACATTGCAGCATCAGCCTTTTGTTGCGACCCCTTTCTTGTAAATGAAAATAGCGCCCAGGATAGAGTAAATTTAAAAGGCGTTAAAACTTGATAGCCATCCGTCATATTTGTTTTAAATTAGCTCGAGTAATAAGCCCTTTTCAAGGATTGCACCTGCAGACAGCAGTTTGAGTGAATGAAAATCAAAGTAGGTATGTCATATTCTACACGATCTACAGTTTACACTTTCACTGTCAGCTGTGTTGAAATGCTGCGTTGTGGCATTCTATAATATACCCAAATAGTGAGTATCTTAAAAGTTAAAATACCAATTGCTATGCGGCCTAAGGGTCGGCGCGGGCGCCCACATCTGGCGAAGGATATAGGGGCTGCGGAATTTTGTTTCCAAAGCCGTTAGGTATGCGTGCCCAAGACAATAAGAGCATCACTGACCACTCACAAAAAAAAAAGGTCACTTGGACTCAATAACGATTTTGGAACACAATCACCTACGCATTATATCTTAAAGTTGGGTACATTATTTAGCCAATTAAACCTCTAGTGACTTAAAATGACGGAATTATGGCGTGTATCTTGCAGAGAGGAGCAAGTCACTGTAATATGGAAAGATCTCACCAGATTAGCCTGCAGATACACTTGGCGACCACCACCACCACCAAAAGAAAACACCAACATCACTTTAAAAACTCACTATCATTAAAAATACACCATGAAACTACACATTACACAACACGCACCACCCGATAAAATACCGATTTTGCAGAGTTCGATTTCGCTGGCAAGCGAGCTTGCCACATGCCACTATCATAAAAAAATAACAAAGAGCATCCCCGACACAACCGTCTTCGTTGACAGCCAAAGACCCAATCCCGAGGCACGGAGGGTTCCCGATATGTAATAAATGGTCACTCATCCACGAACCGACCGACGCCAGCGTAGCTTAACCTTCTATCGATCCGTGTGGCTGTTATTATTTAGCCACAAGCCACGAGCCCCTCCATTTACCGATTCCAACTACCTACTTATATATTTATGAATTTAATATATCCATAGGTTAAACCATGGAAAGATTAGGTAAGTATATCAGAAGTATCAGAAGTCGCCTATTATTAGCAGTAAAGAAGAGACTACCTAGCCTACTTTACATAACTAACAAAAATAAAGACCTCTAAAGTGTGTTTTTTAAACTCGTTGACTAATTTGACATTTCAAGTGATTGTTGTTAATTTTTTCCAATTTGCGAGTTTGACATTTGCACCTAGACTTTAGTCATCTCGTAAAAATTACCGTCGGAATTACCCCAGTATACCTAAGCCCCCCAACCACGTCTGTGAACATACTTAGATAATCTAAGTACTTATATCTGTGAAGTTTAGGAAACAAATTCAAAGGATTGCTGTTAAAGTGTGTTTTAACAATTTCATATAGCTGTACGAATTGGCTGTAAGTATTGAAGAAACGACGAACCGTCTGAAGACAAACCTGGAAAAATGCAAAGAGGGTTATACTCATGAAAAAAACATGCTGTTTCAAAACCTGTACGAGAGAAACAAGGAGTACCTGTATATAAACAGGCGCTTGCATGACCGATCCACCGATACTGCAGAAGTTCGTGATGTCTATACATAAGTCTCTCTGTCCGTCTGTTAGTGCTCTTAGAACTTGATCGAGGCCCACTCAGGCCCAAAAGCATGGGAAATTCCTTTTTCTAAAATTTATTTAGTATTTCCCATCATAACAAGTACCTAAGTAACTACCTATTGCACTATAGTTCATTATATACAGGGTTACTGGTAACTCGACGTATTCCTTGCAGGACGTCATAGTATGGTTAAAATGCAACAAATTAAGCCACCAAATGTTCTACCGAAATTCAGTATTTTTTTTTTGCACTAGACTACATTTTTTATGAAGTAATAGCAAAAATTACAAAAAATTAAATGTTTGGTTAGTGATATTTGCCAAAGTTTTAGGCATTATTGAACTTTTAATTATTAACAAAGGTCTGCTACGGCGTCAACTATGATAATAACTTAAATTTCAGTACAGTCGCTCCGTAAATCATTTTTAAATTGGTTTCAAATGATTTAATCTGGGATTTTTCATAAAAAAACTAAAACTCTTAATAATTCAAAAACTACTGAATTTCGGTAGAACATTTGGTGGCTTAATTTGTTGCATTTTAACCCTACTATGATGTCCTGCAAGGAATACGTCGAGTTACCAGTAACCCTGTATAGGCATGGTCGCAAATGATAGGTACCTACAGTCAAGCGCACAACAGTAGTAACAATTTGACATTCTTCTTCTTCTTAGCGTGTCGATGGCAAAAAAAAAGAATGTTTTAAAACTCGGCTAGGTACGCGAATACCGTTCGCTGACGCAGCCAATTAGGTCCTCACGTGTGCAGGTGATAGGACATTGACAGCGCGTTTATGTCGTAGCTTACGGCGTATAAGTCGTAGGTTTGGCGCGTATGTGGCTCCGCAGGGTTTTTTCGACGATTGCCATGCTAGATGTCCCAAGTTCTGAATGCTCAACAGATTAGGTAAACCTAATACCAACTAGCGGGTACTACACTAAAATTATACTAAGTAGGTATATCTACATTATTTAAAATACTCAATCTATAAGGTCCCATTAAAATAGATGGACAAATTTTAACACAGCATTCAGTACGTCTAACCAAAGATATCCAAGCAAAAAAAAAAACACTGAAAAGTGATTTTATTTTGACCTAAAAAGCTTAATTGCTGGCACACTAAAATAATAAACACATCCATTATGTGTAGGTACTTGCACTCGCGCTTGTTATTTTTAAATATCTGTTATTTCTATCTCTTACGATAAATACGCCTCACCCCTAGTAACCAACATTTTTAATGTATTTTCGTTAGCAGGTTTTTTTTCTTGTAAAAGGCGCTTTCTTATTATTTTTTACCACTATCCTTTTTCGGTGGTCTGAATGATTTCTAAAAGTTTGTCCATCTATTTTAATAGGACCTTATGTCTTATTATGTCATCTAGGTTAACAGTACCATGGACCTGGTACGAGCGAAGATAACAAACATTGGTAATGACGAGACTCTTGCTAGACTAGAGCTTGAGTCGCGTTTCTGGAACCAAAGACTGAGGGAATTCAACGAAATCGCGTCCACGCTGATTAGGATCCAAATTGAGCTTGACAACCTCGAGGCGGACCAGAAAAAATACAAAAGTGTTACGTGAGTAAGGTTACCTACATGGTACAGACCATTCATTTTGGGTTACTTAACAGTACCTACTTACTTACTTAGTTAACCCAAAAAAAAACAAGGGAGAAAAAATGTGTTAGGGCCGAGTCATACCTGAATGGCAGCGGTCAGCAGCGACGCGGCGAGCACTTTCAGTGTGAAATTATTTTAAACTTTATCTACATAGTTAAAAGACCAGTATCGCTTGAAAAGCTTGAAAAGGTCGCGAGGCCGCCCGCAGCTGCCAGCGGCCCCGCCGCATTTCATGCGCCAATATGTGCAATTTGTTTCTTCGCCAGCGCGAGCGGCGACGCCGCGCGCCGGGGGTCGCTGCCGGCCCCTTCCATTCGTGTGAATCGGCCCTAACCCT
Organism: Lithophane leautieri; assembly: GCA_949152455.1. NCBI lineage: Eukaryota > Metazoa > Arthropoda > Insecta > Lepidoptera > Noctuidae > Lithophane > Lithophane leautieri. The sequence goes on along the minus strand of OX424477.1, from coordinate 14,174,649 downwards.
GTTCGGGGAAGTCCCCGCAAGTCATTTTTTACTATGGCGCCGAAAAAAAACATTTGTCGTTCGAAGGAATCTCTTCTAAAGACAAATGTTCCGTCAGCTGTTTTTTCAACATTGAAAAATCTACACACGCGTTTTGGGCATAAATCGAACAGATTACGTGACTCCGGATTTTTTATTTGTCTGCCTGTGATGCACCTACACTTGGTAGAGGCATGATGATGCATAGTAATTTTACCATAATAACGCCTACATTTCCCGAAGGATTAGGCAGAAAAAGTAGGTACACATTTTCTAGTCTACGGACTGCTACTCAGAAGCTTATGAACATCTGAGGATCGAACCCAAAAGTCGCACTTGTGTTCACCAGACTAGACAGACTACGATAAATTACATAGAAATATGAATAGCCTTATTTTAAAGGTGCATGGAGTTACCCGGGTCCAAGACGGTGTGTTTTGATTTAATGGGCGAGAATATCGATGAAAGAATTTTGTACCTTCAAAAGAAACAGGTGGAAATGTCTAGAACGTTGATAACTTTCCTCTGTGTCAGAGGTAAAGTATAAAATATTAATTACATAAAACATAATATCCTATAACGCCTGTATTTACCTACGTAGGTAGTCATAGAACATAGCGGATTTGTTCAGTGGTTTAAAGCCTTTGTTCATGGTAATAGAAAGTTGCGCAGCATTGGTGCCGCAACATGTTTTTGTGTTACTAGACACAAGTTCATACATCCTAAGAGCAATGTTGCCAAAAAATTATGGACATGTGCTGCTACAATGTTGCACAACTTTTGTTCACCATGAATACGAGGCTGAATGCTTACGAGGCGTAAATTATAGGAACGAATCGTGTCCTATACACGGACAGAATCGGTTCTTTCTACGTTGACGAGTTCAACCATCAGAACTACATCGCAGATTACGGCTCGAAGTACTTCCACGTCAACTGTTACGGCGAATTCTGGGAGGTGGGTAAATGGAGTTTGCAATGTATTAGTACTAATAGGAACTAATACTAACGATTAGTTCCTTCCTTGTCTCTGATAGTCCAAAAGTTTTAAACCCCCCGTATTCATGGGTAACAAAAGTTGCACGATATCGTTTCAGCAGAATGTTTGTTTGTTGCGGGAACATGTGGCCAGCAAAGCAGTTGTTTTTTTCCACGCGAGTCTCAAGTTCTTTTAGACAAGGCTCGAGTCTTCGTATAAAAGACCTACAATTGAAAAGGACTTGAGCTCTGAATATTTTTTATCACACTCGAATCTTCAAAAACGACGGTGTCTTTAAAGAGAACTCAAGTCTTATTATTGTAAGACTTAGAACTCCGAGTTTCTTACAACACTAAGTTGAAATGTTTCCACTGCTGTGCGGTTGACTGTACCTACGAATACGGGGCTGATGCAAATGATGCACAAAATTTTGTTTGGCGTTCTTTCACACTAATTATACTTAATTTGTGTTTAATTTTTGTATGTCATGGTTTCAATTAAGTACCTATTCATCTAACATAATATTTATTCCATCAGAGTTCAGAAAATACGCCATACTACTTTGACGATAATGGTCGATATATACTTGATGAAAATGGCGAAAAGACATACCAGGTCGCGGCTTGCACAAGCCAGTACAAGCTAGGTGAGGATGGTCTCTTCAAAAAGATCACTAAAGACTGCGGCCACTCTGAAAGGCCCAACCCAGATTGTCAGTTGGAGGAGATCAAAGACTTGACTGACAAGGTGATACTGCCGAGGAATAATCCCATTGATATCACTGGTAAGTTGAAACCACATTGACAACAGGTCACATTTGGAACTGGCTGAGGTGTTGTCATTAGCGTAAACACACACCCAATGCTGAAAATAAGCCTTTCCAAACGCATGTCTCGCCTACTCTCATCCTATCCTATCATACCCTGCGTCCCACTCTACGTTTGCCGAGTTGCGGTCTCTGTTTTTCACGCGTATATACCTTTTTATGTGGGATTCTTTATACCTACCCTCGAAGCATCCTAATGGCTGGATAGATATTAATATACTTACATAATTGAGGTGCCTATTATACAATTGGTATGGTCGCGAGATGGTTGCAAATTTTTACCCGACTACGGCAAAGCCTTAGCGAGGGTTATGATTTTGACCGGTATGTATGTAAAGTATGTATGTCTGTATGTTCATCTGTTCCCGCACAACTGCTAAACTGCTCATCATAATTTGACAAATAAGGTATCGCTGGAAGCGTCTTGATCGTCCGCTGGTTATAAGCCATGTGACATCACATTCAATTGAATACGGCGCCCTCTAAAGAACACACAGAAATAAAGAAAAAATAAAATATGATTCCATGTTGGGTATGGTCTTAATTAGCACATTTCAAATATATATTATATATTATTATACTTAACCCCAAAAAGAATTAAAATTATAAAACTAAAACCCAACTACTTACGACAAAAAAGTAAAGTAAAAGGTATAAACAAGACATAAGTCACAGACAGACAAAAGTCTACTAAAAACGTACAAACAAGACATCACTAGGGATGCAAGAAGTGTCAAAAAATATCAATATAATATATCGTATCGATATTTAAAAAAATATCAATATCAACTTCGATATATCGAAATATCGGTGGAATTAAAAAAAAAATTACTTCATGTAAGTACTTCAAGTTTTATAGGTATACATCTAAATACCAAACTCGGAAAAAAAGTATACTTTTTACGGCTCTGAATTCCAGCGGAGCAGAATGCAAGCCTAGACACCACACATCACAGACAGATAAATTAAAAATCCGCCGTCACACGTAATCTATTCGATTTATGCCCAACACTTTAATTTGTCTGCCTTTTTTTTTTTTTTTTTGAGGGTGGGAAATCATCCAATGACTTCTCCCGCTCTGGGCGGAGCGGAAGGGCGTGTCAGACTTTTACTGACTAAAACCCACCCGTGTTCCTTCATTTGCCTGTTGCCAAGGTCCCGGTATCCCTTTCGGACTTTCCCGCAACCCTGGCAGGCATCGGTCCTATTGGACCCCGTCATTTTTGCTGACATCTCTTTGAGGCGCGCGTGGAACACGACGCGCCATCGACCCGGGCCTGGTCCTTATCGGACGGCGAGCTGCCCGTTGCTCGCCGTCCGCAAGCCCGCGCCTATGGTGGCCGGAAATCCGCCTGGGATTCCCGACGCCCAGGGCGTCTCCAACGGCGGCGGTTAGGGGCGTGAGGGCGCAAACTTTGCCTTTCCCTCACGCGTTCCGCCTCCTCCTTCGCGAGCATTACTGCTTCGCAGAAGGAGGTGACGGCTTCCCATGCCCTCTCGCTCCGTACCATGGCCTGAACCAGGGCCGGACGCGAGAGGTCACCGCCGCCAATCGCCTCCGCGAGGACACGGCGGTGCTCCGCCCAAGCAGGGCACACCTCAACCGTATGCTCCACCGTGTCCTCCGGGCGATCCACACAGTGGTGACACCCGGGCGTTTCCTCCCGCCTAATCCTACACAGATACCTCCCGAAGCTGCCATGTCCGGTGAGGACTTGTGTCAGGCGGAAGGTGAGGACGCCGTGGCGCCTCTCTATCCACTCCTCAAAGAGGGGACTTATCGCCGCTATTGTGGCGTGCCCAGCACTGGGTTGCGACAATCGCACTCTCCATGCCGCCATGAGATCTTGCCGGAGCTCTGTCCGCTGTGCCGCGATTTCTCGCGGCAGCGGAGTTACACCCCGGCGCTTCACCTCCTCGCGCCACTCCCAGATGTGCGCGAGGACCTTCGCCTCCAGATCCCATGGCGGTAATCCGGCAAGGAGGCTCGCCGCCTCACGGGAGACCGTGCGGTATCCCCGGGCCTAATTTGTCTGCCTGTGATGTCTAGTTTGTACCTTTTTAGTAGACTTTTTTTTATCGTAGTTGGGTTTTAGTTGTTTTTATATAAAATAAAAACGGAGGAATTTAGATACCAAAAAAAAAGGTGGATGCAGTTCGTGACTGCCACGAACTGCTTCAGACTGCATGTTTTGAACTTTATAGTAACAGTCGGGTTTTTGAATTTTTTTTTCGTGAAGACATTAATTTGAAGCTGAAGTCATGTTTTCAGGAACTCTCGACCATGAATCGGTGAAGTTCCTTTGGGATAGCTTTGGTATGTTTCTGCCTGAAGTGCTATGCGAAGTCGCCAAAAAACAGCCCAAGAACCCCATACACTTAATGGCACATTTACTACTTAAGCGCAAGTAAGTGCCAACGTAATTCTCCCCTCACCCGTCCCTTGCTCGTTGAAGTGCCAGCCCGCGCCGCAGCTGAGCATGTAGCTTTAAATTTCCCAGATAGGTAATAATAATTATCCTGACTTGATGCAGCCTGTCCCGTCTTGCTGTCATCCCGCCAGTGACGCCCTAAGCCGAGGTTCGTAGGTACCCCACAGGGGGTGCCCTTAGAGAGTAGTCACGGTTACTTTAGTTTTATGCCCCTGGCTGGAGGCCCTGAGTGTAGTAGCTTATGGCAGCCACAGGAAAGTCCGGTTAAGTAGCGACGGCTTCAGAAGACAACCACGAGATGCCATAGTTAAAAAAAAAACTACGTATTTCAGTATTTATGCCACGGTGCTTCAGTATTGTGAATAGTAAGTACCTTTATAACAAATTTTCACCTTATTTAACATTTGGCAATTTTTCAAGGACGGGGGTCCAAAAGGAAAGCGATGGGTGAACCCCGCAAACATGTTCACCGACAGCATCAGCTTAATTTCTAAAAGTTCTAGAATAGAATTGGCGTGTCAGATGTCTTAAAATAAACTGGCCAAATGCGTGTCGGACCACGCACAGTGAAGGGTTCCATAGTTGGGATGAATATTTACCCATGCACAGTATTCTTTGTATCGATCGCAAAATTATGTTTGTGTATTTCTTTGGGTCAGTTCCCACCGAGACGCGCAGCGATGCGCAGTTTTTTATGATCCGATACAATATCGAATTTATTTATTACACAATAAGTTACACGCGCTGCGAAGCACGCATTGAAGTTATACCTTTGAAGTTTTACCTCATGAAGAAAATAAGTTCGGTAATTGTTAAAAAGTGCGCGCAGCGTCGCGCTGCTTCACGTCGCGGTGTAAGCCGACCCTTAGCGTATCGATGACAAGTAAGAAATTTGTTGAGTACTTACTTTAAAAAAAAAGTTACATCGTTACATGTACCTATGGGAAGCCACCCCTCATTGTTTTTTTCGTAATTTTACTAGCTACACTATTCTTAGCGGTGCACAGAATACACCTTTCCAAATTTCATCGATATAGTTAGTGCAATGATTGTGTAACATCCGGACGGACGGACGCTGGACAGACGGACATGACGAAATTTTAAGGGCTCCGTTTTTGCCATTTGGTTAAAAAGGGCTGTATTTAGCTGCCTGATCTCTTTAAATGACTTTCTCCAGTTATTTCTGAGTGTAAAGGTATGTTATAGATTCGAGGCGAGCGCTGCAGATCTCCGTAAGATGCGGAAGAATGCTGTGAAGTACCGCCATGATATGATGAACAAACAAAAAGATGTGAGTTTGGTTTGACGAAATCAGTAGAAATATTTGACTAAAGTTACTTCTTTTTGAAGGTTTTTGCCTTTTGCTTTTGAAGGGAGACAGACTTATGGAAACGTCTTCCAATTAAGTGTCGTTTACGAATTCCGGGTATGTCAAACCCAAAAGAGACGAAAAATATAATATATTGATCTCGAGTATCGTCTGAACTGTTCCTAATCATTTTTATGTTGACGGTATCTAACAGAAAGCCAACGAGGAAAGACGTGCTTGGAAGGCCAAACTGATGACGCGTCGGAAACCCGAACATTACGATAATTACTACGAACGGGCCGTCAACCTACAAGCCATAGCGTCCCAGATCGCCGAAACAATGGGATATTATTACGATTAGTGTTACTACTTCTATTTGCTAATAAAGTTGCAACGAGTGGAGTTATTTCGTTGTGGAAAAACGTTCCTCGTTTCGTTGTGTATTTTCAGATCTATACTCCATTTGAAATCTGTTTAACCGATTTTGACTTCTATTGCGTTGGTGGCATGACAAATGGCAGCTGCAGTAGATAGGTGGTATTGTGTAACGTTTTTTGCTTTTAATGCAGTCCTTATGCCTACGATATAGAAGTCAAAATCGGTTGAACGGACTGTAAAAAGGTTTGTTTAAATTTCTAATCTTATTTCAAATGGAGTGTAAGATCGCAACTATAACGAGAAAAAGACCAAATTGGCAATCATGGGGCCTGCCGACAGAAATGAAAGCTTAAAACTTTGGAATAACTGTTTTTTTTATTATTAATTACTTATTGTATGAATAATTAAAATAAAAAGTTGTCAATTGAAATTAGTCTGGTTTCCATATCTATTGGCAATCCGAACAATAATTATAAATATTTTCATATAGTTTATTTATTCATCGAAACATGATGGGCTGCGCAAGACCAGTACAAAATCCTATTTCGTGCAAATATTGTTGTAATAACTACTAATAAATGAATATTTATCCACTTACTGTCGATTACACACAAAAAAAACTTATTCTCAGGAGCACGCACTCGCGACTTTCACTGCTATAGTTTGACCGAGAGACCGCTGTACTACGCCTTAGGTATGAGCGCGGCGCGACGGGGGGGCAGTGCGGTCCGCTCAATGGTCAACGCTCACGGCGGCGGCGTCCCACCGCTCATTCGTCATTGCGGCTTAGATGCGCTTCTACAGGCGTGGGCATAAACAGCACTATGGCGCGAACATGTCGGTGAAACGAATCCATATGTTTATATTACCAAAACTCGCTCAACGCGCCCCAATAGGTTTTCACTTTAAAAAGTATTGGCTAACATAAAATTGAATAATTCCTGTATAGAAAACTAACAGAGCTTGGTTGGTCTATATTTGCGCAAAACAGCACTGGTTGCAACTTCGGAAGCAGCTAAAGCGGGCTATACACGAGCAGTTATAACTGACACAAACAAACACAACACAAAAAGACAAAAGGGGCGTCAGTTATAACTGCACGTGTGAGGCCCGCTAAGTTTTGTAGTTTTTTTGCCAAAACGACTTTATATGAGTAGGTACCTCTGTTAGGCGTTAAATGTTAAATTCTACGACGATTCTTTATTGTACCTTTTTGGATACACAATGTTCGAAATTAGGATCTAGCGAAATTGTTTTTGATTAAATTTTCTTTTGGTTAATATTTGTTGTTTCATTTAAAGTGGCGCTTGCGCATAAAATTTTCATTATATTGAAACTATCGGGTTAACAAAAAATGAGTTAGTCCCCAAAACATAAAAATTGGCAATTAACGCGAATCGTCTGAAGATAATAAATAATTATTTATTTTTGCCATCGTCACGCTAAGACGTAGTTAGAATATGTCCTTTAAAATTAATACAGTTTTCAAACACAAATACACATAAGTATTATAAATATTTATTTTCATGTAACCTAAACACTACTATACTCCGAATGTGTGGATGTGTAGATAGTTATGAAAAAACTTTAATATCATACAAATTACCTTTGAGTCGACATTATTGTTCACAGATAAATAAGCTTTATATTGTCTATGCCCAATTTTTCGCGTAATAGTAGGCGTTAATTGCAGGATGTGCGTCCATCTGACTTGGAATTTTAGTGCACACAACTTTCGAGAACACAAGAGGAAAATTATTAATGAGAATTATTATCAATTATATTGTTTTCAAGTTCTAACGTGATAAACAGCCGACAATAAATAACTACACCGTAAAACGCTACGCACTGCTAAATAAAAAGCGGGACCTAACAAAACCATAATAAAAGAAAAATAAAAAATATGTTGTCAAGGTACAGGTATTTATTGTTCAAGCGTCTACTAGAAAATAATGAGACACACTTTGAGATGTCGACTTTCGTCCGAAAGCAAAATTAAAAAAAAAGAAACAACCAGACGTAAACCTACATACTCGTCCCGGATGGACATCACAATCCAATTCAAAACCCACTGTCTAATATTAATATTTGGTTTAGTTAAGAAAAATAATGAATAAGTAATCAAGTCGAACGCAACCTTCACATAACAATGACAGAAGGGGGCCCATGACACCAATGTCACATTTATGCGACTTGTTGACAACCATAACATCTCGACGAGATAAACGATAAACTAGCGTCAAAGGCACATTGTACAAAACACCTAAAAACCTAAAAACAAAAGAAGAACGCAACGTATTGATGCTCGACAATGGGTTGAAAAGGGTAAGGTTTTTGGGTAAAAAATATCGAAAATAATTACGATGGAAGTAATATTAACTGACAATTTTGGGGTCATACCGAATCGCAAGGCAGCATAACACGGTATTATTCATCCGAAGTAAGCTACATTATCGCGGGATTTACGCCCTCGACGAAGACACTCGACTATACAACATGTAAAAATAAAACCCTGTCCGATCATTGGGGGTGTTGTTAAGTATCGTACTGAGAGTTTATTTAAGTTGTAATTTTCTGGAAAAATAGAAAAATAATTTCTATGGGGAATTTGGTTTATTCCGTTTATCTACCCTAAAAAATCCACCCTAATAATAATACTCGGAAACGTATGTCCGAGAATCCACCCTAGGCCTAGTTGCATAAACGGAATAACCCAGTAATTTTACCGGTTACATGGGGCGCGGGCGGCCGTCATTTACCGGGTGTCTAAAAGACAACTTATGACTCCTGTTGAAAAGTTGCAATTTTTCTATGGATTTGGGGTAATTTTGGTACAAAAAATTGTAAGAATGTGAATTTTAAATAGCAATAACTTTTTTATTTTCAATGAGACTTTTCATTACTTTTTGGTACTGTTATTGCAGTACCTATAGTACCCTATGTGCCCCTTTCGGACCGGAAAGGTTTTTTTTACATATTTTATAGTAGGAAAAAAAATCGTATTTTGCCGTCTTGCACAAGATAAAAATAAGTCGCAATAGCTTTGCTACCACCAATAAAATAGATAATTATTATTTTTATATCTAGGAAACATGTTCTGTATTTTATTTCGTAATAATAATATATTAAACAATTTAGATATGGTTTGAAACTTTGAATTTTCAATAAGATCATTCAAATTTACAAATGAACTCATGTTTTTTAACCGCCTCAACTACAAAAGTCAGTTTTTTAAGGGTTGTTCAAGTTGCATTTGTAAACAGAATCAATATTATATTATAATAGGGTGTTATTACTTCAATCTTTAGATACACTAAAACAATGTCTCCTACGTCACATTTGAAAACCTTTGAAATATTTTTGTTCAGTAAAAACTATTTAGTTACATTATTGTATCAGCCACTGGAAATATACATCATGTTTAATTTTTATGTAGAACTGTCTTTAATTCTGCTAAATCACAATTATACTGTTTATTCTGTAATCCATTTGTACACCGCCTAAATCGAAAAAGCTCAATGGTAGAGACTTCAAAGGTGATGAACAAATAATGAATGTAAAGTATATTTGAAGATGTTATATTTATTTCCACGAGTGCTGACACGATAAACTCCTCACAATTAGTTAGTTACACGCTAAACCGCACAAACAGGTACAAAAGTATCTTTTTCTATTCTTTTTTATTTACAAGAAATGAATATCAGAAATGAACAGTACACATAGAATTTGGTAACAACATTATATGACAAAATGGAATTCGGTCTAATTTGTATATTGTACGGCCACAGACTCTACGCGTATCAACAGATTAGTTACTTATTTTTTCATCTAAGTACGAAGCAAAAATTTAAAAGCATACCCAATACTTCTTTAACTTTTAAAAAGCGATTAAATCTAATTTTCATCTTTTCTGTACGGAAATAGAATAATTTTTAAGAAATAAAAAACTAACAATTAATATTACCTTCCCGATTAATAACGCTAGTTTATATTTTTTAAATCAATATGTTACTTTGACGCATAGAGATATAATATTACATAGAGTGCGCGTATGTCACAAATCGTGCGCATCGTAGACAAGTGAGCTATAGATTAGTGTTGGGTAGGACATACAAGAGGCACTTAAAATGTCCCATACAAAATTATTGAATGTCCCAACACGTCAAAATAACATTTTGTACCGCTTCACTGCAACATACAAATGAATGAATCTCGAACAGACAAGTGAGTGAGTGTGGTGAGGAACGTTGTGTTGTTCAAACCCGTGTCTATTGTTCATAGTTTGTTGCGCGCACTCTATACTATAGTTATTATCTCCATGCTTTGACGTTTTGGATAATGACTATGTTTGTTGTAATAAAGAAAAAAAATATGTACAAAAAGGAAACTAGATATTTATTAATATAATTGAGAAATCAATTTTCCAATTTTCTTAGGCTTTCATGTGAAACGGAACATAAGATTACACTAAATCCGACTGGCCATTTGATTCTGCTAATACAGGCTTAACACTCATATTAAGAAGATTTTGCTACTGACAAATTATTTTTATCTAAACACTAAGCCAGTTTAGGTAAACCTTCTTTATAAAAAGTTCTTAACAAAAATGTTAAGCGCGGGAACATAAACTAGAATTTAACCGCTCACACAAGTAAATATTATCATAGACTTTCTATTACATCCAATCGAATATCTAATATTATACATCTAATATTATGACATTCACGAATGGCCAATGTTAACACGAAACAAAAATATCTAAGCTACAAAAAATAAAATTGTAACGCGACAAAATTAAAATGGTTGCTATACAAATAAAGGTTCGAAGGGGATGGGCATTTCAATCCGGCAGGGTTACATTGAACATGGCTGGAAATAAGGAAATTTTGTGCCGTGTGATACAAGTGAGGGGCTGTGGTAAGGCTGAACGAAATAGGTTTATAGTAAACATTTATTCTGAAGGCCTTACCACAGCCTATAGAGTATTACATAGTATTATATGCATTTCAGATTTCAAATTTGCTTCGGCTCTGTCGAGTTGTCAGCTTACTAGAATATATTTGGGATGACATCATGATAATCATGAAATGAATAAGATATTATTATTATATTATTATTTATTATAAATGAACAATTAGAAGAAAAAGCAACTAGAGGTAGGCATTGCGTTCCCTCTAGAAGACAAATATACCCCGATTGAAGGCAAAATTACACTACCATACCAAGGTAACTTCAGGGTTTTTTTTTAAACCGACGCATCAACACAGCCGAAGCACCAATTATTGACTGAATCAAACAAAATTCCAACTACATTACCCGACATTCGAGACAGTTATGTACAAAATGAAATGTTACCAACGTTCAAAATTCTGAAGTAATGTAACTGCAATTCCATTCGATTTGTACTAGAACAATGTATTCAGCTAATTTTGGGACGAAACCGCACACTTAGCGAGTGAACACACTTTAAAATCCGAAGCCGAAAACAACTCTTCCCAGACATTTTCCATACTTTAAATTTGAAAAAATAGCTTTGTTTGATATGTCAAAATTACAATTAATTTAGTGGGTGTCACTAGTATAAAAAAGAAACATTCCTAAAGTTACTTACCAAACTGTTCAAACGATTGGAATTCGACATTCAACGTTATAGTCTCTTAGTTAGCGTACCATCGGCGCTTGCACAGGGCTATAGTGTACGATCGCGTCCCGTATGTGTTAGTGTAGAACGTAATTTATAGCGTTAGTTTGCGCTGAACGCGTCGGCCAGTTCGGTCTGACAGTCGAACGTCTCCGAGCTGTCGGGGTGGTCCGGATAGAACTCCCTGTATATTTTGTCCAGTAACGATTGCCTGGAATTGAAAAAAAATAATTTTAATGTCTGCTCTTTGTGATTGTTCAAGTCAAATCAAATCATTTATTCGTTTGCAAAAATGGGTGATTAGTACAGTAGTATTGGGTGCGTATTGTATCACTTGCTTTAAAAACGGTGAAGGAAAACATCGTGAGGAAATCGGCATGCCAGAGAAATATTTCTCGACGGCATGAGAAGCCAAGTCAGAGGCCCATGGGCGGCTTTAAAACTCTGACACTAGGTTAGTCACGAACCACACGAAAAGAAGAATAAGAAGTACATAGATGTTTTCTTTGTTGACAATTTTGTGATTGGTGCTTGCTTTGAGTTCTGAAATAGGGTGTGCAGTGTTTGTATGTCTCTGGTTCTTTGGTAACTATAGTAGTAGTTTCCCGTTTCAAAACTTTCTCAAAAGATATATTGTCAATTACACCGCCAAAGCTTCCAAGTCCATTCGTTCTGTGGACATCAACGAAGTGAGCAACTATGAGACACGTCGTTTAGAACAAACTCTGTTCCAATAAAAGAATGTATTGAAACTTTACCGATGGTTGCTGGCTACAGTGGAACTTCTCTCATTCAAAGGGCCACATCTAGTTCATGTTGATGTAAGTCCACCCATCGGAGCATTATTCGAGCAGTCACGACACGTAATAATATTAGTGCTCCAGACTGAATTTCCTGAGATTGGCCACCATGCCCATGGAGACTAGCCATCGGCGCGGGAGATATTATAGTGCACACGTGTATGCGCAGACACAGGTGCGCTCTCTCTTCTTCACTCTCATAGTCCGATGGGGCAATCGGATAGCATCGGAGAGAAATCAGGCGCAAGACCATCAGCTTAACGTGCGCATTGTAGCATGTATACTGATAACGACAATCCGATGGTTGTCCCAACTCTATGCGTATGAGGGCGGGCCGCACTAGCGATCAGCACGAAATGGTCGATACACTAATATTCGGGAGTGCGTGGGAGAGAACCGTGTTGTTCTTTTGCATACAATATAATTAATATAAAGTCAATCCTAGTTTAATTTCAAGACCTAACAGAATTCAGAAGGTATATATATATGTACCACCACCAATTACTAACTCTGGGCTGCTACTGAGAAATTCCTAATGGAAAAACCTAATAATGGCTGACCTAGGAATCGTACCCAGGATCTTACGCTGAGCAGTCGTGCTTGCCAACACAAGACCAAAGGGAATTCTATTCATAAGGGGAAGTAAACTGTTATGAACACTTACTTGGCAGCAAGCCCCCCACCGGGAGGCAGGCCTTGTATGTTCTCCTGCACGAGCTGCTTCAGCACCCACGAGAAGTGGCTCGACGAGTCCTCGGGCTCCTCCTTACCGGCGCTGCGCTCGATCAACGCTGTTGAACAAACATCACGTTAAGTTTAGCCAAGATTATACAAAAAATGAGACATCACTGACATCAGTCAAAGAAAACATCGTGAGGAAATTAAGGTAGTTTCGTAACACACTTACAATGGCAATGCCTTTCATTTTGACAATTTTATTCACCAACATTCATTGCGTTATTTACTATGTTGACCAGATGAATATTTCAGACATATGAAGCTATGGATTAGCAATTTCTTTCAAAATTCTTGGAAAGGCCGATTTTGACTTCTATATCGTAGGCATAAGGATGGCATTAAAATCAAAAAAGGTACACAATACCAACTGTCTACTGCAGCTGCTATTTGTCATGCTACCAACGCAATAGAAGTCAAAATCGGTTCAACGGACTGTAAAAAAGTTTGATTTAAATGTCTAATCTTATTTCAAATGGAGTATAGATGTAAGTAAGCGACGTTTATGTGCTACCGTACATGACCGGCGTGCGAGTAGATATCTAACTGCGTAACACATTTTCGTAATCGATTAAGACTAATATGTTTCATTTTGACAGTCCTACAAAATTCATTGCATTATTTACGTTGTTGAGCTATTTTTTTTTTCGACTTTATGAAGCAATGGATTAACTATCTATATCAAAACGATGCAGGATGTGATTGATCGTGTATTATGCAATTAGGGTGCAGACGTATGAACGTGAACGAAGCAAAAGAATTATGTAAGGATCGCAGCAAAAGGAGTATGTAAGGATCGAAGCAAAAGGAGTATGTAAGGATCGAAGCAAAAGGAGTATGTAAGGATCGAAGCAAAAGGAGTATGTAAGGATCGAAGCAAAAGGAGTATGTAACGATCGAAGCAAAAGGAGTATGTAAGGATCGAAGTAAAAGGAGTATGTAAGGATAGAAGCAAAAGGAGTATGTAAGGATCGAAGCAAAAGGAGTATGTAAGGATCGAAGCAAAAGGAGTATGTAAGGATAGAAGCAAAAGGAGTATGTAAGGATAGAAGCAAAAGGAGTATGTAAGGATAGAAGCAAAAGGAGTATGTAAGGATCGAAGCAAAAGGAGTATGTAAGAATCGAAGCAAAAGGAGTATGTAAGGATCGAAGCAAAAGGAGTATGTAAGGATCGAAGCAAAAGGAGTATGTAAGGATCGAAGCAAAAAGAGTATGTAACGATCGAATCAAAAGGAGTATGTAAGGATAGAAGCAAAAGGAGTATGTAAGGATCGAAGCAAAAGGAGTATGTAAGGATCGAAGCAAAAGGAGTATGTAAGGATCATAGCAAGTGTCGTTCTGTAGTTAGCTTCTGCTTACCCCCATGAGAAGAAAGCGTATATGACCCACTAGGAATGTGTCAGTAATAAGTATAGAGTTCCTTAAGTTCTGAGTTGAGCTCCACTATTACTGACAAATGCTTGCACTCTGACTGGACAGGTCCACTCAAATCTGTGTGGCGGGTAAAGACCATTTCAGACTCTAATCTCTGTAGTAGAGTCTGAAATGGTCTTTCGTGGAAAGTGAGGGAAGGAGGAGGAAAGAGAAGACCCTGTGGTCCTCATATGGCCTGACCAAGATTATGTCTGACTTTAAAAGAGACTGTGACCTCTGAATTTGTTTCGGCCTTTCTTTTCAGAGTAGTCAGATAGGAAACGCCGACCGCATCTAGCTTATTTTTAATATGAGGTGTAAAAGTGATTCCAATAACCTTTTTACAGAATAAACAATTTCATTTCATTTCATTTATGATATTACAATATGAATATAATTAATACAAGAGTGTGGAGAAAATCCTTATTAAAAAAAAACGTAAACCGACTTATTCGCAAGAAGTCCGTACATAACTAGACACTTGACACTATGCTTAGATCATCAAAATAATACAGTCTTTCCTACTTTATTATTTTAAATAAATGCACATTTTGTTATTGTTCTTACAGAAATATAATGTTAATTAGAACATTAACTGGCACATGCTTCATATTTCCTGTCTATATCTACGAGAGCTGACATTGGCTTGACCTAACTATAAAACTTATGTTAGCATAACACGAGACAATCTATACATATAATAAAATAGTAACGGAGTCAAAACAGGACATTTATATTTTTTTCATATTTTTGAAAAAAAAAAAGTAATTGCTACGACGCTTGGAACGAGTCTGATGCCGAAAATATAGTTTTTTTTTTTTAAATCCGTACGTCTGAATGTGTGTTCCGGCTTGGCGCAAAAACGGTTGAACTGGGGGCTTAAAACAGCCACGTTGGCAGAATCGTAGTAGGTAAATATTATGAATCATCGTAAAATGTCACAAATGTAAAATAGTCCACACATTATGAACTGCTTTTATGTCAAATTAGAAGATTTGCTAATGACAGCTGGAAATTCAGGAAATAAATTGTTTTTAGAGGAATTGCTAATGTTTTGTTTTGTTCATTTTAATGGCCGTTTTAGGCTCCCTGATTCGGATGAAGTTTGGCACACAAATAGTTTATAACCTGGATTAACAAATAGGTTATTTTTAATCCTGGTAGTATGTTCCCGTGGGATATTTTCCGACATCAACACAGGCGAAGCCGCGGGCAAAAGCTGGTATATTATAATTAAATTGAAAAGCTGAAGTTTGATATACTCGTGCTAGAGTCAACTGCATTTCCTGACCCCTGATTATAAACAGTTTAGGGTTAACAATTGGCCTACTTATATTCGAACAGATCGAATTGATCTTTCTGTACAATGTACATGGCAAATTCTTTGATTCTGTTTCTACAAATCAAAGCTGTTTAGAACATTTTTTTGAGGCGGAAATCGTCGAAAAAGTTTTGTAAGCCGTTTCTAATATTTTTGTCGTGAACTTTACATCGCTTTAAATTATGGTAAGTGAAAACCCCAGTACCATTGAAGCCAATTTACATTCAAAGAAAACTGAATAATGACAAAACTTTTCAAGAATACTTTCCTAGAGTAACCCCAAAGTTATAGAGCCACAGGCGACATCGCAACCACGACATTTTATGACAGAACCAGGGGTATGCTAAAATGCTGCTCGTTTTATATCCAATGTGTATGATCTTGGATATAGAAGCTGAACACGCAACCAAAACGTAACACTGCAGACACATTTCACAGTACAGTCAAACAAAGAGTTGGGTATACAGGCAAAAGTATTCATCTTCACATTACTTTGCATATACAATGTGTAACTGAAATAATGCATGCAACACTGTTCAACAATGTACATTATGAAAGTAGTTTGTTCAGAATCTTTTACCAAATCGATTTCTGTCATTTGTAATACAGGTAATTGTTTACCCCAAAAATAATATTAAATGTACGTAATTATGGTTACACTTCCTGCGTACAGTCAAAACAAACCAAAATGAATGAAATACCTACTACGCTAGACCCATAAACGTATGCGATTGAGTGCGTGCGGAGATTTGTAATGTGACCACAATTTTCTTCCACAATCAGTATAACTAATTTAATAAAGAATGTTTTATACATAATAGTAAAAATTCAGTGTATGTATGTATTATGATTATATCATTACATTCTAATTGGGGTGTTTGGTGGTGTGCGTTAATTCCGGGACATGTGTTCTAAGTATTTTGTGTTAGAGTGTGTAATAAAATAACTTTCAAAAGGTGATACACTCATAGAAGCACTATGTGAAAGACTAGACTAGGTAGGTACTTAGCACATTTAGATTGTTTAAAAAAGTTAGCTGCCAGTATACATAACTGTTTGTTTGACCATACATTTTGACGTTGACAATAGACCTTGACTTTTGGTAAGGGCAATGTCAAGGGTAGTACAAAATAAATACTTCAGAAAAAGATAACATTTTGTACAAATCTATTTACGTTTACTTTTAGCTAAGTTAGGATATAATTTAAGTGTTTTTATTTTGGTATACTAAGGTTGTATTTATGTACATAGCATTTTAATTCTGAACTTTATATCCAAAAACATAAATCATTTTTAAATGTTGTGTAACCTAGTAATGCATTGCGGTATTTGCCTGACGTTGTTAAATGAAGCTATCTATCTCTATTTGCTATCGGTTACTGCAACTCACCCAATAATGGCATGACGATGTTATAACTTACCACTATCTATCTATACGTTCATAAAATAACAGACTAGTTTGCCCACGTTCGCACGGACGTGAAAATATCGCAGCCGGATTTTATCGCGCACTAGATTTTCAACTCTCGGTGTTGAGAATCCAACAGAGTGCATCATCACAGCGCAGAGTGCATAAAAAGCCAGTGTGAGAAAAAAAGGAGCAAAAGCAGTGCTAAAAAAAAATCGCCCGTGCACACCTGGGGGTCTACCACCACCGCTTACAGCACTATTATTGTAATATTACTTCAGTGAAGGAAAGAGATGAAGCTCTACAGGACGTATAGCTCCATCTCTTTCCCCCACGAAGTAAGATTATAATAATACTGCTGTAAACGGCGGTGGTAGGCCCCCAGGGCTTAAATTAGCGACCCGCGCGGCTTAGCATTAAATACCTATTATTTTCATCAATCTTTCTCAAGAGACAATCTCTAAATGATGGTGAATGAAAACCGCATCAAAATCCAACAAGTACCTAGTTTAAATACTGAACAAATTCACTAGAGTTTTATACTCGTATAAGAGATAACTGAGGAAATAAGATAATATCAGAAGATACATATTTACATTTAATAACAGTACTAATCGTAATGTGGAAACCTCCTGTAGGTTTCTGCAGCTTAGGAGAATGTAGAAAGTCATCACTCTTCTACGTCCTTAACTGTAGCTGCCTAAGAAGTTACCAGAAGTAGAAAAATTATCCAAAAGAGTTGCCATTAATAAAAAAAAACTTTATCGCAGAATTGCGCAAAATTAAATAACGGAAAACATATGTTTTTATCGCTTTACCTGCCACTTTATCAAACGAAAACCATAAATAAGCAGACTGCATTATAAGCACGTGGACAACATATTTTTAATTTATGTTTATATTGTTTGATAATGGTATGGAACTTGTATTGAAAATGAGAAATACTAATTATATAGTACGTATTTATGACTTAACTATTTCCAATTCCTAGGCTTGCACAAACAGTGCTATGTAATAACTGCAATAGTCTACTTTCAGAAGAAATGTATCAATTTTCCCTGACTGAAAATGTTACCTACTTTTATTGATGGGGCAGTAACCTCAACTACCCTCAATCCTTAACGATCAGAAAATCGCACCAGAAAGGTAGTCTTGGGTAAAAATTTAAAACCAGGCCCGTTTATTTTTACCCAAGATTTCTCTTATGAGTCGTTAACATTCTTATAAGTTCTGAACCTAAAACAATCCTTCAATAACATTGTTTGCTTATTGCAAAAATATCTATTGTATGAACTAAATCAGTGACCAATTAATATCTTTACCCTTTCCTGTCAATAGAGGTCGAATAGTCTTCACGTGAATAGATCTATTGTCTATGATGTACTGGCTAGCTGAGATGTTCAGACAAGACTGTTTAAGATTCGTCATTATGTAAGTAAAAAAAAAATGGCAAAGGTTTATTATTTCATCCAAGTTGACAAATAGGAAGGCGGTTGTAATAGGTTTTAAGGGTTTCCAGCTTGTATTTCATAAATGTAAATCCTAAATAAATTTTGAAAGCTAAGTTACGGGTGCTGTAAGCAGCACGATTTCATATTTGTATATTTATTTAAAAACGGTGTATGTAAATAAAATGAATTTTGAAAGATTATAATATATTTTTATAAGAATAATAAGCCTATCTTTTCCTGAAAACTTTCCTTGACGAACTGTTATCGCGTTTTTAATTATTCTAGAGTTTAATTTTATCGCACACACAATCTCGTCATTCAAAGACTACTTATACTATTTCATGAACATTTATAGCATGCACTACATAATCAATAACAGTCAAGACCAACGAGATTACAGTGCACTATGACGGCTTCCAATCTTATAAACCTACTGTCTTTAGCTGCAACCGTCACATGAGCCTAGGCCGCCATTCTACACGCACGCAGTTCATTGCTTTAACCCTTCCATTTGAAAAAAAAAAATTTTTCTTTATTTTAAACTTCATGGAACAATGATATATGATCAGGGTCAGGACTAAAGCAATGAAACTAAACAGTTCTTTTTCAAAAATACTTTAATATTAGAAAACAGGGTAACAAACTTTTAGACAATATAATTTTAGCGCGATTTTTAGTCTCACAATACAAGTTAGTAAAAATTTTGTAAAAGGATTAATTAGGTAGCTATTATAAAAGTTTTAGTATTTTTTTTTAATTAAAATGTTATTATCACAAATGTTAGTTTTTTACAAGAAAATCACAAATTCGATTAAGTACATTGTAGTTAAATAGTTTGTACAACAAAAAATACTTAAAGCTAAGCTATAAATTGAAGACTTTTCAAAGCTTTTACGTATTTCAATGGCGTAGTAGAAGTCGCTTTATTACTTGATCTATTTACTGGCCCACTTCACTACTTAGTTGCCCAATATGGGGCCAAGGTTTACAGAAGTGTGTCCATCGACCCAACAACAGGTCAATCAAAATGGACAGCAGTGAAGTGTTGAACGCAAATCACTAGGCTGACCAATCAACATATGAAATCGAGGTAGAGAACGCGTTTTGGCATACGATAGTAAAATTCAGGCACACAACGAAAATTTTAAGTGACAAGAAGTTTTAAAAGTATGAAAATTGTCACTTTTCTTAACAATTTCATTTTTATTTTTGAAAAGCCTTCGTTGCTGATGCGGTGCATCTGTGAGTATTGACATATAATTACATAAACCTTTTGTTAAATAAATAATATAATAAAACTCTAAGTAAAATAACAAAAAAATATACACTTTGTGTAAGTAATAAATAAAGTCATATAACATTTATCGCAGTAAAGATAGGCGTTTAATATATTATGAGTACCAATAATGATAATAATTGATAATATTTTTTTGCTAAGGAGTGACATAGTCACTTGTCATTTTTGTATAAATACACCATATAAATATTCAAAAGCGATTTTCTTTTAAAGTATAATTTTCATTATAAAATATTGCACAAAAATAAGCAAACACACAAATTACTAGTTCGAATGTCTTGATTTCAATCTATACTTTAGAAGAAAATCGCTTTGGCTCCCGTTAGATGTTTACTTATTAAACAATAAACGACTGTAATTACTAAATAATAAACATTTAACTAAAAAAAATATATATGATTTCTCTAATAAAAATATACAAACGGGACAATGTCTAAGCAGACAAAAACTAACTAATATTTCTGACTAATTTAAATAATGAAAAAATTACTGTGAATAGTTACAGTAGAGTAATACCTGAATTACGTTTGCTAATTTCTAAAAAATAAAGGATAATAGAATAATGGCAAGAATATAATTGAACTACTTAAATATAATAAAATCGGTATAGGAAGTATAACTATTAGGATAGTAATGTTACAATGAGGTCAGGCTTATAGGACTTGTAAATATCCAAAAAGACTATCGGATATTCTTCATACCTAAAGAATGTAATGAAAACTAACCGATATCAAATCCTTGATTCATGCAAATGTATGGTCAAAATTAAAGACTAAGCCCAAGCGCGCACTAGAGACTTTAGGGCAATTAGTATACCTAAAGGCTCCCGCAGACAGGCTCGACGCGACTCCAATAGAACAATGTATACGAAGACTTCATGGATTTTTCCTGCTATGTACTCGTCGTTTCTGTCTGCAGGAGCCTTAAAGATTTATTGGTGGGCGCGGATTTACTTCTAAAATACAAATCACATCACCAAATTATGTCGATCCGACAAAGTATCTACTGAGTGCTGGCCCTATGTTCTCTGTACTGTCAAAAGTCTTTTTCTCAAACATGCTTGGAAATTCGAGCATTATTTTGACAACCTTCTTCGAGATAAATCGAAATTGCTGTACTGGTAAAAAACAAGTGACGATGCGGCTAGCAAAGTTAATATGAAAATCCTTATCTGGCGTGTTTAGCGGCCAAATAAATGACTATGAAAACCCATATCTGTCGTGTTATTTAAAAATGGAACAAACTTTTTACACATGGCAACCAAGGAGGTCACTTATCAAAGATTTTATTTAAATTTCGATTTGGCTTCCAAATAGAACTGTAAAGAAGAAACAATTGAACATATTGGCGCATGAAAAATTATAGTTGCTCGTCATTGATTCTGGTTTTTTAAATTTTATTTACTCAGTTTGAATTTCCGCGCATTATTTGAGAAAAGTACTATACAAGCCTTGGCCGCAAGCAGGAATTGATGGACTCACGTACGTTTTCACGATCGTCCATCATTCCCCTTATTGCTGGCCGCGACAGTAATGAACTATAATACCCAAACCAAGCAACGACCAATCAAATCTCCGTGTAACATTCTACAATCAAAACTTGGTCCATTATTATTCTGTAGATTCATGCGCTACTATTGCTCATTATTTATTTAACTGTCGTCAGAGATAGCTGGACACGTGTCACAGACAACTGTCACACCAGACTGTCTGGACAGCATAACTGTTTACTGATGCTAAGCTTTATTAGTATTCCTGCAATAAGCAAAGGATTTCCAGCACTGGTATATTGAAACTTTTGACTAGCATCTGCAGTCTTGCTTACTAATATGAGTTGGGTATTTTGTAAACAGGTTTATATTATTCTACGTAGTTTGGTGGTAAAAGTTTTCCTGTAAATTCGTTAGCCAGTCTTATATGAGAGTTTTCTTTTACAAAAGAATCCGTGTGTGAGTCACCGAATGAACGTTCATTTTGCATTATCTCATCGCGATAATGATATGAAAACAAGTAAAGAATATTTTAGATACTGCTGAAATCTAGAAAATAATTATGTCAAAAGTTAATTCATGACAAGGTTTGTCTTTTGTATGTAAAATAATTTAATATTCCTTACTCGGTTATCAATCGGAGCCTTGTCCACGCAAGTTACCTAGATTTTATTGTTTGTATGGATAATAATAATAGCTCATTAGTATTCTGTTCGTGATGTCGAACATAATAACATGGAAGCAATGGCTTTGGCAATCTAATCGACGTATGAACTATGAAATCATAAATTACAATAATCATCATGTACTCTATGTATGAGCGACTTATGTGTTGCGTGCCAAATTGAAACAAAGTAATTAGAATATATTCGTGGGGTAACAACGCCATAAACTCAGTTTTGATATTTTTATACTTATCACAAAACATTTGTACTTGAAAATTAAAATAGGAAACATAATATTGCGAGGTGTAACGTATTTAAACTAACTAAATAAAACTAGAAACACAGCTTTAATTACTGTCTTTAAATTCACATAGAATTCCCTCAACAAATGGGGCTATTGTGTAAATAAAATATTGTAAAGGTCCGTGCACATTACGCAAGCGTTTTTCAGACGGACGGGACGGCTGCAAATTGCGGTTGAAATTGAAATAACAAGTTAGGAGCGACACACGTGCACCGTATAATGTCTCATGCTTTGCCACAACATCATGTAGACTCTCAATTGACAAACAACGCTTAAAATAACCGGTGATTTAGCGAAGAATTGAGGCAATTTTACTACCATCCGATTCATGATCATTTCGTTGATTAGATCATTAACTTTGAAAGACTTCATCTGTATTTTAGCCTTTTCCTTAGATATGATTTGAGAGAAATAGGAGCTGATTAAAATAATGTTTTCCTTGAACATGTCCTCGAGAATTCAAGGAACTGTTTTCATGATAATGAAAGGAGGAAAATTATGCCTAAATAAAATAGGTTGCAAGATAAATTATTTTCAAAACATCACGCGGCGATCAGTGCACATGATCTCAGTCCGGCGCAGTGTGCACGTAACCTAAATAAATGATGTCATCCTCTGATAGTAAATATACTATGATTGTGATATCATACCTGTGATAACAATCTGCGAACTTCGTACCATTAGCTGTATACGTATTCGAACAACTTAACTATATTAGGTGGTAATTATTGTATTCTTTTAAAACGTAAAAAAATTCTAGGAAGTAAATCTATCAAACATAACAAAAAAAATATAAATAATAAGTATTGCAAAATTTGTCGGAAATTCGTAGAGTAAACTATGTTACATAGACTTCAATAGAGATGCCCTAGGTAGATTGATTTGTTGTACGACTCACGATGTATTTTTGTGTTTACGTTTGTGGACTAAGCACTTTAGGGCCGACGCAGACCTGGCGAATCGCAGTTTCCACTGACAAACAAATAACAACCTTGTGGCTCTCAATAAAGTCCAAAATAAATAAACTGTTTGTCTTTCCGCTTTATGCTCTCGCGGACTTGTGGAAGATTATTTAATTTCATTGATAACGTTCATATTTGTTTGGCA
This sequence comes from Lithophane leautieri, assembly GCA_949152455.1. Taxonomy (NCBI): domain Eukaryota; kingdom Metazoa; phylum Arthropoda; class Insecta; order Lepidoptera; family Noctuidae; genus Lithophane; species Lithophane leautieri. Next base: position 14,151,077 of record OX424477.1, on the reverse strand, counting down.
GTGAAAACCCCGCTGCGTTCATTGGGTTAGCCGGTTAGCCCTTAGGCAACTGTTCTAAGGTATTCGTAAATGTCTTCAGCGGTTACGATATAGAATAGAGAAAATAATGGGCTATTTTAGCATGCATTATACTGTATAGCTGCGAATATAATTAAAACTGAAAAATAATCACATCTGTGCTCTGAACTTTCCTGGTTTTTGTCTCTACCCTTGAATGTTATGTGCACAAGTGTTAGTACATAATACAAATTGATTAATAATTATTATTTTTGAATTCGTTAATCGGTACACACGGCTACACATCAAGCTATACATTTCCAGTTTATGCTGATCTCGCATTGTATAGGATTTCCGTACAATGCGAAGTCAGCTTATACTGGAAATGTATAGTTTGATGTGTAGCCGTGTGTACATAAATAATACCAGTCTTTTTATATTATAGTTCATACATTTGGTCAACGCGAGATAATTATTTTTTGCGGGTTATGTAATTTCTCGAAGGTCCATCTTGGATTCGTGGATAAAGTGGTTCGATTGGATAAGTGGAAAAATAATTATAAAAATTATATTTTTAAATTATTTATCTCTTTATTAAACACGCCAAATGATTGTCGAACCACGCACAATGAAGGGTTTCGTAGTTGGGATGAATTTATCTCAAGCACAAACTTAACATTGTAGTTGAAAAAAAAACTTTTTCTCCCATAAGGAATGTATGGGAAAACATGTTTTTGCAACTGCAAATGAAAGTTGGTCGATTATTACTCGATAGCTTGTAGAGCCTACTTAGCTTTGATAGTTTTCCTTTTATTTTCGTTATATATACTACTGGCGTGAATTTTTTCACATATCCAAAACCAACCATTTAGCTGGCAGGGGGCGGGGACACTTGACTCTAACAAAAATGATCACTTTAAAACTTAATATTTCGCAAACGGATCCCTGAATCCAAAAATGGTTTTCACAAACTCTCTCGCTCAAAAATATTTTTGAATGACCTATCCAACGACACCCCACACCACGGGATAGGCGAGAAAAAAAAAAGTTCCCACTTTAAGTGTAGGGGCAATAAAAAATAAAAAAAATTGATTGATTTTTTTTACCACTTTGTCGGCGTGATTTATAATTATGTATACTCATACCAAATTACAGCTTCCTAGTGCCAACAGTCTCTGAGGTAAGCCGCATACAGACGGACATACGAATAGATAGACAGACAGAAGGACATGGCGAAACTATAATGGTTCCTTGTTGACTACGGAACCCTAAAAAAAGTTACTCATCATCTCACCATTGTATGAAATAGGTAATTACGCTATGATTAAATCTCGTGCAATCTGGCGCGATATCGCGGGCGCGACAGGCAGCGCTACCCTTGTCACGCCCGCGATATCGCGCCTGTTTGTGGGAGCCTTTACTTGGCCTTAAGAAAAGAAGAGTTAATATTACGAATTGATTAGGTAATAGTAGAACACAGCAATAAATATGTATGTGACTCGAAGATGGCACGGCGAAGCATTCGAAGGTTATTCTACTAGAACTCAGGGTGAGATTTAATTCCAGTGGCAAGTATGTAGGCATATTATGTAAAGATATTTACATAATGTTATATAAAGAACAAAAAGCAATAATTAGAGAAGTACATGTACAAAATTCATGATGATTTTTAGTCTGGTCAACGTTTCAAAGGTCTCGTATTCATTGTTCTTAAAAAGGTGAACATGGCTTTTATACACCGTATTGTGCTAATTTTTTAACCCTTCATGTTTAAGGGTAATATCACATTATACGCTTAAATAATATTTATAAAAAATAAAAATATTTACCAATTTGATCTAATTAAATTTTACCTAAAGCTAAAGTTTTGCTAAAATAATTAACTTATTTTGGCAGATATGGCATTATGGCAATACGTACATTGTTTACAACAATAATAAAAAATGATAAATTTAGATAAAATGTAAAAATACCAATTAGGTAATCCTATCCTAAATTCTTCTCAGAAATGTCAAATTCTAGTCTTATAAACTTACCAAATTGTCAAATAAGGCCCTTTTTAGCACAGAATAGGGATGTCTGATCTCCTTTGTAAAATATGTATAGGTTGACTGTACCTTCAGCTAACATTGCGACAGCGCGGGAGTGTTTTAATACATAGGCAGAAGTTTATGATTCCTACCCTCTAGCCGCCTTTTTTTATCCCTACGAAATTCTCGAGACGTGCAGTACTCGGCTCTTCCTCAATAAAATTGTGAGCCAATGTCGAGTTTGGCGTGTTTACAAATACTCTCGAGCAAAATAATGTAGTTTACATCTCGATTAGATTAGGTCGAGAGTCATGAGTCATGACTCTCGAGCATTCTCATAGATCAGCTTACAGGGTTTTTTGTCAGACTATTCATAAGTGATCATCAAACCTAACTCGTTATACCTAAAACCCCGCACTGTCGCAAGTTCTTGTGCTTACGCCCTAGCGTCGCTAGACTCACTCCTACAGTCATTATGTCCGTTGATATGATTGTCAGTCCTTTGTCTGTCTCTGTGTTTGTGTGAGCAGGCATGCAATAATGAATGATAGCAACCTGTGAGCCTCTGTCGGAGCGTCTCGTCGAGCTTCCGGTCGGCGCGCTGGGCCTCGGCGTTCGGTTTCGGCGCCGAAGGGAACACCACCAGAACGATGCTCATGTTGTCTTTGCTGCCCTGTAAATGGGAAGTATGGATGAGAATTCTGGATAATTTATGAGCTGAATGACTCATAATGCTGGCATGCACAATGGCACAATGGGGAAATAGACGCGTTTTGTCGGATCTTATCTGCGGGGCGAGCACGGCTTTGTGACATGGCTCGAGTCACACATTTTATCACACTTTAGTCATATAAAATGTGTCGACATGAGACATGTCTCAGCAGGCCGTGCTGGCCCCGCTAAAATAACTCCTAAGATTCGCCAAGTGTACTGGTGGTAGTATTTCCTAAAAAGGTTATAGTGTCAAGTCTACATACACTCTGAATGAATGATCTAGCAAAATAGATATAAGTACCTACTTATTTACAGTGTAATTGCAGTGAAGTATGTGTTTATTTATTGACTTCATACACTCATGCAAATGTGTGGCAGCAAGTGGCAGCAAGTCATACAACTTAGTTCTAGGTTATAACATAGTTTTAGAACTCAGAAACTTAAATTAGTTCACTTTGTATATTCTCTAGTGACGCATGCTGCTGATTGGCCAACCAATTCCATTCCATAGATGGATTTAGTGGTTATACTTGCTCTTTCAATATTTTGCAACAACAATGAACAATACAGCATAATATGTACAGTGTTGTATATAAACAATACATAGAATTGACATGATTGAAGCAATTTACAATCCAATAACTGAAAATATCATAAATGGACTAAGGCTGTATGTCAATTCACTCATAGATGAGGAAACTGAGAAATCCTTTATTTTTGAGAGGTTTGAATTTTCCTACTTCCCTGAACAATGGCATTATAAATTAAATATTTAATGTAACTAACTAAATGAAGGAATGAGAAGCACCAATTCAGTCACTCTCTACTTTTGTAAAAATATGTCTATCTTTATTCTTTCTCCTTTTTGAAATATTTTACAATCATATATTACGTGAAATATCAAATACATAGGCAAAATTTAATACTTAGTCATATTCATTTGAAAAAGACAAACTAAATATCAGGGTAACTAACAAAATTCTTTGACAAACAAAATTATATGACCCACAGTCTAATGGCTTGTATCGCAAAATATAATTAGAATGATTACAACCTTAATAGTAAACCATGTTGCTATACAGAATATTGTGATCAAAAAATATTTCATACCCCCCACCAAGATAGAGCAATAAAAAATTGAACCAAGTTGTCAACAAACAAGCACTTTTTTAAGTTACTTATTTAGCTCCCCAGCATAGAATGGGAAACTGTCTTGTGGTTAAGCAAATTGCAGTTTGATTGCATCAATTATGACCTTTCATTGCGGATTGCCGAGGCTGTTGATCAGTTGCTGTATACCTGATACTAACCTTGTTGAAGTTCAAAATAAAAACAAGCCATATGACTTCCCAAAAATGAGGTCATATATACATCTATTTGTGTAAATAATTCAACTATGTGAACAAAAAATAACATTGTTTTTATTTCTATTTAACATATTCATGTCTGTGGTTTTCCACCAGTTAGTATTATGTAAAGTAAAATAAAATTAGCAACTTTTAGAATAACAAAACAAAATGAAGGAACTGATCACCTGTTTTATTTTCATAACAGGTGCTTACCTATGATCTATTAATATTCACTTTGAAGATGAGGTTCAAAAATAGCATGCTGAAATAACAACTGACTACTGTACCACATTGAACATACCTTATAAAGGCAGGTGTCGATGACCTGGTTGGTGACGGTCACAAGGTCATCCGTCAGCAGGAGCAGGGAGTGTATGTATGCACACAGTGCCTCATTGCTCATCACATCCCACACACCATCGCAGGCCAGCACCATGAACTCATCCTCCACCTCATTCCTCTCATGAACAGAAACCTCAGGCTCTGGGGACACGAGCTGCTCGCACGGCCCACGGTTCATTACCTTCTTATACTCATAATCGCCCAGTGCCCTAGACACAGCTAAGCTCCCATTCACACGCTGAATCATAACCGAACCACCAGCTCGAACAATACGTGATTTCTCGGATGGTAACTCCGGCTTGTGATCTCGCGTCGCGAAGATCGGCACGCCGTTGCGAGCGAGGACTGCGCGTGAGTCGCCGCAGTTCGCTATGTAGATTTGCTTGGGCGACACGAACGCACACACGGCCGTCGAGCCTGACTTCTCCTCGCCGTTGCATAGCTCCGGCAGCTCCCGCATCTTCTTGTCCAGGTCCAGGAAGCCTGCGCGGATCGCCTCGGCTACATCCTCGCGCCGGAACTCATCCGTCTGAAGGATACACTCGAGGAGATTCTCTGCGCAGTGCGCCGAAACCCGTGCTCCCGCATGCCCGTCAAACACCGCGAAATAAGACCAGTCCGACAGAGTACCATTCAGAGTTAGCTGCGCGTGATGCGCATCCTCCATCTCAACGCGCCAACCCTGCATCGACGCCACGCCATAGCGAAGACCATTGCCTTCCCCATTCTCGTTGTATTTCTTAGTCTCGGGCTTATTCAAAAACGCCCCCATACTGAGTCCTCTGTTACTATTAAGTTAATCGCACATAGTTTCCACACCATCAGGCACTCGAACGCACGTCGCAACCGATAACGTAAAAGGCGAGCAAAAGCATCACTGGTAGATACGATCTCACGGTATGGTCACGTCAGATGGCTGATACACTACACTGGTGGCTGTGATGTCTAAACGCGTGGAGTTTATTGTTCCAACTGCTTCTACGTAGGTTAATTAATTACGCGATGGTGTTGCGTAGATCTCGATGACAAATCGTGCTCTCGGGAATCGTAAAACGAAAAAGCAACTCAAAAGAATGAATGGCGGACATAAATAGTAATTGTCTATGATTAACTTTTTTTTAAATGAATTTTATCGGAGATGGTTTATGAATTCCATTCTTGGATAAAATCAAACCCTCATTCAAAATAAAAGTGCAAAATAATAAGTTTTGAATAAAATAAAATAAACGGTTTGTGTTTTATTAAACAGGTTTACACCATATTTCTTTTAGATTAGGAGAGGTTTTTCATTTAGAGTATTTAAAAAAGATACCAACAGACTACATAAAGTAATTTTTCGTGTGAAGTTGGCCCCCCTTCCCGCAAAAATGGACTTAGATGTAATTTTATTTTTTTAATCGTTTGCGAATCGTTAGAGAGAGATTGAGAGTTACACAAAATCGTTAGAGAGTTAATATTTTATTTGATATTAAATCATTTCTAAGAGCGTGACGTTAGCCCACCTCTGTGAATTTTGCCCCCGATTTAATTATTCTCAACTTTTGTTAATGCTAATCGTTAGGGAACGGTTAGAGAGAGTTAGACAGAAAAGAAAAATCGTTAGAGAGTAATTAGTTTTATTTATCAACGATTTTAATTACTTTTATGAAATTGGCCCCCATTCCCGCAAAAGTGGACTTGGACGTAATTTTTTTTTAAATATAGTTTGAGTATCGTCAGAGAGAGATAGAGAGTTAAAAAAAATCATTATAGAGTTAATATTTTAATTAATATTAAATTATTTCTGAGAACGCGTTTTACCCTAGGACCTGAACAAGTTAAAGTTTAAAAACGTGCCACCTCGATAGGGGATCGGGGAGCGAGGAGAGGGAGAAAGGTTAGGAGATCCCCCACTCTCCCCCCCCCGGAGATACAAAGTTTTTTTGAATGATTTTTAAATACGACCTTTCTCATATGCTGGGTCCACACCCACGCACAGTGTGTTATAGGAGCTGAGTTGCGGTCATGTCTCGTTTATGTGTCTATTAAATAGATCTAGTCATGATACAGCCTTGCCAAAAATACCGACAGCATTTTTTTGCTTAGTTATTTAGATATGAATTTTTCAGTGAGAGGGCAATGACCAAGAAAATCTTAATTTCAAGATTACTCAAAAAATATTAAACTTTAGGGTTTTTTAGAATTGAAAATGATGTTGCAGGATTTCATATATTTAAATATTAAATTAGAGGGTTGTAGCTTTAATTATTCAAGAGTAAGATTTTTTTTTCTGAATGTCACATATGTATTTTTTTAAATAAAACTATAGCGATGTGGCATTTTACTTTTTTCTCATAATATACTCACTAATATTACTAATCATATTCTAAAATTTCACAAACTAAAATCATGCGGCAAAGGAGATAAATCGTTTCTATGTATTTGAGGAATTTCTATGGAAATAGGGTTGTCAATTTTCGTATTAAAAAATCATAACATAAAATTCAAAAGTATTATTCCATGTTGTCATCATCAGAAAAAGTTAAAGTTTCTTCTGATGGCAGTGAAAGGGGTTCATCATCTGGTGCCATTTCCCTGGTATCACCAACCATCTATGGAACTTAGTGGTAACTGATCATGAAACAACATTTTCCGTTGACGGGCCGCACTTTCGGGCCTCGTTTATAAGCTACTTTTTCGAAAATTTTAAATAAATCTAGATAAGTCAATGCTTCGGATCGATCGTCGCTGCATAATTGGTCTCCTAGTATATTAACAGGTACACCAGGAGAGTGAAGAGTACCTATATCTACCACTCGCTGACCAACATAAGGGTTTGCGCCCTCATGTCACTCTTGCACTAAGTCACTCGGTCGAAGCCAGAGATGACATCCCCCAATAGGACGGGTCAGCTCCTGGTGAGGCAAAGCAGTGCCATGGTATCTCTAAGTAGTCTGTGCATGGGTCTTTGCCGGCTCCATGACGCCTCACCTCCGCTTCTCCGGACATCGTGTAAGAGTATTGGGTTTAAGCATAGCTTAACGAGGGCCCTTTCCCAATACAACACGGTGTCAATCAAAAACGAAAATTGAAAAAAAAAAATATTACAATCACTTTGTTGATAAGGATAACCCTAAAAAAATCTTAAAAAATCGATATCTCTGGAACAAAGCCTTTGTAGCGTCTAATTTTTTGTATGAATATTCATATAAATGTACAAAATATAAATACACCGAAAGATGCGACCATGCAAAGTTTCGCCAGAAAAATAATAATTACGGAATCATGTCAAAAATAAAAAAAATGCTTGTAAGATTAATCAGTTATTTATACGATAATTTGTTCTTTTAGTCGTTATCTATTATACCACGTATCAGGTTATACTAAAATAATAGATAGAATGGAAATAAACATTTTTTTTGGTTTCTATGGACTTTTCTCGATTTTTTTAATTTCTCAGAAACTACTACAGATAAAGCCACGGGGATTTTTTTAAATGCTATTTCCAAGAATATCTTTCTAATAAGCATTGAAAATGATGATGACCGCAACTCGGGTCCCATAACACGCTGTGAAACGGATTATCGCGATAATAGACGTTAACGGTTGGTGTACCACACCACAACTTACCTCGAGAATTGGTCAACGGCATTCACATGACGTTTAACGTTGGATGCTAACTCCGGTGGCGGTATTTAGGGCAGATCAAAGAGATTTACCGCGAGAATTATTGCATTGAATGAAGCGGCAACACTTAGGTTTCTCATTGTGCACCGTGAGCGCGAGTAGTACCGTGAGTAGTACTACTCATACGATACATGATGCAGAGGGACGATAGTAGATAAGAGTGCTAAAGTTGTGTATTTGATCAACGATCATTTAACAGTGATACCCTGCAATCAATAAGAATACGAAATATTGTTGGTAGTTTCAATTTGATTAGGTACTTATTGCATCATTTATGCTCAAAACACACAAAAGGTCTTGGTCTTGTCTTGCAAAAGGCTTGTCGGGAGTTGGTCGTGTCGTTTTTAACCCACTGACTTGACTTGGTCAGAATCAGGAGGCAGTTGACAAATTCTCGAGGTAAGTTGTGGTGTGGTACACCAACTGTTAACGTCTATTATCGCGATATCCGTTGGTGTGGGCCCAGCATATGAGAAAGGTCGTATTTAAAAATCATTCAAAAAAACTTTGTATCTCCGGCAGGGGGGAGTGGGGGGATCTACTAACCTTTCTCCCTCTCCACCCTCCCCTATCCCCTATCGAGGTGGCACGCTTCTAAACTTTAACTTGCTCAGGTCCTAGGGTAAAACGCGTTCTCAGAAATAATTTAATATCAATTAAAATATTAACTCTATAATGATTTTTTTGAACTCTCTATCTCTCTCTAACGGTTCTCAAACTATGTATATTTAAAAAAAAATTACGTCCAAGTCCATTTTTGCGGGAATGGGGGCCAATTTCATAAAAGTAATTAAAATCGTTGATAAATAAAACTAATTACTCTCTAACGATTTTTCTTTTCTCTCTAAGTCTCTCTAACCATTCTCTAACGATTAGCATTAACAAAAGTTGAGAATAATTAAATCGGGGGCAAAATTCACAGAGGTGGGCTAACGTCACGCTCTTAGAAATGATTTAATATCAAATAAAATATTAACTCTCTAACGATTTTGTGTAACTCTCAATCTCTCTCTAACGATTCGCAAACGATTAAAAAAATAAAATTACATCTAAGTCCATTTTTGCGGGAAGGGGGGCCAACTTCACATGAAAAATTAAAATAGTTTTTACATAAAAACTAATTACTCTCTAACGATTTTTCTTTTCTCTCTAACCCTCTCTAACGATTAGCATTAACAAAAGTTCATAATAATGAAATCGTGCGGCTAACTTCACGGAGGTGGAACTGTTCCGTGGGATTTGGTCATAGAGTAAAGTAATATATATGGTATAGAGAGCCCCCTCGCAGAATTTATTGAAGACCGCTAATGTCAATTGATCGGATAAATAGCGCCATCTATTATCGCCATCCACAAACTTGTGATATATATAGCTATAGCTAGCTATAGGTGCTACTATGCAATAGTGCCTATTCTTTAGCTTCCTTACTAATTTGCTTGTTTTTAATATGACAAAGTTTTACTTAATTTAAATTTTCTCTTTATTAAAAAATCATTGTAAAACTTTATCAAATTAAAAACAAGCAAATTAGTAAGGAAGCATCAATTTCAAAAGGTACACAGTGGATACATAGAAAAACAACTTGTCTTTTTTTTTAACTACTTATTTATTCGTCTTGTGTTTATTTTTATAAGCTTGCGCTTCTTCCAATACAGTTCATAATCAGCTGGAGTATCTAACTTCCCACCAGCTATATGAAGCCTTGAAACGGTCAGGATTTTTTTCTGGATGTGGAAATTGATGGTAGGAGTTCTCTGAAACAAAAAGAAAGATCACTTTTAATTTTTCTCTTGAAATGTTTAAAGACCTTAAATCATTTTTCTTGAATAATGATGCATTACAATATTGACATCTTAGCCAAGGAGCCCACTAATATTATAAAGCAGACAAGTGCGAGTCAGACTCGCACACAAAGGGTTCCGAACCACAATATTAACACTACTTTTTTTATTACTTTCTTAAGCAGAAATGGGGGCCTCCTTTAATTTTTAACTTTATTTGATTTATTATTTGTTGACCGGCCATAGAAGTTCCCATTCTTTGAAAATTGCAAGTCTACCTATTACGGTTGAAAAGGAACTTACAGCCCTGTGACAGACAGACGGACAGCGGAGCCTTAGTAATTATTGTAAAAGATGTCTAGTCACACTTGAGTGTGACATCGTTTAAGTATATCTAAAAAACTCTGAAGCTCTGTTAAAATGTTTGAACAATTAATTTGAATAAGTACAAAAATAAACACGGATAACTGCAGTGATCCATCCGTAATGTAAATCATATTATTATACTGTTTATATACTATTTAGGACAAGTATGTAAGTTCACCGGGTATTACGGAAATCTGTGGAGGAGGCAAGATGGCAGAGATATGATGATGATTATACTTACTGTTTGAACATCCCTATGCACACCGTTTAGGCATGATACAAACAAATCACAAGCGTCTATTATCGCAAAGAAACAGCACAAAAGAAGCGTCCGGGTCGCTAAAAAACGATTGCACTAGAATGGCGGAGGAACTAAAAGCTCAACTCACACAATAACTTCGGAAAATTCTTTCACTTTACTACGGAAGAGAGGACTCAACTCAATGCGGATCGGCGGATTAATTTCACGAAGAAAAGCACAAAAATATGGGACGAAAACTACAAACAAGCGCAAACGCAAGGAGCAGTCGTCATATTTGTTGTGACCTGACAATTTGACAATCAATAAAAAGTCAATAATTCACTGTGTTGCTATCGTAATTATTACGCGGCTTGTAATCTACACCAATATTTGCAAATGATTATAATACGTGTTAATAAAATGATTAGTAGTTGAAATTAATATTTATTTAATTATTTTTTTTGTCACAAATTATATTTGTATCGATGGGGTCGCCATCTGCAGCGACATATAGTAACTAATTGTTTAGGATGGCGATAACAGATGTCGCATTTTGAAAAAAATTACCCCAAATCTGCCAATGTATGGAACTGTCCTACCCCTGGATTTGGTGTTAGGCACAGAACACTAGTATGTGTTGAGTGCATAGATTACTATTGTATATAGGGTAGTTGAGTGTAATACATGGTATTGAAAAAGAGTAAAGAGTTAAGAGTTGGGTTGATAGTACTGTACTAATACCTGGCGAATGTGAAACAATGTTTTTTTTCTTCTTCTTATTTCCTGCCTTCTGTGTGTCTTCGTCGAACAATACGTCTACAACCCGGGCGCCATGTGCTGCCCGCGAATCACCGCTAATGTACGAACGAAACGTATGTCATGTCTGTTCTGTGCTTAGATCTGTCTGTGCTTGTCTTGTCTTCTTGTCTTTGTCTTTGATTACTGTCAAAGTCGTGTGGAGAGGTTATGTTATGTTCCGGAATTTTTATGAAATGTTATATTTAGCGATAACTTTTTACTAATAAGAACGAAGCGATATGAATATAACATATGAACAGATTCAGAAGCCAAAATAAAACCTAGTACTTCATAACCTTGAAACTTTATGACATAACCTTTTTGTTAACTTGGAAGTTTGGAACCCTATAAATCGATTGTTTCATGACTTAAACTCCTATATTTTCTAACAGGAAAAATGTACAAAAGTTTCCTATTTAGAAGGTAAGAATTCTATTTTACATTTTGTGTAGGGAACATTACAAAATTAAAAATTTTAATGGTCGTACTTACAATAGATGCATCCATTAAAAATACATGAATTTTAGATTATAAACCCTTCCCTTTTATTTATTTTCCAGGTTACCAATAACAATAATAAAAAATGAATTTGTTTCCCAAGTATATGGGTTTAAGAAAGTTCCAATGAACAATAGTCACCAATGGGCTAGACAGCTTTCAATATCATACATCTGCTGTAAGAAGAGGAGATCGCATGAAGAAAAGGTACACATAAGCAGATAAAATACCATCTATTATACGTTGTAAAAGTGAATCAATTTTCCCGCCTCCCCGTAAGACTAAGGCCAAATACTTTTTAATATTCAGATAGTTTATGCCCTCTAAGAGGTGCTTTATAGAATATGAATAAAAAATAAAATATAAATACGCGAAATTTAAAGCAAACAAACAAAACTATAACAACTGTTATGTCTTAGTCAGCGCCATGAATGGTATGGGTCTTGACTTTTTCAGGAATATGTTAAAGTTACATCAATTGTAGGCAGAGAAACAGAAAAAAAACTAGAATCCCTTACTAGTAGACTACTATGGGTATTTTAATTGCCACAAGTTATGAGTTTACTGTAACTATTCGGTTACTATAATTTTGAATTGCTTTATACCCATTTCATATAGCCATTGTCAAACTCAAACTCAAAGCATTTATTTCAATTAATCCATTTACAGGCACTTTTGAATTTTTAAGGAGTTGGTTGGTCCGAAGCGTAGTAGATACCTATAGAGAAGAGCAGGCAAAAAGCTCCTTTTTGTAAAAAAAAGAATGCAGAATCTAAAAGATTTTTATTCTATCATCAAATTTTTATAAAATCTGTTGTTATATTAGGAACTAGGAGCTCATGGCTAATTAATAACTGCCACATGGGTCGATCCATCAGGTTAAGCTACGCTTGCTGAGGTTGGTCCGTGGATAGGTGTTCATCTTTACACACCGAGACTAGACTCCTCCGTGCCTCGGAAAGCACGCTAAGCCATTGGTTCCGGCTGTCATTCGTAGATCTTTGACAGTCGTTATGGGTCGTCAGAAGCCCTTAAACTGACAACTAGTCTTACCAAGGGGTATCGTATTGCCCAGTAACTGGGTTGTGGAGGCCAGATAGGCAGTCGCTCCGTGTGAAATACTGGTATTCAGCTGGACCCGGTTAGACTGGAAGCCGACCCCAACAGAGTTGAGAAAAGGCTAGGCAGATTGATTGTTATATTAGAAACTACTAGTGTTTTATTGTTCAGTGTACGATAAAATATCTTTAATGACTCTACTTTTGCTTTTTTCTTTTTGTACAGGAGGCTGAGAGCAAAGGCAGGCAATCAATCAGGTATTCACCAAAAAGCGCAGAAGTTATCGGAATATGGCAGAACATGACCGTGCAGGAAATAGCCACTGTCCTCAACAAAGATGTGGGTTAGTATCATTTATGTAAATGTAACTTCCGCTATAAGTATGTTGGCCTCAATGGGAGTATTCAGAGTATGTAATATGTTTTTATTTTATAGTCATGGTTAGATAAAAACCTTTTCAATTTAATTTTACCCCCAAACTTGGTTTTAGTCAGTCACAATTTATTTATAAAAGTTTTTATGTAAAGTATAAAATCATTAGTTAGCAAGTAATTACTTTTTTTATGTTACAGATCATGTACTGAAATCCCTAGAGTTTGCAGACAGGAACTCAGAAGTAGATTACACAGAGAAGACTGTCATACACAACCCTCAAATCATCAGGGATATTGTGAAGATTTCTGGATGCAGGTTCAAGATCATACCTAGACCTGATCAGGAGTTGGAGGAAGAAGAAGTAAGTGAGGTTTTTGTCGAAGGTTTTGTAGGTGCCGATGTGTAGGCAACACATCACATTGCAGACTGATGAAATGAAATGTATTTTAATCTTCTAAGCAGTATCAGGTCGAAGCCCAGGTTTCGGTTCTGGAGACCATCACCCAGACAAGATTTGACACAAAATAGGGCTACCTATTCCTTGCTTTCACTAAAATTTGAACTCTATGCAATGGAAATAAAGTTCAAATTGCAATATCAACTTAAAATGTAGCATCAAATTAGGAACTCTTTATTATCTTAGAACAAAGACGCAGTACCGGCTCCCCCCGCACCTCTCGAAGCGCTCCGCCCTCGCCCGCCCGTGGTCTGCGTGATGGGTCATGTAGACCACGGCAAGACGACGCTGTTAGATGCTTTGAGAGACACGGCAGTAGTTGATGAGGAGTTTGGAGGGATCACGCAGCATATAGGCGCTTTTGAAGGTAATTGACTACTTTACTCAAAGTTACAAACACCTTGTTAGGCCAATACAGTCTTCGATTGATGACCTACGATTTATACCATTTTCAAAATTCAAATAATTTAAAAAATGTTTAAGAAAATCTTGCAACACTGCGACATGCCACAGTGTTGCTTACTATGAAAACGGGCGACAAGTTCGCAAAATCTATTCGACTAAGCAACACTTTGTTTTATGTGGCATGGCAATATGGCCACAGATTGCCGATGCTTCTATCCGAATACTATAGATTCTTAGCCTCATTACGGAAAAATTCTTAGGCCTGTTCCCATCACAAATCAATAAATACATTTTAGTGCTAAACAAATATGTTTAGCGCTAAAATGTATTTAGTGATTTGACGATTGATTTATGGTGTGAGGAAACGGATCAATAATTAACGGATAAATCTATTTCTCTAGTCCAACTAGCCTCAGGCGATAAAGTAACATTCCTGGACACGCCGGGTCACGCGGCCTTCACAGCCATGCGCTCGCGCGGCGCGCACGCCACCGACATCGTCGTGTTGGTGGTCGCGGCCGACGACGGCGTCATGGAACAGACGGTGGAGTCCATCAGGATGGCCAGGGAGGCTAACGGTGAGTGTAGCTAAGGGTCACTTCACATCGGGACGCAACGCGCACTTCACGTCGTGTACTCGGACCTACGTTTCCGAGTAGAGAGCATTTTTTGGGGTGGATAAACGTAATAACCCCTTAACTGACCTTAAATTTAAGGTATTATCCAACTAGCATCAGGGCGCAAAGTAATATTCTGTGCATAGTATAGCCCTCTTTTCGTCAATCATTGACAAATGATTGAATAAAAAACTTGAATCAGATTATTTGTGAATTTAGCCGTTCACATGGCGCTGTACTGTTCGATATTTTACGGTAAAAATTTGGGATTACACATCAACATCCCACTGTTCATATGGTAAAAACAAATGCATCATAAAATTGTCATGTGATCCGATCCAAAATGAAACAGTAAAAAAATAACATAATGACCAACACTGTCTGAATGCGGCCAATCCTTACATAATATAATACAAAGTCCTCCACCGCGTCTGTCTATCGTCCTGTTCGCGATAAACTAAAAAACGACAACACCGATTTTCATGCTGTTTTCACCAATGGATAGAGTGGTTCTGGAGGGAGGTTTAAGTATTTATTTTAATTTTAATTTTATTTTTTTATGAACTTTACCTGAAACTTTTTGAAAGGCCTACACTGTCCTCCCATAACTATTAACACTGTAATTCGAAAATATTGTAAAATCCAATTATCTTTTAAAAGAGTAACCATGGAGTTTCTTGCCTGGAGTAACCATGGAGGCTCTTCTCCATAGGAAACGACCAATTGGAACCGTGCACCTAGCTTCTAACGTTTCATAAGTGCCTATGTAGGCTTATGTGAAATAAAATATTTTGATTTTGATTTTTGTATATAATTTGGCGGGCGAACCGCGAAGCCGTGGGCATCAGCTAATGTATTATCAATGGATTATGCTCCTGCATTAGAAATCTGTAATTTAAACTCATGAAAGTTTTATGAAAAGTGGAAAACATAGTCATGTTTCAGAAAATTGAACTTTATTCATTTATTGTTTCAGTTCCAATACTGGTGGCGATCAACAAAATCGACAAGCCAGGTGTGAACATTGTAGGTATGCCTCTTTTTATATTTCTATGTTGTTCTTACTGTATTCCCTTTTACCCTTGCATAATCCAAGCTTTTTATTTCGCTTTGCTTAAAGGATAGTATTTATTAGTATCTAGTAAGAGACCAGAAAATCTTAAGCAAACAAGGAAATAATTAAATTATCGAGGAAATTCAAATTAAAAAAACGCGACCGCCATGCTGAAAAACGAAATAAAACGTAAAAAACAAGTTATGTTATAATAATTTTTAATTATTTATTTTTATTTTATACATTTTAGTGACAAGCTTTTTTTTTTAGTTTAGGAAGGTACATTTTTGTTTAGGTTTACCGCTGTTAGCTATAATAGCTATTAGGCAATAGTTGGCGTTGTTTAAATGTTTCCTTTTTTTTTTATTACTTGCCTATGTTACTCGTGTGATGATGAAATAATTCTAATAATAACCCAATCACCAAACCATTCCTCATTTAGACATTCGCAACTTTTGGAATGTGCTCATCAAGGCCTTCAATTGGATACGCATATTGTAAATAAATGAAGTTTTTTTTTCTTTTTCACATTTGAAAATGAAGCCACAATGACGCCAGAATGATAAAAAAAATATAGACAGCCTATTCCACTCGGGATGATGTAAGGATTCTAACGATACCCCATACAACCAAATCCGTTCCTTCAGGCATTTAAAAGGTGGAATAAAGAAACTCACGTACATACATACATGAACCCTGAAAACATTCCACTCCTTTTTGGGCAGTCGTGTAAAAATGAGAAAAGACATTTTATGACTTAACTGAAAAACTTATTTTTACCCGACTACGGCGAAGAAAAAAGGAGGTTTATGATTTTGACTGGTATATATGTATGTATGTAAGTATGTTCATCTGTTCCCTCTTATCTTCTAAACCACTTATCACAATTTGACAAATGAGGTATCGTTGGAAGCGTCTTGATCGTCCGCTGGTTATATGCTATGTGACGTTACATTAAAAATGGCACCCACTAGAGGACATAAAGAAGAGAACTTAAAAAAAAAAATTGTTTAATCGTACCATGTTGGGTATCAAATGAACGGACTTAATGAGCACATTTCAAAAAAAAAATATTATTACACCAAAAAAAAAAAAAAAATAGTAATAAAAACTAAAACCCAACTACGACTAAAAAGGTATAAACAAGACACCACAGACAGACAAATAAAAAATCCGGAGTCACACATAATCTGTTTGATTTATGCCCTAACAAGTGTCTCTGACGTTGTTGACGTATATATCTGCTGTAGTATAATGTGCAATATAATGTAGGCATGGAGGTATGTACCCCACAGACTCACAGAAGTTCGTATAAAATATTTATTTATTTATTTATATATAATTTATTGTACACCGCAAAAATATATAAGAAAAGGAAAAAAACAAACACTACAAAATATACAATGGGCGGCCTTATCACTTTCCGCGATCTCTTCCAGGTTCTCTTTCAGGGTCTCTTTCAGTTGCTCTCTGACTATTAAATATGTCAGAATTTCAAAAGACATGGTTAAATCATTATCTCCGTTACTGAATAATTAACAGAATACAGTGGTGACGTGAGTTTGAAACCTAATGTAATCTTTGCATCCTACACACATAAACTCACACCTTCGCCCCATGGGGGTAGGCAGCCACCTGCTACTATCCTTACATACTTTACCTTAGCTTCAGCTACCTTAAGCTAGCTACCTTTAGCTAGCTACCTTTAGCTAGGTACCTTTAGCTAGCTATCTTTAGCTAGCTACCTTTAGCTAGCTACCTTTAGCTAGCTACCTTTAGCTAGCTACCTTTAGCTAGTTACCTTTAGCTAGTTACCTTTAGCTAGGTACCTTTAGCTAGGTACCTTTAGCTAGGTACCTTTAGCTAGGTACCTTTAGCTAGGTACTTTTAGCTAGCTACCTTTAGCTAGCTACCTTTAGCTAGCTACCATTAGCTAGCTACCTTTAGCTAGCTACCTTTAGCTAGCTACCTTTAGCTAGGTACTTTTAGCTAGCTACCTTTAGCTAGCTACCTTTAGCTAGCTACCTTTAGCTAGGTACCTTTAGCTAGGTACCTTTAGCTAGGTACCTTTAGCTAGGTACCTTTAGCTAGGTACCTTTAGCTAGGTACTTTTAGCTAGCTACCTTTAGCTAGCTACCTTTAGCTAGCTACCATTAGCTAGCTACCTTTAGCTAGCTACCTTTAGCTAGCTACCTTTAGCTAGGTACTTTTAGCTAGCTACCTTTAGCTAGCTACCTTTAGCTAGCTACCTTTAGCTAGGTACCTTTAGCTAGGTACCTTTAGCTAGGTACCTTTAGCTAGGTACTTTTAGCTAGCTACCTTTAGCTAGCTACCTTTAGCTAGCTACCTTTAGCTAGGTACCTTTAGCTAGGTACCTTTAGCTAGGTACTTTTAGCTAGCTACCTTTAGCTAGCTACCTTTAGCTAGCTACCTTTAGCTAGGTACTTTTAGCTAGCTACCTTTAGCTAGCTACCTTTAGCTAGCTACCTTTAGCTAGGTACCTTTAGCTAGCTACCTTTAGCTAGCTACCTTTAGCTAGGTACCTTTAGCTAGGTACCTTTAGCTAGGTACCTTTAGCTAGGTACTTTTAGCTAGCTACCTTTAGCTAGCTACCTTTAGCTAGCTACCATTAGCTAGCTACCTTTAGCTTCGTTTACGTTCATACATCTGGTCATACACGCGCGCCTGTTGCGTTTACTGCGCACATCCTGTATGATACAATAAATTTGTATCTAATAAAATATGTATCTGCTGCAATGTGCAGATGTACGTTCACCTTTAACTACTATTTTTCATCTCCCATGCAAGTCATACCAGGAATTCATTCATCACACGTGTATGTAAATTCCATCATAACTATACGTTTTATCGTCAGTGCGCATCACAATCACGTGCAACACCAAATATGCATTTTAATAATGATTCGTTTACATAATGACTAATTCATAATTACGCTATAGCTAAGAAAAGGTATCTCATTATGAAGCTACACGTCATCATGAATGCGAGCAAAGCAAAATGCTGAATCATTCAGTATTCTGTCATTATCAAGGAAAAAACTTTTTCTTCAAACAACTCAACATATAGTCAGCTTTTCAATAATATTGGCTTTTGCCAATAATGTTCATATAATGGTAATGTCTATTGCAAACTTCTCTAGCTTGCGCTAAGTTTTATTTAGTTAGACCGTTAGACCAAATTTTGAATTAAATTTCTTTACCTAATGATGTCCAGGGGGCCAAGTCTACTTATTTACAACCGTTGCAATAGAGATCCATTGTGAGTTTTAAACAGATAGTGTATCGGACATCTGCCAAAAACTCACAATGGCGAGACTATTGCAACGTTTGCAAATAATGTAGACTTTGGCCCCAGGATGACTACCTATCCAAATTGACGTTTATTCATCCTCTATTCACCATCCTGAATCCTAATTATGTCCATTCTGTTTAAAATGTGATCGAAAAAGTACAATTAAAAAACCGGCCGAGTGCGAGTCGGACTCGTACCATTATGTATAATCTCCGTACCATTTTCTATAAAAACGACAAAAAAAATCACGTTTGTAGTATGGGAGCCCCCTTAAATATTTATTTTATTCTGTTTTTTAGGATTTGTTGTTGTAGCGGCAACAGGAATACATCATCTGTGAAAGTGTTAACTGTCTAACTATCACGGTTAGCGAGATATAGCCTGGTGACAGACAGACAGACAGCGGTGTCTTAGTCATAGGGTCCTGTTTTACCCTTTGGGTATGGAACCCTAAAAAAACGCGCTTACTGTAAATACGTCTCTATAGCTATTCTACTATTTAAGACGATCGCAGTTGCACCCCAATCCCAGTGCTACAACATTTTAATATTTCCGCCGACCGTGACACTACCAGTTCCCTTATATTTTTCGGGAATCAAGCAACAAATAAAACCAAAATCTCACGCCCGCATCCTTTTCAGGACCGCACAATGCGTTCACTGGCGACGCACGGCATCGTCTGCGAAGCGTTAGGCGGTGACATCCAATCTATACCAGTGTCAGCGCTGAAGAAACAGAACCTCGATACACTAGTGGAGGCGCTGACGTTACAAGCTCAGCTGATGGAACTGAAGGCGGACCCGGGAGGGTATGTGGAGGGGGTCGTGATTGAAGCTCAACTGGATTCCAGGACTGGGTAAGTTAAATGGATTATCATCAATATTACTGCTAAAAGACGTACAGTGCTGGATATCAAAATCAAAAATCAAAAGTAATTTATTCAAACTAGGCTGAGAATCAGCACTTTTCGAACGTCAAAATTACATAAGACAGTCCCGCAAAACGCCCACCCTTCTCCACTTCCTAGTGCTTTAGCTGGGAAGAAGAAGTGGCGCAAAAAACTCCCCAGCAGCACAGCTGTCTATTCAGTTAGAAAAAAATGATTCTATACAAAAGTATACAAAATCTTTTACATTACGCAACATAAAACATAAATCTAATTATAAGCCATATGTCAGCTAGCACACGCCAATATACCAACCAAAAAAATAATATAAAAAAATAAAAAAACGAGAATATGTACTCAAGCAGAAATAAAAAGTAAATGTAAACATAAATTAACTAAATAAAAGCCTCCAGGCACCAAGGGCCTGCCCGCTTACATATATATTGGCTAAGCATTGCCACAAGGACCGGTCCAGTGCTTCCCGCAACCAGCGGATTCCTTCGACCTTCACCAAGTCTTCGGCCGGTCTTCGCTGGGGCTTCATGTAAACGGTAGACACTCCGGAACTTTACGGCCTTTTCGGTTCGAGTGCTACGTTAGTTAACACTTGCACTTAGGGCGGGTAAGTTGTACCAGATTATACAAACTGACACAGTCTGAAATCAGGATCCCGCAAAACAAATAGAGGTTTAAGTAGGTTATTTGCTTCCATATACTGACTATCTCATTTGTTGCAGAAAACAAGCAACAGTATTAGTACAACGCGGCACATTACGGCGAGGGAGCGTCATTGTGGCAGGCACGGGCTGGGCAAAGGTGACATCATACATTTTTACTACATCCATACTAATCCTTCCTTACATCCTACTTAATATTATAAATGTGAAAGTTTGTGTGTTTAGATGTTTGTTACTCAATCGCGCAAAAACGGCTGAATGGATTTGGATGAAATTTGGCAAATAGGTAGTTTATGACCTGGATTAACACATAGGATACTTTTTATCCCGATATTCCCACGGGATCAAGACTTACGCGGGTGAAACCGCGGGGCGTAGCTAGTCCTACTAATATTATAAATGTGAAAGTTTGTGTGTTTATGTGTTTGTGTGTTTGGATGTTTGTTACTCAATCACGCAAAAACGGCTAAATGGATTTGGATGAAATTTGGCAAGCAGATAGTTTATAACCTAGATTAACACATAGGATACTTTTTATCCCGATAATCCCACGGGATCGAGACTTACGCGGGTGAAACCGCGGGGCACAGCTAGTATTATATAATTTAAAAAACCCCCGACAAAAACAAAGCGTCTAAAAAGTGAAAAATAATATGTAGCTTTAAGTTTAATGCACACAATGACAAGGTAGCAATGAGGGAGTCGTTTCGCATTCAGTTCCTTTTTCTTTTATATCATCCGGCTCACACAACTCATCTATTTTTTGTTAGGTTTGTATGGACACAATAGTTTTGTAAAAATGGCTGAGTAATGGAATTGTCAATTTTTATGTAGGTTCGAGTACTAAATTCAGCGGAAGGCAGATCCGTGCAAGAGGCTCCGCCATCGACGCCCGTGTCTGTGCTCGGCTGGCGAGAGTTGCCTTCAGCAGGAGACCAAGTGCTGGAAGTTAGCTCGGAGGTGAGTCATATGTTCTTTGTCGAAGTCTGTAAATAATAGATGACAAGAAAAAAGGAGAAAGAAAATTTACTATTTCTGCCCAAAAAAATTCGTTTGTGACCAACTTCGATGAACATTATTATTCTGACAAGCTTAGAAGACGGCTTTTACACCACGTCGAT
Organism: Lithophane leautieri; assembly: GCA_949152455.1. NCBI lineage: Eukaryota > Metazoa > Arthropoda > Insecta > Lepidoptera > Noctuidae > Lithophane > Lithophane leautieri. The sequence continues at coordinate 14,129,332 of OX424477.1, read as the reverse complement.
GAAAATAGAAGTCTTGTTTTTACGATACTAAATTATTCTTATTTATATCTATTAGTCATCTACAGAATGTCTGAAATCTGTTCAGTTCAGCCCAAGACTAGCTCAATTTTTAGGTTGGCAACTTCAGACATGTCTGTTGTGAGGTTAGACGGTATAATTTTTTACAAAGTTTGACTTAAATGCGAATCCCACAGAAACGCGCCGCCGAAGTAATGCGCTGGCGTCACAACCTCCGTATGAAGGAAAAACAAGCCGCCGACCAAGAAGTTATCGCCGCCAAGGAGGCAGTACATCAGGAGCAGTACCACGCGCGCCTCGCCCGCAAGAGGGCGCTGGGCCGGTACAAGCTGCGGGCCGACGGGCCCCGCCAGAAGATGATACAGTACGACACGCATCCCACGCTCAGCGTCATTGTGAAAGGTAACATATAACATACTAGCTGCTGCCTGTGGCAATAACTTGCACCAATTTTACTCCCAGTTACAGATAGATAGGTAGAAAAAAAAACACATTATTTTTGTTAATTAATATTGGTTTAATACTTAATAAAAACAAAAAATCTTGCTTGCTAGTAATCGTCGACCAAGCGGACCGCGACGGTTATTCAAAAAAAACGGACCCCCAATGAAACTAATTGGCGATCCCTGATCTATACTAATACATTAAGGTGTATGCGCCAGGGTAGCCCGCGAAATTCATGAAATCATGACATTTGAGACTTTCATGAACTTAGAGAGTTGTATTGCTGATTCTATTGTTTATATTTCTGTAAATCCATATTTGTTACGGGCGCAAATCATATTTAGATCAACATAGAATCTAACACCGACCTGCAAATTGCAAAAAACGTAAGAAAATTTGAATTTCGCGGGCTACCCTGGCGCATCCACCTTAAAGCGACTGAGCCGCGAGGGATGATACCTCGTTTACATGAGCATGCACAGTTCGGCTCTTCTCGATAATGCTCGGTACTCGACGTTCGGCCGCCCTCGGCCCCCGACCCATCGCGTCGCATCGCTACGCCCGCCCGCACTATTACTTTGTTTTCGCTTAGCATTCTTTCTGCCTTTTTTTTGTTTTTGTTTGGCTCCTAAGGATCGTAGCGTGACGTTATATAGCCTTTACTTTTTATTTATGTTTTGCAAACATTCTGTAGTATGTTGAAAACTCTAGAGTTCTGTACAATTTCCGAGCATGAGACATCCGGGATATCCATGCCACAGTTCTGGTATAATATATAAAATCGAAAGAAACTCTGTCGGTCTGTATGTTACCTTTCACGCCTAAACCACTCCACAGATTTCGACAAAATTTGGCTAGAAGATAGATGGCATCCTGGGGAAGGACAAAGGCTACTTTTTGTTTCAAAAATAATCTTATAGAGGGTGATATAGGGGATGAAAGTTTGTATAGAAAACCCAGCATTCTTAAGCAACCCGGTAGTACGTTCCCGTGGGATGATATCCGACATCCACGCGAGTGAAGCCGCGGGCAAAAGCTATTTTTTAATAAACGGATTGAATGATTTTAAGCTCTCATACCCACAGACAATTTTTTAATAGTCTGAAAAATGTCTTTTGTATTCTCAAACCTCAGCTCAACGAGTTGAAAATCCAGTGCACGATAAAAAGCCAGTGTGTGACGCCAACTTTAAGCTTCAATACCGATTCCAATGACATGAAGCTTAAGAATTGAAGTCCTGGCCCCAAAAAAAAAATTTGGCATCATTGTTTCCCGTGTCTTTGCACAGGCAAGAAAATGGGATACAATTTCAATCATTTCAATTATATTTTGTGGTAAATTGATCCTTATTGCCACAAGTCAAGAGTTGTTTTTATTTACCTTCCTTAATTGTTTTCGCTAGGTGATGTGGATGGCTCAGTGGAGGCCATTCTAGACATCTTGGAGACATATGATGAGCATGACACAGTGAAACTGGATCTGGTACACTTCGGTGTAGGACCCGTTACACCAAATGATTTAGAGGTAAGTTAGTATTTTCATAAACATAGCAACGGTGTCCTTTTCCGTATGTCTACAGATAAAAAGATAATTATTGTGCTGACCATGCCGTCGGCTAAGAGTCTGGGGATGTTATGGTGTGATTCTGATTTTGTGACATTAAGTGGTCTTAAAAACTTAATTATATTATATCCATTTTAATATTATAAATTAGAAAGTAACTCTGTCTGTCTGTCTGTTACCATTTCACGCCTAAACCACTGAACAGATTTCGGAAAAATTTGGCAAGGAGATAGTCAGGACATCTCTCTTTATTGTATAAGTACTTACTTATTCATGCTTCCACAAATAAAGAATATTGTATAGATTTGTGTTTGTACACACGGCTACACATTAAGCTGTCCGTTTCCAGTATAAGCTGACCTCGCATTGTACGGAAATGTTATACAATGCGAGATCAGCATAAACTGGAAATGAATAGCTTGATGTGTAGCCATGTGTACCTCGAAATAAAATTACATTGATTTAGGGTTGCCAGTAATTCTGCTTAACCATCATATATGGAATAACGGCAAATTGACAACAGTTTCGAAATAATTTTGTAATTTAGGTATGTGTTCAGCGATAAGACCCGCGAATTATCGCGGGTCAACATAAACATACGTAAACATTAGTTTTACATGCCTCACTCGGTGCATAACAAGGATTTCGAAGAAAAATCTGGGAAAGGACACAACCTGGGGAAGGACATAGGCTACTTTTTATAGACATACCACGCAGGCGAAGCCGCGGGCGGAAGCTATAATTAATATTTTATTAATAATTAATTCTTTAAAAATTGTTTTTGGAACGAAAATCAACACAAAAGCGCGCGTAAACTGCTGTGATTGATTGCATTAATTATCAATCACATCACTTGACTCGCTTTATTAACCGACTTCCAAAAAGGAGAAGTTTCTATGTTCGTCTGTATGTTTTTTTTTTTTTTTTCATTCCCTGACAGACAGCACAACTCTTCAAAGCTGTAATCTACGCGTTCAACGTAGACTGTCCTCCCGCTATATCCGCGGAGGCTAAGACGAAGAACATACCGGTAAAGCTGCACAACATTATATACCGACTGGTTGATGACGTGAAGGAAGAGATCAGTAACAGGATACCCAAGAGGACGGAGGAAGAGTTTATAGGTAGGATTCTTCACTTCCAAATAATTTTCAACGTTGCGCATGTTGAAATAAAGTTGAAAATAAACAAACTTACAACAATATAATACAAACGAATATTACAAAATGGGCTGAGACACCATGCTATGAGGTTGATCAGTAGTCAGATGTTCGTCTGTTTTATTGACTGACCGAGCGAGCGAAGCGTCTCTGCTTCAAGTCTGGCAAAATTTGCTTTCGTGTGTCAGTTTGTTCGTACTCCTCTACTGGTCGTTATATGTACAACCGATCTAGCCAAAACTTGGTATACTCACTGCTCTCTTTTAGATTTCTATCAATGGAATCGGCCCTTTAACTATTACTTAGGTATTGATGGACCCTGGGACCACCTTCTCATCACAAAACTAGTGGTGGCCTGCCTACGCTCCTGATGGCCAGTTCTGGGTCGCCGACCCACACCCCACCCCGTCTACCACCCGGTCTGCAGTATATGTAGCCTGCCCATTTCCACTTCTTCCGCGCTACCGCCAGGGCTATTATTATTATTATTTATTCATAGTCATGCAACAAAAGACTCATACAAATTATTAGGCACACAATTAAATAACAATACAGACATACAAAAACATTCAATTAAATAATTCACGAATTATTGGTCATAAAAATTATAAAAACTAAACACAATAATTATATATATATTTGCTAGGTACATTAGCGTACCTTGACCGCTTAAACCAATAATAACAGGCACTTTTAAATGATTTACTAAAACTATTTCTATTTTTTCAGGTGAAGCAAACGTCTTGCAACAGTTCATAGTTACGGAAAACAAGAAAAAAGTGCCGGTAGCAGGCTGCAGGTGTGTGAAGGGATCTCTCGCGAGAAACGCTATGTATAGAGTCGTCAGAGGACAGGATGTCGTGTTTGAGGGTAAGCTTATTTATTTATCTCTACAAGGTTTGTGGATAAGAAGTATTAGGCCAAAAAGGTACTAATTACCCACGGTAGTAACATAACATCAAGCCTGTATTTTTCAAGAGGGTAAGCAAAGTAGTGTACTTCACTCACAATTTGCCAGTTATATTGTAAAAGGGGGCGAGCCTATTGCCACTAGTGGCGCACAAATCCAGTCTCTGGGCTGTTTATGAGAATTTTCTAATAGAAAAGCGCTATAACACTGTTTGACTTGGGGATAAAAAAATAATAAAGAATAACATTTATTTGGACACAGTTCGTGAAACACAATATATAAAAAAAGTACAAATGATGTTTCAAAATGGATGGAACCCAGAACTTCGCTTTCGCCCATCGCGATTAGGACCATTAGTCTAACGAGGCATTCAGGGCGTTCGCTCCGGTAGCGTGCGCACGCGCCGTGCACCCGCCGCGTGCGCACGCTCAACGTAGCGAACGCACTCAAAGTCAAGTTAGGTACTCTTCAACCTATTTTTAAAACACGACTGTGCTGCTGCTTCATTTGATGTATTGCTTCCATATTTATACTCCTCTCTTCTCCAGGTAAATTAGCCTCAATGAAGCATTTAAAAGACGAAGTTCCTACCATAAAGCGAGACATGGAATGCGGTCTTCGCTTCGAACAGCCGTTCGACGTGCAGCCGGGAGACAGCGTGGTTTGTTACAAAATGGTGGACGCGTCCGATACTACAGCGTGGGACCCCGGCTTTTAGATAATTTATTATATGGATTAAATAGTATTTTGCTGTTTTATTTGACATTCTTTAAACAATTATTAAGTCCTCTGAGGAAAAAATATCAACCCATCTTTATCACAAAATAGACATGCGCCAGATATCCTTACATATTATAAAGCAAACCCCTCCGCCGCGTCTGTCTGTCGTCCTGTACGTGATAAACTCAAAAACTACTCCACCGATTTTCATGCTGTTTTCACCAATGGATAGAGTGGTTCTCGAGTAGGGTTTTAGTATATAATAACCGACATATACGCGGGCGAAGTCGCGGGCATCAGCTAGTATATTATATATTTATATCAAAACGTATCTAAAATCCGATGTCAGTCACAATTCGTATCGTATCGATAATCTGAACTAGAAAAACCGATTTCACAAAACCACAGCAAGATTAGATTTGCGTAATCAAGTATTTGTTTATGTTTGGATAGTTTTGATCGATGCACTTACAACCGAATGAAATTACTAGAGACGACCAAAACTGCGAGTCGGAGATGCTCCTAAAATCGATTTCAAAATGTGAAATGGGATATACAACGTGTTTTTTTTTTAAATCCCATAACTCTTGTGACCATGTCAAAGAATCAACTGCCAAATAAATTTTTTAAATTGTTTTTTTTATTTTAAGATGTCGTAACATTAAACTCTCGTGTGTGTATCTAAATTTCATTGATAGGTACGTCGAGTAAATAATTTTCATTCAAACCAATTATTCATATTTAAAGCTAAGAAAATGCGACGTTGTGATTTTTTCTTATGGACAAAAATAATCAGAATATAATTTTTTTTCAGTGTTTTACCTAAATAATCGTGACTGTCGAATTATTTTGGTACGAAAACAGAAAAAAGGAGAAAAAAATACCTGCCGGCTAATTCTTTGACATGGTCTTATTAATCCTACTAATATTATAAATATGAAAGTTTGTGTGTTTGGATGTTTGTTACTCAATCACGCAAAAACGGCTGAATGGATTTGGATGAAATTTGGCAAACAGTTTATAACCTGGATTAAGACATAGGATACTTTTATCCCGATATTCCTACGGGATCGAGACTTACGCGGGTGAAACCGCGGGGCGCAGCTAGTACCCTATAAGTTTTATATATACTGATTTTTTTTTAAACACGTTGTTTGTATAGCCGTTAAAATCCAAAAACGCCCATGTCTACCACAAAATTTGGGGATATAAAAAGAACGACAATATTTTTTTAGCTGACTCCCGAAACAAATGCCGTCTGACTTTTCCGATTGTCTGGCGACTGCCGACAATGAATAGTAAACTTTATTATGAGTGGCATAAATTGCAAAATACGAACATAGACGCAGACAGCCTCAAGCCTCTTCACACCGGTTTTTCTATCACAGTTGCGGAGGAAAATAAAACTGCAACAATTATAAAGAGAATCCTCTATTTAAATATTAACTTGATAGGCTTGTAATTCGTGTCTCACTATTATTGAACAAAGAACTCCAATAAATTAATAATAATTATTAAACATTATAACTGCATAATGTCGGTGACATAGTGAACTTTTTATGGGACTAAAGTTAATTAGACTGCCTTGAAACTAGCTTTTGAGTCTTTTGAGTTTGAATATTATAGTTGCATATTGGCAATGTTTAGAGACTAACACTGGTATTATATAAGGTGGAAATTTGGTGCCGATAGGCATTTATTTGGACGATTTTTTTAAACTGTGATGATTCTCAAAGAACAAAAGGGCGCTACCGCTATGTAATGCGGGCCATAGACGTTCAACGAATTTGATCAAACAGGCTGGTTGAAACAGTTTGATCAGATAGAAATACGAAAATTCATATATCTTCATGTCTTTTGACAACTCACTCATTTTTGATCAAATTTTCCGACACACATTCATGCCAATTTCATAAAACTGTTTGAACCTGCCTGTTTGATCAAATTACTTGCAACGCTTATGGCCCACATTACATAGCGCCCTTTTGTTCTTTAGAGCACCATCACCGTTAATGCATATTGACAAATTTCCACCCATAGAGAACCTGGACTAACGCCCGACTGTAATTCAGTACATAATTTCGCGGTTCGTTCAAAATAGACTCGAAACTTTCAAATAATATTTCATAGAATATTTTACTGTGGGTAATCAGAATCACTAATCATTGACTCTTCTTTCATAGAATATTTTACTGTGGGTAATCATTGACTCTTCTAATAGGAAAGACTTATAAAGGAGGTCTCGCAAACCCTAGTCCCATAATGTTTGCTCAAAACAGAGAGCTATTTAATTCTACTATAACACAATACAAAGATACTCAATCACTGGTTTATCAAGCAAATACTGTATCACTATGGATGATTTACATTTGCCTCGCCTCACAAAAAGTAACTTTTACTGAGGCATATTAAAAGGTCTTGTGAGTCGCTTTGCATTGTGTCCACTGCATCATTGAAATAAAATAATGAATACAATGTTTTCTAGCGCTGTTTCGACTGTTAACAAATATACCACAGTGTGCCAATTTATCCATCCACATTTAAAGCCATTCTCTTGATTTTCCATATACCCACCCAGTCTTGTCAATTTTATCAATTCATAGGAATTATCCACAATTTTATAAATAGAGTATCACACGAAATTAAATGCAATAATACTGGGGTAGCAACTGACAACTTTATTATATTGTTTCACAGGTATGCTTTTGTTAATTATTAAAGGTATGCCTCGGTTTATAAAAAGTTATGCCTCGAAAAAAGTAATTAGTAAAATAGTTTTTTCGCAAACAGTCAAAACAGCGCGACAGTGATTGTTCAAAGGCTAACATTATATCTATGAGCACAACCTAGTATTAAGTATGAAATTAAAACTTATAAATGGCTCATTGAATGTAGCAGATACGTTAGAGTAGCTGCTGACCTCACAAAGGACAATTAACTATCGATAACGATGCAATTTAGGAATTATATAAGATTTTATTAAATAAATAATTTGTTAGTAATATTCAGGATTTTCAAAAGTCTCTTAGGCGCAGGCCACACTGGGAACAACGCGAACTTCGTTTAGCTTCGCTCTTGCAGCTACCGCCTTTTCATATCATACTCTTCGGTTTATAGTTCGCGGTGTGAACCGAAGTCTCAAAAGCTGTCGTAGTACATGAGCGAAGCTAAACGAACTTCGCTTCGTCCCAGTGTGGCCTGCGCTATATGCGATGCGCATCGCGATTCAAAAGCGATAGTGAAAAGATAATTTTGCTTGAGATCATTTAATTTCATGTCGTTACGTATTTTGCATTTATTAGGTTTTTCTCTTATATCTACATTTTTATCGAAGACGTTACTCTATTCTGTACAAATAACTATAAAACTTTTCTTTATAACGTTACCAAGGCTCAAGTTGTACCAATAACAGCACATTACGACATATATCGTATTTATTAATTAAAACATTAGAATGCAATATCACGATGCGCAAGACACATTGGCTCCATTGGGACCAATAACAGGTCGCTAAGAATCCAACAAGACATTGTATTGTCAACTTTGTCTCAAATTGGCTCCAATGTTGGCCATATTTAGCCCTGAATCACAACTACTGTCTTTATTACAAACTTATTTAAATTATCTGACATACATAAATAAGAAAGGCAAGTTTAATTGCAGCCACCTGGTGCCGTATTATGAAGTATTAATGACACGACGATTTTTCCAGTGTGAGAGAGAGACGGAGCTAGACAAGGCCGCCCGTTTTCGCATTGGAATAATGATGGCATTAATCCTTCATAATACTACCTCAGGTATTCATAATAAGTAACATTTATAAGGCCACAAAAAAGAAAACATTCCTTTACAATACAGTAAAAAATGACACAAAATTCTTTTTTTTTAAATATAATTGCAACATGCATAACAGCTATTTCCAAAACGTCATTTCTTTCAACCGAAAGTAACGGTTAATAACGATGCCACAAATAAAGTTATTTAATTAATAATGTCGATTTTCAAAATTAAAATAAAACGTTATACGCTATACACATAAATAATAGTGACTATAAAACATAATTGTAACAAATAATTTAGGCGAATACAAGTAAAGACTTCACTTATTTCGTTACTACTCTATTGCATTGTTATAACAGTTATTTTACCGTTATTTACATTGCTGCTAAGTTTCAATTTGCAGTTAGCAATGGAAAAATTGTGAAAATATCTAAATATAGATTAGGAATATTTTTCAAGCGCGGATTTGTGAAAAGGGAGTATCATCAACAGTGCATTTATTTATTTAGTTAAAATGTTACTTGAAAGTGCTGGCCTAAATATCGAAAACTAGCATCAAATAGAATTATTACCACCTCAACAATTAGATTTATAATAAAATCTAATTGTTGAGGTGGTAGATACACGTTCTAAAATTGGTCGATTATTACAACATAACAAGGACAATAGTCAATATGCCAAGAAATTACTTTAAGAGCATTTATTTAATTTTTCATTCATTCCGATATAATCTCTCCTTTTCAAAAACCTTCAAATCCGCGCTCTTCATATCAATTTTATCTACACGAGAGCAAAAATATAGAACCAAATATTGATCTATGATAAAATAAATTCACTAAACTACATTCTAACAACTAATATCTAAATAATTAACAACTTATAAGAGTCTCACAATATTAAAAAAAGAATAGTTAAACGATTCAACACTGCAAGTCTTACAGACACGTCAATCGATGCAACAACATTTAAATCGATAAAAAAATCGTAATAAATAGCTTTAATATGAAAGCGCACGTGTTTTGCGAATATGAAGCGATCAGATCGCTTGACCTACGAACTATATTTACAAATGTGAGCCGAGAAAAAAAAACGTTTTTCCTTAATTATAATATACATTTTGTCTATACATAGTTACGAATCTCATATCTATTGCTATCTAAAATGTTTTTTTTTTTTCATCGTATATCATTACAACTCTAGAAAATGCTTAGTGGAACCCACGACTGGAACTTTCCTGTATTGACTTAGTAGAAGAACAGAATGCCGTTTCGCATGTAGACTATTCTATAATAATTGAAAACATTTCGATAGAACTATCAAGGAAGTATTAACAATATTTAAGTCTGTTGCTATCTCTACCCAGCACTAATAATATAAGGACATACAGGGGAGTATCACAATTTACTTACAGTTTAGTAAAGTGTCGTGCAAACACCTAAGAGCAGGGAAGGGTTCAACATGTATAAGAAATTAAAGATTTGTCTAAAATCAATTCTAGGAAGAATACAATAAGGCTAATTTTGCAGTGAATAAAACTTGCCTGTTTTTCCGCGTGAAGTACTGGAAACCATAACTTATAAGGTTGACACATCATGAAGAAAACTTATAATGATTTATGTTTCGGTCAAAAATGTAAGACAGTCGCCTTATATGTGTAAACCCCATAAAAAGAACATCAACGTTAATATTGTCATTCCCAGATTCGCGTATAAATACATAATATACAAAAACCAGAAAGTGTCAAATTACTCAAAATCAGTGCAAACATTTAAATCATTCTAAGCCTAAACTTTGGCTGCGATCCGGGAACTTATGAAGATACATGGATGGTATTGGCATACACAGGAGAGCTCCAGGACACGACATATACACTCACACGCATTCTGAACAATGTGTCTAACATGGAATAATAGCACACGAACACCTCACAACTTTAACTAACGACCAGCGACACCGCTGCAGACAACCCAGAGTATATCAAACAACGAAACTGTTAACACCTTAGTCAATCCAAAATTCTTTAAAGCAACACCGTCACAACAGTTTTAAAACTTCGCTGTGAAACAACATCATCAAATAACTGCTACTTTCCGTTAGCTATAATGTGAAAGTTATTTGTTCGGAACGCAACGAAATAACAGCTATTTCGTTAATTTATACGGCTACTTACAACCTTCAGTGCTGCTAAAGTAAGGAAATATATTTTCAACTATAATATTGTACTAATCATTTACTCTTAATTCTTGGGAGCGTCCAAGACAATTATCACAAAACAGATTGGGACGGAAAGTCGGCTCTATACGTAGAGCGAAAACGCACGCACGCATAGACACGCGTCTACGTACAGCGAGCGCATGCGCACTCGCGACTGGTATTCGTTTGAGCCCGCCGCCGTTCGTACTCGTATGCCTATTTAACCTGCTTTCGCTCGTCTTATGGATCCGGCTTTCTGTACATATCTATTTTGCGCAACTACTATCGTCACCAGGCTGTCGAAATGTGAGTGTCTAAAACGTTGGCGTAGACTAGGAGGAGAAGCAGCAAGAGTATGGCGGTCCGTATGCGGCGGTGTCGCTTGTGTGGCGCGGACTAGTCGACGAGGTCGATGCGGTCGAAGCGCCGCGCCGGGCGCGCGTCGCCGTTGTGCGCGCGCGCCGGGCGCGCCCACGTGTTGACGCCGCCGTCGGCGCACGCCGTCACGAAGTACTCCGCGCGGAACAGCAGCGCCGTCAGCCGCTCGTGCGCGATCTTCTTGCACACCAGCGGCTCTAGCACCGGGCACTCGTCGAACCGCGGACACGACGGCGTGCCGATCAGCTTCAGGGGGTCGTAGGAGTCGTTCGACTGCGCGCCCGCAGACTTCCCTCGCAACGCGACGCTGTTCGACGCGGAAGACTTCTGCTCCGCCGGTTTGGATGTCAAACTGAAATTCCTACGATGCTCCGAACGACGCTCGCCGAAAGAAAACCCGGCGAGTCGCTGCGTCAACGAGTTCACCCCCAGCGATCCCGAAGTCTCCTCTTTTGCTTTCCCCACACTAATGTTTAGCGTCGAGACGTTGTTCACTTTCGCTTTTGTTTGCTTCGTACCGGACGGTTCGCCTGCCGCGTTTGACCCGCTCAGCTCGGCGTGTTTGTGTCCTATTTTATTAGTTTTAGCTGCTTTAGGCGCTGGTACTTTCATACCGGGGACTCCGTTTGGGGAAAATGTTTGACTATTGGGTGAGAGATGCGCGGAGGCTCGCGCCCTGACGGGCGGCTTCAGCACGTCCTCGGTGAGGTCCCACAAGCACAACTGTGTGTCCTGAGATACACTGCCTAACCTATAACACTGCACACTTTCAGTTTTCTGTCTGTCGTCTTCGACGCCTTCTTCGCTCTCGGGTTCGCTGAAGCTGACAACGTAGGGGTCGAAGGCGACGACGGAGACCCACGACCTGTGTCCCTGTCCCCGCGCCACGACGCGTCGCTCGCTGAACGACCACACGGTGACGAGGTCGTCCTCTCCGCCGACCACGACGTACTTGCCGTCGGGGGACCAGCAGACGCAGAGGAAGCCGCCGAAGTAGGAGCGCGCTCTGCCGATGAGTTCCATGGTGTCGTAGTGGAACACGCGCAGGAAGCCGTCCTGCGACACGACGGCGAGGTTGGCGCCGCAGGGCGAGAAGGCGAACTCGTTGATGCAGCTGCCGTCGCCGATGAGCCACCTGTAGAGCGGGTTGCGCGTGGACTTGGTGCGACACGTGTGGATGGAGTAGCCGTCGCCCTGCTTGAACAGCTGGTAGTGCGGCGCGGCTGTGCCGCACGCCAGCTCCTCGTTGTACACGTAGAGCTGCCCCGACGCGTGCGCCGTGATGAACAGGTTGCTGGAGCCCGGCACCCACCTGATGCACGTCACTCGCGTTTTGTCAATCAGTCTCTGAAAATTAGGTTTAAAGATATTCATTCTCAAAAAAGACACAAAATCACATAAACGAGAACAATGTTTATAATCTAAACAATAGTCTCTGCATCAATTATGTATGATAGATAGCACCCGTGCATCCAATGTATTTAGTTTTTAGGAAGGATGTTATAAATGTTAATAAGTTAATAACTCAAACTCAAAGCATTTATTTCAATTTAACCATTTTCAGGCACTTTTGAATTGTCAAGAAGTCGGTCAGTCAGAGATTTGAAGCTAGTTGCCTATTCCAAAGCGTAGTAGGTACCTATGGAGAAAACCGGGCAAGAAACTCCACGGACACACTTTTTAATAAAAAATAAAAATTATACAAAAAGTTGGTTACATCATTCATGTTGAAATTATACATGTGAGAACAATGTAGAAAGCACGTTAAAAGCGTCCGCAATTATAAAATAAAACAAAAAACAAGTCAAAAATTAAACTATGCCATGGCAGCTAAGAGATGACCAGTCACAACTGACGGCGCCCGTTCACGAACATGACGCATGGATTAGCACCATTCAGCTCAACCATTTTGAAGGGAGCTAAATGATCCAACACACGTGCCACCATCAGCGAGACATTTGAGTGAGCATGACATATTCCCAGCCGCCAGGGCACATTCAAGTCAATCAAAGACATATAATCCGATAAATGGTAGCTCTATAGTACATAGTACTCACACCTGTGCTATGCAATTTATTATATAACACAAAGGAGATTGAGTTTATACAATACAAAGATGGTCTTACAATCTTCAGCAGCTCCAACAGTATTTTCAAATGGTAATTACTTAGTTGTGGTTGTGGAGCAGGACCAACATTAAGCCAAGGATTTTTATCAGCGATGCGATGTAATCCTTCAACTTATAATATGCCTGCCAGCATAGTGTGCGTACCCCATAACGTGAGGACTTGTTATTGGCTCTCTGGCGACTATGTATTCCTCTTTGTGTTTTTATTAGCTGTAAGTCCTCCATAAACTAAATAAATAAATAAGATACATTGTAAAAAGACAGTTAAATATTGAACGTAGCTACCTAACTTAGTAGTTAGTGAATATCCTAGACACGCAAAGCAATTAAATGTTTCGGAAAGTTAGTTTTACGAGCATAATAAAGGTCGATTTCTCGAAAATTATAGTAATATTTCTTTAAAAAGCCTGTTTTATGTAACCTTTATACTGACTCGCAATCTTTCATAAGCAGCTCAGAAAAGGATATCGCGAGACCGAGGATTATGGTGAGACTAAGAGAAGACATTCAAGCAGATGATCATTAAATTATTGATCTTTGGTAAACTCTGTGCGGAATTGAGGATTTTTGTCACAGATAACATACTACAGGTAAATAGCTTGTCCACTCTGAAATTACGTACCCCCACTACGGCATTTTACATACACGCCGCACAGTGGATCGTGCCCATAGAACAGGTTGGACGTACGCAGCTTGTACGAAAATGAATAGGTATTTAAAAAAAATCAATACTTTCCTATCTGTTTATTAAAAACCTACAAATGTTGTTTTGAGATTTTTTCTAATTGGACTCGTATTTCAGGAGAAAATCGATAAAAAGTGTTTTCTTTGTACGGAAATGGACACTTAAAATCCCCCACCGCCTGAGTTTCGCCTTGTTTCGAGTAGACATTTCTATAATTGGTATCTAAGTATTAGGTTTTATTTAAAAAAATCATTTTGAATTTAGAAGCTGCCTACGTCCAATCTCTTCTACGGGGACGATCCACTGTGCGACGCCAATAAAGCTCATTTCAGACTACGCTATAATATAATAGCGTATAGCATATAGTTCATAGCACAACATTATCGCTCGCCATACATTTATTGAAAACACGTTCACGCTTCGCTTTGCTTTGTTCTATATATTATTGGAAATGTATGGCGAGCGATATTGTTGTGCTATAAACTCTATGCTATACGCTATATATTATAGCGTAGTCTGAACTGAGCTTCCGTGTACGTAAAATGCGCCATTTGCGCGTGGACAAGCCATAACGTGCGGTAATGCGTCTTCTGGGAATTACCACTAATTATATTTATAGTGTTATTTATTTTACTATCTGAATCTTAATAGCTAGCAAAGAAATACATCTTTATGCAATCTCACACTCCATTTACAATTAAAACTTTCTATTGTCCACACTTCCACTGTATAAAAAATTCCCACGACCTAAAAGAATTTAAATGGCAAATTACAAAGAGATAGAGTTACTATAAACAAACAGAGTTTATTTTATGTAATACTACATTGTTAATAAATTTTCGACAAACTTACGACAATCTGGGGCGATTACGAATCTATACTTACACTTGTGTTATAAATTAGTTCCATTATCTAGATAACTAAAAGATAATAAACACCAAAAATGTAAAGGGCACAAAGAAAGGATTTTTCGTGATTTTTACTCCGAGTATTCCAAAAAGGGGGTTGAAGCTTGTTTGCAAAACAATTCGCGGGCAACAGTTAGTTAGGATCATAATTATTCTGACCTATACTTATATTACGAAGATTGTAGACCTTATCAACATTCCCCATTTAATCGTTATATTATACAACAGAGCATGTAATACAATACATAGGATGCGCTCATGATAACTGGCTAGTGATAATGCAGCGCCTAGCAATAAGTTATCACTTCACGCTCTATCGAATACGTAGGATGAAAGACGAATATATCCCATGTGCTGTAGACGATTATTGTACTGTTTTCACGTACATGCATAAGTAGTTCTTAGTGACATCATTATTTTAATAGGTAGTTGCGGCAGACTGAATACGGGACGCGATACGGAGTGCGTGATGTTCATTAGTGGACTGCGATAGGCCACAATGTTTAGTTGAGATGGGGGCAACAAAAAAACAAAAGAAACGTAAGCCCAAACGCTTATGTTTACCCGACTGCGCGACAGCAATTACAGCAAAGACAAGTTTACATGTTTTCCCAACAGTTTTTCGATAGATAGCTATCGTTTTCGGGTTTTCCGAGCCCTTAATGGTCCAGAGCATAGTCTGAAGTATATGAACAATGAGCTTGGTGACCCGGAGCCCGGTAGATCTTCATCCAGAACTGGGTAGATAAAGCTTGACGCTATCACATTTCCGACAGACAAATGCACCTTCGATACTATTTCGCTAGAAGGCTTAGATATTATTTGGTAGAGGGCCAGTTTGATTTTATTTGTATTCGCCATTCTTATCTCGTGTAGGGTAGACGCGTAGTGAAATGATTTGCCTGCCAGCAAGTTTGATAGCGACCCTGACCGCACATGCACCAGGCGCTAGTCTTTAAAGCACTCACAAGGAAAGAAAGATACGAAACAATATCTTGTGCTATATTGGAGTCAAATCCTAAATCTTGAAAGCTATCACCTGGCCACTTCGCCATTTACGTCTACGTACCAATACTATTCAACACTATTAAAAATAGATTTCTTCAATTCGTCAAGGCCTTCTAAGAAAGGGACAATAATATACAACAATTGCAAGAAGTTAATCTTCATAACAAAGCATATACTAACGCATAATAGGATAGAGGACAGAAATTGTAAAGATATGTTTTGTTTACTTCAGCTAACTTAATAGCCATGTACTAGAAATCTTAAATAGTGCTGCTATACAAATACGTCACGCCTGACGTCGTAATAGGGGTAGACAGGTACACATAAATAAACACAGCCATTTTTTTTTATAGATTCTTCAACGATACATAGTGATGCCTGGATTAGCGCGACGCGACGATCGGTTTTCGAACCGAAATAATATATTGCATGCACTTCGGTTTGTTTCTTTAGGATATTGGTTTCAAATCATACATAAATTACATAGGTATACGGGTGCATGCGAGAGTTTATAGATTTGAATCTGAAATACACCCATAATGTGGAGACACTCATACTGTGGGGAGTTGGGCCAAAATTGGGAATCAAGGCGAGGAAATGTCGCTCGGTAGACGCGTTCAATGAGCCAGTTTTTGTAGATTATGTTATTTTTTCCTTGTTACTGATACTAATATCCAGAAGTATGTAAGCAAATGAAAAAATACATAAACTCACGCGTTATCCCCATGGGCGGCTATGGGTGTAAGCAGAAACTACAGACCACCACCTGATGTGATTTACATACTTATAATAACGACAAAAATATATATGACTGGGTTTTTTTCCTTAATTATATTTCAGAATGCTGTGACATGTTAGGTATTTCTATAATGTCTTGTCTGATATTGGACTGTATATATCTTTTTTTTCTAGCACTGTAATTTATCATGAACTGTAATTCCCGGAGAAGTAGGCAAAGGTGATAGAACATGCTCATTTCACCAGTTTGGTTTAATTTAATATAAAACTAGCTGATGCCCGCGGCTTCGCCACCGTGGATGTCGGTTATTATATACTAAAACCTTCCTCGAGAACCACTCTATCCATTGGTGAAAGCAGCATGAAAATCAGTGCCGTAGTTTTTGAGTTTATCGTGAACAGACAGACAGACGCGGCGGAGGACTTTGTTTTATAATATGTAAGGATGCATTATTATACTTGTTTCAAAAGATTATCAGTATTTCTTCTCCATTTCAAATGGCTTAAAAGTTACCTGTCACAACAATTATAGTACCACAACATTCAGATTTTTTTAGGCGATCCATTACTGACCTCGTTGAAGGAAAATATTGTGGGGAAAGCAGGACTTATAGTTATTATAATTCTGAAATCACCCGTCTTGAGCATGCATGGTGATCAACCTTTGTGTCTTCTTTGTATGAGAAGAGGCAGTGCAGTTCCGACATTAATAGACTGATATTATTATTATTAGTTTAAGATAAAGTAAAATATAACTCACCTCTTCATTGTACAATTTACTTAATTCTTTCTTAATAGGGTCTATGAGTTGTATTTGGCCGGTAGAAAATCCTATAACTAGCGACACACTGTCCGGTGTCATAGTGACGGTGTTGAAGTCGTGACAGGTTGGGTTCGTGCCTTTGTACATCTTCTTGTCAACTGGCTTCGTGAGATCTGCCGCCTGCCGAGGAAGTGTGTAATATAGTGACATGCCCTGTCGGATGTACAAATGTATGAGTGGAGTGCATTATGAGAATTTACTGATTAATGGCTATTAAAGAAGGGTAATTTTAGGTATCCTTACCCTTGGGGGTAAACAGAATCTATAATAATAGTTGAACTTTCATATTTTATAATGAGTTCAATAGGATCTTCCTGCAGTAAAGGCTGCTTCAGGCCTGCACCCTAATTGCGTAACACAAAATCACTCCTAACCTGAATAATTTTGAAGGAAATTTCTCTCCTCAACAACGTAAATAATGCACTAAATGTTGTTGAACATTGTATGTTACACAATTAAGGTGCTGAGACCATTGGAGTAAATATAATAGATAATTTGTTTAGGCAAATTTTAACAGATATTGTATTAATTTCAGCTTTTCTTTTCCATTTATCCCACAAATGATTCAAATTTTTTATCTGAGTAGATAACGGAATTGAACAACACAATATTGCATCAATCACAACATAAATTGGTTGGTTATGCTTTCAATGGGCAACACACTTTTTTCCAGTCTCAAGTTAAATAGCTGAACTAACAGTGATTTAAAACTAAATCATACAAGTATATTTTGGCTCAGGAGTAAGTTGCTATGCTATAATACAAACACACCCACATTATAATGAGCAATTAAGGTTATTTATATATAGATCCTATTTTTAGTTATCAACTGTTTTCTTTAAATATGAAATTGAATATGAAATTACAAAATATGGTTGCAGAAAGGGTTAGGTAATTAAATTGAGCCCAGAATGTTTTATTATTATTATAAGTTGGAAATTCTAAAATATTCTACACCTTATATTTGAATATTGACACTAGTTTATCAAAAATAAAGATAAAATTAATCTGATAATCAAGCAGCTTTAAATCCAAATATATTACACATCCTACATCTATTTGAGATGCATTTTGAATGTGCTATGGTACCAGATAAAGGTATATAATTAAATTGAAGACTATTTGAACGCAGAACCACAAGGTACTTTACCTTTTTAATACCTCTATATACATAAACATAAAGTTCTTTGCCATGGTTGAAGCATATCCTATCATCGGAGCCCTGTCCGTCGGAGCCGGGCGCTCCACTCCCGGGCCCCGGCGGCAGGCTGACCAGCGACACGCGCACATGGGAAGACCCGGAGCCACTCGTATAACCAACTCGATTAGGCCTCGAATACTCCGACAGTGTCATCAAGCGATATGTTCCCTCTCGCGTCACGAACTGTGTCTTCACGTCGTCCTTCCCTCCAGAGTCCGATTGCACAGCCATGTTAACATATTATCCTGTTATTATTCATGGAGTCGGCCGCTAGGAAAGCCCCGATTAGACGTGACACCTCACTCCAAGTTTAGACGCGTATTCGAGCGTTCATACACAATTCCCATTATAGAACTATACACAGCTGTAAACTTAATTCATCCGCTTCTTGGATAACAAGCGTTATTGTGAACGTTTTTGATTACAAAACGTCGAATTAGATAAATTTGTGTATGCAACTAAAAAGTCAGGTGTCAGACAACATGACGGCTTGTTGTTTATGGTATAATGATTATTTCTTAATTAGGTTTGGCTAAATTGCAAAGACTTGTTTCCATTCTGTCTAAGAACCATAGACAAATAAATAAAATCGTGACCCTGTGTGGTTTTGGTTCTCCAAAAACTCCAATTAGTTTTTAGACAAGGGAGACACACGTTTGCGCAGTTGGAGAACCAGCCTGTCCACTAAAGAAGCCATCGACCCTATTGTACAAGTCGGCCTTCCACACTTCCAAAGACGTTTGTACCGGATGTAGTAGGTACACACGGCTACACATCAAGCTATACATTTCCAGTATAAGCTGACCTCGCATTGTACGGAAATCTTATACAATGTAAGATCAGCATAAACTGGAAATGTATAGCTTGATGTGTAGCCGTGTGTACTGCGGCCTATTTCGCCGCCTAAATCACATATTTGAGGTGACAGCTTCCTTCCCCGTTCTTGCAGGCCATCATTTTCGTACATTCATGGATTTTTGTAAATATTTAGCATTGCACACACACCACACCGTTTACACACGGACCGCAATGCGCTTTTTTGTTTTGTAACATGCGATGTGCAACTTGTAATGAACGTTAGTTCTCTAAGTAGTCTGTGCATAATGTGCGCGCGGCGGTTGCCCTGGACGATTCATGGCCTTGTCCTCCCATATTTACGAATTAAAAACGATATAACAACAACATGTCAGTTGTCTTTGAAAATTACTCTCGTCCCGTCTTGGTCCAAAGTCCAATTTGAGAACCAAATGCTAAGACTGAAAGCTTGCCAGTATTGCTAATATTAGTAAGCCATGCCATGGCATGGCGGATCGCACCTTATGATTCGAAATCTCGGGAGACAAGTTTTGTTTAAGATTTACAATGAAATGTCGTTTTTAGTTGCATATACTTACAGAAAACACGTCATGGACCTGTTTTGGAAGAAAGTTAAGTAAGATCGAAAAAAAACAGGTCAGCGACAACGCAAAAAATAGTTGTAGTCTAAATAAAATTGAGGGTGCTTTTGAATTAAAAGTCAACTGTCGTGAGTAGATTTCAAAATTCTTTTTTTGCCAGTGTCATGTCATGATTGTGTAAAGTAGAAAAGAACATGTTCGATTTTATTGATTTATTACTATTTCACTTACTATAAAACTTTTATAAAAGGAAGTAAGTTTACTTTTTAAAATTTACTCTGTCGTCACTTCCGTTTCAACCGCATCCATAACCTCATCAGTTTTAACATTATCTTCAGTTTTATTTGCATCATCTGGAACCTTACTGGATGCATCATCCGTTTTATCATCAACTTCTACTGTTTTCGCTTTTACAATCTTGTCAGTAACTGCAGTTTGTTCATCTTTTATGTCAGCTGCATCTTTTGAGCTATTCTTCTTCGCTTCTTCACCTTCTTTGCCTTCTAGAAATTGATCCCATTTATTTATCCTCTTACTAATTTCAGAATCAGTTTCAGCAATCCTATACTTTGTTCTACCATCCCATATTTCAGCAGTTATCTGCCGCTTGCCAAACCACCTTCCATTGATAAGTAGAACAACTGCATCTGCCATTTCTGGATCTTTCATAGTTATCTGGGCTACTCCCTCAGGATGCCTATCATAGATGACCACTTTTCTTACTTCCCCGCACTTTGTGCACTCCTCTCTCAAATCTTGCTGATAATCCAGAATCAGTTGGACCTCCTGATCAAAATCAGTTGGACGAAACAAGTTCTTAACTATAACAATCCTTTCATGTTTGGATCTTTCTCCAATAAACTTCTCTGGTCTCCAATCAAACAACTTTTGCTGCATTTTCTTTAGTTTCTCAAGTTCCTTTTTCTTTTTCTTCTTTGGTTTTAGAGCAGGATTGTAATTACCTTTCATTTGGAAGGATGCTCTTTCCACTTTAATTTTATTGCCTTTTAAATCGCTGCCATCAAGAAGTTTTAATGCCAAGTCAACAGATTCTATTTTGATGTATGTACACAGTGCATCACCTTTGAAACAGTCATGTTCTTTATCCTTATACAGTTTGACTTTCATCTTCTGATTAGCGGGGTCTCGCTCAACAAGACCACATTTTTGCATGAAATTGACAAATTCTTCTTCATTTAAGTCTTGAGGTAGATTGGATACATAGACTTTAGTGTTTGTTTCCTCTGATGGCTGGAACCACTGTGGTTCAGCTTTCCGTTTCACTCCGGCAGCGAGCTCAGCTTTCTTTTGTTCTTTCTTTTTATCCTCTGCTTTGCTTTTCTCTTTGTCTTCAGTTGTATTATCTACGAATCCATAGGACATTTGATATAAAGCTAAGAAGTCATCGTCAACCTTAGGTATCCAGGCTTTCTTTTCAATATCCCAGAAAAATTTGGAGCCATCAGTTTCTGTGTAAATATGTGTATCATCTTCATAACTGTATTCTCTTCCAAGCACCTCTTGACCTGGTTTCAAGGTCCATGAATTGGATTCTTTGCACCATGTATACTTTTGATTGTTAGAAGGGTCAGTATAGATGGCTTCTTCACCTTCATAAGTAACATATGGTGCATAGTCACCCCATGCTGAATCGTCCTTATTGTAACTTTTTTTAGCTACGCCAGTTTTAGCAGATTCATCACGTGCATCCTCACTTTTAGAACTTGAATCTTTTTCATCAGGTTCAGGCAATTTACTGACTTTTGTATTAGTATTCTTTTTGCTCTTACTTTCAGAACTTATTGATTTATCTAATTTATCCGAATCTGAACTTGCAGACTTACTCGCTGAAGCTTCTTCTAGCTGGGTTTTAGCTTGTAGTTCTTCTTCGGCCAATTTTTGCGCTGTTTCGCTAGAAAGCTTGATCACAAAGCCCGGTTTAGAGCCTTTATCTTGTCGAGCCATTCTAATATTTCTAATCCTTTCGTCGCATAATCACACTTGGGTAAATATAAGTAAATTAAAAATTTGTACTTTACTTTCAGTTTTGATGTAGATAAAATTAACATTTATTTATTTTCCCGTACAGGTACAAGATGTCAAAATCAAAACTCAAAAGTGAAGTATAGTGAAGTGAAAAGTTATAATCCACAGACAGTCTTGTATAATTAAGTAAAATTATCATAGATCTTCATAAAATATCAACATACTTTACATACGTTCTTCACGTACTTGATTGAAATTCTAATCCACAAGGGTTAGCTCCCTTATAAATGGTCTAAGCTTGTAGAGCTACAACCTAAAGTGGGTGATAGACGTGCGTACTTAAAGTACAGCTTGGCAAAAAAGAGTATGATACGGTGACAAATGAAACTGAATATTTTACTGTAATGCAGGCCTATGATGTACACACGGCTACATATCAAGTTATACATTTCCAGTCTATGCTGATCTCGCATTGTATCGGATTTCCGTACAATGCGAGATCAGCATAGACTGGAAATATATAGCTTGATGTGTAGCCGTGTGTACTACTATACATGATGTACTATGGCACTACTTTGCCGACAAGTGCTAGTAGGTTTTGAATCACTACAAGCAGCGTTTTAAACTATTTGTTTAAATTCTTTGACGCATTTCCCATTTGAAGTGACCTATGTGCGGTAGTGGCGCCCTCATTTGTTCCAAACTCTTTTTTGCCAAACTGTACGCGGTCTTTAAGTTCGCGACCTTACTCGGCTCGCCGTCGGTGACACACGTGAAGCTTGCTCAAAATTTCATTGTCAAATTGGCTCGTGGCTCGCGATGACAGACGGGCGAGTAAGCTCGCCGAGCAATAACTACGCGTACTTGCTTGCACGTCTATCACCCCTTTAAGAGGAGTTCACCATTGCAGAAATTGGTGGATTTTTTTTGCCTGATCAATAGGTTATGTACAAAGCGGTCTGCTGGACTGTGGAAGTACATAATTTACGAATCACCACCAACCCATAACATCACTGTAAACCTCCAAAAAACCCTCTTCTTTAAAACAAGAATACGAAGAAAGGAAAGAAGAGGTCATAGATACACAATCTTTCTTCATAATCTTTTGGTATCAAAGATAGTGATGGTACAATCTATATTTTTCTATTTGGGCGAGGTTTGGGTTTAGTTTTGACGCAAGTTTATTGCGGCTAGGTTTTCTATGTAAAATATCGAAATGTCATTTATTTGTACATGAATCAATCACTAGAGAGGGACTTTAGGCCTAAATAACAAATCTGGCATTCTGGTCTGGCACCAGTTCAATCCTTCAATCAGCTGATTGATACGAATCCAAAAGTCGGTAGTATGTACATTTTGCATCAATCTATCATTGCGTCAATTAATTAGTCGATCAATCAGGCAACAGTTCAATACATGATCTTGTTCCAGCTCGATATTGCACATTATAAATTATGGTCGTGCAATGCTAGTGTCTAAAAAATGTGATAGCGCGCTGGCAACACTGCCTGCTGTCACCTGTCTTGCCTGGCTGACGTCATTGCAGAAGAAGACGTCAATGTTAGACATGTCAGTTCGTTCAGTCTAGTACGTCACGTTTAGTTCTCGTGAAGTTTCTTGCGCAGGTTTCTTGTGGTTCATTATTTCAGTTTGAACGAAAGCAACTTCGAGAAAGATTACTTAAAGAATAATTAAATTCGAACTTATACAAACTCAGTAATCAGTACAACATAGTTCAATTAATTAATTTTTAATTCAATATTGCCACCACACCGATAGTATAGATTTCAAACGATGGAGGATCTGACTGAAGTGTACCTGAGTCCGTTGCCGGATTCGCCTTACGTTAAGCCTTTTCGTTTTAACTATACGCAAGGAGGCAAGGAGAAGAACTGGGACATGCTGGAGGTGCACGACAGCGTTGCCATCATCGTCTTCAACGTGACCCGGAATGCGTTGTTATTCGTGAAGCAATTCAGACCCGGTGAGTAGTCGCAAGTTTCTTTTTTGCTACCGAAAGCAACAAAGCGTTAGGTTAGCGAGATAATGTGAAGGACTACTCCTAGAAGTGGATATTAATACGCAGAATACTTCTTTTATATTATGCTACCATTATTCTAAGAAGGTTTCCATTTAGGATAATGTGTTAGTATCTGCTGATAAAAACTCCAGCAATTTTTTTACATTTATTAAATTATCTGTAATCTCAAACAGCTTCTATTACAAAAGCAATCATCATTGATCATAATTCTCCTGCCCATTTCCCAATTAATTAGGGGTTGGTGCCACATGTATTTTTCTTCTGTACTTTTGTATTAGTCATCAGCTTGGTAGGCCCCACCCTCCAATTAAGTGTGTGATATTACAAAAGCAATATCCCACATTTAATTTGAGTGTGGCTTATTTAGTAATTATGTGGAATGTTTAGCTTTGTTGTTTAGATTGGCCCATAAGATATGTTCCTGACCTAACTGTTCTTTTGTGTGAAATGAATATTAGTACTTCATTTATGATGGGAATTCTATTTGAGCTTTAAATTCTTTCTTTCTTTTGGCTAAATATTACTTCAGTGTTTCATACTCGCAAGCCCGCGCCCATGGTGGCCGGGAATCCGCCTGGGATTCCCGACGCCCAGGCGTCTCCAACGGCGGCGGTTAGGCGCGTGAGGGCGCAAACTTTGGCTTTCCCTCACGCGTTCCGCCTCCTCCTTCGCGAGCATTACTGCTTCGCAGAAGGAGGTGACGGCTTCCCATGTCCTCTCGCTCCGTATGGCTTGGACCAGGGCCGGACGCGAGAGGTCAATGCCGCCAATCGCCTCCAAGAAGACACGGCGGTGCTCCGCCCAAGCAGGCCTCCACCGTATGCTCCACCGTGTCCTCCGGGCGATCCGCACAGTGGTGACACCCGGGCGTTTCCTCCCGCCTAATCCTACACAGGAACCTCCCGAAGCTGCCATGTCCGGTGAAGACCTGTGTCAGGCAGAAGGTGAGGACGCCGTGGCGCCTCTCTAGCCACTCCTCAAAGAGGGGACTTATCGCCGCAATTGTGGCGTGCTCAGCACTGGGTTGTGACAATCGCACTCTCCATGCCACCATGAGATCCTGCCGGAGCTCTGTCCGCTGTGCCGCGATTTCTCGCGGCAGCGGAGTTACGCCCCGGCGCTTCACCTCCTCGCGCCACTCCCAAATGTGCTCGAGGACTTTCGCCTCCAGATCCCATGGCGGTAATCCGGCAAGGAGGCTCGCCGCCTCACGGGAGACCGTGCGGTATCCCCGGGCCAGCCGAATGGCCTTGACCCTTTGGGACGCGTTCAACCGGCAGGCTGGCCGCAGCCTAAGGGAACGCGCCCACACCGGTGCCCCGTAAAGGGCCATGGACCGCACGACCCCCGCGTAGAGCCTCCGGCAGGAGGCGTTTGGACCCCCTAGATTGGGCAGGAGCCGCCTCAAGGCGGCCCCAGCCCGGTCCAGCCTAGGAGTCAAACGTCGGAAATGCTCCACGAAGTTCCACCGGCTGTCGAGGACGAGTCCTAGGTACTTCATCGTCGACTCGACGCTGATGTGAACCCCTCCTATCGTAATTTGAGAACCCGACGGTGGCGCGTTCCGAGGGCCATGAAAACACATGACCTCGGACTTGTGCAAGGCCACCTCGAGTCCCAGCTGCCGGATTCTATCGACGATTGTCGCAACCCAGCGTGTCGCTAGATCGGCCGCCGCCTGGTGCGACCTCCCCTGCGCCAGGACCAGCGTGTCGTCAGCGTAGCAAACTACGCTGACGTCGCTAGGGAGGTCGGCGCGCAGCACCCAGTCGTATCCGATGTCCCACAGATGCGCCCCAGGACCGATCCCTGTGGGACACCGCACGACATGTCTCTCCGGTTCCACATTTCCTGGTGACCGGGGTAGATGACGGCTCTGTCCGTCAAATAGGCCTCGACCACACGACAGAGGTAGGTCGGCATCCGGTGGTACCGGAGTGCCTCCCTTATGCAACTCCAGGGCAGGGTGTTGAAGGCGTTGGGCGATGTCTAGTGACACCGCCAAGACGAACCCGCCCCGGGCCACAGCATCCCCCGTCGTGAGGGCCCGTACGCGCATGATGGCGTCCACCGTAGAGCGCCCTCTGCGGAAACCAAACTGGCTCTCCGCCGAATCCGGCCCCACCCGCACCAGCCACCCGACGAGGCGGTTTGCATTGACTCTTTCAAAGAGCTTGCCCACCTCGTCGAACAGTACGATGGGCCGATAAGCGGACGGGGAGTCCGCAGGGAGCCCCGGCTTCTTAATGAGGACCAGTTTCCCCGTCTTCCAACGAAGTGGGAACTGACCCCTCTCCATGCATGCGCATAGGAGACCTCTTAGTCGAGGCCTGAGAGCCTCCATGGCCAGGACCCAGGCCTTCACAGGTAGGCCGTCGGGTCCTGGGGCGGTATTCTTGGCATTCATCTTCGTACCGCCGTCGAGCATCGTCGTCGTCGTCGTCGGTGGTGTGGTCCGCATCGAGCACCGCAGTTAGCGGAGCCATGAGCGGGGAGGTATGTTCCCCTCTCAAAGGGAACAGAGCGCTCACCACGTCTTCCACAAGCTGAGGCCGGAGACTCTGCATCAGCGGGGGAGCCCATGGGCGGAGTTTCTCCCGCACCATCTTGTATGGGCGTCCCCACGGGTTTCTGTTCAGAGTCTCCAGCGTCTCCTCGCGGGCCAGTGTCCTGGCCCGCAGGATCTCCGCCTGGAGGGCGGTCTTCGCCGCTCTGTACCCCTCGTACAGCTCCGGCTGAATGGCTTCCGTATCCGGAGGGCGAATACGGAGCCTGCGGTGCCTGGTGTACCGGCGTCGCGCAGCAACGCACGCATGGCGCAGTGCTGTCAGCTCCTGCGACCACCAGCTCACCTGGCGCGAAGCACGTCCGGGCTGGACCCGGGGCATTGCCACGTCACAAACATTGGACATGGCCTCCCGGAACCACTCCGCCTCGTCCTTGATTTCGGCAGGCCTGTCCGGTGATGACAACCAGGCCTGCACGATCGAGGCTTCCAGGAGGAGCTCCCGGTCCAGCTGTTTCAGCGCCCACCGCGGACCATCCGGGGCCTGTCGAACCGGCGCGGTCTGGGCGGATACGTCAAACCGGATATACCGGTGGTCGGAATACGTCTTCACCCCCTCCATGACGCGCCAGTCAATGCCACTCGGTGACAGAGCGGGGCTGGCGAACGAGATGTCCACCACTGATTCACCCCGCATCCGCACACACGTGGGGACGGAACCCCGGTTTAGGACGACCAGGCCTGTCTCCAGAGCCCAGTCCTCCACCATCCTGCCCCGTGTGTCCGTATGCCGGGAACCACAAACCAGATTCTTTGCATTGAAGTCCCCCAGTACGAGCACGGGGAGGGAACGGAACCCGACAACGACGACTTTCAACTCCGCAAGGGAGTTGTGGAACTCGGCGAGAGTTCGGTTTGGGGAGAAGTACACCCCTACCACGGCGAACTCCCCAAACCGTGCTGCCACGGAACCCCGTCCTCTTTTGACAGCCTCGAGGGACGGGGTACCGGCGGCGGCCGACCAAATAAGGGTCACTGAGCTGCTCAGGGGTAGTATTATGAAGTATTAACACCATCATTATTCCACTGCGAAAACGGGATGGTGCTATCGGCCTTGTTTAGCTCCGTCTCTCTCTCACACTGGAAAAATGGTGGCAATAATACTTCATAATACGCCGACAGGTCCTCCACCCAGTCACCTGGGCGGGATAAAGTACGGCTCAGCGACCACGGCGATATTTATCGACCACTGCGCCATGCTCTGGAGCAATAGATCCTGAGCAGCGGCGCAGTGGTTGATGTTCGTCTGGAGGAGGCGAAATGGGGCCGTTATTGGCACTCCATTCCAACCCCCTCCCGAGACCCATGTGAGGGCCCTGCCGCAGCGGCTACGGCGGTGACGGCGACGGTGGTGGAAGCGGCAGCGGCGGTGGCAGTGGCGGCGGCTGCGGCGGTGACGACGGTGGTGGCGGTGGTGGCGGAGGGCTTTCCCCCTGCCCTTGGCTTTTCGGGTGGAGCACAGGCCTTACCCCCGATCCGTTGGTCGGCCGGAGGTGTATTTAGCTCCCACGTGGCCACCCACATGGCAGCGGAAGCACCTCCGAGGTCTGGGTTCCAGCAGTTTGACCTGCGCGGAAACCCAGCCCACCAAGAGCCTTTGGCCCTCCCCGGCTAGTTTCTTGGCCGCCGCGACGGGGCAGCTCACCGTAACGGCTTGCATCCCCCTGGAGTCGGGACCGATGGTGCCCGCCTTTACCTGCTCGGCAGAGCACCCCCCGGTTCCATCTTCGGCGGCCACCACCTGTGCCTGCGACACAGTCGTCCAGGCCCTGGATGCGCACTTCGGCGCACTTAGTAGGCCTGGACACTCGGGCCTCATCCGCGTTCAGGGACGCCCTGAGCTTTTCAGCCAGGGCGTCAGCGGCCGAGCTACCAGCTGGACCTGGGAACTCCAGCATCCGGGCCCCAGTGGCAGCGATCCTTAGTCGGATGCCACCGGCGGCGCCGAGCTCCCCTAGGTCCACCACCTCCACCACTTTGGCAAAGACGTCCTTATAGGACACGCCCTTCTCTGCTGCTTCCGGTTGTAGTGTGACCACTACAGCTGCGGACTTCGGGGCGTGGAGCCTAGCTGCGACGCTTCGCTCCTTGTACCGCTGCCGCCTGGCCTTTTTCTTTTTGGCCGCCCTTGCCTTCTTGCCCGCCCTCCTCTTCTCCCCGGCCACTTGCCATTCAGCATTGGCCGGGGGTGATATAGGAGGTGCGGGTGCGGTCTGAAGTGGGGGCGGACGTTTAGCCACTGGGGCCACCGGGGCCCGAGCCGGGGCCAGGGCCGCGGCCCCCGCCACCTGCTTAGCCGTCCCGCCCTTTTTGGCCGCCCCGCCCTTGTTCTGCCCCGACGAGGCTGCTTTAGCCGCGGCAGATGCGGCGGCAGCGGCATATGACGCCCGCTGGCCGGGTACCGGCTGACTGGCCGCCATCGATGGGCGCAGGACGATGACCTCCAGGGCGGAGAATCGTCTCCGCATTTCGGCCATCTCCTGCCGCACCAGGGTCAGGACCCGGTCCTCAGCTGCATCAGGCACATGCCGTCCCTGGCCATGCTGCTCTCCCCTCTGCGGCACCTCCCGGGGGCCGGCTCCTCAGAGCAAGGCCAGGTTCGCTCGGAGCTCCGCGATCTCGTTTCGGAGAAGCTCCATTGCGGCCGTCAGTCGTGCGACCTCCGCCCGCATCTCGGACACTCCGTCCGCCGGAGTCCCTCTACGGGAGGCCTCCGCTGCCGCCATTATGGAGGCCGTGGCCTCTGCTATGGCCTTGTCTTTCGAGGTCTTTAGCCTCTTCAAAGCCACATTGTTTATAGTAGAGGCCACGATCTCTGCGAACCTGTTCGCGCCCGGCGAGTTGGGGCCACTAGTGGCGCCCGGCTCACCTTTGATGGGGCCGCCCTGAGGCTGGCCCCGCTAGGGTGGGGCACCTCCGCTTGCAGCCTCTCGTCCCGCTGTACCGGCTTGGCCAGGCTGGCCGGGCTTGGCTTGCAGGCCCCATTAGCGTGGAGCCCCCTACCCGCACCCTTCTCTCGGGTTCCACCCCGCCGGCCGGAGTGGATCTACCTCTGGCTCCGGTCGTCTGAGGACGACCCCGAATTGGGGCGCTTCTGGAAGAACTTTCTCCCGGAAGGCCCCACCACCACCACTTCGCGCTCTACGCTCATACCCGAGCTAGAGCTCGATGCCGCGTCGGACTCCGACCGCGCATCACCTCCTTCCTCTCCCTGTCTCTCTTCGTTTTTGTTTTTCTTTGTGTCCAATGTGTGTGCGAGCAATGGGTAGCTCGCCGTCCGATAAGTACCAGGCCCGGGTCGATGGCGCATCGTGTTCCACGCGCGCCTCAAAGAGATGTCAGCACAATGGACGGGGTCCGGTAGGACTGATGCCTGCCAGGGTTGCGGGAAAGCCCGAAAGGGATACCGGGACCTTGGCAACAGGCAACTGAAGGAACACGGGTGGGTTTTAGTCAGTAAAACTCTGACACGCCCTTCCGCTCCGCCCAGAGCGGAAGAAGTCATTGGATGATTTAAAAAAAAAGTGTTTCATACTCAATAATTTTTTAATGAATAAATGTTTAGTTTTATAATAATTAATCACATTGAAAACGACTTTCAGTTTGTCGACAATCAACATAGAAACATGGTTTTAATGACATGAGCAGATGAGCTGATAAGTAGCTTTTTCTGTGCGCATAATAAAACTGTTTGAAAGTTTCTGCAAAACTCCTTACAATCTCCTCTTTGGAAAGATGTTGCTCTTTGGTTACTCAAATTGTCAGCCTGACAGACAATATTATTTTTATAAAATTAAAAACCCAAAGTAAGAATTCTTAAAAAATTAACACAAAATTCTACAAGTGTTTTAGATCTTAGAGCCTAGGCGTATGACCGCGGCCGGGCCGCGCGCGGACCAAAAACTATTGTAGTTTAATTAGAAAGTCCTTGAAGAATTAATTCAGATTTGTATGAATTGTATACAAATAATAAGCAATGGATCAAATGGTTATTTCTAATGTCTTTAGGACTGATGTACAATTCTCTGATTTTAAACCATTTCGTTTGTTCTATCACCTGAATTATAACAAAATGACAAAAGATATTCTGCAAATTGAGGACTCTGTTTGTATTTTGATCTTCAATGTAACTAGAAAATTGCTAATTCTGACAAGACATTTCAGACCCGGTGAGTAATTTACGCCTTCACGACGACGACGTCGCATTTCCCTCATAGGAACCCAACTAGTAAACTATGTATAGTTTTCGTTATTGGAACATGTTTTAGATAACGATGGATATTGTTTCAGGACGCTAACGGACTTAATTTCAGTTTTTTAAATAAAGAATGCTAAAATATGTAGTTGGGTCAATGACCGCTATTGCCACGCTAAAGCGATTCGGGTATAGTCGTTGCAAGCGCTCGCTGGGGCGGCGGCGCGGCGGCGGCTTGCGGGTCCTGGTTGGGTCGATCCCAGATCGTTCCGTAATATGGATTGTTATAGATTTTTCCGTAAAATATTCACCCCCTGTTATAAATAGTATGTTAAACATAGTGATGGGCAGAAATCACAATACTTACAGATAGTGCCATCTACGCCCCACACCGCGATTAATGTACTGTAAGCTATAGTTACGGAGCGGAGCGGGGCGCGCCTTCGTGGATGACACAATACCTGCCTACCCCTTCATTACACCCTACCCTTTGCCTACCCGTTTTTCATGGGATCGGATTGGGTAGAAACTTCAGAAAACTATCTGCTATGATAATTTCAAACTCCATTTGATAAAAAAAAAAAGTAAAGCAGTCTTTAAATTAGGCAGAGAATCAGCAGTTTTCCCAAAACGTCTGCCCTTCACCAGTTCCTAGTGTTTTAACTGGGAAGAAGAACTGGTGCAACAATAAACTTCCCAACTTCATCCATGTTCATACCTCAGACCAAATAAAAAAACAAGATATAGCGCTGCGAACAATACAGTCAAGGATGCCAAAAGTCTCTAATTTCTTATTTCCCTGCTTTTTTATTGGCATTGATAATCGCTGAGATGAGATTGCGTATGCGACTAGATTTTGAAGGTATTACGGGAATTGGCCATCTGGTTAGCCACGCGCGCCGAACGCCATATTTTTAAGAAGGACACTACACAATTAATATCTGCGTTAGGTACTATAAATTTATCTTTTTTCCTCAGCAATTTACTACAACAGTGTGCCAGTACCGGACCGTCAAAATAGCGTCATAGACACTAGCAAGTACCCCGCACAGCTTGGCATTACCTTAGAGGTGTGCGCTGGCATTGTCGACAAGAACAAGTCCGTGCAAGAGATCGCTAGGGAAGAGGTGCTAGAAGAGTGCGGGTACGACGTCCCGCTCTATGAACTGCAGAAGATTGCGTCTTACAGGTCAGTTTTCAGCTTTAATTTAGTTATTTTTTGGCTTTTCTGAGACTGAACTGCTATAAATACTAAAACATACAACAATACAATAAATACTTGCAGAAAATACTTTACTTTTCTTTCTAAATGCGCGGTGTTGGGCTAATGGGCTTCCAACACCGAGCTTTCGGCGCTGAGCCCAGTGTTGAAAATCGACGAAATAACAGCGCGCATTTATTAATTGATTTTTAATTTGTCAACACGGGCATTAGAGCGCGTAGCGCGTAGAGCGCTGTCTGTTCGTGCGAATATGATAGCACGCAGATTTGCTCGCTGTTCAAGAGACTTCAAGATCACCCTGTTCAGGGCATTTTGCACGTCCTTCTACACGAGCAGTCTGTGGGTGAATTATACGCAAAAGCAGTACAGCGCTCTACGCGTCCAATACAATAATGCATTCAGGGTGCTGTTGGGGCTGCCTCGCTTCTGTAGCGCTTCGGGGATGTTCGCCGAAGCGCGCGTGGATTGTTTTTATACAACCATGCGCAAGCGGTGCACATCCCTGGTGCGCAGGGTGCGGGTCAGCCCGAACAGTATCCTGAGCGCCTTC
This sequence comes from Lithophane leautieri, assembly GCA_949152455.1. Classification (NCBI taxonomy): domain Eukaryota; kingdom Metazoa; phylum Arthropoda; class Insecta; order Lepidoptera; family Noctuidae; genus Lithophane; species Lithophane leautieri. Next base: position 14,096,718 of record OX424477.1, on the reverse strand, counting down.
GCCCAGCGATTCGACTGCCAGTACATGTATCACTGTGACATGGTGCATGTGCGGGCTAACGTGGAAATATTGTTTTAATTGTTTTGACTTGTATTTGTATGGTATTGTATTTGAATTGTATTTTATTTAATTGTCTTTGTATTTAATTTATTTTATAATTGGTCCGTGTTGGCTGTGATTCAATAAATAATAATAATTAGGGCTGCAATTATTCAAGAATAGCATCACTTCTATTACGCGGATTACCACACGAAACAATAGTTATTAGGTATATACCTACCTCTTCATATTATGGACTTATCAATGCCTTGTGTTGTTCACGTGCATAAAATTCTGATAAGCAAGGAAACTGAGGATTTTTACTCATCATTTTTCTTTCAGTTAAAACTTGCAAAGTAAAAATTAAAATACCTATCAGCAAGCCTGAAGTCGTCATTTAAATTTGAATTCAGCGTCTTTGATAAAACATTAGATTAATTGGAGATAGGTAATTTAATTTATATTGGTTTATTGACTCATATTTTTCACGCAGGTCCGGAGTGGGTGTGCAGGGCTCATTACAGACGATGTTCTACTGTGAGGTCACCGACGAAATGAAGAAAGGGAAAGGTCCGTATAACAATAAATAAATATAAAAACACACTAAAAAGTGAAAAATAATAACGGGAGTCGGTGGCAAAAAACGAAAATTGAAAAGCAAAGACACCGACTTCCGAAATTTAAGTTATTTTTCACTTGTTTTTTTCTTGTAAAAAGGTTTTATTTTTCAGTTTTTAGTTTTGGTACTTAACCCACACAAATTGGAATACCACTACCTGCTATGTAAATAACAGTGACGGAGTCAGTTAAAACATCGTCTTCATATACTAAGTGGGAAAAATACGTAATAGCTAAGCTAACTCAAAAACTAAGCAAGCAAAATTAATAAAATTTATATGGGACCACCTCTAAAGCATAACCTACCAAACAAAAAGAATCATCAAAATCAATACATACTTCGCGGAGGATCGCGTAACAAACATACAAAAAAAAAAAACATAGACGAATTGAGAACCTCTTCCTTTTTGAAGAAGTCGGTTAAAAAGAGTGTCGTTAATGCTTTGCATTTGCTTCATTTGCCTGAGCGCTTGTATTATGTAAACCTATGCCGTTTCATGTTAAGAGATTGGAGGTTTTTTTTGTGTCTAGTTGATAAATGACCTTATTCTATGTGGTAACTGACCACAGTGACCACATTTTTTTTATCAGCATGGTCCAAAAAGAGTGTGAGAGTGAAGATGCCTAGGTAGGTACACGCACCAAGCAACCAGCCCCGCTATAACATTGAAGACTGGGTAATATTATCATCTCAGCATGAGATATGCATGCGTACCTACAAAACGAAAGAAAATAAGTCTCATTAGTCATTAGGTATATGAGAGAAGAACTATAAATTTTTTAGAAACTTGGTCGAGTCATCTCTACATATTATATTATAAAACAACAAAGTCCTCCGCCGCGTTTGTCTGTTGGTCTGTTCGTGATAAACTCAAAAAACTACTGCACCGATTTTCATGCTGTTTTCACCAATTAATAGAGTGGTTCTCGAGGAAGGTTTTACTATATAATAACCGACATCCACGCGGGCGAAGCCGCAGGCATCAGATAGTTGATTATAATGATAACAATGTGTTATAGTTATCAATATCTAATCGAGGTCGCCCTGGCCTTGACACCACATGCGAATATCCATTACTGGCAAAAATTTGACACAGGTCGCGAGCGATATAATGTGTTATTAGGTTTTTCCATTAGGAAATTCTCAGTAACGGCCCAGAGCCCGCTTTTCCATGAGGTTTAAACAAAAATGGTAGGTACACCTCTGCCTGTTCCTTCGGAAAATAAAGGTGTGATGTGACATTAACCTTCATTTGCTTAGCTGAAATTAACTTATCAAGTAAATCTATCCGTAGGTACTTATGTATCTTTAAATAGATCTCTCCTAAAAGGTAGTACTAAATATTCGGTCGGTAATATTTAATAAATTTCTGAAGGTTGTTTTCTGTACTGTACGTAGACATTGTAAAAGGCCTAATTATGTTATTATAGTTATTTATAATGAACATAATCGGTGAACATACATTAAAAAAAAACATAGTACCTCCTCCTTTTTGAAGTCGGTAAAAAGGGAGCGGCAGCGCTGCCGCTGGCCTTAAGGCCGTACCCTACCTCAAATTTTATCTCGCTCGCACCATACTACTCGCGGCCTGAATGAGAGCGAGACGGAGTGGGGTGCTGGCGGCTCTTAAGCGTCGAATAGTTTAGGTAATTGCTTTTTACGGTGAAAATAATGGTAATTAAAAAAAAAAAGACCTGCTTTATACTTAGTTCAGTTATATTATGCAAAGTTTCATGATCTAATTTGAAGTATTTTTTTAATACTAGCGGTTTATAGTTCGCTTTAGAGATAACTTTGGATTTTTTTTCTATCGAGAAAGTTTTATGTAATTGTGTTTTCGCCAAACATAGGAACTAGCATCGATCCTCAACTTTAACATATATTTATTTCAAAATTAATGCTGTAGTATTTTTGGCATAACGGAGGATCATGCTAAGCAATTTGAGGTAGGGTACGCCCTTAAATTATTGCCGAAGTCCCAACAGGCAGACAGTTTGAAACAGTGAAAATATAAACTAAACTTAACCGTCTTTCATAAAAATGATCGGTTAGACGACGCCTCATAATTCTGTTAAAAATACCGGTAACCCATTAAATAACACATTCTAAAACTGTGCGTTTAGAACGTAATTCATAATCAAACAAATTCATTTAATACAAGAACTGATTACGAGTAGTAACGATTTTAATGGTTTTACAGCAGTATTACGTAAGTAGCGCGATAAGCAATATGAATAATTTGTAGTGATGAGGAACGTCCACTTCCATCTAAATGGGTCTATGAAAAATTGTTTAAATGAGCCTATTTAACTTGGAAAGAGCGGGATATTATAATTGGCAGAAATCGGGAAAAGGTTCACGCCTGGGTTCCCCGCCTCTAAACGGTATAGAGATGGTTTATAGTAGGTACACCTACATTTCGCCAGTCCAGAGAAAGAAAGTACATTTATTTGCAGTAAACATGACGCAAAAAACACAAACACAAAAAATTATAAGTTGGGGGGAAATAATGCATCACATCCTCGTAAAACTGCCTGTAACCTGAAACATGTCGCCAAAAATCTGAGTTTTGTTCGGTCCCCTCCCCATACAAACGCTCTTGCCTGTTTTCTCTCTTTTTTTTACAGTAGGGTTGATTGATTTTTCACCAACTGAATTTTCAACTGTGAACCGATTCTGTTGAAATTTCGCACACATACATAGTTCTGATGACACAACCACTCATCATCAACTCCAGGTCTTTAACCTGGAGTAACTCCCTGGAGTACCCTGGAGTGGATGGTAACTCAAAAGCGAAAAATAAAAAACTTTTTTACAAAAAATTAAACTGTCGATAAAAGAACTGAAAAGCGAGAAATAAATAACTCTAATTTCGGAAGTCGGTGTCTTCGCTTTTCAATTTTCGTTTTTTGCCACCGACTTCCGAAATTAAAGTTATTTATTTTTCGCTTTTCAGTTCTTTTTTCGTCGGTTTAATTTTTTAGTAACAATGTAAGCTTATGAAACTAGTGTTAGTAACATATTATATTCTAAGCTGCGAGCGTGAGGCACGCCGATCCTGGGGAATGTCTACTTGACTGCGTGCAGTCGTATCCACCGCCCCAAGATCGGAGAGTCCCACCTATCAGCCAACACTCTAAGAATGATGTTGGGGCTGGCGCGAACACGGCGTAGCAAAGATGCGCATCTCTTGCGCATGATGGCCGAAAAACTATTAACGTGCGCGTCGGCAAACATGTCGGACGCGCTACAAAAATGCGGCAGCCCCATCAACACCCGGAACGTGTTGTTATATTGTGTGCGCAGGCCACTATATGCCCTTTGCGAAAAGTTCACCCACAGGCTGCACGTGTAAAATGATTGGCAGTAGGCTTTGAAAAGCGTCACCTTAACCTGAGCCGTACAACGTGCAAACCTGTGGGCCAACATCCCACATCGAACAGCCAGCGACCTGCGCTCCCGCTCAACATCAACGTTATCTTTCAAGTCGTCTGAGACCCAATGACCCAAATATTTAAAATTTGCAACTCTTTTTAGAGGACTGCCACACAACATAACTGCTGGCATTGTGCTATAGTATTTACTTCCTGCCTTAAATACCATGAATTCGCTCTTTGGTGCATTATATTTGAGCCCATAGGCCTCAGCATATTATTCACATAACTTAATAAGTTTTCTTAATGCCCTGATCGAGGGGCTCAGCAGAACCATATCGTCTGCATAACTTATATTATTAATGCATACACCATCAATATGACAGCCGATTCTGGTTCTGCTAAGCTCATCGATCAGATTATTCATATACAGATTAAAGAATGCGGGGGAGGACAACCCCCCTGCCTCACCCCACAGTCAAGCATGTAGTTATCTGAAAAGGAGTTTGCCTATTTAACACGGTTCTTCTGATTAGCGTACCAAAATTTAAACAGATTGATTACCTCTCGGGGCATATCCGTCTCATGCTGCAGTTTACCCCATAGCACCTTATATGCAACAAGGTCAAATGCTTTTGACAAATCCAGGTAACACGCAAAAAACTGGTGTCTTTCTTGCTGTATAGTACTGCACAGTCTGCTTAAGGCTTAGAATAGCACTCTCTGTAGATAAACGGGGCCGAAACCTTTGAGCATCGTTTATTTTCAGATGTTTATCAAGCTGGCCTACAAGCAGACTGTCCAGCACCTTAGCAATTATCGTCGCTAAGGAAATAGGTCTATAATTAGATAGCACAGATGAATCACCCGTTTTATTTTTAATTATCGGTACAACAGTTGTACGCATTAATTTTTCAGGTAAATAAGCGTGCCCTAGACATAAATTCAAAAACATACATAAGACTCGTGGCAAGTGGATCCCAGCATGCTGCAGGTGCTCGATGCTGAGACCGTCATGCCCAGGCGATTTTCCTCTAACCATGTTCTTAATTGTAGCAGCAATCTGTTTCGCAGTAAACGTGACGCATCGCGTGGAGCAGACGGTTCCAGAATCGGGCGCCGGCAACTGCGGCTCATTGTTAAGCAGTGACTGTGCTCTAAAATGCTGCCGAAATAGATCCGCAATACTACCCTGTTCATGTACACCTTCGACGCTCACGGGTCCCTATGTTTTCCGTTTTGATGATACATTTTCTGTAGAAGCATTAGAACCCTCAGAAAATGCTCAAAATTGCCTGTTTAGACCGCTGTCATCAGCGGTCTGTTGTACAAATTTGACAACCATTAATGAAAAAAAAACATAGGGGCACAGTTAATATCCTTTTTATTCAATTTATGAAATATCTTTCAAATTGGTCCAATATTGAGGAGGAAATAGACGAGCCGAACCTCGATATATGACTTTTCGTATGGAGAAAAGACCGACCCTATTTCCTCTTAAAATACGACAGCTGGTGCGACAGGATGACGTCGTGACTTTTGTTTCTATGTGTGTGCGTGTTGACGGAATTCCCTATCTTTCTAAGAATCTACTCGCGATATCGAATCTCAATTGTTTGATGGTCTCCACTCTATGTAGATTGTTGGCTGATTAGGTGCACTGGTGCAGTCTTCAAACAGTAAATACCGCCAGTTCCTCAAGGGTGGTGCGAAGGTTACATAGCTCTGGATGATTTTATCCAGGAACATCGGCTTACTGTGGGTATAAGGGCCTTTGTACACGAGACAGTTACTTTACGGTACGACGTATAAACCGCAACGTAGAAAAAACGTGTCTGTTAACAAGTTCCCATAGTAATCCTCACAACACTGATGGCCGTGACACTGCGAATAAACCGTAGTTTTTCACGGCAAGAAAAACGGGTGGGTAGAAAGGGCCTTAGAGGATATTCCCACGGTTTGTTGTACAATTTGCTTTCGAATCTCATGCCTAGTACTAACAATAAAATAAAGAAAGATTAAGGTACTGATAGTCTTTATCTGACTTTCAGGGAAGAACTGTCACAATCGCCAAACTCCTTATAAGAGCATTGAAGCAAGCTGACATTGAGAATCTAATTCTAGCTTGATTTTATTTTTTAATTCCCAGGTGGCGGCGTCGGAGACGAAATCATAGAAGTAGTAGAAAAATCAATAACTGAAGTAGAAAAATGGATATCCGGCCCAGGACCCCTAAACAGCCCACCATCTTGCCTCTTCGGACTCATGTGGTTTTTACGAAACAAGGCGGACAAATACCGAAAGTAGGTAAATTTGTTTGAAACACAATGTAGACCCGGCTGCTAAAGATACGGTCTAATATTGAGGATATTGGCGTTTTCAAGTTATTGATCACACATTGCTGGGCATAGACCTCTCCCAGGCACAGCTGCATCGACGGGCGCTGTGCTTCCCGCATCCAGTAGATAGATTCCTCTTAATTATGTACTTACACCATATAAATTACAGATATAAAAGCAGATTTTCGCAATCTTCACTAACTCGCCGGTCAAAATTGAGGGGGTTATTAAAAAAAAAAAAATGGTGCCTAACATTAATTTAATAAAAAATAACCCCCTCATTAACCCCGCCTTAGTATTTAAAGACTTCTGAGTTAATGATGCAGGTTAATTTCGAGGCTTTACTGTAATGAAATCGGTGCAATCTTTAAGCTTAAGTAGATTTTTCATCTTTTCCTTTTTTCCATTTCTTACTCATTCATACAGACTTGGGTTCGTATGTACTTAGGTACATATCAATTTATATAAATCATTATTTTTATATTAGATTTGAAACTTATTAACGCCAATATTTCTAGAATTAATTAATGTTATTATGGAATTGAATTATAATACAAATATACTTACCTAATTATTAATTTTTGTTTTCTGTCAAGTCAGGTCATTTGAGCGATACTGTGGCGAATGCAAAATCGTTGAAAACGATGACTTTTTTATTTCATGTATGTAAATGTTTTTAAAATTATTATAATAGAGGTAAATTGATTATTTAAAACTCATGTAGCTTGTGACTGGTCGTTATAAAAATAGTTGTTGGATTATACTCCAGGGTAAGTTACTTACAATTTACAAAAATATTGCCCTGCATCGGCTAAAACGCGTTACAAATCTGTAAAGGTTCCATTTTCTATTTGGATCCCTAATCCCAGATATAGCAAGTTGGAGTTTCCAATAACATGTAATGCAAATAAGTACAAAAATAGATTCGTGTTAAGATTCTATGAATCACGTTTACGTCATAATAACAATCTACTAAATTTTTTACCCAACTGAGTCAAGAGTGTTATTATATTTTTATAACATTTTGAGACCTTGATAATGATTGCTACTGTCAAGGTCTCAAAATGATAGGAAATTGTCAGTTCATTGTTATCCATGCAAGGTAAAGTTTCATATCTATGCAAATTATTAAATATTTTTTATGACGGCCGGATACAAACTCTATGGATATGAGGATTAGTTTCGAAATATGTAGATCATTTATGCTGACATTCAGTTCATATGTAAATTATGTCTAGTAAATCTAGGTACCTAGTTCCAAGTGGCATCGCTTGTGAATTCAGAATCCTAGATATTAATAGTCATTTCCACTTATTCAACTATCTACTTTAGCGATATGTAGTCTAAGTTGATTTTTGAGCGACGAAATGTTGTCATATATTTTATATAATTATCTAAGATTCTGAATTCAAGTTTAGTTTAGCCGCGTATCAAGATAAAATGTAATTCCCTGTACGGTAGTACCTAGTGTCGCTAGGTTATCGCGTAATTGTGGCATTAATTACGTAGGTATACAAATTGTGGCTTTTAGTTTATATGAATTAGAGATAACACTTTGAGTAACTAGTTATGATCTAATTGAAATAGAATTCACTTTGCGATTTCCTTTATACATGTTTTTTAATGCGCGTAAGCACAGGAACTTACAACAGCCTTCTTTACGAAAAGTCGGCGATTACATCCCCGTGCGTTCATTTGTAACTTCTGTTAGTATTATTTACAAAGAATATGCGCAGAATAATCACAGTTTGATATAAATTAAAAATGAAAATAAATTCGAGTAGCAAAATTATTTTCTATAAAGTTAATTCTATTTCGATCGTCAGAACTTCTAGCTTAGAATTAGATTTATTATTCAGTTTTATTTCTTTAGTAATGGAGAGTCGTTTCCCAGTAGAATAAGGAAGTTTTAATAGTGAATTGTAAACTTAGTGTAATTGTGTTAATAAAAGACAAGCCCAATTGAATGATGAAAAGTTGGCAACACTGAAATTAAAGTCTTGAAAAAAAGTTCCGATATTGGCTTCAAAAATTCATCGGTTTTAAAACACATGCTGATTTTTTTTTTATTATTACAGAACAGCTTGTTTTTTTTAACTATAGTCCATAGATAAATTAACTCTTCTATTTGTGGAAAAATTGCTGTCATCAGCATTTCAGTCATGAATCGATAACGCGGTCAGTACTGAGTACACCGTCTGCGGGGAATCCCCGTAGCGGGCGTAGCGAACAATGACTTTCCTAGGTTGGTAAAAAGCATGCGGAGACTCACACCCAATGAAAGGTTCAACTGTTCCCCCTATAGACTAATGAAAACGGTTCCCCGAATACAGGCCCTATGGCATGCGTTACGGAAATCTATCGCGCCCCGCATACGAGCCCTATCGACCAATGAAAATGAGCCATAAATATTAAGAGCGCTATTACAAAATCGAAGTGCACAGACTTAGGTAAATTTGACGGTGCGCGGCAGCGGATGCGCTCGTGTGCGTCTAGTGAAGTACGCTACGCACTCATGCAAACCGCTATGCGTCAAACGCGAGGAACAAACCAACTTGATTCTTTCCACTTTATTGGTTCGAGAACGCTTTAGAGTTTCGTTTATCACAATTCTAAATCTGCCATTTTTTTATATTTTATTTTTATTTTTTTATATATCAATTGTACTACCAAGACAAAATCATTTCGCTGCGGGTAAACAGCCATTAAAATTTCAACGTGTATATTTACATTACAATCATATTATAATAACATTTTTTTTTTTTTACTCAAGAATCAAAAAGTGTTGGTTGCGCTATAAAACGTGTGAGTGCGCCGCGTTATCTCAAGAATATAGCGCAACCAACACTTTTTGATACGCAAGTTTAAAAAAAATAAAAATATATGATTGTTGCGAAGGCAAGGGTTTTACTGATTTGTGTAGACAAATTAAAATATTTATTTAAAATACTCCCAAGAGAAATAATCAAACTTTCTCGGGCTTTTTTTTTTTTTAATTTTGGCGCTATATCCTAACCATAATCACACATCACAACTCGCGTAAAACGCTCAAATTCAAGAAAAATTGTGATAGCCCTCTTAAACTATAGTTTTAATAATAATTCAACATCTGGGAAGCTCTATCAACGAAAATGTCAGTGTTTTTAACGAGTCATTGTCGCTCAAACTAATAACCTATGGTGCTCAATCAAATAACCTCGTTGGCTATTTAAGTATGTCTGACCAAGTACTGCATAAATCAACCCTGAAAGTTGTCTTGAAACGCACCCCTGAATCTTTCGTCACTATAAAATCTCTTGAAACAGCACCGTATCACGTAGTTAAGGATCTTAGATTAGATATTTAAAAAAGAGTGAGTGCTTAACACACTAGAAGTGAAACTTATGACTGGAGCGGAGTATACGCAATTTAGCGACACCGTAAGACTGTAGCAGAGTGTACCCGATTCAGCGACACCCGTGACGGGTCAGTTTCGTTCACTATTCAGAGGCCCTAGACAAAGTAACATTCTATCAGCGTGATGGAAAAGGCACAAATGTATAAGACTGACAATAAGTTATCGAAAAGCTTACGTCAATCCTGTTGAAAGTCGTTGTAGAAATACGAAGCGCTTTCGAAGCATTGTCAATTGTCTAGGCCCTCAGAAGTTTTCACTTCATTAACTTTAACGATAAAGTATTAATAAAAAAACAATGATTGTAGGTCTTTTCAATTTTTATCACATGAAGTTACATTTTATTGGCACCAAGTGTTTATGAAACATATCCACACGTCAATAGGAACAGTTTGAAAGCATCTTATTTAGTAGCAGTAACGGCGGGGTTCGTAATTCAAGTGTTACTACTACTGACGTGTGGTTGAGGTTACAAACTATGTATACATTTTTTTATGCTTTTCTACTTACAAAAAATATCTTAATACGAGATGAAATATTTCCGTGATATTTTAGTTTTTATTTGAAAGACAGATTTTTTTCGTTTTTTGTCTATTTTTTATGAGTATGTGCGAGAAATACATATAGCTCTCGCAACGATTCTTAAGTTGCGTCTAGTATCTAGTAATTTTACATCACATTTCAGCCTCGGACTGAAGAAACTTCAACCACTTCGTTAGTTCAAGATATTCAATGTATTTTCCGTGTTTGCAATGATAATTTTTATTTTTAATATTTTACATTTTAATAACACTACAATTTGAAAATTGTGTATTTGACATTTTAGTTTATTTTTTTGTCAATTTTTTTTTTTCATTGGCGTAATTTTTTAAATTCAGTTTTAGCATAAAATGTAATACTACTACTTAAATTAATAATAATTACGTACAAGTATATAAAGGGGGGGAAATGATCAAAGGATCATCAAAAACTTCGTCAGCATCGCTATCAACCGGAAAACTGTTTGGTTGTATAATGAAATTTTATTAATCACAATTTTTTTTTGTGTTTTTTCTGTTTGGAATTTATAATGGACTAGAATTGTCTGAAATAAATAAATAAAAGGCCATACATGGCGTGCTTAACTTATGTATTTATATTGGTTCGGGATCTGTTTTTGCTAGGCATTATATTTTATGATAATCATTATTATGATTAATTAGTACATAATAACTGTGATTGTATTGCCTTTCTGTGATTAAATCTTGGAACGGAATTTTGGTTTATAATTTTTATTGTTAGTTTTCTTACCACAAGGGTTGTTTACCACAGGTAGGCGAGAGAATCGATTTGATAGTCACGCCGTGCCATCAATCCGCCGCGATGATATCGCCGTGTGGAGATGAAGGGCGAAGACGTTTTGGGGGCCCATCTTATTTAATTTTGACGTTCACAAAGTCCTGATTCTCAGCCTAATTTGAATAAATGATTTTTAGTTTGATTTGATTGATATAAATAGAGTTACTATTGAATGTAATGGCATGGCGTGATTATCCCGCGATTATCTCGTTCCGTCATGTTGCCGCCTTAGGTCGGCCTACCTCACTTCTGAACCTGAAGCTCTAACGTACCAGAAGCAGTGGCGCTTTTCTGATTAAAACCTTAAGAACTTGGTATCCAGTTGACTTGAATACCATGACTAAACAAAATAAACTTTCAGGATTACATGACTTCGTCACTATATACAAACACAGTTGGAAGTACATAAAGTATTTAATTAATCTGCAGTACGAACTATAACAATCACAAGTCTAGTGTATCCTGGTAAGGTCCTCGACCACCTTGATGAGATCGTCCACGGTCGCGTCGCGCATCATGCCGCCGCCGTCATCGATCTGAAAGGAAAATTCTCTTTTTATATTTTAGATAATTTACATTTATTCCCTCTTCAACTATACTTTAGCTTTTCGTAGTCAATTTTTGAAAGACACTGTAATAGTAAGGTCTTCTAAGTGAAGTTACTGAAATGTAATATTTTGATTACATTCATATTTCTTGTTCAAAATACATCACACATTGGGATCGGCCCAATGTGAAATGTATGTTACTCTCCTCATAAAATCTTGGAGAAATTACATTCAACTCGCAAACGCAGAAATCTTCAGATTTCGGTGAACTAAAACGGAATATTTCAATGTACAAACCTGTAATCCCTGAACCGTTTCCTTTTGCATATCCCGGCTAAGATCTAGGAAGCTCTCGATAAGGTCTCCATCAATGAACCCTTCAGCGGGTTCCGTCTTGATGTCCGTGTTGAATGAACGCCAGAAAGAGTGCGGGATCTTGCCCACGGACTTGATCGTGTGTGTGAGCCTCTCTTCAAGCTGATGGAGGAACTCGTACAGCTCGGGGGGTAATTGGACTACTAGACCTGTTGGGGAGAGGTGTTTGATTCGTAGATAAATCTTTATTGCACACCAAACTAAGGAAGAAAACAGAAGGTGCATCCACACCAAAGTTATTTTTAGTAGAACTACATTAAGTAACTTTTAGCAAGTTGACTAAATAACTTTTGTTGTTGTTGCCCACTAACATTTGCAAATGTTGCTCGACAAAAAGTGACTTCAGTGTGGATGCACCGCCATACTTTTCTCTGAAAGCTGGTTTCTTTTGTAAGTGCACGAGTGCCGTATAGTCATCAGAAGAGTCTGAAGGAACACTGGTTACAAAAACTTTTTTTTTTTTTGATTTGAAATTATCATGTAACTTCTCCCGCTTTGGGCGGAGCGGGAGGGCGTGTCAGACTCATACTAACTAATGTTTATGTTCCTTCAGTTGCCTGTACGTTGCCAGAGGCCACGGTATCCCTTTCGGACTTTCCCACGACCCTGGCAAGCATTGGCCCTCGCGCACCCCTTCCAGTTGTGCTGACATCTCTTTGAGGCGCGCGTGGAACACAACGCGCCTTCGACCCGGGCCTGGTCATCATCGGACGGCGAGCTACCTATTGCTCGCCGTCCGCAACCTGCGCCTATGGTGGCCGGGAGTCCGCCTGGGACTCCCAACGCCCAGGGCGTCTCTTGCGGCTAAATTCGTGAATTTTGCCTGGTTACAAGACCGTTTTACTGTGTTTTTATCATCCTTGATGAAACAATTTAGGGAAGCAACATAGGAAGAGCATATTTTAAAATCCCCATTCAATTGTTACCCTAAGTAACAATTGAATGGGGATTTTAAAACAGTCCCCATTAGTTCTTGTCCTACAACTTCAATCTAATGATATCTATGATATTGTACTCTGGCTTTATTTCGAAATTCAAAGGGGAGATTCGTCTTTTCAGTTAAATACCATGTGCGAAAGTGAGTTTGTTTGTTACGCTTTCACGCTAAAAAGGTAGAACGGATTTGGATGAAATTTGGCACAGGAGTAGACCATGAGCTCATTCAGTGTTACCCACGTCGTTTTATAAGTAGGCGTCCCTGGGTCGGGCGAAGTGTAATTGAGTTTTTCCAGTAAGAAATAGTGAGTACAAGCGTGATATATAAGATATGTATGCGCACAGATGGAGCCCGTGACGGTCGCGAGCAGCACGGGGTGCGCGACGGGCGCCGCCGTGTCGGCGTGTTGGCCCACCAGCGAGCCCAGGCGCATCACGTTCACCATGTCGCCCACGTGGAACTGGCCCATGTACGACATCTGTTGACGTTCCTCGTCTGTAGTTGCCGCACTGGGAACAAAAATAACTCTATTCAACACCCCGTTACCTACGGTATTCACTGAGGTCTACAACTGAATTTTTTTCTTCAAAGGTGATTAATAGTTAATGGCCAAAACACATAGGCTGTACACACGATACGACGTCGCATCATGGAACGTTGCGACGTCATGTCACGTTGTGACGTCGTGTCATGATGCGACGTCGTGTCACGATGCGACATCGTGTCATGAAAATCTACGATGTGTATTTTAATAATTCACGGCATGACGTCGCATCGTGGTACGATGGATGACACGACGGCGTGTCATGAAAATAAAGTCGAAATAAAAATACAAGACGGCGGCGATAAAAAATTAGTTTTTTTGAGTTTATGATAACAATTTCATGGTTTTTGAGGAAGCTAATTTACGCTTGCTAAGAAGACTTTCCTCACCTGTCCTTTTGACACACAAAGAGGTTGAAACTGTTCTCAGCACCAAGGAACGTGTCGTCGTCTAATATCTCGACGGCTGTCATCCAGTTAGGACTGTAGTCGCGTGCTATCTCTTCAAAACTACCCTCCATCTACAATATTAGACATAAATGTTAAAATATTGGTAAGTTCTCCTATAAACAATAACAAAATGACTATGTTATCGTTCAATTTGCAGGTCAGTATCAGGTTGTATGTTGGTCTAAATATTATTAGCGGCTGTAACAAATATGGATTTACAGCATTATAAACATTAGAATCAGCAATACAACTAAGTTCATGTAAGTGTATTGAATGACTTATTTCATGAAATCATGACATTTGGTACTAATATGAACCTGAGGAGTGAAAATTGCAAAAAACGTAAGGAAATTTGAACTTCGCGGGCTACCTTACCCTTAAGAATTATATTTCTGATGCAGATTTAATATATAATTTTGTTTGTAAAGCATCGTTTTCCAACAACATCAAATACTGTAGGAAACAATGTTTACCTTTCCTGCCTATAACGCAAAAAGCCGTGTTGCCTGCAACATGTTTGTGCAACCATGTTGCGCAACTTTTGTTGCATGAATAGCTTGACAAGCTTCAAATTAATGATAAACAAAAGTTGTTTGTTTTATTTTATTTTTTATTCTCCTTCTTTACTTTACGAATTCTGGGAAATTTTAGTTGGACAATTCAACTTTATCATGTTACTAACTATTGTATGGCACAATTAGACTCACCTGAAGGAGCTCGTGGCTACGTAATAACAGCCGCACGGGTCGATCCATCAGGTTAAGCTACGCTTGCCGGGGTTGGTCAGTGGATGGGTGACCATCTTTACATACCGAGACTCCTCCGTGCCTCGGAAAGCACGTTAAGCCGTTGGTCCCGGCTGTCATTTGTGGATCTTTGACAGTCGTTACGGGTCGTCAGAAGCCCGAAAGTCTGACAACCAGTCTTACCAAGGGGTATCGTATTACCCAGTTACTGGGTTGTGGAGGTCAGATAGGCAGTCGCTCCATGTAAAATACTGGTATTCAGCTGCATCCGGTTAGACTGGAAGCCGACCCCAACATAGTTGGGAAAAGGCTAAGCAGATGATGAGTTAGACTCACCTGTTTATATTGCAGAAGAGACAGCGACCGCATGAGATCGCCTACTAATATAAAGTCGCCCTTCACTTTGAGGTATAACGCTACAATGTTGTTGAAGTGACTACATTCGAGCCTCAGCTCCTTCTCTGATGTCCATTCGAAGAGACGTACCTGGGGGGTTAAAATACTCTTTATTAATACAGTAAACTAGCTGCGCCCCGCGGTTTCACCCGCATAAGTTTCGATACCGTGGGAATATAAGGATAAAAAATATCCTATATCCTATTCCAGGTCATGGTCTACCAATCTGCTAAATTTCATCTAAATCCGTTCAGCCTTTTTATCGTGAAACCGTAAAAAAACAAGCAAACCAAGAAACAAATGCACTTTCGCATTTATAATATTAGCTAGGGTGCAAAAAGTTCGACCTTTATTAAATGGGACTTAACACATTGAACGTCGTATGACCCAATCACCCGGAGTCCGTTCACAGATACTCGCTATTAATCCAGTCCATACTTAATATTATAAATTCGAAAGTAACTCTGTCTGTCTGTCAGTATGTTAACTTTTCACGCATAAACCACTAAGACAGACAGACAAAATTTGGCAAGGAGATAGATGGCACCCTGGGGAAGGACATAGGCTACTTTTAATCGACATACCGCGCGGGCGAAGCCGCGGGCGGAAGCTTGTATTATAAATGCGCAAGGAAACTTTGTCGGTGTTACCTTTTCATGCCATACGGCTAAACAAATTTCGATGAAATTTAACAAGCAAATAGACCATGACACATTTTTATACCGGCAGACCGTTCCCGTCGGTTAATTTCCGACCTCCACGACGCCACAGAAAAAAGCTAGTAGTTCATAAATTCCTTTGTTGTGATTGGTTGTAACAATAATGACATCTATGGCCAGTGACAGTGTATCCAACACTATATCGTTAATTTTTCTCCAATTCCAAAGCATAGAACTAAACAGTATGTCTTCGGGTATACGTACAGTGCTATTGATTGTAGCGAGGAGTTTCCCGTTGAACTCGACTAGTGTGTAACAACCTCCTTTGATTTCCTTCTCTGCTATTTGAACCAGCTTGCCTTCTGACCAGTGGAACAGCAGGATCCTGCCCTAAAATTAGGAAACACAAAATATAATAGCTAAAATGTCAGATTGATACGTTAAGGCTGAGTCCTGAGTGACGGCGCACCGCGCAGGCGGAATGAACGGCGGATAAAACAAATGTTCTTGATGTTTGAACTTGTCCGGAGTGCGAGCGAGCGCGCGCATGCCACGCTCATCGATTCGCTCATCTATACGCGTATTTTGATTTTTACTGGCGGAGTGGCGGATAGTTTTGACGTTTCTCAATAAACATGCCGAGATAACTTTGTATGAACGTATACGTAAGAGATCGAAAAATCAAATTCATAATCCTCATTAATTACTATGTTATCCATACACTATAACAATGAGTATCATTCGAAAGCACCAAGTTTCACAATATATTGGAAAAATGCACTCAAAAACACTAATTAATCGTTGATTCATATTCTGACAGGACGTTATTACAATGTCAATGTCTTTGGGCACTATCGTTGCCATAGCAACACAACAACGGCGGTGCGCCGTCACTCAGGACGCCCACTAGTCACACGCGGACGCAACAACTTTCAAAATCCGCTCCGCAATCCGCCTGCGCGGTATAAGTACGACCCCAGCCATAAGTCTCATCGGGTATCTTCGTAAAAGCCGCAAATTAAATGTGACTGATCCAATAAGGGCATGACGACGGTATTAGGACTAACCTATTATGATTCAAGCGAGGCTATTAATCCATTTCTATCGGTCGATAGTTACATTTTATTAGTAGAATTTTGGTTTTCCCGAAGGTCCTATAGAACCTTTGACCTCAGTCGTATTCTACGTACGTACTAGTGTAATTTTTTTGTCGCTGACACAAAAAAAAAACCGTTTTTTTAAAGATTTTTCGGAAAGTAATGTTTACTGTCCGGAAATTCTTCTTATTTTCTCAAAATATCCCAGTCTTTTATTTCAACTTAAAGGAAGCACTAGGATTTGTTACAGTTGTAACGGCAATCATGTCATTTGGTTTAAATAGGTTTATATTTTCATAATCCTATTTATCTTTTATATAGATTCTTTTCCATTTTGTGAATGTGAGAACGATGTAGGCTTAGTGGACTGTAGATTTGTTGAACATTTTCTATTTTGTTAAGTATTTACCTGGTACTTGTTGAAAGGCCTATACTGTCCTCTCATACCTAATAACACTGTAATTCGATAGTATTGAAACAGACAATTATTTTTTAAAGAGTAACCATGGAGTTTCTTACCTGCTCTTCTCCATAGGAAACGACCAATTGGAACCGTGCACCTAGCTTCTGACGTTTCATAAGTGCCCATGTAGGTTTATGTGAAATAAAATATTTTGATTTTGACTAATTAAACCCCAATTCTATGTAAAAACAAACCGATACCTGTTTAGGTTCCGACTCTTCCGGGTTAAGTATGGCGGTGCCGACGGCGTAGTAGTAGTTCGGGTCATCGCCCAGCTTGCAGGACACGAGAGACATCGCGTACTCGTTGGTCATCAGCTGGTGCGCGTGTAGCACTGTGGAATGGGAACTCTGCAGTCATCACCTACTAATAAACTATAGTATCTATGGGTACATCTCCCTATCGGTACATAGATTTCATAAAATGGCCAGCACGCGTAGCATGTCCACCGTAGAAACGGGTTTTGTCGACGGAAGAATAGACAAAATGACAGATAAACAATCACAATGTGTCATTTTGTCTATTTTTTCGTCGACATTAAAAAGGTTTTAGGTGGATGTCAACTCGACATTGGTCAAAGGTTTATGTTATTTAGATATTTTTTGTCAAGTAATTAAAATACAGTTTTCTATGCAATAGTCTGTTCAGTGCCGTATCTTCATAAGGTATTATGTGTTTTGATTTGATAAAGGAAATCTCGGTACATAGATTTCATAAAATGGTCAGGCCATTAAAAGGTTTCAGGTGGATGTCAAGTCGACATTGGTCACAGGTGTACGCTATTTTGATCTTTGTTGCCAAGTAATTAAAATATAGTTTTCTATGCAATAGTCTGTTTAGTACCGTATCTTCATAAGGTATATGTTATGACTTGATAAAGGAAATCATTTGAAAACTGACGAAGATATAAAAGACTTGCCTACGATGCATTCAGCCCTTCTACCATTGGGCTGACTGGATGACCATAGTACGAACGATTAGACCAGATGAGCGAGAGTAAGTCTTGCCTGCTGAGATGTCGATATTACAGGAACAGAAATTAGTGAACATTCGTCATGCTCATAAGGGTATTACAACAGAGGCCTTCCGTGCTCCTCCAGGCTGTTTGCGCTCACTGTCGTACTTTCAAAGAATAAGGACGAGTACCTTAATCCTTACTAATATTATAAATGCGAAACTAACTTTGTCTGTGTGTCTGATGCGCTTTCAGGCCAAAACTACTGAACCGATTTAAATGAAATTTGGTACACAGATAGTTTAGAGCCTGAGAAAGGACATAGGCTACTTTTTATCGACATATCACGCGGGCGAAGCTGCGGGCGGAAGCTAGTTCAGATATATATTTTCTTGTACTCATTATAAACTACGCTTTGCTAACATTACGTATGAAAACTGATTTTTGAGGAGTTTGTATATGGGGATGGTGGTAGGAACCTTACACACACGGTTTTCTTACAGTAAAAAACATTATAACGATAACGTAATAAATTGACAAAATTATTACTTTAACATTGAAAGAAAATTGTAAATGACGACAAAAATTATGACAACAGTAATGTGTTTGAAAAATAGCTTAACCTGTTTATACTGTACCTTCGAATGTGTGGTTGTCGAGTATGAGCAGGTTGTGCACTTCCAGGTCCAGCGCGTTGGGCGCGTGCTTGGGCTGCGCGAGCGGCGCGCCCGACGTGGCGGCGGCCGCAGTGGACGCCGACGCGCGCACCGACACGGCCGCGCTGCCGCCGCCCGACGTCCACTCTAGCTTGTCCACGCGCATTGTTATTACGCCGAACGTCTAGGGAACAGAATATCGTGTCAGTATTTAAAAATACAATAATCGCGGCGCTGTATGACCAAACGAAGCCAGGACCAGACCAAACGAGAGTGTAATGCGACCAAGGAAGTTCACTTACGTATGTAGGGGGACCGCGAGAGCGCCGTTCCTGTCTCCCCGCGCCGCTGTCATCTAGAGCGGCAAGATTCACAGATCGCACTTTGACTTTGCAAAATTAAATAATTTTAGACGAATATGAATCTTATTCTCATGGTAGTTCATTAATTCAAGTGTGACTTCACTGAAATCCATTATAAATAAAATACAATATAAGTAGATATATTTAGCAACCTATTCCGCTTAGCTAGTCCTAAGAGTCATAAAAAAAACCTGTACGTTATCGACACGTGTTACACCTCTCAACGAGGCATCCTCAGGGTGACGATTGACTTGTCGCGAACCTGAACACAACGTGGGCGCTCGGCGTGGCAACACGTCGTGTTCGGGTTTTTTATACTCTTTAGGAATAATTAAGCAGAATAGGTTAGTAAATATATCTACGTCTATTGTATCTTATTCTCATGCGTAATTTTTTTATAAACGTAGTGCAATGTGAGCAAGTGTTTCATACGAAAGCTAAAAAGTTCACATTCAAATGAGACGCTTACTTCACTTGTCAATCTGTGAATCTTGCCCTAAAGCATAGATGCATCTTATATGCTGCGTGGTTCATGATGAGCGCAAATCGACCACCGCATGCACATTAAAATCGTAACCAATAACCGCCCTTAGAAACCACACAACAGGGGGTCATTGATAACTCGAACTAAACGAGCCGACTTGGAACGAAAAGAATCGATAACGAAGAATCTCAATCCGTGTATATCCTACGTTTGCAATGTAGTTTCCAAACAAGTCAACAAATGTGGTTTTGGAAAATACCTTTCATACACTTAAGATTTCCCCGAAGCACAATATAAATATGGACCTGAAGGGTTCTAAGGTGCATCAATAGAACACCCACATGTCGCCAGTTTTTGTGTGTTTAAATCTCATGTAAACGGAGGGGGGATTTATCCACAAATAAAGTTCAGTTTGCGCTACAATTTAAATTTAATTAATTACATTTTTATTATTCAGAGTAACTGAATCTAATATATAACATTCTCGTGTCACAGTGTTACTTGCCATACTCCTCCGAAACGGCTTGATCGATTTTTATGAAATTTTATAAGTATATTTGGTAGGTCTGAGAATCGGTCGTAATCTGTTTTTCATATCCCTCGGGTAGATAGGGTATGTAGGGAAGGTAGGGTAGGGTAGGTAGGATAGGGTAGGGTAGGTAGGATAGGGTAGGGTAGGTAGGATAGGGTAGGGTAGGTAGGATAGGGTAGGGTAGGTAGGATAGGGTAGGGTAGGTAGGATTGGCGGAATGGCGGGAAAGGCTTTCACGCCCTACCGCCGGCCTCGACATCATCGAGGCGGTCCGGCCGGTGCTCGAGCGCTGGCTCGGGAGGAGGCACGGCTCCCTGTCGTTTCGGGTGACGCAGGTGCTCTCGGGGCATGGTTGCTTCGGGAAGTACCTGTGTCGCATTAACAGGGAGCCGGATGCCCGGTGTCACCACTGCGTCGACTGCCGGGAGGACACGGCGCGGCATACGCTGGCAGAGTGTGCCGCTTGGGAGGAGCCACGCCGTGCCCTCATCTCAGAAGTAGGCAGTGACTTGTCGCTGTCGGCTGTGGTGAATGCCATGGTCGGCAGCGGGGAGTCCTGGGACGCGGTGGTTTCCTACTGCGAGACGGTCGTCTCGCAGAAGGAGGCTGCGGAAAGGGAGAGGGAGATCTCGTCCACTCACCCGGCCCGCAGCAGGCGCACCGGGCGTCGGCGGAGGGCGGATAACGCCCTCTTCCAGCCCCCCTAAATGGGTCCAGGGGTGACGGACTCGGGGACGTCCGTCGCCCCCCACACATCAGGACCCGAGGTGGCGGCGCGTAGTGTTCCACGCGCGCCCCTCTTAGACGTCACGGGGGGAGTCAAACACCTCACTCCCCCCCCTGACCCGAGGAGGCCCGCAGTGGCGGGCCGGCACCAGTCGGGGGTTGCGGAAGATTCTTACGTTCCCGCGACCCCCGGCGTAGGTGTGAGTCGGAACACCGGGGTGGTTTTTAGTCAGTAAGAGTCTGACAGACCCCTCCGCCCACCCCAGGGCGGAGGACATCCATGAGGATTTTCCACCTCGGGAAAAAAAAAAAAAAAAAAAAAGGGTAGGTAGGATAGGGTAGGGTAGGTAGGATAGGATAGGGTAGGTAGGATAGGGTAGGGTAGGTAGGATAGGATAGGGTAGGTAGGATAGGGTAGGGTAGGTAGGATAGGGTAGGGTAGGTAGGATAGGGTAGGGTAGGTAGGATAGGGTAGGGTAGGTAGGATAGGGTAGGGTAGGTAGGATAGGGTAGGGTAGGTAGGATAGGGTAGGGTAGGTAGGATAGGGTAGGGTAGGTAGGATAGGATAGGGTAGGTAGGATGGGTACTTAGTGTTACCCGTGCGAAGCCGGGACGGACAGCTAGTATGCTTATATAATCTTACTCTTCCTTTGGTAGTCAGTAAATTGAACTTAAAAAAAAAAAAATGACTTACAGAAAAAAAATGTTCTAAACGAGAGCTTCTACAACTCTGGATAAAGAACGTTCGTAACCTTCATTTATTTTAAAATCACAGTTTCCGCTTTGTACAGCCGAACTCCACCGAACGATGATCGGCTTGGAAGACTAGTAGAGTCAGCCCATCCATACCAATTAGTTCAACAATATGTTTACCTGTGAAGCCTCCTGGTACGCGATCCGTCGGGGCGTCTCTCCTAGAGGCACCGTGCGGATGTGCAGCTTCTGTATCTCGTCGATAGTGCCTATTGTGACCGTGCTGTCTGTTGCTAACGCCAAACTAGACAATTTAGTTTAATATTAATGCAATCATCACACCACTCTTTTTAAAATAAATATTATAATAAGTTTTCATTTGGATTCTAGGGATTTTTTAAATAAATATTATCTAATATTTAAGGACTCATCTTTAATAATTTAACCATTTATGCACAGATATATATACAGACAACAAGAAAGGAACAGAAAAATACGTTAAAAATAAATAATTAAAATAATATGGATTCTAGGAATTTTTATTTTGATAATGCATTTTTTTATGGTTAACAAGGACACATTTAAAGATCGAAAACGAAACTGCGATAAATAAAATAGCAATAAACAATACTCCATTTGAAATAAGATTAAGACATTTAAACAAACCTTTTTACAGTCCGTTCAACCGTTTTTGACTTCTGTACCGTAGGCATAAGGAGGGCATTAAATGCAAAAAAGGTTACACAATACCAACTGTCTACTGCAGCTGCCATTTGTCATGCCACCAACGCAATAGAAGTCAAAATCGGTTGAACGGACTGTAAAAATGGTTTATTTAAATGTCTAATCTTATTTCAAATGGAGTGTAGTGAAAGGAAACAATTTTGAAGAGAATAAAACTGCTTTTTTTCTTTTTTTGAATAGCATTGGGATTTTCTAGTTTAGCCCGAGTTTACAAAGAACCTTGTTATATTGTTTAAATCTTTAAAATAATGTGTTGTTTAGACTCACCTGTCTGGGTAGGCTTGTGCGTTGAGCGAGCACATATGCGTCACCTCCTTGAGGTTGACGTTAGAGAATACTAGCTTGTGGTTCGACGAGAAGATAACTGTGGGCCGGTCTGAGCACGCGAATATATTCGTCGTGGAGAGCGACCTGTGGAAGAAAATTTTCACTGTAACATGGTCTTGAACAGATATGAACAAATACAAAATCATAATATTTTATTTCACATAAACCTACATGGGCACTTATGAAACGTCAGTAGCTAGGTGCACAATACAATATCTTATGCTATTATACAGGGTAAATTTTTTTTCGTTTTAATCCTCTTGTTCATTATGAACAACTTGAAGAGTTATGCGAACATAAATATAAGGAGCAGCTGATTTTTTTAGGTCCCATAGTGAATGTTACTTACTAAAATTTAACCCTATATAACTACTTGGGATAGCATCTGTATTCATAATGCTGCTAATTTTGTAACATGAAACTGTTTTTTGTCCCAAATAAATTAAAAACAAAGGGCTCAGATTGATCATGGTGAGAGTGAACACAATATTTTATAAACACATTGTGAGTTAATGAGAAATAATAACCAAGTAAAAAAAAACGTATGCGGTCGGATCCCCGACAGGAATGAAGTTCCTTACGCGACACTTGCACACACACACTCGTATGTAATAGAAAGAGACAGAGAAAGTCGCATGGAGGGGGCATAACGCTTTTTCCTTACGTGACGATTTCTACCAGTCAATACCTACCGCAAACCGCATTAAGAAACATCGATCCAAAAATAAAAAAGCGGGAATATGACAAAGGCGCGGGTCAGGCCACCAGTCGATGCTAATTACTACTGAATTGTATTTTAAACAGGATGATGCATTAAAATCTTAGTTAAGTTTCAATTTAGTGGGAATTGTTGTCAAAAGTGATAACGCAATTACGAGGTCGACTATTCACGCATAATTTGTGCAAACGTACCTGAAACTCCTTAGCACAGTGGGTTGTGTTCCTAGCGTGACTTTCTTCTTGTTGGTGAGCGCGCCAGTCTCCTGGTCTACTGTGAAGTAAAACATGGAGCCGTCTCCGAGAGCGCACAGTAGGTAGCACACGCCTTCCAGTACACAGATTAGCAGGGAACGAGGGATTATTTCTGAAAAAACAAGTTATTTGTTGTTGTTGCTGGAATTATATTGCAAACACATACTCCATGCAATGTTGCCGGCAACACAAAAAGATGTTGCTACAACAATGTTGCGCAACTTTTGAAGCATATTATAATATTAGTTTATTTTGTTTGGATCATCATTAACCACTTAAGCAGTGAAGATTCGAAGGTAGTTAATTTATAATGTCGAATTAACGTTGTGTCCAAACATTGAGCGGCAATCGTGTGTGGCTGCCGCGCGCGGCATGCGGCACTTTGTTTGGACGATTGCCGCGCGCGAACGCTTCTGTCTACCTGCCGCGCACAAACATTTCTAGCAAACATTCGTCAGTAATTGTGTGTGGACGAATTATACGCAGAGCTACGACACACGCAACCGTTTTTATTTTAGTTCTGATGCCAACAGACGTGCGCGGCGTTTCTCGGATATACCGCGCAGTACTGCCGCGCAAACATTCGTCGGTTTAATCCACACTAGAGAGCGGTAGAAATGTGTCCTGCAAACGTCGCGTGTTGGTGCCGCGTTCATGCCGCACAATGTTTGAGCACACCTTTACAATAGAAAAACAGAGCAATCAGTCTGAAATACCAGAGAAGAGAAGTTTATTGGAGCTATTCTAAGTTTAAATAACTACAACAAAAACACGAAACATTCACCCCTTTATTTAATAAACGTTGCTTATTAGTTAAGAGACGTTTAAACGACAGTAATGTATGGTTAAACAGTCGCTTAGCATTGCTTAACTTTAAGCAACGTTTATAAATAGTCCCCATTGTATCTCCACTCACCTCCAGACAGTTTCTCAGTGTGCAGTGGTCTCAGATCAGGTAACTTCAGCACCCTTACAGAGATATCAGTCCACAGACCCACACCTAGAAGCGCCTCCTCCTCCCCAGGACCCAGGTCCAAGCAGGCTACTTCTTCGTCCATGCATACCTCGCTGTTGACAAGAGATTACATGTGTACTTACAATATTAGTATTATGGGGATAAGGACCAGCTAGTCTGTGATAAATAAATAAATAAATAAAAATAATCTCATAGACTAATTCGACATTTCAATTGATTGTTTGTTTTTCATAATGGAGTTTGACATTGGCACCTGTCAAATTAGTCTACGAGATTAAAAACCAGAGTTTTGCTTAGTTTGGGGTTCCAAAAATCGAGAAGAATAGACTTTTCGACATTTAAATTGTAACTCAATGACACAAAGAGACTTTTCCGAATGAAGACAGTAGTCAATAACTGACTTTCTTATAAGAATGTTATCCAATTGAGACACAAGTTTAATTGAATTTTTCTACAATTTTCGGATATCATTATCTATACAACCGTTCTGGAAGCTTCATTTTCTGACTATTCGATAGAACATTAATGTAGTAAAAGATAACGTACGCCTTCAGCTCCAGGCGAGCGTCGTGTATGGCCACGAGGTACAGGCGCGGGCCGGCCGCGGCCACGACCCGGCGCGCGCTGCACGCGACCACGGACACGCCGCGCGCGCCCCCCACGCGCCACTCGGCGCCCAGCGCCCAGCCCGACGGGCTGCGGACTATCAGCCGGATGCCCTCGTCCGTCACCTAAGGGTAAAGGTACGCGATGATGTTACGTAATCAGCTGTGTTGTGCCTTAGCCAAGAATAGGTCAACAAAAAGGGTGTTGATTCGCAGAAGACAAAATAGCAAAAGATCATGTTAAAATAGATTTTAATAAAAAAAAAAATAGGTTTTAATATTACTTTTTATCTTTCAAATTTTTTTTATATATTTATTTTGCTTCCTCTTCTACACACGTTGTCCACATCTTTTTTTATCTATTTTCCTATCGCAGGTATGCTGGAAGAGATTTCTTTAGAAATAAGCATTGCCTTTGTACGTATTTTTTTGTTCCTTTCTTCTTGTCTGTTTATGTGTGTGCATAAATGGTTAAATAAATAATAGTAAATTAATGGTTTAGTTAATGATGTTTTCCTTCACCGTTTTTGAAGCAAGTGATAATAACCGGCATGCCTGAGAGATATTTATTATGTTTTTTTTTTATTTGTTCTTATATTTATAATATATACAGTATGTTAACTAACAGAGGGCGTTCCCGTTAACCCGCAATAGTATACCATACATACAAGCTAAAAAAAAATTTATCATTAAAAAAAAAATGTTTTTTTATTTTTTATAATAAAATATTCACAAAAAATATTAAATTGATACGTAAAAGAAACACTCTGTACACGCGCATTTGGCCTTCAAAGTAAGTACGGCAATGTCGCAATTTACCTATGAATGACGGGCCGCGTGTGCGGCGATCTGATTGATGCGCCTAGCCCCGCCCCCTGCTCCCCGAATGTCCACAGGATTTGGCCACCTAATTTTAGTCGGAACTAATCTCGCGTGCATACCGGATGTGCATTTATTTCCGCATTGCAACATCTTGTCTCCTTTCATCATTCGTGTGTGAAAAATGCCGCGTTATCAGTTCAGGGCTCAGGTGCACATTTAAGCGGAGTGTAATTGTGTGATGGTGCTTTGAGGATGTATGCCGAGAGGTATCCCAATGCACAATTTAATGCGACGAGTGCACCAAAACAACCGTCGGCGATTGCAACAAGCAATGTGTAGAGAGAGAAAGTCAGCATATTGAGCAGTTCAAAATCTAAGTAAGTCTTTAAACATTATTTAAATGTACCTATCATAATACCTAAAACCTTTTCGAAAAAATAAATAACACTAAGAAACGACTGTGCCACATAATAAATAAGATCAGAAAGCCCACTCTTTGCTAAAACTACTTTTATACTCAGAGAGTACCTACCCCGTACAACTCAGAAAGCCCACTCTTTGCTAAAACTACTTTTATACTCAGAGAGTACCTACCCCGTACAACGAGCGTATTACTTCTGTGGTGTTACACGATTGCTATTAAGTAATTTATTACGAATGCAACTGCATAAAGTAAAAGTTTTTTTTTTTTTTCATTTCCATGTCATTGCAGAAAACATTACAAAACGTTAGACAGTGATTGCTAACGTGCAATACCTCATTATCATTTAAAAGCTAGCCTAAAACTGAGATTTAAATGAAACTTTCTCTAATACTTAACCGCACACTATTTATGAGCGTAGTTACCTACTACGTTATTTATTTTTCTAATTACTTTCTTATTAGCACTGTAAGGCACCGGAGTCACCGATCTGAGTGAATAGGTAAAACACATTCGAGTACTTGTTCCATGAGTGGGCCTTCTGTACTTTTATCTGTTTATTTTGTGGCCGCGAGCCCGCGACCGACGCGACGTGTCGGCAAAGCGCTGCCGACGCGCCACCCCGTGTCCATTACTCGGCCGCTGCGAGCAGAATAATTCGCTGTACTCTGTATTCTAATATGATTGAAACGTGGCTTAGATAGGTACATGAATTTATGTTTTTACTGTTTGCGAATAGGTTCTTACAAGCCCAAGGGACCTCAGTGACGCGTTCCTTTGTCAGCCGGGCATTTGAGACGGGTTGTTAAATCAAAACATACATAAATGTTTTATTTTACTGATAACAACACGACGCTGTGTTTTACACTGTCTTTCCGCTCGTTTTCCGGTGATGCAAGGTTGCATCAATCAAAACCGTTGAGCCCCACTGATGCATATTTGCATCAGTTGACTCACGCTATTAAAATCTCTATTTCTACGGAGTAAAGGGCTAATATCGTCTGTGGAAAGGTACAGTATTAATTTTGCCGCCTTTACCAAAGTCAGCGCTCGCCATTCAGTGCCGTCACGCCGCCCGCCCCCCGCCCGGCCGGCCGGCTCGGTGAGAAGCTCGCTCGGCATCGTGCGCGCGCGAGAACAAAATTGCGACGTTGCCGGTTTGGGCTACGCCACTACGCTAGGTACTATTCCGCGTTAGTATTTTGATTTTAAACAGGTCGTTTCGAATTTATTGCCAATTTAGTTTTTTTTTTATTCGCATTTTTTTTAACTCATTTTTATACGCTGATATTTTTATTTGAATCTATTAATGATATAGATTATCGAGTTTAAGGGTACGCCCTCTGTTATTTAACATACTGTATATTTAGGTTTTTAAATAATATTTATTCCACAGTTTTCGCTATTGCACCTACCACTGTTTGTCTGTGCATCACTCAAAGGTTGACTGGTAGAAAATGCCTATGGCATTAAGTCCGCCTCTGACATTTGTGTGCTTAAAGCATTAAATAAATAAATAAATATTTCTCGATGGCATGTGAAGCTAAGTCAGAGGCCCATGGACGGCTTTAAAACTCAGACACCAGGTTAGTCACTAACCACACGAAAAAAAAAGTTTAGAAGTTTAGATGATAACTCACTTGAATAAGTTGATTATGGCAGACATTTCCTGTGTAGAACGTCTGTCGGTCTGCGACGAACCCTTTGATTTCTGTCTCCTCCACCTCTTCGCCACTAAGAGTTAGTACTCTGTACACAAAATATACTGCCGTTTACTACACGGTACTGGAATAGGTCATACATATAATGTGGGAGAAAGAAAACACGCGACTCGGTAGCGAGTTAATTATTCACCGTCCTGCTCACACTTTTTATGCCCGCTACTGTCGCGGCCATAAGGGGATTGACGGACGATCTTGAAAATGTGGGCCGAGGCGAAGCTGAGGCACACATACGTGATTCCTTCAATTCCTGATTGCGGCCAAGGCTTGTATAGTACTTTTCTCAAATAATGCGCGGAAATTCAAACAGAGAAAATAAATAAAAATTCTAGAATCCATGACGAACAACTTCTACATTTTTCATGCGCCACTACGTTCATTTGTTTCTTCGTTACTATAAACAGTTCTATTTGCAAGCCAAATCGAAATTTAAATAAAATCTTTGATAAGTTACCTCTTTGGTTGCTATGTGTTGAAGTAAAAAGTTCATTCCATTTTTAAATAACACGACAGATATGAGTTTTCATAGTAATTTATTTGGCCGTTAAACTCGCCAGATATGGATTTTCATAGTAACTTTGCTGGCCGCATCGACACTTGTTTTCGACCAGTACAGCAATTTCGATTTATCTCGAAGAAGGTTGTCGAATGCTCGAATTTCCAAGCATGTCTGAGAAAAATATTTTTTCAACGACACTGCTCTTCTAGGAAACCGTAGTTTTACTCATACCAATGTCCAGTGACAGTCTCTTTCTGATGCTAAATATCACAGCACGAACCGCGACGCCCGGGTACTGTAAATAATGAACCGTACCTGGTTTGTCCCACGAAGGCAAGCACAAGCGTATCATGGTACGTCTGGTTCTCTGCCAGGGTTAACGCCCACATGCCCTTAATACCCGGCAGGTCGATGGATGCCTGTTCTTGAATACCGATGCCGTTGCGAATGATGCGTAGAGAACCCATCTTGAAGGCACCTGGGGGGATAGAGCTATTTTGTAGTTGAGATTCAGAAAATCGAGATAAAGAAATTGACGATGCCCCTTGGAATGGAGACACCATTTAGTAAACATTGTATACTACTGTATGTATACACATGGCTACACATCAAGCTATACATTTCCAGTTTATGCTGACCTCGCATTGTACGGAAATCCTATACAATGCGAGATCAGCATAAACTGGAAATGTATAGCTTGATGTGTAGCCGTGTGTTCAATGGTGTGGGTTATATGTTTGTCATTTTTTTTTCTTTAGCATGAAGCTGTTTTTGTCCCCCTAACTAATATGACAAAGTGAGTTGGTTTGTTTGTTACGCTTTCATGCTAAAACGGCTGAACGGATTTGGATGAAATTTGGCATATGGTATTGGACCATGACTTGGAAAAATACATAAGCTATTTTTTATCCTGGATCGCAGACAAAGTCGCGGGAAATAGCTAGTCAATCAATAAAATAAAATGCGTTACGATAAAAAAAATGCGAAGGTAAACGGGTTGATAGCGTAACTCGGGATGTACTATGAAATGACCCGTTTTAAATCTAAAATCAATGAAGTTTTATTATATTTTATACTTTTATATCAAATTTTGAGATTTTCTTTTCATTCGTCTCTAAGTCTTACCTTGGGATGATGTTACTAAGCAGTATTAAGGAATATATATATCTAATCTTAAATCTACCAAGGATAGAAACGCAATTTTTTTTTTTGGTTTTTCATGTTTCTGTAGTGAAAGTTACTGGGTAATTTAACACTTTCGCGGACACTGAATGAGACACAATTGAAGTTTTATTGTTATTACGTCTATGGGCGTTTACAGTCCGCGAAAGTGTTAAGAGTAAAAATCATTTATTCAAATTAGTCTGAAGATCACCACTTGTTAAACGTTTGTTAAATAAGATAGTCCCCAAAAGGCGGGCGTTTTGCCTGGAAAGAAGAGGTATCGCAAAAAAGTCCCCAACAACACATCAACTTGATATAATTATCATAAACATAATTATAAATATCATAAACTTCTTACCAGAGCACGTAATAAGCTGGTTCTGTCCCTGCCTCTCTAAGTCCACCACACACATGTCCACAATGGGCGCCAGGCTGGTAAAACTCTCCATCGGCTGCACGTACTGACTGGCCTCATCTCTTGAGGCCGACAGACGTACCAGGGCGGAGTCTCCCAGACGTGAGCCCACGAATACGACCCCATTGTCGAGGTATGTCATGCATTCTGGTATTGGGATGTCTCCTACAAATAAAAACACAGTTAAACCAGAAAAGGTATGCGTTACGGTAATCTTCGTGTTGCCGAATTAGCACAAACGTCACGTCACAGCGTAACCCCCACAGAGAGAAAACTCAAGTCCTGTCTTACGATAGTCAGACTTGAGTTCTCTTTGAAGACACAGTTTTTTTGAAGACTCGAGTGTGGTAAAAAATATTGAGAGCTCAAGTCCTTTCGAATTTTAAGTCTTTTATAGAAAGGCTCGAGTCTTGCGTAAAAGAAGTCAAGACTGAAGTATTTTGAAAAGAACTCGGGACTGAGTCATCAAAGTCCTTTTGATTGAGTGAGGAAAAAAAAAAACAAATTTATTTACAATTTATGTACATAATTTTGAGCTGATTTTATTCCTTAGATATTGATAGCACAATACCCCCAATTTAAAGCTCATAACTTGGTTCAGCTCAAAGAAGTCCTAGGAATCATAGGACTCAAAAGACTCAAATAACTTATAGGATTCAAAGAACTCATATGACTCATAGGATTAAGAGCTCAAATGACTCATAGGACTCGAAGAACTCAAAACACTCAAATAACTCATTGGATTCAAAGAACTAATATGACTAGTAGGACTCAAAGAACTCATAGTACTCAAAACAATCGAAGAACTTGTGACTCGTGAGACTATTCTAAGTCTTGAAAATCTATGTAAGTTTGAGACTTAAATGGACGTCCTCGATCATATTGCCACCTTAGAAATGATAAAAGCGCATACTTAGGTTACAGATTGAAAATTCACAGATAACCTATCGCATCTTAACATCTTGCAACAATCAAACATTTTATCGGCTTCATGTTGGGCGATTTCTTAGTTTTATAGTTACTTAGCAGTTTAAGTTATATTTAAATTACTTATTAGCTAATAGGCTTGATTGTAATGTGAGTAAAGTATGACCAATATTGTGATACTTAAGAAAGGAAAAAAAAAATGTTAGGCTAGCTTATTACAAATCTGTTTTCTATTTCTTGGACTATAATTTTCCTTCCAACAAATCCCTTTATAGCTTTTAGTGTATCATAATGTCTATCCATACTATGTCCGATTACTCATGAACACAAGTCACTTACCCAACAATTCCACCTTGAGATCTTTAACAGCTTGTGTGCCGTCCATCTTCTCTTGCAGTTCGAGCAGTAACATAAACAATCTTCCAGCAATGTCTCCTAGAAGGTACCGTAGACCACGCCCGTCTACGCGGCAGTAGCAGTTTATTGGCGTAAGCTGAAAGTTCATCAATAGTTATTTGGAATTTGGACCTTATAGACTTTACATTAAAGTCACAAATGGTATAGTATAGCAAGAAACACGGAGTAATACAAAAATGGAGTACTAATACAGTATAATTATGTCGCGTCATCGCGTGGTGTGAAAATATTTTTATAAATGGATCTGGTTTGTCAGTTGAAATAGTGAGGCTGATGTGATTTATACCCGTTTTCACTAACACTAAGCGACACGTAGCTGAATGCCAAAATAAAAGCGCGCTTGGATTTTCAATGCTCGGCTCAGCGCCGAAAGTTGAAAATGCAACAGCGCTTTTGTTTAGGCATTCATTAACGAGTCGCCTAATGTAAACGGGCATTAGTTGCCTTGGTATTCAACAGCATGGAAATAGAGTAGGTGTATTTTTAAAAGTTATATTAATCATGTAAGGTTTTTGTTAAACATTACCTTGATCTGTGGTGGAGCAACAGCAACATAGCTCTGTCCATCATGATATACTATTGATTCTTGACCAATCACTATGGCGCCACCTGCAAATATTGTGATAATTTATATTATGATTTTTAAAGCAAGAGCACATTACAGCCTTATCTAAGTTTGTCATGTTCATTTGACTCGGTATTTTTCGATCACTTACCAAGAGGGCTGGGCACGGGTATCAATATTGAAGCTTCAGTCTCTACATTATCTTGTTTCCATGGTATCTTCATGAATTCTTTCTCCCTTAAGTTGATTTCGTGAGTCTAAAATTAAATGGCAGTGAAATAAATATTTCAAGATAAGTTTATTAAAGCCTGTATTTTTGTTTTATTGGTGAACTATACTCCATTTAAAATAAGATTAGACATTTGAATAAGGCTTTTTTACAGTCCGTTCAACCGATTTTGACTTCTATTGCGTATAGAAGTCAAAATCGGCAGAAGTCAAAATGATGGCATGACAAATGGCAGCTGCAGTAGACAGTTGGTATTGTGTAACCTTTTTGCTTTTAATGCCATTCTTATGCATACGGTATAGAGTTCAAAATCGGTTGAACGGACTGTAAAAAGGTTTGTTTAAATGTCTAATCTTATTTCAAATGGAGTATAGCTGCGCCTCGCGGTTTCACCCACGCAAGTCTCGATCCCGTGGGAATATCGGGATAAAAAGTATCCTATGTCCTATTCCAGGACATGGTCTACCCCTGTGTAAATTTTCATCGAAATCCGTTCAGCCGTTTTAGCGTGAAAGCGTAACAAACAAACTCAATTTCGCATTTATAATATTAGTTAGGATTACTTTAATAGATGGTTACACGAGTAGGGGAAGACCAAAGAAACGATGGAAGGACTGTGTGACAGATGATATGGCTAAAAAGGGCTAATCGAGAAGTATTCATGAAAAATTGAGATAAGAAATGATCATGGTGTATTTACCTTAATATGTCGCCCGTTGAGATCTTGATGTATTAAAATAATGGTGGGATTCGAGCAGCCGTGTAAGAACTCAACATCAAATACATTTAGCTCATCCAGTCTAAAAAGGAAACAGATTTTTAGAAAGACAAATTTCAACATAAATAAAAAAATCCCAGATATTTTATTCCATAGAAACTTGTTTTTGTTTAAAAAATAATTATTTTGATTTCAAGATCACTACATTTTGCGCACAGCATAATGTCATTTCGCAGAAGGTAGCCAATTTTGTGTTGAGATAAAGATTCACTCAAACAAAACTGCCTTCACAGTGCCTTGCTTCCACACAACACACAATCAAAAGTTATAAAAACAATTCCAAAACTACTTTATTTATTATTTATGTATATTACCTTAAACTAGCAGCTTTAAGCTCTGTAGAATCTTTATCAAGCGGTATGATCTTAAACAGGCCATCGTACAGTCTTAGACCAATTACTCTGGCTTGTGGATCAATCACGGCTAGGATGCCATTCTCAGCAGGCTTTCCAATTCTGTCTGAGACATTGCCATGAGCTCTGGTCACTACTTCTAGCTCACCATTAGCTGCGGTCCTCCATTCCAATATCATGGCATTGTAACGGGCTGTTAAGATGAACACTAGGTCCTTATTCTCATACTGAAAAGAAAAATATTGAGTATTTTTTCAAAGATTTGCTAGGCTCCATACTACTTCACAAAAAACTTTTTTACAAAAAATTAAACCGGCGAAAAAAGAACTTAAAAGCGAAAAATAAAAAATAAACCTTTTAGTGTAACTTAGCTCCTAAACTAATTTAAGTAACAAATTTTGAGGCGGCGCCTAGTACACTCTAGAATTATGTAATTAATTTATTTTTTTGTTTGGCGCCGCCTTTATGGTCACGCATAAAAAAATTAAAAATACGGGTCGACTTAAGAACCTCCTCCTTCTTTTTTCGTCGGTTAAAAATATAATTCTCATATGCGCATTTAAGGCCAGTAGTCGTGCAACGTGAATTTGCGATATTTATTCAGTTTCATTAAATTGCATGCAGTATTAGACTCAAAAGACAAAGTTACTGGAGTCTTTTTATTATATTAATTAAGAAATTAACATCAGTCAAGTAGCATTCCATTTAGGTTCTGCTCTGTGGATAGTAACTGGAAAAATAAGGTAATTAGGATTTCTAAAACTACATATACTTTAGTCCAACATCCATACAGATTATAAAACAAAGTCCTCCGCCGCGTCTGTCTGTCGCTCTGTATGTGATAAACTCAAAAACTGCAGCACTGATTTTCATGCAGTTTTCACCAATGGATAGTTGTTCTCGAGTAAGGATTTAGTATATAATAACTGACATCCACACTGTTGAAGTGTGGGCATCAGCTAGTAGTGTATAAAAGTATATTACTATTTTGTAGTAGGTACAGCCAAGGACACAATGGGGTAATAATGTAAATGAAAGCAATGTGACATTGACAATGCTTTTCTTTATAGCAATGTAGCAGTAACAGTAAGGGCTGTTTTTGTAGTTAATTGTTACAACTAGCATGTGGTAAGACAATTTTTTTCCTTTCTTGCAATATTATAATTAGATCGAAACCATTTTACACTCTGATAGTTACTCACTGGTGGCCTGAACATCTTCATCTTGGCCACTCGCCCGTAGAGCCCCACTTCTTTCATCGGACGCAACCCCTCTGGAGTCACTAAGTACATCTCCAGACGGGACACCTTTGCAACCAGGAGGTTTAAGTCCGTTGGTGAAGTGAAGTTGCCTAAAGCAGAATTTTAACATTTATTGGAAAAGCAGCAACCTTCCAAGAGTTGCTTGTTAACAACGAGGTAGCAATAAAAAAAGAACAAGCTGCATTTTATACAAAATTCGCTTTGACAGTAAAACTTATAAAAGTGGACCCATTCCCTTAGTTTTTTTTTACTGCAGACAAACTGCCACGGTCAAAACGAAGGGCGATAATTTACCAAGACTGTATAACTAAAATAGAAGAAAATCAAGCAGTAATATGTCATGGATAAGAAAAAAAATCTTATTAGAACAGGTCCCTTTTTTTGGCAACATATTTGTGACATATATGTATACGGGACTGGGAGCAAGCACTAGGCAACTGGCCAGTCCTCACAATAAAACAGCTAATTATTGGTCTCATACGCAGAAACGTGACGTGCGACTGCCATACATAACCCTGAGTTATCTCTAGATATACCTATATTCAACCTCTAGGCTTGGATATACGCCCTAATCATGTTATATACAGCCCAGCAGCATGAAAACACCCCCCGTTTTCATGAGGATTGTACTATGTTACAATATTAGATACGGCCCAATCTTATAAAAATGTTATGGTTATCATATTTGTTTTCGTAAAAAAGCGTGTACATTTGTAGCAACTGCGATCTATTTAAAGCCTCGGTTTGAAAACAATGTATTGCTGGAGTATGTGAGCAGCAGCATGTTGAAATAATAAAATGCCCCCAAACATCATCAAAAGACCTTTAATCTGTAAATAGCGCAATTCCAGGCGCGCTAATATTGTAGTAATTTTAACCTCAACGTGACAATAACATAGATGAAAATGGACGTTTACCGGTAACACATGATATCACGGCAGTTGGTTTCTGTGCAGTAACCACGTAGTGGTAAGCCATGATGATAATTCACTAATCACACATCAATTTTTCATCAATTCCTTTTAATGGACTTTTATTTTGTATTTCTGACTGACTGCAAACAATTCACGAATAGGGGTGGCGGGTCCACCGGCGCCACTGATTGTTGGTGTTGCGACTTGTGAAAATGTTTAAAGCTAGAGTTCTGAAAAATCGACTATTCTAAATGTCATTCTGGCTATCGCTAAAATTCAGGCAAAGGAATAAAAAAGATTTGGCTGAGAAACTGAATATTTTATTCATTCATATTTCTAACTAGCTAGTGCCCGTGAGTTCGCCCGCTTGACAAATTATATACTCAAACCTTCCTCGAGAACCACTCTACCCATTGGTGAAAACAGCATGAAAATCGGTGCAGTAGTTTTTGAGTTTATCGCGAACAGACAGACAGACAGACAGACGCGGCGGAGAACTTTGCTTTATAATATGTAGAGATAGTGACCACAATTTATTTGTAGTCATAGATAGAAATGAAAAGTGACGACAGTCTAAATTTTTTTTAATACTTGCTCATAGTGATAAATATGGGAACTACTTACTATTTTCCCGATGATCTATCATTTATTAGGATCGCCGGTTGTAAGATTTTTGACATTGAGGTAGATAAGACTTCATGACGATTCTACCTATCACTATCTATTTTTGGGTATATTTTCAGGTAGTTCATTTCAAATAAGTATTAAAATGAGAGAAAAACACACAAAGTTGACGAACTTATATCTAAATATTTATTCTTGTATATTTTTTGTACTATATTTACAGTTATAACTTTTTTATAATAATAAATCAGTCTTGACGATCGCTTGGCGGCACACTTTCGAACAGGACTTGAGTCAGGAATGTGAATTTTCCTGTTAAAAAAAAAAACAAATAGTTACATTTTGATAATGGGTACATTTTTGAAACAGTTGATTTTTCATTGGTCATATTCATCAACAAATAGTACAACTTATTAGAGATGTAAACGATACATGGGTTTATAGTATAAATCGACCTTCTATTTATTTTGAAATGTCAACACTGAGAACTAAGACCTAGTTCTTTCAAAATCAAGATTCAAAAAAGATTCAAAATTCTTCCAAAATCATACTCACTTAAAATAGCAGTCGGAGTTTTCTTATAATATACAAATACGATGTACACGCTGACGCCCATCAGTATGAAACCCACAGCCATCAAGTATTTTAGCGATGGGTCGTGTACTATTGGCAATATTGATAGGAATATTGCCACTACCAACACAAAACATGGCACCAATGTTGGTACCCTGTAAGGCCGTAGTTTCGTCGCTTGTGTTTTTCTCAGTACTAACAAAGCGACCATGGCTAGCCCATAGAAGAACCAGAGGAACCAACTGGCGAATTCTATTAGGGTCTTAATGTTGCCAACTAAAATGAAAATTGTTGTTAATAATGCCTGAAACAAAAAAAAAAATACGTTAGGCGATTTCTAGCATTACATATTATACAGCCTGATGTATGTCTCATTTTAGCAAAATGTGTGGTGGACGCATCCTCATTTTGCCGGTGTCAGTAACCGGACAAAAATCCAGAATCATGGTTCTTACTACGAAT
The DNA here is from genome assembly GCA_949152455.1 of Lithophane leautieri. Taxonomy (NCBI): domain Eukaryota; kingdom Metazoa; phylum Arthropoda; class Insecta; order Lepidoptera; family Noctuidae; genus Lithophane; species Lithophane leautieri. The sequence goes on along the minus strand of OX424477.1, from coordinate 14,059,222 downwards.
ATCTCTAGAAAAACCCAATAACACTTTGTTCGACACTGGTCTCGAACACAGGCGTTGGGGTCCTGTATTCGAGACCAGAGTCCACCAGTTGCGAATATAATAGTCCTCCCAGAGAAATTGACAATAAACAGACAGTCACTAATACAATAAGAAATCGAATATTTACTTGGAATGCAACAGCGGGAGCCGGTGTCATACGCTTAACATTAACATAGGAGAATACTTCTAACATGTGGCCACCTCGCGCGGCTGTGTAGCATACCCTGAAATAAAACAAAAAAACACACTATTTAAGAACAATTTCCAAAATGAGGCAAAAAGGAGAAGAAACAGTATCACCATAGTATCACATCGAGAAGGCTCCAACAAATGCGGCGTTTTTATAGCATTTTCTTTTTATATCGGGCAGGGAGCCGCGGTAGATTTATTTTGGACTAGCTTTTGCTCGCGGCTTCACCCACGTGGAGGTCGGTCACTATCCCAAGAGAACGTACTACCGGCATAAAAAGTATCCTATGTCCTAACCCAGGTTATGGTCCATCTGTGTGAAGGCGTGAAAAGATAACAGACAGAGTTACTTTCGCGTTGATAATATTACAAGTCTTGTGCCCGATTGGTTTTCCCATTGCCAAAAATAATAAAATCCCATACAAATTTTCATCCCCTTACCATTTAGTGGATGAATTTCCAAAAATCCTTCCATATTTCTCACTCTATGCGCCAAGGTAGCCCGCGAAATTCAAATTTTCTTACGTTTTTTGCAATTTGCAGGTCAGTGTCAGGTTGTATGTTGGTCTAAATATTATTAGCGGCCGTAACAAATATGGGTTTATAGAATTATAAACATTAGAATCAGCAATACAACTCTTTAAGAAAGTGCCAAATGTCATGATTTCATGAAATAGTCATTCAATGCACTTATATAAACTTAGAAAGTTCATAGAAGATAGTATGGATAATCTCACCTGGTAACACCAAACTGCACACTCATAGCGCAACCAAACGTTGCTATAGCGACACCCAGCGGTATGAGGAAGCTGGCTGGTCCCAGCACACGAGCACCAAAGGCCACGGCCACCGCAGGCACCGACGTCATCTCGCTGTAACTCAGCACCGTCATGTACGCTACGTTCATGAACACGTACAGCGCTGTTATTAGCGGCACAGCGATTGATATGCTGAGGGGTACGTTACTGGAAACGAATAAGAATTTAATGAATAATTTCAGAAGTAGGTAGCTCTTTGTGAAGTTTGAGAAGGGAGGAAGCCCGCGTGGTAAAGTCAGCCTCAACAGGATAATAACATCGACAAGAATTAATTTAATTGTCTACAGTCTATGTACCATAAATATTGTAGGTATCAATGCGTAGTCACAAAACATTACACATATATTGTAGCTACACATTGATACAGTATTATGGAACACAAATTATAGACAATCAAATGAATTCCAGCAATGTATACGTCTTTTTGAGGAGCACTGTACACGAATCATGATAATGAGTTACACAAAGTTTCGATGACATGTATTCCTACAAAAGCAGGGGTAGTTCACTACGAATAATTAAAGTCAGTTATTACTCCTTTATCTTTCTATTAATATGAGATAGACCTTGGTCAAACTGATAGCAGATAAACAACCAATTCATATCCTGATATTAATTCGACGTTTATCAAAAGCGATTTTGCAAACGATTACAATTATTAATTATAGCTATATGAACGGTCACTAATCCGCTTATCAGGTGTGGCTATCATTCATGGCTCCGAAAACACTCCAAAAGCGACGGCTTACAGATAATAGTTCTATGTATAGGTGATTTATTAAAAACAGGCTTTTAATAAAATGACGTTGCTTTAATAATCACACTCAGCCCGAAAGGCTGACAACCATCTTACCAAGGGCACAGATTAATATGGTTCACTCCACAAAATCATTTAAATAAAAAACGATATATTAAAGTGCAATTCAGGTCGCACAGCGCTAATTACTTACAGTTATATTCACCTAGAAGTTGCTACTCTTTCTATCGCATAACTATTATATCTTCTGACTACTGTTAAGCTCACTGAATTGGCCCGACAAGACGAGCCTGCCGCGTACTTGCAACTGCATACCTAAAATGCGAAGTGTGCCTTCTGAACTATTCTGTGCCAAGGGGTATCGTATTATCCAGTAACTGGGTTGTGGACGTCAGATAGGCAGTCGCTCCGTGTAAAATACTGGTATTCTGCTGAGTCCGGTTAGACTGGTAGCCGACGCCAACATAGTTGGAAAAAGGCTAGGTAGATGATGCTTTAATACTCACACTCCAGGGTTAATAATCTCCTCAGTGACGACGGTTACACTGTTCCATCCATCGTAAGCCCACAAACCAGAGTACAACGCGAGGGCTATACCTCCAGGACTGAAACTACTGCCTTCAAAGCCTTTGTTCAGGTGTTGTGTGTTCCCTGGAATTATAAAAGTTTAATAGATACGTTAGACGGGATATTGAGTTTTGTAATTTTCTAACCTCAAGGTCATGCTTGCCTCGAAGAGATGAAGTGGACCTCATGGATGTCTTTTTTTAATCCATTTGGTAAAATTAAAATGATTAATACCAGAAACATTAGACTATAAACTTTATTCAGAGCACGGTAAAATTCTAATACAAAATCGACAACTTATACTCGTGTGGGACATTGAGATAAACCTTGTTTTGTACTCGTTATAAGGCCGTAAAAGGGTTCGCACTTTTAACTTTAAAACATGTTTTAAGGTCTTTCTTTTTTTCGTGTGGTTAGTGACTATGGTGTCAGACTTTTTATGCCACCTATGCTCTAGGCCTCCGATTTGGCTTCACATGCCGTAGAGAAAATATCTCTGGGCCGGTTTCGTCACGATGTTTTCTTTCACCATTTTTTAAGCAAGTGATAATTATACAATACGCACATGAATCCGAAAAGTCAGAGGTGCGTGCCTTGGTTTCGAACTCGAGTCATAATGACTTGGCAGTCTGAGAGTCACACCACTAAAACTATCACTGATAAATGTTTTGAGTAAATAAGTGTTTGGTACCTTTTGCAATTTCATAGATCCCTCCTCCAATGACTATGAGACACGCGAAAACTTTACAAACTCCGAATATATTCTGTACTTTGACGAACAACTTGACACTCGTTATATTGATGTATGTCATTACAACTGAAAAGAAATAATTAAATATTATTAGTTACATTGATGCATGCTGTTTATGTTTTTGTACAAAAGTTCAAGGCATTCTCTCTGCCAAACATTCAAATCGAATTGCTTGTTTACATGAGAAAAGAGAAACCAAACAGCTAAAGGAAAAAGTACCTGTAGTCCTATATGGACCACAATGGGTACTTTTTCCACTAAGTTCACCTTTCTGCTAGACCCTGAACTTCTCACTCAGGTCCACATATCGTCGTAACTAGGCAGCGGTTGCGGGAAAGTCCGAAAGGGATACCGGGGCCCTTGGCAACAGGCAACTGAAGGAACACTGGTGGGTTTTAGTCAGTAAAAGTCTGACACGCCCTGTCGCTCCGACCAGAACGGGAGGAGTCATTTGAAGATTCCCCACACCAAAAAAAAAAAGGCTGTGGTTGTTACCCTTTTGAAAATAAGGGCATATTCCAAGTTTTTAATTATTTTGATAAGCTGGCTTTACAATAGAGGTGCAGTAGAAAATAAAACAAATATAATTAAAAAATATTTTTTATTACTATATTGTTAACACTAAATTACAATCAATCTTATACAGTATTTGTTTGGTCTCATCTGACAAATATAGCTAAGTATATAAATTGGCACATCTTAGTATGTGTACTCTTATGTCCTAATATATAAGGGACCAGTCCCACCACCGACGCAGATGTGACTAGCTATCGACTGTATTCTCGTATAGGAAACGTAAAAAATATTGTTGGTTCCATGTCAGTAAAAGAGATACTTATATCGCGCGATCGAACACAGGGCAAAAGCATACAAAGACTGTATAAAAGCTCATACTAACACCCTAGCAAAACGGTTATGTGAACCAATAAATGCCAGAAGGCTCAAAAGAACACATATGAGATCTTGTTCACTAACAAATCCTAATTTAATAAAAGACAGCTTCCTCACTGGAGGAACAGGCCTCTCCTGTTAATAAACTCCCACAACAGATCTGTTATGGGCTGTTATAAAAATAGTTGATCGCCGACTGTTCACGCCATTGCCACAGGCGAGAGCTCTATCAAAAAAAACAACTCGGTTTTTGGTTGCTAGGTCTACTCATTTCTCGCTAATCTCCGGCGGTGGGGCAAGTGCTTAAATAGAACAATGGGCATGAGTGCAATGTTTCAAATATACCTACTTATGTAGGCACTGATGGAGTTCTGTACAAAGTAATTACCATGCAATTAATCTGGCATATGAACACTTAACAAACAATATAAGTTACCAGAAATTAACATGTTTGCAATATCTATACTCCATTTGAAATAAGATTACAGTAAGCCTTTATTACAGTCCGTTCATTCGATTTTGACTTCTATTGCGTTGGTGCGTGACAAATGGCAGCTGCAGTAGACAGTTGGTATTGTGTAACCTTCTTTGCTTTTAATGCCATCCTTATGCCTACAGTATAGAAGTCAAAATCAGTTGAACAGACTGTAAAAAGGTTTGTTTAAATGTCTAATCTTATTTCAAATGGAGTATAGACAAAATTCATTGTTTTTACATGCATTAAACCTATGTTACACTCAGACAAAAATGGCAATGATTGAATACTGAGCACAAACACAAAATGGTTTCAAAAGGAGTTGTAGTTTTGCTCTCACTCTGTATCTCTGTTGTTGACTGTTCCTAAGATATTGACAATCAAAATGCCAACTTAACTTCCAAATTGTTATAAGGGTTGAAGGTGACAATTTTCATTTCTTTCAGCAGTTGTATTACTTGGAATGTCTCAGATGTGATTGGGATGTAGCTGTTTGATGTCTCATTGAGATACTCTGCCATTAATTGCTGGAAAAAGAAATGTTACACTGTAAAACTCTTATTTTCTTGTGAGTAAAAGGACTAACAATTCAAACAAATCTTTGTCTTTTATCATAATTTCTCAACATAGATTTGGAAGATAATAAACATCTCTGAGTTTCTTTCGACCTTTCTTCTCCGAGTAGTCAGAAAGGAAATGCCAATCTCATTTATAAAAGTATAATGTATGTGTAAAAGTGTTTGTACAAACATATAGTCTGTTTAGTCTTAGACTAAATTGACAGGTGCAAATGTCAAACTTGGAATTGAAAAAACAAACAACAATCACTTTAAATGTCAAATTAGTTTACAAGATTAAAAAACAGACTTAAAGAAATAAAATGATTTACCAGTTACAATTATAAAACTACCCTAGAATCCAGGAGATTATCAGGTTGGGAGATATAAAAGTAATCAAAATAAATTCATATTCAACTTACCCCCATAACCTCAATGATCATACTATCCGAGTTAGGGAACAGTGAGTGTATGAGCCCATGTAACTCATTCTTTATAGTGAGGAACCTCTCCTTAGCTCGATGGATATGTTGCGGCTGAACTTCACGCTTGTTTGCCTTAGGACGGGACTTGGCCTCTTGTGTTATGGTTATTAGACTTTTTAATCTGGAATTTTATTGAATTTGTTGTTTACAAAAGTTAAGTGTTATCTTAATTGTTAAGACTTCTTTACTAGGTAGCCTGCTGAGGCAAATAAAAAGATTTTCGTATTTATAACGTTTTGCGGTTGTAGTGCAGCCTAAAAAATTTAAAAATACTTCTAGATTTATTTTTTCCATATAAATAAAGCACTTATTTGTCAGTATAATTTGTAGCAAAACATTCAATATTACCTATTTATCTCAGCATCAATATCTTTTATGGAGCCTCTCATAAAAGCAGTATACTCTTTCACTTGGTTAGTTTTATCTTTTATTTCTTTGAGAAACTGGCTGGTTAGGAGGTTATCATCCGCTATAATCGGGGTATTCGAATTCTGAATCTCTGTTTCCAGTCCAAGCATGTAACAACGTGTTTTTTCATTTATTTGTTCCAAGCTAACATTCGGCGCGTCCAACGGCGAATTGTCGATAACATTCCACTCGTGTTTGCAACGAGCTTGTATTTCCTTTATTTCAAGTTTCACCGCGTTTCTTGTTTCATTATTGCGTTCGGAAGACATTCTAAAAAGTTGAATAAAGTTACATCGTTAGTGCAGAATACTAACATGATTACTACAAACTTATAAATAAATAAACTATTTTTACTTACGTGCAATAAGTAGAATTATCAACTTTGACACTTCTAGTTAGTTATTCACAAGCAAAAGTTATTAAAACTTGATTAAAAACACAAAAATTAAGAAAACATTAACAACGCATCCAGTGGTCCAGTGTTGTTTGAATTTTGATTTGAAATTGACATGACAGACTGAGGACTGACAGTGACACTGACAGTTCATGCACAGCATAATAGTGAGGCGCGCCAACTGGGAAAAGTTCTTGAAAACCCAATCGATTCTACTTGTACTAATCGATTCAAATAACCATGTAAATCGAAATCGTCGGTGTAAATACAACAGTTGGGTAAACTAAAGGAATACTTACACAATGCAGTTATAGAAGCCAGTTTAATAGCTATATCTTTATAATCTGGGTCTAAATCTGGGGTAAAAGGTTGAATTGCGTATTCAGCAAACGTCATGACGATTATCGCGACTTCTGCTGGTCTCAAAATAACAACATATATCCATGCACATATAAATGAGGGCAATGGGCCCCAAAATTTATGTGTGTTTCCAAATGCTTCTTGAAAATATGAGTATTCAGCACCGGATTTACCGACCACAGTCCCTAATTCAGCAAATGACAACGCTCCTGAAAAAAATAATAGATTCATTGAGTAAAACCTAGTTAGAAGAAACTTAACAGTAATATTTTTGTATAGTTAAGTACTTAGGTAAGTAATCAATAGGTATCTTACCTACACCCACCTAATAAGGATATAATTCCAGAAACTGTCCATATTATCAGGCAAAGGCCAACAGATCCAGAGTGTTCAAGAGCGGAAGCTGGTGACACGAAGATACCAGATCCGATCATGACTCCAAGTATCAAGTTTACTGCTGAAAACAGGCCCAGTTCTCTCTTCAGTTTGACACCACTTCCACAGGCCTTTGCCATGCCATTGCCTGTCTCACTCTTTTCAATCAGTTCCGCTTCTTTGTCAGCCATTTTTGTTTACCTTTAACAATAAAACAAAACATTTAAGTAGTGGCAGCCGTTATCATGTTATGGTGTATGGTAGCACTACATTATTATAAGTATATTATTTATTGGTATAATAACGATGTATTCGAGCGGTTTGAGTATCGGATTGAAAATTGAAGCCCCGCTAAGATTGAAAAATGCACGATCGTGGTTTCTCATACTTCGTACAAATTGCCGTGAACCTACCTAGGTACCTATTTATATCTTTAACTTTTCTAACAGTGTCTTCTCTAAAAACGGAAATGCATCTCAATTGTGTTAATAAACTCTAATGGGTAATTTTCGGAGCAAACAAAAGGAAATGACTAGTTTGTTAGTCTTTAGTATGTCAAGGACAATAAGCAGTTCGCCCCATTGAGTTTTGGGTCTTCTTACATTTTATGTCAGTGCATTCACTAGTATTTCAGGTTATTCAAGAAAAGATTGGCGCCAAGCGTTGCATAATAAAGTAGCAAGAGCTATTCGCGTTACAATTGTCGCAAGCTGCTACTACAAAAACTCGTGAGCAATGCTGTTAACAATGGTCCAGCTACTTGTAAGACATAAATTACTTCGTTGAAAGGAATTCCGACGCAACAGCTCGTCGTATAAACTGTCCAATATCAAACTTCCTTTGCTGATTCACTAGCTACTTTGCGAAACCGTTTGTATTTCAACTGAGTAATGAGTATCAGGGAGCATCAAGTCATTGATGTATGTGAACCTGGGCCATTGTGTGGGGTCGTAAGGATGTAATTGAGTTAACGGTGGTGAATGAACTTGACTCACACGTGATCCGTGTAAAGGATTGTATAGGTAAGAGGTAGCTGGGAACATTTTTGACCTCATCGTCGAATAAAGATAAACCGGTAGACCCACATATACCAATCAAGATAATAATATGACATTCATTGGCGTCTATGCATCGTCTATGACTGAGTATTACGATTAAATTCAATATTAGTTTTTTTTTTTTTTGTTACGACTTTAAGTCACAGCTAGATCACAAAGCAATCATGCGTAGATAGGTACAAAATGCATGCCTTTGGAAATATAATCACAAAGTTTACAAAATAATTTAAATGAAAGATAATTTATAAATATCAAAATATGTTACTTCATCAATTATAATTTACATAACTTACTAGCATTGCCATCCAACGTGGCAATGCTGCCAGCCTTTTGGGCACTTTTCCCACTGACAGCGATGCGGAAGAGTTTTTTGACGCCCTATGAGCCCTTTCTTTATGTATATAATCTGTATTTTGTTATTTTTATTTAGCAAACTCGAATGTATAATATGAATGTAAAGAAAATAAAAATCCATAACTTACTTAAATGTCAAAATATGATATTTCATCATTGATAATAATTATATGTGAACTGATAATGTCATAAAATGGCATTCTATTGCTGGGATTTAATAATTGAAGTAAAAATAACAAAACACTAAATTAGTGTAAAATCATATTAATATGATTACGGTCATAAAATTTACTCGCTTTACCTACTAAAATAAACAGCAGTTAGGTATTTATTTTGAAAATAAACGAATAATTCAAGGTTAGAAGTTGATGTTTGGTTTGGGGGAGACCTATAAATTGCCCAGCAGTAGACGTCTTTCGGATGAAGAGATGACGATGATGAAATGTTGTTCCGCTATGAAGCGACTTCTGATTTCAAACAAGTAGGCAAAGCCATTTTCATAATTATTGAACACAATCGAAAGTTGTAGACTAAAACAGCTTATTTAAATAAATATACCTAGACCGTAGCTCCCGTCGCCATTCATTCATCGACGCAGTCTGTTTTGACAGATATATTACAGTAGGTATTACTCATCCTACGATATATTACTGATAAGAAACTATTGTCTGTTAATTTTCTGATATCGAACTGTGCAGTGTTGATTACAGAAACTTGACAATATATTATCGATTAATAAGCCCTAGAGTCACTGGTTTCGTAATATAAAGTCATTTGAAGATGATGGTAACAGAAAATAAATTAATGTCTTCGATTGTACGGCCTCTTTAATCCTCGTTTAGTAGGTACACACGGCTACACATCAAGCTATACATTTCCAGTAAAGCTGAGCTCGCATTGTACGGAAATCCTATACAATGCGAGGTCAGCATAAACTGGAAATGTATAGCTTGATGTGTAGCCGTGTGTATGTAGGTAAACCATCGCATATCTGCATTATTGATGTTTCGCTAGCATTAATTAGATCTAGACTTTATTAATTTCTAATCGTCTAGGAACTGGATGATCTTGTGAACTTTGAACGTGCGTTGTGGTAGGCACTCACGACTCACGCATTTTCCTTATTGTTTATAAATGTAGAAACTTCATCTGAATGCGTACTTGATTCTACTCGGTGATAAGAATTACTTTACTATGTAGGTATACTCTCCCTTACAACAATGTTATACGACTTAGAAGCAACAAAAGCACTAAATCAAGAAAATGCTCCTGTTTTTGATGTCATTCATTATAATTTACATTTAGTTGACCAATAATTAATAATTAATCATTGCTAACTTGACGGTAGGAAAATCTAAGCTGTGAATGATATTTTATGACAATTACGTATGCTGGTAAATTGGTGGTTTTTAATTGCTCTAGAAATTATGATATTTTAATACATGAAGATTAGGCTTTTATTGACACTTTTCAATTACAGTAGGTCATAAAGTGTGTCTGAATTTCAGAAACAAGTAGATAATGATAAAGATTATAAACATTTTGTTTTCGTACAACATTGCGTTCTTATCGCCTTCTGAATTAATTAGTTTTTGGTTGGACAAAACATGGAGAAGTGGGTATGGGCGTATGAGTATGACTCAAATATGTTATCCTGCGAAATACCTAACATTTATGTTTTGAAACAAAGAGCGAATGAATTTAGACTGAATAATGGACAATGTACCCAGTTCTTCAGTTTTAATGATGACATTTGCTGACAAGTGACAACTTGGTTTCTTTTTTTTTTTTGCTTTTTTCTTTTAATTTTCATCTCGATATTCTTTACCCCTTTTTTGCTCACTAGGTACTGACGTTTGTGTTGGGGATGAGACTGCTAACAATGACTCATGGAGGTCATGGGACAACAGCAACACCCTTTTATTGAGTGATAAATTAAGGTCGGGTCGAGTACTGTGACGCATTTGTCTGGCTCGATAAGTGGACATCGCGGTATTTGATCTAAGTTACAGCTTAGCCTTTGTTTTGCCTAAATATAGAAAATAAAGCAAATGAGGTTGTTATTAGATATCACCGAAACGATAGCTAAACGTGGTGGTTATTTATTTTTGCTAATTGCTCGTTTACCGGTCTCTGGAGTTACGATTGAGACAATTTTGTATAGGCGATGCTAACCTAAGGTCACTGCTTCGACGTGTGCATAAATATCCGTTTATATTATTCCTTGCAAAACAACCAAGGTAAAAAAGCATGGTCTAAATGAGAAGTCACGTTATCACAATTTTCATGTTTCTGTGTTTCATTTACCTAACGGATTCGTCGTAACTATTTCTGACTAATTGTTGAAAGAACATATATTTGATATGCTAAACATGAAACATGTCTGTAGAAACATTGTCATACTTAAACAAGTGCTTTTTGAGTGCTGTTCAATAAAATAATAATATAATAGATATTATGTAATAATATGGTGTGTATCGCGCTATTTTTCAAGGAATTTATTTTGACGTTTAAAGTTAAACGTTTCTAAACGTTTAAACGTTTGCAAAGTTTATAAATAACAGGGGAAAATGCTTATATAAAATACCGAATGAAGACCCCGTATCCAGATGTTGTATAACTTCGATCGTTTTGAATGTCAAAATATTTGTTTAAATAAATAGCAAGCCAAATTTTATTATTACTCAAAAAACAGATAGGTATCGTGTGGTAAAAATGATAAAAATAATGTCTACACGGTAAAAATTAACAGCCTAATTTCCTATTAACATTATTTATTTGCCTATTTGCAAAAATGTGTAATATTAGGTAAGTATTCAGATAAAATATAAAAATGCGACCTTGACTGTCTGATAAAACAATAATTAAAAACCCATTTATCTACATATTGATATGCCTGGTTAGTCGTTACATTATTGCTAATCTATGAAAAACTATGTAAATCGGCCTTATCAGTTATTGAGTAGGTGAAGTAAAGATAACTGTACCTACGCGGAAAATGTTATTTAACTTTTTTAAACTCAGTCAAACCAGCGTATATTGACATCACCTCGCATCAGCAACACATATAAAAAGAGTAGAGAATCTCCTTTATTGAAAATTTGCTGCACCCCGCGGTTTCGCCCTCATAAGTCTCGATCATGTGGCAATATCGGGATAAAAAGTATACTATGTCCTTCTCCAGGTCATGGTCTACCCATGTGCCAAATTTCATCCAAATCCGTTCAGCCATTTTAGTGTGAAAGCGTAACAAACAAATTCACTTTCGCATTTCTAATTATATATACATTTTCCGCCCGCGGCTTCGCCCGCGTGGTATGTCGATAAAAAGTAGCCTATGTCCTTCCCCGGGATGCCATCTATCTCCTTGTCTTTTATCGAAATCTGTTCAGTGATTTAAGCGTGAAAAGGTAACATACAGGCAGATAGACCAACAGACAGACAGACAGATAGAGTTACTTTCGAATTTATAATAGTATCACTCAGTGTGTCCGGATTGGACTAGCAATATTCTAAATACTTAAATCCTTTCTGTAGTTTTGGCGTGAAAGCGCGACAGACAGACAGACAGGCAGAGTAACATTCGCATTTATAATATTAGTAAGGATATATGTATATAAATATATAAATAATCCTACTAATATTATAAATGTGAAAGTTTGTGTGTTTGTGTGTTTATGTGTTTGGATGTTTGTTAGTCAATCACGCAAAAATGGCTGAATGGATTTGGATGAAATTTGGCAAACACATAGTTCATGACCTGGATTAACACATAAGATACTTTTTATCCCGATATTCCCACGGGATCGAGACTTACGCGGGTGAAACCGTGAGGCACAACTAGTATAATATAAGTAAGGATAGGAATAGGACTAATTAAGATAAAATTAGGATGCTGAAAACATTTTGCGAAGCATAAAATTAATTGGCATCATCTTTAAATAAGTAGTACTTGAAGATAATGTTGATTAATTAATTGAACTGTAATCTAACAATCTTGCACCGTAGTCAACTAGATAATCGTGAGATACTGAAAACTTTTTGGAGCCCCCCTTCGCAAACCTCGATTACCTCGACATTCAAGCAAGTCAATCTTACTAAAAGGTTCGTGCTAAAGAGAAGTGAGTTGGGCTATCGCTATTATCCATTGGTTATCTCTTTAGGTATTAATCAAAGCTGTGTGGATTAGGTAGATACATCCATATTGCTTTTTTCGGCCTTTACTCAGAGATAACCACGATTTATTAATCAGTACTGACTAGCTGCTTTTGTTATAGGTACTTGCAACTATGCAGGGATAGCCTTAGTTTACAGGAATTTACGCCAGATCGATGATGTATTTTTACGAACGCTTTGTATACAAATTACGAATCGAGTGTTACGATAGACTTTGCATAGCATCGATCATGAGCCATTGTACAGCGCAGTGTCAGCTGTAGGAAGCGGTTTATCGCGGTTTACGATTACGATGGACTTCAACGTCATTCAAACTCACCACATTAGCGATTATTGTCGCATGGTTTTAACTAACCTCTGAGTGGTGTTTAGAATTTTATTCGCGATAAGGTAAAACGCGTGAAGATATCCAATAACCTCCTAATTGACACTTACAATGTGCATTAAAGATAAGCCGATGATAGTACATTGTTATCGTCATCTGATCAGTGAATTGCCATTTACTGTTGTTAGACCATTGCTACATAAAATGTACTATCATCTGTCACGGTAACAAACTGGTGTAAACTCGTGTTCATGACGTGCTGTCTATCTTGAGAATTCATAAGTCATTGTTTAATTATTGTTAAGATTTGTCAACAAGGCTCAATGCGAGCTGTTTCATGGTATTTGGGCGAAATCCTTGACTATGTAAATACCTACAGTAATCTTTATGCTGCATTTCATTTTATTTCTAATCGCATTTTGTCTCGGTAAACAATTAAACATGACTGTAAATATAAAAATATGGCACTTAGAGCACTTTATAATTATCAAGCAGGTATCTCTCGTCCCGTGAAAATGTTAAAGTAAACCAAGAGGAAAGTGTGTTTTCAAGGGCGTTACGTATGAGAAATAAATTAACGCGGATGCAAACAATACTTTACTGTTTAAAATATTTAAATTAAAGAGTCATTCATTACCGTTTTATATCGTACCCACTGTTTGATATGTAACTACTGACACTATTAATGATGATTGACATAATTATAATTATGATATTGCTATGAAATATGACATTAAAATAAAATAAAATAGTTTATTTCTTTAACGTTTTTTACAATATAATTCCGTGGCTAGAACCACCCAGGAAGTATTTAGTAATGCTTGTATTGGGTGGTTCCGCTCCTCCCTAGGATCAATTTACAAAGTTTTAGGGAAACTAAACCATTTTAAGTAAATTTTACAAAAATTACAAAGTTTATGATAAGGTAAGGATACTGAAATGATTATTTGTGTGTGTGTGTGTGTGTTTGTGTGTGTGTGTGTGCGCGTATGTGTGTGTGTGTGTGTGTATGTGTGTTTGTGAGTGTGCCTCTATGATAATTAGACTAATACGAGTATGTGTGAATTATGCTCCTATTGGGAGATTTCTAGCCCTACGATGTAATTATCTTGGGATCGGGAATTACCACTAGAAATCATAAGTATGCCCAGAATTCGTTTTTAAATAATAAATTCTCTGTATCGCAATATCCAAGTGGCTCGAGTTCTTGGACAATTGTTTTTTTACATTCATGGAATTGAAGGTTATATATTGTATATTTGTCATGAAATTTATTATAGAGGTAGGCAGAGTGGGCTAGAAATTGACGCCTGGCAAAAAGTGTTCTACAGGGAGGAATAGTGGCTACTTTACATTTTCTTCTACCTGTGTGAGTTTTATATACGTTAGGTAAGTTTTTATGTAGTTTAAGTACTGAATTCATAATATAAAGTTTTCTAAGTGACAATATTTTATGATTTAGATATAGTTCGTCAGTAGGAAATCTAAATGGCTTAAAGAACATTGTCTTCAACAAGCATCTCTGGGCTCTTTCTGCTTCAAGGAATTTAATTTTAGTGGCACCACCCCAGATGGAAATACAATAACACATAACTGACTGTGCCAATGCAATAGGTCTTGCGAAGTGACATGTATTCAAAACTTTTTGAATATCCATATAAGTTTACGGATCCTATCATTAATAGCTTCAATTTGAGGGCGCCAGGAAAGTCGGTGGTCCAGGATTACTCCAAGGTATTTAGTGGAATTAACACATCCAATCTCTTCGCACCCACATTGTGTAGTGTTAATGAAGTCACAAGTATGGATTCTTAATATTAAGTTTGGGGGGGGAAGTGTACGTTTATTTATAGCAAAACATATATAATTTGTTTTGGCGATATTTAGGGTAAGAAGTGCAGACTAAGCCAGTTTACAACCTTATGGAGACCACGCTCAGCAGCCTCAAAAACTGAACCAGGGTTGCGGGAAAGTCCGAAAGGGATACCGGGACCTTGGCAACAGGCAAATGAAGGAACACGGGTGGGTTTTAGTCAGTAAAAGTCTGACACGCCCTTCCGCTCCGCCTAGAGCGGGAGAATTCATTGGATGATTTCCCACCCTCAAAAAAAAAGAAAAAAAAAGGAAGTACCATTAAATACAATGGCAGTATCATCCGCATATGAGAATAATTGACCTCTCTTAATCCCAAGATTTGTTAATTCGTTTAGGTATATCAAGAATAATGTGGGGCCTAAGACGCTTCCCTGGGGCACACCGTACTCGATTTTAGTGTCAGCACTAGTGAATCTGCCAATTCTTACGCTTTGGGTACGGTCTTTTAGGTAATCAGTTAAGACATTACATTGTCTTGTAATGTAACGAAACAAGTTAAATATTAATAACTAAGAAAACCATGTCTATTGGTAAGCGTAAATCTATTGAAGCAATTAGCCAACATTTATCTATAATATAAATTATTTATTTATCTCGCTAGATCTAGTTAGTATCATTGTTATATTTTTTATAAATATTGATTAAGAAACATATAAGATAATAGAAATGTATCCTCCGTGTACATACTTGCATTAGATAATCCCAAACCATTCGAAATCGGAAAATTCAAATACGCTCGCCACAATCACCACCTTGGAAAGAACAGCTAGTGAAATGTGGGTGTATTATAGGTGCACCTCTACCTAACCTTTCGGGAAACAGGCGTGATACTATGTTATATGTCATTATCATTCAAAATCAATCGAAATGGAAATGGTCATAGTATTTCTACTGCATGTGCCACGGACTTACGATAGCCACAATCACAAACACCCAGCTGTTGTATTTTAAACTAACTAAGCAAGCAGTTGTCCTTGCTACGCCATCAAAGTATACCTAAGTATTTCTTAATAAGTACTAACGTTTATATCGATTATTATTACAACTTGCGATAGGAAGCGTTATAATTATAAAAGATAGGTCATGTCAAATTATGAGTGACTTGACTCGTACATAGGTACTCTTTTCGTGATTTGAAAAACTCAGTAATATGTAACATGATCGATTTATTCGTCATCTAAGTAGGTTATTATAGATAAAAAACCGGCCAAGTGCAAGTCGAACCACGCACAATGAAGGGTTCCGTAGTTGGGATGAATTTATCCAACAAACTTAACATTGTAGTTGACAAACTTGTTCTCCCATACAGAATGTATGGAGTTTGTGCAACATGTTTTTGCAACTGCAAATTTAAGTTGGTCGATTATTACTCGGTAACTTGTGGAGCCTATGTAGCGGTGATAGTTTTCATTTTAATTTCTTTATATATACTACTGCCGTGAATTTTTTCACATATCCAAAACCAACCATTTAGCTGGCAGGGGGAACAAAAATTACCACTTTAAAGCTTAATATTTCGCAAACGGATCCCTGAATCCAAAAATGGTTTTCACAAAGTGACATTATTAAACTACCTTTCCAAAGATTGGAACACACAGGGATTGACGAGAAAAAACAAAAACCATTCCTACTTTATGTGTAGGGAGGTACCATATAAAAAAAAAAAAAAAAAATTTCTTTACCACTTTGTTGTCGTGATTTATATGTATATCCATACCAATTTACAGCCCTCTAGTACCAACAGTCTCTGAGCTAAGCCGAGGACAGACGCACGGACAGACAGACAGACAGACGGACATGGCGAAACTATAAGGGTTCCTTGTTGACTACGGAACCCTAAAAAACGAAAAGCTTTGTGATAAAGGAATATTTATAGGATGTCCTTTCAGACCAAAGTAGTGTGGCGATGGCGTTTAGTGCCGTTGATTCTCACCAACAGATCGTCCCATTAACCCACTAGTCGTTTCCCGCAATTATGTATTACAATTTGCGTAGGACGTCCAGCGAAATAAACTTCAAGTGCCAACCTATACATAGGTTACTTAGGTAAGTAGGTATTTCCACATACCTAGTGTTGAACAAATGACAAACAATGCCCATTAATTGTTACTGTTATTTAATAAACAAAGAGTGTTTTAGTGAAGTAGAAGATCGCGGTAGCTACCCTTGAAAACACGAAAGTCTGTTCACCTAATTGGAACATTCATTGCCCTCGTGCCAAAGTGCAATGACACCGTACATTTTAACGATTTTGTGATCCATGAATAGCGTAAATTGGCTTATTTTTGTTGTTATCTCGTTTGCATCCTGCATTTAACTATAAATAATACGTCAGTATACATGTTGTTTTGTTGATTGTCTTTGTTTTGCATGCTTTTCGTGTGCGACTGACTGCATCGAGATATACGCAGCATTATAATTATATCGTACGGTGCATCGCACTACATGATTCGAAACAGGTTATAGGTACCTACTACACGTCCAACCTGACACTCGCAGTATGCAAGGAGGCAGAAAACAATCTTTCTCCGAATTTAATTTTGTTACTTCCATTTACTTTTGTTGCAATTGCCTGATTTACGACACCAACTGCGCATTGCGCTTCTTCGAATTTGAAACACGAAGCTCGCGAGTTGATTCTTTTTCGGAGGTTAATTTATTACATGACATCTCTGAATAAGTAGAAGATAAATGACGTGCCTATTAATTATTTATTACTGTGTGAGGTATTTTAAATGCACAAAAAGGCTGAGTAAGTAGGTATAATAATTATTTGTCTCGAATTAACCAGGACATTTTATTTTATACTTTTATTCACACACATTTTATTTATGTTTTCCGCATTAATAACAATTTATTTATAGTACTAGTAGGTACTTTAACGGTTTAATAATCAAGCCACGTACCTACGATTAGAGGTATCACAGGGCATATTATGTACCTACTGTGTATAGGTACAATTTTTAACGAAACAACAAAAATAACAAGTGCCTTAAAAGTAGCAAAGTAACACAAAACCTCGGACAATCTTCTATCCAATAACTGGTAGTTACCTACGCATTTTTTAAACGAAAATAAAACTTGTTTAAACAAATAAAGCAAAGATTCAAATGCAAACTGATGGCAAAAATATTTTGTTTTAAAAGTTTTTTTCGCTACTCTGAACCCAGTGTAAACAAAACGGTGCAACTTTTAAACTAAATTATCTATAACGATGAAACAAACTCCATAATGATTAGAAGTAATTAGGCGTATATAAAACGTGGACATCCTCATAAACATAAAATAGTGCAAAAAAACTGCTCTTAATTGAAAATAAACATGATTTTATTACAATGATCATAAAATTGCTCAATAAGACGCCCCCATTACCTACCTTTTTTAATACTTTAAATTAATCTTCATAAGTAGTTTAAAAAAAATCTTAAATATTTTTGCCGTCGATTAAATTAACCATAGATTCACTCATTTCGATATGTGCACATTATAAAGAATCACACTGTATATGTCCACCGCGCGGTAAACTCTAATTGCGCAATGCAGGATTTATGTGACGTCAGAATTTTTGTGTGACGTCAGGTCTTTGATGCGTAGTTCGCGTGTGGCTATATAGATGCCGCCTCAATATTATCATTGTTGCCAAGTGATTAGTATAAAAGATCGATAGTAAGTGCGTTACAATTAAGATAAATTAGTTCGATAATTATGCGGACGATAACTTCGTGAAGATAGCACATTGGTTAGGATATCGGCCTCGTGAGACATAATCATGTCGCGTAAGGTGATACGTTAACAAAATTTGTAAGAAGTTTTGTCACATTTTAGAATAAATAAATAATAATAAAATATTTCGGAATTTGCGGAATTAATCTAAAGTTTATTTCTGTGTTCTTTGTTATTCGATATCAAGCTACAAGAATATCATCCAGATAAGCGAAATGAATTAATGTTAATTTAGCAGTTTAGCTCAATAAATGCTTAACAAATGTAGGTAATGAAACTTTTGTACTTAGCACCAATTTGCGGGCTTAAATAAATTTAAGTTAGGTTTATTTAGAAACACTAAATAATTAGCTCCTTTATATGTAAAATATCAGTTACACAATATAAATAAAACTATTTTACTTAAACTGATTTGACCTACCTATTAGATAATGAAATAATAAGTACATATGTAATCATTTGGACATCATTAGTGAAATGAATGGCGCTTTTAATATAATTTTGGTAATTATCGTTACGTAGCACGCGCGTGTTCGTAGGTTTTAATTTATATGGTTATTAATTGACAGTCAAACACTAAAACCTACCTAGACGACCATAGGTTTTTCACATGAAGGCATTCTATATATTTGTAGGTACTTATTTCTTTATTTTCTTCTTGGTCTTTTTTAATAATTTTGGTCCTTTGGTCGAGAATTTCATGGCAATAGTTAGACCTTTGATTATTTATGAAGTTAGACCAATTTCCATATTTTCAGGAACGTTCGTATTCCAATCTCAGCCTTAATTTGTCAAAAAATGCTCAAATTTACCAAAATTTTTGGCAAGATTTTGACACTGACGGTCGCTGAAAATTAACATAAACAACTTAACTTAAAAAAAAAAAAAAAAAAAAAAAACAATCATCCCGAACATAGTACCTCCTCCTTTTTTGAAGTCGGTAAAAAATAGTCACATATTTGTTTAAGTTCAGGTCGCTTGTCATTGGCCGTTCAACGTGCAACGATCTCATTTTTAGCAAATCTCTCACAATGTCATAATTTATTAGGTAGGTAGTTTATGTTAAGTAATTTTTGGGGACTAGAGTTGTTTAAAAAAAAAAAAAAATTGTAGTCTTACTTTCAAAACCAAAAGATAGACCACTGTTACAAAAGGTTAAAGAACCAAGAGCTGATGTTAAAAATACAACACAGCGATTTTGTAATAATCTCGAAACACGATGCTCGTAGCGAGTCACGCTGTGTGAGAATCGTCCCAAGATTTGAATATTTATTGACAACATATTTACTTCCTATGCACGCATGCACGTGCAGTCTATAAACTCGGCGCTTCGAGTCGCACCTACGGCTAACCTTGGCTTGTATCAACATACCTACTTAATAATATTGTTTGTTTTGGTTTTCTGTTTACCTGCACCATAGGAAAAGAAAAAAAAAACCGTTCATAGCAGATGAAGATTGACATTTACAGGCTGTCAGCATACAACACACAAACTACTTGTGATCGTCATTTTATTTGTCCAATTATGGCGATTGTTTGTTGTTTGCCTTTTGTTCGTTATAATTTGGTCCTTCGGAAGCCTATGTGGAACTAATAGTATAATGTTTAACTTTCTCCGTGTTTTCTGTTTACATGGCACTCAAGTTTGGACAGTTTTGTCATTTGATCAAATAAAATACCTATCTTTTGTGTGGCTATTTGCTGATAGCTTGGTTAATGACAGGAGCTTAAATTATCATCTCCTAAGTCATATCGACGTGTTATTTCCAGTCAATCATCCCTTTTAGTCACGGGTCACGAGTTAGCTTTGTATTTACATAACTGAGCACGTCTGGGGTACCATAACACAAACATTGTCTATTGTTGGAATTCTATCCCGTCCCGATGGCATTTGACGTCACACTGAGCCAACAAAGGCAACAGCCGTTAAAGGGCTTCATAACCACAGAGTACATTTTTATATAGGGTAAACCATTTTCTAAGTTAAGCAAGTACAGGCGATAGAAATAAGAATAATAATTTGGGTTGGTCGAAAAGCGCATTTTATACAAATGTCATAAACTGTTTTTTTTACAACTAAAATGTGACACTTGGCAAAAGGGTTAATGTTCTACCTAACTCGTTATAGTGCCATAATTCTTTTTTAATTGTGAAAATTTATTGTATGTGGACATTTAATAATTTTAAAGCCTTTTGTTAAGAAGCTGCAATATTTATACTTAATCGATTTCGAAAATAAACAATTAGTTACAATTCATCGTAATTTATGACATTCATTTTGGTTTCAAATAGGTAAGTACTCGTACCTACCAACCTATTAATTATTTTTAAACACTTATATTTTAAAATGTTATTGTATTTGGTTTGGTTATTTGGTTTGATTGTGGTTTGAGTTTGGTTTGGTTTCTATTTTATTACCAAATAATAAGGAAAATTATTAGGTATGTAAGTAGCTATTATTTATCACTATACAGTTAGCGACACGATGGAATAGTACCTAAGACTATAAATAAAGGAACGTAAGTACTTATGTAGGTAAATAATGTGTGTTACATATTTGTATCATAGATGCAGCACGTGTACAATGTAGGTAACGGTAATGTAACACTTAAGATTTTAAAGTTTGTAAATATTTGAAAATTGAGTAACTAAAGAAAAAAAAAAATCTAATCATAAAAACAAACATCTTAGTTTTATTTTGCTCAAAGAATGCCCTATTCCTAATAATTTATGGGACATCTTGTATTAATTATCACTGTACCTAGACTGGCACTGTCAGAACCAGTAACGTACTAAACAAGAATATTTTATATGAAGATGGAACTCGCGAAACCACTAGGTAAACATTTATCTCCCATTGCAAATAATTTTTTGATAAAAACCTCACAACATTTCCTAAAAACTTATCTATTAACAAGTACAAATTTAATACAAATTACCTTAATTCAAGGTTTATTTAAATTTCACGACAGCACGGCACGAGGTGATCACTATTTACTCAAATAATTACAAACACGTCAGTCTCTGCTCACCACTTCTATCAAACTGGCGTACCTATCCACTGTATTCCTCACGAACTAATCTTAAACAGAGTGATTTGATAACAAACGCAAACGAAACAAAAGACATAAAAATACAATCTAAGTACTTATATTTATTTAGATCGTGACATATTAATTAAGTGGTAACTTTAAGACCAACTAAGTGTTAAGTAACTTTATTCAATTAAGTAATGACATGATAAACTAAATGAGCTTACTTAAGTAATGAGGTAAGTATAGGGTGCGTGTCCCGTTGCAGATTAAATGAGAAGAAGCACTTCTTGTAATAAATAGCTTGGTTAAATTATTTTTTTATTTTATTTTTTTCAGTAATACTTATAGCAATCAGCATTGCTATACAACGTGGCAATGCTGCCAGCCTTTTAGGCACTTTTCTTGTTGACAGAGGTGCAGACGAATTTTTTGATGCCCTTCCCCCCATTATTCATAATTTCCCCCCCCTTTCTTTATATACTTGTACATAATAATTATTATTAAGTATTTTAAGTCAGTAAGTAGTTGTTTTACATTTTATTTTATCTAGTGTAAATATTTAAAGAATAAATTATTAAAAAATCCTACTAATATTATAAATGTGAAAGTTTGTGAGTATGGATGTGTGGATGTTTGTTACTCTTTCACGCTAAAACGACTGGATGGATTTAGATGAAACTTGGCAGTAATATAGCTTATATATCAGAATAACATATAGGCTACTTTTTATCCCGGTCAACAGGGTGAAAGCGTTTAAGTAACGATATTTGTTGACAATGTCGGAAAAAAATAAGTTGTCTGGGAGCTTTCAACGAAAACGCTGCCTAAACCCTTTAAGATATAACAAAATAATGTATGGCGTAATTGTGTATCTTATATAGATTTACAGAAAAGTCCGCGATACCATATGTCTAGCTCTTAAGGATAACATACTATATCCATTTTAATACTTAAAAAAATGGGCAATTAAACTTGGTAAACTATTTACACAAATACGTTATTAATTATTAATCCTTATAATTTTAAATAGATTGGTTGGCTTCAGCATTTCATGAAGATTATTTTTTCCCTTTACACCATGCAAATTAAATAAATACTTTAGGAGATATAGCTAAATCAAAATAACGCGCAAAAAAATTAATTTCGTGTCGCTGACTGACTAGACTGGCCCGCGCGGGCGGGGTGGGGGAACAAGTCGCTCATCGCTGAGTGCGCGACCCGAACACGGGCAGACGCGTGAGGGCAGTCACAGAGTACTTTTGAGGGCAGTCGTCGTTGACGGTTGTGTCCGTAACGTGAATTTTCAAGGCACTAACAATTTGTTGAAAACGCACTGTAGGGACCTTTTTTTTTTTTACGATGGGAAATCATCCAATGACTTCTCCCGCTCTGGGCGGAGCGGAAGGGCGTGTCAGACTTTTACTGACTAAAACCCACCCGTGTTCCTTCATTTGCCTGTTGCCAAGGTTCCGGTATCCCTTTCGGACTTTCCCGCAACCCTGGCAGGCATCGGTCCTACCGGACCCCGTCCATTGTGCTGACATCTCTTTGAGGCGCGCGTGGAACACGACGCGCCATCGACCCGGGCCTGGTCCTTATCGGACGGCGAGCTGCCCGTTGCTCGCCGTCCGCAAGCCCGCGCCTATGGTGGCCGGGAATCCGCCTGGGATTCCCGACGCCCAGGGCGTCTCCAACGGCGGCGGTTAGGGGCGTGAGGGCGCAAACTTTGCCTTTCCCTCACGCGTTCCGCCTCCTCCTTCGCGAGCATTACTGCTTCGCAGAAGGAGGTGACGGCTTCCCATGCCCTCTCGCTCCGTACCATGGCCTGGACCAGGGCCGGACGCAAGAGGTCATTGCCGCCAATCGCCTCCGCAAGGACACGGCGGTGCTCCGCCCAAGCAGGGCATACCTCCACCGTATGCTCCACCGTGTCCTCCGGGCGATCCGCACAGTGGTGACACCCGGGCGTTTCCTCCCACCTAATCCTACACAGGAACCTCCCGAAGCTGCCATGTCCGGTGAGGACCTGTGTCAGGTGGAAGGTGAGGACGCCGTGGCGCCTCTCTAGCCACTCCTCAAAGAGGGGACTTATCGCCGCTATTGTGGCGTGCCCAGCTCTGGGTTGCGACAATCGCACTCTCCATGCCACCATGAGATCTTGCCGGAGCTCTGTCCGCTGTGCCGCGATTTCTCGCGGCAGCGGAGTTACACCCCGGCGCTTCACCTCCTCGCGCCACTCCCAGATGTGCGTGAGGACCTTCGCCTCCAGATCCCATGGCGATAATCCGGCAAGGAGGCTCGCCGCCTCACGGGAGACCGTGCGGTATCCCCGGGCTAGCCGAATGGCCATGACCCTTTGGGACGCGTTCAACCGGCGGGCTGGCCGCAGCCTAAGGGAACGCGCCCACACCGGTGCCCCGTAAAGGGCCATGGACCGCACGACCC
Source organism: Lithophane leautieri (assembly GCA_949152455.1). Lineage (NCBI taxonomy): Eukaryota > Metazoa > Arthropoda > Insecta > Lepidoptera > Noctuidae > Lithophane > Lithophane leautieri. Next base: position 14,035,165 of record OX424477.1, on the reverse strand, counting down.
CCGCATAGAGCCTCCGGCAGGAGGCTTTTGGACCCCCTAGATTGGGCAGGAGCCGCCTCAACTGTAGGGTACCTATTAATGTTATTTCGTTTTGGTATTGATAATAATCAAATGAAAGCGTCATTTATCTGTGGTTAGCAGTTAATTATAAGAATTTCTTCGGTTTTATTTTTAATTAATTATTATTACGTAGGTTACAGTATTTTTCTTTTTGGTATTAATAATAATAGGGTTTACTTACAATATAACAACGAAAACGTAATTTGTCTGTGTTTAGTAATTAATTATAAGAATTTCTTCGGTTTTATTTTTAATTATTATTATGTAGGTTTAAAACAATGAAAACGTAATTTGTCTGTGGTTAGTAGTTAATGATAAACATTTCTTTGTTTTTATCTTCATTGAACAGTTATACATAGGTAGGTAATTGTTCTGTTTTTGGTAACAATATATTATATTTATGTGATAATACCACCGGCAGCGTGATTTTGTTTTACAATTAGCAAATTAAAATTATTGTATTGCTGTAATTTTAATTGAAGAGGCAATATTGTATTTTTTTGGAAGTGTAGAAAAGTATGTACTTACTAAGAATTATGCCGCGAAAGCGTAAGTCTAATCTTTCCCAAAGCTCTAATCGAGCTCGAGTTATGAAAGTAGCTAGACTTAACGAGACGTTTCAACAAGCTGAACTGCGAAGGCTTGAACAGACGGTGCGTGAGGCAGCTCACAGAGCTGCTGAAACACCAGATCAGTCCCAAGATCGGCGTCGAGAGCATGCTGAGTATCTGGCATCTCAACGAGCTAATGAGACTCCAGAGCAGTCCCAAGCTCGACGTCAAGAAAACGCTGAATATCATTATATCCGTACCTATCTATCCTTACAAACTAAATTCAAATTCTTTAGGGCCCCTTTTTACCCATTGGAGACGTAACCTTAAAAATGAGACGTAATGTTGTTCATACTTCGATTTTGTTATTTTTGCTATAGGCTGCTTTTTATCAACACACCACGCGGGCGAAGCCGCGGGCGGAAGCTAGTATATATATAAATAAATAAATAATTATTAAATTATTTGCCTATGAGAGCGGTCGCATCGCATCATATGATGAGCGTAATATTATAATGTACGAGTATAAACGTGTGTAAGTATCCACTAAAAAAACTTTTTTACAAAAAATTTAACCGACAAAAAAAGAACTGAAAAGCGAAAAATAAATAACTTTAATTTCGGAAGTCGGTGTCTTCGCTTTTCAATTTTCGTTTTTTGCCACCGACTTCCGAAATTAAAGTTATTTATTTCTCGCTTTTCAGTTCTTTTTTCGTCGGTTTAATTTTTTGTGAAAAAGTTTTTTTACTCAAGAAACTTCACGGACACTCTTTTGAATATTATATTATTAAAATATATTGGTTACATCATTTATGTTGAAATTATACATGTGAGAACAATGTCCGTCCATAAAAAGAAAAAAGAAACCAAACAATTCAAAAATTAAAATAAATTAAAATAAGCCGTGGCAGCTAAGAGATGACCAGTCCCTACTGATGGCGCCCGTTCACGAACATGACGCATGGATCAGCACCATTCAGCTCAACCATTTTGAAGGCAACTTAATGATCCAACACACACGCCACCACCAGCGAGACATTAAAGTGAGCATGACATACTCTCAGTCGCCAGGGCACATTCAAGTCAATGAAAGACGTACCTAGTAAATGGTAGCTTTAAAGTACTTAGGTAAGTACATAGTGCTCACACAAATGTGCTATGCAGTTATACATACTATCAATACTACATTTACTCACATATCTGGCTTTTACAACTGTAAACAAAGTTTTACACACAAACGCTTAAAACACACATGCCACTTAAATTAGGTAAACTAGGTTACAAAAAATGATTTTTATTGCATTTGTAAAATGTTTTATTGTCAAAATCATGGCCATATTGAATTGGTGTCAGCTTACTCGGAATTGGCAATTTATAAATCTTATCAATGAAATTCGTTGATACCGCAGTCATTTCATCGGATAATATATTTATCAACATGTGAAATGTGATAAAATATTTAGGTTACCTACCTATATATTACCTGAAGATTCTGGTGTACCCAGATGACCAAAAAACTAAGATGGGTGCAAGCATCGCTGGGGTCTTCGGTGAAATTATTGTAAATATCTATGCAAGAAAATTTTATAAGTAAGTAGGTACACGCGCCAAAGGAGATAAGTTACCAGTCACGCACACTACAATCTATCGGTGCTGTGTAAACGATTCATTACGTACAGCTCAATGACAGCCACACACACATAGCATTCGTAGAGTGAGTGCACTAACGTCTTCTAAATGATAATAATTTCGCAATTCAAGAGTAACGCTCTCGTGGCGCAACAGGTAAGCATGCAACCTACATTAACAAATGGTTTGAGTTCGAACCACGGTTTTACTTAAATATTGTTTTTTGAGATTTTGTAACTTAGAATTAATAATATACTAACTGATAAAGCGATATTCTGACCGGTTTGAGAATCTACCACAAGTTTCTCGCCTACTTAAAATTATTTGCCAGTTTAGAAGCTAACTACCCGCTTTAAAAATATATTCCTGCCTTCAATTTGTAAACTTATGTATGAGTCAGTTCGCATTAGCAACTACTACAACTACACTCCTTCTTTTGCACTTTTACGAAGTCTGTGATTGTGATAAATTGATTAACTGAGACTATGCATCATTTAACAATATTTCAAAAAGTATATATAAATTATTGTTTTGATTGAGCAAAATATTTCTGTTAGTGAAATCGCAAGGCGCCTAATGATATCGGTAAGTAAAATTATTATTAAAATTATTGTATTTTAACGGTGACATAATGTCACCGTTACCCAGTAATTTCAATGAGATTGTCTGTTGTGTCTCATTTAACGAATTTTAGTGATTGATGAGTAGTTGAAAATAATAGGAAATTACACCGGAGTATTTATTTATTAACTGCATAGCCACTCACTATATCGATATTTAATAATTACCATTATCATTTCACACAGCATTATAATAAATGTTTCATCTGTATTTTGTAATGAAATATTCATTTATAAATGAATAGGAGATAATAATAAAATAACAATTTTGAAATGTTTTTTTTTATTATTTAAAAATGTAAATTGCATATATGGAAAATAATCAAAGATCTAAATAATGTATAATAAATTAATAATAATGCTTAACAATTTTTATATTTAGAAAAAAATATATTATGTGTCATAATTATATTATATAAATATTACTTTTTTATTATTATTATAAATGTATACAATCATTTAAATATATTTTTTTTAATTTTAAATATTTTTGTATTTTTTTTGTATTTTGTATTTTTTTGTATTTCAATAAACTATATATATGTATAAGTATAATATGTATTGTCTTTATATCTGCCTAGCCTTCTGTCTAGCCTTTTCCCAACTATGTTGGGGTCGGCTTCCAGTCTAACCGGATGCAGCTGAATACCAGTATTTTACATGGAGCGACTGCCTATCTGACCTCCACAACCCAGTAACTGGGTAATACGATACACCTTGGTAAGACTGGTTGTCAGACTTTCGGGCTTCTGACGACCCGTAACGACTGTCAAAGATCCACGAATGACAGCCGGGACCAACGGCTTAACGTGCTTTCCGAGGTACGGAGGAGTCTCGGTATGTAAAGATGGTCACCCATCCACCGACCAACCCCGGCAAGCGTAGCTTAACCTGATGGATCGACCCGGTGTGGCTGTTATTACTTAGCCACGAGCTCCTATTGTCTTTATATAAATATATAAAAATATATTCTCTTCATTTTATTTATATTGTGTAGGAATTTTTAATTAATAATTTGAGAGGTGTAGATATGTTTAAATCTAATATTTTCACTTTTTTTTGTAGAGAAACACTATTCGACTGTGGGTGCATCGGCACGCTGAGACAGGCGAAATAAACCTTCGCCTGCCTGGACCGACACCATTTCTTTACACAAATGCTTCGCCTCGGCACCGTGAGATTGTTGCCACCCATACATCAGATCCATTCGATAAGACCAGCATAGCAACAGCAGCACACAACGTCACTATGCAAACTTTACGGAACCACCTGCGAGCGGACGGTTTGTCATGTTGCAAACCGGCGCAGAAAATGTTATTATCCACCGTGCATCGTCAAAATCCCGTTCGCTTCGCGAAGGAATATCGGCACTTCAGAATTTAATTAATAATATATAAAATATCCACTAATATTATTAGTTACGGATCATCTTGAGAAAGTGTAATATAGAAAATTACCGCCGACTTATCGTAACATTTATACTGTCTTTTTCCAGACATTTTAACGAATTTAAATCTAATATTTTCCTAGAAACTGTGTTGGTATATTATAATACTGTTCCCGATACCGGTGGGTTACTATATCGCACCTTCGGTGCAACAAAGTCACAACAGTTCATTTTTTAATTTTACAGGAGAGGAATTTAAAAAAAATTTCGCATTTATTTCCTAATTTCTGGATTACTATTTATAGTAGGTTTGAAATCTTTATAAAATTAATAGTTTATTTTGTTTGCTATAGTTTTACGTTAAAAATCTTATATTGAATTATCAAAAAATCCTTATAAAAGACAACAAAAAAAAGTGTCCTGAATTGTGACTTTGTTGCACCGAAGGTGCGATATTTTGAAATGTTTTTATGTTTAAATTATTATTTAAAAATGTAATTTATGTGTTACAACTGAACTACTGACACTATTGTCACTGTTACTGTGTTTTGTGTGTTACTGTCTGTTACTACCTACTTGCTGTTTGTTGTTATAACTGAATAAACGAAACTTTACAGCATTTTTTAGCCATGATAAAATAAGTCGGCGGTACTTGAGTGTGAGTGATGTTATTGTTACTGGATCAGATTCTATATTTTACGAGTATCTATGTGACATGTTTATTCACTCCGTCCATTGTTTATTATGTAATTGTATAAAAAGATGTAATGGTAATTATATTATAATTAAATTGTGCATTTATAATAAAACATGTTAACTTGTGATGTTCTTTTATTTTTTAAATAACGATATATAATAAAAATGCTTTTATTTATCTATGGTATTTTAAATAAATAAAATCATTTCTTCACAAAAAATATTCCAATTGCTTTAGCTTAAAATTTTACATCACAAAAAGAGTAACTATACAGTAGTATTCAGCAGTATAAGGATTACTCGTTAGGCTACGAACGCGAAATTATGTTATACTATCATTATTAGAAGACGTTAGCGCACTCTCTCTAATAATGCTATGTGTGCGTGGCTGTCATTGGCAGTACGTAATGAATCGTTTACACAGCACCGTGGTTTTGTAGTGTGCGTGACTGGTTACTTATCTCCTTTGGCGCGTGTACCTACCTACATAATTGCAAAAAAAATAGTTTCTAGATACCAGAGTTCTAGAACTGCAACTTCGTAACTAACCCACATAATGTAACTAGCTATAGTCAAGCAATTTCGAAACTTAGCACCGGTATTAAACTTCATCATCGACTATAATTATTGTTAAACTATATTACTAGTCCATTTGTCCAGGCAGTCCAGTCCAGTCCAGTCCAGTCCAGTCCAAATATTAAGAATGCTTTCCAGCTATCTAAAGGTCATTGTCATCAGATGACCCAAATAAAACAAATAATAATTATTGAATTTTAAGTGCGTGTTGGAACACGCACAGTGAAGGGTTCCGTAGTTGAGATGAAACTATCAAACAAACTTAACGTTGTAGTTGAAAAACTTGTTCTCCCATACATAATTTATGAGGGAACATGTTTTTGCAAGTGTAAAAGTAAGTTGGTCGAATATTACTCGGTAACTTGTACCAAAAGTCTCTGAGCTAAGCCGCGGACAGACGGACTGGCAGGCAGACAGACAGATGGACCCGGACATGGCGAAACTATAAGGGTTCCTTGTTGACTATGGAACCCTAACAAAGGCATTAAGTATGTCCATTCGTTATCTTACGTATCTAATCAAAATAAAATATGATTTGGAATATTGAATAGGTACAATTTGACAGAACTTTGACTTTTCTGCCTACCTACCTATGAATGCTTGTATTGTAATAGAAGTCGAGTCTCTTGGATAGACTATAGGACCAGTGATGGCAATCACCCATCCGAGATCCAAGAGAACCGTTTAAAATGTAAATACGTAGATATTCTAGTTTAACTACCCTAGATATAAAAAAAACATAAGTACTGTTTACTATTCATAGAAACAACATCAACAATATTCAACCTTATCGTAGTACTTACTTACCTACTGAGCATAGAAAAATTATAAAATGAAAAATTCTATGAGTATTATTGTATGCATCTCAATTTCCATGCATCAAACGGCATTTAATTTATGTAATTTACCATAGTAGGTGTACAATCTTGATTATTTTTTATTTATCCACTCACCTTATATTTAATTTATTTCGTAAAGCACTTTCGTCAAAACTCTGTTTCCCGCCAAAATTGACGCGAATGGACGTGCTACAACACTGATACAAAGTCACTGACTGAGTTGGATTGAAGGCTGACGACCTCCGGCTTACCGTGCGTTTGCACTGGCAAAACATTTAAGACAAAACATGTTGAAATCTCTATTTTCTGTCAATGTTCCATACAATTTTTGACAGGAACTAGAGATTTAAACATGTTTTGTCTCGAATGTTTCGCCAGTGCAAACGCACGGTTATACTGATTAAATTACAATGTTGTAGTAAATTTTCTTTTCGGTTGTGTATCTGTATTTAAATTGAGCATGTTCACAAAGCGAAACGCATGAGTAAATAACTGGTCTAGATAATATTCTATGTAAATACTTATACAGAATCACCCTAATCAATTAATTAAAACAATGAAATAAAATTTGTTCGTTAGAATATTAGCGCGTAACTGCGGCCCCAAATTCTAAGAATTATTGCGGTATCTATTTAGTGCTAATATTAAGCCTGTACAATAACGTGGGCAAGCAATTATCATAGTGGGATATGTGTGAAAAAGAATCTGCGACCTTCAATCAGAAAATTATCAATAAATGTTCTGGCAGCAAAGAATCGGGTTTTACAAAAAATATAATTAATCAATAAAACCATAAAGTAAATCGGGTTGTACTATAATGTTTTTCTAATTACGACAATCAATTGTCATTGATATGATTCCCAATCGATTAATTCAACTCCAAAACAGTTTGGTGGTTCAGCTCTAAGTTGATGTTCCCAATTAGGTGCTACCAGATTTAAAACAGTTTTATATTGAAAATATACTGGAAGGGATTTTGTTTTATGAAAAACGGCTACACTTACATACTTTGTGTACACTTACATTTCAAATAATTTCATGTATTAAATGAATAGTATTCATGATTTTAAAAATCGACAATAAAATTAGCAATGACTCTTTAAAAGTTTGATCAATTTACTGGCAACTCTAAATTGTCTTTCAATTTTCGTGAAAAAAGCTCGTTGTATCGTATTGAGCGATTTCGAGCATTTTGCGTAAAACTATTGTTAAATTTTGTGATAATTGTTCATCTAATCTCATAATTTAGTTATAAGAACTAGCTGTTATTAAAAATAACGTCAAACCAAAGTGGTATTACTTTTAAGTTCGCTAGTGTATTACTGACAGATCGATTCGGCGTTGCGAAGTTACAGGTTATATTGAAATATAGTTTGATTTGATTGATTAATTATTTCCAACTCAACGTAATGGAGAGCATGGATGTAGCGCAAGAAGGAACTTCTGCGGCATCGACGCCAGCGGGTGAAAATGGTGAGAAATGTTTTGTTTTAGTCGACCGCTTGGGTGTACGGAAACGTGCTCCGGTTTTTTACAGTTTTTTTCTATTTTTTTGTCGTGTAGGGCCTGATAAGAATGTTACGGCGGAAGAAATGACCTCGAGGGATTATTACTTCGACTCTTACGCACACTTCGGTATTCACGAGGAGATGCTGAAAGATGAAGTACGAACACTCACATACAGAAATGCTATGTACCACAATAAGCACCTGTTCAAGGGTAAAGTAAGTATATCTCCACTTATTACACTAAAATGTTGCATATTATCAATTCAACTTTGAGAATTCTTCAAGAAAAGAAAATTACACTTTCTTGTCTTTGTTACCAACTCATGTTATAAAGATAATAATTTTTATAACCTAAAATTATAACAAATTGTTTACGTTTGTTTTCATTGGCAGAACTGTTTTGCGCTATTTAAGCATGTTGATAAATAGCAAGATTCAGTTTTTGCTATTTTGCCTAGTATACATTTTCACTACACAATGCTCTAAAAGTGTCAAATTTTTGGCGCCATTTTAAATTGCCTTCATGCTGTGATCATAAGAATTAATGGTCTCACCAATAAAACTATGAACTTGGCCTAGACTGATGCTTTACTTAAAAACTGGCCACTTTAAGGTCATTATAAAACCAGTTTTAATTAAACCTATTGTTAGATAGAGCCTTTTGTTTGATTCCTAATAAAAAAAATTGCAATCTGAAACAATTGTGATGAAAAACTTATAAAACTTTGCAATGAATCCTCAAATCTGCACACATTTATCAAAATATTTTTATAAAGCTCAGCAGAAAAGTACTTAAAGACTAGACTAGTCTGTCTGAATACTATGTAATCTAAGCTGTTCATGCACAATGGTCCACCTTAGGGACTAAGTGAGGAAACTAAATCCCTAACATAGAGATCTATGCTGATTGTAATGAAAAATTGGGCATTGAATAGTAACAAAGCATATTAAAACAGTTAATATGAGAATCATCAAAACCTAATTAATTTTTTTTTCTGTTTTTAATCATTTGACATTATATAGTTTAGGATCATTTACCAACATTTAATATATCTTTTGAAATTATATTGAAAACTGTTTGACATTATACTTTAAACTGTTTGACACTATATTTGAAACTGTTTGACACTATATTTGAAACTGTTTGACACTATATTTGAAACTATTTGACACTTTATTTGAATGTTACGTAGTCATTCATAGTTGTATTTTGTCTGTATGTAAATTGCATGTAATGTAAAATTCAACACAATAGAAATTGTTTATGAATAAATAAATGAATGAATGAACAATACTCTCCTCTCCTCAACAGACAGTCCTAGACATCGGGTGCGGTACAGGCATCCTGTCCATGTTTGCAGCAAAGGCCGGAGCGACTAAAGTCATTGCGGTTGAGTGCTCCAACATTGTGGACTACGCTCGCAAGATCATAGAGGCTAACAGGCTCAGTGATGTCATTGAGATTGTTAAGGGAAAGGTAAAAAAAAAGCAGCATGTACTTGATATAACAAAAAAAACCTCCACCATAATTGAATGTACCAATCATGGAATAACTAACAAACAGAAATTTCATAAGAACCAGTCCCTGTAACATGTTGTATCTATTTTATATTATCTCAATGATGAGTCTATGAGTCTCATTGTAACATCTCCTATCAGGTCGAGGAAGTGGAGCTCCCAGTGGAGAAGGTGGACATCATCATATCAGAGTGGATGGGCTACTGCTTGTTCTACGAGAGCATGCTGGATACCGTGCTGTACGCTCGGGACAAGTGGCTCCAACCTGATGGCATGCTCTTCCCTGACAGGTAGGCTCTTGTGATTAACTGTCTGATGCCCGTTTACATTTGAGACTAGGTGAGAACTAAATGAATGCTTAATTAAAGCGTGCTGTTGTGTTTTCAAATTTCGGGACAAGATGAGTGTTGAAAATCTTAAGAGTGTGCGAGTTTTAGTGAAAACGGGCAGTAGTCTCATATGTTAGAAGTGTCCTCTTTAGCTCCAGCAGTTGAATGAAAGGTATTGCTTCAGCAGGTAATTTGAATGTGTTGAATGAATTCCCTTCTAGATTTGGGTTTGGTTTTGTGTAGTCTACAATAATTTTATTAATTTTCTTATTTTATTACTGAGTGTAAAAAATACTTAAAATCTCGGTTGGTTCGCTTCGCGTATTTATTTTGTCTCTTCTAGCCAAAACATAGGCAGGCTTGCACTAATATTGACATAGTTTCTTTATCGTACTACATCAAATGAATAACTTTAAATATGAAGGAAGAAAGTGTAAAAACATAGGCCATCTAAAGTTACAAAGGGTATAAAAAGTACTTTTAAAACCGGTTTTGAGCGATAGTCACGTGCACACTGCTCACCGCTAATTTAACATACGTTGGTTATTTGGTTACCTGACAATACGCTGACTGTACATACCTATACGTCACCGTTGTGGTTCCTTTAATGAATGCAATAAATAAAATACTATTCAATTTTGCATTAAATGGAGGGTCGTAATAAAAATAAATTTGCATATGAATGGAACTGTGGGGCATGTAACTTACAAATGCGGAACAAAACTATTTCGAATCATATTTTGATACTTACTAGCTCCGACTTAATTCGGGTGGAAGTCTTTAGATGAACAATATAACTAAAATAACAGCCACATTTTTATAAAAACTCCCTCGACCCCACGCGTCGTATTGCATCTCCCGCCAGCGATATTACTTTATTTTCACTTAGCATTCTTTCTGACTTTTTTTTTTTTTGCTCGGCTTCTAATTGTCATAGACATGTCATGATATAAATAGCCGTTCCTCACGAATTGTAGTATCAAATGCAAAAATATTTTTTCAAATCCGACTGGTAGTTCCGGAGATTATCGCGTTCAAACAAACTCTTCAGTGTTATTATATTAGTATAGTTGGGTCAAAATCACCAAGGTGGCAAATTCCAAATTCTGTTTTATGATGAATTTACTTAGCAGCTATTACTTTGATGATCAGCCTAAATGATCACTAAACTTATGTTTAAACAATATTTACGTTGGCAGAGCACAGAATTGATTAACACTCTTGTAATTTTATTTTTAAAGAGAACTATCACTGAAAAAAATCATTCCGGGAACGTTTTTGTGAGGTTTATAATAATATAAAAATACAACGTAAGTATTGATTTTTTACCTTGTTCAATAACGGATTTAAGTTATTTATAAATAGAAATTTAAAAAATGTAATGAACTTGCCAATAAAGACGTTAAAAAGCAAAATATAGTGCAAATGGAGCTAATTATGACTATTTCTTTGTTTAAATTATCTAAATACTCAGACCAACAAAATAAGAAAGACGGAGCATTACGTACATCAAAAGTGAAGCCACCTTTTTATCTATGTGTATGTAAAAAGGGTTGTCATTTGTTAAAGTTTTTCCCTATAATTTGGGGAATAATATTTTGGGTAGGATAATATTGTACGAGTAAGATATTGTTGAGTATGGTATTGTACCTCAATTGTTAGGAAGGATTCCGAAATAAAACAATATTTTTTTTACATCGCAAAATAAAATAACAATTAAGTACAAAGTGCATTTACATACAGCCCTATCGTCAATGGCTACATGAGGCAAGTCTGGTAACTCCTACAAAAAAAAATACACGAGTAATGGCAACTTTTGATTAAAACCTTAGGAAGATAAATGAAGAATTAGGACATACTTGAACAAACGTACAGCCAGAACTTTGTGAAACTGAGTTTTCAGCAATTACGTAGGACGATGGAAATAACATCTAAAAAATAAAATTTGGTACAGTAGTATTTAAATTTGCTAGACTAAGCTGAGAAACAAACTAAATTAAAATAAAAAATACAGTCTCGTGTTTAATTACTGTTTTGATAAAATCTCATTTTTGTTTTTCAAATTTTATATCCGCTTTTGATCACACGGCGAAGTCCACGATTAGTTGAATAAAGGTCATTATTATCAAAATGATCGGAACAAACCACGCTGGTTTTCGATGGCAGCCATTCTGGATCATTCCGACTATTTCTTATAGCTACTATCCATTTACTTTTATTTTCAATATTACTTGGAAATCTAAAATATTAAATACATAAAAAAACAGGCATACAATTACTCGAACTAAAAAATATCGAACGGGATAATTTCAAATCATATTATGGCAGCCCTCGCACTTTAAATGTCACTGTTTTCGTTCGTTCATTCGTTCAGGTTTTTGTTCCAAGTAACCTAAAATTCATAGTTAACTAAATAAAGAAACGATGTTATTTGAAGTACTTCCATGTGAAAAGTGATTCCGTGAGACTTTTTATGTGATTTGCTATTGTTTTTACAAGTTTTCACTACACAAGAAGGCATAATTCTATTTTTTTTATTGAAGTTTACTAGACGACGACTCGTGACGTACTAGGAGCGATGAGCATAGTTTTTGTGTAGGTGTGTGCGTGAGCCTGTGTGTTTACTTGCAAGAGCATAGTTTGGTGGCTACACGTTTGATATAGGTAGTGATCCGTCTTTCTTTTTTTGTTGGTCTGAGTCTAAATATGAGAAATATCGCTGTCTTATATATAAATTAACATGCTATATTTATAAAAAAGTTCGCCTTATTTTAATATTACCAGGGCCTTTTTTTAAATATCTAAAATAATAATGTGTTATCTGTGATTTTAGTGATGTTCCCGGAAATGATGAGGTGTTCGCGGAATTATGCGTGTGTTTCCTAAATGACAATATAGATACAATTTAGGTTTATAAAATCATAAGCAATGTTTTTGTACGTCGTACTTATTTATTTATTTTGGCATAAGGTTCTTAACTAACAAAAACGTAACTTAAATCACTTTACAGTCTTTTACTTGCTGTACACAGCTGATTAGAAATTTTAAATAATCATATAAAACTTTTATTATTTATATAACTTTACTTTTATAACTTTTTTTACAGACTTTAGAATCGATGTACTGGTTCTCGCTTTTGGCAAAAAGTCTTAGCCATATGAAGCAAATTATATTTCCGTACCATGTTACCGCTAACACATTTTTGGAAGACTGGGAAGTCTTCCAAAAATGTGTTAACGGTTAAAATCTAAAGAGGGACCTCTTTGAATTTTTTTCTTAAAGTACAGGCCTTTTCTTTTAATTGCGCATTCAGTACATCGTTGAATAAAAGATTCTTACGCACTTCAGGACGCACTTCGACTTTTTTATCAATGCGTCAACTTTGCTGTTAGGAGTTGTTGGTACCTGAACTTTTTCCTGGTCTCTTTTTTCTTTTCGTCTTAGTCTTTTCTTTAAAGTTTTATATTTCATATTTATGTAAGCAATTGTTTTCTCTTGTTGTTTTATTTTAGGGTACGCTTTGTATCTATCCTTCCAAAAAAAAATTCTTCCCACTGTTCTTCTTATTAAAAGTGCTGCAGCTAATTCATCATCAGAATGGGGTGGAGTATTGTTTACTATACTTGATATTGCCTTCTTCTTTTTTTTCTTCATTTTTTTTAATGCTTCTTTCCAAATTTTTCTCTGCTTTCGCTTTTCTCTCTCAGTCATCTCATCAATATTTTTAACTTTCTTTTCAGCTTTTTTATTCTGATAGTAGGTACGCTCTATCCTTAGCCCTTTTAATTTCTCTCTTCCTCCTTCATCTTATCTAACAATTTCCTTTTCCTGGCATTGGCTTTCTCTCGTTGTCGCAAGTAAGCCGAACTATTTATTTTAACTTACTTTTTCGGACTTTTTTTTTCTTTTTTCTGCCATATGAGACTCCATATTGCTAAAAAATATTAATCATATATTAAAAAATATGTTAGCACAACATACGCTAAATTAATTAACCAATAGTTATATTATCAGAGCGCGTTTATTTGAAAAAGTCATTTCGGGAACGTCATTATCATTTCGAGAACGCTCCGTCAAGTCCGGGAACGGTCCCGAAATGACCGTTCCCGAAATGACTTTTTTAAATAAACGCGCCCTTTTTAGACGACTTCCACCTTTGAGATCATGTTCGGCTTTGATAATGTAAAATATTTCAGGTTACTATTTGTTATAAAACTCTACAAAACGTATTTTTAAATATTTCAAGTTGAGAAACGCATTCCCGGTATGATGACGTATTGATGTACGCTCTATAAATAATGAATTGAAAGATACTTACCACTTATTTTCAATTGTTTTAGCGAAAACCCTCTCGACAGTTGTTTACATCGTTCACATCACTGTACCATACACAACTATAAGTTTCATTCAAAAACTAAATTTTTACTGAGAATCAAAATTGCGTTCACTTAAATGACGCTTACATTGCCGGACACAATATTTTGACTTGATTTTCTTTAATTTCTCTTCTTTCTTTAATAATAACAATAATTAATTTATATAAGATAAAATTGTAGGTCATTAAGTAAGAAAAACTTTTCACTTTATTTTATTTTATGAATATTTCCAAAGTTAGTTTCTGAAGATTGCTACATAGGACGCGTTCTCGAAATGATTTTTTGTAGTTATTTCTTCAAATAATAATGAATGTGTTTTACTTTTGCAGTATAAAATATTATGTACAGTTAATATGAGTTGAGTTATGTAATATTTACAATAACGATTTGCTTAAATAAACCAAATTTTGACATTTATTTGCTGGCAAAGCTAATTCTCCACCTTGGTGATTTTGACCCAGTTATACAAAACTTAGCACTTATCATACGTTGAAGTGTTGATGTCGTATAACTATAAGACTTGGGGATACCACAAGAGGCTTCTACTTGCGTCTGCGCTGCAATAGGAGCACTAAGGGTATTAAATAACATTAGAGTATTAAAATACATTTTAAATACTTCACTACTGCAGCATAATAATATCCTTTTTTCATTCCATACTGTCGGAGCCTGCCTTTATATACTTACTAGCTGCGCCCCGCGGTTTCACCTGCGTCAGTCTCGATCCCGTGGGAATATCGGGATAAAAAGTATCCTATGTCCTATTCCAGGTCATGGTCTGTCAAATTTCATCCAAAGCCGTTTTTGCGTAAAAGCGTAACCACTTTCGTATTTATAATATTAGTTAGGATTACTGCTGTGGAGTTTGGTATGCCCCTTCTTCCCAGCTAAAGCACTAGGAAGTAGTGACGTAGTGTAGTAGGGCGGGCGTTTTTGGGGACTGTCAGTAGTTTTGACGTTTAATAAGTACTGATTCTCAGCCTAGTTTGAATGATTTGATTTAAATTTGATCTTCCGCCAAATTAATAGCCGTGTATTTTGTGACCAAAGTTCTACAACAACAATTATTATTATTAAGTCTATTTATACTCCACTGGCGTTGCAATTGCACTGCCCATTTAGTATCGCTACACAAACATCAACCGGAGAGGCGCGACTAAAACGAGTTAGAATCCAATCACGGCCTTCGCGTTTTCATTTATAGTATTTTCATCTCACTTAGCGACGCGCGTTTTAATTGTGGTTACCAGGTGTACAAACACGCCGTGAATGTGTGTGTAAGCGCAGGAGCTCTGGGTACGCATACACACTTCCAACTTTGCCATTGTATCTGACGGTACTGAGGCTCGGTAAACCAATACGTTACATGTCTGCGACAAAATAAAGTCTGCTCGCCCTAAGTGTACACACGGCTACACATCAAGCTATATATTTCCAGTTCATGCTGATCTCGCATTATATAGGATTTCCGTACAATGCGAGGTCAGCTTATATTGGAAATGTATAGCTTGATGTGTAGCCGTGTGTACAAATTATAGCTTTATATTATTTTGGTACTTCTGACTTAGCAGCCTTTTGTAAGCATTGTAATATCAGCATAAATTCCTTATCATGCACCAGCGACCCGCTCCTGCTTCGCACGGTTTTTACGACTAAACAAAACATCGAGATTTCTTAGTTATATTTAACATTAATAGTAACGTATTGTACACATAAACCTTCCGGAATAAATTCTCTAAACAATGATGAAAACCTCATCAAAATCTATTGCGTAGTTTAGAAGAACAACGCGGATATACAGACAAACACGAAACGCGATTTTAATTTATAATATGTATAGATTATATACCATTATACCTACATCAAAAAAAATACTTAAAAGTTTATTGGCAACAAGAAAAACGTGATGACGGACATCGATCTTACACATACAAAGCTAAGTTAGATTGAACATCACAATGTTTTGGTTTGAGCATTGACCCCCCAAACTAAGCAAGGCTTGTATCTTGGGAGTCGGAGTGCGGTTGAGCAGAAAGAAATATTTATGTCAATTTACAGAACTAGATTTGTACAGCGTGTATTATTTTATGTATGTGTGTGTGAGTATATGTGAGGTTGAAAGTGTGAGAGATAGATGTTTGCTGGCGCTTTGGCTTGTCAATAATCGTTCGAGAAATGATTCTGTTTCGGTGTATATATACATAGGTACTTTGTTATGTCTACCATATAAGTAACATTGTATGATAATTGATAACTCAACAGATGCACGTTGTTCATCTGCGGCATTGAAGACCGTCAGTACAAGGACGAGAAGATTAACTGGTGGGATGATGTGTACGGTTTCGACATGTCCTCCATCAGGAAGGTGGCTATCTCCGAGCCGCTCGTCGATGTAGTTGATGCTAAGCAGGTAAGATACATTTGTAGGTGCCGTTTGCTTTCCCTGAATAGTTTTATGATCAGTAAGTCTCCAAACCAATCAACGATGGGGATATTATCAATTTGACGAAACCAACAACCTAACCTCTTTTTTGAAAGCCTAGCAGAAATAATTATATATATACTAGCTTCCGCCCGCGGCTTCGCCCGCGCGGTATGTCGATAAAAAGTAGCCTATCTCCTTTCTGAGGCTCTATATTATCTGTGTACCAAATTTCATTTAAATCGGTTCAGTAGTTTTGGTGTGAAAGCGCGACAGACTGAGTTACTTTCGCATTTATAATATCAGTAAGGATTTTGTGATTGGTTACTAGAACATTTTTCATGAGTTAACAACACACATGACATTGATCGATTTGTTTACAAGAGTATGATTTTATTTTATTTTGGTATTATCTTTAAGGGTAAAGACTTGTTAATCAATATATGAAAAGGTGCACCCAAACAATTCCTTATCACTACTACTAATAAGATGTTAAAAAGCTATAAATAACAAATTTGTAATTATTATTCTGAATGTGTATTTTGTTCTTCTTCAGGTGGTGACCAACTCTTGCTTGCTGAAAGAAATAGACTTATACACAGTTAAGAAGGAGGATCTTAACTTCGAATCTAAGTTCCACCTTCAGGTAAGACAGAAAATTGCTTAATGTTATTGATCATAGTATCATTTGAGTGTTTGACTATTGTTGCAAATTATTTGTGAGTCTCTCACCATAGACAGAGAATTGGACTGAGCAAAATTAATTGAATGAATGATGAATTGTCCTCACAAATGTGACCACTCTCAAGAAAGTGAGAAAGCGACTGTGCGGCCAATACCTGTAGTACTACTAAAGAGACAAATTGGCCGCAAATTCGGTTTGTCTCTCTCGTATATTCTCTGCACAACTGAACACAGAACGTCCAGTCCATTCCCTATGTCAAAAATCAAAATATTTTATTTCACATAAACCTACATGGGCACTTATGAAACGTCAGAAGCTAGGTGCACGGTTCCAATTGGTTGTTTCCTATGGAGAAGAACCGGCAAGAAACTACATGGTTACTCTTTTAAAAATAATAGGCTTTTACTATATTTTCAAATTACAGTGTTAGTAGGCATGGGAGGACAATGTAGGCCTTTCAACAAGTACCAGATACTTAACAAAATAGAAGATGGTCAACAAATCTACAGTCCACTAAGCCTACAACGTTCTCACATTCACAAAATAAAAAATAATCTATATAAAAGACAAATAATCAAAAAGTAATAACTAAAAAAACTCTTTTAAACCAAATGGCGTGATTGCTATTACAACTGTCTATGGTATACTCTCATATACTCTCTACACAACATGTTGTGATGCCTCCAAGCAACGTGTTGTGTAGAGAGTAACCTCGTGGCATTGTATCAGCATCTTTTTATTGTCTTGTATTTATTTCTTAAAATTCTACTTATACTTAATGCCTAGTCCATTACACCGGGTTTTTATACAGGTGTGATGGATTTATATCTGTATAGCTTCTGTATAGATAAACAGGTCTTGTAAAACAACAAGCAAGAAAATAATGTATGTATAACATTTTCATTACGACAGGTGCGTCGCAACGACTTCATCCAGGCTCTGGTCACGTTCTTCAACGTGGAGTTTACGAAGTCTCACAAGCGGCTTGGCTTCAGCACCGCGCCCGAGGCGCCCTACACGCACTGGAAGCAGACCGTGTTCTACTTCGATGATTACATGACTGTGAGTGTTTTTAGCTTTCTATTGTTACGATTTTTGCAGGCTATCGACGTCATCGGCTGCACGTTTAGGGCGGATTCCACCAATGAAACTAAACGCGATCAGCACAACTAAAACGTGTTCAAGAGCCGTCAGTGTCATTATTGTTATGGAATATTTGACACTGACTGCTCTTAAACGCGTTTTAAAGGTGCTGATCGCGTTCAGTTATATTGGTTGAGTTCTATCTAATCTATCTTTAGGGTCAGTTCACACCGAGACGCGATGTGACGCGCACTTTTTTAATGATCCGATACAATATCGAATTTATTTACTACACAATAAGGTACACGTGTTTTTTTGTGATAGTTATAGGTTACTAGCTTCCGCCCGCGGCTTCGCCCACGTGTTATGTCGATAAAAAGTAGCCTATGTCCTTTTTCAGGCTCTACACTATCTGTATACCAAAATTTCATTTAAATCGGTTCAGTAGTTTTGGCGTGAAAGCGCGACAGACAGACAGAGTTACTTTCGCATTTATAATATTAGTAAGGAAGTAAGGATTTCATACACAACCTGAACTTACTATACTGACCAATTTTAACAAATGGATTACATTGTGTTATGGAATTGGCTTTATCAATAACTAGCTTCCGCCCGCGGCTTCGCCCGCGGCTTCGCCCGCGTGGTATGTCAATAAAAAGTAGCCTATGTCCTTTCTCAGGCTCTAGACTATCTGTGTACCAAATTTCATTTAAATCGGTTCAGTAGTTTTGGCGTAGAAGCGCGACAGACAGACAAACAGAGTTACTTTCGCATTTATAATATTATTGCCCGCGGCTTCGCTCGCGTTAAGAAGTGTTATTATTAATTAGGTATAGTTTTTGCAATTTAAAATTAAAAAATTCAATTTTTGCAATATAGTTTATGCACTATGCACAAAAATGGTTAATTCAAAGTTCTCTCCAAAATAACTCAATGTAGATGGCGCTAGCATATAGAAATTCGTATATTTTAAACTGAAAAGTTACTAATCTTATATAGCCTGCATCTCAAAATTCTTTTTTAGCGGATGCCTACGTCATAACATCTACCTGCAGGCCAAATTTCAGTCCGATCCGTCCAGTGGTTTGGGCTGTGCGTTGATAGATAACTATGTCAGTCAGTCACCTTTGAGTTATATATATTTAGATTAGATGTGTGTTTGATAACGACAATATGGCAGTAGTTTGTTGATGAAATTGTGTTCTCTGTTTACTAAGAGTAAAGAGGAGAAGAGCCTAATGCCTCTGCTAAATGAAGCGTAGGACAACTTGGAAGAGTCATTTTTTCTCACATTTACCACTGTTCTCACACATAACAGCTGTCAAATACTTATCAAAAATTAATATAACTGCAGGTCAAAAAGTTCGAGGAGATCACCGGCACGTTCTCGATGCGTCAGAACGCGCGGAACAACCGCGATCTCGACTTCGAGATAGAGATCGACTTCAAAGGCGAACTGTGCCAGGTTCGGGAGAAGAACCACTACAGGATGCGCTGATGTGCTCGCTGAGGAAATACATCCGTACCAGCCTTCACCGTTACTACTCCATTAAAAAGCTCCGGTTTCCCTTACAACAGGTTTATTGTGATCGCTGTCATCGGAAATTCAATGATCAGTACTCACAAACTTATTTAGAACAAACACCCTTGATAGTCGACCTCGTAATTGCTTTATCACTTTTGACAAAAATTCCCAGTAAATTGAAACTTCACTAAGGTTGAACCAATCTAACTGTCACATTGGTCAACTTCAACTCTTCATTAATGGCTTTTGTGGAAGAGACACCTCAATTTTGACAATATTTAAACCAAAACCCGGCCAAGTGTGAGTCGGACTCGCGCGCGGAGGGCTCCGTACCGTATTAATTCTTCAAGGACTTTCTAATTAACTACAATGGTTTTTGGTCCGCGCGCGGTCATACAGGTTAAGATCGAGCAAGAAACGCTGAAAAAAATACACGTTTCTTGTTGTTATAGCGGCAATAGAAATTACACAATCTGCGAAAAGTTCAGCTGTCTACCTATTCATGAGATACAGCTCGCTGACAGACGGACGGACGGTTCTGTTTGAAACCCTTCGGGTACGGAACCGTAAAAATAGACCTTGTCGTTTTATGACTTGCAAGTGACATTCAACCTTAGGGTGCCGCTCAACTGTTGAATTGGCATTTTAGAAGGCCGATAACAATAAAAATTCTATTGTGTCTCGTTAGTGACTGTTGGAGGTTTATAGCAATTACTTTGTCGATTATGCCTTTTTGTACCACCACCACTGTATGGCGTCGTTAACAGTATCTACTGTCAACGTCACGTCCATGGTAACAGTTTGACTTTTCCATGGTAACAGCACGACTTGACTTTGATGCGACTTAGTTCAAATGAACTAGAGTGCGTTTCATCAAATAGTTCCTATGCCGTAATTTTGGCTCCACTGTTGTAGGACACATACGAATACGCTACGCCGCTACAGCGCTACCTAATAGGTCCGTTTTTAAATTTAATAGTGGAGCCAACATTACGGCAAAGGAACTATTGGATGAAACGCACTCGACTGGCGTTCGGTAGACCATATTCGATGTCGATTGTTGGTAATACGTGAACAATGCAGGCTCTAATGTATGTGCTTTGAACTGTACTGAGATTTTAAATTCAATATCTTGGTTAATGTTATGTAAGGGTGTGACTTTGGTGATAATGGTTTTCATACATTTCGTATCGTTAGATTTTTCAATGTTTGCACTTTCATAACGTTTGATTGTCAATTTGTACTTGTACTTGCCTGTTCGTGCGAATGGCCTAACTCTAGTCTTTTCCTCGCATGTTTTACAATTTAGTATCTTATATTTTTTTTAAAGAAGTTGACCTTATCAATTGTTTTATTGAGATTTTTAATTTTGGAAATGTCAGCGACGGAGCTGCAGAAGGGTCAATATTTTTTTTTAGGCCATTTTGTTCAGACAGACTGGCGTCTACTGTTTCTTTAGAATGATTGAAGGCACACTCAATTTTTTTCATTTACATTATAAAATGGTCCTTGTGAGCAATGGATGTAATGTTTAAGATATTTGTATTGTCGCTCTGTATATAGCGGCAACTGTAAACAATGTCCGAAGGCTGGTAAGTAATTAGTAAACGAATTTTGTAATAACAAGCAAGATTATTAAGAAAATATGGTCGCTGCGTAATTTTTAATTACTTAAAAAATAATCTGTTTCAACTCACTTTATTCAGTTAAGTTTATTTCCATTACTTTATGGTTTCTGTGTGATACGATATTGATATGTTTTATTGATGCATGGTTGAGTAATATCAGATCTAAATAATATAATGAGTCGAGCTAGCATGGTTGTTTTTCTACTAAAACTGTACTCTCATCCAGCAGAGGTATGTATACAAATGAGGTTAATGTTACAATAAAATGGGCGACACATTTAGTTGACGAATTGAATACGATGAAAAAATCTACTAAATATGTAATAAGTAGTTTATTATACCTTTCAGTATTTTTGTTTATGTTATTGACAGCTGGAATAGAGTGAGTTGGGATCATTTGACGATGTTTATGAGCTAAGTTAGGTATCTCACTTTTGTATGACCGCCTAAAGGATACTGCGAAGCCCGGAAACGGGAATTAATATAGAATTTCATAACTCTGTATTAAGATACTTGTTATATTTAGTTATGACGTGTTAATGGCAGTTTTTAATTATTCAAAATAATAGGTACATACAAGTGTTCTGCCTACACGAGAATGGTAGCTGTGAACCCAGTGATTGTATATTTAGAAATACATGCATGTTTAGTGTAGCCATTTCATATTGATCTAATAATACATTTCATGACAAGACTTGATATTATATTTGTACCGGCGGTTCCTGAGTTTGGATGAATGCAAATGTTTAATAGTTTTAGAGGGTATTTGGTCTGTAGGACAGATTTTTGTGATAATATGTTGGAAAGTACCTCAGACTGAGACAAGACAATTGAATTGGCAGCAAGACACTGAGACTCTAGATAGACAGACGGACTGCATTTGAACTGCACTTCGACTGCAAATTTCCTGTTTGAATGCAGTTATTACGACTCTTATTGGTTTGCAGTTTTATTGCAGTCGTACTAACTGCATTCAAACTGCAAAATTTGCAGTTGAGTTGCAGTCTGTCTGTCTAAGATCCTGCAGTAAGTCCATCTTTGAGCAGTTTTTACTTGTGCTTACAGCATTAAATAAATAAATTAGATCAGTTTAATTAATAACCGTGCTACATCGAGACTAACCTTATTACCACAAAACCGTGTTTATCAGTTGTTTAGCTTAAACACCTTTTAATTCTTCAAGGACTTTCTAATTAACTACAATAGTTTTTGGTCCGCGGTCATACAGGTTAAACATGACATTTCTGTATGGAGTTTGACATAAAACTGACATTAGTCATGCGTTGAACAAGACAAGTGTCTTAAGTTTTTGTGGTAAGGCCCCATATAAGGCTTTATCTTCATTCAAAAAAGTTTTTAAATGTTTGAAGCTGTGTCTGGCGACATAATATATTGCGGGGATCCAAAATTGCTCATCATTTCGCCTCCATAGGTAAGAAGCTGATTTAAAACTGCCATTAACAAATAATTTTAGCTATACGGATCACTTCATTGTAATAGAGTAAGGTTGATGTCTCAACTACCGATGCCAATGTGGCCACTCAGTGGCGTTAGCTATTTTCTACGGTTTAGCGACTGTGTATGTATGGTGTACGAATATTTGTGGTGCATTCATGAATAAGTACCTATAAGCAATTTGTTGTTTTATTTTTTTACCTTTCTGCTGGTCCTTATTGAATTTAATTTGTTTAGGCTGTAAATGGTCATATTAAAATTTCGGTTATACCCGACATGCTTTGGACTCGACCAATACGCGAACTGAACATGTTTCATTCTGAAAAATCATAGTTATAAATACTTAGCTGTCATATTGTGAACTAATTTACAAAATAATTATAAAGTTTTGGAATATGTATCGAAAAAAACAATACCCTCCTTCTGGGGCAGTCGGGTAATAACGAAGCACCATTATGATTCAATGTACTTTAATGTTACAATGACTAAATGAGTTTATGGATTACAAACTATTCTTAATTCAAGTAAACCCCGTTGCATCAAACTAAATTATCGAATTTGCAAGTTAACAATAAGTCTATCTTACAGCCTTTTCATATCAAGTGGTTCGTGTGAACAACCTCTTTTATAAAGTTGCTGATTTTTCTGAAAAAGGATGAAAAATATTCCAGTCTAATGATCATCAGTTTGATGCAATCGGGAATAACCTTGCGGTTACACTAATTCAAATCTTATAACTATAAGTATAGAGTTGTTTATCCGACGACGGGCACAATATTCGCGTCCTGCACGTTGTTCTTGTAAAGGTCTACGCAGCAGCAGCTGGTGATCAGCTGATGTTCGTCGCAGGAGTTCGCATACAGGAACTTGCAGTCAGTCTTGCCGCAGTTGTAGGGGTTGACTGGAATATTAAAAGTAAGTAGTTATTCAGAGTTATCTTGCTGAAATGGTTCGGGTCCAGATGTAATTGTGGCTAAACCAGAAAGGGCAGATGCGAAGGTAAGATCTGCTTTCACTGGGATTTCACAGTAGGGAGTATTAATTTGGCTTATGCAACTATAAGTTTGGTTGTAACGGTGTAGATAACGCCACTAAAATACATCAAAAGAAACTTATATAAGTACCGTAGTCAGTGTTCATTTTAGCTTGTAAGCACTTGGTATTTAGAGCGTTTAAAAATAAAACATGTTCATTAATTTGTCCTCTGGCATTGCGGGCCAGTCCTTTGGTAGAGGGAGGGAGAGGGGAAGCCTTTGCCCAGCAGTGGGACTTAATAAATAATATCACGACAGGAAAAAATTCACACTGGACACAAATGCGCTCTTTACTGTTCTTATAAGGTAAATAAGACAAATAATTATTGAGTACTCACAAACAGAACTGCAGCAACACGAATCATGAGCCTGCTTATGTGAGCAGTAGCTATACACAGAAGAATCACACAGGGGACATCCAGCATGAGCCCCGGGAGGGCCAGGCGGCGCGAAGTGTCCTCCTCCATACTGCCCCTGCCCGTACTGTCCCCCGTACTGCCCCCCGTATTGCCCCTGCCCGTATTGTCCTCCCCCGTATTGCCCCGGCCCCACAGGATAGGGATAGTTGCCGTAGTTGCCTCCTAACAAAAAGTCCAGTACTTCTCTTATTCCGAAACCTGTGAGTGAATGATTAGGTGATGATGACTGTTAGTTATGTAGGTATGTATTACCTTATGGGATGAACCCGTGAGTTGTTCCGTGGACCGTGGGTGAACCCAATGGTATAAAGGTGGTGGTATGTGTTCGTTCAGTTTGATTGAGTTTTCACTCATAGTTTTATTCCATTTGAAATAAGATTAGACATGTAAACAAACCTTTTTACAGTCCGTTCAACTGATTTTGACTTCTATATCGTAGGACATAAGGATGGCCTTGAAGGCAAAAAAGGTTACGCAATAGCAACTGTCTACTGCAGCTGCCATTTTTCATGCTACCAATGCAATAGAAGTTAGAATCGGTTGAACGGGCTGTAAAAAGGCTTATTTGTATGTCTAATTTCAAATGGAGTATAGCTAATCGAGTGGTGTTCATTGTGGTTTTGCATAAATTAATAAGAATCAAGAATTTGAGTACTTAGCATGGAATGACTTGTCGCTAAAGAAACATAACATCACGCTTGCATTCCCTGAAGGATTGGGCAGAGGTGTACCTTTAGTAGATCCACATTTCGCCAGTTATGTTTGAGTCCCATGTAATAGGAGACGAGCCTATTGCCATCAACCGGGCACGAATCCAGACTCCGAGCTGCTACTGAGAAAGTCCATACGGAAAAACCCAATAACACTGCCCGACCCGGGAATCCAACCCAGGACCTCGTTCTCAGCAGAAGCGCTTGCGACAACTAGACCAACAAGCCAGGTAAATACAAAACATAATATTATGTTATAGGAGTATCTAGGTAAGTACCTCTTGGATTTCATAACATCTGTCGTTCTTTTTGAAAGTGAATCTCCCGTCATTTAACTTCAATTTTTCAATTGATCTTGCAGATCAATCAAGCTAGGGCTTGCTAGACAATGACGGTATTACCTACCTAAAGGTACCTACCTATATAAGGCGTTATAAAAATATCTGCCACGGCTGCAATGGGAGACAGTATTGTGTTTATAGATTACAATAGTAAAGATAAATTATTGATTACTTGTCATATTTTTTTTCATACAAAAATTTTTAAGTATTTATTTATTGGCATAAAACCATCCCGTAGATTTAATAAGATGTTGCCGCACCGCACCGAATTCCATTCGCGAAACGCCGGCTCCGTTCATACACTGTTGTCATTCTTATCAAACAATGCCGCTGCGCGCCGGCTACTCGCCCGTCAAAGCGCAGCCCCGCGTGCCCCCGCCTTCACCCGCACTACCCCGTTCGTCACACGCGCTAGCCAGCCGACCGCCCGGCACGCCAGTCGTCCGCCCGCCCGCTCGGAAGTTAGTTTTAGCGGTCAGCGTCGGGAATATCGCGCGCGCTTTCTTTAAAAATGCCACCCAGACGACGGTATTCCAATCAAGAATATCTTGAAATGGTATTGTGCTACCGCGAGTGTAACTCCATAACTGCGCATGCAGTAAACTTATACCAGCAGAGGTTTGGTGTGCGAGTGAGTCATCATATTGCGATTCTTACACTAACTTGACAGTCCAAAGCCTGTTTTAAGTGTGATGGGAAGTTTATCATCTTATTTACGTCAGTTTTTTGGAAGAATGCGGTAGCTGGTAAGTAATTGCACTTTTAAAACACTTGTTTGCCTGCGTATTATTGCGTACCTAGTAGATTAGATAGTGACGAACTAGTCAGCTGATTTCAGTTGTCATTCACAGAACAGATGGAAAGAGATAGCAGTTGTTTTCATTGACGAAGCGACACATCGCGCGTAGTTTGTGAACCACGTTATGCAGAGTAGAGTCAATGTTTATTTAACTACTCGTACTTTATTTTCTCAAATTGATTTAACTGGGCCGGGGTACGAAATTTCTTCACTATTGTAATCTTTAAACACAATACTACCTCCCATTAAAGCCGTGGCAGATATTTTTATAGCACGTTATATAATTAGCAGGTACTAGGTATGTAGGTAGGTACCTATATTTATATGTATAGGTAGGTACATACCTATGTAGAATATCTAACGTACCAATAGTAGATGTGGGTACCTATTTTTTTATCGTTTGATCAAAAATGTCCGTGTAACGTTTTGTTTATTTTATGTAAGTAGGTAAATATGTTATGTTATAATAATATTATAATAAAAGCCTCCAGAACGCAGTTCATTCACACGGCCCATGCGTACAATAGCAGTAAATAACAAAACCTTGATTTAACATGCATTTTGAACTCAAATCGCCGTTAACCATTGGGAAGTGAATCTGTTTTAATAATTAAAATGATTACGAATAATAATGTCTTGTAGATATGCATCTTCATAAAAACAATGAATTAGACATTCGCATCTCTGGTAGGTATTTGAATTACGTTAAAAACTTAACAAAACTGTCGACCTTGCAATGTTTCCTTATTTTTGGTAATTAGTCTGGGTACCTAATTAACGTCTGTTTAGCGTAACGCTATTCATTGTGAAGATGACACGTTTGATTTTTTTGGAGTAAAAAATGGTGATGTTCTAATAGATTACGTTTTGTTTTTGGACCTAGTTTTCAATGGGGCTACTATTATTGATATATGTAGGTAGGTATAATTTATCTAGGTACTAAATTTTTCAAGACAAAATAGAAATACTCAAATAAATTAGGTATAGACCTCCATCTCGTGCATATTTTAATTTCAGCACCAGAGCAGCTATTTCATTTTATTTTTACTGTTAAACTAAGGAACCTAAATACCTACGACGCGAACATTTTTGCTAAGGATTTAACTAAAATGAAGCTAATTAGGAAACCACACACATATCACGCCTATTTTACCTGAAGTGATAGGCAGGGGTGTACAGTACACTTCCATTAATTTCGCTAGTTATGTATGTTTAAGTTCCATTTGTTAAAGGGTCAGCATATGCCACAAACCAGGGCACAAATGAAGACTCCTGGCTGCTATTTTAACGACCCGGGCCTTGAACCCAGTACCACTAGACGTACGAGATATTCGTAGACGTACCTGAGTAAGTACCTACCGAAATGACAACATTATATAGGAAAATACCCAAAACGTTTAGCTGGATTCGTTTTATTAGTCTCACATACACACAGAGTCAAATTGAACTATCTAACATGTACTTACAATCATCCATTATACATTAACCATATCATTTTCCGAGTTAGGTATTTCCAGTAAAGCACAGATTTCCCCGTAACGAAATTAATTTAGTGGAACGAATTATGGTTTCAAATACTTAATTAGATGCTATATCTATTTGCTGTAATTGGAGGAAGTCAGGTATGTACCTATCTAAATGAGATCACGAAGATACAAGTCAGGGGGCCTAGTGTCTAAGCCCGTCAACTAAGATACGGAGCCATACGAAAGTACCTTCCTACTTAGTTCGAAACTTCAGAGAAAACCCTACACCCGTTGAATTTTTTTTTTTGGCGGGCAAAAACACTTCGGAATTGCGGACAACTGTTAAATCGTGGTGTTATTCTTAGGTCGGGCCCCACAAACTAATCTCAGGTCCGTAGATGATACAGAGTAGAATTGAACTTCGGCCGAAACTACGGATTATGGAGTAGACCTCCTGATGTCTGGAGAGAGATCTGAGATAAATAAAGATAAGACATCTGAAAGCCTACCTACCTAGTTTGCGAATACCAAGACTGAAGAGTAAATAAACATTATAATTTCGAAATCTTAATAACCATAATGACTGTTAAGACAGAAACAAATGAATTCATGCAGTTTGAGTACCTAACCATTTTGATTAATGATGAAAAATCCATCAATTTGTAATCACATGCTTTTATGACAGATCATGAGAACGGTAATGACATGATTAAACCATGGTAATGACCAATTTTTGTCAGTTGGTAAATGGTAATGACAAAATCTGTGGTAAAATTGGTAGAACTTACCGCCCAGCTGGTTTCGGCTTAATTCGTAATTCGTGGGCTGAACACCTATTGATTGAGATCGAACTATGTTGAATTAGTATTTTTACTAGTCATTAATGAGGTATTAAATCTTGGTTGCAAAGATAATACCTACAAATTCTTTGTCTTCTTATATAATTAAAATTTAATTGCGAATACTTAATGTAAAAAGTAAAGAGAGTGTAGGTATCTAACCCTTAGAGGTATAGGTACAAAGGTAGGTATCAAATAAAATAATATTAAGTATTTCAATAACTAGGCCAAGTTTAGTCAAGTTTACAGCAAACTTTTTTTCAACTCGTTTCTTATTTACAATAATTTCATATGATTTTTTCTAACTTATTAAAACAACAAAATTAAAATTAGCAATGTCAGAGGCTTTATCTTTTAAAAACACCGGAGCTGCTTACTTAACAATTATTAAAAAAATAAACTAGTGTCATCTTAATTTAGAATTTCGAACACAACAAAAAAAAAAGAAAATAGAACACTTACCATCGCTCATAGCCAGCGTCGCCGCGAAAATGAGAAAGAAAACCTTTGTGTACATTTTCAAACAAACTTTTATACAGTCACGGGTAAATTAAATATAAATATATTTTTTCTGGTTGTGCGTGTGTTTGGCACGGTCGCTGTTCAAGAGCGTCGTGTAAATAATAAAATAAACCACTTCGGCTTAGGAAGCTGGATTTACCGGTGCAGTCGAGCGAAAAAGTGGTGAGCAACGAAGATGTGAGATGCGAAGTCGGTTGTAGAGAACTTGTTTGGCGAAAATGGACTCAAGATACGTA
Organism: Lithophane leautieri; assembly: GCA_949152455.1. NCBI lineage: Eukaryota > Metazoa > Arthropoda > Insecta > Lepidoptera > Noctuidae > Lithophane > Lithophane leautieri. Next base: position 14,005,912 of record OX424477.1, on the reverse strand, counting down.
CACTTAACTGTTACATTTGATTTTCTAGTGTTGAGCAAGTATGTGGAAAAATATGGTTTTACTATCCTTCTTTGAGGCTTAAGAAAACAAGAACCTACCAAGTGTTAAAACAAATAATGACAAAAAACTGTCTTTGTCAATAGTGTGTTGTTTTGTATTGTATATTCCGGCAGCTTGTAAAGCAATACCTACCTACACGGGTGACTAATATAGAAGTACCTATGGAAGAAAAAGACATGTTGCGCCGACCCCAAACAAATTGAGATAAAGGGTCGCGACGAAAACGACGATGTGCACACGGCTACACATCAAGGTATACATTTCCAGTATAAGCTGACCTCGCATTGTACGGGAATCCTATACAATGCGAGATCAGCACAAACTGGAAATGTATAGCTTGATGTGTAGCAGTGTGTACTTAGTAATAATTGTCAATCGCTTCAATTCCATTTTGTAGACGATCATTTTGCTTGTCAATGTTTATCAATCACGTAAACATTGACGATTGCGATAGATCGTTTCGGGGAGAATCATGTGCTTTTACTTTTATTCGAGGGTTTCAGTTTATTTTCAAGTCCTAGTTTTTTATTCAGCAATTCGTTATGTAGAACACCGGTAAAACTTAAGATGTGTGTTTTTTCGGAAAAATTAAGTACTTAGATCATGTTTTTCATTCCATCAGTATCTTTATCGTGAGGAGGGAGGAAACGCATTTGAATATAAAAACTTTTTACAAAAAAAAAGCAACCGACTTGCTCCGTCACTGTTACTTACATAGCAGGTAGTGGTATTCGAATTCGTTAGGGGTAGGAACCACAAATAAAAAGTGAAAAATAAGTTCCATTTCGGAAGTCGGTGGCAAAAAATGAAAATTGAAAACCAAAGATACCAACTAATACGTAATATTGAAGCTAACTCAAAAACTACGCAAGCAAAGTTAATACAATTTATATGGCACCACCTCTGAAGCATGAACTACCAAACAAAAAAAGAATCATCAAAATCAATTCATAATATTGGCGGATTAAGCTCGTAACAAAAACACAAAAAAAAAAAACATACAGACGAATTGAGAACCTCCTCCGTTTTGAAGTCGGTTAAAAAGAAGAATATGGATGGATAGAGAGGGAGAAGAGAAAGGAGTGAATGATAGCGTGACAGTTGACAAGGGAGAATACGAGAAAACGTGAGAAAACGTGTTGCGCCGACCCCAAGTACTATGCCATAACGGCAGGCAGATAAGACCATGATGAGTGTCTTTATCGTGAAGGCTCATTTTGTTACCCGACTACGGCGAAGAAAAAAGGAGGGTTATGATTTTGACCGGTATGTATGTATGTATGTATGTAAGTATGTTCATCTGTTCATTCCTATCTTCTAAACCACTCATCACAATTTGGTAAATGAGATATCATTAGAAGCGTATTGATCGTCCGCTGGATATAGGCTATGTGACGTCACATTAAATTAAAATGGCGCCCTCTAGAGGACATAAAGACAGGAACTAAAAAAAATAAAAATGTTTTATCGTACCATATTGGGTATCAAATGAAAGGGCATGAGCACATTTCAAAAATATATCCTACTAATATTATAAATGTGAAAGTTTGTGTGTTTGGATGTTTGTTACTCAATCACGCAAAAACGGCTGAATGGATTTGGATGAAATTTGGCAAATAGATAGTTTATAACTTGGATTAACACATAAGATACTTTTTATCCCGATATTCCCACAGGATCGAGACTTACGCGGGTGATACCGCGGGGCGCAGCTAGTATATTATAAAACCAAAAGAATTTAAAAAAAAAATTGTAATAAATACTAAAACCTAACTACGACTAAAATGGTATAAACAACACACCATAGACAGACAAATTAAAAATCCGGAGTCACACGTAATCAGTTCGATTTATGCCCTAACACGTGTTTTTAGTCGTAGTTGGGTTTTAGTCTATATTACTTAAAAAAAAATTACCACTCAAGTGATGGAAAACTCTGTATGGTACGACAGAAGTGAGTCTCAATCATTTTGACTCATTTCCAGTATCCATAGTTTGCTAAATAATTGACTTGCCAAACACTTGTGCTCTCGCCTTTACATGAAGTGCATATTTATTCCTTACGAAGGGTCTTGCAGTTGTCCTTAACACCGGACCGTTCTAACGATTATCTAACTTAAAGTTAATAAGTTAACCTGCAGAACTGGATGTGAGTTGTGCGTAATGACTAATGACATGTTGAGAGCAAATAATGGCGACAATATCTACATCTAAATCTTGTTTTGCTGACTCGAACTTTTCATTATATTCGAAGACACGATACAAGATAATTGGTTCGAACTAGGACACTTGCAAATATGAATTGAAGTTTATCTTTACAGCTTAGCACCTTCTTCGTGACGCTGGCACGACAGTTATTCTAATTTTGTTGGCCCAAAACTTCGCCACTTCCACGGCGTTATCGCTGGCGGCGCAGAGGTCACTTTAGCTGCATGGTTTGGGACACAGAGGGGAGCATGAGAGGTGGCGGATAGATTGTGACACAGCTGCAACATCCACACCCTGTTGCCGTTCCGTCGAGGTACAAGTTTAGCAAAGCAAACCATTTCTTCTTTGGAAGATATGATAATGTTACGTTTAATTGTTTTTATTACCCGACTACGGCGAAGAAAAAAGGAGGGTTATGATTTTGACCGGTATGTATGTATGTATGTAAGTATGTTCATCTGTTCCCTCATATCTTCTAAACCACATCACAATTTGACAAATGAGGTATCGTTGGAAGCGTCTTGATTGTCCGCTGGTTATAGGCTATGTGACGTCACATTAAATTAAAAATGGCGCTCTCTAGAGGACATAATCTCAGGTACTAAAAAAAAAATTGTTAATTCCTACTATGTTGGGTATCAAATGAAAGGGCTTAATGAGTACATTTCAAAAATATATATATTAAAACCCCAAAAGAATTAAAAAAAAAAATATAGTAATAAAAACTAAAACCCAACTACGAATAAAAAGGTATACACAAGACACCACGGACAGACAAACTAAAAATCCGGAGTCACACGTAATCTGTTCGATTTATGCCCTAACACGTGTGACTCCGGATTATTAATTTGTCTGTCTGTGGTGTCTTGTGTCTTGATGTGTTACATTAGTGCGACAATAGTTTGTCTTTTTATTACGTAAATAGTATTGCTATTTTGTAAACATCTCACCGTGAGAACTTAGGTGAAGTGAGCGTGGAGTGAGCTGTCATTGTCATCGATACCGCAGTGACAGTTCACACCAATCTCACTTCACTTATGTTTCTCGGTGAGATTTTTACAGAAAAGCACAACCGTAGTAAGTAATCCTGTTAAAACCTAATAATGTAAAAAACTCCTATTTTTTTTTTTAAAGACTATAAATTATTCCTTCTTCAAGTCATCACCATTCTCCTGCTCATATCGAACCTATTCGTGGTCCCCGCAGCATGTCTTTTTGCTTCCATATTCTCTATTAGTCGTCATCTCGGTAGTCACGCCCTTTCTAGTCATATCATCTTTCACACAGTCCATCCATCGTTTCTTTCGTCTTTGCCTACTCATATAGCCATCCACGTTCATAGACAAAACTTGCCTGACGACATTTCCCTCATCCCTCCGCATCACATGCTCATGCATGATAAATTGATAACCTATTAGGTACCATACAACTTTTCATTCCTTCGTCTCGTTCATTTTTATAATTGCGGCCGATTGAACCATAAATACGGTATCTTAATAGCTTTTTATTAGCACCTATAAAAGTGCTCATAATTTCATACTATTCAAAGTTATTTTGCTACATATTAGGTTCTTTACAGACTGGTGTAGCGTATGTTCTATAGTAGTCTGCCCACTACAACGTGTCGGCCAAAAAATATACGTTGTATTGAAAAGTATGAGACTAGCCCACTAGACCGATCAGACTTACCTGCGGCTTCTATTAAACAACCGGACTTGACATCTGGAGTTCTATACTGACAGGTTTAATAATGATCAAACCATCGATTAGGATTCCGTAGATTGGACGAAGATCTTGCACGTTTCTCTAAAAAGGTTTATGATTGGCAAGGGTTTATTCAGAGTTACCTAACATTTTTTCAATGCTTGAGAGAGTTTCTTTTCTTCTGCCTGACGAAAGTTCCTGCGCTTGTAATTATACAGATGGCCTGGGTACTTGTTATCATGGGCACATGAGTCTGGAAGGTTATTAAAAAAAAAAATCTTGTGTCATAAATTTTGACCGCTTTGTTATTGTACTTTGGTATGAAACAACCGATTTCGGAATTCTCAACCACAGAGGAACTGACAATTTTACCACCATCTTAGCTCTAACTGCCGAAATAACGATTCTGTTAACATTGTTGTTAGACAGACTTAGATAAGATGGTGGTAGAAGCTAGCCAGGCGGACTTGTACCACCAAACAAACTGAGAACAAAATTTTACGCCCGCTGGCAATCAGACCCGGGACCTCTGGGTCTGAGACAGGGGGTGTTACCACTAGACCACAGAGGCGGTTCTGTTAATTTACAGCCTCACAACACAAGTTTATTCTTAATAATTTTTAATTCGAATTCAGAGCAAGAAGTTCTTCAAGAGATTCTAGAAGTTCAGTTCAAGAGATTCTAGAAGTTCTGTTGTATCTTGATTCCAAGTCACAGCTGATCGATTCGAATTCAATGACAGCTCATTTCATCTAGGTTTTGACAGTGAGATTTTTACAGAATAGACCTGCTAGTTTTGTAAACTGTTAATAAAGCAAAAACTGAATAAAAATCTGGTATACAGTTTTGAGCAGTTGCAATATACCTAACTAAAGTTGATATCAAGGGAATCTTCTGTGTAAAACAAAAATCGGCTCCCTATAGATAAAAACCTTATCCTTACATATTATAAAACAAAGTCCTCCGCGGCGTCTGTCTGTCGTCCTGTTCACTATAAACTCAAAAACGACTGCACCGATTTTTTCGATAGAGTGGTTCTCGAGTTATGTTTTAGTATATAATAACCGACATCCACGCGGGCGAAGTCGCGGGCATCAGCTAGTTATATATGAATAAACATAAAGAACCCACATATCGCATAAAAATACGGCCTTAACCTATTAATGACGGTTCTATTTCGAGTCGAACCCGCAGAGGTGCATGACCTATGGATGAACTTCGGGTACCGTTCGCAAACCTGCTCCGCCGAGTAGAGGTATACTTCGTTTTAGTGTATTTTATTGGCTTATTACGAGTTTGACAGAATGTTGGGGCTGTCAGGTGTGAAGTGATGTTTGTGACGTAGGTAGGTCGTATTCGTTGTGAAGGATCCAGTTTTTTGGTGGGTTCTTGGTAGGCAATAGCGCTTGGAGAAACGTGTTTTTTGCCAACGCTGTTAAGGTACAGTGTTAGCTGGTGTCGATACGGTTTTATCAGTTAACATAAGAACTCTAAAATATTGCCCAGAGGCCCTAGATACAGTGACATTCTATCAGCGATAACGATGATGGATATGGAAAAAATGTATAGGACTGACATAAGCTATCGAAAAGCTTATGTCAATCCTGTTGAAAGTCGTTGTAGAAATACGAAACGCTTTCGAAGTGACTATCTCTTGTCTAGGCCTAGACAAGTGAAGTGTGAATGTCACTTTGTCTAGGGCCTCTGCTCTTTCTGCATACAATAAGTCTTCACTGACTTCTCCAATTTGCCGGTAGGTACATCATCGATTAATGGTCTTCACCGATGGACTCGTTTTCGTTTGCTCGCTCTTCTCCAGTGGGCTTTCGTTACTTCTCCACATTTTATATGGGCCTGCAGCAACTACCTATTTAGTCAGCTTCCTAACTCAGATAAATATGCTCTTCGGTTAATCAGGGGCTCGTCTCTAAATTATAATAACCGCACGGGTAGAGGGAAGATTAAGCTACGCTTACCGGGGTCGGTCATTGGATGGGTGACGATCCATTACATATCGAGACCCTACCGATACTTAGAAAGCACGTCCCGGCTGTAATTTGTAGATCTTTGACAGTTCTTACAGACAGTTGTTCGTAAGAAGCCCGGAAGTCTGGAACCAGTCTTACCAAGGGGTATCATATTACCCATGGAGTAACTGGGTTGTGGAGGTCAAATATATAGGTATTCTGCATCCGGTTAGACTGGAAACCGACCCCAAATAGTTCGGAAAAGGCAGGCAGATGATGGTAAGTTCTATTAGTAGAGTAGCACTGTAGCAGATTCTGTTCCCACACTTACTGTTTAAGCCACACACAGTTTGAGTTCTTCTTTATAACTTCAAAACTTTCTTACACCACGCATATATACATAGGTGGTTCCAATATAGTAAAAAAAAAGATGTTATTCGTATCAACTAATTATATAAATATATACCGTTTTTTCCTCATCCGTCCAACCAGCTAACTATCCATTAAGATAGATATAATCACGCCTGATTAATCTCATTGTAAAAGTAGTTTTTGCCCTACATCAGTCAGTCATGTTAGCTATAAATATAAATGTATCTCACGTAGGTACCGTTGCTAACGGTACTCCCAGAAAAATAGTACCAAAGTCTCAAACTATTAATACCATAATAGGAATGGGTTAATTACGCGTTTAGGTACTCTGTCTATTGTTTTTGACTGAGTTAACAAAAGGAGGTCGTCAGTTAGAAGTAATTAGGTACTTAATTTAGAGTAGGCAGGTACTTAGAATGCCCTCTTGGGCTTTTTTTTTGAGGGTGAGAAATCATCAAATGACTTCTCCCGCTCTGGGCGGAGCGGATGGGTGTGTCAGACTTTTACTGACTAAAACCCACCCGTGTTCCTTCAGTTCCCTGTTGCCAAGGGTCCCGGTATCCGAAATTTCCCGCAACATGCCCTCTTGGGGTAAACGCTTAATCTCAGTTTGTTCTTAAGCGGAGGAATTCCATTTGTGAAGTTTATGATTGGGCTCACAGAAACTATTCAGAGCTTTATTGTGCTGAATACAGAAAAAATATTTTATTACGTTTGATTAACTTTCGCTGTCCAGTTTTTTATCGTCAACAATTAAATGATACATGTATGAAAAAAAATAACAAAAAGAAATCTGCTGTGCATACATTTATGTTCGCGTATCTCTTCAAAATGTAGGGCACAGCTGTTTTTTTTTTGCGATTTCATATTTTGTCCCGTAGCAAAAGTTGTACATAATTATGAGTACAATGACTCCTTAAGGGGTTAAGTTTTTGCATATACATACTAGTACACCAGATTAAAAAAAAATTGAGCATGAAGGAAGAATTTTCGAAAACTCATCAAGCATACACACATTAGGGGATGGTAGTTTGTATGTTAGTTCATAATTTTACTTGTTAGTTAATAAAACTCTAGTACTGGCACTTATTATATTAATTTAAAGCTTAACAAACTTAACATTTAAAACTTAGATTCTACATACTTGTGAGATATAACATAATCGCAGCTTAGGTGTGTACCTTGTACCAAAACCATTAATCTTGTTAGTTAGGTTGAGTTTCCGGAGCTCAGGAAACATGGTACATGACAACTTTAAGTACCTATTACAAGTAGGTATACTTGCTAGGTATATTCTGGTACTAACCTGATTGGTTAGATTAAACCACATAACAGCATCACGCCTGTTGTCCGGATGGGATAAGCACTGATGCATTGCTATTCTGTAACCATCTCACCGTGAAAACTTAGGTGAAGTGAGCGTGGAGTGAGCTGTCATTGTCATCGATACCTACTGATGCTAAGGCAGTGACAGTTCACTCCAAGCTCACTTCACCTACATTTTCACGGTGAGATTTGTACAGAATAGCACAACAGGTGTATATTAACTCTAGTACACCCACGTTTCGCCACTTACGTTTAAGTCCCATGTACTCGTAATTGGGGGTGAGGCTATTGCAATCAACCGGATACAAATTTCAAATTTCCTGATGTTAAAATCCAATAGCAGTTTGCCTGACCAGGAATTCAAACCCAGGACCCACGAGCATCTTAGAATGGATCAGAAATTAAGCTCGCCAACTAGGTTAGACATAATGAACAATGATATGATAATTATACTGTCGATGATGGAATAAGATGATAATAAAAGACTATTGATGAAAAATGCTGGTCATGGAAGATGTTGATGAAAGGTGAGGATGAGGATCGAAAAGTTCACGCCTTTTTTCCATGGGGGTAGGTAGAAACTACAGTACGCCACCTGCTATGATCCTTACATACTCCTTTACGCTCATACATCGGTCATTCACGCACGCCGATTGCGAGTACTACGCACCTGACCTTTCTCAAGAACATCACCAATAAGGTCACTAATTAATGACCTTCTAGCGCGATACCAATCTTCAAACTAATGGAGCATGTTTTGAAAAAATGTCTTACGTAACGCATGAAAAATGTCAATGAATATGACGACGATGATAAAAACAGTCACATAACTATTTCTTATACCAACAAGAATTCATGAAATGCATTATATCCATCGCTCCAACAACTTAGAATAAACAAAAAAACCAACTGCTACTAAAAAGTTGAAAACAAGATCCCTTTTCAAGCAGCCTGATTCAGTTGGTGGCAGTTATTTTAGTTCAATCTCAGATTGAACTGATTGATTGCATTTTTTTAAAATTCAATTTTGTTTTTTTTCCTATGCCCTGCATTGGAAAAGACAGTACAGTCACGAGCAAAAATATGTACACACTTAGCAAAATTCAGTAACCATTTTTTCGTGGAATAACGATTGCAACTTTGAGATGATACCTATTTCATAATAATATAGGTTCCAAAATACTATATTAGTTATAACATAAAATTACAATCAATACAGTAGCAGAAAATCCCTTTTAAAAGTTGCTAAGTGTATACATATTGGTGCTCGTGACTGTACAGGCATATAATAATCGGGGGTTGTCCTTGGGTGTACTTTCATAGTGTATACAGGGATAATTGTCGGTTGGTGCCTCATCCCATTTAAAATTGTCTAAGGGACCTCTGCGAGTTGGCTTCGGCCCCTCGTACGCCTTCCAAAAGACCGGGACCCCATGGTCCCGAGATTTATAAACATATACAAAATAATAAGTAATAACTGCATCAGACTTTTGCCTAGGGGTATCGCTTGCCAAGGGGTACCATATTACCCAGTTACTGGGTTGTGGAGGTCAGATAGGCAGCCACTCCATTTAAAATACTGGTATTCAGCTGCATCCGGTTAGACTGGAAGCCGACCCCAACATGGTTGGGAAAAGGCTAGACAGATGATGAACTGCATCAGACTGTTAACAAACAAAACTCAACTCTAGTCTAACTTAACATAAGGTTCAAGCTGCATCGCTCTCATGATGTCTCCTGTGACGGAACAGCGTCCAGCTTGCATGATGACTCTGGGATCCTCTCGACCGGTCACCAGCTGCTTGAAGTAGTGCTCGTTGAGGGTGACCGTGGTGTCTGGGTCCTCGTTTGGTTCTCCTTCATAGACTGTCACTTGGTTCAGGTCTAGAGCTGGGGAGGAGATATTTCATATTTTTGTAGATAATACAATATAGTGATAGTATAGTCACGGTAATTGATTGATAAGCAAATTGAAACCTCACGTAAATTTGCCGGGTTATTATAGCCTTTACATACAACTGTCCAACTCTGGCTCAGTCTCAACCGTGGTGGCCCAGTAGACTTACGAGTTGTAGGTCGTGGGTTCGAACCCAGACAGGCGCTTTACTTTGTGTAAATTATTTAATTACCACTGCTCTCAAAACGGCGAAGGATTTTGTAGACATGTGACATCTACCAACACGCATGGGCACGCGTGGTGCTAGTGGATTACGGCCCACTCCGTCTCACCGAGACGAGGCTTGTGTCCCAGCAGTGGGAACATTATAGGCTGATTATGCATACAACTGTCTAAGGATGACAGTTGTGATTTGACGGACAATTTAAGTAGGTAGGATTCAATTTGCATAACAATTTCCTGACTTTACATTGGTGGTTACAAGTCATATTGTTAAGTTGGATTTACGATTTTGTACTCTTACCGATGTACCCATTCAAGTTTTGAGTATGAATATAGATGGCTATAAGAGTAGGGGAAGATAAAAAAAACGATGGATGGACTGTGTGAAAGATGAAATAGCTAGGAAGGGGATGACTATTGAGATTGAGATTGAGACGTATGAAAGAAGAAGGAGGAGGAGCTCGAGGCTAAGTAATAACAGCCGCACGGGTCGATTCATCAGGTTAAGCTACGCTTGCCGGGGTTGGTCCGTGGATGGGTGACCATCTTTACATACCGAGACTCCTCCATGCCTCGGAAAGCACGTTAAACCGTTGGTCCCGGTTGTCATTTGTGGATCTTTGACAATCGTTACGGGTCGTCAGAAGCCCGAAAGTCTGACAACCAGTCTTGCCAAGGGTTATCGTATTACCCAGTTACTGGGTTGTGGAGGTCAGATAGGCAGTCGCTCCATGTAAAATACTGGTATTCAGCTGCATCCGGTTAGACTGGAAGCCGACCCCAACAAGGTTGAGAAAAGGCGAGGCAGATGATAAATGAAAGAAGAAATGCTGTGGCGATCCCAAATAAAAGAGTCTGTAATGTATGCAATTTAATACAACTTGTCAGATTTTTTTTTAATATTCTTAATAAATTCTGGAGTTCGCTGGGAAAAATACGTTTCTTGCATAATTTATCAGTCTATAAAACTTACATTTTATTGCTAGAGATTTATCGGTATGGGTTTAATAAGTTTAATATAAGGTTTTTAATAAGTGAAACTGTCATCCCGAATAGTTTATTTCAGAATTATAAGCCCTATAAAAATAATTGAATGGCTCTATAATTTTTGCTGCTTTATTGGGAAATGGCTAAGCTGTTTTTCAAAACACATAATTATAAAGTTTATTTTATGAGTTTGCTTGTTATGTCTTGAACCATTTACCACTTTTACCACTTCAATTATACAGTGTGTCCGGACATTGACTAGCAATATTCTAAATACTTAAATATAAACTATTTTAAAGTACAATTACACTATAAGCTTGGGTGCAATACACTTCCCCGCTATGTGGCAGCCATTTTGTTTTTTTGTTGAAATATTCTATAGGCGAGTATAGTTTTAGTTATACTGAGATAAAAATAGGCTTATTCGAAGGGCAATAATATTGTTTGGATACCATTTGCATTACAAAGCAATGTGTTCACACAACTTTTGAGAAAAATGTACAAGTCGAAAAAAAAACATGAAAAATTATGCAATTCAACCAATAATTGGTAATTACTACAAAAACACCCCCGACAACTTTTTTATTTTTTGACTAGATTGGCAGATTTTGAGCTAAGCTACAATACAACATAAAATTCACAACTGTATGTCTAATACTTTAAGAGTTATTATTGTTTGAACATAGCGAATGCGCAAACTTTGTTTTGCAAGGCAATTGTCGGAACCCTACAAAGGAAATAATAAAAAAAAAAAAACATTAAAAAAGAATTGACATTAAAATTGTACTTTAAAAAAATAGTTTATATTTAAGTATTTAGAATATCGCTAGTCCATGTCCGGACACACTGTATATTATTGCAGAAATTCACGACATCCAATCATCGTCATATTAAACTACATATACCTACTTATTATAAAGAAAATAATATGAACGTGATATGATTTACACTCACCGTTCCATAATTTAATATAGTTTGCAACAAATTGTGCAAGTATAAATCTTAAGAAAGTCACGAGTGTGTAAAGTGTGTATTACGATAAGTGAGCCAGTCAACTAACAAATGAGCTACTGGCGCGAGATCAGGATACTAGGTTAGTGTCTAGTTGTCCGGTAAATAAATAAACATAGACTGAACTTAGGGTGAGCTCTGATCTGGTGGGTCTTAGCATAGCATAATCAGCCTATAATGTTCCCACTGCTGGGACACAGGCCTCCTCTCGGTGAGAGGGAGTGGGCTGTAATCTACCACGCGGGCCCAGTGCAAGTTGATAGTACTTATGTCACATGTCTTCGAATTTTTGGTTCTAGGACATTCCGGTTTCCTCACGATATTTTCCTTTACCGTTTTGAGAGCGGTGGAAGTGCCTGGCTGGGTTCGAACCCACGACCTACAACTCATAAGTCGGGGCCATACCACTGGGGAACCATTGTCCCTCCAGTATAAATAAAATAATAATTGTGTATTTGTTTTTCATTAAATTTTGAAATATAAACATATATATTCATGTCTAAATGTAAATAAAGAAGATACAATTATTCAAGTCTCGCGTTGAGAACTTAGCAAGGCAAGCAAATCATATCATTTGAAATTGTAATTGTCTGGGAGTCTGGTTAGGGATACCTAATTGGATGCATCGATACCGATAGTATAGCCTGTGTATTTTCAGCAGTAAACTGTAATAGAAAAATGCTGTTTGTAATTATTTAAATTATACCCAAAAATGCCCATAAAACCTGACTTCAACACAAAATAGGGGCGAGCCTTAATACTTACTCCAAGAATAAACGCTGGTCCCTTTAATAATGTTAAAGAGGAACACTCCCCCCAGTTCCCTGGCCTTGTTGGGGTCCACAGATGCCAGACGAGCCTTGATCTTGTTCACCAGGTCTGCTTTTTCAGCCTTTGGAGTGTGATCGCTGTGTGATGCACCCTGGAATCGATGGTGATGGGTTTGTGAGTATTCTGTTGTAGGGAATTATAAAAGTGAGATTTTATCGTTGGTCTGGTGGTCGCAATAGAGTATCTGAATGGATTTTTAAAATAGATTTTTCGAAACCCAGAACCTAACACAGTAAAAAATGGCGCTGTTGTTGTAGCATTTCAAAGTACGTTACAAAAGCGCCATAATACGTCTTTCTGTACCTAGAATGAACGTTTTGCGTGATAAGAATAGAAGAAGAACTTCATAAGCATGTAACTTCTCCATTTTTCCACTAATTTTATTTATTACATCTCGTTATATTTTCGAAAGTAGTCAATTACGCTTTTGTGCGCGATAAATAAGTGATTTGTCATGTTGCAACTTACGGCACAACATTATGATTTTTTTAAAGGTTACCGTGACCGCTGATAAAGTCATTGACAAATCATTAGTGGAAATATATAAAAAAAATGTGGAATAGTATAGTTTGCGCCAAATAACCGTGGAATAAAAGTCGTTGACGCCTTCTACCAATGTATTCCAATATTTTAAAACGATACGAAAAAATGTTACGATTGTGTCGCTAACACGATCTAAACAAACGTATCGAGGTACGAGGCGTCCTTGGTGCGTGCACGTGGCATGTTTTTTTTCTTTGCATTTAAGTTTCGAGACAAGTGGGGTTAACGACTTTTGTTCCACGGTTATTTGGCGCAAACTATAGTAGGTAACTACCTACCCACCTTATTATAATATAGTACCTACAGTTAGTCTTTTTTAGGGTTCCGTATATCCAAATTAAAAAACGGAACCCTTATGGGATCACTCGTGTAGTCGGGTGTCGGTCTGTCTGTCCGTCTGTAACAACCAATTTGCTCTGAATCTAATAGACCAATTAAGTTGAAAATCATCCCCCCATTATCTCCGAGACTTCTGACTCTAAAATTTTGAAAAAAAAAACACAAACCATGGTTATATTTATAGATTACAGGAAAAGGTACCTACGAGAAGTCTATTGTCTTAATATTGTGCGTACAAACTTACATCTGCAGTTGTAATATAGAGGATAGACAGAGATAGACATAGAAATACGGACGAACATGTTTTTCAACTACAATGTTAAGTTTTGTTTTTGGGATAAATTCATCCCAACTACGGAACCCTTTATTGTGTGTGGTCCGACACGCACTTGACTGGTAACTTTGCATAATCAAAGGTACCATTATCATTAGAAAATGATTTATTTTAATTTTAGTTTTCGAGTCATTTGTGTGTCACACTCATTATAAATCGAAATATTATTTTGTATCTTTTGAATGTAATGAGCGTTAGTAAATAATTAACCAAATACTTATAAATATTTACCTACAATCATTTGACTACTAAATGAAGTCTTGATTATACCGAATTGAACTTTAAAAAAAAGAAAGAATAAAAGCATAAGCGTAATCAGCCTTTAATGTTCCCACTGCTGGGACACATACTTCCTCTTTTCGGGCCATTTTTTTAGATTAAACTTCGATAACACAAATCACGCGAACGCAAATCCATTACACTCCCACCGTTTACATAGCAAATAACAGAAGGTTTTAAATTTTAAATTTCAAAACTTCAAAAGATTCCAATCTTGATGCAAACTTCCAAATTCAAAACGTTCCCTTTTTTTAAACGTCCATACTTCATAGATAAATAAATAATTTTCAATATATTTTTTTACGTCGTTGTTAAAAATAAGGTTAGATAGGTACGTAACTTACCATAATGTCGTGTGTCAGGTATCGTTGTCAGGTCCACAGTGGCTCGGTCAGATGCTCAGAGCTTTCACTCTCAAGATTGCAAAACGTACTTTGTGTACGCTCCAATTTTGTGGCCATGCTTTCTGCTGTTTTGAAGATATGCACTATGCACCTCATGAATAATTATGTAAAAGACGTTATGAATTTCGTCTTTGATTTACAAAGGGTGAGCTCAACTATTTGCTTCATTCATTTATTTAATTAAAGTAATTAAAAATATAAAATATTCTAGTTAAAAAAACCTGACCATCTGTAATGTACACACGGCTACACATCAAGCTATACATTTCGAGTATAAGCTGACCTCGCATTGTACGGAAATCCTATAGAATCAGCTACTACAATTCTTCATTTCATTTCAACATTAGCTAATGAAATCTAAATCTTCATTGATAGTATTCCTGTCCTTGTATAGTTGTTATAAGCTTTACCTACCCACATTATGCTTCGATCAAATAAATATACGTATACCACTCCGACTATATTGCAACGCTAGCGTTGCGTAGGTATGTACACGCACAATCTTTTAAATATATTTTTCTCCCAAGCATTTCTTTTCTTTTTTTACTTAAGTATACAGTCTAGGTTTAAATCAAAGTAGAGTTGGTTTATTTTGTGATAAGTATTTCTTCCCTTTGATTTTTTATGAATAATACGTTGGATTGTTTTATGGTGAAATAAGAACAAATGCATAAACTTAAGATAATATAGTCTCTTGGTTTCCGCCAGTGCGGTCACCCTACTATTCGTATTGACACGATAACGCATACTTTACTTACTTATATATCTTATATATCTGTCCGCGAAGAATGTTTTCACTTTTATTTTACGCCGTGCATTGTCTTACCTTGCTGAATTGCTTGCTTGCTTGCTGAGCTCGTCAATAGGCTCGTCTAATATTACATGGGACTTCAGCATAACTGGCGAAATGTGGGTGTACAATAGTATAGGCACACCTGCCTAACCCTTTGGGGGATACAGATGTGATGTTATGTATGTACCTTTCTATACCGAATAACAAAAATATTATTTATAAAAATATTAAAATTATTATTTTTTATTTTAAATTAATTGTGTCCTATCTCACCTAGAGTATGTTATTGTTCTTAGTGGATTGGTAAGGAGGATATATATGCCACATCAGTACGTATAGTATATTTATTTGTTTGCTTTTAACTAGAGAGAGTTAAGTAGGTATTCATGATTTTAAACATTGTAATTTTGTGAATAAGTACATCTATGTTACGCGAATCATATTTTTATCACGTTTGTTTAGGTTTATAAGTTTTTCCAATGTACCTATATACCTGTACCTATATGATAGTTGTGTTTGTGATAGATAAATAAATAAATAAATAAATAAATATATTTTAACATTTTTCGAGAGAAATAACACGTATTTAAAACCAATAAAATAAAAACAATGTACACACGGCTACACATCAAGCTATACATTTCCAGTTTATGCTGATCTCGCACTTATAGGATTTCCGTACAATGCGAGGTCAGGTTTTATTGGAAAAACGAATCCATTCCACTGTTTAAAAAGAAATTTGTCAGTCTTGTTAATTGATAAATGTTATAAACTTTATAGTTACCTACCTAATTAATCCTGACATTTTAATTTTATTTAATTTTTTTAATTTTATTTAATTGACCATGTTATCCATTGACATATTTGTTATTGTAGCCAACGACATTTATTTGATGTATCTATTATGACACTTTGTATTTCGAATGATTTGACATTATTTTGTAAAATGAAATTTTATTGATATTTCTAATGTTATTTTTGTTTTTTATTAATTAATAGAATATGATTTGCATGCCCATCTGACGGCAAAACATGGAGAACTAACTTTATGACAACACCTATGTACAAATTTACCCATGTTTGCAAAGGAATAAATGATTTGATTTGATTTGTTTTGGAAATTTATAGCTTGATGTGTAGCCGTTTGTAAAACCTGACTTGCAAATTGTAAAAAAACGTCAGAAAATTTGAATTTACATCTCCCTAACTGTAAGATGCTTTAAGGCTTCAAAAAGATGACATAACCATAGTTTAGGATAACTGCAGTAAATAGTGAAAGTGGGTTACAGTGAGGGTGATGTGTTGACTGATTGACACAAGCCGCGGTAATCACAGACTAGTTAGTCTTGCGGTAATGATCGGCTATTGTCTGACTTTACTTTACCCACTTATTTTGTCGTTTGCATAGACCATAAGCTGTTTATGCTATTGCTATTGAGTTATTGGACATTTACGGCCATATTTAATATGAGTTAAATTTCTTAGATTATAATATTGTTTGTGCGGAATACACAATTTTTCTTTCTTTCTTTTTAGGGTTCCGTAGTCAACAAGGAACCCTTATAGTTTTGCCATGTCCGTCCGTCTGTCTGTCCGCGGCTTAGCTCAGAGCCTCTTAGTACTAGATTTTTTTTTTCTTTGTGTTTATTTTATTTTTTGCGTCATGTTTACCGCAAATAAACGTATTCTCTTTCTTTCTTGTATCACATAGGCACTCTATAGACATGTTGATTTTACTATACAATGTGTAACGGAATAAACGCAAGAGCTCATACACCCCAATTAGAATATTAAATTATAAGACTAAAATAATATCTGTAATTTAATTTAATTAAACCACACCTAGTTATTTTTTATAAAATAGACGTCCTGACTAAACATGAAACGAGGATAGCTATGAGCGTATTACAAATTTGGTAATGCATTTAAATAGGCTTTATATAAAGGCTTAAATTTCCTTAAATGAAATATTTTATTACCTTGCTATGACGCAGTGGTTCTAATTTCAGTTAAATTAAAGATTTTTTCATGAAAAATTAACAGACGGAAATCGATTCAGAAGCCGATTCTGAGCAAACTACTTTCAGGTCTTGCGCTTATTCTGTTACACGTTGTATATGAAATACATGCAGATATCTAACTGGTAATATTCAAAATCTTATAAGAACAGACGAACTGAGTCCTACAATATAGTAATAAATTATGACAATCCTCAATAAAGATGTGCGGAATATTTGCAAGCTCTGATAAGCAGTTAATGGTCGCTGCCGAGCCCCCAGGCGTCATATGTTCAAGGATTATGCCTCTCTGCATCTGCTGTTGGTGGTACAAGCTGTGAGACTCAAAAGTAAACGTCACTGCTCTTCCCGTCATTGAGGTCATTTCTTTGTGTTGGAAGGTTAAAGATCTTCTTTTTGTATTTTTTTTACGAAAACAAGTGTCCTGTAACTTAACTTATGAATAACCCGAATCCTTTACAGTTGAATAAACAGTCACACCAAAAAGAGTTGTGTCCCAGCATGTATTTTTGTACAAAGTTAATTAGTTTGATGTTCAGAATGGGTAGTTGACGGCTTTGTGATGAGTCTTTTTACACCTTGTATACTATGCTGCTGGGCTGTAATCGTCCTGCTCTAAAGTGCTATACCGGTATCAGGCCTGTAGGTAATATTGGACATCGTTGACTGAAGGAAAATACCTTCATGAAACTTGGACATAGGAAATAAAAAACAATAAATCTGCTTAGCCAGGTGAATACCAGGTAACATGGATACCCTTTGGTAACACTAGTTGTCAGACTTTCGGGCTTCGAGCTACCCGTAACGACTGTTAAAGATCTACGAATGGCAGTTGGGATCAACGGCTTAACGTGCTTTCCGAGGTACGCGGCAAGCGTTGCTTAACCTTCGCCATCGAACGTTAAGCTGCGATTGCCGCTTTGGCCCGTGCGTGCAGCTGTTATTATTAGCCATTAGCCTCGAGCCCCTTAAACTTGGACCTAGGAAAATGGTATAAAATTTCCAAGTGCAAGAAGTGGTGAGTATTTCTAGTTCATTCTTCATAAGAATAGGCTGGATGTCAGTAACAATCGGGCATTTGGCATTCGCTTTCTTCAGCCCTTTAGACCACACAACATATTTCACGCGTTTTCACTTTGAATTTTAATTGTTTACCGATATTCGTTTGGATATGTCATGGAAGCTTTTTTGCCGTGTGGTATATTTACTTCCTGTTTTTGCTCACTAAATTTCTGTGTGCGGATTTCTGCTTTTATATGTATATAAGTAGGTATTTAAAAGCTTTGTAGATACCTAACACAAGGTATCCCAAAAAGATAGACCTCAGATTAAATAAAATATCGAAGTTCGTAGTAGAAGAGGAGTTTCTAAGGTTTCTTGGAAATTAGGTTATAGGATAGATATTATAGGTAGGTTTCATGACAATAAATTGTGGTGGTTACTGAACACTACGTTTCGTTTACACTGCCCTCTACCGCGTAAACTTGAAACAATAGTAGTGACGCTTCGTCAAACTAGTTCTCGGCTATTTATACAGATGTCTCTGTCCTAAAAATATATTAGCTTCAGTCGCAAGTGACGTGTAATGGTGTTCTATGTTGAATTCTCAGGTGGTCCTACTTGAAATCGTAGGCATAGTCAGATGTTCCGCCAGTCTGAAGAAGATTGAGATGGAGAAACAGTTTTTGTATTGTTTTGGACGGGAAGACGTACGCGGTTAGCTAAATAAGATCATTTTCTCTTCGTCATCAACTCATCATGTCAATTTTATTATCTATATTTTATAGATAAAGGGTTAAGATAGGGTTTTATAGAGGTCGGATTAGTGATCGTATTTAAACAGTTTTTTTAAACTCAGTTTCGGAACTAAGGACCAGATATCCGACCGTACCAACCACCACGTACCGACCAGGTATCCGAACTTTGGTCCTTTAAAAATGTTTGGGCATAATTTAAGTCATTACAAACAGCATTTTTCTATCGCAGTTTACTGCTGAAAACAGATACACAGGCTATACTATCGGTATCGATGCATCCAATTATGTATCCCTAACCAGACTCCCAGACAATTACAATTTCAAATGATATGATTTGTTTACCTTGCTAAGTTCTCAACGCGAGACTTGAATAATTGCATCTTCTTTATTTACATTTAGACATGAATATAATATGTTTATGTTTCAAAATTTAATGAAAAAAATATACAACTATTATTTTATTATGGAGGGACAATGGATCCCCAGTGGTATGGCACCGACTTATGAGTTGTAGGTCGTGGGTTCGAACCCAGCCAGGCACTTAACTTTGTGTAAATAACTTCACTACCATCGTTCTCAACACGGTAAAGGAAAATATCGTGAGGAAACCGGAATGTCCTAGAACCAAAAATTCGAAGACATGTGACATAAGTACTATCAATCCGCACTGGGCCCGCATGGTAGATTACAGCCCAGTCTCTCTCAAAGAGAGGAGGCCTGTGTCCCAGCAGTGGGAACATTATAGGTTGATTATGCGAATGCTTATTTTATAGTAGCTTTGTTTGAGTTTTTTCGGAGAAATGATACCGTATCTTTTTGTACAACCCATCAGTACCTATTGTTTTCTTGGTTTGGAATTTTGGATTTAACCAGTGCCGTTGAAATTACAGCTACAGTCACGAAAACTTAGCACTTAAAGAAAGAAAGAAAAATGCGTTTACTTATTGGCATTAAGCAAAAGAAAAACCTAAAAACTATAAATAACACAAAAAAACAATGCTTTAAATTCCAAAAAGGCCTCAGCTCAGCATAATGTCCCTGCCAGGGTTGCGGGAAAGTCCGAAAGGGATACCGGGACCTTGGCAACAGGCAAATGAAGGAACACGGGTGGGTTTTAGTCAGTAAAAGTCTGACACGCCCTTCCGCTCCGCCCAGAGCGGGAGAAGTCATTGGATGATTTCCAAACATCAAAAAAAAAAAAAAAAGCTCAGCATAATGTCAAAAAATCATCAAACGCAAAACGCCACCTGCGCAAAATTCAAAAGCGATTTTCGTGACAGTACATGAGATTTTCAAGCTTCATCTCTAGGTTTAGGACGCTAATGTTAGGATACTGTGTGAGGTTATCGCTAAACACAAACAGCAGGTGCGATAAGCACTAAAAAAGATACGATGTCTTTTTGCTTTAGATGCATTAAACATGACCACTTTAATCAAGGAGATGAATCAGGAATATCGTCTCATGGTTAGTTCAGTTCAGCCAATAGCTAGATCAGTTTACTTACACAACCAGTACTCCGTGTAAGCACTCGATCAACTTGTCTGCAACATGAGATTAGCGTGTTCATCGAATAATAGTCGCAACTATGCAACGACGGCACTTTGTGACTCCTAGCGCTGTTGTAAACTTAGCAAGTAGTGCAGTGGCTCGACAAAGCGACTATTTGTGGCACCTACCGGTGACGGAACCAACTTATGTGAAGTGAGAATGAGCTGTCAATAGTACACACGGCTACTCATCAAGCTATACATTTTCAATTTATGCTGATCTCGCATTGTATACGATTTCCGTACAATGCGAGGTCAGCTTATACTGGAAATTCGTAGCTTGATGTGTAGCCGTGTGTACCTGTGACAGCTCACTTCAAACTCACGTCGCCTTTGTTTTCCCGGTGAGAATTTTAACCCCCAACGGAAAAAGAGGGGTGTTATAAGTTTAACGTGTGTATCTGTGTGTCTGTTTGCGCCATCGTAGCTGCCAAACGGCTGAACCGATTTTGTTGTGAACCGAACTAGAGTGTTTGCTTTAAAAAAAAATCGTTTATTAGATGCTTTGTTTTTGTCGGGGGTTTTTATTTTTTTTTATTTAAGGGTACTTGTCAATGTTATTACTGTTACAGCATTGCTATTCTGTAATGTTCTCATCGTACAAAACTTAGGTGAAGTGAGCGTGAAGTGAGCTGTCATTGTCATCGATCTTGCAGTGACAGTTCACTTCAAGCTCACTTCTCCTAAGTTTTCACGGTGAGATTTTTACAAAATAGCACGACAGATAGAGCGACAGTCTTCGTTTAATTATAGTCGTTTGCGTAACAGACAAGAAAATATTGGGTGGTCTAGTTTTAGCTTAACTCCAGGATAAAATCATGAGCCGATAAATTGATTATGGGTCGACTAATTTACCGTTACTGACTACAATATTACCTTAATATGAAACTGAATGCAACCATAGGTATGTGGCGGTATCTACATCGCCACATGCAAACTACGCATCAAAAACCTGACGTCATACAAAAATCCTGACGTCACATAAATCCTGCATCGCGCAATTAAAGTTCACCGTGCAATGGACATATATACAAGAACCCGACATCAATCGTTAGACAGTTGCCCGCCAGACACAACACCCGTCTGGTCGGAGGATCCTCCCTTTTCTATGGTGGATGAGTGAACTTTACACCCTGTTCCTCATACCCCTAAAGGTACATATTTTGAAAAATTACTTAATAACGCTGGGTTTACCTTGACGCGCGCTGATCTGCTCTATTATCCGAAGATTAGCATAACTCCAAATCAGTTCGAGATGATATCTGACACCATATAAAGCCGATACCACACTGAAAGCAACCACAAATAAAACAAACACGTCTCAAATAGATACGCTAACATTACCTACTTATATTTTAATTCTATCAAGTCTTGACTTATCCACAAACTTATTACTACACCTCCCAAACTCACCACAAAAAATAAACCTGCCTTATTTCAAGTTGAATAAGAACTAAGATGGAATTACGGAGATTTTTTGTACTGTATGGTGTAAGTTTGTTGTGCTGGGTTATTTGACTAGTCCTAAACAAACGCAGACCACTTCCTTGAGTCGTATTTAACATGTTGCCAATAAAAAAAAGTTGTTTGGAATACGTAATGGATTTCTTGTTTTCCTTTCTGGCTAGTTCGAGTTTACGTGAACCGTGTTTATTCGTTACTTGTGTTTAACTTGTATTGTTATTGGAAATGGCAACTTTGTTATATGAAATATCTTGGCTGGGCTGGGAAACGAACTTTTGGCTAATAACTTTGCCTACTGCTTTGGGTACAAATCTTGTTCGATATAATATTGGCTCTCTTTAATTCAATTTTTTGGCACTGTGCAATCAAATCCATTAATTCTTTAGGTCCTGTACATTGTATAAGCCAATTTCTGATAAAACATTTATTTTTACTTACCTTTCTTACTTTACCAAATGCTCCCCATACCTTTTTTTTGTTTAGGTTGTGATTTAGTCAAATGTCTACTCCTGCTCTGGGCGGAGTGGAGTACATATGTATATGTGCTAGGAATCATTCTAGCATCCATTCATCCGGCCGACTGTCACTAGCGAATCTCTCTTCGACTCAAATTGGCATACACATCTTGACGCATAGTACTTCGCTCTGAGCTACACCACATCGAACCAATTATTGGAGTATACCGATCTCTATGATTGTCCAGTTTTCAGGCTGGTTACTGACTGTAACTACTGCGATGAATATATCTTTGGAAACAGAGGCCGAGCAAAGGTTTCGAGAGAAAGAACAGACTGTGTTGAAAACTAATGACTATACAAGCTATACAGGATGACGATTGACTTTTCGCGAACCAGAACACGACGCGACGTGTTGCAACGTCAATCGGCGAGGATACCTCGTTGAGAGGTGAAACACGTGTCGATTTCTTACAGGCTTTTTTATGACTCTTTAGGAATAGTTAAGCGGAATAGGTTACTAAATATTTATCTACGTCTATTGTATTTTATAATGGATTTCCGCAAGTCACGCCTGAATCGATTAACTATTATGATTGAATCTTACGAATACCTAACTGACGATACAAATGCCTGTTCGTCTAGATTAATTGGATAAGTTATCTGCCTATCTACTGTAGAAACCATCGCTTCTATCATCAAAGGGAAAGCTCTCAATCAAAGTCCAGACGCATTCAGATATACATTTTGACATATTCAAATTGGCTTTACTCTCAGGGACTAAAAGAGATACAGTACTTTTAACTCACGAAGCGAACCTTTTACATCTGGTAACCAAGTGTACCTACAAACTCGCTGTAAATGTCTGCGTGATGACGAGTAGCGTCAGCATATAACATACACGCAAACACATACACTTCCGACTTCCCCATTGTCTCAATCGAGAGCTCCTGCGCTGACACACACTTTCACAACGTGTTTGTACACTTGGTAACCACAAATAAAGCGCGCGTCGCTTCGTGAGATAAAAATAGGTACTATATTTCTAATTCTTTAAGGAACTCTGGAGTTTCGATTATAGTAGGTACATCCGTTTAATTTGGAAATTATAATTAGCACGTAGGTAGTATGTAAATGTTCACTGAGTTTTGAATGCCTGAAAACAAAGGTCTGTCAAACTGGGCAGAAAAAGGATTTAGTCAGTCTTTTATATCAACACAACAAAATTGAAAACAAGAATCTCTGGAGCAGAAATGGCATAATTTATACGAGCCAGCCTATCATCAGCCCACACGAATACCAAAAATAAACCTTATCGATATTAAGAAGACATTGCGAAACCATTACATTACATATGAAAAGAAAACATTTTTAATATTCTGATTACACACGAGCGCACCGGGCGTTGAATATTTGATGGCACATCCAGTGTGACATGTTCAGGAATTTATGAATTTCATTAATGTGTATGACAGTGTGTCTCGGCCTAATTTACTTTTCGATATTTTCGCGGTCGGAACACGAGTGTAATCGAGATATCGATGTGGAATCGAATTGTGATAATGTGAAGAATCTGGGATGGATGCTGCTCAGAAGTTTGGTGGTACGTTTCGTCAGTTATTAAGTTATGTTTAAGGTAGAGCTTCCTTATTGGATTCCTTTTACGTCTAAATAGGACCAAATTACACACGAATTTTCTCAGAACTGATAGAAATATTTTATCAGTATGCAGGAGGAAGTTGGTGCTTTTAAATTAGCTCTAGTTATGTTTGTCTGTAAATGATCAATGATTCTTCATTGATGAAATGCAATTTGATAGCAAATTAGGTACTGATCCGAAGTTCAAACACCAACCTCTGCATGCGCAGTATTACCCCGCAGATCGGTAGGTTGTTTACACTGTTTCAATGTAATTTTAAATTATAATTCCCACAATTCGATTTAACATCGACCAATATTTAATATTCTTGTTTCAATTTTTCTAGGGCGAGCACAGAGGTGTTAATTTTCGCTCTAGTGACGTCATGATGCCTCACTCCATTTCTGCAATTTGCCACGTCAGTCGATTGATGATTCAGAATATTGGACTCACAGAACGCTGGGTTTCAATTGAAATGAATTATTTCACTTTTGTTTGACATTCAGTTATTAATTATACATGGTGTTTATACTGATGATTTATTGAGATGTTTATGATACTGTTTGGAAGAGGAAATTAATAGGGAGTCATAATGTCTATGAAGAATTGTCAGAAGAATGCTCTAATAGTTTGAACATTCAAATAAATAGCAGATGCGGGGGTTCTGGGTGTAGACTATGAAGAATCAACAAAATTGATAAGATGAAAAAACAACACTAGGCAGGCGTGGTGATCTAAAGTAACTTGAAACGGTGATCACAATGCTCCTGATCAGTGTAGTGATTATAGGAATCCGCCCATCGCCTATTTTTTTTTTATAAACCTATTTTGTACCACTGCTGGGCAAAGGTCTGCCTCATACTTTTCCAATTTTCTTTGTGTTTTGTCATTAGATTGTCTAATCGAATTCAGATTACGGACAGATACTTTCTCTACTACAAGGCTCATAAAGGCCGCGTCCTATTTAAAAGTGATTGTTGGGACTTTTTGTTCGGTGAACCTAACCTGAACACCGAACGGCGTTTTCCGGTTTTCCGAACAAAAATTGACATTCGCACGCGACCGATCGCGTATGGAGGATAGAGGGAGTGATGCCCGATCTCCCAAATTTCCAAGTTCCCCAAAGCTTTTATTATTAACTAAAAGTTGCACGACTCTGTATTGACCGAAATCGTGATTGTCGCCGATTCAAAGCTTATGTACATATTGTATAATGTAATTTATTTATTTGATAGACTTGAGTGAGAAGTAACAGTAATTCTAGCTACATAACTCACCTACAATTCAAAGAAATTCCATATGTGCAAGTAATTGTAATTCCAAAAGTAAATCCAATATTTTCTCAAATAAATCAAATTATTCCGAAAGAACTAGCATTAAGTAAATTCTTATTTCTTTAGTAAACTTGTTTGCAGTACAAACTTGTTTTTGTCACAGGTAAACCGACGGTGACTCGAAGGTTGCTAGTAGTCGGCGAGAAATTAATTTCACTGGATTTTTAGTTGCCCTTTAACTTTAGATAGGGTTACCAACTTTTATCAATGTAAAAATAACACCTGACCAAGAAGTTTGTGAAAAAAAAATACAGTCGACGCGCATATTGTTACCATGAATATTGAGAACAAGCTTCAATAAAAAAAAAGCTGTTTTTTTTAAATAACCTTGTACATCACAATGTTATTTAAAAAATACAGCTTTTCCATACTTATTGACCGAGTAGATATTGCATTTTTTTAAATTAGCTACCAATAAATTCTACTCTAGGGAATAAAGAATCATTTGTGCCGAATTCATGGTAACAGTTGAGTGTTTACTGTGTTTAGGAGTTTTATTTATTGAAAACATTATTTACTACCTTGTTTTTTTATTAATACAGAAAATGCTTTGAAGCTTCTCAAATAAAAAATAAGTTTTCAGTTTCTGTTTTAAATGGTAGTATTGGACTTGTTTTATCTATGGTAGAATAATTTAATAGGGTTGGCAACCCTAGGTGTGTAGTAGAAGTTCGGAATAAGTCGCAGACTTTCGCTAATACTTGATTGTTTTAATTAAAGGCTGGGGTGCAGGTTTAACCTTTAATTTTGTTAATACTTAGTTGATGTCTCGCTATTAAATGAGTTGAGTTACGTTAGATTATTAACCGGGTTCATCTCTATTCCTGTTCACTTTGTTGTGGTTAATGGATATAGTCTATATTGGCCTTTTTACCGGGAAAATAGAAGTATCAAAATATACAGTGATCGCTCAGACCAACAAAAAAAGAAAGACGGAGCAATCCGAACATCAAAAGTGAAGCCACCTTTTTATCTATGTGTGTGTAAAAAGGGTTGCCATTTGTTAAAGTTTTTCTCTATAATTTGGGGAATAATATTGTATGGGTAGGATAATATTGTACGAGTAAGATATTGTTGAGTACAGTATTATACCTCAATTGTTAACAAGGACCTCTATTCCGAAACGAAAACAAAAATTTTTACGTCGCTATTTCTTGTTGCTACTATTCATTTACTTTTAGATTCAATATTACTTAAAAATCTAAAATATAAATACATAAAACAACAAAACAGGAATATAATTACTCGACATAATCGAAATCATAATTTAAATTGGTTTAATCGAATGGGAAAATTTGAAATCACATTATGGCCACCTTCCCACCTTATGTCACTGTTTTCATTCATTCATTTGTTGAGGTTTTTTGGCCCAAGTAACGACGACTCGTGACGTACTAGGAGCGATGAGCATAGTTTTAGTCTATGTGTGTGCGTGAGCCTGTGTGTTTACTTGCAGGAGCATAGTTTTGTGGCTTCACTTTTGATGTTGGGAGCGCTCCGTCTTCCTTTTTTTGTTGGTCTGAGAGTGATCGTTAAACGTTTCAACCAACTCGTGTGGATTTCATACCCGCCTGTCTCCGTAGACAAAAGGAATGGTTTACCACCAACTATGGACAGCTATCGGAAGGCCAATTCTCGTACGTATAAATCGTTCATATTCAAGTTGCAATCTGTCAAACTTGCAAAAATGTTGGTAAATTGTGTGTTTAGCGGCCAAATAAATTACTATGAAAACTCATATCTGTCGTGTTATTTAAAAATAGAACGAACTTTTTACTTCAACACACGGCAACCAAGGAGGTAACTAATCAAAGATTTTATTTAAATTTCGAATTGGTTTGCAAATAGAACAAAGAAGAAACAAATTAACATATTGGCGCATGAAAAATGATAGTTATTCGTCATGGATTCTGGAATTTCTATTAAATTTACTCAGTTTGAATTTCCGCGCGTTGTTTGAGAAAAGTACTATACAAGCCTTGGCCGCAATCAGGAATTGATGGAGTCACGCATGAGTGCCTCGGCTGCGCCTCGGCCCTCATTTTCACGATCGTCCATCAATTCCCTTATTTCAGGCCGCGACAGTAATGTAATTTTTGACAGATTGCGATTGAGATGCGAATGTTCTTAAAAACTACGGGAATTGCCCCTCTTATGTCCTACTAGCGACCTGCCCCTATTTCACACGGTTATTATGACTTATAGATGTCTTTTTTGTATCTAAGTTTAATATTAATGCATTATACACATAAACCTTCCGGAATAAATTCTCTAAATAATGTTGAAAACCGCATCAAAATCCGTTGCGTAGTTTAGAAGAATAATGCGGTGAAACAAACAGAAACGAGAAGCGCCTTCAATTTATAATATGTATAGATATAAAAGATATAGATGCTGTTAAAATTAAAACGTTTTATTTTGTAACCTACTTACAAGAGTAACATCTCAATAAAACTACTAGCAAGAGAGAGCAGAAGGCATGTAATACTTGTATAATCGCATGAAATCCGCGCTCGCGCATAGTATCAGTACAAATAGCGAAGGCCGAGCTTAAAATAATAAAATCTGTCCGTTTAACCGGAGCATTGCGGGAAATAGTATGCGTTGTTAGAGAGTGTTGGGACTAAGACAGTACTTGACTGTACAGGCAAGTTGTGTAGGAGAGTAAGGACCGGGTTACAAAATAGTAATAAAAATAATTTCATCAGTTACTCTTTACGCTCTCGAAAGTGGCACAGAATTATGTTGCACAGAATTATATTCTAACGTTTGCTCTATTTCGATAATTTTTCAATTCAGCGCGCTTCAAAGGCTAATTTCTAGCAATTTGATGCGATTAAGTTATCACCTACAGCCAAATCACCTTTCCCTATTAACAGCGCTCACAGGAAAAAATGAGTAAGCATTTTTAAATAAATAAATAAATAAGTAAATAAATAATCTAATTACATAACTCGAACAAATTAACAACAAAAGAAAAACTGGCCGTTCGTCCACTCTCCACTGCAGCAAGTTCCCCACATTTTATACATCCCTAAATACTTTCCGCCAGTACTCTCCACACTCAAAACGCTCCCAAATTCGCAGCCGCTAGGGAAATTACCCGGGGCAGGGGTACGTGGCGTGTGGCGGAGTATCAACGGGTAACATGTCGTGACAAGGTCGAACGTAACCCTTAATGTTACGTGGCCGTGCGAGAATAAAAAACATAATTGGGACGATGTTCAATTGTCTTGTGGTGGACGAGTAGGTGAATATATTACTTCGTGGTTTTATGAAGTCCTGGTAGTTTGGAGCTCTTAGTTATGCAAAATGGGTAACTTTAAGTGCCAGAAGACAACCTTTGGCTTTTATAGTTTACTGCAATTTACATGACTGCTGTGAAGATGGTATTCTGTTCACGACACGTTGTGCACAAGTTCTGAGCAGTAACCTAACAAATGTATAAGACGCATGAATTCAAGATAGTTTTTCACTAACATTATTAAGTACTTCTTTTTGTATACTTATATTTACATAATATATAAAGCCTATGGCCATCTGCAATAATGTACCTTTCAATAACATTGAAATATTTTTTCAAATAGGAGCCGTGGTTCCAGATATTACCCTCCACATATACCTACACAAACTCACAAAATTCGTTCTCTCTCTTTATAATATACATACAGATTTCTTTATTTTTCTTGTAAGATAGTAAGAGATTTTGCAGATAAGGTTTTGTATTTGTGGTACAACCGCACAAGATCAGAATCTAGTATCTCCAAATACAACAGTCAACACATTCCAAAAAAAAAACTACAAAACGGCCTTGAGAGGGTGGGCATATGTGATGCGATGACCAGAAGATCACATGACTAGACAAGTCTTAGCATCAACACCAGTCCAAAAAAGCACGTAAGACCACTCCAATTTGTCCTTAATGACCTTTGTCCATAACGAGATGAAGGAAACATGAGAAGATGTCTCGACAACCCAGTACTGTCTGGCGAAGAATAACGAGGAGAACCGACCCATAATGGGTTAAGGCTAGGTAGCAGTAATTCTAAAAAAAATACAATTTCAAAGCGGCTAGACGTCGAGCTCTTATTTTTAGACCCTATAATATAAAGTATTTATATTATAGTTATAAATTGGCTTCAAAATTGTGAACGATAGTTGCCTATCTTTTATTGTATTTGAAGTTGGAGGGATATTTTAGCAACCAGGTTAAACGTGGGCGTTCAATAGCACTTGAATGGGATTTGTATTAACTGTTAAATATTATTGGTAAAAACCATTAATGGCTAATGTTACTTTTACTATTGTTGCGTAACTCCTCCAACTGTCGTAAAAAATAAGTTGAGTTACTTTGTATACTATTAGTATAGAAAAAGTTTTTTTGTTGGGAAGTTTGTTGCGCCATTTCTTTTTAGTGGTGAAGGGCGGGCAATTTGGGAGGGGATTAAAAGTGCTGATTCTCAGCCTAATTTGAATAAATGACTTTTGATTTTGATTTAATAGAAAGGTAACTGATAAATAATAACTTAAAACTAGGTCGTCAAAAGTAAAACGCATTGGTGACAAGCCCAAGTTACACTGATTTTGACCGCTCGGTCAGATGTGCATCGTTCAAAAGGGGCGTGACACTTTCGTCTTCACAACATCCTTTGTCTTATCCGGTGAGATGAAAGACATGTTTCAATAAATGTTAAGAAAATAAGGCTATTGACTCGAATATTCGTAAAACCAAGTATACTCAGAATACCCGCCCTTTAAATCAGTACAGCAACAAGTTTGACAACAAAACAGCCCTCCAAAGGCTTGGGATTAATTTTAAATAAGCCTCTAAGATGTGTGTGGAATTATTTCTCACGTAGGCAACGTTATCAAGGCTACGTGTCTCTAGGGCTCCTTAGACGTCTGGCGAAGCTTAGGCGAAAGGATTTTTGGGATTTAGTTAATAATGTGGTGGAGTATGTGCATTTTTTGGGTTGTGGTGTGTTAGGAAGAACGTAGGGCATGTATGCTATGTATACTCCACATGGGTAGACCATGACGTCGAACTAAGTGCCAAATTTTATCCAAATCCATTCAGCCGTTTTAGCGTAAAAGTTTAACAAACAAAAAAACAAATAAATGAACTCTGTTTCGCATTTTCATTCGAAATTGTAGTTCTCTTTAATATTACGCACTTGTGCAACAGTAGGGAGAAAAAGGACAGACAAGGTGAAAACAGTGATTTACACATTAAAAGACATATTCCAGGAATTCTGCAATAATCTTTATTAAATATTCAACAAGAAGTGGGACGCTTTCAAATTTAAAAAAAAATATAAGTCCATTAATGCCTGAGTCACTTAACTAAGTTTTAGTTATTAATGGATTCAGTTCAAAGGAAATATTCATGATATTCCAAAACTACCTTTAAATCGTTAAGATGACTAACGGCCAGTTTCTTCATCAAAAGTAACAGCCAATGTAACAGTCAACTGTTCTTTTGCACTGTTCTAATTTCAATCCTCGGCGCTGAGGCTTGGGTTATAAATTCAACAGCGTGGAAGAACAGTTGACCGTTACTTTGGCTGTTACTTTTGATGAAGAAACTGGTCGTATGGCTTACCGTGCGGTTTTTTACAGCAAAATCTGTGAAGTATGGCATATCATAGAGTCTGGCAAACGAAAGTTGATCCTGAAAACACGCGTAAAATTTAAAAAAACAAGACTGTTTATCCCTGTACATAGTTCGATAACACCGTATTGTTAATTGAAATTAAATTTCATTTTATAAAATAAAATTTCAAGTATCAAAACGTGTTATCGCACGGTGTATATAAACAGTCTTGTTTTTTTAAATTTCGCGTGTGTTTTTAGGATCAACTTTCGTTTGTCAGACTCTGGAAGTGCGCACATTGCGATGAAAAAAACGCATGCGGGTAATTGACAGTGGGCTTCCCGCTGCAAATATGCGGTGAGTCCACCTACGTTCAAAAGTGCCTTTGTGCCTAATTGAAATAAATGATTTGACTTTAACTTTTACCGCACGTATTTAATATTGTATCGCAAAGAGTTTTATGAAGTACCGCGCGTAGCAGTGAAAAAAAACGCACAGAGACATCAACCAAGCAGTAGATAATATCCTTTTGTTTTTTAGATACGACCGTGAATCTATATGCCTTATTTATTTATAATATCCTTTTGTTTTTTAGATACGACCGTGAATCTATAAGCCTTATGAAAAAGTAGACCTTAATAGGCCTTAAGGCCGTCAAAAATCACCCATAACGTGCATTTTTTTTCACCGCTTTCGCCATTGCGCGGACCCGTGGACCACATTTCCAAGAGGCGAATATTGCGATTATTCCCGATGTCCACCACTTTTTGGCCACCAGCGAAACCAACTGCAATATTTATTTTAGGCTTTTTTTTGTTATTTTTCAGAACCGAACTAGCCGTTAGTTTAACGTTTATTTCCTATCAGGTTAGATTATAACTGCATACTCGATGATTATTCTGACTTGGAAGTACAATCTTTTGAGGATCGGTGATCTGTTCTGAGCGAAACACGGATGTGCAGACACCACTGAATTATTAATACTCCCGGAATCTGTGGCAGCCTGCTAGATGTGCAGAGTGGCATGCGCATTATCGCACATACTCCCGCATTCTATGGTAGCCTGCTGGATGCGCAGAGTGGTGTGCACATTATCGCGTATGCTCTCGCACTCTGTGGCAGCCTGCTGGATGGCCCGAGAGGCCGGTGCATTCTCGCGCATGCTATCGCATTCTTTGGCAGCCTGCCGTATGCTCAGAGGTAGGCGCATTCTGTGGCAGCCTGCTGGATGCGCAGAGAGGTGGGCGCATTCTCACGCATGCTCTCGCATTCCATGGCAGCCTACTGAAAGTGCAGAGAGGCGGGTGCATTCACTCGCATGCTCGCATTCCGTGGCAGCTTACTGGATACGCAGAGAGCCAGCCGCATTCTGTGGCAGCCTGCTGGATGTGCAGAGAAGTGAGCGCATTCTCGCGCATGCTGTCGTATTCTGTGGCAGCCTACTGAATGCGCACAGAGGTGCGCGCATTCTCACGCATGCTCTTGTATTCTGTGGCAGCCTGCTGGATGCGCAGAGAGGTGGGCGCATTCTCACGCATGCTCTCGCATTCCGTGGCAGCCTACTGGATGCGCAGAGAGCCAGCCGCATTCTGTGGCAGCCTGCTGGATGTGCAGAGAAGTGAGCGCATTCTCGCGCATGCTGTCATATTCTGTGGCAGCTTACTGAATGCGCAGAGAGGTGCGCGCATTCTCACGCATGCTCTCGTATTCTGTGGCAGCCTGCTGGATGCGCAGAGAGGTGGGCGCATTCTCACGCATGCTCTCGTATTCTGTGGCAGCCTGCTGGATGCGCAGAGAGGTGGGCGCATTCTCACGCATGCTCTCGCATTCCGTGGCAGCCTACTGAATGAGCAGAGAGGTGCGCGCATTCTTACGCATGCTCTCGTATTCTGTGGCAGCCTGCTGGATGCGCAGAGAGGTGGGCGCATTCTCACGCATGCTCTCGCATTCCGTGGCAGCCTGCTGGATGCGCTGAGGCCGGCGCATTCTCGCGCATGCTCTCGCATCTTGTGACACCCTTCTGGATACGCAGAGAGGCGGACGCATTCTATCGCCGCCTGCTGGATGCGCAAGTTAGGCGCATTTTCGCGCAAGCTCGCGCGTTCTGTGGCAGCCTGCTGGATGCGCAGAGAGGCGGGCGCATTCTCGCGCATTCTGTGGCAGCCTGCTGGATGTGCAGAGAGGTGGGCGCATTCTCGCGCTTGCTCCGCATTCTGTGGCAGCCAGCAGGATGCGCAGAGGCGGGCGCATTGTCGCGCATGCTTTCGCATTCTGTGGCAGCCAGTTGGATGTGCAGAGGCGGGCGCACTGTCGCGTATGCTGCACATATTAGCCTGACGGATGCACAATCAGCTGGGCACCGGCATGCTTGCGTATGCTCCTGCATTCTGTAGCAGCCCATTGAACGCACATGAAGCTGGCCGATAACTCACACGCAACCGTCGCATAAAACCAAATGTAGAAGCAATGTTTTGAGAAATAGAAAATTTTTATCGTATCATCGATATTTTTGTTTGACTTAATAACAATGAAATAACAGGAACGTGGGAACTTTACTTAATCTGCTTTTGTTTGGCATTGTTTAACTTGTGCACATGCTGTCAGTGCATGCATGTAGTTTTTCGCAGTTCAGTAGTGTCGTACGTTACATAATTTATTCACCCTTTCATTTTTCGTGCCTTACCCTAAGTTTTGTTCCTTCAGTAATTTTTTTTTTTTTAATGATTCCAAAATTAAATATGTGATAATCGGGCGGCATTTAGTTCCACCATCCACTGTTGTCACTGGGGTTTTGACATGAGTGGTTTTTATTTACGATCTGAAATTCTGGTAGTGGGCCTGAGATGTCATTCAATCTTTTGATGAGAGCATCACATTTTTGGAAAAAAGTATTTTGTGTTTCTTGGTAACG
Organism: Lithophane leautieri; assembly: GCA_949152455.1. Taxonomy (NCBI): domain Eukaryota; kingdom Metazoa; phylum Arthropoda; class Insecta; order Lepidoptera; family Noctuidae; genus Lithophane; species Lithophane leautieri. The sequence continues at coordinate 13,971,916 of OX424477.1, read as the reverse complement.
CACCCAGCCATTGTTGACACATAAAATGGTAGTCAACATGCCCTGATACTTATAAAATTGGGGCTGTGGAGCTTCGTTCGTGAAGTATAGTGCTTTTGGAATAATCTTAGTCGTTAAAGTATACATTATGTCTTTGTTTCTATCGTTTGAATGATATTTTCGTTCGAAGCTACGGCTTTCGCGTTGACTAGGCGCCTTTGCGACTGTGCTTTGGCGTTGACTAGGTTCCTTTGCGATGGAGCTTAGGTGTTGACTAGGCTCCTGTGCGACGGCGCTTAGGGGTCGACTTGGCTACTTTGCGACGAAGCTTTGGCGTTGACTAGGCTACTTTGCGATGCAGCTTTGGCGTTGACTAGGCTCCTTTGTGACAAAGTAATGGCTTTGACTATGCTACTTTGCGACGGAGGTTTGGCGTTGACTAGGCTCCTTTGTGACAAAGTTTTGGCGTTGACTATGCTACTTTGCGACAAAGTTTTGGCGTTGACTACGCTACTTTGCGACGGAGTTGTGAAGTTGACTAGGCTCTTTTGCGATATGGATTTGGCGTTGTCTAGGCTCCTTTGTGATAACGTTTTGGCGTTGACTACGCTATTTTGTGACGGAGTTATGAAGTTGACTAGGCTCTTTTGCGACGTGGCTTTGGCGTTGACTAGGCTCTTTTGCGACGTGTCTTTGGCGTTGACTAGGCTCTTTTGCGACGTGGCTTTGGCGTCGTCTAGGCTCTTTTGCGATGGGGCTTTGGCGTTGACTAGGCTCCTTTGCGACTGGGCTTTGACGGTGACGAAGCTCTTTTGCGACGGGGATTTATTTGAGTGGAATGACGTAGTGGTTGCTTCAACTTCAGTTGTGAGATCTTCCTGTGGTTCAAATTGTTGTGCAAGACGGGCTTGACGGCGTGCGACTGAAATAAAATTATAATACGTGAGTATTTTAGTGCGTTTGAGTAAGTAATGTTTTTCTTGCAGTTGTGTCTGTTAAGCGTTTTGCATTCTCTGATTGCATAGGTTTTATCATAATAATATTTTATTTTTAGCCCGTGTTGTCCCACTGTAGGAAAAAGGCTACCCTTCAACCCCAAATAGTGGACTTGTGACTCTTATTGACTACTACAATAAGTATTGCCATAGGAGATATTGCTATAATCACCTCGTTAATTTTGTTTTTGTTTATTTTTGCCGCAATCTCTGCGCGCAGTCCTAGTTCCCAACTTGAACAAATAAACAATTTTCAAATTATTATTAAGTACGTAATGCTAAGAATAATAAGACGAGATATCGGTAGTCCGACGGCGAGATGGGTGGACGACATTGTTGCCATTGCGGGCCAAACCTGGATGAGGTTGGCATAGGATCGTGAGGATTGGTACAAGAAGAGAGTGGCCTATGCTCAGCAGTAAGTGAAGTCGGGTTTGTGGATGATGGTGAGAATTTTATGGTCTCAAAGCTTTGACACAATTTCATTATCATCCCTTACTGCAATGTATTTAGAGTTCACATTCCAACAGTTTTTGTTTGCGGAGCTGGACGCTTATATATCTAATCTATTTAACAGTACAGCATAGCATACTAACTAATGTTACGATAAAGTGCTTCTATCCTTCGCTCAAAGATAGTACCCATCAAAAGAAACATAACAACTGCCAAGATAATTGGACCGTAGAACCAGCATTCCATATATTTTTGACGTTTCTGTGGGACACACAAATCACATGTTAGTAACATAGTAACACCTAATCGTTTAGATATAAGTATAAAACATGTATTCCACATATTGTATCTACTGAATTTGTTTATTGATTACGCGTAAAACAAGTCGTAGAGACTAGTTTTTAACCGATTACGGTGAAGAAAAAAGGAGGGTTATGATTTTGACCGCTATGTATGTAAGTATGTTAATCTGTTCCCTTCTATCTTCTAAACCGCTGATAACAATTTGACAAATGACGTATCATTGGAAGCGTCTTGATCGTCCGCTGGTTATTATAGGCTATGTGATATCACATTAATTCTTCAAGGAAATTCTAATTAACTACAATGGCTTTTGGTTCGCGCGCGGCCCGCGCGCGGTCATACAGGTTAAATTAAAAATGGCGCCCTCTAGAGGACATAAAGACAGGAACTTAAAAAAAAATACAGTTTAATCGTACCATGTTGGGTATCAAATGAAAGGGCTTAGTGAGCACATTTCAAAAATATATATATTATACCCCAAAAGAATAAAAACAAAAATAAGTAATAAAAACTATAACCCAACTACGACTAAAAAGATATAAACAAGACACCACAGACAGACAAATAAAAAATCCGGAGTCACACGTAATCTGTTCGATTTATGCCCTAACACGTGTGATTCCGGATTTTTAATTTGTCTGTCTGTGGTGTCTTGTTTATATCTTTTTAGTCGTAGTTGGGTTATAGTTTTTATTACTTATACATATTATATTATACAAAACTCTTGTAGAACAAAACATGTCTGAAATAACATCAAAACATGTATGATACGTATATGTTTTTCACAAGACTTGTGATATGTTTTTCACAAGTCTTTTACAAGACTTGCAGAAAAAAAGTACTACAACTTGCATAATTATGGTTGAAAATGCGAGGTTATATTATGTAAGTATTATAATTATCAATCGTATTTTATAATTGCATAGCGCATGTGTGAGTACTATGTTACCATACTAAAGCTACCAGTTACTGGGTACGTCTTTCATTGAGTTTGTGCCCTGGTGGCTGAGTGTATGCCATGCTCACTCTAATGTCTCGCTGATGGTGGCCCAGGTTTTGGATCACTTAGCCCCCCCCCCCCATTCAGACCTGATTGGTGCTGATTCATGCGTCAGGTTCGTGAACGGGCGCCATCAGTAGGGACAAGAGGTCCTCTCTCAGGACCTCTCTCTTAGCCGCCACGGCTTATTTTAATTTTTTAATCTTTTTTAGGGTTCCGTAATCGACAAGGAACCCTTATAGTTTCGCCATGTCCGTCTGTCTGTCTGTCTGTCTGTCCGTCCGTCTGTCCGCGGCTTATCTCTGAGACTGTTGGTACTAGAAGGCTGTAATTTGGTATGGATATACATATAAATAACGCCGACAAAGTGGTATTTTTTTTTTTTATGGTACTTCCCCTATACTTAAAGTGGGATTTTTTTTTCTCGTCAATCCCTTGGTGTGTGGTATCGTTGGAAAGGTCGTTTAAAAATAATGTGAGTTTGTGGAAACCATTTTTGGATTCAGGGATCCGTTTGCCAAATTTTAAGCTTTAAAGTGCAAATTTTTGTTATAGTCAAGTGCCCCTTTTTTTACAATGTTAAGTTTGTTGGATAAATTCATCCCAACTACGGAACTCTTCATTGTGCGTGGTTTGACATGCACTTGGCCGGTTTTTTTTATTATTGATGCTTTTAACGTTCTGCATCGTTCTCACATGATAATTTGGACATGAATGATGTAACCATATTTTGATGTAAAAGAGCGTCCGTGGAGTTTCTTGCCAGGTCTTCTCCATAGGGACCTACTACGCTTTGGAATGGGCAACTAGCTTCATCTTTCTGACTAACCGACCCCTTGACAATTCAAAAGTGCCTGTAATTAGTTTATTTGAAATAAATGCTTTGAGTTTGAGATACATTTTTAAGAATTTTCTAGAATAAGAACAACATTTGATCAAGATCAGCCAGTTCCTATTTTTTGGGATGTTCCCCACAAGGTTGTTTAGTCTTTAACTAACAAAACATCAAACAAGTAGGGAGAGATGTATGCACACAATTCGCCAGTCAAACCTAGATACCATGTATAGGTCGGCGATTCAGGAATTGGCATTTAAAAAATCTTAGTACTCAAAAAAACGAATTAAAATCTAAATTTTTAGAATAGAGAAATACCTATTACCGTAATGCTATCTGTAGACGTCGACGTAGGTGATTGCATCTCAGTAAGTACTCAGCACATCCTTCAATACGGATGAGTCCTCCTAGATACAACATCAAACATGCTTAGCACTCGATTTATTATTTATTGCTTATTGACATGAAGGTTACAACTCAATCTAGACCAGTGGTTCTCTAATTTTTTTGGGGACGGAAGCTTTTTGGGAAACGATATATTTGACGGAGCCCTAAAATAATCAAAACCTGGTTTTATGTGTATCCTTCATTAATAATCATAATACATGATCATTTGCATTTAATGGGGGCTTATGGTAGGTATGAAATAGATTTTTACTTTTCATCAATTTTTTGATTTCAGGCTTGATTGAAGAGAGTTGGAGTCGCATGTCAGGTTCCGCATCTACTCTTTGCGGTAGGTATTTTGTTTTTATAGCTGTTAGATTGAGTTGAGAATCGCGCATCTGTTTCGCACAGTTTATAACTCCGGTCTTAGTTCAAATAGCCCTAGTTAAAGATTTACGCCAAGATTCTCACACTTCATTATGGATAGTATTTATGTTAGCTGCGATAATCTACACACAATATTGAAAAAAATTGGGATTGCAAAGAAAAACATTATTTTTATCACTTCCTCAAGAAAATTTTAAACACGAAAAAAACAGTGTTTAATCAAATGCCCGTTTTTTCAGATGTTGCTTAACTTGTTCCAATGGGTACAAGTTTGTTTTTTAATATCATTATCACGAATAAAATGTAAAGCGCCTAGTTGTAGTTCCATTGTATCCTGCATAGACCCGTGACTAAGCAAATGCTGCCAAATCTAAAATTCGTGAGGAAGCTGGGCTCCGCAAAGCCTCTGTGGGGGCTTCGCGAAAATACTGGTCATAATGAACCAGTATTTTCGTGGAGGCATTGCGGAGCCCAGGGGCTCCACGAAGCACACTTTGAGTGACACTGATCTAGAGAGAGTTGTCACAAATAATATTTTAAATTGTTTTAGATTATGGTCTAGATTCAGTTATCTATTTGAAAATGTTTGAAGAATGGCTTTTTCTTCTTCGCGTGTCGATGCAATCTAAATGTACCTAGTAGCCCAGAATTCAGCTACGTGTTTGGTATCTTCAGTAGCGGCCACCAGCTCCTGAAACGTGCAGGTACGAATACCACAATGTCTTTTTGAGAGGAATTTGCTGGCGTAGTTATAGATTTTACTACTTTTGGATCCATTACAATGTGGCAATGGCATTGGCTCTGTTATTTTACTTATGTCTTTATTTTTATTACTGTTGCGTTTATATAGTAGTCATGACAGTATGAAATTCCAGAAAATTATTCACGACACTCACCCAAGCATGCAGAAAAACAAGAATTAAGACTATGCAGTTTTTCCAAAGATTTTGGTTCATTCTTCAGTAATTCAGCATGGTAACTAAACTTTACACTAAACACGGTTGTCTGAAGTCGATTTGATGGCTTTTCAACTTTCAGAAACTTGTTCTATTTAGGTACTATTTTACATGTTTAATCTTCATGTTGTTTAATTTTATTATTATTTTTATATTTCTTTTCTGAGGTTATGGGCATCGCCTAAAGGTCATTTTTGACATTACTTTTATTTATAAATAAAAATTAGTTTTTAATGGGCAAAATCTCCTTGGTAGGAACCAAGGAGATTTTGTTTCTAAATCCTGTCTATTTAGATATCTATCGCTTATGAAGCAAAATCTGCTTCAGGTTAATCATGTTACACATTGTATTAAACAGTATGCTGGCAGAATTGTCCGTTAAAAACAATTCTAAAGGCGTTTCTAAGTTTCATGATAAAATCGAAGTATTCAAGAGAAAAAACTGAAAGATGCAACCTTTATTGAGTACCGAGAGGAGAACTAGTATTTGAATAATATCGTTGGAGAAAATAATCTTTTAGCAGATCATCCACGACTCTTCGTCTGTAATGACACACTGTTGAATAGTTCATCCAGCCAATGTTAATTAGATTGTAATGATGTATGAATATTTAATTAATAATAATATATTTTAAATGTCACTCCTCGGAACCGGGGAGCATAACAAATCAATGCTTCTATGCAGACATGTATAGAGATATATCATATCTTTGTGCTTTGAAATATAAACAGAATAACACCTCGATCAAAGCGTCTATTTTACGAGACTACACTACAGATGATAAAATGGCGTATATAGATGATTTTTGTAGTGCAAGTGTTACTGTCGGCTATAACTACAATACATATTTAAAAAAATCAGTGATACGATACTTACTAAAGATATATATAAAACTTGCATTATTGTTCATCCCCTCCGCACCCGGTTACCGGTTATACAATCGTGAATATCGTGTGCACCGGGTTGTCAAGACTTGGGTAACCCGGATAAGACCCGGCTGCAAGGCGGGAAGTGGAAACCGTAAAGATTTAACCGACGCCTGACGGTTCCGAGTTTTATGGCGAAAGAAAAATTGTGGGTGAAGGAAAAGTTGGCGATAATGATATCTAGAGCGAAGATGTTATTCTATAGTTTTCTTTTTATTTTGATCGGCAGAAGGTATTATGGAAGGCTGTGCAATTGTGCATTTGTGACAAATATGCCAGAGACGGAAATTGATTCTGAATGGGATGATGTGTTAGCTTGAGATTGTTCAACTTTTATTGGATTGAGAATGATAAGAGTTGCTTTATTCTTCGATTGTTTTTAACCGACTTCTAAAAGGAGGAGGTTATCAATTTGGATGTTTCTATTTTTGTTTTTTTATGTATGTCATAACTCCGACATTTATACATATACGGATTTGCAAAATTCTTTTTTTGTTTGAAAGGGTATACTTGCGAGATGGTCCCATTGCCATCAGGTCACGATCTGATGATGGGATCCTGGAGAGATCAAGGGAATCATTTCAAATTCAGATAAAATAAAAACTTTTTTACAAAAACAAAAACAACCGACTTCCAAAAAAACACTACAAATTGAAAAATAACTTTAATTTCGTCGTCATAATAACTTTAAAGTCGGTGGCAAAAAACGGAAATTTAAAACCAAAGACATCGACTTCCGAAATTAAAGTTATTTTTCAATTTGTAGTGTTTTTTGGAAGTCGGTTGTTTTTGTTTTTGTAAAAAAGTTATTATATTATCTGAATTTGAAATGATTGTGTATTACCTACAGTGACGGCATACGATGCAAGCAAAATTTTAAACAAAGACGTAGAAATGACGCGCTTGATAACAGTCGACATTAAAGAATAAAATCAAAGCTACTAAGATGAATATTGTCTACTTGACAACACAAACGTTGATTTTATTGAAATGTATATTTTCGTACAACATTAACATCTAAATACCCCTTTGGTATCACATCATAAATAAGCACAAGCGACCCGATACATTATTTATCTACCCAGATTATCCGCCACATCCTAACATCCATAACAACATCCCTTATAAACAACATCCAAACAGTTACATGTTTTACACAAACATCCACAATATCGACTTAGTCCACATTAGAGGCCTTTAAGATTCGTCCCACGTTGGGCGCCAACAAAAACAATCTACACGCAACAAATCCGACGAATGTTCGATGAAAACCGGCTAAAACTGGTTGTAACTGGACCGGGCCGGTTTCGACCGGATTATACTAACGGCTCCTAATTTCTACGTGGCTGGAATAGGAACGCGGTGAGAAATGCCTCAACTAATAGTCTAGCAGTTAATGTAGAATTTAGAATGGTTTATTTAAATGGGGTTCTTTATGGTGTGCTGTTTTATTCTATGCGATGTTTATGGGTTCTGGTAAAGGAATGGAAGGGGTGAATGGATTTAAAGGTTTATAAATGGTGTTCTTCACTGCTGGATATAAATTTTACTTTTTCATGCAGAATGCAATTTCTGCTTGTGACAGAAAAAGTGGATCTTTCTTACGAGAACTACCAATAAACAATTTAATTACTCTTAATAACTAGAACCAATCATTTGAACATTGGTGGCTCTGTGGTATTTGTCGCGACTTACGAGTTGTAGAGTTGTAGGCCGTAAGTTCGAACCCAGACAGGCGATTAACTTTGTGTAAATAATTTCATCACCACTGCTCACAAAACGGTGAAGGAAAACATCGTGAGAAAACCAGCATGTCCTAGAACCAAAAATTCGAAGACATGTGACCTCTAACAACCTGCACTGGGTCCGCGCGGTGGATTACGGCTCACTGCCTCTCACCGAAAGGGGGCTTGTGTCCCAGCAGTGGGAACATTGTAGGCTGATTATGCTAATCATTTGAACACATTCTTTAAATCGCTTAGGGCGAATTCGACCAAATTTTTATCCCTAATACAAGTCTAATCCAGCGAGTAAATATTAAATTTTTGACAGATTTTCTATACAAAAACTGTCAGACGTCAATTTTATTCCCCTGAATAATAGTTATCTGGCTTTGGTTAAATCGGCCCTTATTGTTTCAATCTAAAAAATGGTTAGTTCTTGCTGCTTTAAAACAATATTTTCTTCTCAGAAATAGTTGCTCACGTATCATAACATAGTCAGTTCACCTACTGTCTAGACGAGTTATAGTTAATCGAAGGCTTCCGGGTTAGATCCCCGGTCGAGACGAGTTCGTTTCCGGTCTAGATATTGTGATGTGGGTATTTCCTGTAGCCGGAATGACCTTTCAGCAGTAGATGGCACAAAAATGTTCCTATACATCACTGTGAGAATGGCCGCAAACGCAGGGAACATTAAATTCAACGTTAGATTTTTTTGTAGTTATCTTTATAGATTCATGCAGCTGTTTATTTTATACTGTACTAGCTGCTGCCCGCGACTTTTTCTGCGATCCAGGATGAAAAGTAGCCTATGTCCTTCTCAACGTCAAGGTCTACCCCTGTGCCAAATTTCATCCAAATCTGTTCAGCCGTTTTAGCGTGAAAGCAACAAACAAACAAACTCACTTTCGAATTTAAAACATTACTTAGTATTGCGAAAAATGTGCTTTGATTATGTTCTAATTTTTTTAATTTACACGATAAAGATATTGACTGCCATAATGAGAACACTTGGTAGAGCTACTGATCCATGAAGCCGTTGATGAAGGGTGACCTACCTTTCCTTGAAGAGAAACTCAACGCCATGTGCATTCTGCTCATCCTAACCTACTGTGCTTAAACTTGGTCCTTGACCGAGTCTCAAAACTCAAGGTTAGTAGTAAAGCAAACACGTTTGCTTAAAAAACATAGTTTTTCTGTCACGGATTTGAAATTCACTCAAATTCAAAATATTTTATGAAACATACTTAAGAAACTAGGTGCACGGTTCCAATTGATCATTTCTGATAGAGAAAAGCCGCCAAGAAAATCCACGGTTACTCTTTCAAAAATAATTGGCTTTTAAAATGTTTTCAAATTACAGTGTTAATAGTACGGACAGTGTTCGTCTGTCAACAACAAAACAGGTAAATTTAAAATTTAAAAAACCCCCGACAAAAACAATGATCATCACCATCCATATGTAAACTATTTTTTGAGGCCTTTCCAATGAGCCCAAACACGATACCTCTGCTGTAAGTTGGTCAGGAAGCAGGGTATCCTACATCCAGGTCATGCTGCAGCATCAGTTCAAGGTTACTATATTCTTCTCATATGATTGAAGTAACAGAATTCTAAATTTCGAATCGATTAGACCCGTGGAAGATGCTCACATCCATTCATCAACTTCAAAAGAGCTGATTCGGCTGAAACGGCTGAACCGATTTTTTTGAATCATAGCTAAAAACAGAAAAAAAAATCAAAAAAACGGTTCAGGCGTTTTGCAGCTACGATGGAACAGACGGACACACAGATACACACTTATAACACCCCTCTCTTTTCGTCGGGGGTTATAAATGGTCAACCAATCGAAGCATTTATGATTCTACAGCACGTTCTCACATTCACAAAATAGAAAAGAATCAATGTAAAAGAAAATAAAAACCATTGCTAAGATTGGTATCTCATCTAACACACTTACTTCATTGATTCCAATAATATCTAGATCTTCGACCTAACATTTAAAACAATTACATACAACTAAGGGAATCTGACCCGACCTCTCACATCGCGATAAACCCAAACTGCCCACAAATACGATGTTAATTGCTCGTTACAAACCTAGGACACCTAGATAACCCCTCTTCCTGCAACGAAACGGAAGGATTTTAATGAAAATGTATTTTCGGCTTCCAAAATGAAATTCATTATGGCCGAAAAATGAGTTCTATTGTTCTTCTCAGATAAAAACAGCAGGAAAATTACTGAGCTCGTCTCGATTGTGCTCGTCATTCAATGCCGGGTGTAACGCAATATTGTCGGTTTTTCGGGAAGGATTCGGTCGGTTTTTGCTCTGCAGTTTTCGAGTTTCGTGACAATATTATTGTGTTTTTTTGAGAGGGATTGTTGGTATAACGTGTGTAATGTATGGTGGCTGATGAGAGCAATGTCGTATATTACTGTTTTGTGACTGTCTGGCTGGGCTGTTTAAAAGGAGTGAGTGATCGTTCTGTTTTTGCTTGCATATGTATCCAGGCCCAGAGTACTCTCCCTTCTCGTTACAGATCCTGATAATAATATTTAACTAATATCTAGCTGATATTTAAATAATATTTAGCTGACCGAAATCGTCAAGGTTTGAGAAAAATACTGAGCACAAATCGTTAAGCTATTACTCTAACCTTAACAATTTGTGCTTACTATTTTAATTTACCGCATCATTTTACTCTTCAAATAGAAAGTAGTCTAGTGGCGTCTTACCTACAAAGTTCATGAGTAAAATCTTTAATAGAGCGTGTAGATAAACATAAAACTCTTGAAATTTTCAACTAAGCTCTATGAGGAAATGGGTGCTAAAATTTTACTGCAGAAACTAATTATTTCCAGCCACAGATATACTATAAGACATTTTTAATAATATCCCAAATGCGTTCCTAGTGCGGGAAGAGGTTTTTCATTTTCGTACTCAAACAGAAGACGACTTAATCCTCCCGAAATACCTGCCACTGAGAAACTTTGAACCTTAAAGCCTGTAAAATATAGTCCATGTTGCTATGGAGTTATCTAAATGCAGTTTTAGTGTTCAGTTAAAAGTTTTTAAACGGCTATAAACAAGTGTTACGCTTTCGTCGTTACGGGCTCGGAATATTTGAGCGCTGAACTATGGCTCTAAAAAACTGTTAAGTGCGAATTGACCTTATGCTCATTTCCTGTATGCATTTGGCAAGCATTATATTTCGAGAGGATTAAAAACCGTGTTTTTATCTACACTTTCACAGATTGTAATTGTTTTTTTTTATTTTTGACTTATTGGTACGGTTATCCTTTCAACACTGAAGTGGTTGAGTGATTGGTTTCTGTGCTACGTACGATTGTGGGTTCGATTCCCTGTTTGATGGCGTATACATAGTTGTTTTATCCGGGTCTCGTGTGTTAGTGCATGACTTGAAAATGTTGGCAGCGAAACGTTTAATTATTTATTTATTTATTTTATTATTTATGTACACACAGTAAAATACATAGAGATACAACATAATTATAATATGAGTACAAAGGTACTGCTTATTTCTTAAGAAATTTCTTCCAGCAGACCTGCGAAAGGAGAAATATGAAAGAAATGTAGACAATAGTGTGTGAGAACAAGAAGAGAAAAAAAATATTATGCGAAGTCTTAACTAAAAATATTAAATATACCTACACATATACGCAAGAAAATTAATATATACTTAAATAAATACATAAAGCTTAAATATATAAACATAAATACCCATATAATAATATACTCATAGTTGAGAGGAAAGATAATGCTCTTTTACACGAAATTTAAACAGAGAAACAGTTTTTAAATCACGAATGCTAGTTATGCTAATTATCTTTTTTTATAAAGACTGAAACTGAGTTCAGTCAGTCTTCTGTTACTTCAGCCTAGTTATCTACCAAGAAAATCGTCTCTGTATTATTAACAGTTTAGATTATTTATTAACTTGATCAGGCTGGCGATTATATGATCAGTCTTACTTTGGTACTAGGTTCTGGCTAGCCTTGGACTTCAGTAGTGCTGTTCCGCAAAAATCTCACCGTGAAAACTAAATGGTCTTGGAGCCTAAAACGGCCACATTAGCAATTCCTCTAAAAGCAATTCTTTCCTGAATTTTCAGCTGTCATTAGCAATTCCTCTCATTTAACACAAAGGCAATTCATAATGTGTGGACCATTTTACGAAACTCCATAGAAAACTGTCAATCAGATTAAATTATTTCGTAATAAGAATCGCACGCAGGTCATATTATGAATTGTTAGTTTGTGACATTTTACGATGATTCATAATATTTACATATTATGATTCCAAGCCAAAGTGGCTTTTTTAAACCCTCTGTTCAGACCGCGACGCGACACTGCGCGCACTTTTTAACAATTATCGAACTTATATTCTTCACGAAAAGGTATAATTTCAGTGCGAGGGTTGACACCTGTCAAAGTACGCTGAGATGCGCAGTGCTGCGCAGCGCGTGTACCTTAATGCGTAGTAAATAAATTCGATATTGTATCGGATCATAAAAAAGTACGCGTCGCGTCACGTCTCGATGTGAACTGTGCCTAAGGTGAAGTGAGCTAGCAATAGTGTCAATCTCTAGCACCAGGTGTGCTATTCTGTAAAAATCTCATCGTGAATACTTAGGTGAAGTGAGTTTGGAGTGAACTGTCATAGCCTTAGCATCAGTAGGTATCGATAACAATGACAGCTCACTCCACGCTCACTTCACCTCAGTTTTCACGGTGAAATGGTTACAGAATAGCAACGCAGGAGGAATGACAGCTCACTTCACAAAATGTTCACGGTGAGATCTTTACATAATCGACCGACAGGTGATTCTTCACCACGTTTGGTTGGTACCGTGATCCGTGATCGCAGTTTGTTGTTAGTAGCAGGCAGGATGACACTACCGCAAATCATTCTTGATACCTCTCTAGAAGGGGGTATTTTACACATAAAACATAACATCTCGCCTGTATTCCCCGAGGGGTTAGGCAGAGGTGCACCTATAGTACACCCACATTTCACCAGTTATGTTTAAGTCTCATGTAATAGCCTAATGCTATCAACCGGGCACAAATCCAGACTACAGCCCGCTACTGAAACAATTCAGATGGAAAAACCCAATAACACTTTGCCCGACTCGGGAATCGAACCCAGGACCTCATGCTCGGCAGTGACCCCTGCGACCACTAAACTAAAGAAACAGTCCAAGGTGGCTTTTCTTTGCAAGAAACCGTATAAATTCATCCCTCAACGTTTCTTTATACATCAAACAAACTGGCCAAAATAAATACATCGGACCCTTTCTTTTCTACAATTATTTTGGCACCCTTTTCTTGCCAGCGTACCCCTTGCGCTAGCAAGAAAATGTGCCAAAATAATTTCTTTCTTTTTTTAATTCCTCGAAGTCTGCAAATTAAATAATCCTTAAGAACTTGCTGAGGAAAATAAGTATAAATAAAAGGTTGTCTTTTTATCATTAAATACCTTCAAGACGAATGGATATCGCTAGCTACTCTGTTATTTTTGTTTAGAAATTAGTTGTGCCCCGTGGATTCGTCTGATGATTTTAATTTCCCTTCGTCCTTCTAAAGGTACAGACAGCTGCATGCATTGGTAACAACTCTACTTTAGTAAAAAGGGGTAACTAAAATATACTGCTGTACTTTTGAATTATTTGCCCAGTTCCCATCCATGCATAGAGGATGAATGGTCCTTAAGAATCAAAATACTAATGGCGTTGTTACATATTTTCCAATTATATGCACATGACAGCTCATAATAATAAAATGTATTATTTAAGTGTGATCTTTTTTGCACTATAAAATATTACAGTACAGACAACCTAAAGGCTCTTATATACTGGGGCGATTCGTCGCGCGACGCGAATTTTTACAAAACAATTTCTCACGGCGAACAATGCGGCGGCGTCGCGTCGCGCGACGAATCGCCCCAGTATGTAAGAGCCTTTAAAAAGTTTAAAAGTAAATGTATAGGTACATCCTAATCCTAACTAATATTATAAATTTCGTATTTGTTTGTTTGTTTGTTACGCTTTCACGCTAAAACGAATGAGAGGATTTGGATGAAATTTTTCATCCTGGATCGCAGAAGAAGTCGCGGGCAGCAGCTAGTCAATAATAATTTATGTAACTGTCTCACACACATTGTCAATGTGCAGCTACAAAACATATTACAAATTAGCTAAGTATACATTTTTTGATTGATTGACTGATTCAGTATTATAGAACACAAATTGCAGTCATTAAATGAATACTGGCCGATGTACACAACTTTTTAAGGCTGACTGTAACTACTACCGGCAGCTGATATAGAGTTCAATCCACAAAAAATATTAAGGGTACGCACACATACTTCGCTCTGCTCTTGATTTGAGAGCGAATATAACGCACGCCAGACGAAATTGTTTCAAATATACATCACCGAAAATCAGTAAGGGTCCATCCACATTTTTCGCTCCCGCATCGGCGATATCTGCAACGGGTAATTGATGGATGTATTGCGGTCAAGAGACAAATTGTGCTGACCGTACCCGACCCGTGTCACGGTCGTGACGAGAATCACGCGTATGCTGACTGTACGGATTTATATTTTGCCAAAAAATATATTTATTTTTAAAATAAAATGCGGATTTAGAAGATTGTATGACAAGAGATTTCTCATCCCTTCAAAGGATAGAAAAAAAAAAAAACGAAGATCAGTAATTTTTTAAGTATTCAATATGACTATGGACCTGTGTGGTGTATTTTATTTAACTTTATTTCTCTGCCAATTGGTCATAATAAAATATATAAGTAAAGCTCTTAAAACAAAAACATGCACCATCGTAAAAACAAGAAAAACACCAAAACTTACAACATCAATGACAACAAGTGATGCATATCAGCAAAAACAGACGAGAACGCAACTTACCGCGTTCTAAGTAATAACAAAGCTAATAACAATTTGCAGCTCCTCACACAACGACTTATGTACTTGAGTGTACTTCACGTTATTGCGGAGCCAACAGTTCGAGTGTTTTCCAGTTATCATGCTATTTATTATATTTATGTCTCTTTTCCAATATAGGCATAATATTTGTATGAGAATTATGGGAAGAAAATGGAAGGAACGGATTTTTTTAAATATTATCAAGATAAGATAGATAAGATTGGATTATTTATTTGCATATACATGTGTGTGTACATACCTAGAAAGTGCATACAAGATGATAAATTAAATTAGGTTCAAACATGTTTGCCACTACGTGACGTGCAAAATAATTGATTTATACAAATTAAAATGATAATAAAAATTAAAATTTAGAAAAATAAAAAATATTAGAAGTTGTCATCCTTAACTATTAATGGGTTAATAAAATTATAATTATAGACTAATTCACCAAGTGCGTTATAAAAAAATATGGAGTAATTCAAAATTATTATATAAGTAGCTCCAAATTAATCTAATCACTTATGTCAAGACAAATTCATTTTCATTTAGGAACTCAGTAACGCTTTCAAGACTTATTGTTGTTGTTATTTGTGTATACATACCTATATAAAATCACGGCTTTTCCCCATGGAGCAGAGACTACAGAGCGCCACCTGCTACAATCTTTACATACATGTATCTACTCCTTTTACTTACCTCATTAACGGCATAATTATGTAAGTCTATTACCTGCTCCCAAATTACCAAGTTTTTTTTTTTTTTTTACATTCAGCTTGACATAATCATCCTATTATTTGACTTATATCCCTACAGTTTAATTTCAACTTCTTATTAGTGGCTTTTGTGGACATGACAATTATTCAGATTTGTAACAGTTGTAATGGCAATCATTTCATTTGGTTTAAATAGGTTTTAATTTTTGTTATCTTATTTATCTTTTATATAGATTCTTTTCCATTTTGTGAATGTGAGAATAATGTAGGCTTAGTGGACTGTAGATTCGTTGAACATTTTCTATTTTGTTAAGTATTTACCTGGTACTTGTTGAAAGGCCTACACTGTTCTCCCATACCTAATAACACTGTAATTCGAAAATATTGTAACACACAATTATTTTTAAAAGAAACTCCATGGTTACCATGGAGTTTCTTGCCAGCTCTTCTCCATAGGAAACGACCAATTGGAACCGTGTACCTAGCTTCTCACGTTTCATAAGTGCACAGTGTAGGTTTATGTGAAATAAAATAATTTGATTTTGATTTTGACTTCGATTCTAATTATAAACTAGTCAACCGAGCTCTGGTCGGGTGAAAAAATAGACCAAGTATGCCAAAGTTGTGTCATATTCTGCTGTGAAAATAGGGAAAACGAATTTTCCGAGATATCAGACCTAGCTAGATCAATTTTTCGCCCCGTAAACCCTCATATTGCACCTTTCATCGAAATCGGTAGAGCCGTTTTCGTGTATATATACAGGGTGTAAGGGACAGCCCTCCGCAAATTAACAGGAGCATTCAGCTCCTTTTTTTAATCATATTTCACTGGAAATTTTCTCAGGAAAGTTTTCATTTTTTTTATCGTTTTTCAGTTACTATTCCTTTATTTCAATGTAAAATTACATTCTCTGTACGCAACACTCCAGTTATGTAAATAAAACAGCTAAAATAAAATAACAGCAATGGATGTTTAAATACTCGAGCGCCCCCCCGACACGGGGAGTGCGGCTACGCGCGTCTTGCCACGGTAACGATACATTGCGTGTGAGGTAATAAAACAAATCACGTTTATTGGATTCCCATAACGTTCCTGAAAGAATTTCATGTACGGTCGACTTAATATGATAAGCTGAATTCATTCCATCAGTCTGCGGAGGGCTGTCCCTTATATACAAATTATGCTCATTTCATAGTATAGGATATAATTAGTACCTTATTATTCTGCCGCTCCTTTCAAATTGCTGTTTATCTAATGAGAAGCATTGGGTAGTCTATATTGTGCTGACATTATCTCATATTCGATAAGACCCCAAAAATATTCGATTTCGTAATTATGCTTCTTTTTTTACAGCTCATATAAACCCCCCATTCCTTTTCTAACAAAATCTAAGTCTGTAATAAGATGCAAACACGCAGTCACTACACGCTTTCCATATTGCGCGGAATCTTCGCAGATAAAGTTGTAAAGTTCTACTTTAGTGGAGAATATCGAGATTTTAAACTATCGCTAAGTACGGAGCAACTTTCTTAATATAACTGCGTTTATCGTCTGCAGCGTGTTCGCGTTCAACTTGAACGCCTATATCTTCAGTTTGTGTACCCACGTGATTTTTACGTAGATCAGATATATTTTCCCAAGTTCAAAGTTTTTTTGCACAGACCATTTTTTTTTTGTGTATCATTGTAGCTGCTGCTTGGTGTTGTACTACTATCGTTTGCATATCGACTGATATTTTATCGACTACTCTTATAATAATAAAATCGAAATATTAACTAAGTGCATTAACACAAAATATCAAATTACAAAACTTTAAAAAAAGTCTAGCAAACCTCTATCTGTTCTCTAGCTGTAGCAAAAATATTTATGAATCATTTAAAGTCAGTTTCAATACAATTGTTTATTGAACATAAAATAATGTATTATAAGTTAAATCTTATAATACATAATCACATACAAAGTCCGAATCCTGACATACCTTTGCCCACATCTACATTATGAGCGACACATTTCAACTCTTCCATAGTCGGTGTCCCCCTAGCAATCATTTCGGAGATATGAGCAATCTTCGGGTTTATCATCACGATGTAATCTTCAGACACCTTCTTCAACACAACGCGAACCATCTTCTTGCACTCCAGCATCATCCAATTTTCTTTCTCTCCCATGACGAGGATGCCTCCTTTCATCTTCATCAGAGGAGCATCCAATTTCAATTTAGCATCGGCCCAGTTGAATGGTGCGTAAGAGTCTCCACATTCAGCTTCCTTGGCTTTTACATATTCTGGGGTGATCGTTTCAATCGACATTTCTGGGCATTGCATCACGTGGTCAGCCTTGTCATCGGCGAATTCCCTTTTGAATTTGTTCATGCTGTCCCAATGGTAGACGTAGGTCCAGTTTCCAATGAGGTCTTGAGGATCCTTGGTCTCCTTTGATACGATTTCAATTCCATCTTGGCAAGGCGTGGTAGAGTACGCCGCGTGGATGAGTAAAGCCCATATGTATAGAAATAACATGATGGCTTTTGTCTGTTCCTTTGACTACTATAATATTATAACTAGGTGCAGTTATAGCTTTGTCGAAGACTTGGGAGGAAATGATTTCGCTTGTCAAATGAGCCATATTTTATATGAACATTTGTCTAATTATATTTGACGGCTTTTAATTGGTTTCTTAATTGATTTTTGCATAATGATAACTTAATTATGATGCATAGAATAACGGTAATGACGTCTATTGAGTTGCTAATGTTTCTTGTACTTTGATTATTAATTTTGTAGTTTGGTATATTATGTACTAGTAGACTACTTTGTTTTTTATACCTTTCATCTTAATTCGCGAGTTGATAATTTTGGAAAATACGACTGTTAAACCATTTACATTAAATACACTGTTAATTGGTATACAGGAACTGATAATTCACGTTATAGATAAAAAAACACGTCATGACTTTAATTATCACTTTCCAATTTTAGATTTTTTTATCATATTGTTTATAGTCTATGATATGAATGTAGATTTCATATTGAGAATTTATTTCTAACTGATTTATAGTACATTACTGTCGCGGCCAGCAATAAGGGGATTGATGGAAGATCGTGAAAATGAGGGCCGAGGCGAAGCCGAGGCACTCATGCGTGAGTCCATCAATTCCTGATTGCGGCCAAGGCTTGTATAGTACTTTTCTCAAAAACGCGCGGAAATTCAAACAGCAAATTAAATAGAAATTCCAGAATCAATGACGAACAACTATAATTTTTCATGCACCAATATGCTCATTTGTTTACTCTTTATTCTATGTGCAAGCCAATTCGAAATTTAAATAAAATCTTTGATAAGTTACCTCCTTGGTTGCCGTGTGTTGAAGTAAAAAGTTCGTTCCATTTTTAAATAACACGACAGATATGAGTTTTCATAGTAATTTATTTGGCCGCTAAACACGCCAGATATGGATTTTCATAGTAACTTTGCTGGCCGCATCGTCATTTGTTTTTTACTAGTACAGCAATTTTGATTTATCTCGAAGAAGGTTGTCAAAAAAATGCTCGAATTTCCAAGCATGTTTGAGAAAAAGAAAATTTATACTAGTAAGGTTTTTACAGTGGTGTTTGTGTAGAACATGCTATTAGTTTGCTAAGACAATTTGGGTGCCTTTGACATCCACGCTATAGATATCTACATCAATAAGCAAAGTAATTATTGCAAACAAAAAACTCCAATACCGGGTATACCTTTGCCGACATCCAGATTATGAGCAACACATTTCAGCTCGTCTAAAGTCGGAGGCTCTCGGACTATCAATTCGGTTTCATAATTCATATCAGGGTTCACCATAGCTATATAATCATAAACGACCTTCTTTATGACAACTCTCGTCATTGTGATGCAGTCTATTACCATAAAATTTTCTGTTTCTCCAATTTTAATAACCAGCCTTCATTTTCAATGCTGGAGAATCCACTTTCAGTTTGGCATCAGCCCAGTCGAAAGGTATCTTTTACTTCGCGCATTCGGCTTCCTTGGCTTTCACCAACTCCGGGGTAATTGCTTCAAAATGTAGTTGAGGGCATTCGGATTGGTGGTCATTATTGTCGAGGAATTGTACCCTGGGGTCCCAGTGGTACGCGAGGTCCAGTTTCCGATTAGATCTAAGGGATTCTGGGTCTCCGTCAATACCATTTCTACTCTGTCTTTGCAAGAGAAGGCTGAAAATACAACGTGGATTATAAAGGGTAGTATGTTTAGAGGAAGCATTATGTCGAAAAGTTGGTCCTTTGCGGAACTTCGCACACAGTAAAATGCAGATGTAATAATAATACGTGTTTTTTTTTTGGTATATGTTTAAATTCTTTCAAAGCTAGACATTTTATATTCAATTGCTTTTATTGGTTTTTAATTGATTTTTCGATTGATTCTGCTATCGTTTCTCTGACAGTATTACCGTAACGATTCAAATTATGACTTTCTAATGTATTCATTATTTTGTTCATTAATTTATCTGGACTGGTTCTGTTTAACTTGCTAGTTTTAAGTAATAAGTCTGTTATTGTCGTTATTATTTGAGTTTACGATTACGTGATGCGGTATTCTGTCAACTGTCAAGCCTACCACATGGCCCTAAGCTTATACCCAAAGCCTCCGATGTATCATTTGTCACCAGCTAATACATTAAGCATTATAAATAACACTATTTTATCTACTTTTAGGAGATACCAATACCTTTAATGGAACTCGTAAGATTACATTTAAGTGAAGCACTTATATGCTCACGTATAGGGGTATATAGTTACCTATTTGCAAGTATTAGATACGTGCTTCGAATAATATTAGGTACATATTAGGTATAATAATTATGTTGCTGTTGGTATGGTCATATTCTATATTATAACGTTTTCATGCATTTTGTTCTAAATACTCGTTCAAAAAGGCTTTCAGCATACAATAAATCCTTTTATGTAAAAAATTACTTTTAAAATCGTGAAGTGATAAAAATATTGCTCATCCAAAATCGCTTTATTAATAACAATTATAACAGAAGTTTGTAGAGAGTTTTGCACGACCGAGCATTTTATTTCATTCTGATTTGGAGATGGACGGACTTAATTCCGGGAAATGCTGCTGTATTTATAAAAATGCGAGCCGAAAGCGGACAGGTGTAACCACGTGACAGAGTATATACCTTTAAAATTATATTTTATTTTGCGTATGCAAGAAGGGAGTTCAGAAGGTCAATAAATCTTTTTTGGTCAGCAGTAGTGGTTCAATGTTGATGGATAGAGAGGGAGAGGAACGCCAAAGAAAATATGGATGGATTGTTTAAGGAATGATATGAAAGAGAAGGGAGTGAATGATAGCGTGACGGTTGACGGGGAGAGTGGAAGAAGAAAACGTGTTGCGACGACCACAAATACTTAGTACTTACCACTTTTCCTTAATAAACTGCCACAAGACTTACAAACGTTATACAAAGAGAATTCAAAAAGTTATAAGTACAAATCCAAACGTTTCCTTACACATAATTTCTCTTAATGTATGTATGTATTAATGTTCCCATAAATTATTATCACCACGCGGGCACAGTGCGGGTTGGTGGATTATCTTCTCTATTGACAAGTGTGAACTGCAACAAAACATGAGGGGCAGTTTTTGGGGACTACCGATAGAAGTGAAAACTAAGTAACATTCATTCATTTCTTCAAGCGTTCGGTGACGATGACGCGAGTTCCATGATTTTGTTCACCCAACAAGCATTCGGTGACGATGACGCGAATTCCATGATTTTTGTTCACCCAAAAAGTTTTCACTTCAAAAATCTTGCAGCATGCTATGCGCCTCTGGTCTGTGTTGCGGTTTAGGTATACCGTGTTTTATGGAGTAAGCCTTCTTTAACTAGCGTCACAGTGACGGAGCTGTGATAGGTTACAATTTATAGGTGTGCGGGACAGGCGGGCCGATAGCGGGGATGGGCAATATTACAAATGTAGTAGACATCTTTCAAATGTTGTGTGACACTCATTTTGTTTACCAGATAAAATATTGGGTCGGTGAAGGTTATCAGGGCCTTCAGTTTCAAGCATTTTGATCATGAATTGGATAAAAGTGGTTGTTTGAAACATCTCAATACGTTGAACGTCAAAACTCTAAGCACGAACATTAATTCTAAATCTACTTGGGTAATATTATACACTTGTCAGGATTTTTATGAGTTTATATAAATATCAATAGGCAATTATTATTTCCAAATATAACTTTTTGCCACCAAAAAATACTTTGCTGCTTTTTAGGGTTCCGTACCCAAAGGGTAAAACGGGACCCTATTAATAAGACTCCGCTGTATGTCTGTCGGTCTGTATCTCATGAACCGTGATAGTTAGACAGTTGAAATTTTCACAGATGATGTATTTCTGTTGCCGCTATAACAACAAATACTAAAAAATAGAATAAAATATCTAAATATTTAAGGGGGCTCGCATACAACAAACGGGATTTTTTTGCTCGTTTTTACTCCTTATTGATAATAGCAACGGGTAGACGCTTGAAATATTTACAGAATATTAAGTTATATATTCACTTTAAAAACAAATAATTAAATTAAAATAAAACAATTATTTAAGGGGGGCTCCCATACAACAGACATGATTTTTTTGCCGTTTTTATAGATAATGGTACGGAACCCTTTGTGTGCGAGTCCGACTCGCAGTTGGCCGGTTTTTATTATGTTCGTGTTAGCACTAGTAGACACTTAGACAGGTGGTACAGATTACAGACGCATGCATTCATTAATTGTCATTTTTTTAAAGACATTTGAATGTTCTTCTGTAAATAATTTTATCATAGGCACTGCTCTCTAAACGGCGAAGGAAAACGTCGTGAGGAAACTGGCATCTCCTAGAACGAAACATTTGAAGACATGTGACATCTACCAACCTGCACTGGGCCCGCGTGGCGGATAACGGCCCACTAGCTCTCATAGAGAAGCGGTCTGTGTCCCAGCAGTGGGAACATTATAGACTGATTATGATGCTATACATTATGTAGTTGGGTAAATATCTATTTTGGCCAGATTTTGTTAGACTGTGTACCTGTTTTGGAAAACCATAAAATGTCTGTATTTTGGTGCTATATTATTTTACAAACAAACCAATACTAAGCTCCAGTGGGTGTGCTACATGTGACAGATCGCACCTATCACAATTCTCATAGCACTAGTACACGTTCGCACGCAACCTATGCATAGTAAACAGAACTGTTATTTTATTCTTTATTTTCAGTTCTTTTCAGCGTAGTGATTTATCCTGGTCGTTTGTAAAAAAGTCATTCAACAAGAAAAAAAGGAGAGTAATCTTGCATGGATTGACGATTTTCTGGATTTGAATTTTTAAATTGGTCAACTTATAAAAAACCCCTTATGTTTTTTTCGTAATTTCCGTACACCGTTGTTTAGCGGTGCACAGAATACACCTTCTTTCCAATTTTCATCGATATATGACTATGGCTGGATATATGGGATATATGGCTATGATAATTAGCTTCCGAGTGAAATGATGACGGTGAACGTGACAGACGGGCATGACGAAATTATATGGGTTCCGTTTTTGCCAGTTGGCAACGGAACCCTAAAAAGCACATGAAGTAGAAAATGCACCACTATCCCAAAGTTGATTTTGAAAATCTGTGATTGAATGGTGTATACTCCTATCCATTGCATTTTGACGTTTTGACGTGAGTCAGCTGGGAGTTACCCGGCAAAAGCACATTATTATTAAACGCCTGTGATGTTCCACTGCAGGGCATTTGCCTCCGTACTCTCTTTCAACTTCTCTCTATTACGGACAGACAGAGGGACATAGCCTTAGTAATAGGGTCCCGTTTTACCCTTTGGATACGGAACCCTAAAAACTAACTTCCCAGGCCACAAGATATCCTTACACATTCCTCAAAAAGACCTATTCTTAGCCAATTTATCATGACCCAACCCGGACTATAAGCCGTTTGTATCTAAATAGTACGAAACACAAACACTTGGTCTCAGTCGCTTCAGCCACGGATTAATAGCTCGACAGAGGCTTAGCCTTAAGTATAAGTGGTCGGTAATAACTTGGACAAATATTTACTAGTAGGTACTGCTGGGGAACTTGTCGCGACAATTAAAGTGAAAGGAGTAAACGTCTTCTAGAACCTGCCAAGCTTCTTCTGCTTCTTTAAACAACAGCTTACCTTCATCAGCTGTTTATCTTTGTCTTTTTCTCTGATAGGTTCATGAGAAAGACAAAAAATTTGCATACCAAGAAGGCTTCTTAGACCACCACCTACACCAGACATACGGTGGCTGATTTAATTCTACTTCAGTCTAAAAAAGCTTCTGAAGTGATGTTACCTGCCTCGGACCTCGCATCACATTCAGAGCACTTGGACAATGTCCCCGCTACCAATCATGTTGACGTCTTTTAATCATTTTCATTGGATTTGAACCGACTAAAAAAAAATATACCGATACGAGAGAAAATAGACAAAAGAGAAATAAAGGCATATAGGTTGGGACTCTATAAATAAACTCAAAATTTTCAATTTGTCAATTTAAGTAGACTAAATTTAAAACCATCTTATATTCAATCGCGTGACTCCACCGAATCATGTTCCTAAGTTATTGAAGGCAGTTCAACTCAGCCTAACTGCTCAGGTTTAGGAAACGAAGGTAGCCTAGCTATTGATATAAATTAGACAAGGAAATAATGTTCTTAAGGCGTGTACAAACGAACGAATAAGAACATGGTGAACTCGAACATCAAAGACTTTGTTCGCATGTGCGTACCACTGAAGAACATTAAACACTGTGTTCGTCAAAAATGTTCGTGGCGATCCAATTTCGAATCCATAGCTACTAATGTATAATGTTCGTGTTCGCTTTGTTAATTTACATCAACACTTATAAACCAAATGTTCAGTGTTCGGTGTTCGCGATGTGTGCCTAATTAATTAATATTGATGAAGCAAGACTGTAAATTTTATTATGATTATGATGTGATTGTAGTGACAATGATATAATTTCATGATTATTATTGCCTATGCATGTACCAATAGAAATATTTGCACGACTGATAAGTAGAATATAGTGAGACTTAAATTATTTTACCATGTTAATGCAAGTACCTATATTCTGACAAATAAATAACTTTCATTTCATTTTATTTCGTTGTCACCATGTTTTGTTCGTTCGTGCGTACACACCTTTAGAGGTTATCAAAGAGGTTTAACATCTTATTTATAGCTCGGCCTGGATTATTAGGAAATTAAATTTATAACATTCCTAAATGAAAAGCAGCTTAGCAACTCAGCAAGTTTGGTAGCGGTACTGACTGTAAAGGTGGTGTGGTGGCATCTACATCGCCACATGCGAACTGACGTCACGCGAAATCCTGCATCGCGCAAGCTGAGTTTACCGCGCGATCAACATAATATGCCTATAATATAACTTCCCGGCATCAATCGTCGGACAGTTGCCCACCAGACCTAACAACCGTCTGGTCGGAGGATCCTCTCTTTTCTATTGAGGATGAGTGAACTTTACACCCTGTTCCTCATACCTCTAAAATGGCAAACGTACCTACTGAATTTATATCAACACTCGTAAAGGTCCAGCACTGCGAAATTTTTAAACGATGTGAAAATCTCAATTTTCTTGCTCCGAGCAACACGATCTACGCCAGTTATCAAAACACGTCCCGATCATAACGACACATAGTATTTTCCACATCTGATATGGCATTTATGCATACTTTCAACCTCAAGCCAACCCATCCTTCATGCTTGACAGACGCCTATCATCGTCCCAAACTCCTACTAAAATCAAAGTTAAACCAATTGGACGTAAACGAACGGGCAGACACCATTCCACTCAATCTACGGAGCCATTTTCCTGGCCCATTTTGAGGCCAAACGTCAAATATAAAAGCCATTACCTGTGAAAAATCTCAGCAAACCTCGTCGTTAATGATTGTCCATTGCACTTGTGAGAAAAGGAATCTTTTCAAGTATACTGCTTGAGTGTCTTTTGGCTGTTCAAAACTGAGTGGCGTTTTAGGTGCCCCCGACCGTGACAAGTGAAATATTAGGCGGCTAAAACGCTGCTTTCATTTTTTTTTTGCCATTTATAAATATCCTATTTCTTTTTTTTGGGATTTTTGTGATTTATAAATGATAGCTTCCGCCAGCGGCTTCGCCCGCGTGGTATGTCGATAAAAAGTGTCCTATGTCCTTACCCCAGGGTGCCATCTATCTCCTTGCCAAATTTGATCGAAATCTGTTCAGTGGTTCAGGAGTGAAAAGGTAACATACAGACAGACAGACAGACAGACCGTTAGACAGACAGACAGAGTTACTTTCGAATTTATAATATTAGTATGGATTTAATATGTAGTTTTGGATGCAATCCAAAGCTTGTGGTGCCATAAGTGAAATAACGAGGGGATGAAAATTCTATGAAAAGAGAAACAAAAGTATGAAGTAATTATAATATCCACAACGAAAAATTTATGGCGTTTCGAATTCCAATAATTAAAAACAATCTGCGTAAAAGGCCAATCAAAATCCCGGTTGTTAAAAATGTTTTGCGCCAAAAATCTCCGCATCGTTAAAATTACTTTATCCCGGAATACCTTGTTACTGAGTTCCGATGCAACTGACTTAAAATTAAATTGCAGGCTCTGTATCAGAATTACAGAAAAATATTTACAAAAAAAGCAGCCAAGTGCGAGCCAGACTCGCACACAAAGAGTTCCGTACCACCCTACAATATTTAACACTAAGTAGGTATCTTTTTTTTAAAATACTTTCGCAAAACAAAACACGTTTATTGTTATAACCGGCCATAGTAGTAAGTACACACTCTCTGAAAATTTCATTGGGTACGGAACCCTAATAAAACATATGAACAGACAAAGACTAAGTAAAATGAGGATACCGTTCCATAGCAAACTATTCGTGGATGGTATAAATATGCATGTGAGAAAAAAAAGAAACATTCCTAAACAAGTAAGTATCTAGTTTAATTTAAAGCATCTTGTTCACAAAACATGCTACCCTGAACTAAAACTACCCAGAACTTGCGCACAAAACTATAAGTCAAAGTTGCTCCAAATTGTTGCTTCAGAAAGCGTCATTTTAAGGCCAGTTCTCGACTGCGCTCTCAAAACGTTTCTGGATTAATAGCTCTTGTTTAGCTCGGAAATGTTTGTCATCGACCAGGTGGGCGATTTTGATTTACTGGTCTAACCGACTGCGCTGGGGCATAGCGTGATCGATGTAACCTTTGCTTTATGGATGCTGCGCCTGGCCGCGGAAAGCCTTAACTGTGGCCATTTAAAAATATTGATTTTGTCGAAAATTCATTTCAAAACTTACAGTTTTGATCTTAAAACGAATGAACTGTAACTTCAACCGATGCAACTAAAAGTTGGATTTGCTTTATCCAATCACGAACAATTCGTAATTTACGTACCATACACATGTATCTACAATGTACGTGCAATTCCTGGTCGAAAATGTCTTTTTGATTCGTTCGGGAATCATCTCTGGTACCCAAAGTTCAAGATCAGGAGAAAAAAAAAATCTGCGACTGGACCAAAAAGGTAGTTACAGAACCATCGATCATCCACAAAAAAAGTAAAAGCAATTACGTACACAAAAAAAAAAAAACATAAAACAAAATACATTCCCACAACACCGCATAAGGAAAACTTAATTTATTACTTGAAAATGTATCCAGTGAAGGGGTTAATGTGGGAGGGGGGTAAGTGTACGCACCCTGTATACGTGATCTGAATATACAGGCTGTTCCGAACTGTGTCACTGGTTTAGTAGGGAGGTGTGTGGTGAAATGTTTTGACGAGATGGACGGTGTGTCATGATGATGTTTTATTATTGGCTAATGTCGTGTTTGCATGTTTCATTGTGTGTTTATCTGTTTCACCATCATCATCATCATTTAAGCCGAAAGATGTCCACTGCTGGTCAGACTGACAAGTCATAAGTCTCGAGTTCGAACCCCAGCCACGCACCTCTGACTTTTCGGATTCATGTGCGTATGTATAATTATCACTTCACTTTATTTATATTCTAAAGTAGCCTGATGGCACTGCTAATAATCAACAGTACACGTAACACAATTTTCCCGTCATCCATCTTTTTTTATCGTAGAAGGTTACAACGAACTCTTTTTTCCGAAGAATACATTGACAAGGCTATATTTGATACCCTACCGTATCGTAACACGCGTTTAGAAGACGCTGAAATGTAAAAATAATACGAAAAAAAGGCTAAAAGTGAAACGGCGCTAGTCATCTGTGACACCAGCGATTTATGACCACTTAATATGGAGAGCGTTTTGATCGAAGCGAGCGAGCGAATGTTCGGGGTTGTAAGGAGAAGCATGTTTTACTATGATCGTCATTGTTGTACCAATTGTTTATGATTTATGGAACGATTTAGTTGACTATAGTTTGACTGAGACCGAGATATGTAATGCTGCCTCTGGAGTGCAGTGAGCGTTGACGAATGAGCAGCCTGCACTGGCCCCCCGTCTCACCGCGCAATTACCTAAGGCGCGGAACCGCGGTATCAATCAGTCAAAATATAGATAACTCTCTTTTTTTGCGATTGTAAATCCTTATGGATGTGTCCCGCTCTGGGGCGAGCGGAGGGGTATTTCAATGTCACACTCTTACTGCCTATTACCACTGGGCTTTCTTCAGCTGCCTTTGGCCGGGGTGCTGGAAAATTTGCGCATTGAGTCACGCACCCCCAGCCAGGCATGGGCCCGCATGACTTCCATAAAGACCCCGTTACAGAGGATTCTGTCATGTCGTGTCTGTACCCAGGTGATACGGCGAAAGCTCAAGAACAAGATTACAAACGAAAGATTTCGCCAGAACCAAATATCGGGGATTGTTTTAAAAATATCACAGTTTCCAGTATCAAATGGAGAGTTCTGATCAGTTCAGAGAGATTAAAGTGTTTTACAAACATAGCTATCGCTGCTCGTAGGTGACATTGTTACCTCGGTTACTAGCTTACCTAGAAGGCTGGTAACGTTTAGAGTACTGTACGTCGATTCTGTAAATTCAAACAAGAATTCGCTATTCACTCTCTCTTCGCATAAGGTTCAAATGTGTTCGGGTTCGAGTGTAAAGTGAGCGTCGAAGTGACGGAGGAATTTCCTTACTGAATGCCACTTCTTACGTCATCTCATACTTTATCTGTCAAAATCTCACGGTCAATTTAGTTCGACTCGCTGACACGCTCGCAAGGGTAGCGCTCGTGTATCAACCGAGTTTTTAGAATACCAATCAAGAAACTCACAGCGGATTCAGATTCGAAGTTTAGAGTGAGGTCTTACAGAATCACACTCCTGTTTAGATAAAGAAAGGCATCACTCCTTGACGCATAGAGTTATATTTTACCTTCTTTGTTCCCAAAAATACCCGATATTAAATATAAACCCCTACAGAATGATAATACACTATCAATAGTCGGTAGATAAAAATATTATGTAAGTAGTAATATTTTATACCTTACCTGTTTCAGAAGAGGAGCAATAACTTGCTTTAAGAGCTTGCAAATTTGGAATGGAATACAAATGCTTGCTTTACCTTCTTTTTATTATTCTTGGCGTAAAATACGCCTAAAATGTACAATTCCCTACACTTGTTCCCACAGTATATTATTTGCTATTACTCGTATATATTTTCTTAGTTAAAAAAAACCGGCCAAGTGCATGTCGAACCACGCACAATGAAGGGTTCCGTAGTTAGGATGAATTTATCCAACAAACTTAACATTGTAGTTGAAAAACTGGTTCTCCGATACAGAATGTATGGGAGAATATGTTTTTGCAACTGCAAATTAAAGTTGGTCGATTATTACTCGGTAACTGGTAGAGCCTTCGTAGCGGTGATAATTTTTCTTTTAATTTCGTTATATATACTACTGCCATGAATTTTTTCACATTTCCAAACCCAGCCATTTAGCTGGCAGGGGGGGGGGACACTTGACTCTAACAAAAATTTGCACTTTAAAGCTTAATATTCCGCAAACGGATCCCTGAATCCAAAAATGGTTTTCACAAACTTCCATTATTTTTAAACGAACTTTCCAATGATACCCCACGCCATGGGATTGACGAGAAAAAAAAAACAATCCCCACATTAAATGTAGGGGAGGTACCCAAAAAAAAATTTTTTTTACAATTTTTTTTCCAACTTTGTCGGCGTCGTTTATATGTATATCCATACTAAATTATAGCTTTCTAGTACCAACGGTCTTTGAACTAAGCCGTGGACAGACGGCCGGACAGACGGACATGGCGAAACTATAAGGGTTCCTTGTTGACTACGGAACCCTAAAAAGGAAGAGGTGTTTTTGAAGTTTGGGTATAAATAATCGTTACGGGTCGTCAGAAGCCCGAAAGTCTGACAACCAGTCTTACCAAGGGGTATCATATTACCCAGTAACTGGGTTAGGCAGTCGCTCCATGTAAAATACTG
Organism: Lithophane leautieri; assembly: GCA_949152455.1. NCBI lineage: Eukaryota > Metazoa > Arthropoda > Insecta > Lepidoptera > Noctuidae > Lithophane > Lithophane leautieri. Next base: position 13,941,746 of record OX424477.1, on the reverse strand, counting down.
GTATTCAGCTGCATCCGGTTAGACTGGAAGCCGACCTCAACATAGTTGGGAAAAGGCAGGCAGATTGAATGGGTTTAAATAATAAAGGGTATCGTTTTCGCTCACACTAGATTAGGCTGTCAGGTAGCATATCAAGCGCTACTGCTAAGCATGAGTTCCTGGGTTCGTTTCCCAGGTAAGGTGTTATTGTGCTTAAACATCTCGGAGTCTGGAATTGTGCCTGGCTGATGTGAATAGGCTCGCCTCCTTTTTTATGGGACTTAAACATGGCGAAATGTGGGTGTACAATAGTTACACCTCTGTCTAACACTTCGGGGAATCATGTGTGATGTTATTTCAAACTGCGAACTTCCAAATGCTCGTTCCTATGTAACTGTAAACCGTGTATTTGAACAAACGGCGAATGTATCCGATATTATAACAGATGGCGCGTCGAAGTCGCGGGCCGACTTAACGAATATTTAACTTGGCCCTCGATTTATGTGCCGTGCCAAATGTATTGTGTCTTATGCTTTATGGGCGGACGCGGAAATGGGCCCTTTTATCTGTTTTCTTATTTAATGGTGGTAGAACTGTGTTTATGGTGTTTTCATAGTAAATACCATTGGGAGTGTGACATTTTTTTGTAATTTTTCTCTGTTTTTCACTTAAAAAATTGTACCAAATAGGGCTAAAGTCTCGGAAATGAATTGTTTATCAAATTGACACACTATGTCAATTTACCGTATTACAACTATTCATGGAATATGACTATGTACTATAATTAAGTTCCATGCAGCCATTTCATACAACTATAAAATCAAAAAATCAAAATATTTTATTTCACATAAGCCTACATGGGCACTTATGAAACGTCAGAAGCTAGGTGCACGGTTCCAATTGGTCGTTTCCTATGGAGAAGAGCCGGCAAGAAACTCCATGGTTACTCTTTTAAAAGATAATTGGCTTTTTACAATATTTTCGAATTACAATGTTAATAGTTATGGGAGGACAGTGTAGGCCTTTCAAAAAGTTTCAGAAAAAGTTCATAAAAAAAAAAAAATAATAAGAGAATGACTGTAGTGATATGAATACGCAAGCAATTTAAGTTGGAATCAATTTGGTCTCATATACTCACAGTGTCTCAAGACAAAAGTTTTTGACCAGTATGTGTTGCCAGTGATGACATGTGGTCGCGCACATTGAGTCTAATTAGAAGGCTGAAAGTCACCCAAAGGGCAATGGAGAGGGCTATGCTCGGAGTTTCCCTGCGTGATCGAATCAGAAATGAGCGGGCTAAGTTGGTTACCTTGGTGTTCCTACGGATCTCTGTAGGAGAAGGTAGCCGACTTAGCCCGAAGTATTTCTAAACTTAAGTGGCAGTGGGCAGGGCATATCGCTCGCAGAACAGATGGCCGATGGGGCCGAAAGGTTCTGGAGTGGCGATCGCGTACCGGCAGACGAAGCGTTGGATGGATCGATGACCTGGTGAAAGCCGCGGGAATGCGCTGGATGCGAGAAGCACAGAAACGGTCGAAGTGGCGGTGCTTGTGAGAGGTCCAGCAGTAGGCGTCTCTCGGCTGAAATGAGATGATGATGACTCAATTTGGTAATCAAATAATTTCCCGGACTTTATTTAGTCTTCAAAGTAGTAGTCATTGAGTAGCTATGTATGGATCTTTAATATTTGGCCAAATATTAACTATACTACTCGTACGTACAAGCACCCAGTGTTATATCCCAGGTCATACATACCACAAACTCGTACGGTACGCTTAAAACAATAATACGACGGAGCATCGAACCTGTATACTTGACAGTAACAGTAACCACTAACTGCCAAGATTTACGATATTATAACAAGGTAACACGTTACTGATCCCACACACTAGGGATAAGTGTTGTTATTAAACGGGACACGAGGGCGGGATATAACGCATTCGAAGGAAAATCCTTATATCCGAGCTTTATATATTTTAATAGAAAAGTTACTCGTTCGTCTCATTTATTTTACTTGGAATTTATCCATCTATGTATGGTAATTTGCATTCGTTTTGTATTTCTTTACTAATAATTTTACGTAAATCTACGTCTTTTCGTGTGGTTAGCGACTAAATATTTTAAGTAAATGTTAAAATGTGTCACTTTTTGTGTGAGCGTTTCATAATTTATTGAATCCTACTTTTTACCAGTTTTTTTTTAGTGCATTCACGTTAATATGCTTTACTTTTTTGATAAGAAATGTATAATTTCTATATCACATTAATCAAACTAGCTTATCATAATGCATGATGAAACAAAAGTTTTCCAAATGGGCAAATACCGCCATCCCTAAAGAATTAGTATCGAAGACACATTAAGTTACAATCCCTACTTACAAACACAACATTATTCAAAATAGCATGAACGTACAGCACAGAAATAGCCACACAAAATCCGGGATCAGTCGCAGAATGCAGAACATCGGGAAGCGGGGATACCCGCATCCCGGGATTATCAAGACATTGCACAACACTACGTACGGGTTCGAGATCACTATAAAGGGCTTACTAGGGAATAACGGCGTTAAGTAAATTCCACAATGGTTAAGACTAGATAAAGAACAGAATAGCTTATTCAATGTTTATATTACTCACATACCTTTGGTACCAGCTATAATTCGTAGATCTTTGACAGTCGTTACGGGTCAAAAGCCCGAAAGTCTGACTACTAGTCGTACCAAAGTGTATAATCTCACCCAGTTACTGGGTTGTGGAGGTCAGATAGGCAGTCGCTCCATGTAAAATACTGGTATTCAGCTGCATCCGGTTAGACTGGAAGTCGACCCCAACATAGTTGGGAAAAGGCTAGGCAGATTGAATGAGTCAGCTCGTTGTGACGCAGGTTTGCTTGTTCGATTGGCCTCCCCACGTATAGGTTTAACGTTTGAATGTCCGTGTCGCTCAGAAATTGGGTTGCACAGGTCAGGCGTCATTCATCCTACGTGTGAAATGCTGATATTTAGTGAATTCAGGTTAAAATCGGTTGAAAGCGGATTCCGAAATTGTTGGAAAAACGAATTGTTACCTACATGAATACTAGCTAAACTGCCAGCCTTTTGGGTATGTTTATTTCCCATTGACAGCGATGCGGACGAATTTTTTAATGCCCGAATGAGCTCTTCCAAAAAACAGAAAATTAAAAATTAATTTTCTTTTTTTTCGTCTAATTTATATTTTAGTGTTAGTGTTTGCTTGTAGGTATATTGTAATTAAGGTTTATAAGTGAGTAAATAAAATAAAAAGTTGAAAAAAAAAATGTTAGTAGGAGATGCAGGTTATGTCAAGGTTTTTTATCCTTCACGATTTTTAAAGCAATATGTGAAGAAAAGTGAAATGTCTCCTACCTGGGAGGGTTGATTGGTGAGCCAGTGGTTACGGCCCTCAATTACGAGTTGTAGGTGTTGGAATCGCATTTCTTTCCTATAACAGAATAGGCTAATAAGTTATTATACTTAGATTGAGTTAATAATTGATGTAATTTTGTTTTTCAGTGCCCTGACAGGGTTCATGTATCTACTAAAACCGATAAATTATCTATTGTAAAATGTGCAATGTACCTACTTCGCAAGTGTGCGTTGTGACAGCAAATAAATTCAAATTCAAAATTATTTAAGTGTTTCAATCTATTTAAGATTAATTTTTGTAGGTACATTTGAAATTAAAATTAAAATTCCAATCACAATAAATATATAAAAAAATTATTCATTAAATAGATAATATAAATAAACACAAAAAAAAATAAAACAAAAAATACAATAACATTTAAATCATAAAATGATTAATAATACGCTTGCCTCCGAGTCATTTGTTTGTTTATCGTTTTTTTTTTTTTTTTTTTTGTTTATTCGAATTCGATAAATTCATTACATTAATCATAATTTATAACAATGGTTCATATATTGACAATCAAACCTTTTCGCAAAATAACAAAAAGTAGTATCAAAAGCGTTCAATTGTGCGCACTAAACTCGTAAGTAGTTCAACAGGGGCCACCGACTAAAATTCTAGCTAGCTGGGTACTTGATACACGATGAAATTTCAGCTGACTAGCTCTATTTAAGCTAAGCGTTCCACTTCACTGGCTAGGCCACGAAATTTCACAGATAATAGCCTGGCCTGCATTTTGGACGCTCAACTATTGAATCTATCATCATAACTTTAATGTCCGTGAAGCGTACACTAATAAAATGGCCTTAAAGTTAAACGAGTTTGGCCGACATATTGACAGAAGGGTGCTACTGTCCAATCCTACTATCCTACTAATAAAATGTGAAAGTTTGTGTGTTTGGATGTTTGTTACTCAATCACGCAAAAACGGCTGAATGGATTTGGATGAAATTTGGCAAACAGATAGTTTATAATCTGGATTAACACATATGATACTTTTTATCCCGATATTCCCACGGGATCGAGACTTACGCGGGTGAAACCGCGGGGCGCCGCTAGTCTCTTTATAAACTCTACAAAATGCGTTTTATTTTGCCTGGAAATAGGATTATGGTACTTTGTGATTAAGATTGAACAAACGTCTTTTCAGTATTAGGTCAGATATTTATATCCTCAAATTCGCATCTTAACTATACTTAAATTCACAATAATTGTTTACCTACATTTACGTCTGCTTCACAGACAATAATCTTATTATTTCATAAATTATCTAACACTACAGACCTTAACCTTCAAACTTGGTAGACATATTGACAAGAAGTTGGTGTCCAGTCTTTTATATGTGTGTGTATATATATGTTACACTATTCGGCATTTTCTAGGATAAACCAAAGTTGGTTTTATTTTGCTTGGAAGCAGGATCATCATCATCTGCCTAGCCTTTTCCCAACTATGTTGGGGTCGGCTTCCAGTCTAACCAGATGCAGCTGAATACCAGTATTTTACATGGAGCGACTGCCTATCTGACCTCCACAACCCAGTAGCTGGGTAATACGATACCCCTTGGTAAGACTGGTTGTCAGACTTTCGGGCTTCTGACGACCCGTAACGACTGTCAAAGATCAACGAATGACAGCCGGGACCAACGGCTTAACGTACTTTCCGAGGCAGGGAGGAGTCTCGGTATGTAAAGATGGTCACCCATCCACGGACCAACCCCGGCAAGCGTAGCTTAACCTGACGGATCGACCCGTGCGGCTGTTATTACTTAGCCACGAGCTCGACCTTAGCTTGGAAGCAGGATGTGTGAATAAAATAAAAGATACTTACGTACTTAACATACATACATAACATCACGCCTGTATTCGTGTTTCGTCGCCGGCGCATCCATCGATTGCTGAGCTTGCAGAGCGCCCCGCCGGTGCGCCCCGCAGCCCCGCGCTCGTCACCGCGGTTTCTCCGCGTAACGCCGCCCGTGCCTCTCGCCCCGTCCCGCTGCCAGTGTCTGCAGCTCTGGCAAAACCCGTACAAAGGGATTTCGCTAGCGTCACTGCGAGTGCCCCTGGCGCTCCAAGGATTAAGCCCATGCCAGAGAAGGCGCCGAGTAGGGCTGATAATGATGACGGTTTCGTGACGGTGCAAAGGAGGAAGCACCTATCGCGAACGAACAAGAACCACTGCGGCAAAGCTCCAACGGGCCCCGAAGTGGGTCTACGAGCCGCAAAGCCGAACACACCGGTGTACATCTCCCGCCTGCACTACACCACTAAGGCGGAGGACATCGTGGAGTACGTGCGCCAAAAGACGAGGTACGCGCCGAGGGTGCAGTTACTTGAATCGCGCCGGAACGTCAACTTCAAGGCGTTCGTCGTGCGTGTGCCGAACTGTTATCTGCCCCTCGTCATGCAAGAAGACTTTTGGCCGCAGGACGTGGTGTTCCGTCGCTTCCGCGGAAAAGTTCCACTGGACAGCACAAAGTCTAGCTAGTGCTAAGTGCGAAGTGCTACTAACATAGTCTAAGCCTTTTTTTACTAACACAAGTTTTGTTTTAAATAGAATATGTATGTTTAGGTTAAGGTATTTTTCTATGGGCCTGTGTCGCCTGCAATAAATGGTTTATTATTATTATTATTTATATTTGTTTACATATCTCGGGACCCTGGGGTCCCGGACCTTTGGAAGGCGTACGAGGGGCCGAAGCCAACTCGCAGAGGCCCGTTAGATGTTTTTAATGGAATTAGGCACCAACCGACGATTATCCCTGTTCGCACTAGACAAGTGCAGCCAAGGACAATCCCCGGTTGGAGTAGGACTATTGCAGGATAGGGAAACAAAGATATTGAACTATGGGATGGGTGGCTAAAGTGGACTGGTAACCTGGAACTATGGAAGGACTATGGCCCCTGCCTGATCAATGTTTTATATATACACGGATAAAATGGCAGGGGGTGACTTGCACACTCAATAATGGGCCCCCAAAAACGGCCGCTAGCACATAGTGACGTAGCGACAAGGGGGCAACACTTCCTGAGGTGCTTGAGAGGAGTGGAGAGGTATTCCACGGCTATCAGGACAATCCCGGAAGTACGGTCAAGATCCCTACCAGCATCTTACTGGAATACTTCCTTCCTCCGAGCACATTTGCTCTAGCGAATCTCCACTCAAGCCGGCCAATCAAGGCAAGAATGAGGTGGGAGCTCTGTTCCTCGTCAGTGTTCACTCCAGCCGGCCAATAAAGGCAAGCCAGAGGTGAGGAACAAGACTTCTCCCGGGAGGTAGGGTCCGTGGGGTCGCTACTGCCCAACAGCTCGCCACATGCTGCCCTGCGGGTTTTTGTATCTCTCTTGGTCTGGCTCCTCATCCTAGACCCGTTCCGGCAAAGTAAACTCTACCGGCACAGACCTAGAGTTCGGAGCACGCAAGCCCCACCACGACGTCAACGTAGAGATACGGCGGTGGGGTTATTATTATTATTTTTAAAATGTCTTTAACTTATCTCGGGACCCTGGGGTCCCGGACCTTTGGAAGGCGTACGAGGGGCCGAAGCCAACTCGCAGAGGCCCGTTAGACATCCATAATGAAATGGGGCACCAACCGACGATTATCCCTGTCCGCACTATGCAAGGGCACCCAAGGATAACCCCCGGGTGGTGTAGGACTATTGCAGGATATGGAAACAAAACAATGATAGTGAACTATGGGTTTGGGTGGCTAAAGTGGACTGGTAACCTGGAACTATGGAAGGACTATGGCCCCTGCCTGATCAATGTTTTATATATACACGGATAAAAATGGCAGGGGGTGACTTGCACACTCAATAATGGGCCCCCGAAAATGGTCGCTAGCACATAGTGACGTAGCGACAAGGGGGCAACACTTCCTGAGGTGCTTGAGAGGAGTGGAGAGGTATTCCACGGCTATCAGGACAATCCCGGAAGTACGGTCAAGATCCCTACCAGCATCTTACTGGAATACTTCCTTCCTCCGAGCACATTTGCTCTAGCGAATCTCCACTCAAGCCGGCCAATCAAGGCAAGAATGAGGTGGGAGCTCTGTTCCTCGTCAGTGTTCACTCCAGCCGGCCAATAAAGGCAAGCCAGAGGTGAGGAACAAGACTTCTCCCGGGAGGTAGGGTCCGTGGGGTCGCTACTGCCCAACAGCTCGCCACATGCTGCCCTGCGGGTTTTTGTATCTCTCTTGGTCTGGCTTCTCATCCTAGACCTGTTCCGGCAAAGTAAACTCTACCGGCACAGACCTAGAGTTCGGAGCACGCAAGCCCCACCACGACGTCAACGTAGAGATACGGCGGTGGGGTTATTATTATTATTATTATTCCCCGAAGGGTTAGACAGAGGTGTACCTATAGTACACCCACATTTCGCGAGTTATGTATAAGTCCCACGTAATAGGGGGCGAGCCTATTGCCATAAATCGGGCACAAATCCAGACTCCGGGCTGCTACTGAGTTTCGATTGGAAAAACCCAATCAAAATGAAAAGTCATTTATTCAAACTAGGCTGAGAATCAGTACTCTTCGAACGTCAAAATTACATAAGTCAGTCCCCCAAAACGCCCACCCTTCCCAATAACACTTTACCCGACCTGGGAATCGAACCCAGGACCTTATGCTCAGGAGTAGCGCTTGCGACCATTAGACCATCAAGGCAGTCCTACATACCTACGTCTTTTAAGCAAAAGTCAATTTAATATGCTGCTCAACACAGTGTCAACATTAAAACATTGATCCCAACTGTGACTTAAAGGCCTATACAACCTCAAATTGCTTAGCATGATCCTCCGTTATGACGAAAATACTGCAGCATTCATTTTGAAATAAAGTTTTAGTTGAGGATAGGTCCTAAGTTTGACGAAAACATGATTACGTAAAATCCAGTACATTACATTGGAAAAACTCACAAATCGCCTTACGAAATCTATAGACCTTACTATTTACCTATCATATAACAATCCACCAACACCTGTTTAAACGAATATCATGGGCAACCGTCATAAAAAAACCTTTATCTGGAAATCTTAGGGTTGCCACCCGTTCATGAGTAAAAAGGCGACAAGTTTGGCCATAACTTGGCGGCTTTATAGCCGTGACAGGTCACCATAGCGCCATGTTGTTTGAAACGTTACCCTTGGCATCTACACTTATCGCTCGCCCCCGTTGTTGCTGTACTCCATGGGAGGGCTTGGAGTGGTGAATGGTGGATAAGAAAGTGTAAGGCCGCTTAACACGCTAAGAAATTTCAACGCCCTCCTTTCGCACAGCAGCAACTTCGCGCGTCGGGTCTAGCACAGACTTAGATTTTTTCTTGGTCAGCGCCAAACTCAAACTCAAACTCAAACTCAAACTCAAGCTCAAAGCATTTATTTCAATTAAACCATTTACAGGCACTTTTGAATTGTCAAGGAGTCGATCAGTCAGAGATATGAAGCTAGTTGCCCATTCCAAAGCGTAGTAGGTACCTATGGAATAGAACGGGCAAGAAACTCCATGGACACTCTTTTAAATAAAAATTATACAAAAAGTTGGCTACATTAAAGCAGTGTACTCGAGTTCGTGTGTAGAAACGACACGAATTCGCGCATAGGCCGGGCGGCGAATTTTCTTAGCGTGTACAAGCGGCCTTACAGATTAACAAGGTTTGATGGAATGTTTAAAATAGTTTTGAAAAACCTATGAATTATAATCTGATTATATAATTTCGAATAACAGAATCATTAATAAATTTTATGCAAAGTCACAATATTTTTTTAAATATACACCAAAAACCTAAGTAGTACGTTTATAATGCATGTGAAGAATATGTAGTTATTCTTAAATTGTGATCATAATGTGATTGATGTTATCGTCGTGCTGTACCCAAAGCATTTTGTAACCGAACAATTAATGTTCTCGAGCAAGTAGAGGAAACATGAGGAAAATTAAAATCACACAAAGGTTTTGATAAGTAGCTGTTCGTATCGTTTACACAGCCTTTTAACTGCTGTATTTTGAATCATTGCTTTCAACCCCCAGACCAAATAAAAAACGAAAACAGCGCTGTCAACAGTGACGTGAGGCCGGTTTCGTAAACATGTGTGCACTTAGTTTGGTGTAGTTTGATTGTAGTGTCATTGTAAATATGTGTGTGTGAGCGTATATGCACAGAGCGGTGGTGTAGTTTTAGCATGCTTCACTGTGTTGTTCGCAGCGCTCCGTCTTGGTTTTTTATTTTGGTCTGAGTTTCAACCGTGTTCTATATCCAGTTCTCTCTAATCCACGCCGCTAACTATAACATGCTATACGTACCATCTTCCTTTTGTTCGGAGCAACGAGGGTGTGCTCCGCAGATAACGTCTTTATTGTATTTTGTCGGGAGACGCCGGGATACCAACACAACTAATTTACATAGTGCCGACACTTAATTGAATTGTGTCGACTTCGTTATACGCGTCTTTGTACGTTTTCCTTGGCGATTTATAAAGTAACTAGTGACCCGCTTCTGTTTCACATAGTTTTTACGACTTGAAATAACATATGTAACTTTAATATTAACGTTTTATACACATAAATCTTCCGGAATAAATTCTCTAAATGATGGTGAAAACCTCATCAAAATCTGTTGCGCGGTTTAGAAAAACAACGCGGACAAACAGAGAAACATGAAGAGCGACTTTAATTTATAATATGAATAGACTAGTAACCCGCCCCGGCTTCGCGAGGGTGCAATTTACATGTGAAGACGGTGTGACATGTGTGTTCACGCCACGTTGTGCACGAGTTCTGACCTAACAAAAAGTACTAGGCTTGCATGAATTCAAGATAAATTTGTATTTTCAAGTACCTACTTCTTTTTGTATAATATTTACATAATATATATAGCCTTTAGTCCATCTTGAATAATGTACTTTTCAAATGGTGAAACAATTTTTCAAATAGGAGCTGTTCTTCCGGAGATTACCCTCCACATAATATACACAAACTCACAAAATACGATCTCTCTTTGTAATATTAGTATAAATATAGATTCCGTTAACGTGGGAATAGGTTTCTGATAACATGTTTGATATCAGTTTCGATAATAATAGCGTTCGTAAATGCTTATTTCGGAATATTCCATTGGGAAACTTTTTCTACCGCTAAAGATTTTACTGTGATCCCGTAAATATTCAGGAAAAGCCAAATCAACAAAGGCGTTTTTTACAGAGCGGCTCATCTGCCTTCCGACTGGAAAATTCCTGGTATCTTGGAGTCGATTGATACTATGAATATTCCACACAATTTAACATCAATGATTGTCATGAGATGAATTAGAAAGGAAATTAGTAGTGTTAAAACTGTAGAAGGAACCGGGGGGCTAAATGGCCACATTAGCAATTCCTGTAGAAGCAATTCATTTCCTGAATTACAAGCTGTCATTAGCAATTCCTCTAATTTAACCAAAAGCAATTCATAGTGTGTGGACCATTTTACGAATCTCCATAGAAAACTGTCAAACAGATGAATTATTTCGTAATATGAATCGCACGCAGATCATATTAAGAATTGCCAGTTTGTGACATTTTATGATAATTCACAATAGTTTTCCAAAGTGCCTGTTTTAAGCCCCCTGAAAAACTATTCATAATTGTTATGTTACCACAATGCTTGTATTGAAGAACCTAACCTATGAAGATGTAAAAACGTAATTCATAAGTGAACCTAACTTCCCATATTACTTTACTGCTCATAAATCTCCCTTTTCCTGCTTACAAACATAAAAAACACAACCCAAAACATTCAAATTAAAACGCGCGTCAAAAGATTGAATGCTTAACAGACAACAAAGAGGGAGTGTAATGCCACTGTAACAAAGAGCTCGCCAAATAATTCAACAGGCATTTCATATGAGCATTGCTTCCTTATGGAATACGACATATGAGAAAGAGCGGCTTCTTAATAATACATACCTGATGTATGTACCTAGAGGAAAGTCCCGAAAAATCTACGTTCATTCAACCGGCAGATGTACGACGTTTAAGATGATATAGCTATGCTAAATATTCTATTTTGTGTGGTTCGTTTTTCTCCAAATACATTTGTGTTGGGGTTGTCTTTAAACTCGCGAAAATCTAAGAAGTCCGATTTGACAGGTATAAAAATACTTTGTGTAGCGATGGAAAAAAAAAATTGGCTTCTTTAAACTGATTCTCGAGACATATCGATTGATTACAAATTCGTCGATTACAAACTCTCTAAGTATGGAGTTTGTAATCGACGACTTATCTATATTGCTTAAAACTGATTCTTAGGCATAGCGTTTTATTACATGTACGAGAACGAAACGTCAAATCGGACTTCTTAAATTGTTGCGAGTGTAGTTCAACTATCTTCTAAGTTGTGTCAAGCAGAGAATCTAGGTTGATTTATGTATGATACTAGGTACAGATTGGTGAAACGTATAGGTCGATTTAGAACAAACGAGCGAATCCACATCCTACCCCCACTCTACCAAATTCTTTTTGTGTAAACATGGACAGAACTATATTGGAGTCGGCTTCCAGTCTTACCGGATGCAGCTGAATACCAGTATTTTACATGGAGCGACTGCCTATCTGACCTCCACAACACAGTAACTGGGTAATACGATACCCCTTGGTAAGACTGGTTGTCAGACTTTCGGGCTTCTGACGACCCGTAACGACTGTCAAAAATCAACGAATGACAGCCCGGACCAACAGCTTAACGTGCTTTCCGAGGCACGGAGGAGTCTCGATATGTAAAGATGGTCACCCAACCCCGGCAAGCTTAGCTTAACCTGACGGATCGACCCGTGCGGCTGTTATTACTTAGCCACGAGCTCCTCAACTTCATAATATATTTATTTAAAAATTAATGTTGTAGTGTTTTCGACATAACGAAGGATAAGCAAGCAAGCTAAGCAATTTGTGGTTGTATAGGCTCTTAAGGAATAACTTTGCTACTAACTAATATTTGTATATAGATTAGTAGCAGCCTAGGTTACTCATTATGCTATAATTTTCACACAAAACATTACTTCCATTTCCTTTTTTAATGCTCTAAAAATTATAAATCGTCGTGCAAATTAGGCAACATGCAAACAGCTTCGAAGTCACGTCCTAAACAATAAAACACAGCGAGCAGACAGTTTTATAACCAGCTTCAAACAAATAGCTTAGACATAGCTGCCTTACGAAATTAAAAGTTGCCCCTTATTGTACATAAATCACCACCTAAATCAGACGGCTTTTAAATAGTGATGTCTCTGACGTAATATGGTGCTTAGTCGATTTGTGGATATTTCTCAGTTAGGCGATAATAAGTATCAATCTGCCTAGCCTTTTCCAAAGCGATGCACCGAGCTACCAGTCTAAACGGATGCAGCAGATCGGCGACTACTATCTGACCTCCACAACCCAGTTTGTAGGTAACAAGATACTCCTTTGGCAAGACTGGTTGTCAGATCGTTAGGCTTCAGATTATCTGCAGCAACTGTCAAAGATCTTCGAATGACAGCCGGGACCAACGGCCTAACGTGCTTTTCGAGGCACGGTAATGAATGGAACAGAATTAGTTTGAAATTATCAGCCTGATTAATAAACCGTGAAATACTTTTCCACAAGTAAACAGTTGGTCATTAAATAGATCATTAGGTACATGATCTATTTCATTGTCTTGTATTCACACATACGTGAGTCCATCAATTGCTGATTGCGGCCAAGGTTGTATAGTACTTTTCTCAAATAATGCGTGGAAATTTAAACGTGAGTAAATTAAATAAAAATTCCAGCATTAATGACGAACAACTATAATTTTTCATGCGCCAATATATTCATTTGTTTCTTGTTTACTATAAACAGTTCTATTTGCAAGTCAAATCGAAATTTAAATAAAATCTTTGATTGACCTCCTTGGTTGCCATGTGTTGAACTAAAAAGTTCGTTCCATTTTTAAATAATACGACAGGTATGAGTTTTCATAGTAATTTATTTGGCCGCTAAACACGCTAGATATGGATTTTCATAGTAACTTTGCTGGCCGCATCGTCACCTGTTTTTTACCAGTACAGCAATTTCGATTTATCTAAATTGCATTTCAAAGTAATGCTCGAATATCTAATCAGGTTTGAGAAAAGATAATTTTCAAAAGATTGAACTATGCTTCTCAGTTGACCTTTAACGTACCAGACATTCATTTAATAAAAAAGTTTCACTTGGCAACTCATTGATTCCAAATAAAAAGGAAGCTAAGAGTACGTAACTAGTAACTACCTAGTTCAAATTAGAAAGTTGTAAAGTAGTTATTATTTACGTTAAGTGTTTTGACATAAAAAAAACATGTCATAATTTCCTAGTAGGTATAACAAATGCCAAGTTCAAGGTTCAAGATACCAATTAAATTTGAATAAATAATATCGATACCCACTTTAGTACAGTTACAAGCCAGTGGCTACAAAACCAAATAATTACATCGTTTTAAAATAGTCGACTAATCGTTAATCGATTGTCGGTACTTTTCCCACACTATTTAATTTCCCGTAATCACGTACGTCTCTAAAATTTACCTATAAGCATAAAAATGGTAATTTTTATGTCCCTTCATTGTAATAAACTTAAACCTTAAATTCTTTCGAGAATATTTTGTTAGTATTAAACAGCTGGTTTTTAATATTGGGGACATTATTAATTTTTGTCCGGAAATCATTATGCCGTGTTATATTAACATTTTTATATTGATTGGTTAGCCTGAAGGACCTTCTTTCATGTGCTTTCACAGTACGTATATTTTATTTCACGCAATCAGTAAATGATGATTTAAAATTGAGCTCATCTCTAGAGATCTACGAGTACTACAAGATTTGAGTAACGTTAACAATTTTTTTGTATCTGTATCGAACTTCAAACTGCTGGGTAACCTGAGGTCCTAAACAAAGTGACATTCTATCAGCTATAACGATAATGGAAAAGGCAAAAATTTATAGGACTGACTTAAGCTATCGAAAAGCTTATGTCAATCCTTTTAAGCCTCTGATAACCTGTTAAGCGCGAAGCTATGTCTTGCATATTTTCGATTTTAGGATTCCGTAGCTACCCGAATGGTGCCGAACGGAGGCCTCCGCTGGCCGTCAGTATGTATAGTATATTTTTCGCGATTTCAGGTTTGGTCCCATAGTGAAAATTGTTCATAATGATAATTACAATGACCCCTTAAGAGGATTTAACCGACTAAAAGAACCATGACCAGATACCTATACATGCATACCCTTACTAAAAAAATCTGTTACAAAGCTGCACATGGTGCATTTAAAAGCACTTTTTGACCTACATTTTGAATGAATACCTCCTGTTTAAGATAATGGAGCAGTTTTTTATATATTCGGTAATAAAAAAATCTTTTTCCTTGCACTTTTGATCCGTTACACTTAAAAAAACTATTGATTGCGAATAATTTTATGTCAGGCGTTTTTTTAGTTCACTGTCGAATTCCAATTAGCGCCAGAAACATTATACTCACCTCGTAACCTAGTAGGGTTTGCTAGATTTTGCAACATAGATAACTAGGAACCAGCCTATGATGCATTCAAACTGTGCTGAGGTGAGACATAAGTATATTTTTTAAACCTGGGAATTAGGCAGCTCGTCCATCAGAGATGAGTGAGGTAACTAAGCAGAGAAGCTAAGCTACGAAACTATAATGTACATTGTTTCATTTTAATCCTTTTCGAGCAGAATTAAACCAAACTGCGCTATGAATATCAATCGATCCTATTGGACACATATCCATCTCATCTCTTAGAATAGTTATAACCATCTGGCGTGGACCTACCAGATGTTTATAACTTATGGGAGAGTTCCACATATTAGTCAGGTAGTAAGGTGGTCAGAACAGTGTAAACCGGAGAAACGGGAAATAAAACAAATCTCTCAAAAACAACGTACCCTTTTTTATTCAAACTTAAACGATTTATTTCACAACCTAAATAAATATAAGCCATGGCAGTGAAGAGACGGCCAGTCCCAAAAAGATGCGTGGATCAGCACCATTTAGCTTATAACCATTTTAAAGGGAACTGAATCACAACATCAACTTGTTACGTTGTTTTTTGCAGTTGCACGGATAATTCACTGACTGCACGTCTCTAAATACGTTGCACGCGCAAAACACATTTGATGCACCGAAACATTGATCCATGATTCCAATCAACTAAGCACCGCAATATCGTATCCAATTACATTTCACCGATAAACTGACAAGTTCAGTAGGAAAATAAAAACGACAGTCAGATATCGCTTTCAAGAATATGTATATCGAGCTAAAATGTGCAGAAAAAGTTACGGGTAAGTGTTTAAATAAACAATAAGTAAGCAAACAAACAATAACACACGCACAAAGCAAAACTTTGGACTGGTTTGAACGTAACAGTAGGTTTCTATGGTGACGAGTGACAAGTGATTGAATGATCGAGTGACAACTACAATCAGTGTTTCCAGATGGTTGTTATTTTTTACCCAAAAACTTTTCAAGAATCTGCTTCGGAAAAAATACTACATATTATAAATTACCTAGAAAAGAACTTATTAATCAAAATATATTATAACATCTTGGTAACATCATTCGTATTGAAACTATACGTATTTGATACGTATAGTTCTTTATTCATTCACTTTAATTACAATATACAAGCTAAAATATATACACTAAAATATATAAATATACAAGTATATAAAGGAAGGCATCAAAAAATTCATCCGCATCGCTGTCAGTGGGAAAAGTGTCCAATAGGCTGGCAGCTTTGCCACGTTGGATGGCAATGCTGATTCTTTGGCCTAAGAATTGGCCAGCCTGCCTGACTGGTCACGTGAAGAGTCGAACAACCGCTTGTCGATGTCCCAAAATAATCGATAAGCATTCGGACCCCATGGCCCTAGTGTTTCAACCCCAAACGGCTTTATGATTATGTGAGAAGAGAGACCGCATGTTAACTAAAGTGTCTAGAATATAAACAATTAAAATAATAAAAGTACCCCAAAAATAAGGTATACTCCTACCACTAATCTGATCACATTTACCGAATGAACGAAATGAACTGTAATCTTTCACATATCGTCGCCATTAAGTCGAAAATGTAACCGGAACTACAAATAATATTTATTTTTATTCCATTTTAAACATGGTCTTTGATTGACTCTAGACTATTATCTTAAATCTAGTTTGAATAAATGAAAGATACTTAAATATATGGATTGGCTGT
Organism: Lithophane leautieri; assembly: GCA_949152455.1. Taxonomy (NCBI): domain Eukaryota; kingdom Metazoa; phylum Arthropoda; class Insecta; order Lepidoptera; family Noctuidae; genus Lithophane; species Lithophane leautieri. The sequence goes on along the minus strand of OX424477.1, from coordinate 13,925,095 downwards.
AATTGATTAGGGCATAAATGGTCATTGTCATTTCAACCTGTATTGATAGGATCGCGCACTTTTCTTCACTGTTTAACCTAGTTCGACGTTATTGCGCACTTTTATAGAAGTATAAAAACTTAAATAGACTAATACTAATCGAACTCCCAGATTTCAAGGTGTTCCGTTGCGCAATAACTTGTAGGTCACGCTATGTCATTGCAGTAATCCATCACTCCATGTCAATATTTCGCTTGGCGTTTGAATTATACATAATTGTGATCATAAGGATATAAATACATAGGTATTAGTAGAAATAACTAAATTTAAATTTAAATCCTTTGTAACTCGACCTTATTTGATTATAGAAGTAACCAGAAATGTTGCTTATTTAAAATACTTTTACACTTTAATCCTGGCGTTTATGAAAAAAATCTGATATTCATAAATCAGGCTAGACCGTACCGGAGCGGGTGACGGCGTTTTCTAACTTTTTGCCTAATTAAAAAGTCAATTAAGGCAATGAATTTTAGTACAACTTTGTTGCTAAATCTACTGAAACATTTTGAAATAAATCAAAACAGCGAGTTAATGAAATTTTCTTTGTAAATGTTGACTTCTAAGTTCTTCACTCGTGTTGGCACAAGCTTATCAGGAATAATAGGTCTCGTGCCTGATATACTTGCTAGTTAGCAAAGTCGGTATTGGGTCTGCCTGGTAAAATTTTAGTCATTTTAACAGAACACACACAGCTGATTTTTTTCGCGATTTCAGTGTTTGTCCCTTGGTGAAAGTTGTTCATAATGATGAGTACAATGACCCCTGAAGCGGTTTAAAACGACTAAAATTTAACCGTGTACTTATAAACAAGTGTTGCCACTTATAGGGGCTATTGAAATTTAATGCATCCAGGGCCCTATATGCATGATATAACTGACGAAGCAAAGTCAAATTTTCACGACACGTGCGTTTTTTTGGTAAAGCAGAAAATTATGAAAAAAACGAACAAAATTGTCGGATTATCACCTGTCGCTTTGTGGCGGCATCTACATCACCACATGCGAACTACGCATCACACTGACGTCACGCAAAATCTTGCATCGCGCAAGCAAAGTTTACCGCGCGTCTAGCATCCACGCGTGACGTCCCGATATCAATCGTTGGGCAGTAGCCCACTAGCCACAACACCCGTCTGGTCGGAGGATCCTCCCTTTTCTATAGAGGATGAGTGAACTTTACACCCTGTTCTTCATACCTTTATAACCTATCGGTTTTATTAAATAAGCCCCTGGGCACATAACTACTGTGTTTTACAATTCCCATGCTTTAAATTTTCCAAGGATATTTTTGTTTTCTCTTGTAATGTTTTCTTATTGCTCCCTATTTAATGGTACTTACAAAATAAACTGCAAGCAAGTGAAGGTTTCCGACCGTTATGAATGTTAAATGTTTATCATCCACCATTGTTGGTTCATTGAGCACTACTTCGGAAGTAAAGCCATATCTTGTTCCTCTGTAGCATGTCTCGTGCTGACCAGAGAGTTAACATTCCTTTTATTGCACGTATTTCAATTGACATTTTTTTTTAAATAAAATTATCACTTGGGGAAAATTAAGAGTTGTTTTTTATTTGACTTAATCTGGGTCAAATTTTTCTTCTGCTTCAGAGATCCATATTGCCAGGACAACTGTATCGTTTACGATAAAAATCGTATTTTAGTTAACAAACATCGCTTAATATAAGTCGGCGGTCAGGGCGCATTGTTGACATTACTTCATTACTGGGTCTGCTTTATGCAATGGAACCGCTAAGAAAAAAAAAAAAAAGTTTATCCCTTAAAATATAATTTTATTTAATGAAAAAATTACTTAATAAATTTTTTCATTAAATAAAATAAAATAAAAATTTTAAGTACTTACCCAGAGTATAAAGAGACAGGGCCCGTTATTTTAAAATCTATTTTTCTTAGATAGTTTTATCAGCAATATCCGTCCGATCATTATGCAGAAAGAAAACTCCTTTCAACTTGAAACTGTCATTTTTTTCCCGACATTGCAAAGAAGATTAATGCTGTGCTTGTACAGGTGGCAGCGAAGTGCGGCTTATTATCCTAGTGAAAATGGCCGCCGCGTCACGGCGAAAGCCTTTCTCAGTTAAATTTAGATTTTATGTTGTGTACCTATCTCTAGGTTTCGGAGCGGAGAATGAAGTAGCGACCAAGAGTTGTAATATTGCCTTACTATGCTTAAAATTGACATTGGTACTATGTTAGGTTTGCGCCGGTTATTTTAAATAAATGCCTTTGGTGTTTTTAGGGTTCATATATTAACGTTAGATAAAGTTAAGTAACGTCTGCTTAAACATACATTTTGGACGTTTAAACGTCTGTGAACTTTAATCAATGTTTATTATAATTAAACATTAGCAAACCTTTGTGTGGAGTTTCTACATGTCAGCATAAATAGTCAAAAGGTATGGTTAAAACCTTCTTATGCCTGCAATTGCACAACAAGACGATGCGAGATCTGATCTTGTTCTATGTATGTACATAGTTTCACAATAATTTGGACCGTTCAGCGCTCCCCACATCATCGTTGACCAGTCTGTTAATCTGTAAACTTAATGACATGTCGCTCATTCGTTTGTCGAACTAATGACATTCTACACCGTAATCTTGATTGTGTTGTAAGTGCCAACAAGTAAGAAAAAAACTTAATTTTAATTTTAAGAGAAGATGATAAACATATTCCCGTTTTGAATCAAAATCAAAAGTCATTTATTCAAACTAGGCTGAGAATCAGCACTTTTCGAACGTCAAAATTACATAAGACAGTCCCCCAAAACGCCCACCCTTCACTATAATGCCATATCTTCCTTTCTTCTACTCTCGGGGCTCTTCTATGTTCCTAGTATTATATTGTGTAGTTATTATGTGTTGCTAAGTGCTAGATTGTGCCGAGGCCATGAAGAAGCCTGTTTATAATAGCAGTTCACATTCGAAAGCTTTTCCCAACTTTTACCAGGTACATAAGTGTACTACATTCATGTAGGTGCTTCCATTTACTTGGGTATCGTAAATTGTTGCTTTACAAATTGTTAATTTCAAAAGGAATTAGAAAGAAAGAGTGCCTCGTGTGGGAAGAGCAACTGTTGAATGTGGGATCCTGGGTTCGACTCTCGACTCGGATAAGGGTTTTCATTGGAAAATTCTCAGTAGCAACCTGGAGTCTGGAATTGCTATTTCAGAGATGAGGAGTCTTTGTCCGTTTAATTAACCCGGTAAACAACCGGCCGGAGCGCGCGCATATCCAAGTAACACCTAAGTTATTAAGTTAGGATGTTTACAGGTACTCTTCCAAAGGATGAATGGAAGGTATTTCAAGTGATACCTCCATACCAATGTCAAAGTCAAATAATTTATTCCAAATAGGCACATAAAAGGCACTTTTGAACGTCAATGGGATATACCTTAATCGTAGTTTACTTAAGTTACGATTACATTTCGGTTTAAGACTAGAGTTTTTGTCAATAGTAGGTAAGAGCTAGCCAACAAAAGCAGCTCAACAGAAAACTCATAAATATTTCTCCAAAAAGTAACACATCTTTCCAATCCAAAAAGCTGCCTGAAAATTGTCAGGTAATAGCAGTCTGGCATCGAATGCAGTCGAGATGTAGTCGGTGTACGTAACAACGACGAGCATTACTGCGCGAACACATGGGCGCCCGGCCGCACCATGAAAAATTCATAACTAATACCACAGAGGAAAATATGGAGGAGATGTGTGATGCGAGAGTTTTGTGCCTAATAGAGAAAGGTTTCTTGGAGGAAAATAGAGATGATTGGTATCGATTCATTATTTAAAATAGATAGGATTGGGATTGATTCATTATTTAAAAGATAGTAAGCTATCTCTGAGGGACGTGTTAAAGAAAGAATAATACTAGTCTTCTATACCGAATTACGGCCATGGCGACCAATCTTAGCGGAGACCAGCCTTCATGATGATTAAGATTACCATCTAAATTCGTTATTGGATCTATTCTCACCAGTAGAGTAGTTGATTTTTTAAACGACGATTAAAAACAGGTTGCTTTTTTAAATGACGATAATGAACAGGTTGCTATTTTAAATGACGATAAACAACAGGTTGCTATTTTAAATGTCGATATGAACAGGTTGCTTTTTTAAATGATGATATCCAGAAGGTTGCTATTGTAAATGACGATAAAGAACAGGTTACTATTGTAAATGATGATAAAGAACAGTTTGCTATTTTAAAAGACGATAAAGAACAGGTTGCTATTTCAAATGACGATAAAGAAAAGGTTGCTATTTCAATTGACAATAAAGAACAGCTTGCTATGTTAAATGACGATAAAGAACAGGTTATAATTTTAAATGACGATAAACAACAGGTTGCTATTTCAAATGACGACATACAACAGGTTGCTTTTTCAAATAACGATAAAGAACAGGTTGCTGTTTCAAATGACGATAAAGAACATGCTGCTATTTTAAATGATGATAAAGAATAGGTTGCTATTTTCCTAGGGTCACTCACCCTATCACCGTCCCTTCTGCCTAGCCCACATACTCTGTGCTCGCATGTCGCCGCACACTAATAATAATGTGCAACAGAGTTCAGTACGTGGACTGCGCGCTATCCGTTGTGACAGCAAATCTTATACGAGTATACGAGGATACGAGCTGTTTGTTATTGAAAACTAGATGTAGAGGCTATGTCAGTGTGCTGAGGTGAACGGAGATGTGGGAAGGAGGGTATTGTGTGTGTTCATTTTGTTTAGGCTTTTTACTTAATTCTACTTTACAAACGCTTGCAATTACAAAATAAAAGTTTCTCGCTTGGTACTTAAAATTCTATGTTTCTAGGCGTAAGTCTTTACTACCGAAAATAAGCCTATCGCTAACCTACCGCCCAATTTCCTACAATAGAAGATGTTGTAATGACGAACGTTCTAATTTTAAATGACTTATTCCCGATTCCTATACACTATGGACCGTTATTAGTTAAGATTAAGACTCTTTTATCTTTACCAATAATGAAGCAAAGACCTCATAACTTTGCATAGTAGATTCTCCCATAAGGAATTAGCTATCACAGGTAAAATAGCTTACGAATCTATGTATTTATAAGCCCAGTTTTACAATAAAAAATCTTACCATTGGTAAGCAATACGATTCGTAAGCTAAACGCTAAACGATTTTTGTTTATAGGAACCGAACATAAATTGATAAACAAAATCAAGAGTCTTTATTCAAGTAAGGCAGAAATTCAGCACTTCTTGAATGTCAAAATTACATAAGACAGTCCCTCAAAACGCCCTTTCGCTACTGATGCAAACCAACAGTTTGACGATTATCTCCTACAGAAATCATTAAATGGATATCCCTGTACTTCTTGAACATGCACTCAGTTATAGTGTGTGCCTAGCAGAAATATGTATTTACATTACAACTATTTTCTTAATGTCCCTCAATAGACTTCCAAGTCGATTGAGAGCGTCCGGTCTGCACCAAGGGCAAAGGCAACAGATATAAATCCCACGCTTGCTGAAACACGAAGTTTGCTGAGGGACATTAAGAAAATAGCTGTACTGTACGTAGTCGTGCTAAGACGTTGTGTGCCGTCTTTTGTTTTTCCTACACGCATGCTCTTTTGTTCTGACGGTGGGTGCAGGCAGCAGGGCGCGAAAAGGCCCTGTGTGTGCCCTGCCATTAATTATAGAGTGTTGATAACGTGTGTTGGGGTAGAGGTAGGTATAAAACTGTTTAGAGGCTTGTTGGAGATGGTAGTAAGCTTAAATATTACTTACTTCTGTCCACAATTTCATTTGCGTTAAATTTCATGTTCCCCCGACTCACCGCGTCGCACCGCGTCTCCCGCCCGCGCTATTTTATGCTTAGCGTTCTTTCTCTTTTTTTCCATTTTGCTCTCCTCTTAAGGATCATAGCGTGAGCCATTCGATGGCCGAGATTTCCTCAAGAATTGGGCTATCAAATGAAAAAAAATGATTTTTTCAAATCCGACTGATAGCTCCAGATAGTTAGCGCGTTCAAATAAAAAACAAACAAACTCTTCAGCTTTATTATATTATTATGTTAGTATAGTTTTTTCTATCGACTATGTTTGAATTTGATGTAAGGAATTTGAAAATGGAACTATCAGAAACTTCTCAGTTTGTTAACTTTTTGGTATCCTGCAGTTTTATCAGCATTCTATTATGATTCGACTATGCAGCTAGCATAATCAGCCTACAATGTTCCCACTGCTGGATCACAGGCCACCACCCACCTCCTCTCTTCGAGAGGGGGTGGGCTGTAATCTACCAGGCAGGCGCAGTGCTGGTTCCTAGATGTCAGCATCAAATTTTTTGGTTCTAGGACATGTTTCCTCACGATGTTTCCTTCACCATTCTGAGAGCAGTGGTAATGAAATTATTTACACAAAGTAAAGCGCCTGTCACATTTTGTCGCTTAAGACATTATTAACCTTAAATTAATATAACTGGCGAAATGTGAGTGTACTTAGTTCACAACTTAGGTGCACCTCTGCTTAACCCTTTAGGGATTACCAAATGTGATGTTATGTTAATTACATTGAAAACGATATTAGTTTAGCCACTGCTAGATTTTTTTCAAGTGCATTATGACAGAAATATTAAACCACCGAAAAGAATCAGAACAATCAGTTATTAGCGGGGTACTTGCGTAACACGCTAACAGTAGCAATAGCTTTCATTTTGACAGTTCAACAACATTCATTGCGTTATTTAAGTTGTTGAGCATCTGCTCAAAAACATATGTATGTATCTACATTTTTCGAACATTGAAGCGATGGATTAGAAATATCTTTCATGATAATTCAGATTATGATGAAAGGGTGCTATATCTAGCTTATCAAGATGGATAGCATATACTATGTATTTCAGCATGGGAACAGAAAAATGTAGAGATATCTGATTAACACTAAACACTTCGTAGGTTTCACTTTATAGGCACCGCTCGTATCGGATGAGTTTATAGATTTTACCGCTGAAATCCAGGCTCCTTGTGAAATACACTTAAATGGAGATCAACAGTTAAAGAGAATTACTGTTTTTCAAAAATCCATTACTGATCATTTACGTAAAACTGAGAGGAAACGAAATATCCTTTCATTTATGAACCTGAGTTACAAATGCGTGGCGATGCAACGTGGAAGACATGTTTTTGCTGTTTCGATTTTCGGCTATCTGTGCTAGAGTTGCGAGTTTTTGTTTGTATGAGGATAATATTTGTAAGGGATTTTAAGATATTGTGTAAAAACGTCACAATATTACAGAACGAAAACCGGCCAGGTGCGATGGGTTCCGTACCAACGTACAATATTTAGTAAAATGCTGCGAAAAAGACCCCTTTAATTTTTAAATTTATTTAATTTTTCTTATTTGTTGTTATAGGCAAAAGAAATACACAATCTGTGTAATTTCAACTGTCTACTTATTACGGTTCATGAGATACAGCCCGCTGACAGACAGACGGACTTAGTAATAGGGTTCCGTTTGGCACCCTTCGGGTACGGAACTCTAAAAACGGATAACTAAGACAAAATCTGAAATTATTACTTTTTTAGCATGATTGAAGATGTATACCTACATGACAGTGTTTTAAAATATTCGAATTAAACTGTTTGGAACCTGTCAATGCAAACTGTTCCATCAAGGAGAAAAGTCGTTTTGTTGTATTATAATTATTGTCGTGTTAATAAATGTGTACCATCCATATGGCCTCTTGATTTCCTTATACTCAACTAAGACTAGCGACAAAGAGCAAAGTTTTTTTTCACACTGTATTCATAGCTTTCGCAACACATCGCATTGGGTTCCTATATCGCATTTGTACCCTTACAGGATGCCGATAGGAAGAAAACCCACATTTACAACTATTTACAATCAAACTATACCAAACTAAGTCCACACATGTTTACGAAACCGGCCTGACGTCGCTGTTGACAGCGCTCTGTCTTGGTTTTTTATTTGTTCTGAGGCTGTTATAATAAAATCCAACGCTTGTACTAAGAATGGAGATAAGTAGAGTGTTATGTTGAGCATACGGTACTGACGTCATATGAATATCATGAGATCATTCGCTAGGGCGACGTGACTTTAATCAATGCTTAAAAAATAATTCTCATTTAATTTTCATTGGTCTGAGGGGCGTCGTACGTCTGCCAAAGGACCGGCAACCCAAGGCCCCGAGTAACATTAAAAAAAATGTGTATTTCGTAATAAAAAAATAATTTTTAGAAGCCTTTTTTTAAGTTCTTATTAATATCTGCAAGAGAAGACTTGTGGCGGTACCTACATCGCCACATTCGAACTACGCATCAAAGACCTAACGTCACACAAAAATCCTGACGTCACAAAAATCCTGCATCGCGCAATTAGAGTTTACCGTGCAGTGAACATATATACAAAAATCCAATATCAATCATTGGGCAGTTGCCCGCCAGACACAACACCCGTCTGGTCGGAGGATCCTCCCTTTTCTATGGTGGATGAGTGAACTTTACACCCTGTTCCTCATACCCCTAAAGACTTATAATGATATAAAAGTATATATGGAGTATAAAAAGTGAAATAATTGTAGATTTTAGCATCATCATGATTCTATTTTAAACATTTCCATTAAATTTATGGTGCAAACCGAGGTAGGTATACTAAGAGAGACTGATGGAAACCCAAAGTGCAATCCTCTCTCGTTTCCCTCTTTAATACTTTAGATTTTCATGCATTTTGGATCGGATTGATTGGTTACCGATAGATAACCCTAAAACTGAGGGAACTTTGGCCAGCCAAACGAGTTTTCTCATAACAGTCAGGTACTTATTATAGTCGTTTATGTAATTAGGTAACAAGGTATCTAGTAGGTATGTAGGTATCTTGAGAGACTTTTCATTACTTTCCTCAAACATCACAATATTTAATCTTAACAAGATAACGTTAAGAAGTTGCCGTCCGCAGTTACTGAGATAGCGACTTGTTTTTTTATGAGACCCTCTTTTTTAAATTTACGACCACGCTAAAAGTTTCATTTGTAAACGTAAATTACTTTAGCGTTTTGCGTTAAGCGTTGACCACGGGAATTAGCGGGAATTCGCTGGGCCGTTTGTTAAAGATGTTTCCTGGCTGCGGTGGGGGAAAATGTATCGGTCGGTGGTTTTAACTGTATTGTTTTGTACTAAATAAAGCTTATAAAAATGTTTAAAAGAGGTTATAAAATGCAGTTATCTGTTAAAAATTAATGCCAATGCACAAAGCTTTAAAAAAAACAAACGAAGACAAACTTATTCATTTTACAAAAATTCAGTTCCATAAAAACCTTTTTGTTCTCCGAACGCATCATTCAAATTGAAAACACATTATGCAAACATCGACCAACTTTCTTTTCGAACGCATTCACAATTTAAAAACATACAGCGTAAAAGCGCTTCATTTTTCACAACATAACAATATGCTTACCGTGTGAGTTATGATCGCAATATGAAGCGCTTGATGCAGCGCTGCACCTTCTCAAGTGAGACGTTAATTTCGCTGACATTTAGCGGCAGACCACAGGTTGGTGCTGTCGTGCAGTGGTTAGCATACGCTGTGCATCACTTTGGTAATTCTATGTGAAACTGGACTATACAGGGTTACTGGTAACTCGACGTATTCCTTGCAGGACGTCATAGTAGGGTTAAAATGCAACAAATTAAGCCACCAAATGTTCTACCGAAATTCAGTATTTTTTTTTGCACTAGACTACATTTTTCATGAAGTAATAGCAAAAATTACAAAAAATTAAATGTTTTGTTAGTGATATTTGCCAAAGTTTTAGGCATTATTGAACTTTTAATTACTAACAAAGGTCTGCTACGGCGTCAACTATGATAATAACTTAAATTTCAGTACAGTCGCGCCGTAAATCATTTTTAAATTGGTTTCAAATGATTTAATCTGGGATTTTTCATAAAAAAACTAAAACTCTTAACTAATTCAAAAACTACTGAATTTCGGTAGAACATATGGTGGCTTAATTTGTTGCATTTTAACCCTACTATGACTTCCTGCAAGGAATACGTCGAGTTACCAGTAACCCTGTATATAGAGGAGTAAATCTGTTAGGTAAATTGTGTTTATTCGGGAATTTATGATAATATTACACAGTTTCAGGCTGAATTATCTTCACGAACTTACATGTTATTTTTGCAGTACCTAAAACCGTATGCGTTACCCCAGCAAAATAATGTCGAAAATAGTCATTTAAAAATACTAATTATCTAAAAGATTTAAATGACTATTTTTGAAATTATTTTGCTGGGGTAACACACACCCTAAAACCCCATTATTTTATTATTATTCCGCATTCTTCATAAACCTACTGAATTTTCCATTCAAAAAGCGATACAGAAAAGCTCAGGCCTTGCAAGTTGCAGCTGAAAACTACATAAAATGGGACAAGGGAATTTTCCCGAAGGAAACTTTTCTAAGCTACGAAGAAGTAAAATGTTGTCGCGCCAAAACAGACATAGAATATTTGTAAGACATTTTATCAGATTGTTACCACGTATCTAGGAATCAAAGTCGTGCAATTGCTTAGAGTTGCATTTAACGCGGTTATTAGTGAGCCATTAATTAAGATCTATCACAACCCGGTAACCTAGTATACCAGCAAGTAATTACAAAGGCATCGGATCTCCGACACTGATAATTGATGTGTTGGTATGTATTATGTTTTGTTCTGCAGATAGGTATATTTCTTCTTCTTGTTTCTTATCTGCACGAACAATGTATAGATTTGAGCTAGCTTAAAATTAATCCGACTAAAGATGCCTGAAAGTGTTGTGTAGGAACATATCGACTGCCGCAAAGTATATATGGTTATCTCAGACCAACCAAAATTGGTTGGTCTGAGATGGTTATCTACAAAATCATGATTTTACAGGAGAGCATTTTTAATGCAAAACTGTGATAATTAATAGAAGAAAAAAACTGTCTTCAGAAGAAGATAGCTATTTTAAAACATTTATTTAATGAGGCATTATTAAGGAAATGGTTAAGGCCAAATACTGTAATTATTTTTTTGCCCAAATACTTTAGACAAAAAAGTGAAGTAGGTATATGAATCAACTGCCACATACCCGCTTCTACGCGGGACTTTCTAATTTATTACTAATCTATTAAGAATAGAATAGAATAGAATACTCTTTATTATGTACACCATAAAAAATACAGATACAAATGTAGAAATTTAACATAGGGTGACATAATGGGCAATGGGCAATTAGTAATATTTAATTTAATTAATAAAACAGCTACTATTATTATTTTGTGTTTTATATTGTTGATGGCTATAATAAATAAAGGTATGTAATTTCTTTCCATAATTAACTTTTATTTGTAACACCCGACGTGACTGATTATTGTAGTTTCACAAAAATAACGCAAGTTTAAAAACACCGACATTAAAACGGCTATGTAACTGATATCTTTGTTAACAACACGTGAACGCTCCGATTGTCTGACATATGCACGGACTAATGGTATATATCCGTGCCTACTTTGTCTTGTTGTGAAAAATTGGTGTAGTTGTCTTTATACCTACGTGACTTAATATTAGTAAAAATTGAGAATAAAACAAAAAAAAAAAAATCTAAGACAGAATTCTGAGTCGAATAGTGTAAAAAGTGAATTTCGTAAAAAGTTCTGTTGAGTCTTTGTACTTTGCAGCCGTTGACAAAAAAAAAAAAACGTAACAAAAGTGCCGTGTTCGTCAAAATGTTACACCTGTTTTCGGGCTAGCTCTTATTCACCAAGTGTGCAGGGTCTAGGTACTTGTGAAAAAGTTAAACATCTGCTGTGCCACTTTTGTGAAAATTCGTCACCATTACAATTGCCTGCAGACCAAGTGTAGGTTGAGAGAGCTGTACTCAGAGTTGTTTAAAGGCGAATTGGACTTTTGATTGATTTGATAATTATGATTTTTTATTCTTCCTCTGGCAATAAGAAAAATAAATGATAAAAATATTGGTCTATTGTTATAAAATAAATCTTATACCTATATAATTTTCATGTATGCTTACTGTAAGTAGATTATCTAACATGGTTATTTGAACGGTGGTTTCCAAATTAGGCACCTGTATCTATGCGTTGTCAAACAGTTTAATTAGAGATATCTAATTCAGAATGTTTGAAAATTGACAAAATGTATAATCAAATATGGACAGCGAACTATAAGAATAAGAATAATTTATTGGTCCATTGTTACAAAGTAAATTAAAAAATAATAATAATAATATTGCATGCTTACTGTAACTAGAATATTTAACATAGTAATTAAAACAGTGGTCCCCAAACTAGGCAGCGCCTGTATCTTGGGGGCCTGAGTTGCGTTAAATCGAGACATGTTTGCGTTAGCTTAAATTTTAAATCTAGACATGTTTGCGTTAGCTGAAATTTAATTACAGGATGTTTGTAAATGGACAGAGTTCGTAATAATTAGCGAACTATCAAGATAGGATAAAAATAAAATTGAACATAATAAAATAATTCTAAATAATGTATGTGTGTGTGTAAGTGTGTGTGTGGGGGTGTTTTTGTGAGTTGGGGTGTGTGTATGAGTGGGGGATGTATTGGTGAGTTGCAGGTGTGGGTTTTTGTGTGAGTGACTTGCTTGTAGAATTTGGTGCTAACTCACTAAATCCTCAGTATCATTATATGACAGTGAGAGAAGCCAACTTTTTGTGATTTTTGTATACGAGTGGATGTTAAGATCTTTAGTGTCAGAGCGCTTGCTTATTTTGTTGTAGATATGAGTGTGTGCGTAAGAGGGGCAACGTCTGGCCAGAAGACTGATTGCATTAGGAAGAGGGACGTGTAAGATACGTTTTGAGAGAAGGGTTTGGTAGTCAGGTCTGTTTTTAATAGATTTGTGTGCATGCAGTGCAGCACTAAGTACGTATAGTTGACGTACTCAGAGAACTGGAAACTCATTGTATAGTAGATCTGTCGGGAACCTAAAAGGCTTTCTAAGAATCACTTTAATTACCGCTCTTTGAGCTCTTTCTATTTCAATAAATATGCTTTTACCGGCTCCGCCCCAGACGGAAATTCCATACTGGAGTACTGATTGACAGAGACCTAGGTATATTGTTTGGAGAATTTTAATAGGTGTGCAGTCTCGTAGTTTTTTCATAACGTAGATTAGTTCTAGCAAGTGTATGTGAGGTTTAAATGATAAATTTTCGTCCATTGTGATACCTAGATATCTGAATGAGCAAATGCGGATATCTAGGTATCACAGTGGACGAAAATTACTATCAAGATAAACATAACATAACGCCTGTATTCCCTGAAGGGTTAGGCAGAGGTGTACCTATAGTACACCCACATTGAGCCATATAAGAAAAAATAAAAGTAAATTGAGCAAAATAAAATTAGGTTCATGCCTCGCCATGGGCTCACACGTTATAATTTTGTAGAATCAATAATGAAAGTATAGTCAAACAGTATATTTTAATGAGTAATAGGTATCTAAATAAAAAATTACGTCTTCGGATCTTTATACCCATGAAAATTCTCCCGAGACTACGAACTTTAGGAAAATAAATAGATTTTTATCACGTAATATTCATTAGTTCGAGTGCCTCGTTAGTCTATTGGTCGTACGCATTACTGCTGAGCATGAGGTCCCGGGGTCGATTCCCAGGTCGGGCACTGTTATTGGGTTTTTCCATTAGGAATTTCTTAGTAGCAGCCCGGAGTTTGGATTAGTGCCCGGTTGATGGCAATGGGCTCGTCACTAGCACATGAGACTTGAAAAATATAACTGGCGAAATGTGGGTGGACTATACACACCTCTGCCCAATCCTTCAGGGATTACAGGCGAGATGTTAGGTTATGTTTTATGTTGTTTTTTTCATGTGGTTAGTGACTAACCTGGTGTCAGAGTTTTAAAGCTGCCCAAGGGCCTCTGACTTAGCTTCACATGCCGTCGAGAAAATATCTCTCAGGTATGCTTTTTCTTTTATGTTTGATTGTTATTTGTGTTCTTGTTTTCGGTGTTATATTAATTAGTTAATCGTTTCTAAAACCGTAACAAAGTGAAGTTTCCGACGTAACTCTACTTTATATTTAAATAGTAAGCAGAATTTCATTGCATCCCTTGGTATCTTGTGATTATGAATTTTGGTTGGATCCGGTTGCTTTGAGATGGTCTCTTTGACTGGTGTTGGGTGTGGTCCCAGTGCACTATGGCGGACTGTATGAGAAGAACATTATTAACAAAAACACTCCTTTTCAAATTGTTGCAACTTTTGACTCTTTTTGTTTTCACATTTTCACACACACTTTTTGTTTTCGATCGATGAATTTTGATTCAAAAGCCAAGGTGTAAAAAAGGCGTAAAACTGTAGTTATAAATGTTGTTTGAGTTTTTTGCCCGTAAGTTAAAAATGGCTATTTGTTGGTTTAAGTTAAAAACGTTACTTTTGTATAATAAACTATAATTTCCAAGAAAGTTGATGTCATTTGCTATAAAACGTTTTTTATTTCAAAACTCTGGCTTCTACAGTTTAGGAGAAATTGCAATTTTAAAAGTGTGGTACTAAGTTTTGAAGGCCAGTGTTGATAGGTACTGTAGCGCGCGTGGTGCTACAAGTTAGAAGCTATACTAAATTTTCGCTATTTATTTCAAGAGGACGTGCTGACGTGCCCACATTTGCACGCCTATCATTATAAACGTCATTTTATTTAAAAAAAAATTAAATCGTTCGCCGTTTGTTGAATTTTGAAACAAATTCTAAATTCGCTTGAGTGATCGAATGGATCTAGTGTAATTTTCCTACCAGCCAGCATGATGTAAGGTTCCTTTTTGCAGACCTTCTCGGTTATTTATTCGCAAAAGATTAATTATAAATTATCGTTAACACAATGTTGGACTCGTTAAGGCCTTGCTTTAGTTACGTGGTTAGATGCAGCTCTGATTTAGCTCGACTGACAGTAACTGTAGATACCGACAGCAAAATATGTCTGAAATAAAAAATAGCTTGGGCTTATTAAAAAAAATGCGTAATTTAATTTCGTTTTAATAAATTGGCTAAATAAAGGTCTCGGTGGAAGCTTGCAGAGCTCTCGGATAATTGCCAGGCAACGAAAGTGGCCTACGTTAATTCCTAAATCCCTACAAAATTTTAATGCATTTTGCCTAGAGAATCAAATGCTGCAATGCGATTCACTGTCAGTGAGCCCACACCTCTACCCCGTTATGGGCGTTTAGACACACAATTTCGACGCAATGATTAAATAGTTGAAATACAGGGTGGTTGCAGTTTAGCGAGCGCCATTGTTGTATTCGTTCGAATTAACGTGGATCTGGCTGTTTGTTCATATAAAACACTAGTAAAAATCAGTTTATAGCGTAGGTACTCCAAATTGATGCATTATGTAGTCATGGGGGTTTTTCGTGTGTTATCGCAGCGGTTACTAGTGAGATTTCCAATAAAATGAAGCATATTAGAGTTAGTAAAGTTATTACAATAGGACGAAAAATAAAGGCATATTAAATAACAATTTTAGCATAAAATTAGGTTTCTGTTCCTGGCAATTATGGTTTCGTAGAATCAGTGTGAATTTAATATAAAATTATATTATCAAAATTAAATTATTTGCATTGGTCGTGTTGGTAATACGCAAAAGTCGGAATTCGGTGTTTTATTATATTAAAATGATTTTCACGGAAAGGGCACTGACCTGAATTACATGTGGGCGCCAGATGTATGCAAACAATGCGATAAAATTAATAATAATGTTGTGTTTATATGAGCGGTTCTGTATTATTATGGCAAGTTTATAAAACATGCAATAAGCTAGCCCACTACTAAATGGGACATAAATATAAATAACTGTTGAATTGTACGTGTAAAGTTAGCTTCAAAGAGAAGTTAACCTGAGCATGAATGAATTAAATGCACCGACCCCAGCGTGGCTTAACCAGACTCGATAAATCGAATGAACCCCAGGATTTGCACTAGCCCCTGGAGCCTCATCAGCCCCCTCAGCCTCATATATCTGTACATATTATAAAGTCGCAGGCAGGTAGGGTAGGTTGGTAGGGTAGGTAGGTAGGTAGGTAGGTAGGTAGGTAGGATAGGAAGGTAGGGTAGGTAGGGTAGGTAGGTAGGGTAGGTAGGTAGGGTAGGTAGGTAGGGTAGGTAGGTAGGGTAGGTAGGTAGGGTAGGTAGGTAGGGTAGGTAGGTAGGGTAGGTAGGTAGGGTAGGTAGGTAGGGTAGGTAGGTAGGGTAGGTAGGTAGGTAGGTAGGGTAGGTAGGTAGGGTAGGTAGGTAGGGTAGGTAGGTAGGGTAGGTAGGTAGGGTAGGTAGGTAGGGTAGGTAGGTAGGGTAGGTAGGTAGGGTAGGTAGGTAGGGTAGGTAGGTAGGGTAGGTAGGGTAGGTAGGTAGGGTAGGGTAGGTAGGTAGGTAGAGTAGGTAGGTAGGGTAGGGTAGGTAGGGTAGGGTAGGTAGTAGGGTAGGTAGGTAGGGTAGGTAGGTAGAGTAGGTAGGTAGGGTAGGGTAGGTAGGGTAGGTAGGTAGGTGCGCCGCAGATAAGTACTTAGTGCTACCCGTGCGAAGCCGGGGCGGGCAGCTAGTTTGAAATAAGTGCTTTGGGTTTGAATAACATTCGGCGTGCCCGTCATTTTGTTTATGCCTACAACGTACAAATACTTCTTAAATAAATCAGCGACCCGCAAAAGGACATTAGGGTCTTCCGCCATTAACATGTAAAAAGTGATGATGAGTATTGTTGGCCCGCCTTCCCCCCCTCAGAGCATATCCCGTGAAGTTTTTGCACAGCAAGGGAGACGGGGCTATGTTTACATGAAATATTGCTCCTTCCTTCCTTACCTTCACGCTCTGTTAAGTGTTCGGGGGTGGGTAGAGCTGTTAAGTTGTATGCGACATAGAAGAGGCGTCTGATAGGCTGGTAAGAGGTGGAGTGCTTGTGATGAAAATGATGTGTACATTTTTGACGTTGATAGTTCGAGGAGTAAGAGTTTTCAACACCAAGAAAAATAATTTCTTGGTTCAAACAATACATAATTTAGGTAATAGAACATTAGCTAAGTATCCTTGAAATTGATTTTAATTACACGCTCACATTATCATGAAATTAGACATCAAGAATTGCCTATATTTTAAAGAGGTTAGAAATTAAGGCATAGACTAATAGAGGTATATTTTTTTGGTTTGTTTGTGTAAGGTTATCTTTAGAAAAACTGATCCGAATACAAATAAACATTCAATAAAAGAAAGCTACACTATCGCCGAGTGCCATAGGATATGATTTATGGTATATTTGACTTCCACGCAGACAAAGTCGTGGACAAGAAGCTAGTCTACACAAAATTTATAAAGAGAAAATATTTGTATTTTTTGTTTGTAACGATACTCAAAAACTGCTGGAGCGATTTGTAAAATTCCTTCACCAGTAGAATGGTATATTATTACTGAATAACATAGGCTATCCTAATTTGTCTGTTTGTTACACTTTCACGCTAAAACGGCTGAACGGATTTGGAAGAAATTTGGCACGTGGGTAGACCATTGACCCGGAGAAGAACATTATGCTACCCTTCATCCTGGGTCACAGACAAAGAGAATTAAACCACTTGAGAGCTGATAGACCGATTTCGTCTAGGCACACGACTCACTACTGCGGGCCGGGGGCCGAAGAAATTACAGCGGTTGTGATTGGCCGATGCAACAATGTTAGGACGAAAGTACCAAACATAGTGATGCACAAGTCAGTTTTGCAACAATAATATCGATATCGATAAAATCGACGTCTACAATCCTAAATGAACAATAAATTATTTAAATTTGAATTTCACTTAAGAACACGGCGACGGATGAATTCTCCATACAAACTTAATACCTAAATCATTTGCAATTTGAGCATATTTCCACCATAGTGTGTTGTTATTCGGATTGAGACAGTATTTATCTAGGTTCCTACATCTTTTTCTTTTCCAAAAAACCTAACTAAAATGAAGTTGTAGCGAATTGAATTTCGCACATTTTTACAGCGTAAATGACATGTTTTCATGTTGTTTTTTCTGTATTATAAACAACAATACTTGTGATATTGTCTCAGCAGAAACATAGCCTATATTATCAAGTTACAAATTATCGAAAAAAAAATTGAAAAACATTAAGTTTTCATTCATCATTTTTGGTATTACGGAACACACCCAAATTTATCATAAATTTTCAATAACCAGTAGTGCTATCGCGTCAAGGAAATGTCATGTCAATGAAAATGTGTGCGTGGTCGTACAGTTCACGGTAGCTGTGTGTATCGCTCCGACAGGCACACTAGCGCAACATTTGTAGCACTTGATTCGTAGTTGCGATCGAAGCTCCGCCGGCCCCTTAAAAGAATTTATTGTTCTATCCGACAGGGATTGACATTGCTATTACTTATTTTTAATCTGCTGTGAAATGCCTTAAACAAACAATGCCATATTTATTTGGAAACCAATTTTCCCTGTGAACTGCATTAATCCACTTTTCTTTCAATTACGGAACATTTTAAAATCTAAAATGTAAACATTAAGTACTTAATGTTACTTTTTTACCATTAGGAAACATCGTAATTTTTATCGACTTAGACTTTATTTTGAAGTTGTCACAACACTCTACAGTATAAGTGCACATAGAAAGGGATAGACTTATTGCAATACCCTAGTGAGAGAAAGGGACTTTTCAAAAAGACATCAACGCGTTGTACATTTTTGTGACATTTTACGTAAACAACCAGTTTAGCTTGAGCCCTGCAATTATTCTTAATAAAATATTTATTTTACTTACCGATGAAAAGTAATGCAATGTTTTTATAGCTGGATGTTCTAGAGAATTTCCCACACCATTTAATTGAACAGGAACTCATAATTGTTTTTATTTATGTAGAAATGTTTTAAAATGTATCAAAATACCGGTGCAGAGATCCAATAACTGGTCAAAACTAAAATGGCCACTCGTGTTTCCATCTAGTATCAGTGCTATTCATCATATGTGTCGTGAGCTTGAGTCGCCCGCATGAGCAGTCAAGAGGTTATATAGTCATTGGTCACAGACGAAGTCGCGGGCCACAGGTAGTAAATTTATAGAGATTTCACGCGGGCGAAGCCGCTGGCGGAACCTAGTATTTAATCAAATAAGTTACACTGTAATTTATTGAAATATTTAGCTGAAAAACAAGCAGAGTTGCAGGGTTAAAACTAACAAATCCATATTACAGACCGCAGCGTAATTTGAACTTAGTGCAAAAGTTTTCGAATAAAATTAATAAACACGTATTTACTAAGGTCCCTTCCTAAGGTCACTCTGGTTTGACCCCTGTAGCTATATTTTCGGGACAATATTGAAATACGATTTTTTCGAGATGTGGTGATTTATTTTTAGGGTTGACCGAGAAAAATAGCGCTTAACGAAGCCGAAAGTCAATTGCTATTCCCATCATGGTGATTTTTTTTTTGTTATGGATTATACCTGGGAACCTTGTGGTTACGGAGATATTGAAGGTCAAAGTTCCAACTTTTTCAGACGTTTTTTAAAGAAAGCAAGTTTTATATGTAATAACTTAATTTTAAATGCCCCCACCTGAACCGATACATGCACCCATAAAAACAATGTTTTGTGCGTTACGTTGCGCACCACCGTAAACAGCGATTTTTCACACCAAAAATAAAAGTCGTTTCCCTGCAATTATTTTTGTGCAATGTTACTTAATTTGATGTACAGAATGCGTAGTTGACGGCTATGTGATGGTTCTTTTTACACCCTTTTTTTTTTTTTTTTTATGAATGGCATCTCGTAGGTTTTACCACAAACTATCTACTTAACCGGACTGTCCTGCGAAGATGCTCTAAGCTATGATACTAACTCAAAGCGCCTCCAGCCAGGGGCATTTAAAAACTAATCTAAAACTAATTATAAACTAAACGACGGCTCGCTAAGGGCACCCCCTGTGGGGTACGGACCTCGGCTTAGGGCGTCGCTGGGGGGAGGGCAGCTAGTGGGGACAGGCTGGATCGGGGAGTTTAAATTAACTATTACTACTACTGGCGGCTCAGCGTCCGCCTGTGCGGGCGCTTCACCGTCGACAGACAAGGGTCGGGGAGGAGTAGGATGAGTCGTCATCCTGTTAGATCGGGGTCGCGGTCGAGGAGGTCCTCGACGTCGAGGTCGGAATGAAGGACGGCGTCTGGTTTTAAGAACCGTACTGGTGGCCCTATTGCTCTCCTGGAGGAGAGTTATGGGGTCGTCGGGGTCGGTGAGAGCATGCCTCGGACGGCGGGTATGACTAATGCGTGAGGGGGTATAATTGGCCGCCTCGACAACCAGTGGGTTGCGATGTTTGGCGGCGGAGTCAAAGAAACGCTTAGAGAGGCGTTTTAAGAATTGAGCTATCGTGGGGATTTTAAGGTCGAGATGGAGGATCTCGTTACGGACATAATAGGGGGAGTCAGTAGCTCTACGGAGGAATCGGTTCTGGATGGTTTGTAACCTATGAATATGGCGGGGTCTAGTGTGGGCAAAGACGGCACCGGCATATGTCATGATGGGACGGATACACGCAGTGTAGATACGCAATTTGCACCTAAGTGACAATTTGCTACGTGCATTTAGGACGGAGTGAAGCCTACCTAGAGCGAAAGCGGCTCGCGAGCGAACCTGCTTTATGTGCTCTTGGAAAGTGAGGTGGTCATTGAGGACTACACCGAGATATTTGGCTCGCTTCTCCCAAGGGATCGGCTTGCCGAACATGGTGATGGGCTCGGGGAGGGTGGGTTTCGTACGCGGTTTGGAAAAGAGAACCGCCTGACTCTTATCGGGATTGACCTCGATTCGCCACTTCCTGAACCATTCGCCGAGCTTGTCGACTGAGGTTTGGAGAGTGTCGCGAATCGTAACGGGACTACGGGCCTTAAAGTAGATGGCCGTATCGTCTGCGAACAGAGCCAACTGTGCCTTTCTACTTTTGGGAATATCGCTAGTAAACAGCGTGAAGATGAGCGGGGATATGACAGAGCCCTGGGGGACACCTGCGCGAATGGGACGGGATGAGGATAGGGCACCCTCTATGCGGTAGCGAAAGGTGCGGTTTGACAAAAAGTCTCGTAAGATGAGCACGAGACGATCGGGCACACCGAGTTGGTATAGCTTGTATAATAAGCCATTGTGTCAGACTTTGTCAAACGCCTTCGCTATATCGAAGAACACCGCCCCTACCATTAGGCCTCGCATAAAGCTTTCGCTTATGTGCTCGACTATGCGGTGGGCTTGGTGGATGCTGCAGTGTTGGGTGCGGAACCCAAATTGCTCGTTCGGGATGAGACCCTTGGTCTCGGCGTAGTCTCTGAGACGCTTATAAATAAGCCTCTCATAGATTTTACCGAGAACCCTGAGCAGACTGATGGGACGGTAGCTAGAGGGATCGGATTTGGACTTGCCGGGTTTGGGGATACCTATAACGGTGGCTTCCTTCCATGCCTGGGGGAAGATATTATTGCCGAGAGCACCATTGAAGATGATGGTCAAGAGCATTATTAAGTGAGCGGGGAAAAGTTGGATCACTCTATTAGTGAGTCCATCTGAGCCGGGGGCTTTACGCGTTTTAAGACCTTTGATGATCTCGTGCACCTCATCAGGAGTGATGGGGGGCAGTGGATCATCGGGGTCTTCGACGGGGGGGAGAGATGCTCTGCGTTCGACTTCAGCGTCAATCTCATCGAGATGAGCTTGGTCTACAGGCAGTGAGCTAGGCGAGCATTGAGCCTCGAGACTATCGGCTAGGCATTCCGCCTTGTCGGAGTCGTCGAAGGCTATGGTCTTATCGGGACGGACTAGGGGGGCATGGAAGCGCCCTGTTGGGACTGGAGATTTCTCTGGAGTTGCCAGAAAGCTTGGTGAGTGGGCTCGAGATCGCACAGCATCTTGTCCCAGCCCGCTTCACGTAACTCAGCAATGCGTGTCCTTACTTTACGCTGTAAGTAGCGCATGTGAGATTTGTTAGCGGAGCATGGGAAATTGCTGTAGGCACGGGTGGCCGCGTTCTTCTCGGTCATCAGATCACGCACATCGGCCGGCAATTTGAAGCGGTGGTCGTCCACCACTGGAACTTGCCTTGAACAATCGTTCAAAACCGATTGTACGTGATCCGTGAGCGAGTCGATCGCGGCCGTCGTGTCTGCGACAGAATCGAACTGTTCGGGAATAGAGTCCAATTGGGGGGACGTGTTGGATTTCAGCAATTCGCCTACTTTCCTCCAGTCCGTTACCTTCTTGGTGGCGGGGGGTTGGGTGGGGTCGGGGAGACCTATGCGGGGGGCCAGTTTCATGACTACTGGGCGGTGGTCAGAGGTGAGCTCGTGCACCGTTTCTATGGAGTTTAACCTAAGGTTGACGTTCTTAAGGATCGCCATGTCTAGGATATCGGGGGAGTGACTGGGTTCGTGGGGGAAATGAGTGGGAGTCATCGGAGCGATGATATCGAAGTTATGGGAGTTTGAGAGGTCGAACAGGTGTCGCCCTCTAACGGAGGTAGTGGAACAATTCCAGGCCGGGTGTTTAGCGTTGAGATCACCCGCTATAATAACGGAGTCACTCAAGCCGAGTAGGGCGGTGAAGTCATTGGAGAATTCCTGGGGATTCTCCGTGGCGGAGGAATAGGGAGGGAGGTAAGCAGAGACTAGGTGGATCGGCTTTTTACACCCTGTATTATTGAATAGATTTATATGCTTCGTTTTTTGAATCAACTTGGAAAGTTTTATTTAAATAATTTTAGGGCTTTGAACCCTACGTTGCGCAAAGCCGATGATTTTCATAACCCCTTTAAGGTCTCAACGGAAAAGAGAAGACTTTGGATTTCGACATTGAAATAAAGAAAAGAAAGAAAGAAAAATGCGTTTATTGGCATTGTAGCAGAAAAATACACCTTAAAACTATAAAACAGAAAACAACCATTGATATTTTGATTGTACAGAAAATGAATAACATAAATATTCTAACATCACCAATGATTGAAATGATAGCCAATATGATTGTATACTACCTAATTATAACTAATGATTAGTAACCAGCCACATAATTAATCACCTGCAAAATTAACACGAACTGCTAGTAAATGAAACATATCCTGCAAATCCGAATCAACACGCCACAAATTCAAGCCTAAAAACGTTCTGAATATTTATTTTACGAGTCAAAAACATACCACAAACAATAATTTATCAGTGCACTGACAACCCTAACATATGCGACGTGCGATCTGATACGAAATAGGCAATTTCACATTTGTACAATGAGAGTAATTATTTGGATACATGTCTCTGTGTTATTTGGATTCGATGTGTTTTGATTGTGATCTTTCATCAGAACCTGTACGACCAAACTGCTTTTCTTCTTGTATTGGAGATAATGTGACCGGCCTTAAGATATAAATCTGCGCACCATGTAAAGGTTTTTCCCACGAAAAAACGGGTAGCTGATTCGCATTCAAAAATAAACACATTAGTGCTATATAGTGCTTTGAAACGACCTAGTTTTCACTCATAAATACAGATGAACCGGTGCATTGGTCACTAATTGCCGGAGCTCGCTTGTTATACGTAGTCTGCCATTGAGTAATAAGTTAATGGAGTACTCATTCTCATATTGCCGTGATATAACCTAACGAAGTTATCGGGCCCGCGAGAGATTAAAACGTATGATGTTCCAATCGAAAAAGTCAGTTTTAGCGGCAGGTTAGAGTGGTAAAATGCCAAATTGCCTAAGAAAACATACTTAAGCAAAACCATACACTTGCTTGATGCAGAAAAGTACAGTAGAGTTGCACAAATAATTTTGATACGAAATCAGAGATCATCATCTTTGATTTCAAAACGAACGAACTCACGTAGTCTCTCTAGCTTTAACATACGGAGTCATAACGCAGAGTCTTCCGACTCTCTCGAAAAGCGATTAAGTTCAGTCGCGGAAACGAGGCACGGACCTAAAACTACGCGAGGTGTTTCGCTCACACATTGTCCCTCCATTCGTATACTACTCTGTGTTCTTCTATGCAACGTACGCAGCGTACGTTAGATATTAATCTGGACTTAGTGCCGACTTGATGCGTTCCTAATCTGATTGAGTTGACAACGCTGTTGTATCGACAGATACGCAGGACTGCAGGTCCAGGTATTGGTATATTGGTAGGTATTGCTTATGAATGTGCTTAGCCACGTATGTGTAATTACGTATTTCATATCCTTGAATGGTTCACAAAGTGGTAAATAGGTTAGCTAGACAGTAAGGCTGCTCGGTGTGCTGGACGAAATGTAAAGAACATTTCAGTATAGTACCTTAAGAAGACCAAATTAATATAATATAATCACGTCTCTATTTCCTGACGGGACAGGTAGAAGTGTAAAGTGCACCTACATTTCGCCAATAGGTAGCGAGCCTATTGCCATCAACTGGGCATTGGGCATTAATCCACTGGGCTTTGGGCATTAATCCATACTTTACTTTACATACATACCTACATACATTTTTTTTTTCTCAATTGTCGTAGCATTATGCTGAGATTTTTGGCCTCGCACAGGTCTCTCTGTTACACGTTGTTTTATTTTATTTTATTACTTGTTTTATTAATTTTGTTACGTTTTAATGTTTGTTTTTATTGTTATATTTCCTGTGCGTGTCCCAAATAAAATATTTTTCTTTCTTTCTTTCTTATACTGAGGGCAGTTATTGAGAATTTCCTTAAGGTGGATCCGCAGTAGTACCCCACGAAATTCAAATTTTCTTACGTTTTTTGCAATTTGCAGGTCAGTGTCTGTTGATCAAAATACGTATATAACTACCGACCATAACAAATATGTATTATTTTACAGAATTATAATCATTAGAATCATTAAACATTTCTTATGGAAAAGTTTTCCTTAATTAAATAACGTTTTTCATAAATGGGCGTAATTATCTGTAAAACTTATTCCATGAAATATTTTCTAGGTCACTCATCGGCCTCTCAGCATAAGACTGCTGAATAATTGATGTTCGAATTAATTAGGTTACGATATAATTAGGTGCTCGTTACTCAGGCGAAGCCGTATGTATATGTAGGTATATTATGTATATATGTACGGTTTTGTGCTGTATTAATTACTTACTTATGTTGTATGTGTTAAGTGGCTCGGGTAATTTCTCAAATTAATATTGTAACAGATTTCAGATACAGTTATTTTTCTTGGAAAATTTGGTTTCTATAATAAGATAGTTATAGGTATTTAGGGTGAATTACACCAATCAATCTAAACCGCGATCAGCACATTTAGGTAAACCAAGTTCAAGAGTCATTATTTCGCAAAAATTATGAATTTGATAACACTGACAACTGTTGAACGCGGTTAAAATGGGTTGATCGCGTCCAGTGAGTTCCTATATGAGTTATATAATAATTCAACTATTAACATTTCAAATAATATGTGAGTTTGTGAGTTATTTTGTGAGTTTTGCCTCGTTGGTCTAGTGGTCGCAAACGCTACTGGTGAGTATTTGGTCTTGGGATCGATTCCCGGGTAGGGCACACTGTTATTCGTTTTTTTCCATCTGGAATTTCTTAGTAGCAGGAGTCTGGAATTGTGCCCGGTTGATGACGATAGGCTCGCCCCCTGTTACATGGGCCTTAAACATAACTGGAGAAATGTGGGTGTCCAATTAGGTACACCCCTGCCTTACCTACCGTTCGGGGAACACTTGCGTGACATTATGTTATGTTTAAAATAAAAGATAAGCAACAAACTGCATCGCCAATCAGTCTCTCTCCTAGAGTAAAGTGCAGCTCCAATATGAAATCGAAATGAGATCAGCTAAGACAAAGCGGGTTTCATCCAGCAGGTACAAGGCAGGGCGTTTTGCATATAGCACATGATTTTCATGCATTAACTGATTGCAGTGACGTCGATGAAAAGCGTAGCTTTGCTCTATTTATCAAGTTGTCAAGTAGTAGTAGTATTGTTGTTGTGTAGTTGTTAGTTGTCTTGTTGTTTGTCAAGTTGTTTTTTCTGACAAACAAGTACCTAAAGATGGAATGAAAAATAAACCTATAGAGTCTTACCATAAAAACTTAGACACTTCTCTTGTTCAATACATGTTTAATGTCAGTTTTATGTCAAACTCCATACAGAAATCATCATCTGCCTAGCCTTTTCCCAACTATGTTGGGGCCGGCTTCTAGTCCACCCAGATACAGCTGAATACCAGTGTTTTACATGGAGCGACTGCCTATCTGACCTCCACAACCCAGTAACTGGGTAATACGATTCCCCTTGGTAAGACTGGTTGTCAGACTTTCGGGCTTCTGACGACCCGTAACGACTGTCAAAGTTCCACAACAAATGACAGCCGGGACCAACGGATTAACGTGCTTTCCAAGGCACGGAACTCCATACAGAAACGTCATGTTTAAAAGATGTTTAGGCTAAACAACTGCCCACCAAGGTAAGAAGCAAGGTAAGAGACAAGGCAGGATAAGGTTAGTGCCCACCGGGTAATATATTTTGAGAAAAAATTTTTTTTTTTTAAACAATAATGCTTCATAACAATTGTGTTTGGAGCCTCCTTTTAGGCAAACAATGCCTGTGTTAGGAGACTCCGCTCCTCCATATCTTAGATATATGTTACATATATTACAGCATGTTTTTGTTTTTAAATCTAGCATCTTGAGTATGTATCATGTGAACGTGATGTGCTTTAGTGGGTGTGGCGTGTGTGTGGCTGATGTGATGTGTGGTGAAAAAATGTGGTAGCTTTTGACATTTCAATTCCAGGATTTATGAATATAACGAAGAAGAGTTTTATGTTATTGTTCGTCATGCATTGTTCCCAATAATTAGACCAGGGGCTTAAAACGGCTACATTCCTCTAAAAGCAATTCATTTCCTGAATTCCCAGCTGTCATTAGTGTCATTAGCAATTCCTCTAATTTGACACAAAAGCAATTCATAATTTGTGGACCGTTTTACGAATCTCCATTGAAAACTGTTAAATAGATACATTATTTTATAACATGAATTGCACGCAGATCATAATTATGAATTGTCAGTTTGTGACATTTTACGATGATTCATAATATTTTCCTATTATGTTTCTGCCAAAGTTGCCGTTTTAAGCCCCCAGTTTAGTTAAGGGAAAAAAATTCAATCCCCTTTCAAAAAGCAATTTAGTTATTTTGAAGCAAATTTATAGAAATACAAGCTGATGCCCGCGAGTTCATCTACAATCCAGGATGAAAATTAGCCTATGACCTTCTCCACGTCATTTTCTACCCATGTGCCAAATTTCATCCAAATCCGTTCAGCCGTTTTAGCGTGAAAGCGTAACAAACAAACTCACTTACGCATTTATAATATTATTAAAGTTAAGATCTATGATAATTTGGAAGCTATATAGAAAATCTGATTATTTAAAGTATCTGCTGGCCTTAAAAACTTCATGATCACCTGTCTTGATTTACGTTTACTTTAGTTTGAACCAAGTCATGAGTTCATAACCTCATAGTATTCATGAACAATGGTATTCACATTTGGCTAACTGGCTCCTTTATTTTAGTCCATTTTCGCATAATACATTCGTAGTTCGTGACAAATCAGTTCGTGATATTACGATGATTTTACAATGCAATTAACAATAGCATCATGATAAGCTCATATAACAGCTACATTTGGCCAGATATATCTAAGTTCTAATGAGCACGTCCTGTCAGGGTTACTATACATAGATACCTAGATAGATTCAGCTTTGTTGTATAGTCGACCTCGTAAGTGTTTTAGGCATTCGACAACTAACGGAATTAAAGGCTAATTAACCCTCCCAAATATTGCATATTTTAAAACACAAACCAAATTCATAATCCACCTTCATTCATACTGCTGACTCCCCGTGGGTAAACAAACGTCAACAGCGCAGTATAACTCTCAATGTACCCACGTTCCTACGTAGCTAGGGCTGGCCATAAATTTTGAGAAATCACCCTTTTTGTCAACTGGACATGTTTAGGTTTTCGGAGCAGTATGATTTATCATTTCAGCAGCCAACCCTATTGCCCATGTGTTTTTTATTTCCTCTGAGCGATACATTTTCACTGGGCCTCGATGATTTTAGGAAATGATTTTTTTTCGGTCCGATGTTCAAGAAATATCTTGAGTTACGAGTGCTCGATTTCTGTTGGAACAGTTGATTGGAGACGATTTTTCTTCTCGATTCAGATTTGGGAAATTTATTGTCTTTGTGGTTCTTTTGCTTGAATGTGTAGAATAAGAAGGTCTGTCTGCAGTATAAGATTCGACTGTTTTTAACTTTAGGAATGCCCAACATGGATTAAACCTGTCATCAAAATCATCATGATAACTCTGTAAAATTTCCATAAACCATGTTTACGTACGTACTATCGCGGTCTAAAAATGTTTATCAGTTTTCAAATTAGATTCTTTACCACACTGTGTACAGTAAAGTCTAAATCATCTAAACCTCACGTAAATTTGACACATTACCATAATGACAATTAACAAAGAAAATAGGTTTGAATTTTGAATCATTGACTTGTGACATAGATGTGTGCATGCAATTATAAGCTTTAAGGTGGTAAACATTCTCAGACCGTGACCGTGTATAGTTTATGCAAAATAAAAATACTAATTAAGAATCTGGCTAGCTAAAGAAGTTAATTCCTTTTCTGAAGCATATTAAAAATAATATTCCTCGGAAAAGCCTCAGTAAATCTGATACGACCAAACTTTTCCTAGAAGCGAAGCGGGACCGGCATGAAAAAAGTACATTAGCTAAGAGATTAAGGCTAGGCCCTAATTAACACAGGTAGAATTATATTTTTAATTAATTCAAGATAATGTTGAACCTGAATAATTATCGTGATTCGTCAGTAAAAAGGGAAAGATGTTTTGTGACGTGCTTAAAAGTATTCAAGGAACTTGCACCAATCAGAAGTTGTTAAAGAATAATGGCATGCGAGCTACTTGAATACTTGTGTGCAAGCTACAAGTATACTGTATATACGTCCTATAGGTGTTAAATGTCCTGCCAGCTCCTGGCAAGATATAAGAAATATTAGATGTCGTCAAGTAAGATGATAGTGGAAACAACGGGAGGTGATGCCCTGGAATGTCATTAAGCCGTGAAATGCCGTGAAATGTAATGGACTTTGTCTGAAATAAATAATTCAATAGTGACCTTATTAGTGATGTTCTTCCGAAAGATGCGTAGTACTCGCAACCAGCATGCGTTTATGACCAGCGGTATAAGGAAGGTGTGGCGTTCTGTAGTTTCTGCCTATCCCCATAAGAAGAAGGCGTGAGTTTTTATATGTATGTAAAGCCGATAGTGATAGAATTGAAAATACACTCTATTATAAAAAAATGAGAATATGAAACTCTTTTTTACCTCAAGCCCAAACCCATAAAACAAAAATTAACGCCGCGAACAATAACATTAATTAAACCACCGTATAATTACTAAAGCTTTTGATGTGACTTTTATTAAGTGCTTAAAACACCTGGAAACCATAATAATTATACAAAAGAGTCCAGCGGTCGCACGAACGAGTACCGTTAGCAAAAAAATATCGTCCGCGCGGAATAATATGTAGAGGCATGCCAATAGCGGTAAAAGCATACTCTTTCAATATAACGCGTATTCAGTGCTGGATTTTTTTGTGGTTCTGTAGGTTTTTTTAGGCGGCAACATGGTCTGTGTAGATTCAAAGTCAAAGTCATAATTGCAGATAAATATCTTTACAAAAGTTCTTACAATGGTAGTTCTTATAATAGTAGCATAACATATTTAATCATAACATGTTGACATGCAAATATTTGGTACACGATTAGGTAATTTTAGTGTAAATTATTATTTTATAGTATAGAAGGAATTCTCAATTAACCAGCTGCGTAAAGCCCTTCTGGAGTTTTTTTGATTTGGTTAGGAATCTTGTTATAAATCTGAATACACATAGGATAGCAACTTCGCCCATATAGTTCCGTTTTCATTCTAGGAATAATCAATCTATTAGGATATCTAGTTTTAAACTGACATTTATCGCCCAGTTTTTCAAAAATATCAGGGTGACATTTGCTTTTTTTATATGCTTTGATTTTTTTATTGAAATGCCGTCTCTGCTCTTCCAATGGATATAGGATCGGGGTGTCATGGCTGATCTTCAATATAATTATCATCCAGTAAGTTCGTGTCTTGTACATACACACGGCTACACATAAAGCTATATATTTCCAGTTTATCATATGCTGATCTCGCATTGTATAGGATTTCCGTACAATGCGAGGTCAGTTTGTACTGGAAATGTACCTATAGCTTGATGTGTAGCCGTGTGTATTATGCTGAAAGTCGGCTTTTAATCTAAACTAATAATAATATCAACCTATTATCATCCCACAGCAGGGCTAACTAACGGCTACTCTCGTACACAGAAGGCATGAGCAATGAGCATTGATCGCCACGTTGCAGTGCGGATTGGCAATTTCAAATTGATATTTTATTTAAGTCCTCACGATATTTTTCTTCGTCAGTGATGTTTAAGATAAACTAAGAATTATCGGTTTTTTACATGAAGTGAATGCCATCTGACCTCCCCATCTATCTAAATGGCTGGTATGCTTTATAATAATGAAAGTCGCTACTCCGACGCTACATAAAGGCGCTCCCTCACCGGGAGCATTCGCTTGTATTCATTGACAACTTTTCAGCATTCGTTTTTCGCCACTCCTACGGAACCCACCACTTTCAATACAACACTGGTGGCTATAAATACGAAAATACGTAAAAAAGGTAAAACTGTAACATTGTTCGTGAAGATTTATCGTTGAAGCTTCCAGCGGTAAACTTGTTTAAAATATACTCTGACACAGGACATAAAAACGTGTTCATTCGCTTACACGGTAATTAATAAAATAATTTTACGTTTCTTGTCTTTTCGTGTTTTTTTTTGTAACGTGAACTGTTATTAGCGGCTACCGGGATCACGTAGGGGTACGGAATCACGGATAGTAGGAGTCTACTGCGCTAATGGTCGTCTTTGATTGTTTGTGATAATTTAAATGTGGTGGACTGAAAAATATACAAAGAAATTGTTAATGTCGACTTATTATTAATAACTTATTAATTTAATTTATTTACTATAAGGAGGTGACATTTACCAACCCGCAATGGACCCGCGTGGTATATTACAGCCCACTCCTGTGTCCCAGCTGTGGGAACTTTATAGGCTGATTATGCTTCTGTTTATGCTACTACAAGGAGGTTGTTCTGAGAGACACTGATTTGTAATAAGAATAGGTACTGTAAAAACGTCTCTGGCGCCCGTAAACAAGGCGTTTTACTTAGGTACTTCCAAATATCTTAGCATTATTCTGCAATTAGCAGCACTCCAGAAGTTAGTCCTTTAGTTCTAGAAGCAGGATTGTTCAAAACATCCATTTATTGTCTACTGTTAATGTATCAAACTTGAAATTTACTGCATGTCACCAAACACGAGCTCAACTGGTACTTCAAGCGGCAAATCGACTGTATTTTCACCACAACTACGCTCCAATACCACTAAACTTGCATCAAACACTGCAAGCACTGCCACACCACAACTTAAAGCGTTTGTCTGCGTTATGCGCACAATTTCCCAGTAAACAGCAAACTGTGGCCAGTTCGAGCAATCAAAATCAAAATCAAAATCAAAATATTTTATTTCACATAAGCCTACATGGGCACTTATGAAACGTCAGAAGCTAGGTGCACGGTTCCAATTGGTCGTTTCCTATGGAGAAGAGCCGGCAAGAAACTCCATGGTTACTCTTTTAAAAGATAATTGGCTTTTACAATAATTTCGAATTACAGTGTTAATAGTTATGGGAGGACAGTGTAGGCCATTCAAAAAGTTTCAGATATAAAATAAATTAAATTAAAATTAAAAATAAAAGTCTACAGTTCACTAAGCCTACGACGTTCTCACATTCACAAGATAGAAAGGAATCTATATACGATAAATAAGATACTACAGATAAAAACCTATTTAAAGCAAATGACATGATTGCCATTACAACTGTAACAAATCTGAATAATTAACATGTCCGCAAAAGCCACTACTATAGAGTTGAAATTAAATAGTAGGTATATAATGTCAAATAATACTATGATTATTATTATGTCTGTCTGCGATGAATGTATAAAAATAAAAAATAAACATGGTAATTTGGGAGCAGTTAATAGACTCTTACAAAATTATGTCGTTAATGAGGTACCAGGGAAGCCACATGTGCAGAAGGAATTATTGCCAAACTTCCTTGTCTTCAACGTAGTCTTTAATCTTATAATATGCTTTTTTGATAAGGACACGTTTGATGTGGGTTTTGAACTTACCATCGCTAAGTTCTGTAACTGGCTTTGGTAACTTATTGTAAAAGCGGATACTGTTTATAAGAAACGACTTACTAGTTTTAGCTAATCTAAATTTGGGTATCACAATTTCATGTTTACTACGTGTATTTATATTATGGAAGTCGCTTCTTTTTTTGAAAAGCCCTAAGTTTTTGCGAACATACAAAATACTTTCTAAGATATAGAGAGAAGGCAGAGTGAGTATATCAATTTCTTTGAATTTATTTCTAAGAGACTCACGAGGACTCATTTTATAGATCGCGCGAACTGCCCTCTTTTGCAAAATGAAAATTGAATCTACGTCAGCTGCCGATCCCCACAGCAGAACGCCATAAGACATAATACTGTGGAAATAAGCAAAGTATACTAACCTAGCTGTGGCTATATCAGACAACTGCCTTATTTTTCTTACTGCATATGCAGCTGAACTTAATCTGCCTGAAAGAGCTCTAATGTGGGCGCCCCATTGTAATTTCGAGTCTAGAGTAATTCCTAGAAATACAGTTTCCGTAATAGCATCTAATTTCTTGTCATCAAGTTTTAAATTTAGTCCTACTTGAGGAACGTTAGGTAATGAGAACTTAAGACATTTAGTTTTGTTCGCATTAAGTAAAAGATTATTAGCTGCGAACCATTTCGAAAGAACTGCCAGACTATCGTTGACATGTAAGACATCCGTATCTTTCCTATCTATTTTAAAAATAAGAGAAGTGTCGTCGGCGTATAGAATTATATCCGATAAGTTAGCCATCATGTAAGGAAGGTCATTAATGTAAACTAGAAATAGGAAAGGGCCAAGAATCGAACCTTGAGGCACGCCAATCTTAACCAGAGACCCCGAGGACGTCGCCCCATTAACATTTACTTTTTGCTGCCTGTTTGAAAGATAGGAAAGAACAAGATCAGCAGCTTGTCCACGTATTCCGTAGTGGTGTAATTTACAGATTAGTGTATTGTGGTCAACGCAGTCAAACGCTTTTGAGAGGTCACAGAAAATGCCAATTGCATCCTGAGACTTTTCCCAGGATTCTAAAATGTGACTGATGAGTTTTACTCCTGCGTCTGTCGTCGACCTACCTTTCGTGAAACCAAACTGATGACTATGTAAAATCCCATTTGAATTAAAATGTGCCAACATTTGGTCTAGCATGATTTTTTCATATATTTTGCTTAATGCTGGTAGCACAGATATTGGTCTATAGTTAGAGGGATCACTCTTACTACCCGATTTGAAAATTGGTACTACTTTACTATGTTTCATTAAATCAGGAAACGTACCTCTATCTAAACATTGATTAAATATGCCTGTTAGGAGAGGAGCAATTGTGTCAATAATATCTCCAAGAACCTTAACGGAAATCCCCCATAAGTCTTCAGTGTTTTTTATGTTAAGACTTTTAAATGCTTTTTTAATTGTGACAATAGAAATAGGCTTGAATTCGAAACTTGGAATGTCCTTACTGAAGTTTTCTTTTAGAAGAGATTCAGCTAATATAGATGATGAGGGGAGCGATTTCGTAACCTCAATTGGGATGTTGGTAAAGAAGTTTTCCAGTGTCTCAGCAACCTTCAACTTATCTGAAATGGTTTTATTATCAATTTTTAAAGACAATTCATTATGATCTCTCTGTTTTGTGTTTCCGGTTTCTTTGTTAATTATCTGCCACACAGCTTTTATTTTGTTATTGGAAGAACTAATTTTGTTACTTATTAATTTAGATTTAGCTTGAGCGCAGACTCTTTTAAATATCTTAGAATAGTTTCTGACATAATTATGAATGACTTGATCAGAAGTCAAAGATTTCTCATTGTACAAATTATATAAAATATCTCTGCTTTTTCTAATGCCAGTAGTGGCCCATTCACTAAATTTTGGTTTAGAATTTATTGTTACATTTTTCACAGGACACGCTTTATTGAATTCTTGGCATACTGTAGAAAACAATGTACCGTAGTTTATATTGGGGTCTTGTGAATCAAAACAAGCAGTTGAAAGATTGCTAAGGAGATTATTATTAAACCTTTTCAATTTATTTTTTGTGAGTGGTCTTAATTTAATGGTTTTTTCTAGGTGTAATTTTTTATTTAAGTCAAATGATACTAGTTGACCAGTATGGTCAGACCTGACGCCACTAATCAAAGATGAGTCTTTTATTTCACAATTAGTAAATACATTGTCAATGCATGAAGCTGAGGTTGCCGTTATTCTAGTCGCTTCATTAAAAACATATTTTAAATTGAATGATTTAAACAAAGATATAAGCTTACATTTATCTGGTGAATTAACTAATAGATCAATGTTTAGGTCACCAGAAACAAAAACGAATTTATTATCTTTAAAAAGCTTACCTAGTATATCTTCCATAATGATTAAAAATGATGACAAGTTTGCGGCTGGTGGTCTATAAACACATAAGAAAGTATGGCCCTCAACCTCTGCACATGCTACCTCACATAAGCGATCAACAGAGCAAGCAGTGATATCCTTCCTTTCCTTATGTCTAAAAGAACTATTACATAATATCAAGGTACCACCGCCTATTGAGGACCTGTTGTATGCACTGGCAACTGAAAAGTTATTTACATTAAACAACATTCTATCTGGTTTTAACCAGGTTTCACAAAAACATAAGATATCCATATGATATTTATCTATTAACAATTCCACGTCTAGGATTTTGCCAGAGAAGCGATTAATATTTTGATGATACAGTAAAACATTCTTATTATGCTTCTCTTTTGTCGTGTCTAGAAGTTTAAAGAATCTATAACAGTATTATTAGAAATACTAGATAATACTGTTTCGTCACTTAACCTAGTCTCAGTTAAATTATCAATAACTGCGTGTATATTGTAAGCTAACAAAGTAGCCAATACATGTTGACTTTTCTTGGGAAGAAACATATGTTCCCGAATTAAAACAAAGTCTCTAACAAAATTGTTAGTATCAAAATACAATAAACGGTCACTATGACGACATGTCAAGATATGCATTAGGTTGTTTAAACTACAAATGTAATCGTTTTCTTCAGCATACAAATTATCTGAATATGGCAATGCACATAATATTAATTTACCTAATTTTAATTTAAGTAGGGTGTCGACACCATTAACTATGTCCCTTTTAGTGATGGTCAGACTGCTTCCAATTAAAAGAACTACAGTAGTCTGCTCATTCAATTGTGTATTTTTTATTTTATGAACAAGCTCATTAAAATGCAAGTTATGGTAACAACAGTTAACTATGGTATGTTTAGATCGGTTATTTAACAATGATCCAAAACCTGTGCCTAATCTATCAGAATAAACCAAAACATTACTTTGAGTGGGATTGACAGTTTCTATAGTATGAGTCAAAATGGGTGAAGTGGTAGAAACAGCATGCTGTGACATGAGAGGTGGCGGAGTGGGAGCACAACTACAGGTGAGATTGTTTGTCAGTGACTCGTACCTCTCTGCATTGTACTTCACCAAGTCCACCAACTCGCAGGCTTCCTGCAAGCGCTCGCTTAACATTTGTTGACTAGACTCATACTTACAGGATATATCCTTAAGTGTATTTTCCCTGCTCAGCAGTTCCCTTTGAAGGTTTTTTATGTCAACATCATACATTTGTCTGCTAGTTTCTAAATTAATATTACAAACATTTAATTGACTTTTTAAGTTGATACATTCTTTCCTAAGATTAAAATTAAACTTATAAACACTTTGTGACTTCAAGAGTTTCTTGTACTTTTTGATATTTTTACTAATTTTAATATACCTTTTAATTTTATTATGACTAGTTAGAATTGGACATCTAGTTAAGGTATCGTCCCCAGTCAGGTCTATGGCAACGATGGGCTTCTCACACTCCAGTCCGGATACACTACCAACCAGCTCATTGAAAAGGTTATTGGTGTTGGCAACCTGTTCCCTGGCGTTTAGAGAGTTGATGGTGGAAATAGTACTGTGTGCCTTACATAATTCCACTTCAAGGCCTGATATTCGTCTCAATGCCTGGTCATGAGTGTCACTGCATTGTTGCAATATTTTAAAAATCAATTTAACACAGGATTCTGGGCCGTACATCTCTAGCGAAGTCAACTGAGCGAAAGTTATTGTTTCTCCCCCTAATGTATTTGAAGAACGTTTTTAAAATAACCTCCAGTGGTTTAAGTCGGCCATCCACTGCTATGTAAGATGTGCACGGAGAGGTTACCCACTAGCTGCGCCGTTTATTTGTGGCTTGTCAGCCACGCATTTGTGCGTAGCGTGACCGTGGGTCGCAGTGGACGGTACCACCTACATTTTCACGCGTGAAGTTAAGTACAGTTCGATTCAAACTTAATGGCGGCTCGGAAGTTAGCTTCCACTGCACAGTACCCCATCCCTCACCCCCGCTGACACATGAAATTTTTACTGCGCAGCGACTCGCCTCATGTTCCGAGCCGCCATTAAGTTTGAATCGAACTGTACATGTGTGCTTGCCGTAGGCTGCTGTGGAGCGACGTTTTTAAGTCGACCCTGCTACGTGGGATGTGCACGGAGGTTTGTTATGGTTCATTTGTTTGCTAGCCAGGAATTCGTGCGTAGTGTGGCTGTGGGTCGCAGTGGATGATCCCACCTTCATTTTTAATACAAAGCTAAGCTAAGTACACGTGCATAGCTTAGCCGAGGGGTGTTGTGGAGCAGCGCATTTTTGCGGCTTTCTCCATTGCGTTTGAACCTAAATGTACTACGTTTTGTTGCTTATCGTTTTATGTCGTTGATTAAGGCTTGATCTGACGTTTAAGTCGTTTGTCGTTTATGTTTTATGTTTTTGAGGCGGACTTAGATGATGGATTGATGTTTTTAACTGATTTTTAGGAACGAGGTTTCAATTCGGCAAGTTTTTTTTTGCTCTTTTTTCGGAACGAATGTTTCAATGTTTAGGTTGGATTATAATAAACTAACATTAACACTCTGAAATTCAGGTGTAGTAAAGTAATCATGCTTATATGAAACTCGCCCGGTTCTGATATACGTAACGTACGGTATAAATCCATCAGAACTACGCCACAGAGTGAATTGATTGATTGAGTACTCATAGAATTATCTTGTGCGGTAAGGTACTTTATCATCCCCAGAACATATTTGGAACAACTCTGCGTACTTCATTGATAGTAGATTCAAGCGTATTATATCGATTACTTACTAAACAATTTCATTTCATTTATTATTACCCGGCTACGGCGAAGTAAAATGGAGGGTTATGATCTTGACCGGTATGTATGTATGTATGTTCATCTGTTCCCTGATATCTTCTAAGCGACTCATCACAATTTGACAAATGAGGTATCGTTCGTCCGCTGGTTATAGACTATGTGCCCTCATATTTCATAAAAAATGGCGCCCTCTAGAGCAAATAAAGTTATGAACTAAAAAAAAATGTTTTAATATTACCACGTTGGGTATCAAATGAAAGGGCTTAATAAGCACATTTAAAAATATATTTATTATAACCCCAAAAAACAGACAACCAGTCAGTCAGTCAGTCTGACAACCAGTGTTACCAAGGGGTATCGTATAGGCAGATTGAATTTTAACCCCTAGAAAATAAAAAAGTAATTAAACTAAAGTAATAAAAACTAAAACCCAACTACGACAAATAAGTCAATCAACTAAAAAGGTATAAGTAAACAAGAAACCACAGACAGACAAATTAAAAATCCAGATTCACATGTAATCCGTTTGATTTATATTTATTTTAATATATTTTAACACGTGTGACTCCGGATTTTTAATTTGTCTGTCTGTGGTATCTTGTTGTATATAAAGAAATACACCTGTCATGAAAGCCTGAACATATTTCCTGCCAACGGTGTCCCCCATTCTTCAAGCTATGACCCACATATTTTCGAGGCTTCCTCTAATTCTTACTTAGTTAATTAAACGTTTAACCAACGAATCGTCTCTATAAGGTTTTATGAGAAATTTTATGAAGAAGAAGTAATTACTCGAAATGTAAGCTTGAAAGAAAATGGCGTATAATTCCAACGAAATATGTTTTTATTATTATGTTAAATGCGTAATTTATGTTTAAGGAGTTCGTGGCTAAGTAATAACAGCCACACCGGGTCGATCCATCAGGTTAAGCTACGCTTGCCGAGGTTGGTCGGTGGATGGGTGACCATCTTTACATATTGAGACTCCTCCGTGCCTCGGAAAGCACGCTAAGCCGTTGGTCCCGGCTGTCATTCGTGGATCTTTGACAGTCGTTACGGGTCGTCATAAGCCCGAAAGTCTGACAACCAGTCTTACCAAGGGGTATCGTGTTACCCAGTTACTGGGTTGTGGAGGTCAGATAGGCAGTCGCTCCATGTAAAATACTGGTATTCAGCTGCATCCGGTTAGACTGGAAGCCGTCCCCAACATAGTTGGGAAAAGGCTAGGCAAATTGGTTGATGCTTAATTTATGTTTAAGAGATTCTTATATATATATTTGATTGTTAATAAACTTATGTATTGGTTTTTGTTATTCAGAATTTGTGTCTTTTGTACCTATTTTTTAGCTTACTGATGTCATAAATACAGGAAGGGTTTGTCTTTTTGTCACATCCAAATAATTTTGATATCATAATCAGGCTATAATTTTCCCACTGCTGGGACACAGGCCTTCTCTCGGTGAGAGGGAGTGGGCCTTAATCTACCACACGGGCCCAGTGCGGGTTGGTAGATATCACATGACTTCAAATTTTTGGTTCTAGTACATGTCGGTTTCCTCATGATGGTATTCTGCACCGTTTTGACAGCAGTGGTGATGAAACAATTTACACAAAGTAAAGCGCCTGTCTCGGTTCGAACCTACGACCTACAACTCGGTAAGTCGCGGCCGTTACCACTGGGCCACCACTGCCCTTTCAGAACAATTTTGATAAATCGTCAGAACTTCAGAAGTATTCTCAAACTCAGAATAAAATTATCTTTTCATCTTGAAAAGATTGAATGTGTTTTCAAAATAGAAAATGAGCCAATCTTGGAGTCTTTTCAAAAAATCATGTCCCAATGTTTAAGTTTCTTATAATACATAAGCAAAAAACCCTGACTTTTTCCAAGATAAAGTCTTAACCTTAGCTCATAACATAACAATACGAGGGTAGTTACATAGACCGCTCGTGAAATGTTATTGGTCGACGGAAAGAGCCGATTACTGCCGAAGCTTATTGAGTATGGGCCGAACGTAAATACGGTGTTTGCACGTCAGCCTACTCCAGGCTTGTTATGATAAGCGTACTGGTTTAGAGATTTTGGGAAAAGGTTTGGTGCTAAAAAAGTAATATATAAAAGATGGATCCCAGTTTTTTTTTAATTCATACTATAGCCGGTATATTCTGTAAAAGTCTCACCGGGAAAACTTACGTTAACTGACCTTGAAGTGAGCTGTCATTTCAACTGATGCTAGGGTTTGTCACTTTTGACAGCTCAATTCAATAAAAATAAAAATAGTATTAAAATTGGTAAAATATTAACATAAAATCTTGGAAATAATTTACAAAGTTATTATAATGTTAGATGCCTGTACTAGGATAAACCTGTATCATAAGCAGCATGAGCTCACAGTTTACACGTTGAGATTGTTGTAGAATAGATAGTTCTTTTACAGTTATGTCTTTTTACCTCAAAGGTCACTATGATGCAAAATCAGAGGTAAATAACTGTGAAAGGTCTGTTTTGTTCCCCCACATAACAGACCTTTCACAGTTATTTACCTTTTTTTGGCATCAGTCTATGAGCAAAGTTAATGCCGTATTTAATTTTGTTTATTTATTCATTTTACGTATACACGTACATGTCGTCTAAGTATTTTGTTAGTTTTAATTGTTCTTTTATTTTAATTTAGTCTTTACTTTATATTACTGCTTGTTTTTCCTGTGCGTGTCCCAAATAAAATATTTTTCTTTCTTTTCTTTCTTTATTTAGCATCAGTTGGTAAATCTTAAATACTCTTTACTCAATCTGCCTCGCCTTTTCCCAACTATGTTGGGGTCGACTTCCAGTCTAACCGGATGCAGTTGAATACCAGTATTTTTCATGGAGCGACTACCTATCTGACTACAAAATCCTAACTTATAATATTATAAATGCGAAACTGAGCGAACTTGTTTGTCTAAAACGGCTGGACGGATTTAGATGAAATTTGACACCTGGGTAGACCATGACCTAGAATAGGACGTAGGATACTTTTTATCCCGATATTCCCACGGGATCGAGAATTACGCGGGTGAAACCACGTGGCGCAGCTAGTACTCAATATTCTACAAAATACTCTAACAAAAAAAAATACAAATTATTGGTCATTTCCTATGGAGAAGAGCAGGCAAGAAACTCCACGGTTACTCTTTCAAATAATTGGCTTTAACAATATTTTCAAATTACAGTGTTAGTAGGCATGGGAGGACAATGTAGGCCTTTCAACAAGTACCAGGTACTAAACAAAATAGAAGATTTTCAAGAAATCTACAGTCCACTAAGCCTACAACGTTCTCACATTCACAAGATAGAAAAGAATCTATATAAAAGACAAATAATCAAAAAGTAATAAAAAACCTATTTAAACCAAATGACGTGGTTTACAACTATACTTATCTATACTATACTTACCCTATTTTCAGCAGATTATGTAATATTTAACCACTTTCTCTTTCAACTAGCCCAAAGACTCTTTATTAGCTACCTCTATACCCTGATCCTAATACCAATTAACATTGTGTACTCCAATACCGAATAGCTTTTTATTCGCCACAAGAAAGTGTTTGGGCGTGTAGCTTTCAAAGTAATGCACACTTAATGTGGCCCACACAGTATAATTAGATTGGATTCTTACAGCTCACACTCCTTCCATAGTCCGAGTCATATTGAATGAAAAAGATGGGTGTAATCGCTGCTTTTGTTTAATATCTGATACATAATCATTATTTTTTATTGAAAGGCGTGGTATACTAAAATAATTTTCCAAAAAAAAAAACAACCGACTTCCAAAAAAATCACAAAAAAAGTGAAAAAATAACTTTAATTTCGGAAATCGGTGTCTTTGCTTTTCAATTTTCGTTTTTTCCCACCGACTTCCGAAATTGAAGTTATTTGGAAGTTGGTTGTTTTTTTTTTGTAAAAAGTTTTTATTTTTCACTTTTTAGTTGTGGAATCATAATTGGCGGAGTAATCGCGTAACATATACAAAAAAAAAACCTTATAAAAGAATTGAGAACCTCCTCCGTTTTGACAAAAGTCGGTTAAAAAATATTAAAATAAATTGGAGCCATTTCACTCTCTAGACTGGCCTTATTGCGCTGAGCCGTCAAATTAGAGCGTAATATGTTAAACGGTTTTATTATTTACATTGTATTAATATAATGCTAAATTCGATAAATATTGCTCCCTCGGCTCCTATATTGCATTGCCACCGCCAAGACTTGAGAAGAAAACATTCGACCTTCATAAATCAGAGAGCATTGTACCCAAACATTCATCAAACATAACTTTATTTATTCCAAGAAGTGGCTGAGCATGTAGCTCTTACAATAATGCGCACTTAGATCGGATTCCCACCGTTTACACAGTTTCCACAGTCTCAATATTGTAATGTGGCGACGTGTGTGCCAGCCTTATACCGACGTAAGTGAATTGCCTCGTTTGATTCCGTTCCGAACTATAGACGAGCTATAGGTTTTTGTAAGAAACTAAAAGGGAAAATAAATACTAAAGCTGATAATTCAAATGAAGTTCCTTTTCAAATAATTATTCAGGAATAGAATAAAATAATAATCTCCGCTTGAGTATTGTGGGATGATATCTCACCTTGATTTTACGAAGGATTTGGTGTAAAATGTCACGTCAATACAATAGAAAGTATTGTTTTAGTCATCTAATAATACTGAGTCTCGTATTTAACGACAGATATTATATTATTGATCCGAGAGTTTAGAGAGAATTTGTATAAATTATTATTTTGAAATCCTCACAGGATTTCAAAATAATAATTTATGCAAAGTTGCTTAAATAATAGCGAGTAGACTACGCGTGCGTAACATCTCTGTGTAACAATATTCTCACAAATAAATGGACTATTACTATTACTATAAAATTATAGCAATATTGCCGTGTCACGATTGACGCGGCGCGAATAAAAAATGGGGTATCATTGAAAAGTAGCATTTGAAACCGGGGTAGATAACACACGATTATTAAACTCTCACTCACTTTTAAATTGTCAAGGAGAAGAATGAAGCTAGTTTCCCATTCTAAAGCGTAGTTTACAAAAAACTCCATGGACACTCCATTAAATTATATTTTTACAAAATATGTTTGCTATATCATTAATGACTTGATGAATTTGGAAGTATACTATTGTACCAATCTTATCACACGGCTTTCACTCCACGAAGCCAATAAATTGCCGATATACCCCTAATATGGCACCTAGCACCTAATATAGCCACTTAACCCCCCCACAAAACAGCACCCATACATATTCACCCACATTCAAATCTTAGGCACACAAGACGAACAGCAGCTTTCACTTACCGCTAATCGTGGCGCAACATCGATGGTCCTTCAGCCGAGCAGAGGCCGAGAACCTTGGAGGACTCTGAAGGCCCATGAAGGACTTTGGAGGACTCTCCAGTATCGAGCCATTTCACTCGCCCTGTATATTATAAACTTCGAGTTCCAATGAGTTTTGTAGGGACTTGTTTTTGGGAAAAACTTTTCGTGTATTATTTTTTGGGAGTGAAGAGTAAGCGTTTCGAAATGGATGATTAGTGAAGATTCAAGATTGAACAAATACGATGTTGAGTCATGATTGGCTTCTTTTTTTTTTGAGGGTGGGAAATCATCAATGTTTTCTCCCTCTCTCGGCGGAGCGGGAGGGCGTGTCAGACTTTTACTGACTAAAACCCACCCGCGTTCCTTCGATTGACTGTTGCCAAGGGCCATGGTATCCCTTTCGGACCTTCCCGCAACCCTGGATGATTGGCCTCTTAAAAAATGAATAACAATAAACAATTGTAGCCATTATTGCCGGGCAAAGAACAGTTGATTCTTATAGTATATTTATTCTGTCATCAACGTAAAATATGTATTGCTCTGGAAACCAACCGAGGCTAACTATCATATTATTCTTTCTTTCCAAGACTGTCTCGTTGGTCTAGTGGTCACGCTACCGTTGAGCATGAGGTCCTGGGTTCGATTCCCAGGTCGGGCAAAGTGTTATGGGTTTTTCCATCTGGAATTTCTCAGTAGCATCCCTGAGTCTGGATTTGTGCCCGATTGATGGCAATAGGCTCGCC
Source organism: Lithophane leautieri (assembly GCA_949152455.1). Classification (NCBI taxonomy): domain Eukaryota; kingdom Metazoa; phylum Arthropoda; class Insecta; order Lepidoptera; family Noctuidae; genus Lithophane; species Lithophane leautieri. The sequence goes on along the minus strand of OX424477.1, from coordinate 13,881,272 downwards.
CCCTATTATAATAACTGGTGAAATGTGGAAGTACTATAGGTACATCTCTGCCTAACCCTTCGGGACATACAGGCGTGGAGTTATGTTACGTTATGTGTTCTTTCCAAAAAGAGAATTAGGTATACGCCAATATTAGATTATCATCTTATTTAAACTGTGGTTTTACGATATTCTTAACAGTATGTCAGTTTCTGATATAAACCTATATATAACCTGTAACCAAAATAACATAATGCATAGTTGAACCAATACTATTCAATTAACATCACTGTACATAATAACCACTCAAAATATGACGTCACAACCCTCAAACATTCTCACTGCTACACAAACAGTAGCTATCGTAAGATCGCACGCTCAGCTCCCTTTGATTAGCAGCCAAATTGGCCCAACGTTTTTATTTTTAATAGAAGGGGCCGAGCTTACTTCGGCATTTTTTCGACGGGCCAAACATTGTTCTCTCTATAGGCAGTTCGAACATAAAATAGATAAGTACAGAAGGCCAGCTCTATACTTCAGGCTCTCGCACAAATAGACGTGTACGCATAGTGACCACAAACTGTCTCAAACTAATGCTAGTTACGAGTAAGAGAAAAAAAAAGAAAAAATATAAAAAAGTTTATTTGCGCGTAATTTGACACATAACTGTAAAAATACCAACTATATTACTAACCCGAACCTCCCTTCCCCCCTCTCCCCTTGGGTGTGTCCTCTGTATATTGTTACTAACCCTATGAATGCTGTCTGAAAATAAAAGTATGCTATTCTATTTTAATAAGGCACAAAAAAACCACGGGGAAAATATGTGTCACATCCGAAACAGAGCCACAGTGCCGATTTTCAACGACAGTCGCCGTAGATTTGATGTCAACGACCAGTGCAGCATATTATAAAGTACCTAGATAAACATTATTTAAAAATTAAAATATGAGAACATTTTTAATTTTAATTATGCAAAATAAAATGCTGTGCGTGCGTTTTCGCTCATCGTATGGAGACGGCCTTCTGTACTTATCAATTTAGAGTTGAAGGTGGGTGGGAAATCTGTGAAAAGGCCCGATAACAAGGTCGTTGAGATTTTGTTTGGGTCATGGGAATATGCATGGGACGATATTAAAATCTGAAGAAATGTGCTTCATGTACCATTATAATGACGGCTTTTGTTGTTATTGAGACTCCTAGAACTGAGACCGTTTCCGGCGAGGAACATTAAAAATAGAATTTTGTGAATAGGTTTTTTTTTTGTGATACTTGCGACCCTCCGCTGCTTCGCAGGGTTTTTACTACTTGAAAAAACGTCGAGATTTTTTTATTGAAAGGAAGTTTAATATTTATGTTTAGTATTATGCACATAAGCCTTTCGGAATCATCAAAATCCGTTTCGAAATGTATAAGAAAAACGCGGTTACACAGACAGGCACGAAAAGCGACTTCAATTTATAATATGCATAGATTAAATTAAAATTCCGCATAGTTTTGAAAAAAAAAAAACAATACAATATCATGAACATCTTTTTTTTTTCTTATCTACATAATTATGTTTCGAATAAAATAAACAAAAGCGTACATAAAATTAAAAGCCATTAGTTACAACAGTACTTTATTCGTGTATCATGCAAAATTAAACCCTTATCAGATTTGCCACTAAGATAGCGAATAGCCTAAAAAAGAATCGGTTAACCCTCAAACGCGATGGGAGGTACAAAAAATGGTGGACATATAAATAGTGGTTTCAGACTGGAATAAATTAAGCCGGCTGACCGAATAATTGTTAACTGCTGGATAAATAGTACAAATTATACGTCTAACCACATTTATCTCCGGTGAACACTCGAAGCGGGGATCCGAGACCAGTCAGTGTGCGGACTTAGAGCAATTTTCGGTTTGGGATTTCTGGGTTCATTTTAGACGTAAATATTTTTATAAAAAATAAAAAATAAATTATAGTTAGCCCCTTTGGTATTTGGCTACGGTATCAGGGAGATGAAAAACTAAGGCTGGTATTATTATTTTGAAATCCGTATATATTTGACCTTTGAAAAATTATGTTTAAGCATGTTTCTGTCTGCATTGCTCAGATTTAATGCTTTTCTGAAATTTCATGCTTACTGAATGAAATTACTACACACACTGCACTAGCTGATAAGTTTAACAGGAGGACACGGATTGCTTTGACGCAAAGTGGGTACAAACCAACCCAAAAATGCTAACGAACAAAGTTTAGGTTCACAGTTTTCGCGTCGGATCACCGTCCTCTGTTTTTCCATTACCCGGTCAGATCCAAGGAAAATGGCTCTTTTATTTGCTGAATAGTGAATGTTGAGCACTTATCCTTACGGGATCACTTAAAGAGTAATGTGGACACTTTGCAGCGGCTTAGTCAGTCTCACAGAGGTGTCAACACGGTTCTCGAATATTGTACCTAATTTTTCGTTAATTCTTGGAGTATTTCAGGGCGTGGGTTTTTGAATTTTGAATATAAAATTAGTATGCGTTTAAAATCAAATAAATAAGTAGGTATTAAACGTTACCATCCACGATAAAATAAATATTTATTATTCGTGTGGTTCAATGTTTTATTCGAAGGCTTAAAATTATTCGGGTCCGCAATTTTTTTTATATTTTCAACTATATTTTTCTGTTTAATTATTCGCAAAGGCCCTCCATTAAGTTAAATGTTCTCTGTGATTATAAATCGTTGTGATAAAAGGCTTGTTGACCAATTTAAAAAGTCATTCTCAGAACTTGGTTTTAAAAATAAAATCTAGTTTGTTAAAATAAATGTTATGTAGATTATGCGTTGGCAAACGTTAGTTGAGTTGGTTTCATAGATTAAAGGGAAAAGGAGATTCTTATTAAATTCCGGGCCGTAATGAAACTATTTAATTAATACACTCTTTTGACGATAAGGGACTTATATTTCTTAGAATCTTTATTTAGCGTTAACGTGAATAGTAGACACAGGCATTCAACATTTCTTTTGAATCGTTTCCGCAAAATTGTGGGAATCCATTGGGTGAAAATCAATTTGCGCAACTTGGTTACAATGCAATATGGACTTATAAAATATTAATGATTTATTTATTTCGGTCCTCCATTAGTATAACTATTTATTTTATATATATTCTATATATTTATTTGGGATCTCCTAGGGTGTGGGCTGCTGCGAACTCTCTCTTCTGTGACTCCGTCTATATTGGTGACTGCTTCGTTACTGCATTCATCCCATAATCTCTAAGAACGCCATCTCGTTTCTGTAATTTACAGTTAAAAACGTATACCTTTATCTTAATTCAAATAATTAACCAATCTAATTTATTATTCAAATAGTATAAAATTCATTACAATCACAATGCATAAAATATAATTGAACACTTACCATTTTGTCATTATCTATTGTTTGATCTCATGTCTCTTAACTAACCCTTCGCCCATAAACAAACTTCAACGAACACGATTAGGTAAATAATACTTTTACAATCACCCAACACATTATTTGATAATACATTACATAATATTGAATTCCATAATTATATTCATTATTGCGTCTAATTTATGTAACCTGTCAAAATGTTGAAAACGTCAAATAGTTTATTTTTTGACAGCTTTGCGCACAGATTGTCCATGCCGACCGATGCCGACTAAACGGAATGTTACCATTTTAAATATTATATATTTTATTTATAAACATTTTAAACATTCACAATTATTAGGTAGTTTATTTATTTATTTTTTATTTCTTATAGATCAGTTTTTATTTTATTATAATAATATTCTAGCGTATGACACTCGTGGGTTGCAGCTGAAAATCAGCGTCAGGTGGTACACTTTGTGTTTCCATCTGACATTATGCTGAGCTGAGGCCCTTTTGGCATTCTAATGGTTGTTTTCTGTTTTTATAGTTTTAAGGTGTATTTTTCTGCTACAATGCCAATAAACGCATTTTTCTTTCTTTCTTTCTTTCTTTCTTTATTAGAAAACAGAGGAAACTGTTTTCTAACCTAAGTTTTTTTCATGATTATTAACTGTTATTTAAAAAAAAAATGGTGCCAACTGCGAACATGCCAAAATAAAATACCTAAAGGTAGTAAAACAATAGGGATGTCGATATTTTTTTTTAAATTGGTTTGTAAATAAAAAATATTGTTCGCGTATTTTTTACGTAGTAAAAAAATTACGGCAATACATTGAGTTAAAATATGGCATGACGTCACTGGTTGGCAGATTTTATAATGACTTGTGACCCTAGCGAGCCCCCACTTTAATGCCTTTAAGAATCGAAATATTTTTTTATTAATAATATGATAAAGCAAAAAATACGTGTCTAATATTTTTTTATTATCTGACTGACGAACTAAATAGTTTTTGTTTTTTTTTTACCCAGTCAACATGCCTATCGCCTACAGCAGTTCAAAAAACAGACACTTCTACATCTATTTATCCATACTCTATGTCCTTTCTCCTTCACTATCAGAATGCTGCACCATCCTCAACCGAAATTAATTAATTCAGACAAACTTCGCGATACTCACTGTTTTTCGGCGACGCCACCATGTTTCGGCGAACTCAGCAAAACGACTTTTGGCGTAAAATTATATTCTTGGCGTCATATCTGACTCACTGCCGCATTCAGAGACGTCTCCTTATAATAAAGTAATCATTTAATTTAATTGACCAGTGAGTTGTTTATGTTCATATAAGTATATTGAATGACTATTTTATGAAATCATGATATTTGGCACTTATAATTATGAACTTAAGGAGTTGAATTGCTGCTTCTAATGATTATAATTCTGTAAAGCCATATTTTTTACGGTCTCGAATGATATTTTAGTCAACATACAACCTGACACTGACCTGCAAATTGCAAAAAAGTAAGAAAATTTGAATTTCGCGGGATACCATAGCGCGTCCCCCTTAGGTAAGAAATATGCTTAGGAACATTCCAATATTGTTAACATGTCCTAATAAATCATTAACTTTTTTTACCAACATGGTTAAAAAAGTTAAGTGGTAATGTCACAGCATTCCACTGATGAAAGAATTTTTAAAATCGGCCCTGTAGTTTTTGCGTTAATTCATTAAAAAAAATTACAAATCTTTTCTCTTTTTTAGTGTAGACTACTTGAAGTCTCTGAATATGGCAGTCAGTGTGTACGGTATCTTAAGAAAGGAGATTTATTTCAGGATTAGCTTTAGTCAAGATTATAGTCGTTCTGTTTTTACGCTGATGTTGGGATGAAGGCTTGCCATGGTTGGTGACGTCTGCTTCTTGTTATCTTACAAGTTTGGGGTCTTTCTCCGTCGTGTTGACGGTACGATAGTGAATTAGATGTTGTTGGCTCAATACTTCGCCAGTTCCACGGCATCGTTGGTGGTAGTGCAGAGGTTCCATGGGAAATGGCGCAGCAGAGCGGTTCACGTACGGACAGTCCAGCCTGCTCGAAATTAGAGACAGGATACTGTTGTGGCCGCCCCACACCCCATCCACCAGGGATGCACAGCGAGTACACATTGTGGCTACGAAACAATGCACATGTGTGTTATTACTTAGCCACGAGCTCCTCAATCTTTCAATAAACTGTACAAAGTAATTTCCCAATGCCGTCATGTGCCTAAACCATAGGTAGGTAGATTAAATAAGTAGAATCTAATTAAATCTTATCTTGAAATTAATCAAGTGATATTGTAAAACAGAAGACGGTTTGCCGAAGAAATTAAAGTTTAATCGAAACATTGTTCGACAATTTCAGGCAAAATCAATTTGTTTGTGCCTAAAGCTTTTCAATTATATTGTTTTTCCAATATTAGTTTATTCAAATACTATGTTGTTACCGACGAGAACTGGAGGCGTTCTAAGGCGTTAAGTTCGTCCACAGACAAGAGCGTTAGCCTTTAAATTATCGCCGCGATGATATAGTCATATGGACATTGATTCATAGAGTTTCTATAGAATTTGATGGTACGGCGGAATATTGCCGTGATTTTGTCCCAAGTGGAGATGGCACCTTACCCCTCGGCCACGACATCACCGCTCGCATGACCTGCGTCTTGTGTCTGTGACCGCGGCAAGAACAAATGTTAGGTGTAGGGTAAGTTATTTAGAGGGTGGCATGAGTAGCGGTGCGATTTGCAGAGAGGAGAGCGGCGCGGGAACATTTGAGCACCGCCCGCGCTGCCGCAAGACGCACCGTCCTGTGTCGTGACCGTGGCCTTAGAATTTCAACAACTCGTGTCTTCAGAAGTACCCAGTTGTACGTCGATTCTGTAAAATTCAAACAACAACTCGCACTCTCATCGCTATTCACTCTCATTTCGCATAAGGTTCAAATGTGTTCGGGTTCTAGTGCGAAGTGAGCGTCGAAGTGACGGGGGAATTACCTTACTGAATGCCACTTCTTACGTCATCTCATACTTTATATATCAAAATCTTACGGTCAATTTAGTTCAACTCCACCGAGTTTTTAGAATGCCAATCAAGAAACACAGCGGATTCAGATTCGAAGTTTAGAATGAGGTCTTACAGAATCACACCCCTGTATACTTGTTTGTAGTTTTAGTCTCAGCAGCCAAAATATACAGAGAGTCAGGACTGATGACGCGGGAGCAAGCGACTTATACAGTTGTCCTTGTAAGAAGCAGCTCGTCCTAAGGTCGACACCCGCAGCCTTCAGTAGCAATTTCCTATTGCTTGCGAACTTTTTCGTTTTTAGTTTTATTTTCTTTAATTCACTAAAATCGAAAACGTTCGCTGTTCCTGCACTATCATCATCATTATCATTCTCTTACCCTTACGGTTGAACCTTAGTCGAAGATTTAAATCGTTAGATCTTTTCTCACCGTAAGCACTAGTGGCGCGAAAACGTTTCTATGCTGAAAAGAGTGAGCTCACACACACAATAATAATGGCGTTTCTATGACCATTAAGTCAAGTCACTGCGTCATTGTGTGTATCAGAAATGTCAAAACAAAACGGAAACGCCGCCATCTTTTGACTCAGTTTAAGGCGAATCTAATGATTCAAATCTTTGACGTTAGTATCAATTGATATAGGTAACTATGTTATCTCCATAGTTTCATCGCATGTTTGTTATTTACCCACGATATTCTCAAAAAGTAATAAGTACAAACAAAATCGTGTCTGAAAGTTTAATAAGTAGGTACATCTCCATAATATAATGACATATGTAAGTCCCGAACCGTCGGAATGTTTTATTTTTAACAAAGGTTGCTTGCGTTCGGTACTACATACATTATACATCACTTGAGCAGAGCTACGAAGATGTTTGGTTTTGGAGACTGTATTTTTAAGTATGACTCCCTGTTTGTGTTAAAGTTTTTAGTATAATCTTACTGGCTACATAGATTTCTATGGTTTTTAAATATGTACTGATCATATCTTATTACATGGACTTACAAAATAACCGCCAAAATTCTGGTAAAGCTAGTAATAATATTATAAATGCGAAAATGAGTTTGTTTGTTTGTTACACTTTCACGCTAAAACGGCTGTACTGATTTGGATGAAATTTGGCACAGGGGTAGACCATGACCTGGAATAGGACATATGATACTTTTTATCCCGATTAAAACCCTGCCTACCCCTAAGTTTTTGCCCATAAAAGTTAGGTTTTATTTCGTCGGTCATCAAGAAGAGAAGTCAACTGACGGTTCACAAAAGTCGTCTGTAAACCCAGTAGCACAGATTAATTAATAGTTGTACCTTACGCGGACGTCCGAGAGTGCAGATTGGACCGGGTGAACGCGAGCCGTAGGTAGTTAGGTTGATTGGTTAGGTGGGTTAGGTTAGTGCGTGACCTCGAACGAGTGGCCAGTAGGTTTTCTCAACAGCAATACCTCCTCCAAAATGTATTTCGCCTCTCAAGAACCCAGGTCGGTCTAGTCTCATGCAGAACAAATGCGGCTACTACTAGCCTCTGAGGTGACGTTCAGAAACATTGCCACTGTAAGAAATCTCTGCAAGAATAGGATTCAATTAGGTACACAGGTTGGGCCTGGATTATCTGATTTTTTTGGTTTAGAATTATGCACCTCTTTCGTGCCAAGATTTTGAGATAGAATATTGAATTTGGTTTTGTTGTGAACTTGATTCATCTTTATACATAAGCCTTATTATTACAAAGCCTTTTCCCAACTATGTTGGGGTCGGCGTCCGGTCTAACCGGATGCAACTGAATACCAGTATTTAACATGGAGCAACTGCCAATTGGACCTCCACAAACAAGTTACTGGGTATCACAATACGTTTTGGCAGATCTGGTTGTCAGACTTTCGGGCTTCTGACGACCCGTAACGACTGTCAAAGATCTACAAATGACAGCCGAGACCTACGGCTTAACGTGCTTTCCGAGGCTCTCGATAGTCAAGGCATCACGCATGCCGAGGTCGGTACGTGGATGGGTGACCACACCCATCCATGGCCTACTGATCACTTTACCAAAACTTACCACGACTAACAAACTTAATAAAGATATGAAGATAATTACCCATTAAATTACAATATCTCGGCCTTTATGTTATAGTAATATCGGGCCTAAAACAACAAGGTGAAATCAATTCTAATTATAATTTTCAAACAATATACCCGTAGCCTATTTTCGCTACGGCTCATCGAAAATTGATGGTGGCACTATCAATGCTAAAGAAATTATACTCGCAATGAATTGTCGGACAAAGATGTATGGTAGTTAGGTACTAGATGTGTTAATGATTGGATTTGAAAAGAGACTGTGACCTCTGAGTTTGTTTCGGTCTTTTTTCTCAGAGTAGTCAGATAGGAAACACCGTACCGAATCTAGTTTTAAAACATAAGTTATTTTTCACGTGTGAGAGTTTTTTTTTGAACCATTTACAGAAATAAATATTATTTATCATTGAAAGTATTTTCTGACGGGTCAAAAAAGGCCTTCTAGGATTGATGGTTTCGATTTTGAACAGAGTTCTTTTCTTTCCTTATGGATAGATTGCTGATAAACACATAATTCTCGTTATCTTTTGAGATGTATTTGATCAGAAATCTGTTCTACAGCTACGCAGAACGTTACCGCTGCTGCGCTGTATTGCAGTGGATCGCGGCCGAGTGGTTGCAAGCGCTACTGCTGAGCATAATGTCCTGGATTCGATTCCTAGGTCGGGTAAAGTCCCTGGATTTTCCATCTGGAATTTCATTCCAAAGTAGCAGGCCGGAGCCTGGATTTGTGCCGGGTTCATAGCAACAGGCCTGCAACCTATTACTTGGGACTAAAACATAACTGGCGAAATGTGGGTGTATATTATAGGTATACCTCTGCCAAACCCTTCGCGGAATACAGGCGTGATATTATGTTACGATTTTAACTAATGTGTCATTGCGTTATGCAGTTTCAGTAACACAATTGCCACACGTCGCCAGTCCCAAGAAGGTAAATTATTCCGTCCTAATTTCACAACAATACATCGTAAACAAAGTTGAAAAGAGGAGCCCGTGAATAATAGCCGCACGGGTCGATCCATCAGGTTAAGCTACGCTTGCCGGGGTTGGTCTGTGGATGGGTGACCATCTTTACATAGCGAGCCAACTCCTCCGTGCCTCGGAAAGCACGTTAAGCCATTGGTCCCGGCTGTCATTCGTGGATCTTTGACAGTCGTTACGGGTCGTCAGAAGCCCGAAAGTCTGACAACCAGTTTTAAGAAAGAAAGAAAATACGTTTATTTGCGGCAAAAATGACGCTAAGAAAATACGAATACACGAAAAATAACAAATTGGGGTTTTACCAAGGGGTATCGTATTGCGCAGTTACTGGGTTGTGGAGGTTAGATAGGCAGTGCTCCATGTGAGTTACTGGTATTCAGCTGCATCCAGTTAGACTGGAAGCCGACCCCAAGATAGCTAGGCAGATTGATTGACATAGAAAAGAAGAAAGAAGAAGAAAAGAAAATACGTTTATTTGTTTCTTTCTTTTTCTCTGACATCGTAAACAAAGTATATCCAGTACTTTTAGACCCAGCACACACGATCAAATTACTACGACATTGCGCACATGTGCACAAGACCTACACAAAGGAATAACTCCCTTTGTTTTCGGACCTCAGTTTATGCGCGATTTTATTATCATTATAGAGATAATGCTAATTTATGGCAGACATTATTTAGATCGCTTTAGTCTTAGGTGTGTTTATGGCTTTATTACTGAAGTGAGTTGGTTAGTAGGTAAATTGAGGCGTGGTACATTGTAGTAGAGCTTCTTATGTAATTAGTAGGAATTTCTACATTTATATCTGTTAGGCTTGTCGCTAGGGCCGATGCCTGCCGGAGTCCTGGGAAAATCCGAAAGGGATACCGTGCCCTCTGGCAACTTACAGGCAACTGAAGGAACATGGGTGGGTTTTAGTCAGTAAGAGCCTGACACGCCCAGAGTGGGAGAAGTTATTTGATAATTTTCCACCAAAAAAAAGGCTTGTATTTAATCTAACTTCAAATAATTCCCATTTTGCTTTTCAAATATAATATTATTGAACACTTTATTATAATGAATACGCTGGTTATGTTAACCTATATAATTAATATTTTGGGGTTCTAAAAATACTAAATGTATGTATGATGTCTATGATGTCAACCGCTCGACCTGCGTGAAGTTGTTCACAGTTCTAACCTAAAAACGCTTTGACCGGGGTATCCTAGCTTGGTTGCTGCGATCAACTATAAGAAAATGCCAGTAATTTAAAAAGACTATCTAATTATTTATCATTTTAACAAGTAGGTACATTGACCCTAAATCCAACTTCCTCATCCAAATCACAAAAACGTTGCTCAAAACCTAAAACAAGGTAGCCGACAAAAAAAAATAGCCCCCAAAAACAATTTAATTGTATAACGCCGGTTGGAGGGCATTAGCGAAAATAAAATAAACACCGTCGCCCCCTGGCGGCAGGAAATGAAAAAGCACTCGACGTTTTGAGAGGCGGGGTGTAAAGCAAAAGTACTGCACTAACAAACCGCTTTGTTCACGCCAGTACATTCGTGAGTGATTCGCGAGGATTAGAATATGGTAGCTGACTGGTTTGCTTGATGATTTTTAATGGAGTTTATTTCTGATAGTCGTAGTACGCGTAAATACACCAGACATCTCACCTTGCAAATCTTGTAATTTGTATATTATTTTATTATGATATTTAGTGGGTTTATACCAAAACGTCGAGGTTTAAAGTCCAGATATAATCTTGATTGGACCTTGTGAAGACCATGGAGAGTAGTATCTGAAATCGTCTATTGAGGAAAGGACCCCACAGATTTGAGTGGCCCTGTCCAATCAGTGCACGCATTTGTCAGTAATCGTGTAGCAGCTCAACTCAGAACTTAGTAATATATTGACAATTTATATTTGTTTAATAGCAAATTAACTACCTGTGTCCTCAGAACAAATAAAAAACCAAGACAGAGCGCTGACAACAGTAACGTGAGGCCGGTTTCGTAAACATGTGTGCACTTAGTTTGGTGTAGTTTGATTGTAGTGTCATTGTAAATAGTTGTAAATGTGTGTGTGTGAGCGTGTATGCACAGAGCTTTGGTGTAGTTTTAGCATGCTTCACTGTATTGTTCGCAGCGCTCCGTCTTGGTTTTTTATTTCGGCTGAGCTTGTGTGATAATTTTTTCGCCTAAACTAAGACCGATCCATATGCCAGTCACCGATAACAAAGAGTTATTAATTTAAAACCGCTAAACCATAATAATTAAAATACATGGCATCAAACAAGACCCCTTAAAATTAGCGACACTAATGTCGAATCTCGTGTTTAGCATACCCATCTGAATGTCAAGTATTCACTCCGATTATGTAAACGTACAATTTAAACACTCAATTAAATATCTCTGGTTACCACAAAAGGGAAGGTAAGCATGTAGATATTTACATTATTAATATACGGAGATGAAAGGAATGGATAAGCCGGGAAAGACGCGGGTTTATACGATATATGTATTGACAATCTAATTTTACGTTATACTGGGCTTGTAATTGAAGTAATAAAGTATTAGAGTACGTTATTAGGTAATACAACATATATTTTGTAAAGGTTTAATAGGTAAATGAACATGTAATGGTGCACAATTTAAGTGATCAATAAGTACTTGTTTCTTATTTGTGTGAGAAGAGATAATTATTTTACCTGTTTCAATTTAGCTGGCTAATATTGACACTTACTCATAATTATCTTTTCGCACCGGAGAGCATGTTACTCACATTATCATCATCATCATTTCATCCGAAAGACGTCCACTGCTGGACATAGGCCTCTCCTTAGAATATTGGTATTACCCAGTAATCGGGTTGTCCAGGTCAGAGGGCAGTCGTTCCATATAAAATATTTATAATCAATAGTCGATATGTTCATACATTGAAATCCATGGACTGAACATAGAATACCATTACGCTTATATTTCCCTTAGGGCTAGCCAGAGGTCTATAGTACACCCACATTTCGCCAATTACGATTAAGTCCCATTTAATAGATTAAAACAATTATTTATCACTAGCTTCCGCTCGCGGCTTCGCCCGCGTGGTATGTCGATAAAAAGTACCATATGGCCTTTCTCAGGCTCTAGACTATCTGTATATTTTTTTTAATTTAAATCGGTTCAGTAGTTTTGGCGTGAAAGGGCGACAGACAGACAGAGTTACTTTCGTATTTATAATATTAGTAAGGAAGTAAGGATTTAAAATGCCTGTTACCCCGTTCGGTTCCTAAGCAAACCTAACAGAGGCAAAAATTACTAGCCGATCGGAGCGAACTACCGGCGGGCGTCGCCACCGTACTGTCGTGTGCCTAAGACATTTCCAATAAATATTTTACACTAGATTTCCATTTAACAAACAGTCGATGCATTTTTATTGCGGATATTTTATGAAACTGAAATTGTTTGTAGATTTTTTTGTATACTTACGAGTATATAATTTCACTCCACGCATAACAGTTTGTCACAACACCAATTTGTCTCGTCTGCTCGACGTCCGTATGTCACTGCAGAGACCAAGCAGAATATCAGAATATCAGCGTATATCAGGTATACCTGACGCTGATATTTGTCCGACACATGCTGAGCTGGACTCCCATCTGGTGCAACCTTGAGATATTTAGTAAAAAGATATTACTGTGACTTTACAAACAGACACTTCATTTTATTTATTTGTATTGTATAGATATACAGATGTATAGATATATGACAGACACACGATAGTACTTACAATCTCAGTCTTCCTTCGAATTAAGGGCGTACCGAGTATTTGGCGGTAAGTGCATTGGTTTAAGTGCTCTAATACTCAAAGGCAATACGTTATTATGCCGGGGTTCTTGCTAGTCCGTGCTACAGGTCAAAGGAATAACGCAAGCCTTTGAGGTGGTCGCCAAGCATTTCCAGACAAATAGGGGAAACCAAGTTATTGCAAAAGGACATGCTTTATTATTCTCTCTCACAGAGACCTGTGTCCTAGCATTGGGAACATTATAGGCTATTATGCCATGCTTTATTAATGTGGAGGAAATTATGCAAGGTTTAGTTGACATAACTAAAAACCTCATAACGGGTCATTGTCATTATCATTACGAACATCTTTTACTATCGGCACCCTAATCGCGTAATACACGATCAATCAGAATTGGAATCGGTTTGAAACAAATGTCTAATCCGTTAACTTATGAAGCGTTCGAAAAAAAATCTGCTCACCAACATGAATAACGCAATGAATGTTGTTGAACTGTCAAAATGAAACAAATTAGTCTTAAACTCGCGACAATCTAAGAAGTACGTTTTGACGTTTCGTTCTCGTATATGTAATAAAACGTTATGCCTTGAGAATCAGTTTTAATCAATGCAGATAAGTCGTCGATTACAAACTCTCTAAGTATGTTCAATCGATATGTCTCGAGAATCAGTTTATAAGAAAGCTTTTTTTTTTCATCGCTACTCGTAGCATTTTTATAGCTGTCAAAACGGACTATTTTAGATTGTCGCGAGTTTAATCGGTTACGAAAACAAAGCTACGCAATTAGCTGGCAGGTCAAACCTGAATTCGCGAAAAAATATTATTCGAATTTAAAATTAAACCTTAACAGCCAACCGTGCTTTTGCGATACGTGCCTTTTTGCAATATAATCAAACTGCCTAGCCTTTTTCTAAGTATGTTGTGGTCGGCTTCCAGTCTAACCTTTTTTTAACTTGTAGTTACGTTGTGTTGTGAGCCCTGTCTGTGCAATTTTTTTTTTTTTCTTTCTAACCGGGTGCAGCTGAATACCAGTATTTTACATGGAGCAACTACCTATCTGACCTCCACAACGCAGTTACTGGGTAACACGAGATACCTTGGTAAGACAGGTGGTCAGAGTTTTGGGCTTTTGACCACCCGTAACTACTATCCAAGATTTACGAATGACAGTCAGAACCAATGGCTTAACGTGCTTTCCGAGGCACAGACGGGTGTCGATGTGTAATGGATGGTCACCCATCCACAAACCAACCGCGGCCATAGGAGCTTTACTTTCGTAATGCTGCAATATGTATATGTAAGTAATAAACAATCTACGTAAGGAAGATTTAGTTGTCGAATAACTTAATTTATTATTTATTTAATACGTTAAGCACACAAATGTACAGAGGCGGACTTAATGCCATAGGCATTTTCTACCAGTCAACCTTTGGGTTATGCAGAGACAAACAGTGGTAGGTGCAATAACTAAAGTCATTCATTATTGTTGCAGTATCAAACATTCTATACTTTCTACATTAATTTTACCCGATGACACAATTCTCAGGTATAAATGCTCGTCTGAAAACTATTACAGCTTCATGGCACCCTGTTAATTGGATGGTTGACAGACACCACGCCCAGGGGACGCGGACTATCCTGTTCAGTTGTGACGTCACATATTGTCAGCCAGGCGAGAAGTAATGAGATTCTGATGGTGCGTTAGGGGACGGGACTACTGAATATCTATGGGGCAGGTAATACATAGCAGGAGTATTAGAATTATAATCATTATAACCAGCAATACAACTCAAAATTATAATTCTGTAAATCCATATGTGTTACGGCCGCGTATCATATTTAGATCAATATACAACCTGATACTTAACGACTTACCAAATGAAGTAAAAGATTGTGATAATATTAACAAATTTAAACTAAAAACTGAGAAATTACGTTTATGAAATGTAATCATACCGCAAATCAAATATTAGAAATTATTACTTCCTATATATTAATTGTTTTGTATAACTTCACCAACACTTATCGGAGGCAAAATGTATTTATTTAGATATAAACAATTACTTTGTATCTCATTGTAAGTGAACCTATGTATTGTTCTTATGAGAATAAATTCTTTAAACCGATACTGACCTACAAATTGCAAAAAACGTAAGAAAATTTGTATTTCGCGGGCTACCTTGACGCATCCCCCTTAAGGTAAAAAGATTTAGCTTTTTGTGAAGGTAGTTGAGGTAACATTTGTGGGCAGATTATTAAAAACATTAGCTGCTGCCCGTGGTTTCGTTCTATTTATAAGGAAACTAAGGTAAACTAATGTACTAAAACTAAAACTAATATACCCGGATAGAAATATCGTATCCGTAATTCTGGACATTGTCAATCTTGCAATCTGCATGATTGAGGAACCGACATCCTCACCAACATTTAATAGTATTAGTAAGGACCAGGAGCTCGTGGCTAAGTAATAACAGCCGCACCGAGTCGATCCATCAGGTTAAGCTACGCTTGCCGGGGTTGGTCGGTGGATGGGTGACCATCTTTACATACCGAGACTCCTCCGTGCCTCGGAAAGCACGTTAAGCCGTTGGTCCCGGCTGTCATTCGTGGATCTTTGACAGCCGTTACGGGTCGTCAGAAACCCGAAAGTCTGACAACCAGTCCTACAAAGGGGTACCTATCGTATTACCCAGTTACGGGTTGTGGAGTTCAGACAGGCAGTCGCTCCATGTAAAATACTGGTATTCAGCTGCATCAGGTTGGACTGGAATCCGACCCCAACATAGTTTGGGAAAAGGCTAGGCAGATAGTAAGGACCAGTTTTTTTGTTTTTTTTTCTGTAGTTTTTCACCAAGGGTTACTCTATTCCCCAGTGTTAAGCCAATATCAAAATAAACTACAAAATATCTAACCCAACGTTTTTCATCGCACATAGTCGATAAACGACGATAGCTATCAAATTAAAAGCTATCAATCAAAGCAGAACGTTGGATCCGGTTCGATCCGGTCGCCACCGGTTCCGACAGGCCCGGTCCGGTTCGATCCGGTAGATAAGCCCCTGATCTGAACCGTGACAACTCATACTTTGACGTTTTTATCCGGCCTGGTACTGTGAAATGGGTAATGTGGTTAGTTTGTTAGAATTTGTTTTAATTTATACTAGCTGATGCCCGCGGCTTCGCCCGCGTGGATGTCGATTATTATATACTAAAACCTTACTCGAGAACCACTCCATCCATTGGTGAAAACAGCATGAAAATCGGTGCAGTAGTTTTTGAGTTTCTCGCGAACAGGACGACAGCCAGACGCGGGGGAGGACTTTGTTTTATAATACGAGTATGTAAGGATTACATAAATGTTATAGTGCCTGGTTTTGTGTTAGGGGAGTCGGATTTAATGTTGCCTATATTATTTTCTGTATATAGGCAACAGTGATCTCTGTGATTGCTCTTTGTTTCATTGTATCTGCTATAGCAATCACGGGCTAGTTCTTCGTAGCCCTCTTGTGAGAGCGGTCGTGGTCCTCATGTAGTTTCTAGTCTAGGGGTTGCTGTGATTCGTCTCACGGTTTCTCGCCACCTACTCAAGCTATAGTTATCATGTAACATTGTTTACAGGGGGCCTAAAACGGCCACATTAGCAATTCCTCTAAAAGCAATTCATTTCCTGAATTTCCAGCAGATCATTAGCAATTCCTCTAATTTGACACAAATTGGTGACACAGTTAGCTGAATCATAATGTACTCAATTCAATTCATATTCGAATCATATTTGGTGTAAATATTGCTGCATGAGAATGATTTAATTAATAATCAAACGACCGTAATTTAAATTAATTAATTTAAATTTAACGTTAAACTTCATTATGCAGTTCTTAATTTGTGGCACTACTTTCTGTAAACAAACGACGAGGAGGCGATTAAAAAAAAATCGTGTATTGTTAGCTGGGTTTGTAAATCTCTTCGGATGCAGCAACTCATGTAATTATGGTCAAACTTCACTTATGGGAGTTTGTTAAATCAACCTCGCATGCCCGAATATGCATCCAGTATTCATAGCCTTGTCCCCAATACTATATTTTATGGCCGTAACTATAGTCACGATGTGCTGCTATCAATCTGCCTCGCTCACCAGTGATGGTCATCTATCATGATTAGCTGGATCGGCCATGCGTCCATTATGCCTAGATTTTTTCGCGTTGCCAGCTTTAAAAATCAATTTTCTGCGCTCATAGAATAGTTTGTGCATATCAGTGTTTGTAATGTAGGTCAGTTGTTGCAATTTTTGGTTATTTTATTGGGATTGTTTTCTCTGTGTAATACTATTAAAAAAAATTACCAGGAAGGTCTGGTGTTTGGCAAGTATGACTTTTCTCGGAAAAATATCAAAACCATGTAATTTTTGTGACTGTTTTTTTTTCTTATTCCTTTAGATATCTTTTTACTATAGAAAGGAATTATAAAAACAACATTATTTTTAAACATTATTTATTTTTTACCTATGTACTTATGTTTAAAATTCAACTGATGCTATTAACAGTTTTACTACTGATGCTGTAATAGGGAGCTTCTAAATATTTGATAACTATTGCAAATTAATATAGTCTTCAAATGAGCTATTTTATTGAGAAATATTTAATTTATTTGTTATAAAAGTCATAATCATAAGTAATTTATTAAAATTTGGCGGAGAATCAGACACTTTTTGAAGCTACTCCCCCAAAACGCCCGCCCTTCACGATTTCCTAGTGCCTTAGCTAGGAAGAAAAAGTGGCGCAACAAACACCCCAGCAGCACATTTGTCAGTAGTCATACACGAGGTATGACTTGCCCTGAATATCACAGCACAGGACAGCACTAAGTTAGTACACCGTTAATTCATTATCTTGTAGTACACTACGTCGCATTCCCATAATACTTGTCGCTGCATGACGTCACGGCTCCGTAACACATGCTCCCCCGGGCCGGCTGTCTGTCGCCCTATCAATTAATTGCCGTGAGGATATAATACGGTGGAGGAAGCAGTGTTGAATTCTTTTAATATCTCTTTGTGAGGTGACTACAACAAATTATTTGGTAGCTGGGTAAACAAAAGGACACTATATGAGATGTAGATCGGTAAACTCTTGAAAATTAAAATATCATCACGCCTCTACTTCCGAAGGGGTAAGCTGAAGGTACACACAACCCCGTTGTTTTTAAGTGTCATGTACCTAATATGTAGTTAGCCTATTGCTTTTAACTGGCCATAAATCCAGAGTCTGCTTATTATCTTAATAACATTACTCGTTTCAAGGACCCAGGACCCTAAACTTAGCTCAAACTATCAAGTTAGTCTAACTAAAGGAACATATTGGACTTTGATGAAAAATTGTAAATTATATATATTTATGTTAATTGGTTAAAAAAAACCGTTTCACGTCAAAAATAACTTTTGTTTTAAAATGAGAGAGTTCATGTTTCCTATCTGACTACTCTGAGAAGAAAGACCGAAACAAACTCAGACTTTGGTTGACTCTTCTCATTTCCTTCTCTCAAAACGAACCTACATTTCCAACAGACAGATTACTATCTGACCTACAAAACCTTTAGGGAATCAACATTTTTGTTGCAGCCCGTATGCGATTGAAATTCCACTAAAAATGTTCCCGTATTGGTACGTTTATGTACTCGGTAGTTCAGTTGGAATAGATCGAGTCTCAGGGGCAGGTTGTCTGTCGCTCCAGCAATTAGCTCGGGTTCAAAGCGTGAGGATAGTCCTCTGTGTTAGAATGCGCTATTTTGTTAGTGATTTTTGAGCGTAAATGCATGAGAGAAATTAAGAGGTTCAGTCTCATCTAAAGTTTAAAGGCATTCGGTCTATTTGGCACTGGTCTTATCTTCGTGAACCGTTTTTAAGTTACATAATGTAATCAGCCTAATCCCACTGCTGGGACTCAAGTCTCCTTTCTATGGTCTCTCCCTATCTCCACAAACTTTACGTGAATCTATATTTCCTTTCCCCTGCATTAAGACCTGTCATTTGTACGCGTTAAAGTTACAAACATGACTATAATACAAATGTTTCTTTAACAGCTACTGTCTAGACATTATCTTTAAACAGACATACCTACATACACGCCTTCTTCCCATGGGGGTAGGCAGAAAGTACAGAAAGCCTTTTTTTCCCTCAACTTGTTCTTTTTACCCGACTACGGCGAAGCAAAAAGGAGGGTTATGATTTTGAGCGGTATGTATGTATGTATGTTCATCTATTCCCTTATATCTTCTAAACGACTCATCACAATTTGACAAATGATGTATCGTTGGAAGCTTCTTGATCGTCCGCTGGTTATAGGTGATGTGACGTCACATTCATTTGAAAATGGAGCCCTCTAGATAAAATAAAGTCATTAACAAAAAATATTTTTTTTTATCATACTCTGTTGTGTGCCAAATGAAAGACCTTAATTAGTACATTAATTTTTTTTAAATTAAAACCCCAAAAAATTTTAAGTAATAAAAACTAAAACCCAACTACGACATAAAAGTCAATCAATTTAGATATTTGTATGCCAGTCCATGGCGAAACATGTAAGATCACAGATATATAAATATGACCTTAAATGTACCATGTTTTAAAGCACATAAATATATTCTATTCTATTCTATAACTAAAAAAGGTATAAACAAGACATCACAGACACAAATTAAAAATCCGGAGTCACTCGTGTTAGGGCATAAATCGAACAGATTACGTGTGACTCCGAATTTTTAATTTGTCTGTCTGTGATGTCTTGTTTATACCTTTTTTAGTTGATTGACTTTTATGTCGTAGTTGGGTTTTTTTTAATTACTTAATTTTTTTTGTGTTTGTATTCTTTCTTTGCGTCACGTTTACCGCAAATAAAAGTTTTTTTTTCTTTTCTTCTTTCTAACGCCACCTGCTGCGACCCTTACGTACTCCTTTTGCATCCATACATCAATCATACACGCACGCCGGTTGCGACACTACGCACCTGACCTTTTTGACAATCATCACCAATAAGAACAGTCATAATCATACCAAATCTATTGTCTATAATTATAATCTATCCGAATTTGATAACACACGCATGTTCCTCCAGGGTATCATAGAAGGCATTATGTGTACCTGAATCAGTAGAACAAAATAGGCACCGTCCCCTGTGAGAACTGCCTGTCTCACCACGAATTAAATCATCCTTCCGTGTATCGTGATACAATAGCACCGTACAAGCAACTAGTGTCTTGAAGAGATTTTCCAAGAATTATAATTTCTCTTTACTGTACTGACGGTACTAAGATTAATGTATATAACTCTGAGTAATACTATAGCAGTACCTACTCTGAGTATATTTGTAAAAGTTAGAGGGATGCTCCTTCGAAAAAATATGTGGGCCTTGAAATAATACTTAATTCTTTATAAAAAATTGCTCTTCTCATTCTGGCATAAATATAATGTAGGAACGCTTGTTTCAAGATAATATCAAGCATCTTTCATCTTTTCGTCACAACTATGACAATATGATATCCAACTATCTCTGACACAGTTATATACAAAACATGTTCATAAAAAAACTTCCTGTTATTTTTATAAACAAATAGAAACAATTGTTTTATCCATAAGAATGAAAACAAATGTTGCGTTCAAATAAAAAGAGCAATAAATAATTCAGACGCGTCAGTTTGCTGTAATTTATCGCGGACATTGACGGGGAAAGCAGGACTACTACTGATTGAATGTTACGATAGCATGCACTGGATTTAGGCAGATAACGATAAGGATGAGTGACGGGAACGTGTAGGGCCTTAGTATTTTTCCTGCAACCCCTTAGGGTTGCAGGAAAAATACTAAGGCCCTTTGGTTTCTTTAAGGTACGGCGTATAAACCGCGCCGTAAGAAAAAGTGTCTGTCAACAAGCTTCCATAGTGATCGATACAACACTGAAGAACACTGTGAAAAACGTGTGTGTACAAAGAGCTTAACTTTATTTATTTATTATTATTATTTATTTGATATACTTTATTGTACACCACAAAGAAAAGAAAAAGAAACAAACACTACAAAATATACAATGGGTGACCTTATCACTTTCCGCGATCTCTTCCAGGCAACCTTGGAACCCTTACCCTTCAATAGACACAGTTCGCACTATTTTTATCATCAAAGTCCCTAAGAATAATGCAATACTATGTGTACTCGAACTCGAACTATTGGTACTCGAACTAAGGCATGCGTAAGCTACATAAAACTCAAGTCGACAAAATACAAAAAAGAATAAGATCTTTATATCAGCTCTTGAAAGCCCACTATCGCTACATTAAGACCTTAGAGAAGCCATTCCTGATCACCAGGATTAGCAGACGGATCTGTGTTACTTACACACAACTGAAAGTAGTGTAGATAGCTATTGTTATCCTGCGAACGTGTTACCGTGGTCGACTAGGAAATAGAGTTCGAACCCAAATGGGCCGGAGCAAAGACAATCTTCACAGATGCGGGTTCATGGACGGCTCAGATCACAAGTGCGTATGCGGCATCTCGCCACAGACAATCGCCCACCTTCAATTCTGCACCTGTGTACTTGATTATCTGATGACTGCGTCAGTGAGCCAAACATGTTTCAATATTTTGACGTCGATACTCTAAGAAGAAGATTACGATAATCTCTTATCATCAGCCTCATTCAGTTTTTACTCCATCCACTTGTACCTAAGTAAAAAAGGGTAGCCAATTCTGCCCAGAAATCTCACACCCTAACAAATAATGCATGCACACAGTATTGCTAAACTTAGCATCCAAATGGAAATCAAAACATTTCACAGACAAACGGAGTTCACAAAAGAAAAAAGGCACTGGCTGTGTGGGCCGACCAATCTATATCCTCCCGGGCTGTCCTCTGAATTTTTAACGAACACCCCCTCTACGCAAATTGAAAAAGAAACTACCAAGCATAAATTTCGACGAGTTTTTTTTGTTTTTTTCCTTTACCTTTTTTTTTTTTGGAAAAAAAAGTTTGTTTCTTTCCGTACATTGTATCTTTTGAAGTTAGTCAAAGAAATTAAGTTAAATTTTGATAAATTGCCCCGTCGTGTTGTTATTTTTTGCTGTTGCAGGTTAATAAGTTCGTTAATGTGTTTTTCGGCTAACAATTTGTTAATTATTATTTTGAGCAAAGATTACAGTTTTTTTTTCTTTTCTGGTTTGTTTTTTGTAGTCTGAGTTGATTCTTGTTTATTGTTGATGAAAACTCTTTGAGATAAAAACTATGCTGTGGAAAAATTTGTGGGGATGAATGTGAACGTTCTCTCGTCTGTCTAGGATATCTAGATTATCATGGATAATGCGAGTTTAGCAGTCCAGAGTCTGTATTTGTGCCTGGATAATCACATCAGGCTCGCCCCCTATTACATGGACTACAAATAACTGGCAAAATGTACGTGTACTAAACATCTCTGCCGCATAGGTACCTATTTCAGGATTACAGGCGTGATATAATGTTACTAAAAGGGTATACCTTTTTCCAGTAACCATATTCTAAAACCAGATTTTCAACTAAAAAGATCGCTTTTCTTTAACACGAGTAAACCCAGCCCTCTACCATTTCAAATAGCCATTGTGTTGGATAATCGGCGATAAGCTGGTGTTTGAAAGGGAAACACTTCCTGTATCGGTTACCGACGACTGAACGATAGGGTTGGAACGACCACATCCCACTTTTGTGCACATCTGTACAGGACAATTCTTACACGAAATAGGCCATCCTTTTCCTACCATATCGATATTGTAAGAGGCTGTCTAGAGGTCACACATCTTAAATGTTTTATCAAAAAATTATAACAAGTCTGACTTAATTAACCAACTACACACATACTATATAATATCATAACTAAATTAAACAGCTAACTAAAACATGGCGTCGAAAAATTCCTGAACATCGCTGTCGTAGTCTGATATTGGGTTGCCACCCAATACTGGCAATCAAGCAGGTGGTGTTCCTAATGATAGTTACATACGTCAATGGATATCAGTAATAAAAGTCCTCCAGACCGAATTTCGGCAATGGCGGCCAGTCTTAGCGGAGACTAGCCATCGTCGTGGGAGATATTATAGTAGACAAATGTGTGTGCACACAAAGGTGCACTCTATCCTACCTTACTCTTAAAATCCGATGGGATGGCAATTCGTCAAGACCGGAGAGAGATGAGGCGCAGGACCAACGGCTTAACGTGCTTTCCGAAATACTGGGGTGTCACACCGCCAACTTCTAAACTCCGGATAGCTACTGAGAATAAATGCCTAATGGAAAAAACCCAATAACACTTTGCCCGACCTGGGAATCAAACCCAGGACCCCAAGTTCAGCAGTCGCATTTGCGACCACTAGACCTAGGGGCAGTCAAAAGACAGCAATGCTAGAGGTATCGCAGGTACAATGTTATTCCATAGACCCATAGACAAAGCTGAAGGAAGTTCGTCTTGCAGCAGTCTTATCTTGTCTTCTAATCAAAATAAATTGTGGTCACCAAAGCGCGCCAATGCGGTTACCAATCCAGAGGGTTTAGACATGTGACAATCGCTTCGAAAGCGTTTCGTATTTCTACAACGACTTTCAACAGGATTGACATAAGCTTTTCGATAGCTTATGTCAGTCCTATATATTTTTGCCTTTTCCATCATCGTTATCGCTGATAGAATGTCACTTTGTCTAGGGCCTCTGAGGGCCTAGACAAGTGACAATCGCTTCAAAAGCGTTTCGTATTTCTACAACGACTTTCAACAGGATTGACATAAGCTTTTCGATAGCTTATGTCAGTCCTATATATTTTTGCCTTTTCCATCATCGTTATCGCTGATAGAATGTCACTTTGTCTAGGACCTCTGGTGATTATAGCGATGTCAACTTTGGTTGTTCAGTGAGCTGTAATTAGAGACCGGTTCAGTAGTGGACGTTGGTTGATATTTGTCATTAAAAACATTACTAGCAATTTGAGTGGCTAAACCTATTATGCTAAGGTTGTGATAGATGGGTTTACATTTAGCATCTGATGGTGAGGAGCTCGTGGCTAAGTAATAACAGCCACACCGGGTCGATCCATCAGGTTAAGCTACGCTTGCCGAGGTTGGTCGGTGGATGGGTGACCATCTTTACATATTGAGACTCCTCCGTGCCTCGGAAAGCAGGCTAAGCCGTTGGTCCCGGCTGTCATTCGTGGATCTTGGACAGTCGTTACGGGTCGTCAGAAACCCGAAACTCGGACAACCAGTCTTACCCAGGGGTATCGTATTGCCCAATTACTGGGTTGTGGAGGTCAGATAGGTAGTCGCTTCATATAAAATACTGGTATTCAGCTGTATCCGGTTAGACTGGAAGCCGACCCCAACATAGTTGGAAAATAGCTAATTGGTCTGATAGGTCTTGAACTCGCAAACTCTTTTCCAAGCCTCGCCTTGATATAATCCATAATAAATATGAAAGATATTGACATTTTAGGTGAACTCACTATTTGTTCAATTTGAAAAAAAAAAAACAGCTTTCCACCATCCATTTAAATGAAAGCAAAGTAACAAAACAAGTAAAGCAGTTTCGATTTAAAGAACTATGTAAATCACTTGTTTAGGAACAACTGTCTGTTTGTTTCGGAATTATTCCAATCTGAAAGTTTTTCAATCGGCTGGTTTTGACTTTGGATCGATCGGAACTAACTTTGACTATTGACTTCTGGGAAAATTTTATGTGTTTTTAATGGGGGTTATATAAAGAATGAAAGGAAGAGCTCGTGGCTAAGTAATAACGCCCGGGTCGATCCAACAGGTTAAACTACTCTTGCCGGTGTTGGTCCGCGGATGGGTGACTTTCTTTACATACCTACCGAGACTCCCCCGTGCCTAGGATAGCACGCTAAGCCATTGGTTCCGGCTGCCATTCGTGGAACTTTGACAGTCGTTACGTGTCGTTAGAAGCCCAAAAGTCTGACAACCAGTCTTACCAAGGTGTATCGTATGACCCAGTTACTGGGTTGTGGAGGTCAGATAGGCAGTCGCTCCATGTAAAAACTGGTATTCAGCTGCATCCGGTTAGAATGGAAGCCGAACCCAACATAATTGGGAAAAAGCAGGCAGATTTAATAGATTGATAAATAATAAAAGGAAGATAAAGGTGAATTTGGTGAAACTTTTGCGGTGGTGGTGGCAGTAGTAGTTTATACTACATAGAGGATACCTGCAAAAAACATTGCTACTTTTTGCATGATAGGCCAAAAGATAAGTGACAGCGGGGCTGACTGCTCAGTCTGTGCCCAGCGTACACACAAATATAAGTATGGTCATTCACGGCTATTTTGTGCACTCCTCGCAAAGCTATCTGCTTTATACGACCGTTAGATTCTACATTATAGATCAAAACCAATATTTAACCAACTACACAAACCTTATGTCGGATCAAGCCAAACATTCTATTCAGGCCTTTTGGATTGAAAGCCTAACAACATAAAATCATTCGTTGAGGCAGAACAGTCACGAGCACCAATATGTATACACGTAGCAACTTTTAAAAGTGATTTTCTCTTACTGCATTGATTGTAATTTTATGTTATAACGAACATAGTATTTTGGAACCCATATTGTTATGAAATAGGTATCATTTCTTAGTTCCAATTGTTATTCCATGAAAAAATGGTTATTGAAATTTGCTAAGTGCATACATATTTTTGCTCGTGACTGTACAAACGCCATACGTCATAGCATCCGAGTTGTATCAGTCTATAGTATCACTCGTATTGTCTTTTGTTTCACATTAGCGCCGCCGGCGAATAGTGCTTGGACTATTTTAGATGCATATTCAGCCTATGATGTTGCCACTGCTGGGAGACGGGTCTGCTCTCAATGACAGGGAGCGAGCCGCGGGCATGCGGGCCCAGTGCGGGTTGGTAGATGTCACATGACTTCGAATTTTTGGTTCTAGGACATCCCGGTTCCCTCACCTTTTTCCTTCACCATTTTGAGAGCAGTGGTGATGAAATAATTTATACAAAGTAAAGCGCCTGTCTGGATTCGAACCTATAACGTACAAGTCGTAAGATGCGGCCGTTACCACTGGGCCACCACTGCTCTTCTTTGGACTATTTTAGATTATAATGCAAATAAGTATGCAGGATAACTAGATTGAATTCGGGTGTTTCCATGTAAAAATGCAACAATATGGATTTTTTAATTAAATGTTTATCAAAATGCTACACTTTTGCCGCAATGAGAATTTAAGAGGGTGATTGCACTTGGGTGGTGGTAATTTGATAAACAATTAATATTTCTACGAATTTACATAAGGAAAAGATGAGGACATGGGGAAGATTTCTTGAAAGGACAAGGTAGGAACGAGATATTAACGATTCAAGGAAAAACGAAGTAGACACAATCCGAGACAGAGTATCTCAGGTAGATACGAGGTAGTCAATTACATTTTGAGACGATCTATGAGGTAATAACAAAAAATAGAAACGAGAAACATAACATCACGCCTGCATTTGCCGAAGGGTTAGGCAGAGGTGTACCTTTAAAGTACGCCCACGTGTTGCCAGTTCTGTTTAAAGGCTCTTACATACTGGG
Source organism: Lithophane leautieri (assembly GCA_949152455.1). Lineage (NCBI taxonomy): Eukaryota > Metazoa > Arthropoda > Insecta > Lepidoptera > Noctuidae > Lithophane > Lithophane leautieri. The sequence continues at coordinate 13,854,409 of OX424477.1, read as the reverse complement.
GCGATTCGTCGCGCGACGCGACGCCACCGCATTGTTCGCTGTGAGAAATAGTTTTGTTAAAATTCGCGTCGCGGACGAATCGCCCCAGTATGTAAGAGCCTTAAGACCCATGTAACAGGGGGATAGCCTATTACACAAAACGAGAAATAAACAATAATTTCAAAAACAATCAATTTTAGTATACTCAAGGTATCTTAAAAATATGAAACTTAATCACAAACTCATAATGATAGCGGCAATAAACTCCACGTATAAAGAGTATGAACTTTGTTAGTAATTAACTATTATAAAAAATGTTGAATACGCAAGTCAGGGGTTTTATCCGGGGCGTAGGCATTGCGCCTGCGTTACGCAGCACCGGGGGACTGTGGTCCAAGTGATAAGAGAGCAGCAATTTTAGGAAAATGATTTGTTTAGTTTCATACGTCATGTCTAATCAATAGTCGAATAATTTGTGATCAATTTTCGAACGTGAAACTTAAGAGCTTTACGTTAGAAAATTGATCACACACGACAGTTTTATATTATGTCTAATCTGATGTTTAGGTATATGGTTGGTTTTAAACTGTGTTATATTTATTTAGTCTACTTTTAACTCTAGTTATTGCGTGTATCAACCATTTTATAAAAGTTGTATGTAGAATGTGTTATTTTAATACGTGATAAAAGTTTGTTGGTTGGTAGTTCTCTTAATAATTTCTCCTTTTTTTAAGTTCTTCGCGTTTGGTTTGATTTCACGGCTTCACTTACATCGAATCAGGTCATGATATAATTGGTTTAAAACAGGATAAATAATAGAACAATCACAATAATTAATAATAAAATTGTCAGATCATAATGATTCGCCATAATATTCATTTATTATTTATTCATGATACGATTTAATTCTTGAGGCGAAGCACCAGGGAAGCCCGCGAAATTCAATATTTTTTTACGTTTTTTAGAGAGAGAGAGAGAGAGAGATAGAGGGAGTTGTATTATTGATTTTAATTATTGTTATTTTGTAAATACCTGAAAGACTGAATGCGGAAAGCGGAGGACAGGGGGCTTAAAACAGTCACTTTGGCAGAATCAAAATTGGAAAATATTATGAATCATCGTAAAATGTCACAAATTGACAATTCATCATCTGCGTACGATTCATATTACGCAATAATTCATCTGTTTGCATTGACATAATTATATATTACTGGACAGTTTTCTATGGAGATTCGTAAAATGGTCAACACATTATGAATTGCTTTTGTGTCAAATTAAAGAAATTGCTAATGACAGCTGGAAATTCAGGAAATGAATTGATTTTAGAGGAATTGCTAATGTGGCCGTTTTAGGCCCCCAGGGCGTTGTGGCGCAGACTGGGAGAGGATTATGTCCAGCAGTGGACCGCGATAGGCTGAGTTGATTCATTGATCGTAAATACATCTATGTAACGGTCGCGAATCTTATTTTGATCAACATACAACCTGACACTGACCAGCAAATTGCAAACAACGTAAGAAAACTAAAAAAAAAAAATTGCGGGCTGTCTTATCGCATTCATCATGTTATATTTGCATGTGGCTCTGACAATTAATAAGTTTATAAATGAAAAATATACTAGTCATAAATTAAGATGATATTTCAACACATCAATAGAACGCTGAAACGTTTACCTTGCGCCACGCGTCAAGGGCGGTAGGACCGTGTGAACTTTGAGCGGGAGCGAGACGCCAATACTTGCAGTTATTGCTCAACAGCTACAACATCGACGCATATTAATATACAAACTAAATTAATGTCTCCATTTGATAGTACAGTATGAGCTGTACGGGTTTCACGTGGCTTTCTGAAGTTCATGAAAGAAACGGATTGAATGTAAAATAAAGCGCAGAGTACCTAAACGTGACGTAAATTCGAACGATTTTAAAGTTGAAAATACTGAGGCTCTAGACAAAGTGACATTCTTTCAGCGGTAACGATGATGGAAAAGGCAAATATGTATAGGACTGACATGTGCTATCGAAAAGCTTATGTCGATCCTGTTGAAAGTCGTTGTAGAAATACGAAACACTTTCGAAGCGATTGTCACTTGTCTAGGACCTCTGGTTTCATCATAAATCTATATCTATAGAACTAAATAAAATTGAAGTGTCTGTTTATAATGTCAAAATAACAGCTTTTTACTAAATGCATCTATATGTACACGGTACTTATAACAAAAAAACAATTTATATATATTTTTTCTGTCTGTCTGTTTGTTCCGGCTAATCTCAGAAATGGCTGTACCGATTTTGACGGGACTTTCACTGGCAGATTTTCTTTGTCTCGTTTTACGACTTGACGCTGCCGTGGCAGCTGAATCTTCCAAGAAGCGGATAGTTTGGTTAATTACAAAACATTATGGTTGATTTAGTCAAGCACCTTCGAACAACGATATTATAATTAGTACTATATCAAGTAGTTCAATATTACCCGTTTAATAAGTCAAACTATTTGGTGTACAAGTAAACTAATTATTCATCTTTCCACTACACCTCCTATATTCTTATTTATTCAAAAAATCAAAATCAAAAGTAATTTATTTAAATTAGGCTTAGAATCAGCTTTAACGTCTAAAATACGTATGACAGTCCCCCAAAATGCCCGCCCTTCACTACTTCATAGCTTTAGCTGGGAATAAGAAATGGCGCAACAAACTCCCCAGCAGCACAGCTGTCCGTTCAGTTAGAAGAACCAATGTGTGCGTAATAACTTTTCAAGCTTATGGCATACTTTAGGGAGTGAAAAGAGTTGACTACTCAGCACACTTGCAACATTGTTTAAAATTAGTTGCAAGTACCTGTATACATAGAAGCATGTTCAACTGTACATAGTAGTTATAAATTGCGATGCTTAAACCTAACACGTTGCATTAACTGAGTCGTTAGCACGCTATCGGTGCACGTTCACGTTCCAAAACGTTTAATTTAGGGTAGTAAGTTTATCGCTTGTAAAAATAATCGATAGTTATATTTTGTTTGACTAGCTACCCGCTCTGTTTTGGTTCAATTTGTAACATACAAAATCTTTAATTACTCAACTCATAAATGATAATGAAAACCGCATCAATATTATAGTAGCTTTAAGGTACATAAAAAAAAAAGAGTTTTTGGCTATTTTTCCATACAAAAGCTCTCAACGTCAATTTTTCACCAATAAAAGATTTCTGAAGTTGGAAAAATCAGCCCGTTTTAAGGCCCTTACATACTGGCGCGACTTTTAACAAAATAATTTCTGAGAAACCTTCACGGCGAACAATGCGGCGGCGTCGCGCCATTATGTAAGAGCCTTTTACCTTTTTTCGAGAAGAGAAAGTGCGTCCACACCGCGGGTGAGCATTCGTGCGTAATGAGAATTTCAACAGTGAGCACGGTGAGCCAAGCATTGCAAACCCACGAGCGCGGTTTTTTTGGGTGAGAACGTTCCAACGAGGTCAAGCGAATCATTATGATTGGTTTGCAAAACAATGAACGCTCGCTTTGGATCGAATAATTCCTACATCTTTTGCCGTGTCGCTCGTTCATCCAAGGATTGGATGATAGAAAATGTCACAATTGGACCACACGATTTTGAAGTTTTAACGATGAAAAACAGAACGATCCAAACTAATCAAACCATTCCCAATCACCATATTTATTACTTCTACCATACCTTTCATCTACTATCTGTAATTTCCAAACACATAAAATATCACTGTTACTATAGTTTAGATACTTATACTAAATATAATTGCATATAAACTGGGGGCATGAAGACTATACCAGCCGTTCAGACTTCCACCTTCAAGTTTACAAAATAAAGTTCAATGTTCATTGTAGCTGGCGGTTGAATGAAGAGCCCGATCGAAAAACAAGTAGACATTGGGTTTATGTTGGTAGTACATGGCAGTGTTTGTTTCTAATATAATATTTTATGTACTGTCATGGTGGAAGTGTTTCAAGTTTACTGTTAACAGCGAGCGAGTGATGTTGTGATCGTAAAGCGAGTGATGGAAAGTACGGGAGATAAATTGGTGGAAGTATTCTGTGTTAAAGATGTTTTATATGTTATGGTACATTTCTTCTTCTTTAGAGTCGACAAGTATTAAACGAGAATATTGGCTCAAATTACAAAAAAAATAACAACCGACTTCCAAAAATAACACTAAAACAGTGAATAATAACTTTGATTTCAGAAGTCGGTGGCAGAAAACGAAAATTGAAAAGCAAAGACACCGACTTCCGAAATGAAAGTTATTTTTTATTTTTTTATTTTTCTCTTATTAGTAAAGAAGTAAGTACTTTTTTCGTTTGGTTTTAGTGCAGTAGTCCTTTTTTGTTTTGTTTTTTTTTTAAACCCATTTGGGTAGATAATTAATATACTTCTCAAATTGATTTACATAAGTAAATCATAGTCTCATGACAATTTTTGATTATGGCGAGCAAAACAACATAAACATAGCATTTGATAGATAAAAAAACGCGTGCAGTCGGGGGCTCGCCGTCACAAACGAAGTTCCTTCGCACATAGCATTTAAAACACAAAGGTCGCCATCTTGGATTATCATTTTGACCAAATTCATGCTTTCTCTATCTCTCTCCAGCAGTCTACTCGGGCCGATGTGTACAATTTCATCTCACGACACTGTAATCGCTTTCCTCTTTTTTTTTCTGCCGGCGTTCTCTCTCTCTCTCTCTCTCTTTTTCTTTCTCTTCGAATTAAAAGAAGACCGTCGCAACTATGACACTTTTAGCGTTACAATTTCTTCCAGTTAACAATAGCCGCGTAAAAGAACTTCGTTCTATACCCCATAACCTATAATACCAGTTCCTTATTGTTTACAACATACATATAAATTAATTATCATCATTATAATCATCATTGGCAGCCTTGTTCCACCCAGTGGTGAGTATAGGCCTTCTCCTTTATGTGCCATGCTTCCCTGGGGGCCTTAAACGGCCAGTGGCAGAATCATAATAGGATAATATTATGAATCATCGTAAAATGTCACAAACTGACAATTGATAATATTATCTGCGTGCAATTCATATTACGCAATTCATCTGTTTGACAGTTTTCTATATATGTTCTAAAATGGTCCACAAATTATGAATTGCTTTATTGAAGTTCAATGTAACATTAAAATTAATTAATTTAAATTACAGTATTTTTTTAAATTACGCCATTTTCATGCAGCAATATTTACACCTTATATGAATTGAATTGAGTACATTATGATTCAGCTAATATGTGTCATCATTTTTTGTCAAATTAGAGGAATTGCTAATAATCTGCTGGGAATTCAGGAAATGAATTTCTTTAGGAATTGCTTAATGTGGCCGTTTTAGGCCCCCTGGTCTGTGCGTATACAGATAAATTATATATACTATTAAATACTGGAGAACTAGAAAGTTACATAGCGTGATATAATGGGCGGTCTTATCGCCAAAGGACATCTGATTTGCTTGAGTAAGCTTCAAAAAACCGTTGAATAAATTATTGAATGGATGTTAATTCACGGACCAACGAGTGTTTTTAAATAAATAATGTTAGTATAACAACCGTAACTTTTAATTTATGTAATGCCCATCAAATGAACAGTATACAGTTGCCCAGTAACAGTTGTTTAATATCGTTTTTCCTGTGTATTAAACGTAACACTCATTTGTTACTACCGTCCATTTTTATGACAAAGGTAAGCTTAACATGTTGACAGCTGTCATACACAATCGAAGTGTCATTGTCATGTTTATATACATAATTTAGTGATAATACAGTGAGCAATCGAGATGAAGGTCATTTGCTCTGCATTGTGTGTTACAAGCCAGTATTTTTTAAGTAAAAACTTCTTTAGGCGCCCTTTGCGGTCTTTCTGAACATTGAATGAAACTGAACCATCACGTTCGGGTTTGTGAAGTTGAATCGGCCATACTCGGCACCTGTCGGTCGGTGACTCTGAATGGCGTATACTCGGTGGTGAATCGTGTATTCTCGGCTACAGTGGTCATCAGGAAATTAGAAAATCTTAAAAGTCTTCACTTCTATTGTCATAATGCACATACCCTCTTTTTTAGGGTTCCGTACCCAAAGGGTAAAACGGGGCTCTGTTACTAAGACTCCGCTGTCCGTCCGTCCGTCCGTCTGTCACCAGGCTGTATCTCATAAACCATGATAGTTAGACAGTATAAATTTTAACAGATGATTTATTTCTGTTGCCGCTATAACAGCAAATACTAAAAAACAGAATAAAATAAATATTTAAGGGGGCATACAACAAACGTGATTTTTTTTGCCGTTTTTCTAGATACGGTATGCCGGTTTTAATGGTACGGAACCCTTCGTGCCCGAGTCCGATTCGCACTTGGCCGGTTTTTTTTAATCAGTTAAAGTACCTAGTTTACCGTGGTCCATTTTTCAATCGTAGATTGAACTGGCTGATATTGATGAGAGAGCTATTCATCTCCGACTTCCAAATTGTGCTTTATCTGGTTATTAAAACATGGTGACGCTGCATTTTATCATAATTTCAGCCGGAAGACGTCCACTAGTGCTGCTGGACATAGTCCTCCCCTAAGCGCCGCTACTTCCACCGGTTCTGTGCTTCTCACATTCAGCGGATTCTGTGTTGTCAGCTCAGGCTACTCTAAAGGTCGATTCACACAGATCAGTGAAGCCACCGTTCCGACACAGTTCCGACACAGTACCAGCACAGTGCAAAATATTCTTTCATACATTCTCTATGAACACCCACTTGACAGTGTCAGTGTCTCAGTGTCCCGACTCCGGCATGAGAATTTATGAAAGATTATTTTGCACTATGCCGGTACTGTGGCTTCATTAATATGTGTGAATCAAGCTTAAGTCTTCACCTATTTAAAATCTGAATTGCAATATCAGGTTCATAAATATTATTATATATTATAAAAATTCTTATCCATTTCTTACGGTCCCGAAAGATAATAGATACTTCCAATTGAGTTAAGATCAAGGAGAGTTTATAAATCGTAAATACAATAATTGGTCAATAACCTGTCGCTAGACAATGCAGCATTAATGATCTGAAACTCTTGGGCATAATGGCTTTGAGTAGTGTGAATAATACAAGGATCTCAATAGTATGGAAGGTATAATTGGTTCAAAGGTTTCTCGTGTAAGCTTGACATTATTGACAGAATCAATGAAAAAAAGTCACTGCCAATTGACAAAATTTATTGGCATTCTCATACAAGCTTGTTTGTCTAACAAATTCTATTTTAGAACAATTTAAAATACAAAATCACATTCCGAAAACAAATAAATGTATCCGAATTTTTATCAGCAAAACAATTCGAAACAAAAAAAATAATATCAAAATAATCCCCAGCGATTCGTAGCGCCTACGGGACGTAGCGGCGGTGCGGGGCGGGGTCTACGCCAGTCGTAGCCCGCGCGTAGCTCGTAGCACACGCTACGCCGCTCCCCGGCCGCACGAATTACAATTTGTTGAATAAAAATTACGCATTATTACATGTAATAAGTGTGGGTATCATTGTATTACTGTTGTGTGTATGTGTGTATAAATATAAACGCACAGATAGTGATGTGATTGTGAACTAGTGTTGTGTGAGTGCGGATGAAATCTTTTGAGGTAAATAACAGATATTTACTATGACGATATAAGGAAAAGTCTTTCTATGTACTAGTTCTATTTATTGGGGACGAGATTTTATGACGAGCCATATATTTTTTTTATTAAAATGTGATGTATTGTGTTCATGTAGCATTGGCGGTATTTCCTTTAGTCCGCCTTTTTGTGTGGGAGGCGTGATTCCGAGGCAATTTTTTAATAAGATTGTATATTAAGATGATTTAGGCTTCCCACACGCATTATGCACAATGTATTTGAGTAAAATAATGCATTGTATAAAATTCTCCAATCCTCAGATCTCCAATCAATAAATACATGTCGATATATTTTCTGAACCACAATTTTCCTCGCCGTAATATTTCTCCAGACAGATTTCTGTGTACATTTTCTGGCTCAATAAGGAAACGAGTACACACAAATAGTAAAAGAAAACCTCTACAGATTTATTATATTACAGATACTTTTTTCCTTGTGACAATACAACGATATAAGAGAGAAACATTCAAGTATATTAGGCCCTTTATAAAGTGTCATTACGTTCGTTTATTCTTTCTTTTATACTGTCATAAAATAAGACTATTTAACCAACTATTTCATCAACTATTTAGGGGATAAGACTATTGAACTGAGGTATTTCCTCAACTATGGGATTAAGTTGTTGGTTGCTTAGTTATTTAAATTTTCATTAATTTGAATTGAGGCCATGAGAACAATAGTAGCCTAACCCATCTTTACAATATTGAGTGTAATTTTTTTTCCAGTTAAAATATAAATGTAATAAAAAGCATGAATTCTGAAGAGTGCTAGTTAATTAAAAAATACTGTTTTTGTTTTCTATTGTACTCAAAAGGCTTGTTCATTGGATTATGCCACTATGGTTCTCATGGCTTCAATTTAAGAAGGAGAAGAATTAAGAGAGGGGAGTGGACAGGGTGGGGAGTGGAGAAGTATGTAAGGATCGTAGCAGGTGGCGTTCTGTAGCTTCTGCCTACCCCCATGGGAAAAAGGCGTGAGTTTATGTGTGTGTATGTGTATTTAAATTTCAATTTAAAAGAATGTCCATGAAATTTCTTGCCCGTTCTTCTCCATAGGAACCTATTATTTGGAATGGGCAAATAGCTTTAACTTTCTGCCTGACCGACTCCTTGACAATTCATAAGTGCCTATAAATGATTAAGTATTAATTTTTTTTTGAGTTTGAGTTGAATTAGATGTGATAAACGTGAACGAATTTATAAAAAGATAAGTAAACCTTTACGGATACACAGATGTGCGGTTATAAGCGTACTAACAGACATACAAAAACGTTGTGTTTTATGACTGCGTTTAACTAAGTATTCGTTTTTTGTAGTTTCGTCCTTTCAAAAGGTATTTAGTGAGATAAGTTTTAAGGAATTAATTATTATCATGATTAAGGGATAGTATATAGTCAAAGTAAAATTGATAATATCTCGCCTTATATTTACACGAGGGGTAGACAATGGTGTATTATATCACAACCTCCATTTCGCCAATTATTTCCAATGGAATAGGAGGCGACCGTAGTCAAAGTTAATAATTAAAGTCTATAATTAATTAAGTTTAATTTGAAAGTGTTTGCCGAAGTTTCTGCGATATTATTATATTCCTAGTAATAAAATGTTATCAAACTCATTTTACAGAGGTATTTCACTACGTTAGACAAACCGTTTTCAAAGAAAACGATTTGATTAGGTTCTGTTTGTTTTAAGCTCATAGTGGGTTGAAACTTTATGGCATGGGGTAGAGTGGGTGGGTTGATTGTGCTATTTCTTTAATAAAAGTTTTAGTTGGAACTATAGGTAACATAGTTGTAAAAATGAAGACTATAATTTTTGTAAAATAACTACTTTGCCGTTCAAGACAGTGCTGTAATACTATTCTGTAAAGTAAATTATTTTTGATAACAAAAGAGAATGCGCCAAAGTGTAGTGATATTTGTGTAAATGTATACCAAATCACACTACCTAAGAGATCTCGCGGACTAGACGGCCACGACTTGCCGGAGTCGTGGCCGTCTAGTGGTATTGTATGGTGGCCGGCTAGTTGGCTGTTGCGATCAAGTGCGCGATTTGTATCGGATTCCATAGTTTACCTGATCGCGGTTGTGGTCGTGGCCGTCTAGTGCACGAGATCCCTAAAACATATATACACAAGTGCGCCTAACGGGAATACACTATACAATGTGGAGATAACAATAATCAGCCTATAATGTTCCCACTGCTGGGACACAGGCTTCCTCTCAGTGAGAGGGAGTGGGCCTTAATCCACCACGCGGGCCCAGTGCGGGTTGGTAGATGTCACATGCCTTCGAATTTTTGGTTCTAGGACATGCCGATTTCCTCAAGATGTTTTCCTTTACCGTTTTGAGAGCAGTGGTGATTAAACTATTAACACAAAGTAAAGCGTTTGTCAGGGTTCGAACCTACAGCATACGGTTGAGGTGTGCCCTGCTTGGGCGGAGCACCGCCGTGTCCTCGCGGAGGCGATTGGCGGCGGTGACCTCTCGCGTCCGGCCCTGGTTCAGGCCATGGTACGGAGCGAGAGGGCATGGGAAGCCGTCACCTCCTTCTGCGAAGCAGTAATGCTCGCGAAGGAGGAGGCGGAACGCGTGAGGGAAAGGCAAAGTTTGCGCCCTCACGCCCCTAACCGCCGCCGTTGGAGACGCCCTGGGCGTCGGGAATCCCAGGCGGATTTCCGGCCACCATAGGCGCGGGCTTGCGGACGGCGAGCAACGGGCAGCTCGCCGTCCGATAAGGACCAGGCCCGGGTCGATGGCGCGTCGTGTTCCACGCGCGCCTCAAAGAGATGTCAGCAAAAATGACGGGGTCCAATAGGACCGATGCCTGCCAGGGTTGCGGGAAAGTCCGAAAGGGATACCGGGACCTTGGCAACAGGCAAATGAAGGAACACGGGTGGGTTTTAGTCAGTAAAAGTCTGACACGCCCTTCCGCTCCGCCCAGAGCGGGAGAAGTCATTGGATGATTTCCCACCCTCAAAAAAAAAAAAAAAAAAGGGTTCGAACCTACGACCTACAAAAAATCAAAATCAAAATATTTTATTTCACATAAGCCTACATGGGCACTTATGAAACGTCAGAAGCTAGGTGCACGGTTCCAATTGGTCGTTTCCTATGGAGAAGAGCCGGCAAGAAACTCAATGGTTACTCTTTTAAATGATAATTGGCTTTTACAACATTTTCGAAGTTCGAGTTTACAACTCGTAAGTCGTGGCTGTTACCACTGGGCCACCACTGCTCACGAGATAACAATACGACACTGAAAATACTATCAATACTAATGCACGAGTGTTGTGAATCGGAATAAAAAAAGTGTTTTTATTTTCAAACTCACTAAATAGTAGTTGGCCGACTATGGTTTTGCCGATCAGCCGACTAGCTACAGTGACTAAACTATTGGATATGTTGATTGAATTTTTGTATGTACACTGGAAACGTCATTAGATACACGCTGTTTAATTTATTGTTGTATTATCGTCTCCACATTGTATGCATGGATAGCCGAATCCTTGTCCAAAATACGTGCGCACTTAGTTTATGATCTGTGCAAAGCGAGCGTCAAACGTCCTTTGTAGCATTGCACGCCTATTTGCAAAGTGCATGAAATAATCCTATTACTATTAGGAGTGGACGGTTCGAGTCCATCCTTGCTTAGGACAAAGCATTTGCATTCATGATTACTAGAGAATGGAATTTGATGCTTAAAACAGTTATCTCTGCCTATCTCTTTTGCCTTCTTGGAAAAAGTGAGATTTTTGATCTCGACTGTAGGTATATTATTGTATAGTTTACTTAGCATTAATTAATTTTTAGCACATTTATTTTCAAAATTCAAAATTTGTAATCCATTGCTAGACGAGAACAACTGCCGACAAACTGTTATGCAGTTTGGCAGACCTTAGGTATGTTATTGTTAATACAGATTTTGGAATAAATAAAAAATAAAAAATAAATCTTTTCTCAACAATGTTGGGGTAGGCTTTCAATCTAGCCAGATGCAGTAGAATACCAGTATTTTAACCCAGTTAATTGGGAACTTAAATCAAACCCCTTGGTATATACTCGTAATATGTCAGACTATAGCTAGGCTAGACTTCTGACTATCCATAACGACTGCTAAAGATCTACGAACTACAGCCAGAACCAACGGCTTAACTCGCTTTCCGAGACACCGAGGAGTCTTGATATGTAATGGATGGTCACCCATCCAAATACCGACCTCAATAAGCTTAGCTTAACCTACGATCGACCTGTGCGGTTGTTATTACTAAGCCACGTATACGAACAGTAAGATATTAAATCTGGGGGCACGGGAGTGCCCCCGCCAAGGCGAGGCAAGCGAAGCACAAGGGCACTACCTACCTTGTCTCGAAGCGCTTCGTCGTTTTTTTGAACCCTCATAACTTGGGTTTGGATTATATCAGATAAACAAAATTCTCGGGATATGATGTCAATAGTAGACTTATTAAACATATAAAGTTTCAATTGCATACCTCTTATGATTTAGATTTTATTGATATCTAAAAAAACCCGATTTCGTCACTCACTGACCACTGACTCACTGATGATCATCAAAATTTTTAGGGTACTTCCAGAAGTTCTAGACGAAAGCTGAAATTTGGTATGTAAGCTAGTATTAGTATAGAAACAACAAAAAAAATCTAAAACTTGGAACTTTTAACCCCCAACCCCCTAAACTAGGGGTTGGAAGTTTGTATGAGACTTCCGCAAATTTTGGTGCTATAGGTCTGAAAATTCATATAGGAACTCCTTGTTTAAATTATAAAATACATATTTTAGGTTTTTTTGTAAATCACCCCCCAACCTTTTAATAAGGGGATGCAAGTTTTATGGTTTTCCCATACAAACTTAATTTTATGCTAGAGATCTAAAAATTATACAAGTACACATACACAGACTTCTTATTGTAAATAAAGAAATATGTGTTTTAGGTTAATAAAAAAATCACCCCTTAAATTAGGAGATAAACGTGTATATATATATAAACGGCTTTCGTCAGTTTTCAGAATATTACTACATTCGTATGCTTATATTATACGAATAAAGAGCGTGGGCCATGAAAAAAGGTACCTCCGATGTGCAAGAAATACACCCCAAAAAAGGAAAGAATAAATGAACAAAATTAAAAAAGTATTGTCATACACAACTTACAAAAAGAAGTAAAATCCCACCAAAAACATTTTCATGTAAAATGTTGCCAAGACGAGACCGTATGGCTTGCACTGTCAAAAAGTTATCAGATCTCGTAGGGCCAAGCTTCTAACTCTACACGCCCTAACTCTACAAGCCCTAACTTCACAAACTCTACACCTTAGTCAAAATATGTGGCTTGGCCGTTTCGCTACTGTCACATGGGCGTAAGGTGAAAAATGTATTCACTGTTCTTTACTTTTCTGTTATACAATAGTTGATTATTCATTCATTTAGTTAATTATTTCTCATGTAGATGCAATGCAATATTAGATAGTAGATGCAATATTACTCTTTGTTGGTATGCGTAAATATTTTTTCAAGCTTATTTAGCATATTACTCCGATTATCATCGTTATTTCTATACACTTTAAAGCCCATATTTCTCAGCGATCTTTAATGCCTTAGAGATGTACCGCGTTGATAGCTTATGATTAAGTTTACATCTAAAGTTGTGTCTCCAGAGGTTGGAGGTAATTGAACTGATACCTGGTCCCATGGTCTATGGTCCTGATATCGGCTTCAGCTTATCGTGAATAAGTTTGTATTGTTGTAATTTGTAGCTCTTTGGTTTTGCTCTTAAGATGTGGGAAGTAGAATTGTGTTTTGTTTAGTTCTTTATGGTCTGTTTTTTAAATTATTCTCAGCAGTAATCTAGATTTAAAAGTACGAGTACTAGATTTGAGTCGAGATTAATATGAAATCTGTCAGTATATTTCGTTCTAGACTACGCTACTAAAACTAATAACATATCCTCATAGCTGTTTTCCCAGAAGGAGTAGGTGTATAAAAATAGTATATCCACCCATAATTCCTCAGTTATTGTGTGAGTAAAAATTGATTAGTTGAATAGTGTCCCCTGGTGATGTGCTTCTGAAAGGTCAGGAGCGTAGTACTCGCAACGGGCGTGAGTGAATGACCAGAATAGATGTATGAACGTAAACGAGGCAAAAGGAGTAAGAATCGGAACAGGTGGCGTTTTGTAGTTTCTGCCTACCCCCGTGCGAAGAAGTCGTATGAAAATATTTAATATTGTGATGAAAGAGGTTTTATCGACAACTAGCTGATGCCCGCGGCTTCGCCCGCGTGGATGTCGGTTATTATATACTAAAATCTTACTCGAGAACCACTCTATCCATTAGTGAAAACAGCATGAAAATCGGTGCAGTAGGTTTTGAGTTTATCGCGAACAGGACGACAGACAGATGCGGCGGAGGACTTTGTTTTATAATATGTAAGGATAGATATACCACACCTTGATTGCCGTACTGATCACTAAAAGCTTTATGTTTAGCATCATGTCCTGTCGTAAATAAAATGGTGACCAATTACGAATATTTGTATAGCATTTTTATTTGAGTCTACGCCCACACAATAAAACCATACCTTTATCAAGACAAAACCAAACAACTCTCTGTTTCTCCCCATTATTACTAAAAACAGAAATAACACTCCTTACAATACGTAAACTATAAACTACTATATCTTTCAGTATTCATAACCATCGGAACTAAATTCACAGCCCATAGTTTCGCACAATCCGCTCATAATAGATATGATTTATAATGGCGAGGGACGTTTTTACGATACCCCAGTGAATAGGACAGGTAACTTTCAGTAACAGTGTGGAATCTACTATGTTACTAGTTTCTAGTATCATTTATTTTTAGATGGCATTTTTGTGTTCAGGTGTTATGATTTTGCATGTTTTTTTATGGTCAAGGTTTTCGGTTTAAATTTGTAATAAATTCTGTAGGTAGGTTTGTACAAAGACTTTTATACGTTTATTTAAAATACTAAATGAGCTCGTCGTATCTTATCTGACTACTCTGATAAGAAAGGCCGAAACAAGCTCTAAGGTCACAGTCTATTTTAAAGTCCAGACATAATCTTTGTCAGATCATGTGATGACCACATGGTCAAAAGACCATTTTAGACACCAATCTACATAGATTGGTGTCTGAAATGGTCTTTTGAGAAAAGAACCACACAGATTTCAGCGGACCTGCCCAGATTTTGTGATTAATATATTCATTCATATTAGAACTAGCGACACCGCCCCTGTTTCGCAAGGGGGCAATGGTGACATATCAAAATAATAAGATTTATGTGCTATAGCTTAGTTAAATATATTATACATATAAAACTTCCGGAATAAACGCCCTATTAATGATGAAAATCGCATCAAAGTATGCTGTTTAGAAGATCTAAGTGTTCACACAGACAGACACAAAAAACAACTTTGTACACTAAGTATTGAAGATAGAGTCACTTCACCTAAGTTTTCACGGTGAGTTTCTTACAGAATCGACCGGCCGATGCTAGGGATTATTACTATTGACAGCACCCTTCAACGAAGTTTTCAGGGTGAGATTTACTGCGGCTGTACTCAATCGAGTCCAGCTCTAACCAAACGTTGAAACTTGTACTCAATCGAGTCCACTGCTTAGCAAACGTGCAAAGGCTGTGGTTCACGCGTGACCAACTGTCTGCTTAATATATTCTCGAGGGCGTCACGTGAGATACACACTGATGTAACACTGTGCACTGATGTAAGGACTGCCCACTACCGGGGGCCTAAAAGAGCCACATTAGCAATTCCTCTGAAAGTGATCCATTTCCTGAATCCTCTAATTTGACACAAAACAATTCATAATTTGTGGACCATTTTACGAATCTCCATAGAAAACTGTCAAACAGATGAATTATTTCGTAATATGAATTGCCCGCAGATCATATTATGAATTGTCAGTTTGTGACATTTTACGATGATTCATACATAATATTTTCTTATTATGATTCTACTAAAGTGGCCGTTTTAAGTCACCTGGTTTCAAAATGAAAGAATGATAGCAGAAGGTTTGCTTCAAAATAGCAGCTAATAAGCAGACAATTTTGACTTTGAAACTTTATTCCCCAATGGTATGATTGGGCCAAACCAGTGCTTCTTTTAGTCGCATGAGTAGATTTAAGTATAACTAACCTGTATTGTGATTGTGCAAAGCCTCTTTCACCAAATTCTGTATTCATGTTTGCATAGTTAACAAAACCTGACTAGCATAGCTTACTTCTAATTGATGCTCAAAATGTTTCATATTTAGAAAGGTATTGCTCAATACGTTGAATGTGACGCTAGGATACAAGCAACGAGTAAACAGAGTGGTCACTCAGCCCCGCTGCCGAATTTGCGGAATGGCTAATCTGTATGTGCTATTTTTTTCTCTAAAAATTACCTCTTAGTTATAACACATTAGTTACTATTTTAAAACCCAGTTAGACGAGAGAAATCCAGTTAGACTGGAAGCCGACCTCCACATAGTTGGAAAAATGCTAATCAGATTTAGATGGTTGACTGGTTGAAAATGCCTCAGGCATTACAGTATTTGTTTTACTTGTGCATAAAGTTTTAATAAATAAATGATGATGATGATGATGACCACGTGTGTTCTTTTAAACAGTTACAAAGTGAACCTTCTAACCTTCGCTACAGCCTTGCCTGCGGTTATCGGCCGTAATACAAACAAGACTACAAGATACTCTGAAGGCAGATGCTCTGTTAGTGGTCACTTCTCTGTGTTCTCTGAGTTGTCTTCTCTGTGTGTGTTAACTGTTATTAGTCCGTGTCATAAGAGGCAGGTAGAAGATTTGTGGTTCAATTTGTGTTTGGATGAAGATATTATGTTGCTTTGTGTTGTGAGGGCGTTTCGAGTGAACCGAAGAATTTTTGGAAAGATGGATTTGGTTAGCCCCCTTTAGCATGTGCGTCAACTCACCTCTGCAAATACAATGTACTGGGGGAATGCTGATGTTATATTTTATGTTAATTCTGGGAAGTTCTAATGAATTTAATGTTGATTTTAGCAAAGTTCAAAACGAGAAAGTTATCAAATACATAATTATTATACCGTTTATTATTTTTTTCTTCTTACCTATTTACACTTTTAAATATTTCTTAAGCAAATAATTATTCAAAAAAATATTTAAAAATATAAAAAAGTAGAGGTCCGCTGGTGTCGGGAGCAGGGTCCAAGCTACCGGTAGTTAAGGCTGCAGAGACAGGAACCTCCTCACAATGCGAGCCGTATGAAGGAGTTATTATTTCAATGTCTTTAACATATTTCGGGATCCTGGGATCCCGGACCTTTGGAAGGCGTACGAGGGGCCAAAGCCAACTCGCAGAGGCCGGTTAGACATCCATAGTGAAATGTGGCACCAACCGACGATTATCCCTGTTCGCACTATGCAAGGGCACCCAAGGACAACCCCCGGTTGGTGAAGGACTATTGCAGGATATGGAAACAAAACAATGATATTAAAGTGGACTGGTAACCTGGAACTATGGAAGGACTATGGCCCCTGCCTGATCAATGTTTTATATATACACGGATAAAATGGCAGGGGGTGACTTGCACACTCAATAATGGGCCCCCGAAAACGGTCGCTAGTACATAGTGACGTAGCGACAAGGGGGCAACACTACCTGTGGTGCTTGAGAGGAGTGGAGAGGTATTCCACGGCTATCAGGACAATCCCGGAAGTACGGTCAAGATCCCTACCAGCATCTTACTGGAATGCTTCCTTCCTCCGAGCACGTTTGCTCTAGCGAATCTCCACTTAAGCCGGCCAATCAAGGCAAGAATGAGGTGGGAGCTCTGTTCCTCATCAGTGTTCACTCCAGCTGGCCAATAAGGGCAAGCCAGAGATGAGGAACGAGACTTCTCCCGGGAGGTAGGGTCCGTGGGGTAGCTACTGCCCAACAGCTCGCCACATGCTGCCCTGCGAGTTTTTGTGTCTCTCTTGGTCTGGCTCCTCACCCTAGACCCGTTCCGGTAAAGTAAACTCTACTGGCGCAGACCTAGAGTTCGGAGCGCGCAAGCCCCACCACGACGTCAACGTAGAGATACGGCGGTGGGGTTATTTCAATTATTATTATGGTCTGATTTTTCAATCGACAGATAATTTTTATTTGACCAATAAAACTAACGAACAAAATTGTCCATTCCAGTGTTGCCATGAAGAGATCACAGAAAGCGATAAGGCCGCCCATTGTATATTTGTAGGGTTTTTTTTTCTATGTTTTTTCTGGTGTACGATAAAGTACTAAATATAAATAATATTGCTGGCTTTTGTATAGAAAATGTGTCACACCATGGGAAAAATCTGCCGAAACACAAAGTCTAATAAATAAACTCTCTGCCATAGCGAAAATTAATGTGATTGATTAAAATATAATATCTTTATTGTCAGACAATGGTCCAGAAGCGGGACCTTAAAACCTCTTTTTATATACCTATTCCTTGTTTAAAACTATGTTAGTACTATGAAATTAAAACAAAAATAATTAGTACTTAATTCCAAAAAAACAAACAAATATGTGAAAAATAACTATGATTTTGGAAGTCGGTGCCTTTGCTTTTCAATTTTCGTTTTTTGCCACCGACTTCCGAAATCAAAGTTATTTTTCACTTTTTTGTTTTTTTTTGGAAGTCACTTTTTATTTTTCACTTTTTAGTTGTGATACCTACCCCACACAAATTCGAATACCACTACCTGCTCAATAATAGTGACGGAGACACATAGAATGTCGTCGACATAGATTAAGTGGGGAAAAAACGTAATATTTGAAACTAACTCAAAAACTACGCAATAAAGTTAATAAAATTTATATAGGATCTCGAAAGCATGACCTACCAAACAAAAAAAGAATCACC
Source organism: Lithophane leautieri (assembly GCA_949152455.1). Classification (NCBI taxonomy): domain Eukaryota; kingdom Metazoa; phylum Arthropoda; class Insecta; order Lepidoptera; family Noctuidae; genus Lithophane; species Lithophane leautieri. The sequence goes on along the minus strand of OX424477.1, from coordinate 13,835,826 downwards.
AAAATCGATTCATAATTGGCGGAGTAATCGCGTAACAAATATAAAAAAAACACAGACCAATTGAGAATCTCCTCCTTTTTGAAGAAGTCGGTTCATAAAAAGAAAGTGACGTTTTGTAGTTTCTGCCTACCCCCATGGGAAGAAGGCGTGAGTATAAGTATGTATGTACTTATGTAATAAGTAGGTACTCGATTCAGCAATCCCCCTAACTACTGCTCCTTATAAAGTAAATAACCACAACTTCTTCCCAACAAAACCGAATTCTATTTCCTTTTCATCAAAATAATAGATTGTACCAAAAATAGTGAATTCTTTGCTGATTTACTAGACCGACATAAGAAACCACTTAACTTAGTAGTTAGCCTTTGGTCGCGAGGTATTTGACACAAAATAAATTGGTACAGAAGGTCGGCGCCATACCCCGCTCCGCCCCGAACGGGAGAAGTCATATTATGATGATAACCCACACCAAAAAAAAAAAATTTGGCTCCTTGCAACGAGCAAACATAGACACGCCTCTACGTACAGCGTGGTGCAAGCGCACTCGTGACTGGCATTTGTTTGAGATCGCCGTACGTACGCGTACGCGCGGTGGAGCTCGTGGCTAAGTAATAACAGCTGCAAGGGTCGCTTCATTAGGTAAAGCTACGCTTGCCGGGGTTGGTCCGTGGATGGGTGACCATCTTTACATACCGAACCTCCTCCGTGCCTCGGAAAGCACGTTAAGCCTTTGGTCCCGGCTGTCAGCCCGAAGCCCGAAAGCCTGAAAACCAATCTTACCAAGGGTTATCGTATTACCCAGTTACTGGGTTGTGGAGGTCAGGTGGCCTATTCCTCTAAAAGCAGTTCAAGCATTCCTCTAATTTGACATAAAAGCAATTCATAATTTGTGGACCATTTTACGAATCTCCATAGAAAAATGTCAAACAAATGAATTATTTCGTAATGTGAATTACATACACGCATATCATGAATTGTCAGATTGTGACATTTTACGATGGTTCATAATATTTTCATATTATGATTTTGCTAAAGTGATTGTTTTAAGCCCCCTGATAGGCAGTCGCTCCATGTACAATACTGCTATTTAGCTGCATCCGGTTAGACTGAAAGCCAACCCCAGCATAGTTGGGAAAAGGCTAGGCAGATTGATGGCCATACATATGCGTCTGATTTCGCTCGTTGTATGGAGCTGGCCTTCTGTATCTATTTTCTGCTATTTGACACCAGTGGAGCAGTCGTGGGCGATGTAACGTCATCTTTGTAACGAAATAAGAGCTTATTGTTTTTAGATGGCCGTTGACACTGGATCTGTGAAAGGAAGGTCGATGACCGTTAAGAAAGAGATTTGGTGGTGGCCAGGGTCAATGAATTATAATAGGGTGTGGGTCGTATTTTTCGAATTTTTGATAGGTATCTTAACAATTATCAGAGGGGCAATTGCCGTAATTTTTAAGATCGTCCGTTATCGCATCGCGTTCACAATCTGTCAAAAATACTATCAATTTACCAACATTTTTGACAAGTTTGACAGATTGCGACTTGAGTGTGAACGTTTTTTTATGTACGACAATTGGCCTTCGTTCCTTAAACAGTCAGTTTCAGTTGTTTTTCTAATAGAGAAAATGAATCAATTTGCCTTTATGAAACCAACTGCGTTTTTGAAAAGTGTAGCCAAATTGATTCTTTTACCACTTCATTTCACGTAATGCGCCAGGTGAAATTGTTTTTATTTTTAAAGAGTCGTTTATTATTTACTAGCTGCGGTTTCCTATTCCAGGTCATGTGCCAAATTTCATCCAAATCCATTCAGCCGTTTTAGCGTGAAAGCGTAACAAACAAACAAAAAACTCACTTTCGCATTTATAATATTAGTTAGGATTAGGATTAGTTAGGATTATAGTCGTTTTTCGTGTCTGACTGTATGTGGCTGCGTTATTCTTCTAAACTATGCAATGAATTTTGATGCGGCTTTCACCTGCATTTAGAGAGGTTATTCCGGTAGACCTAGTGAATAACACATTACCTTAAATATTATAAATAAATCTCGATGTTTTGTCAAGTGGTAAAAACCGTGTGAACCAGGGGCAGGGCGCTAGTATAATATAAAATAGAGCTGTGTCCTTGGCACATTTTTATAATTCTGTTGTTGAAAGATTTCCCGACGTTGTCCAGGAATTAATCCAAATTCTTTATGAATGGTACGCAAAGAGCCAAAATTTGACTTAGAAATCAACTAATAGGTGACGTTTTCATTTTCGGTTCGAAGGACCAGAAACATTTCACTGCACAGCTCGTTAAGACATAAATCAAAGCTAGTGCTTACAAAACGATCGCCCCTCTGATACCTTTAGAGTCTTCGATTCCAAAACTGAGATCGGTCCCTAAGATTTCTCCAATTTCTAAGAGCTATTCTCGACAAGTCACCCATAGCCTTTGTTCAAACTCAATTGGCAAAACGGCTGAACATTATTCAATATCAATCCCTATAGATGTAACAGAATACTGAATCAAGGGCTAACTCATTCATAATTCAGTTAATTCGAAGTGCGTTGGTTCCTTTTTCTTTTCTAACTCGTAAACAACTTCTTCTGCCTCTCTTAGGGATGCTGGGATTATGAATGCAGTATTTTATGACGTCTCTTAGAGCTGCCCGGGGACTGAACTTAGGCGGCTGTGTTTGAGTTTTTTTGGCATGATTTTTTCTTGACGGATTCCTGGGATTCGAAAGTTTTTTGTTTAAAAGGAACGTGTATTTTGCTGAGAAGGACATTAGGTAAATTAATTTTCTGTTTTCACTTGATATTATTTGGACTTTGTAAAACTGTGCGAGTTCGTCGTCAATATCGACAAATTATTAATACACGTTGTAAAATTATTATGTTTGCTAAATTGAAATAGTTGATAAACATTTTCAATTTAAATGTTTTTGTTTGATTCATTGATTGGTTACCTATACAAGATTTTTGCTATTATTATTTTAGTCATCGAAATAATAACAACACATCTGCTAAATTACAAGTAAGCAGGTACGTTACAGTCACACCACGAAATTCTTAGGTATATAGAACCTCGACAAGACAAATAGAGCGCATTAGCAACTACTCCGCCTAATTTGTAAGTGTCAAACTTGAAGTAATGTGTTTATACTGAGTTAGTATTCACTGGCTCTCGTGTTTGTCCGTGGCTGGCGGCTGCCCTGAAAGCTTGGAACTATTTCTGGACTTTACTTCGGACTGTAGTTCACGACAGTCCTGGTTTGTGTTAGAGGTAAGACTATTGTGAGTATTGTTGTGCAGTTTGGCAAGAATTTCTAGAAATGCAAGCACGTTTTGCACACTCCATCATACCTATTTTCCCATACGAAGACTGCAGACGCTCATAGTGTATCCAAATTTCGTTAAGTTTTTAGCCCCATGTCATAAGGGCGAGCCTATTAACAAGCGGGCCATATGTCCATATTGCGGGCAGCTATTGAGAATTTCTTAAGGCTCTACCCTACCTCAAATTGCTTAGTATGATCCAAAGATATGCCGAAAATACTGCAGCATTAATTTTGAAATAAATATTATAATAATTATGTTAAAGTTGAGGATTGATGCTAGGTCCATATTTGGCGAAAACACGATTACATAAAATTTTCTCGATGGAAAAATATCCAAAGTCACCTCTAAACCGAATTATAAAACCATATTCAAAAGATACTTCAAATTAGATCATGAAACTTTGCATAATAACTGAACTAACTATAAAAGCGTCTTATGTTTTTTATTTTATATTACCATTATTTTAACTGTAGAAAGCAATTTAAATTACTTAAACTATTCGAGGCTTGGAGCCGCCAGCGGCCTGTGTGAGAGCGAGTCTCACTCTCACTCAGGCCGTGAGTTGTATGGTGCGAGCGAGATAAAAAGTGAACTTTAGCTGAGGTAGTATAGGCCCTTAATATATGTGTACTAAACTATTAACTCAACAAAACACAAGGTTTCTTTGTAAAAGAGTATTGTGTAGTACTGTAATTTACCGGCGTCTTGTCAGTGCTACGATCTCTAAATCGACGCTATAAATACTTGAGGCGACACTGCACTGGAGCCTGTTTGGTACTCTACTTACTGTGATAAAGTAGTCAGTTAAACAGAAACGGTTAGTGGAGACTATATTTTAAAAATAGTTTTATTTTTTATGTTTCAGTCCGGAGTCTGGATTTGAATCCGGTCGATGGCAATAGGCTCGCCTCCTATTACATGGGACTTAAAAAAACATAACTGGCGAAATGTGAACAAAGCGTGATGTTACTTTTTTATGTTTTATTCGTCTTTTTGTTGGACCAACAGTATTGAGTCGGACTTTCCATTTTGCGAGGTAAAGTAATCATTTGTGCTTTTCTGTTAAAATCACACCATGACAATTTAGGTGAAGTGAGATGGTTAAAGAATAGCAATGCAGTAAAGGTTTTTTACGAGACAAAAACACATGAGTACACAGTTCTACTGGCATTTTGTGGCGAGATAACTTCATTATGGAGTATGTAAGGATCGTAGCACATGGCGTTCTATAGTTTCTGTCTACCCCCATGAAAAAAAGGCGTGAGTTTATTTATTTATTTAACCATTTATGCACACACAGACAAGAAGAAAAGAACAGAAAAATATGTACAAAGGCAATGCTTATTTCTAAAGAAATCTCTTCCAGCATACCTGCGATAGGAAAGTAGATAAAAGAGATGTAGACAACGTGTGTAAGAGTAGAAGAGAAACAAAATAGGTACATAAATCAAAAAACAATTCACTAATTTAAATATAAACATACAATATGAGAATATAATATCACTACAAAATATTTATAATTACAATGTAATTTAAAATAGTTATGCAACTATGACGAAGTGGATAGGTAGTGGTTTATGTATATGTATAGACCGTCAACTGTCACTAACGAGACACAATGGAATTTTAATCATTATCGGCCTTCTAAAGGCCAATCAACAGTTGATCTCATTGGTAAGACCATTCGAGTTCGAATCCCCGATAAAACACAAATAATTGGCCATAAATTATGATAAACAAGAAATTGTCCGATAAAAGTGGTTTTTAATTAAACAGTTTGTCTTGATTGCCAACTAATAATAATTGTGTTTACACGAAGTGCGATGCGATAAGAAAATAAATATAAATGTGTTACGATGTCGTGGCGAGTCATTCAACTGCCTTAGATAGGGTTGAGCTTCACGATGAGTAATTCATGCATACCCATTGTCGGGACGGGTTCACTCAAATCTGTATGGTTCTACCCTAAAAGGTCATTCTAGAGAAATGTCTTCAATCAAAATGACCTTGAACTTTGAATGAAGGTTGAATCAGACGGTTGAAGACAAAAAAAATAGTGTTACTTACACAGCTATAACGAAATAACTAAAAGGGATAAAAGTAAATACATAAATTAAATAAGACGTCTAACCAAAACTTTCAAACAAATCAAAGTAAAAAAAAAATATATCTTATATCGAAATGTCAGAAAGACTCATAACAGTCACATACAGAATTCGTCAAAAATCATCATTATCAAACACCAATATTACATGAAATGTAAAAAAAAAAAATACGTTTCCCCCGGGTATCTTTGCCGCATCCCATCGCGTTTAAATCCTTGGTGTCCATTAACAGATTGCTATGTACTGTCGTTTCAAAGCTTTCACTATGACATGGTGTTGCGAATATCTTCAAAGGAAATCTTGGAGAGATACGGTCTTCATTTAAATATCAAATATAACGTATACAGGTAGCCGGTGGACTCATTTTTAGGGGTAGGGAAATATTGACATTGGTTTCTTTCTTATTTGTGAAGTTGTCAAATTAATCGTGAGTGCCACTGTCGAATGAAAGTGTCCTAACAGGTTTGTTTGTTGTTTTGTCTTTGTCTCAATAAAAGTAAGTGCTCGTGTTCCCATTTAGGAACACCTACTTTTTATTCAAATGCCTTCGCAGGAGACCCTAGCGAAGATGGCAGAACAAGCTTGATAGACAAGATTGGTTTTGTATTATGTTAAGATCGATTTAAGTGTATAGAAAACATTCCCCGGTGTGTGTGAGGGCGGCACACAGGCTGAAAGTTTAAAATAAAATATTATGAGACTACATAATTATCATCACGCCTGTATTCTAAGGTTAGGCAGAGCTATACCTCTAGTATACCCACATTTCGCCAGTTATGTTTAAGTCCCATTATAATAGTGGGCCTATTGGAATCAACCGGGCACATATCCAGAGTCCAGGTTGTTACTAAAAAATATCACAGTAATATCAATTCACTAGCCAAAAAGCAGTCAAAATTAATTTTAATCAAATCAAAGTCAAAGTAATTCAAAATAACATAAAATATCCCCCAAAACTCTTCACCACTTCGTGGCGTTATCAAAACTAGGTAGTCATTTTACCAATGTACCTTATAAATCCCGAGCGATCGACTGAAAACAACGCATCTTTTGTGTTATAAGACTCTTACTACCGAGTACTCCGTTCGCCAATTAAGGTTTTCAAACACAGGTATGTACCTAATTCGGTTCTCAAAGGAGCTCAAACTTAAATAATACCTTGTTGTTCCGTTTCTATTTCTACGGTAAATAAGAGGTCTCCAGAGGTCTTCATGTCTGTGTGTGACAGGTACCATTGTACTAATAATAGCTTCGTTATATGGAATTCAGCTTATCTTGGAAATATTCTATTTTCTATTTTAGATAAAAATTGTTGGGGTAATTGTGTACCCTGTTCGAGATCTGAAGTTGAAAGTTTTTTGTGTACGGAAATGGTATTTTCGTTTCAGGAATTTTGAAATATAATCGGGTTCAAGAATAACGTAGGACTGTTTGATAATGAAGACATAATTTGAGGCCGAGTATTGAGAGGCTGGCTTTCCTAGAATAAGTCGGGTTTTTATTAATCTTTATTGGTAGTTACTTGCCTAGCAAAGTTATTAGTGACGAAGCTACCCTTCCAGTAATAGGAAGTAGTAAAAAGAATGGTACAAATTGATGTTACCAGAACTGTAGGAAATAAAATGAACTTTAAAATAAAATAAACGTTAAAAATATTACCACCTCCTTTACATTATTCGGCTACTGTGGTTTAATTAAAAGGTTATTTAAAGTGACTGGATACAGAATTATATTTCTAATTAGACCTTAGGTAAAATAAGATAAGTATTTATAACTAAATAAATAAATTGTTTATTGAAATAATTGATTTACATAAATATTTACTAAATAGGGCCTTAAACTAGAGGTTAAGGTATATAATAATATGATTTTACCTGAACTAGGAATAATTCTGTATCTCAGGTATCTCACTCAAGTGCTTATACATAAGTTTTATCTAAGATTCCTTAAACAAATAGTAATTATCTACTATAAACTATTGTTCAATGAACCTGTAACTTCCACCATATAAGCTCGTCGTTTTGGGTCATAATATTTTTGTTGGCATAATTTGTTACTGTATACATTATTATGTATACCTTAATTACTGATAGAAAATGCAGTGTATATTACTGCGAAGTAAAATAATCTCTCTGTTTTGGTTTCGTCTATTCCTTTGAATTAAAAAATACCAGGCGAAATGTATATGTACAGTCACAAACACTAATAATAATATATACGCTTAGCAACTTTTAAAAGTGAATTTCTCCTACCGTATTGATGATTATGTTATTATGTACATAGTATTATAGAACCTCGGTTATTATGATATCGGTATCACATCTCAAAGTTGTAATCGCTGTTGAATTTTGCTGAGTGGATACATATTTTTGCTCGTGACTGCACTATGCACCTCTGCTAACCTTTCAGGAAATTCAGGCGTGATGTTTATATACAACGTGTAACAGAATAAGCGCAAGACCTGAAAGTAGCTTGCTCAGAATCGGTTTCTGAATCGATTTCCGTCATTATTTATATATGTTAATTTTTCATTAAAAAATCTTTATTTAACTGAAATTAGAACCACTGCTTCATAACAAGGTTATAAGATATTTTATTTAAGGAAATTTATTCCTTATCTCAAAGGAATAAAGCCTATTTGAATGAATAAACAAATTTGTAATACGCTCATAGCTATCCTATGTGTAGTGCGCGTTAAATAAAATAGTTGATTAAAGGTGTGGTTTAATTAAATTAAATTACAGATATTATTTTAGTCATATAATTTAATATTCTAATTGGGGTGTATGAGCTCTTGCGTTTATTCCGTTACGCGTTGTATATGTTATTCTGGTGTCTGTAACAGTGACTATATCCACAGTTAGGAGTGCAAGCAGGTAAATAGATGCAAGCTGTCGTTGTTTACACTAGTAGTCCGATAAAGGACATAGTTAAGCTTCACTAGAATATTCTGAGTACCTACTTCCTCCTCTTTAGTTGAGGTCGATCAGAAACTAGTGGAGCTCTTAGCTTCTTCTGGAGGTGGAAGAACGAGGTGTGGTGTTATGAGCTGGCCACATAGAAGAGACGTGAGACGAGGACGGGACGCAGACGCGGCAATAGTATGCAGATGGAAAAGCGACGCGCCTGCGTCTTGTCTTTTCTATACGTTTTGTGCCAGATGAAATTTGCATCCAGTCTCACGTCTCTTCTGGCCCGCGCCTTATAAAGGCATTCTCCAAAGAAAAGGAAGGATCCTTAGAACAGACGGGTGTTTTGCTACTGACCGACAGTTGTTTTTTATGATGACCACTCCACCTATGACGTTTGCCTGACGGTTAATGAAATGAAATGTCGGGAATTTTTTATTTATGTTAACCGCGTGGATAACTTTGCTTGCGCGATGCAGAACTTTGCATGACGTCAGTTTAATGCGTAGTTCGCATGTGGCGTTGTAGTGTTACTGAGTAGGCAGAAAATAACACCTCGTGATTTTCCACCTCAACGAGATTTTTAGCGTAAACTTTTCCGACATCATCAGCTATTGGAGGTAGAGGAACGAGGTATGAGGTTCCTCTCTTTTCATCGGAGGATATAATTGATGTATACAAAATATTGTAAAACATTTTTAAAGAGTAACGGTGGAGTTTCTTGCCCATTCTTTTCCATTCGAAAACTACCCTTTGGAAGGGGCAACTAGAATCAGTTCTATTTCTTTGTTTTTGACGTTCAAACGTGCCTTTTATGTGCCTAATTGAAATAAATTATTTGACTTTGACTTTGGACATAGTATTATAAAACCTCATTTCTCCACTTCCAATAGTCAGTGTAGGCAAAGTTGAGGCCGACATAGCGACATAGACTTTTTGAAAGTCCTTCTCGACATTCTAAACAGGTTTTCATTTCCTTTTAAGTATGGCATCTCGTAGGTCAACCTATGAGGTTGACGCTTAGGTGACAGAGGATTTTTAAATGACAGTAGAACGTTACATGCGGCGTGTTTATTTGAAAGATCAATTAACTCAGACTATGCAGTCCACTGCTGGACAAAGACGTCTTCCAATTTGCACCACAAAACCCTGTTTGCCGCCATTCGCATCCGCCTTATTAAGCTCGCTGGTTTATCAGACTAAGGAGCTAATAGGGCGATGTTTGTTATTATTAGATATCGCTGCTTTACTATACATTTTCCTGCCACAGTCTTCACCGTAGATAGCAAAAATATGAAACTTACTAACTCAAAAATTGCTGAAATAGAACCTTAACAGAAGACCAAAACACTTCTATTTGTAGTTGAAACTTTTTAACCGATACAGTATAGCACCACACAACTTTGTAACTTTACATACCAGTAGTTGAACGATACCTACTCGTGTGCTTCCATCGATTGTATTGTGTGCAATTTTCTTTGTACGGCAATCTCAACTTGTTTGAAAAGTTGTAGATATTTGAAAAGTTTGTCTTGTGAAGATGGTTTTTTTGTTGTTGGATTCTTGTAATAAATTGGATTTTGATGTTGTCTGTTTGTCTGCCAAGCCGTTTCTAAGTTGGTGTCGGTTTTTCAGTCTAACTAAACACATACAAACACATACACAGAGCACGAAATCGCAGCGCCAGCGACTAGTAACATTATATTTGTGTCCAAAGGTGTAACTGAGCCCAAACTATCTGTCAAAGGGCATTGTTAGAATTTTCACGGGCTGTCAGTTTCTATGAGTAAACGGTGACGTCACTGACACGCTTGGTTGGTATGGAAAGTGTTGACAGTACCGTCTCTAGCAGCGTCTGCCGAGGCGTTTCCGTGCTCTCAGCAAACATACATTCATAAACTCACGCCTTTTTTAAATAGGGGTAGATAGAAACCAACCTTACCCATATATAATTTTGAGCTAAATACTAGAATAGAACACTAGTACTAGTATAAGTAATAGAGATGATGAGTAAACATTTTTTTTTTGTTCTAAAATATTTGACGCGTATTTTTAATTTTTTTACGTAATCGGACGATTACAGCGATACGAGTACATTGAGTTAAAATGTGTCATGACGCCCATGTAGATTTTATACTTAGTTGTGTCATAGCGAGCTCCTTAGCGTCATAACTAAGTTATTTTTTATTAATATGTTAAAGTAAAAAAGACGTGTCTAATATTTTTTTATTATTTGACTGAAGGACTAAATAGAATTTCTTTTTATTACCCAGGCATTAACCCTATTCCAGGAATTTACGTTCAGAACCTAACCTCTAAGCACTAATGCAAATAGCTCCACATAATACCCTCTACTATCACCACCCCTCTGCGTATTTCCACCTTTATTAAACAGTTTAAGAGCCACACTAAACACTCGAGCAATAAACATATGTCAAGCAATCGAAAACTAGAGGTGCGCGTACGTTCAGCGCCAATTAAATTCCTTGTCACCACTCTAATTTGTAAGAGGCAGGCGGTGGGTAAAATGGAGTGTATTGCGAACTGTTGTTAAGAGTTATTAGATGGGTGATATCGCTTTACTTTGGGGAGGTTGTGGGTTAAGTTCTGTTCGAAGTGCGTTTTGATAAGAGGGCCTAGAGACGTGACAATCGCTTCGAAAGTGTTTCGTATTTCTGCAACGATTTTCAACAAGATTGACATAAGCTTTTCGGTAGCTATACATTATTGCCTTTTCCATTATCGTTGTCGCTGATAGAATGTCACTTTGTCTAGGGCCTAAGGTGTTTGTTGAGATTTTTATTTGTGATATTTAGCAAGCAGCTTATTACATGAGTTGATATAAAAAGAAATAATAAAACTTCTATGAAGGCTTATGTAGAAGAAGTTTAGCATTAAAATGGCACGAAATTAACAAACACTTTTTCTCCATCTGTATTTTCAAACAACGCGGCGTACTAATCATGCGAGCATGTCGAAGTCTGCTTCTTAAAACTTAATACTTTAAAAAAAAACCCAAGATACAAAAAGTAGTATAAACTTTCCAGTGTTTAATTTGACCCTGAAAGCGACTTTATTTCGTAGCAGTAAGTACAGTTTTCTAATGTACGCGATTGGTAGTTCTAGATTTCTCCTGAAGTACAATCCTTAGCTCAGTGCAGCACTCACATGAGTAGGTATTCTACAATACACGCACGTACAGTTGTCATCAATTAACACCGTCACCTGTCCAATTTCTCGTCATTCGTGGCGTCGAGTTACGTTCAAACAGTGTGTTTATTAGAGTTTTCTGTTTCTTAGAGTTATTTGTATCTTGTTACATGGGGGTGAGTGGTAAAAGGGGTGAGCCGGAGCGATAATAAAATAAAATTGTTCATGAGCATTTGTTACAAGGATATTGAGTTAAGCTTCTTGTTTAATAAGTACTTACGTTAGGTTAGGTTTCACAATTACGTCCTCGTGCTGTCTTCACGCTGTCACGCTTGTAAGTTCACTCACTAGTGTAGTGTAGTGTCACTCTATTGACACATTGTATAGGCATGAGCATGATAAAAGACTTTTAATGATTAACACTTACTTTCTTCATGATAATTATCTATTCATTTACAATAATTTTAAAAGAATGAAGACGGTCTGTCATTCTTTACGCTCGCAACTCTGCGTCACGCTATGACGTTGACATGATTTGTTGGAGTTAGGTATTTTTCTAATTGCTACATTCCCTCTGTTCACCAACACCTTGGACCACATTTCAGCACTAGGCAGTGTTTCAAGCACCCACCGTCACGCTCGCAACATGTTTGCGTCACGGCGTGACACGTCGTCGCGGCGTGCAGCGATACAAGCTTGCCCATTATTTTGTTAGGGACTTGTGTTTTGCAGTTGCACACGTGTAGGGTTGGCAGGATATTGTTTTGGATATTTCAATTGAATCTACATTATAATATTTAAAGAGAAAAGATTTTAATTTTTGTTTGTAATAAAAAAACTCAAAATCTACTGAACCGATTTAAAAAATTATTTCACTAGTAGAATGCTATATCATCAATGAGTAACATAGGCTATAATTTATAAAGATATCGCGTGGGCGAACCCGCTGGCGGAAGCTAGTAAGTCCACACGATAAAAAAAACAACCACCGCAGCCGACCATAATGCCTTCATTGACTTAATCTGTGTTCAGTCAAGAGACAGACCACGCTATTCACGCTGTCTTTGTTTTTCTATACATGTGCAAAAAAACACAGCCGTATTGAGGTCTAAGTGGTGGTTGGTAAAAAAAGCATACAAAAGTCACATTCCAACAACATTTGAACCCACAAAAATATGAATTGTTATTATTCCCTAAAAAAATTACGTTTGAAATCCACCACCAAAATAACGTTTTCCCACAAAACATTAACATTTCAAAAAACTTAAAATTCTCAGAACACTCAAAAACGGATCCCAAAGGGTCTGGTCATGAATTTGACGTGTGCACGGTACAACCCTAGTTCCATGTAACTCGGGAACGAACACTGAGATAAAACGGATCATGTTCCGAGTTATGGCCCGGGTTCACGACTTTCTTTAATAAATATAAATGTGATGTATTCAATTTAAATGTTTTATGTCACTTTGAAGAACGACTGGTGTAAATACGATTTCGATACAAAGATGTCGTGAGTCAGGGGCTTAATATTGCGATCTTATTGTTTTTCTTTCTTATTGTTGTAATCTGTGATCGGTTATTACCAGTGGTCGGAAACGAGTGAGCTAATCTACGTAAAGTTCAAAGAACAGAGACAAAAAAAGTGGAGACTTCCTTACGACAAAAATATTTTTTCGGGACTAATGTCGGGGTTTCGGGACATCACTTAAGTACAACAAAATTTTATAAAGTAAAACAACTATCGAATTCATTTCCCGTTTCTGTTTTAATAAAAGAGTAAGCACGATTTATTGTTTTCAAAAAATCTAGTTAATCTCCTTATCTTCGTTTGAACGTTGTAAGTAAGCGTGGAATCTAATGTAATTGACATACCAGCTTTAATAATTATATAACGTTTTTCGGGACTAATGTCCCGAAGAAATATTTTGTCGTAAGGCGTCTCCACTACGTGTCTGTTCTTTTTTGAACTTTAGGTATTTTAGCTCACCTTTTCCCGATCACTGGTTATTACCTAAATCAGTTGGTAAGTCTTGCACATATCATGAAATTGGTTCAAGTTTATGCCATTTCTTGAAGCATTTGATGTCGCCATCTCTGTTCATTAATTCCTTAGCCAGAGAGTTGACATGAGTTTTTAATTTCTTTTTGTATCTTTTACAGAACCGATTTACTTCTGTTTAATAGTAGGTACCTTTAAGGCGAAGTGGTATCGTGATAGCGACTGACGGGAGCCGGGGGCGGCGTTATGACCTCGCCCGCGCGCAATTCTATTGCACTATGTTTACAGATATTTAATTTTAAAATTTTAGTTGTGTTTATATAGAAAAATAAGTCCATAATCCCTTAAAGTATTTAATAGTGAACACGTAGACAAAATTTTATCATAATTGCTTTGATAACAACCGAATGGAATAGGTTTTCTCTTAACGGTTGTAACAAAAAAAGCAGATTTTAAGGAAACTTTGCGGTTTTTTTGTATCGAGGTAAGTTTTGTCAATCGTGTTTCGGGCCTTATATTTCACTAAAGACACTCTTCAATTTTCTTAATCATAAAAAAATACGCAAATACATTGTTTTTTTGAGAGAAACATTTCACCTTAAAGTATTCATTTATTTCAGAGGTTTTAGTGAACCAAGTTGCACCAAATATGGATCTCAGTACAGAGTTTTGAAAACGTTGAAGTTTCGTCAAGTGGTTTTGTCGAAGGTTCAGTACTTATAAGATCGAAAGTTTGTTTTAGCAATCAATCAATATTTATAGTACGACTATGTTAGGGGGTTTTTGATTACTCATTAATTGATTGATGATTGTTGTTCATGGCCGCACGAGAGCCCCAGGATATTTTTCACATGAGGAGCCATTACGCAAAACTTTGAAAACTCTTTAATGAATACGCCTAACTCATAAGTAGAGCAGTAGGTAAATACATGTTTTATGTACATTCGAAAGTATTGATTTTGTTGTACAGAAACCCAAAAAGTCAAGTACTTCGAGGTATTTACCGCCATTTTAGGAATACCCCGTAAATCCGTTTTGGGTAAATTCGGACTTATCCGAAAATGAGCAAAACCAATAAGCATCCCTCATCCAATACGGTAAAGCTTAACCTCTACTTTTCGGATAACTTCGTTTTCATCCGATGGGTGCATAATTGAAACTTCTAGGTAGTTTTACTTTTATTTTACTAGGAAAATCTGTTATTCGTTTTTTGGAAACCATTTACTATGAAATGTAGATAACAGCCGTCTCTGAGCACTGGATCTTAGGCTAACTTAATTGCATCCCGAAACGAAGGTAATACTACCATGACAATAAGACGTATAATGACCTATTTGCAAGCAAAAACATAATTTATAAAAAAACAAAAAAAGAGAAAGCAGCTGATGCATTATCTTTTTTTCTCGACTAGCAAAGAGATTCCAAGCAGCAACAAGAAACTTTTTGTAAAAACACAAACTTGGACTCATTTTGCATATTATTACATTCATGCGACGAGATTTTGCATTTCCCACAAAAATTTTAAATGATGTTATTTAAAGGAATTATTCATAAACTTTGGAGTTCGGACAGTGATTCATAATTTTACATACAAAATACTTTACCTGTTTTTATGAGGTCGGTGTGAGATGAAAAATAAACATAATGCTGAGGGCTATTCATATTTTTTTTCTACTCAATTGAGCAAAGGCGAAAAGGAAATTCAGAGTGAGACAGTTCTTTGAGAAAGAGTTCGTTTCGAGGAAACAACTACCCCATGATAGTAAGTTAAAATTTTGCAGGATAAGTTTTTGCTATATAACGAGTATTTTAAAGTTCGCAGCAGGTGAGGTTCTGTAGTTTCTGCCTACCCCCATGGGAAGAAGGCGTGAGTTTTTGTATTTAATTAAGTTATTGGTAAAATAACTTGCACATGAGACTTTAATTTTGTCTTCAGAGTACAAAGGTAGAGTGTAGGATACGTTCTGAAGGGAAGTTATTCAGGTAATACAATAATCAGCCTACAATGTTCCCACTGCTGGGACACAAGGCTTCCTCTCAGTGACAGCGAGTGGGTCGTCCACCACGTGGGCTCAGTGCGGGTTGGTCGATGTCTTCAAATTTTTTGGTTCTAAGACATGTCGGTTTCCTCACGATGTTTTCCTTCACCGTTTTGAGAACTATCTATCTTCCTAGCCTTTTCCCAACTATGTTGGGGTCGGCTTCCAGTCTAACCGGATGCAGCTGAATACCAGTATTTTACATGGAGCGACTGCCTATCTGACCTCCACAACCCAGTAAGTGGGTAATACGATACCCCTTGGTAAGACTGGTTGTCAGACTTTCGGGTTTTGACGACCCGTAACGGCTGTCAAAGATCCACGAATGACAGCCGGGACCAACGGCTTAACGTGCTTTCCGAGGCACGGAGGAGTCTCGGTATGTAAAGATGGTCACCCATCCACCAACCAACCCCGGCAAGCGTAGCTTAACCTGATGGATCGACTCGGTGCGACTGTTATTACTTAGCCACGAGCTCCTCTCTTCACCGTTTTGAGAACATAGTGATGAAATAATTTACACAAAGTAAGCGCCTGTCTCGGTTCGTACCCACGACCTACAAACTCCTTAGTTGCGGCCGTTACCAATGGGCCGCCACTGCTCTTTAGTTAGGTAAAACTGCAGCATTAATAGGCAGATGTTACTGGGTTTAGAAAATTAATAATCAACATGACACAAAGTAGACAAAGGGACTTGACGTCAAAAATGTATTGGATATTTGCTACCGAAAAGTTTGTGTCAACCCTATTGAAACATGTTTTAGAAACACGAAAGCGATTTCCACTTGTCTACTGTCTAGGTCCCAAAAGCAAAGCGACAATATAGAGCAAGCTGTCAATATGGTCCGTCATCATAATGCTGTTCTGTGGTATTCTCAAATACTCAAACTATTGAAGTCAAAATTGGGCATGAAATTCATCACATATTAGTAATTGGTTATTTGGTAAAGAACCGGAGTTATCGACATAGCCTGCACTGTGAGCAAGCTGAAGTGGCAGTGGGCTTACCATGTTTGTTGGAGGACCGATGGCCGGTGGAGCAGACGAGTCCTAGAGTGGAGACCGCATATCGGTAAACGGAGTGTGGGACGCCCCACATCTGGATGAACTGACAACCTGAAATAAGTTGGCTGGGACAGACTGGATGCTGAAGGCGGAGGACAGGGTGTTGTGGCGCAGCCTGGGATAGTCTTATGTGTATGTATGCGATAGGCTGAGTTGATTTATCATCTTCTTGCCGTTGTCATATTACTCGTGGTCGGCGCAACACGTTTTCTTCTTCCACTCTCCCCTGTCAACCGTCACGCTATCATTCACTCCCTTCTCTTTCATATCATTCCTCACACAATCCATCCATCTTTTCTTTGGCCTTCCTCTCCCGCTCCATCCATCAACACTTATATTCATCACTTTTTTTGTCACATGCGTTTCCTCCCTCCTCATCACATGCCCATACAAGGTCAAACGATTACCTTTCAACTTTTCTGTCACTGGCGCCACTTTTAAACTTCCCCTTATATAGGTACTCATTTCTTACTTTATCCATTTTCGTCACTTCACACATTCATCTCAACATTCTCATCTCCACTACATGCATTCTTTTTTCATCAGTCTTCTTGATTAATTGTTAGTAATTGGCTTGTCTCAGATAAAAAACATTGTTATTACCATAGTGGGAATGAAGGCTTATAACTTAATATTTGAACCTAAAAACAAGACGTCAACATAAGACACACGTCATAACAAAGTTGAAATTACTTTTTGATGTGATAATATATTAATATGATGTAAGGCAGTGTGCATACTAGAGCTAAAAGAATTTTGTTTTTTTGTCAACAAAATTATTTTTTCGTTACTAAAGTAATAATAACACACAGTAGCAATGGCTTTCATTTTGACAGTACAACAACATTCATTGCGTTATTTACGTTGTTGAGCAGACAAATTTTTCGAACATGAAGCAATGGATTAGCAATATCTTTCAAAGTATCCAGATTGTGATTGAAAGCGTGTTTCGCAATTAGGGTGCTGGTCAATTAATTTGACGAAAAGTGAAATCAAGCTTATTTTGTCCTGCTATAGGAGGTAGCCAGGGGGCTTCATATGTTCGAAAAATTTGTCTGCTTAACAATGTAAATAACGCAATGAATGTTTTTGAGACAACAGATTTTTTGTCAGATTTTCACAACTTGAGTTGAGAATAATTTATTGCGAGTGTGCGCACCATCACTGTTTTTATAGAGCGATAGTCTGCCTATAGACAATTTTGACGCTGGTCTGTGCACAGCCTTACAATAATATGTTATGAGTTTGTGACTTGATTCCAAACTTATGTATTAGTGTAATTCAACATATTCGTGTTGTTTTTATGTTGCCAACATTATGTTGAATATGTTTTCATATTAGTTGGACCGGACTTTCTATTAAGCATATTATTGTTAGAATTTACTGTGGAGGTCACTTTTAAAGAGTTTCAAAGGTATGCTTGAGTATCAAAATTATGGAATTTGGTAATTTTTCTTTTTCAAATTGAATTGTTCATGACTTTCAGGAGATCTAAAGAGGTAGTATTTATGTGGTTAGCGATATGATTATATCTGTGGCATTGGTATTGATATTATTCATAATAATTTCATTTGGTTCTTAATCATAATTTTTGTTTGAATGTTGGCATGCTGCTTACAAACTGATCCAATTACCGTTAAGGGGGATGCGCCAGGGTAGCCCGCGAAATTCAAATTTTCTTACGTTTTTTGCAATTTGCAGGTCGGTGTTAGATTGTATGTTGATCTAAATATGATTTGTGCACGTAACAAATATGGATTTACAGAATTATAAACATAAAAATCAGCAATACAACTCTCTAAGTTCATGAAAGTCTCAAATGTCGAGATTTCATGAAATCATGAGTTTTGAGACTTTCATGAACTTAGAGAGTTGTATTGCTGATTCTATTGACATTCCACAAAACCAAATTTTCCACCTTTCATACTGTCTGCCCTGTATTTGTAAAACAACAGGCGTTTTCCCAAACCACAATTATAAAAACCTGAACTTTTTTACCCTAACATTTGCAACAACTTCCAAGGCAAAAAAATTAAAAACCTCAAGCCTTTACGAGTACACACTCACACCCTAATTTGAAAAACTTGAACAGCTGTCAGGAGCACAGTCTCAGTTCCGAGGTACAAGTTAGCGAGTAAATCTTGTCGGAACCGTTCAGGCTTGCTGCTTGGCCGGCAATGCTTGTGGTTGGCCCCTGTTAAACACAACTTAACTTATTGTTTCTTGGTAACAATTTAACAAACTTCCATATTTATTGTGGGGGCTTAGTACGGTGCGTGGTGTGGCGTTCAGTCTTTGTTGTTGAGCAATGGTGAGTTTTGTAATGTTGAGCTGAATGTTTTAGTGTTTTGCATGAAAAAGGTGGGCATGTTTTTTTTTTTTTTTTTGTTAGCCATTACTATCCCACTGTTGGGCAGAGACCTCCCAGCTCTCTTTCCACCTCTCTCTGTCCAGAGGGCGGGCATAATTAAAGACAAATGACGTATTGCATATTTTACTTGGTTAAGTCCTCGTTCAATCTCCACAATCTTTACCCCCGACCATGTTGAACCCCTAAATGTTGTCCATGTTCAACCCCTGGGGGTCGAACATGGATTTCAATACATTGGTCATTCTTTTTCAATATTTTTTGGTTTTAATAATTCGACATAATCAAAAGATGTGAAGGTTTTGTATCACTAAAATGTAACTAACATGTCCTTCGCTGACGTTAACAAAAGATAAAATACGACGTAAATGAGAGCCTTGTATACATTTTTAAAAGGCAATTTTCAAATATTGCTTCCTTAGAAAGTTACAGCTTATATAAAATTTATACAAGGCCGACTCAAAGGGAAGGGTTTTAAACAACTATTTCCGCGTAGCCGCAACCAATATGCTACGACGTAGCAAGCGTAGCCACTACGCAAGAAAATTTATAATATAACGTAGTATGTAGAACATAATCAATTCCTTACCCAAAACAACATTGTATTTTCTGCCGATATCTTTGAAAGATCGCAATCTTAATTTCAGTATTTTTTATAAAAAATATGGAAATCGCCTTCAGCAGGCGAATTTAATCAAAAGAAAATATTTAAAGGATAAAGTTTCTATTAGCTCGAGGGCCGGCCCTTGATTGGGTAAGAACCTTAGGAGGCTATTTTTGTTTTTTTATTCCATATCGTTTACCTTTTACTCACAAACGTAGGGTGTATGGAGTTTGTGCGGATGTGAATATTAAATGACGGAGACTCAGTAATTAGTTTGGTTGATATGGTGTTTATTTACTTCAATATTGATTTAGGATTGATTTCGTCACCTTTGAGGCCACTAGTAGTGCTATACAATATATATAGATCCCACATATAATTATTATGCCTTTTTTTTTTTTTTTGAGTGTGACAAAATCCTCGAATGGCTTCTCCCGCTCTGGACGGAGCGGAGGGCGTGTCAGACTTTTACTGACTAAAACCCACCCGTGTTCCTTCAGTTACCTGTTGCCAAGGGCCCCGGTATCCCTTTCGGACTTTCCCGCAACCCTGGCAGGCATCGGTCCTAGCGGACCCCGCCAATTGTGCTGACATCTCTTTGAGGCGCGCGTGGAACTCAACGCGCCGTCGACCAAAGCCTGGTCCTTATCGGACGGCGAGCTACCCATTCCTCCCTAGCCGCATGCCCGCGCCTACGTTGGCTGGAAAATCGCCTGGCATTCCCGACTCCGACTTTAGAACCCATAAGTCCTAGGTAATGAACTCTATGCTATGCGTGTAGTTGTCATTTCACTTGATGCTAGGGAATGACACTATTGACAGCTCACTCCACCTAAGGCTGCCAGCAGATGGACTTCATTTCAACTATTTCAACTGCTTTGCAGTTACCAGTACACTAAAAGCATTGCAGTCTTACTAAACTGCATTCAAACTGCAAGAATGCAGTCCGTCTCATGGCAGCCTAAGCCTTCACGATGAGAATTCAGAATAGATGGTTTGTCCTCATAAAGAGATGAAACAAGCCTTAAATATGAGGGTTCGTCACTTTAATTATGTAAGACTTTTGGGTAAAATTAAGATGTTCATGTCTTTGCTAGCAATTAAGCAAAGAGTTAATAGATTTGCATGAAAAACTTCTTCTTTACAATTACAACTAGTTTTGCGGGTACCCTTTAAAGATACTGTGGCGGCATCTACATCGCCACATGCGAACTACGCATCAGACTGACGTCACGCAAAATCCGGCATCGCGCAAGCAGTGTTTACCGCGCGATCAGCATATATATAACTTCCCGACACCAATCATCGGGCAGTTGCCTGAGTGAACTCTACACCCTGTTATTAATGCCTCTAAAATACCTTAAAATATTTCAAACATAAAATATTTGGATGTAAAAAATGAACAACGCCAAAGTTTTAATATGACTAATGCTTTTACCTCCTCAGTTTCTACTTCATTTACTTGCACAGGATGTTGGCTTAGTTTTAATATTTAAAGATGCACTTTGAAAACTAGTCTGAAAATTATAAAGTTTGTATAAAGTCTAGGTAGGCACCATATAAATAAATTAAAGTCAGCAGATTTAACTAGGGTAAATATACGTACAACTTTTATTAAGGCTTAGGGCTCCTGTAAACTAACAACTTAACTGTGCAGTAATTCAGATGCACTGTGCATACTTATTACTGTCGACTGACCCGTTTGGTCTCGTGGTGGCAAGCGCGACAGCTGAGCGTGGGGTCCTGGGGCCGTATTACGATTTATGAATGCCACCATTTTTCCAGTGTGAGAGAGAGACGAAGCTATTCAAGGCCTATAGCACCATCCTTTTTTTGCAGTGGAATAATGATGGCATTAATACTTCATAATACGGCCCCTGGGATCGATTCCTAGGTCAGGCAAAGTATTATTAGGTTTTTCCATTAGGAATTTCCCAGTAACAGCTTGGAGTTTGGAAGTTGACGGTGTGATACCCCACTATGAGAGTGAGTGCACCTGTGACTGCGCAAACACTATATTTCCCGCGATACGATTCTCGATGGCTAATCTCCATTGAGATTGGCGGCCATGGCTGAAATTCGGTCTGGGGGACTATATTTATGACTAAACCGTGCATAATTTCTTCTAGGAAAGCGTGTGCAGCATCTTTAACTGTATCATCGCTAACAGCAGATGAGATGATGGTCACACGAGTGTATCATTATCTCAGCTGAAAAATTTCTACTGCTGAACATAGACTTCCCCCAAGCGCTACCACAATACAAACCATAATGCGAGCCTACGAGTATATACATAGAAGAATCTATTAAAACGCATGTAAGTGTGGCAATGAAATTCAAGTCATGCATCATTCGAATTTCATACAAAAATCAACCGAATTTCCATGAAAGTTGACTTGTAATATTTACGCGTTTCTTAATCAAAGGGAAATAAATTAAAAGTAAGTAACTTCAAAGCTATAATTATGACAGAACTCTCGCATCTTGTTCTCAAGTCCGTCATATCATTAAGAGTTGTTAAAACCATCCAAGTAAGATACATTTCATACAGCGCGTGTAACGAGTAACTCGTTATATCGAGTCGAGGTCGCAGCTCTATAACTTTCGAAGGATGCTTAAAGCTACCTATTCACGGTCCGATCGCTTTGATATAGAATAATTTATTATGGTAATGCGTTTTTGCCGAATCGCAAACTTTGGCGGAGCCGTATCTTTTCAGTTTCTTTGTGAATCGCATTTACATATGCATACATATGTGAGTATGCCAGTTAATATGTTTGCTTTGTACTTGTACCTGCGTAACTTTATAAAATATTAGATATATTTTCGTATTTTTGTTTGTTTTTATTAAATAAAAACTTATTAATCTGGTCTTTTCAGTCTGTCTTGCCTTTAAATATCACAGTTTAGGTATTCAAATGATATTATTTTTGTGGTTTCGTTTATATTTTATAGCTTTATTTGGTATTTTATCGTTGGACATAAAGTTTTACACGTTTCTCTATCATTTTCCAATAGCTTTGCTGGCAGAAACAGATTTTCGTAAGCAACTAGGTATGTGACCGATTTAAAAAATATTTGGGATAGTATGTTATGTTAGAGAAACGCAAGTTCTGCCAAATAATACTTTTAAACCTACAAACCTAATACTATGACAACGGCCATCCATTTAATTTAAAAACATTAATCATAATTAAGAATCTTAAAAACAACGCAATGACACAATAAAACGTAATTAACATCGTTGAAACTTTTGCCCGACTTTTTGTCGCGGCCGGCCGTGAACAGCGTCGCCACAGAATAGAGAGCTACAGAAGGTCAGCTCCGTACAATAAACGAAAACGCACGCACACATAGACAAGCTTCACGTTCAGCGAGCGCGTATTTGCGATAGGTAAAGAAAGAAGAAAAAATGCATTCAATCACCATTCTAATAAATTCATAAATGCGAAATTCTGTTTGTTTGTTACGCATTCACGCTAAAATGGCTAAACAAATTTGAATGAAATTGGCACATGGGTAGACCATAACCTTAGTTAGGACATAGAATACTTTTATCCCAGTAGTAAGTTCTCGTGGGATCATTTCCGACCTTCACACGGTCGAAGCCGCGGGAAAAAGCCAGTGAAATTATAAAAAAGTCGAGAGGTGTCGTGGGACACCCGGTGGAAACGAAGTTCGTTTAGCTGTATAAAATAAGAAAAAGAGTGTCGTGACGGTTAACATGTTACACTATTTTCGATCTAGCTCTCATTCGCCAAGTGAACCTATAACTTTGTTCCAAAACAAAAATAAAATAATGAAGGTATTCGTTTGAGACAGTAGCGGTGGCCCGGTGTAACGAACCCGACTTACGAGTTGTAAGTCGTGTATTAGAACCCGACTTACGAGTTGTAGGTCGTGGGTTTGAACAGGTGCTATATTTGTGTAAATAATTTCATCACCACTACTCTCAAAATGGTGAAGGAAAACATCGTGAAGAAACCAGTATATCCTAGAAGCAAACAATTCGAAGAAATGTGATATCTACCAACCCGCACTAGGCCCACGTGGTACATTACAGCCCACTCCCTCTCGAAGAGAGGAGGCCTGTGTCCAGCAGTGGAAAGATTATAAGCTGATTATTTATTCATTTGAGATCGCAGAGCGCCTTATGTACTATGTGTGCGTGCGCCCGTTTTCGCTCGTTACATAGAACCGGCCTTCTGTACCTATCTATGCTGTGGCGTTACTAAGATATGTAATTAAAATGGCGTCGCCCTAGAAACACGGCCACAATTACTTTGGAGGAGAGCAAAAGTTTTAATGCATTTATTTCTCTGTTTCTTGATGTTTTGTCTGTATGATTGTATTAAGTCAGCCATTTTCTGTGTACGTAATTTTATTACTTTGCCCATTATTATTTAATATGACTGTAGTAATTAGCTTAAGTTTTATTAAGAACTGTTGGGGACTTTGTTTGTGGTTTAATGTGGGGAGTATTTAATTTAACATAGTTGTAGAGTTTACAGCGAAATGGAGTATTTACGAATGTTATTTATGCCTGTAACTCTCTTAAACGATCAAAGAGTAACTATTTAATTATTTCGATAGCAATATACATAATTATATCATTTAATTTAAGTAACATAATTATACTCAAAGTAATAATAATAGGTACCTACACACAGACACATTAATTGATTAATTAACTGCACAATTCACTTTATTATTTTATTATGTATATCTTATTTTTTCTTCTTAACTATTTACACTTTTAAATATTTCTTAAGATAAAAATTAGTTTAAAAAACCATTTAAAAATATAAAAAAGTAAAGGTCCACCGGTGTCGGGAGCCAGATCCAAGCTACCGGTGGTTAGGGCTGCAGAGACAGGAACCTCCTCACAATGCGAGCCGTATCAAGGAGTACTGCTTTCTGAATCAGGCCCTTGATCCAACCGCGTAACAAGAGCCTCGAGAGATGTTGGTTGAGGCTTTCGGCCATCAGGCCATTGGCCGTTACGACAATCGGCACAATGATATCTTATTATTATTATATTATTATGTATATCAAGACTAATTCAATATAATCAAGTTATCTCACAAAAACATATCTGCAAGAGACACAATCCTTTCTTTTTGACTTGTCCGTACTTGGTTAAAAGGTGTAAAATCAAGACACTGATTAACTACCTATAAAAATACCCATAAATACTATTATAGTTAGATATAAACCCATTTTTATCACCACTAAACCAAACAATCCATTAGTTAAATGAATTCATTTGATTCCCAACCGCTTGTAGTTTTATGTTTCTTGTACGGGATTGCCATTATTTTTAACTAGATACCTGGAATGAATCTCGAAGCTTTTTAAAATAACTTATTGAGTTATAAACTAGATTTTTAATTTGGGTATTTGGATTTTTTTTTGGGTATAAAGTACTCTATGTTCTACTCTAGATATTATTTGATGATGACATATTTGTTATCGCAATTAGTATGCAAACTGAGGGCGTTCCAAAAAATAAATAATAAACAGAATGTAATTGGAAAGTTTAATTATAAAAATATACTAAAACAATACTGCATATCGCAAATATCTAATCAAATATAATAAGCGAGCCTATCAATAATAATTTAAACAAAAACAAACGATATTCTTTAAAAAGATTTCGGTGTGTATTATGTTACTGGTACATATTTATTTTTTATATAAGTACACCCATATTTCACCTGTAGTACATAATATTGCAATCCACATATACCTAAAAATATGCTTCTCTCTAAAAACATAACAAAACCATTAAAAAATTAAGTACAGTCATGTTAAAAAATATGTGTATCATCCTCGTCCGCCACCGCATCTCATAATTGGACGAATAAATATAACCCGGCGTCGTATGATCGCAAATTTTGATTTTACATGGAAACGATATTAAAATTTGATGCGCTGGCGTCACGCTTGATGCAATTATGCACCGATGTTGCCGGGGTTCGAATCCATTAGCTATAATTTCCGCCGTGTCCGGGCGCGGTCGTGTACACTCGACGGCGTAATCGTATTCATTTTTGGTGAACTATTTTAGTGGAAATTGCTGTGTGTACGTAATTAGGTTGGAAATATCTGTTTAATTAGTTAAGGCGTTAGATCTAGACCTTTTTGACACCCAACATTGTAATTAGAAAACCATTTTTATGATTTATTTTAATTTGTTTTTACTGAAATTTGAATAATCAAGGAACAATAATTTGGTGTATATTATATTTTATTACATTGTTTTTTTTTGTATTGTGCAGCAGTGCTATAAAACTGAGATCACTGTAATATATCTGCAATAAAAACTGTTCTTTTTGAAACACAACTGACAGTTTAAATACAAAATCGACTTCAAAATCAGGATAAAAAATTGCCAGCTGGTCGGCCGCTGTCGACGACTGTACCAGGGGTCATTTCAAGCCACTGAGGGTAAATTCGGGTGGTTTTATTACCCCTAATTGCAGCGGCAACCGTTGCTGAGTGATCGATTGGTTAATACTGGAAATTAGATAACGGGCGCGGTCTCCCAGGATTTCGGAAATAAACCAAGCGGTAGCGATCGTAATGGTCGGCGCGGCGGTATGAATGACGTGGTCAATGGAGGCCACGGTTTGGGAGACGAGGGGAAGTCTAATCAGTTGGAGTGATAAGCAAAACGCTTTTCAGAATATGAATGTGAAGTGTGTCCAATCTATACTGATAATATAACAAAGAGGTAAAAGTAAGTTTGAATGTAGGGCGTTGTTGGGGCATCTAAAACGTAACATGCGAACTAGAATACCTGACGTCACACAAATCCTGCATCGCGCAAACATAATTTACCGCGCTATCGACACAATTATATAAAACTTGCCAATATCAATCGTTGGGCAGTTGCCCGCTACATCACTCCCTTCCGGAGACCAGAAGTCGATAGTGGGCTGAGTCTTGTATCTTGTGATGCTTCACAGTGCCAGTTGAGGTTCCAGTGAGTTGTAACCGGGTGCCATATCCCGATACAGCTAAGCGTGTGATTATAATAATTATGTATATCACTTCTATATATATTTTTTATGTAAATTAACCTGAAGTTCTTTATTGTTACAGGTAATTGTCACATCGTCATCTGACCAACCATAAGTTAACCAATCCTTCAAAATAAGATGAGTCTAATATAGCCTTATTCACTTTCTGACAAGTGGTTAACCCCTGATATGAGGATGCAATCAGAAAGTTGTTAATATCCTAACTAATATGATAAATGCGAAAGTGAGTTTATTTTGTTCATTTGTTTGTTTGTTACGCTTTCACTGAATGAATTTGGATGAAATTTGGCATATGTTCTAACGCAGGTCATGGACCATAGGGCATAGGATTCTTTTATACCAATATTCCCACAGGATCGAGAATTATGCAGGTGAAACTGAATTGCGCAGCTAGTAATCAATATTTTAGTGATAACTCGTAATTTAGTTTATTGACAAATTAATCAAAACAGCGAAATATTTGACAGCTATTTGCAACATTTCCAGCTTTTTGGTTGCACCCTCTTAAGTAAGGCCATAACCAGCTTAGATTGACTTTCACATAATGCATAAACACCATCTGCCAACTCTTCAGGGCAACATAAAGCGACAAACAAACAAAGCTACCCAATCATCGGAATCGTCACACGGTCGATAAACACGCTTTGTATCAAAACCAATCAGTCTTTTCTAGAACAGTTCCCTAAACAGCCATTTCCCGTCTGAAGAAACAAAAGTTTCAGTTTTATAACCCTGTCCCATATGTTCCAAACTGTTCGAATGTACAAGTCCAAATCGAATTTAACTTCCAAACTATTTATTCAGAAACACTCGCTGAAGATTTTACATACGTCACGCTAGTTTTCTACTGAAGGGGTGGATAGAGGTGTATTAACTACACTCGTATTTTACCAGATATGATAAAGCACCAAGTAATAGAGGACGAGTCTATTGCCATTATCATTTCAGCCGAATGACGTCCACTGCTGGACATAGGCCATTGCTATTGCGGTGTGGCAACACGTCGTGTTCTGGTTTACAATTGGTCAATCGTCATTCTGAGGATGCCTCGTTGAGAGGTGAAACACGTATCGATTTCTTACAGGGTTTTTTATGACTCTTGAAGAATAGTTAAGCGGAATAGGTTACTAAATATATCTACGTCTATTGTCTCTTTCCATACAAACCAAGCGCCTTATTAACTTTTACCCGCACTACGACACAAATGACGCCTAAACTGACGGCTTTGAAGGCGGTTTGTGTATTGTTGTGAAGTTGTGATTATTAGTACTAGACGCTGATAGCGAGGCCATTCCGTGCTTTAAGGCTCTTAAATACTGGGGCGATTCGCCGCGCGACGCGAATTTTAACAAAACAATTTCTCACGGCGACCAATGCGGCGGCATCGCGTCGCGCGACGAATCGCCCCAGTATGTAAGAGCCTTTATGTTCGCACAGAGCACTGGACCATCGAGGCAGTATTACAAATTATTTTTTGAAAAACAAACCTTTGACAATTTTGATTGGAAAATGCATGAAATACTAAAGTGTAGTTTATCAATAGAGCCGGCCGATTCTTTCCCAGTTTTATTGAAACTCTGGAATAATCCGCTGAAATAGTTTTCGAGTTTTAGAGCGTAAAATTAATTTCAGGCTTTGGGCTGTCCTGATAGGAAAGTTTTAAATTGTTTGACTAGATTTTTTTGAGGCTATTTTTTTTAATGGAAATTGCCTTTGTCATGCATGTTTTTTTTTTCTGATTGATTGAGTGATTGAATGTAAAGTAAATAATATAGCGCCTGTATTTTCTGAATGGGTAGGTTGAGATGTACAGTCACTAAAAATTAAGTACTGATAATATATTTTGTGGTTACACATTGATACAATAGGAACAAATATTGTAGATAATTAAATTATATTCTTGTCGATGTATGCATCTTTTTGAGGTTGAATGTACCTAAATATAGAACACCCATTTTTAACCAGTCATGATTAAGTCCTACAGGCAAGCCGTAGCTGTTGTCCGTGGCATTACAGCGGGCCATACCTGAATACCAGCGATGCGGTATTTATTTTTTATTTTCTCAAATATCGTAGCATTATGCAGGGACAGGAGCCTTTTTGGCGTCGCACAGGTCTTCTTTACCGACTTCAAAAAAGGAGGAGGTACTATGTTCGGATGATTGTTTTTTTTTTTTTTTTTTTTTTTTTTATGTATGTTCACCTATTACTCCGCCGTTTGTGAACCGATTTAAAAAATTCTTTTTTTGTTCAAAAGCTTATACTTCTGAGGTGGTCCCATTGTCACCAAGTCAGGATCTGATGATGGGATCCTAGAGAAATCGAGGGGAACTTTCAAAAATCGTAAGGGCAACTAGTGCATTCTTTAATTTATTCATTGAGTATTTTACAGCACTACAATTTTATGAAGGTCTGGAGTCGATCTGATGATGGAGCCGAAAGACAGTCAAGGGAACTCCTCAATGGTTTACAGCAGATACCTCGTGTTTGGGCTTGATTAATTTGTATTGATAAAAACTTTACACTTTGATGGGTTGTGACTGTCGTTAGGGGTCTGATGATGAAGACGAACGACAGTCGAGGGAACTCCTCAGTGGTTTACAGCAGATATCTTGTGTTTGGGCTTGATTAATTTGTATTGATAAGAACCTTACAATTGGATGGGTTGTGACTGTCGTTAAGGTTCTGATGATGAAGACGAAGGACGATTAACGGAACTCCTCAACGGTTCACAGTAATTACCTTGTGTTTGGACTTAATTCATTTATATTGATAAGAACTTTGCAACCATATAGGTTGTAAGTGACATTACAGATCTGATTATGGTCACCTTATAATATGATGATGAGGGGAACTATACAGTGTAAGCAAATGTATAGTGTTCACCCTTATATTCTTGCGAAGGCACGGGAGTCTCATTAGCCAGCCGGTTTCGTATAACATCTAAACGATACTTCAGACGACTCGCCACTTAATCGTTTTTGAATAAGATTGAGTCGGCAGATCTTATCATTTGGCGACTCCCGCGACAAATGAGAATGCATGTAATTTCTCATCTGAGATAACCTAGCATGAAGAGCTAACGGTGATACTTGGGAACCGGACATAACACTCCGTTTGCGATTCTTAGATAGGCGTTCTTTTTCAGCAGTATTAGTCTCTTTAATTCTGTTTTTCTTCATGCGGGCGGCTCCTTTAGTTGGTCTACCCATGGTGATTACAAAAATCAAATTACACAAAAAATGGAAAAATAATAAAACTTTTTTTTTTTAAATTGACCGACTTCAAAAAAAACAAAACAAAAAAGGACTACTGTACTAAAACCAAACGACAAAAGTACTTCTTTAATAATAAGAGAAAAATAAAAAAATAAAAAAATAACTTTAATTTCGGAAGTCGGTGGCCAAAAACTAAAATTAAAAGCAAAGACACCGACTTCCGAAATTAAAGTTATTTTTTTATTTTTCTCTTATTATTAAAGAAGTACTTTTGTCGTTTGGTTTTAGTACAGTAGTCCTTTTTTGTTTTGTTTTTTTGAAGTCGGTCAATTTAAAAAAAAAAAGTTTTATTATTTTTTTTATCTTTTAATGTTTTCACTATTTTGTAAAGTTTTATTTTTTTTCGTGATTCATGTTAGTTTTAACGTTTTTTCCTGTGCGTGTCCCAAATAAAACAGTTTTCTTTATTTCTTTATTTCAAAGCTTATTAAGGCTCTGGGCTGCGAAATTCACTTGGATGATGATGTCGATATTCTGGAAGCTGCGCTACAACTGTGCGTCTGATGTGCGTGTACACGATATATATTTGCTCCGAGCTAAAATGTAGCGCACTAATTGTGGTGATGTAAATGTAGGGTGCGTGTAACTTATAGAACCGGTGTGCGTTCTCACTTATTAAAGTTACACCGAACCGCACTTGCAAAAATTTTGTTTCCGTGCTATTAGTAGACGTGCTCAAGTGCGGTTCGGAGAAGTGCGGTTCGGAGAAGTGCCGTTCAAATCAGTGCCAAAGGTGGAATACCTCAAACTATAGACTAAAGAAATTACATGGATTTTCAACTGAACTAAAACGTAAAAGAAGATCTTGTGTCGGAAACATCTACTCTCTCTCCTTCCACAAATAAAACAGCCACTCCCAATTCCCAGATCACAAATTAAACCTTTATGAAAACAATAAAAAAGAATTGGCGTCACCTCCCCTGGCATTGGCTGTTTTAACAACACAACATAAATTTAAAAGGTTCAAATACAGGGGAGCCTAACATTATAAATCGTGGGCTCACGTCCGGTACTTGGCAGGCGAATGAGCCAAACTGAGATGTACGAGTATCTTGTTGAAATTTAATTTAATTTCGTTCATGCGTAATGGCGGGGCATAATAGTCAAGATGTGATAATAGTATAGTAGTGCATAATAGTCATGATGTGTGTGAAGATCTTGTGAATGTGAGAACGTCGTAGGCTTAGTGAACTGTAGACTTTTATTTTGAATTTTAATTTTTTTTTTTTTTATTTTTTTTATGAACTTTATCTGAAACTTTTTGAAAGGCCTACAATGTCCTCCCATAACTATTAACACTGGAATTCGAAAATAATGTAAAAGCCAATTATCTTTTAAAAGAGTAACCATGGAGTTTCTTGCCGGCTCTTCTCCATAGGAAACGACCAATTGGAACCGTGCACCTAGCTTCTGACGTTTCATAAGTGCCCATGTAGGCTTATGTGAAATAAAATATTTTGATTTTGATTTTGATGTTCACACGGTGTGGTTTTGTTAGCTGAATAGTTTTTAGGCAGGGTCAAATAAGATTAGCCTTTGATAGGTTTCTATTGATTTTTGAAGCATTTAAAAGGAATCAAATGTTTTTAGAGTTCCGTATCCAAAGGGTAAAACGGGACCCTATTATTAAGTCTCCGCTGTCTGTCTGTCTGTCCGTCTGTCACCAGACTGTATCTCATGAACCGAGATAGTTGGACAGTAGAAATTTTCACACTGATGATGTATTTCTGTTGTGAACAACAAATACTAAAAAAAATAAGTAATTATAACTTAAACCCAACTACGACAAATAACTCAATTACCTAAAAAGTTATAAACAAGACACCATGGACAGACAAATTAAAAATCCGGAGTCACACGTAATCTGTTCGATCTGTCCGATATCACGTGTGACTCCGGATTTTGAATTTGTCTGCCTGTACATACATACATACATACCAGTCAAAATCATAACCCTCCTTTTTTCTTCGCCGTAGTCGGGTAAAAAACAGGATAAAATAATTATTTAAGGGGGCTCCCATATAACAAACGTGTGCGGTTTTTATAGATAATGGTATCGCAACCCTTCGTACGCAAGTCCGACTCGCACTTGGCCGGACTTTAAACTCTGTAGTCTTTAAGCCAGATTGTTTACATTACACGTGCAATGGATTAACAGGACTTTTGATTCCCGAATTCCTTATTTAGATGGAGGCTTCGGTATATTCAAGTCCAAGTGCTAGAGATACTTCAAGACACGCCAGACGAAGACGGCACCATCATCATCTATGTTCACCTATGTTGGGGGCGGCTTCCAGTCTAACCGGATGCAGCTGAATGTCCGTATAATAACATGGAGCACCTACCCATCTGACCTCCACAACCCAGTTACTAGGTAATACGATACTCTTGGTATGACTGGTTGTCAGACTTTCGGGCTTCTGATGACCCGTAACGATTGTCAAAGATCCACGAATAACAGCCAAGACCAACAGCTTAACGTATGTCGTTCCGAGGCACGGTGGGTTCTTGGTATGTAAAGATGGTCACCCATCCACCAACCAACCGCGGCAAGCGTAGCTTAACCTGATCGAACGACCCGTGCGACTGGTATTCTTAGTCACAAGTTCCACCACGCAAGACAAAGACGAGCATAGATAAGAAATAATATTTCTTAATTCAACATAAAGGCTCTTACATACTGGGGCGATTCGTCGCGCGACGCGACGCCGCCGCATTGTTCGCCGTGAGAAATTGTTTTGTTAAAATTCGCGTCGCGCGACGAATCGCCCCAGTATGTAAGAGCCTATACTGTTAGGAGCCTGTATCATCCCACTGCAGAATATAATAGAATAGAATACCTAGAATACTCTTTATTATGTATACCATAAAAATTACAGACATCAATTCAGAATATTTACATAGGGTGACACAATGGGCGGTCTTATGCACTTCAGCGACTGTTATCATTGATATGTTTTGAGAGTCAAACTATGTTTAATAATGAACCAGCTGAAAGTCTCCCATGAAACCCGCGTCAAATAACACAAAGTAACAAACTTTAAAACTTCGTATCCTTGGACCTTCATTAATGCTCGTAGTTTACGTTACTACACTTCCTCGTTCTCAAACTCTGCTTTCCCTCCAGAGAGATATATTAGCGCACCAATACTTTCACCCTATGCTGTGTTTACATTTGGTAAAGTGGAGCTGCGTTTACGCGACACGTCGCGTTGGTGTGAGACCGCTCACGCATTTTTAATGCGACGCAAATCAGTGCGCTGCTGTGGTCTAGGGATTTAGCGACACGTTTAGAAAATACTCTCTTGCTGTGGTTGTCGTAAAAAACAAGGGATTATGTTCCTTGAATGGATGGCAGTAGAGTGCGTTTCATCCAATAGATTCTTTACCGTAATGTTGGCTCCACTGTTAAATTAAAAAAAACGGCCCTATAAGGTAGCGTTGTCGCGGCGTAGATTAGTCCAATTGGTCCTACAACAGTGGAGCCAACATTACGGCATAGGAACTATTTGATGAAACGCACTCTAGCGGCCACACCACTGCTTGTGTAAGAAAAATGCCGTTCAAATTGCTTTCTGATAAGAAAGAATGACGTTTGTGGTACATGTATGCTCCTGCATTTATATTATAGAGTCGAGTAGAGTAGGGAAAATTTGAAAGTCTGTACTGTTCATTTTAGTGACTGAAATATCGATGTTATTTCTGCTTTTACCTTCAACAATAAAAACAAAATAACACTTTCCTGTTATATTAGCCTACTCGTAAGTACGTTTATCTTAAGCTATAAATTGTATTTTATCCACTCACCCGACAGTACTACCGAGACTACTTACTGCACCAATGTGAACGCGCCCTTACGTGGACCCAGAAATTTAATTAAGTACAAGTGCGCCATGTATGAGTAACATTTTTTAATTATCTCGGAATTAAAATTTTATTTTTTGGACATGTATACCTAAGCTTCAACACTTTTTTGTGTGTTAACCCTGCAAAGCTGTTGTAAATTTTATGTACTAAATTAGCTTATCTTACACATAATAATAAAACATTCTAGAGTAGTCCGGAGATATTATATTAATATAAGTTAACTATTTTCCATATTAGCGGCAGTAGGTCTGAGGTGATAAAGGAAGAGCCACTTGTTATTTACACAAAAAATATATGGCATATTGAAATTAAATAATTTGTTTTAACTAATATACAAAAATATTATACACATTAAATAAAATCTTTTGGACATATTACCCGTTGATAGCGATGCGCAGGAATTAATCGACGCAATTAGTTTGATGTTAGGTTTAGTGTTATAATATTTTAGCACTTATTGAACTTATGAATCCGGCTAATTACTGTATCAGCTTACCTGCAGCAGATCATGTAGATCATATTTACTTTATTTTTT
Organism: Lithophane leautieri; assembly: GCA_949152455.1. Classification (NCBI taxonomy): domain Eukaryota; kingdom Metazoa; phylum Arthropoda; class Insecta; order Lepidoptera; family Noctuidae; genus Lithophane; species Lithophane leautieri. The sequence continues at coordinate 13,801,535 of OX424477.1, read as the reverse complement.
AAAGTAATTGTGAATCACCACAATGCCTTTCAGCAAACATCTGCGACTGTTAGCAAACAAGACTCAATGTATAATATCTTACAAAAAGGTCACTTATACCTATATTCACAAAAGCTCAACACATTTAGTTAAAACTAAACCCTGTAACCAAAAATCCGCACAAATTCCCAACAGCAATAACTCTCCGAAAACCTGTAAAAAATGGAATCCCAATTCCAAATATGAAGTATAAAATATTTGAAATGAAAATTTATTTTGAACATCGAAACATGGGTAGCGTTATCAACTAAAAGGTTAATACCGCTCGGATATGAGGGTTGGCAAAAAAATCAATTACGATCATCCCCTGGGCCCGCATTAATCTCCCGTCGATTTCTATGCTGACGTTCCACAGGAAACAGAGTAATGAGATATGGTATAAAATATTTTATCATTCCCCTGTCTTCAGGAAAAAGGACGGGCTGTGAAGGGTTATGTTAAATCGTATGGGTATTGTAACGGTTCATTTACACTGTGACTTGGATACAAGGGTTAAGCTAAATATAACGTATTTCACCCGATTACACTTATTTAGTGAAGCATTTACTTTGTGTATCATTTGATTTGGGCTTATTGTGTGCAGACCTTTCACTAGAAAACAGAATATCTCAATATAAAAACCTAAACCAATCAAAAACACTTAAATCAAACCATATTTTATACCCGAAACCACTAAACCAACACACCATGAATCCATATTAGGCTCAAGTGATCGAAATAAGAAAAATATAAAAAAGAAAAGTGGCTACAACGAAACGCCTACTTATGGAGTCACGTACAGTCGAGCAAAACACATATTTCACCGTGTTTTTGAATAATACTTAATAATAACATAAGCAACATGTATCAGGGCTGACGTTAAAGGAGCGTGCTGCTCGGAGGAAAAATTACCTCTTACGGTGTTAGTGATGTGACATAGGTTTCGGATATTTTAGGTTATACGTTCGAAATTTATCTAGGGATGTGGGTTGTTAGATTTATAAATTTACTAAGATTTATTAAAAAAATATATAAAAAAGTTAGTTTTTTTTACTAATTACAGGTATGCAGTAGTCTTTGACCATAAGAACATTGGTAAAAGAATATGAGCTAACTCACTCAGTAAAGAATAAATAATTCCGAAATTAATCTTCAATGGAATGTTGAAACGGCGGGTTTATTGTTCTTTTATTCCAAAATACTCCATTTCAATTTAAAGTGACGGATACGAAATTTGAAAATGTAGGTATCCCACCGCATTCCCAAATATAATGCTTAAAGAACCATCCAGTTAATATGCAAATGAAATCGTTAATCAAACTCAATTTTCGATTCTGCGTATATTTTTTTCGGATATGAGAATCGGACATCACTAGACCGTATCCCTTTTAGCTTTTATTAACACAACTCGCGTAAAATCAAACTGGAGGGTGATTCGTTCGAGCAAAATTATTAATGTAAGGGTGTACATATATCCCTCCCTGTATGAAAATATATGGTTTGATTCTGGCACAACATCCGTTATTTCGGTACCTGTATTCGTCGTGACCTAACTTTGTCATTGTCACAAAATATAGAAGCAAAGTTCAGAAAATCCACCTCTAACAACACACGGAATTAAACTTGAGTAGGTATATTGAAAAAAAAAAAATACAAATTAGCCACTGCCTGGGGATGATTTGCCTTGCACGTTGCTGTGTGACAGGCACTTTTGACATTCAAAAGTGCCTTTTATGTGCCTAATTGAAATAAATTATTTGACTTTGACTTTGACATTATTGCGTGATAATAATGAGCTCATGCTATGTTTAAATTCATCTTTGTCAGATTGCAAAAACATTCAGAAAATTTAATTAAAATCGTGCAAACGTGAACAACAGCGTAACAGTGCTAATGTACAAAGCAGGAGATAGCTCAATCATTTGTGAGTTTATGATTTGGTGAATAAATAGAAAAAAAAAACGCTTGGGAAAAAAAAAACTTGAACAGTTGACAACGGACCATTAATTTATGAGCTCAAATCAATCAATGAATTGGAAAATGTAGAACAGGCGGAAAAATCCTCGATAGAATGTCATTTTGTAAATTCTAGGGATAACGGTAAAAATGTAACAAAAAAAAAATTGGTTCGACATAAGCTATCGAAAAGCATAATTATGTAAATTCTGTTGAAAGCGATTTCCACTTGTTTAGGCCTTCAAGAGGCCACTCAACCACCTGGAAGGCTAATGGCAGACACAAAAAAAAAAATCAGCATGTCTTGGGATACCTCGATTACTTTAGAACTTAATTGACAGTCTATTCTTGTGCTCAACTTTCGTCAAGAGTATAATATATTTTTTTTTTAACTGTCAATAATAAAGAGTGACCCTGCTGACTTCACCTTTTACGGTGACAAGTTGTAAGAGCGGAGCGGACCGTGTCGCTAGCGATAAAGGGAATAGCGAATGTAAGTCATATTCCGCGTATGTTTTCCTCGGAAGGGTGGAGTCAAGTTGTCATGAAAGAAAACTGTCACTCAAGTTAAGTTTAACATGTAACTTCGGTTTTCATAAAAACTTGACATCTACAGGGGGGTAGTTCATAAATTTTATTTGTCACTTTGTGGTTTCTTCTTTGAAAGTAGTACTTTTTAGAGAGCTTTTTTTGTAGCATCAAGTCGGTAGATATTTGGCGGCGACAGAAGTCGGTTAATATTGCTACTCATCAATCAATCTGCCTGGCCTTTGTCAACTACGTTGGGGTCGGTTTCCAGTCTAAACGGATGCAGCTGAATACCAGTATTAACATTGCTACTCATAAATATCTAAATTGACACAAATTTATTCGATACATTGTGTTTCAGCGTTTCATAAAAAAGTTATTATTCTTTTAATTTTATTTCTGTTCCGATATTAATTAAATATTCAGCTCAATTGTTATGACTGTGAAATGTGAGTGTACCATAGGTTCACCTCTGCCTAACCCTTCGGAGAATACACGTGTGATGTTATGTATGTGTGTTTAATCGCCTTTTGTCGCTGACTGTTCATCCTCCACCATGAACATTTCTAACACCATACGTTTCTAACTAAAAAAGGAATTTTTATCCTAACAAAACCTACGCGAAAGAGTTTTATCTATGTTAAGAAGCTCGACTATTAGTTGGTATCTATGATAACATAATGGTATGAAATATTACCTACTGTGTTAAAAAAATATATGCTAACTCAGGGCAAGACAGTCTTTATTCAAGAAAATATAATTGTATGAAATATTACCTATTCTATTTAAAAAAAAAAATGCTAATTCATGGCTCGGCAGTTTTTATTCAAGAAAATACGAATGACTAATTCTTAATGTAATGATAAGTTCAATGAAATATAATTTTTGTGTTTAATGAACAACAATCAAACACATTTAGAGATAAGAGAAACAGGTGTAAAGTTTACTCATCCACCATAGAAAAAGGAGGATCCTCCGACCAGACGGGTGTTGTGTCTGGTGGGCAACTGCCCAACGATTGATGTCGGGATCTTGTATATATGTCCATTCTAGCTACCCATTTAACCTACTCTCAAACTAAAGCTTGTATTTTCATAATTATTCCGGTTCTTAAGATTCACAGATACAGCCTTGTAGCCTACGAATTAACTTCTAACACTTTAAGGCGAAAGCTTCAGGGTAGCCCGCGAAGTTAAAATATTACGTTTTTTTGCTATTTACAGGTCAGTGTCAGGTTGTATGTTGATTAAAATATAATTCTAATGATTATAATTCTGTAAAACCACACGTGTTACGGTTGCAAATCATATTTTAGTCAAAATACAAATGACACTGACCTTTAAATTGCAAAAAACGTAAGAAAATTTGAATTTCGCGGGTTATCTTAGCCTTAATAGTAAACAAGTTTCGAAACGTACTTGAGAATTAAAATGATTATACTTACATCTATTTTCTACCCTATCTATGTATCCCACACTATGTTTTAACTTCACACTACGCACATATAACATTATGTACGTACTATAATTATCAAGACGAACCATCAGGCGGGACTCTCAACAAGGCTATTAATTAGTACCGTCTACGCCTCCAAAGCCGAGTCCACACGAGCGAGCACAAACATTGTGATCACTACCCTCTTCTAGCAATCAATTCTAGATTATATCAGACCTTTGGATAAAGGCGTTTTGTATGTTGAGTCATTTGTATCCATTTATAGTTTTATTTATGAGTTCTAATTATATAAGGTGATGAAAATTAACTTTACAAACTTGAAGAGGTGCTTTTGACTATTGAACTGATTTTTTTAAACTATTTGACCAACGCTGAACCCGCGAAAAATAAAACAGCAGCCCCATACAGTTTAGAAAAGTAGATATTAAACTTTAGTATGGAACAGCAAATAAAAAATTAAAAAAGTTATTTAGGTCGATGGTCTAAAGCACTCTAGGAGCTCTCGAGGAGCTCGTGGCTACGTTATAACAGCCGCATGGGTCGATCCATCAGGTTTAGCTACGCTTGCCGGGGTTGGCCCGTGGATGGGTGACCATCTTTACATACCGAGACACCTCCGTGCCTCAGAAAGCACGTTAAACCGTTGGTCCCGGCTGTCATTTGTGGATTTTTGACAGTCGTTACGGGTCGTCAGAAACCCGAATATCTGACAAACAGTCTTACCAAGGGGTATCGTATTACCCAGTTACTGGGTTATGGAGTTCAGATAGGCAGTCGCTCCATGTAAAATACTGGTATTCAGATTCATCCGGTTAGACTGGAAGCCGACCCCAACATAGTTGCGAAAAGGCTAGGCAGATGATGGTCTAAAGCACTCTTGATGTTTGTAAAGTATTTTTTTTAACACCTTGTATACGAGTAACTCACCAGGGCAGTACACTTGAATAGACGTGCTAATGGCAGGTTGAGCAGAGTGCTGACGAAATTGTTGCCGAGAGACGGTAAAAGGGGCGAACTGAGACCCCGATGGGTAGGTGCGTGGACGACCTACAGAAGATTGTGAGGAAGAGTTGGATGAGACTCACATAGATCAGGGAAGCAGGGCACAAAAGGGAGGAGGCCTATACTCAGCAGTAGGTGGAATAAGACTGCCAATGATGATGATGATGATAAGTCACCAAAGCACCACCCATTAGATGCAGTGGCCCACCTGATAGGTTTTCACCTGGTTTTCACCGCTACTACATAAGGGCATGCAATAACAGAGGCAACGCAGATGCGTCGCCAACCCAGAGATAAAGCTGTAATTTTTTGTGTGCCTGTAATAACACTGGAACCAAAAGACTTCAAACCGAAACACTGTAACTCGATCGGTGGTCATAAATGGCATAACGAATTTGTACATAGGTTACTGGAACATTATTTAAATTTATTTGTTTATTTCGGCATTTAAATTTGTAACCATTTTTCGAGAACCCCGGATGAGCTCAGTTGCGTTTTTAATTTGATGGAGTCTAATTCCACGTTTATCTAGCCACGGTCACTACTGGAGAACATTCATTAGGATTTTGGCACTTATTTTATTGTATTTTGTTAATAGTGCAAGTGAACCCGCTGAAAGAAACCTCCAATTACTTACTACACACTTATAGTTTATCAATGTGTTTGAAATCTCTTAACTAAGGAAAGGATACACAGTAGTTAGGAGCTGAATAATTGTATACAGTCCGAATCGAACTAATCTCATCAGCTTGCATCATTTAACTCACCAATAGTTACGTAACACAACGTCCGTATAGCCCTAGCTTTAAACCCAAGTACACACATACGTATAGAATTATGTAGGTATATGTAACACGTAATAAATCTTCTGTAACACACTGAAGGTAATGAAGGAACTTCATCAGATGCAGGGCGGGAGCTTTGTATATGTAATTACAATTATTGGGTTTTGCAGGTGGGGTTCACGGCTTTGTGGAGCGCTGATGTGCGCTGTGCTTTGAGCATATATATATACACACCATATATATATATACCTTATTCTACATACTTGAAGTGAATATGATTAATCATAATCGTTTAATTCAAAAAATTAAAGTAATAAAAACTAAAACCCAACTACGACTAAAAAAAGTAAAAAACAAGACACCGCAGACAGTCAAATTAAAAATTCGGAGTCACACGTGTTAGGGCATAAATCAACAGATTACGTGTGACTCCGGATTTTTAATTTGACTGTCTGTGGTGTCTTGTTCATACCTTTTTAGTCGTAGTTGGGTTTTAGTTTTTATTACTTTATTTTTTTAAATTCTTTTGGGGTTATAATAAAATATTTTTGAAATGTGCTCATTAATTCCTTTCATTTGATACCATACATGGTAAGATTAAACAATATATTTTTTTTACTTCCCGTCTTTATGTCCTCTATAGGGCGCCATTTTGAATTTAATGTGACGTCACATAACCAGCGGACGATCAAGACGGTTCCAACGATACCTCATTTGTCAAATTGTGATAAGTGGTTTAGAAGATAGGAGGGAACAGATGAACATACTTACATACATACATACATACCAGTCAAAATCATAACCCTCCTTTTTTCTTCGCCGTAGTCGGGTAAAAATTACTGTTTTATACCGGTTATCTGTGGAGTAAAATCTTGCCGGACATTTGTTGACAAACATATATGTACAGTACTAGATTATCTAACGAAGGGCGTTTCCGATGACCTGCAATAGTAAAGCGTCTATACATACAAACAAAATATTATCATCCTTACATATTATAAAACAAAGTCCTACGCCGCGTCTGCCTGTCGTCCTGTACACGATAAACTCAAAAACTACTGCGACGATTTTCGTGCTGTTTTCACCAATGGATAAAGTGGTTCTCGAGTAAGGTTTTAATATATAATAACCGACATCCACGCGGGCGAAGTCGTGGGCATCAGCTAGTTAAAAAATAAAATAATTTAAAAAAATATAAGTAGTGAAATATTTACAAAAAATATTAAATTGATACGGAAAAGAAATACTCTGTATACGCACACTTGTCTTTCTACGTTGAAATACAAGTGCGCGTGTATAGAGTGTGTCTTGTATCGTGTTACACAGCACCGAGGTTATGGAGGTCAGATAGGCTGTTGCTCCCAGTAAAATACTGGTATTCAGCTGCATTCGGTTGGACGGAAGGATTGGAAGTATTTTTGTTGGGGTCACAATTAATCACAATCAACTATGATTGTGAAGCTGTGTGGGTTCAATTCAATAGTGCAACGAATGCAAATGACCTCGCCACAATCATAGGACCTTACACACATACACACACACTCTATCTCCGTCTAAAGTCTTCCCAACAGACAAACACACATCACACAATTTATCAACTACGACACACATTAATCAATTGTCTGTCTCGCCACGCGTTCCTAATTCCGCGTGTCTCGGCTACGATCCGTCGCGGGTTATTAAATAATTCTTCGCAGGTGTAAAGGGATTGTTACTTTTAGAAACTGCGTAAGTAATGCGACAGGTGTTGGAACAATTCTTCGGGTATCTTTATATTTTAATCTGGGTTTTGGAAGACGTGAGATTTAAAGGGATTTAAGGGTTTTGCAAGTAAGCAAATGATTGAATTTGATCATTCGGTTTTTTATGTAAGTAATACAGACTGGAATTATACAGTATGATTCTTTAATTATAATGTGTACATATAGAAATGAGGGAATCTACGCTTAATTTTATCGACGGCAAAAATATTTTAAAAAATCTATACATTTTTGTGACCCTTTTGTAAACAAAACGGTGTAACTTTTAAACTAAAGGATCTATCACAGTGAAATAAACTCCATAATGATTGGAAGTAATTAGGCGTCCTCATAAAACGAAAATTGTGGAAACTGCCCTCAATTGAAAATAAACATGTTTTTTTTAGCAAAAATAGTTTTTTTAAATACATTTTCACAATAATCGTAAAATTTCTCAATAAGCCGTTTTGATTAGGTACACTGGGGACCCAGAAGGGCACAAAAATTTTAAAATTCAAAATATTTTTTTTAATATTTATAAGCCTATGAACGTTGCTTAAAGTTAATTAACGATTGGCGTCCGCTCAGCCATAATTTTTTGAATGTATATGCTTGTCTTAAAAAGCTTAATTTATAAATACGGGGGGTACTGTCTATAGGTTACTCATACGTCTTACCAATTTGTTAAACTAAGAATTATAATGTTTTTTATATATTTTTTGTTTTTTTTAAATGCTTTTATAAAATTATTTAAGAAAATAAATAAACGAAATAATAATTACATTACATTACATTACATATTATTATACTAATTACATAACGTTATATTACATATTATTATAGTAATTACATAACATTACATATAGTAATGACAATAATTATAATTTACCACTACTAACGTAGTGGTAAATTATAATTATATACGGACCTAGAATCACCCTTATTTCCAACCATAACACAACCACAAGTTTTGACATAACTCCAAAATAAAAAATGTAACAACCAGTTACCCTTGAAGTTTTCCCGTAAATTACCTACCGCCAGAACAGGCCAAAACAAGCCGAGAAGAAACGACTGAAGTTGTTAACTCTTTCCATGGATTTATTGGACGCCATCTTAGATTTAAGGCTGATTCGGACGCTTTTTAACGGGCCATGGAAGAGATAAGAGATTTGGAGGAATTTGGCATGGGGAAGGATGGTAAGACTATTATTATAATATTATGAACGACTTTAAAATTGACTTTTTTTTTTGCTTTTACACCTTTATGGTCCCTTTGCGGGACAATGGTCTTTCCTATGGTTTCTCTTGAATCTGTGTTAACTTTTCAAGAAATTTTTCCTTGAAATCGTCTTTGAAATCACGCCAGCGTTTTCTTTTATGTGTGTTATTTTTTGGTACCTGTCTAGTAAGTGTCATAATTACTCGATTATATGTAATTGTCTTCTTATCTAATATTATTAAATGCGTTTGTTTGTTGGTTTGTTACGCTTTTACGCCAAAACGGCTGAACGGGTTTGGATGAAATTTGGCACATAGCTAGACCATGACCTGGAGAAGGACATGGGCTACTTTTCATCCTGGATCGCAGTTGAAGTCGCAGGCAAAAGCTAGTCATTAATAATTAAAATAAAGAGGTCGATTTAATAATTATAGGACATTTCCGTCTATTCAAAAAAGAACCCTATAATAATATACTGGTGGTAGAATAATGTATAGCGGTGGTACCTATACACAAAAAACTACTTTTTTACTTCTAAAATTAACATTAGCTTTCTGGTACACTCAGCCTAGTCACACGTTCACAAAAGGATCACACATGTTCATTTAAATTAAGTAAGTAAACATCACTTAAACAACATTAGCAAAGTTAAGTTAGGTAACACAATTTACCGGCTCATCTAATAGGTATGTTGTTGCCTGTCTGAATAACTTAAACACTTAGATGTGACTTAGGTATGGCAGGATGTAGCGACGAAATATTGTTGAAATGGGTTCGTTCCAAAAGTTTGTTGAAACGAAGACTGGCTATTAAGAAAATGTTTATTTGTGACTATGAGATAGATAGATAATTTATATGGTGCACAAAACTTAGCACAACATACAAAATTACGATTAAATAAAATTGCAGAAGTACTGAATCAGTGAAATTATGATTATTAATCAAATTAATGCATTAACATACCGCCCATACCTTCACTGCGGTATTACACACAAACTTGTCGTCCCATGTTGTTATTAGTGAGCAGGTGTCAGGCCTATCTTTAATTAGTATCATCCTCTAATCGATGTGAGATTGTCGCGACACGAACATGTCGCCCGTGATAAATAACGGTAGGGGCCATCTGTGGGGTGTGTTTGTGTTGGAGTGGGGGTGTATATGCGTAGACGCTAAAACGGAGGTAGGTAATGTTGTAATTTATAATTTTCGGTTTAGAGATGGTTAGAGTGTAGGTTTGTGGTTTAATGGGTGAAGTTATTTCTTTGATGGTTAAAGGTTACGTATATAAAAACCATTGATAGTACTTGACATGAATCACTACATATTAAAAAAGAAAGTCCTCCGCCGCGTCTGTCTGTCTGACTGCCTGTCTGTTCGCGATAAACTCAACAATTCCACCACCGATCTTCATGCTGTTTTCACCAAATGGATGGAGTGATTCTCGAGGAAGGTTTTAGTATTATAATAACCGACATCTACGCGGGCGAAGCAGCGGGCATCAGCTAGCATTTAGATAAATAAAAAACCCGGTGTATTGACTGAATATTGATTGAATAAAATTATGTCTGGCTCACAGGCAGCGGCAGTGTTAGGAAAACTAGATTTTGCGTTAGACTGAGCAAGACTGCAGATACTAGATAACTTATCATTTCAACCCCTAACCATAACTTACACTACAGCAAGCAAAAACTACAGAGGAACACCACAATCATACTAAAAAACTAGAATATGAGAATGATATAGCACAGGAAGGTTAAATACATATTTTATATAATCTCCCACATACATTCTCTGTTGAACTTATATTTTTTCACACTTGGCACGGTTGGCACAATGCCGTTGTAATGTATGTGTGCTTTATTTATTTATTGCCCGAACACTGGGGTACGAGTTTGCAGTTTTTATAGGATCTTGGGGTTAAAAGATGATCAGGAATATTTTTATTATGTGTATGTAGATAGAAATATAATGCCCTTTGAGATAATTTATCAAATATACGGTCGGTTCACACATACATAAGCATGACTAATAGTGATTTTTATTTTGATCAGATTCAACTATTTTTGACTATTCATATTTTGTCCTAGGCGATTTAAATAATATCTAACGATTCTTCAGAAATCTCGATCCGGAAAAATGACGATTTAGATATGTTCGACTTCTTTATTAGATGATTATTGCAAAAGCTGTTTCTGCATAAAGATTACATAAAAGAGCAAATAAAATACCTCGCTCTTATTCCCAATCACATAAAATAGAAGCATAAGCAAGATACAAGCTGTCATCTAGATAAATCCCTGACGAAATGAAAATGAATAAAGTTAGGTGATCTGACTCAACTAGGCCACTACCTCGCTGCAGTTAAGTGAGTTAGTTGATTGATTAGGCCTTTTTATTTCTTTCTGGGATAAGCTAGAGCCTTGCGAAATAAATATATTATATTTTTTCTGATCGGATTGGTTGGTGGTAGGCTTGTTGTATATCCACCTGGCTAGCTACCACCATCTTATCTAATCTGTCGCCATAACAACAATTTTAACAGCATTTTTGTGTTTCGCTAGTTAGAGGTAAGATAGCCAGTTCCTCTGTGGTTGAGGATTCCGGGTAAAGCTCGCTTCCACCTTCAGCCTGATCATCACTTACCATCTGGTGAGATGAAGGCAAAGAGTTGCCCTATTATGGGTAAAAAAAATATGTAAATTATGATGAGTATGACAAAATAGCTCTTGGGAACGTGTGCAGATTGAGAGATTGGATGTGCTTAATATAGGTAGCTAATTATTATTACCTACCTATATTAATTACACTTGCCATTGTTTTTACTTTTAATTTAGGACTTACTGATGATCTATTCTGTAAAAATCTCACCGTGATAGCTAAGGGTCAGTTCAGACCGCGAAGTGAAGCGAAGCGACTTTAATAAATTATCGAACTTATTTTCTTCACGACAAGGTATAATTCCAGTACGAACGTGTACGCGTGTACGCGTAAGTACGCTGAGATCAGCCGTGCTGCGCAGCGCGTGTACCTTATTGTGTATTAAATAAATTCAATATCGGATCACAAAAAAGGGCGGTCCCCTCGTGTCTCGGTGAAAGAAAGAAAGAAAATACATTTATTCAGCACAGACTAAAAGGCACACAATATACATGATATACAGCACCTGACCCTTAGGTGAAGTGAGCTTGAAGTGCTGTCAACAGTGTCAGTGTCAATCCCTAGCATCAAGTTCATCACATCAGGCTTATTTTTTCGTTTTTAAAATACGTAATAAAATATTTTCTTGTTGTAAATCATTGACAACACCTTTACATAGATACTAATGCTTTGATTTTATCGCAAAAGGTGTATAATTTCAAACACGTTTTGTTTCTTTTGACATCAGATCACCTTTGTGCGCGCGAGCCCTTTGAGTAACGACGCATAGGCACGAGTTTCTGTAATGTGCATTGGATGAATTCGATGTTGTAGATATTTAGCATACCCCTCTAAAAGTTCGTGGTAACAGCCGTGCAGGTCGATCCTTCAGGTTAAGCTATGCTTGCTGGGGTTGGTCTGTGGATGGGTGACCATGTTTACATACCGAGACTCCTCCGTGCCTAGGAAAGCACGATAAGCCGTTATGCGCCGCGGCGAAACTTGTAGGTATCCCATAACTACATACTACTGTATTATAAAATGCGAAAGTGAGTTTTTTGTTTATGTGTTTGTTACGCTTAAACGATAAAACGGCTGGACGTATTTGGATGAAATTTGGCACATAGGTAGACCATTACCTGAAAAAGACATTAAGCTAATTTTTATGCTGGATCGCAGACAAAAGTCGCAGGCAACAGCTAGTAGGATATAAAAAGAAACACGAGGAAGATAAACACTGGTTTGTTAAAATTAATTAATGGAATTGATTGACTATTTAGAATAAGTTGTGAAGTTAATATTATTTATATCACACTGACATACGATTTCTGAGAGCACAATTATTACTTTTTTATTTTTGTTTGCTGTTTTAATAATTATGATTATCATTACCTGGTCATCATTACCATTATATAACAGTTCATAAAGTTTCACAGCAGATCTTATCAGAGCCTTGATCAAAGTCACAATTTTTGAACATACAAAAAAAAAAACATACAGACGAACATAGAACCTCCGGCCATTTTGAAGAAGTCGGTTGATAAAAGAAAAATAATCTCGTCTACAATGTAGTCAATTGGCACTTAATCAAAACTTCCTACATTAATGACACTTATAACAGAACTGGCGAGGTGTATGTAGATACATTATTACATTATTATATCATTTCAGTATATAATTTATATGTTACACCAGCCTTTTGCCCGCAACTTCGTCTATGTGTGTTTTTTATTTCAACATTTTTAATGCAAATATCCAGGATGAAAAGTAGGCTTTGTCCTTCTGCAGGTCTCAGGCTACCTATCTGACATTAAAGGAAACGGACAAACGGACTGACACCCAGTTGCACAAAAACAACATTAATGCGCCATTACGTAATGGATCATTAACGCTAATGATTTAATTAATTTCATCAAAGAACCATTAAAATCGAGTCTAAAGTTGATGTCTGCAACAAGTTAAAACAAGTTAATAGAATATTAGTATTTAATGACAACTTTAAAGTTAAAGGTCGTCTCTGCAACTGGCTGTGAGTTACATTCGCATTTATAATAATAATTATTATGGAAGCATGGATTAGAATATAAAATCAATCCGATCAAAACACTGCACTTACCACTCAATTACCTATAATAACTGTCCACTATTTATTAAACGCATACATCATGTATCATTGTCCTGACAGACTGACACTACCCCATGATTGATAGCCAAGTCAACCAGAATGACAAGACCTGTCAACCTTCCATTGTTAGCAAACAATAGTGAAGGTACAATGGGGCAAGTTAGTTTGGTTTGTAAGGATTTTTTATTATTATATTTCGGAAAAACCTGAGGTGTAAAAGTTTGATCGTGTTGGTAAATCTGTAATAGTATATTGTTTTGCATTGATTTAGTTGGTTTTGTTTGAAGGAAAATAGCTAAAATAATTAATCGGCTTCTAGTCTAACTGTATGCAGCTGAATACCAGTATTTTACATGGAGTGACTGCTTTTCTGAGCTCCACAACCCAGTTACTGGGTAACACGATATCCCTTAGTACTACTGTTAGCAGTTGTTATGTTTGATTACCCGTAACGACTGTCAAAAATCTACGAATGACAGCCGGGACCAACGGCTTTGCGTGCCTTCCAAGGCACGAAAATGTTGTTAGGAAAGCTTTGAGTATGAATGTCGATAACTATGTGAGTAGGGAAAGACTAAAAAAACGATGGATGGACTGTGTGAACAATGATATGGCTAGAAATGGCGTGACTACCGAGATGACGACAAATAGAAAAAAGAAATGATATTTGTATTGTATGTATTTAATAGATATTTAAATACTGTCTCATGCACACAAGTTGTATGTGTGACAGTTGACATAGCTGTCACTAATGTCAACTGTCAGTCACCGCAAATGGCGGGAAGTTCAAGGGGAAGTGAGCTTTGTACAAGGACTTGTTTGTCGGAATGAGCCTGAGAGTAAATCCTGATAACGCTTAATAATCATCCCTACTTCGGAATAGAATGGATTTTAAAATGATGATGAATCTTTTCTGCCTGAAAACTAGACGAAATAACAAAGCATTGTTTCTAATATGCACCAACATAGTTTATTTTTGACAGCTTTGCGCACAGATTGTCCATGCCGACTAAACGGAATGTTACCATTTTAAATATTATATATTTTATTTTATTTATAAACATTTTAAACATTCACAATTATTAGGTAGTTTATTTATTTTATTTCTTATAGATCAGTTTTTTTAATTTATTATAATAATATTCTAGCGTATGACACACGTGGGTTGCAGCTGAAAATCAGCGTCAGGTGGTACACTTTGTGTTTCCATCTGACATTATGCTGAGCTGAGGCCCTTTTGGCATTCTAATGGTTGTTTTCTGTTTTTATAGTTTTAAGGTGTATTTTTCTGCTACAATGCCAATAAACGCATTTTTCTTTCTTTCTTTCAACACAAAATCGGTAATAAATTCTAACATTGATACCCTCATTAGTCTATGGATACCCTAGTTCAATAACCTTAGCTGACATTCGAAGCTCGAACTATCTCCCGTCCAAAGATAACGGGCAAAACGTAAAACGTATAGATATAATCATTATTTATTGGCTACAGATACTTTTTACTCTGTTCCTTACTTATTTAGAGTATGTTTTTTGCCTTTCGCTGGTAGCAGAAAAGGATTTGATGTTAGGCACGCCACAATAGCGGCGATAAGTCCCCTCTTTGAGGAGTGGCTAGAGAGGCGCCACGGCGTCCTCACCTTCCGCCTGGCACAGGTCCTCACTGGACATGGCAGCTTCGGGAGGTACCTGTGTAGGATTAGGCGGGAGGAAACGCCCGGGTGTCACCACTGTGCGGATCGCCCGGAGGACACGGTGGAGCATACGGTTGAGGTATGCCCTGCTTGGGCGGAGCACCGCCGTGTCCTCGCGGAGGCGATTGGCGGCAATGACCTCTCGCGTCCGGCCCTGGTTCAGGCCATGGTACGGAGCGAGAGGGCATGGGAAGCCGTCACCTCCTTCTGCGAAGCAGTAATGCTCGCGAAGGAGGAGGCGGAACGCGTGAGGGAAAGGCAAAGTTTGCGCCCTCACGCCCCTAACCGCCGCCGTAGGAGACGCCCTGGGCGTCGGGAATCCCAGGCGGATTCTGGAAAGACCATAGGCGCGGGCTTGCGGACAGCGAGCAACGGGCAGCTCGCCGTCCGATAAGGACCAGGCCCGGGTCGATGGCGCGTCGTGTTCCACGCGCGCCTCATAGAGATGTCAGCAAAATTGACGGGGTCCGGTAGGACCGATGCCTGCCAGGGTTGCGGGAAAGTCCGAAAGGGATACCGGGACCTTGGCAACAGGCAAATGAAGGAACACGGGTGGGTTTTAGTAAGTAAAAGTCTGACACGCCCTTCCGCTCCGCCCAGAGCGGGAGAAGTCATTGGATGATATTCCCACCCTCAAAAAAAAAAAAGAAAAAAGTGTCCGAAATTGAATATATGTCTTGCGTTTTAGTCTATCTTTTTATTGGGTATTCAGAAGTAAGGAAATATTTCTATTCTATAAATAAATAAAATATATATTCAATGTACATACCTAGTGGTAGGTAGGTTGAGGAGCTCGTGGCTAAGTACTGCTGCTTTCGGTTAGACTGGAAGCCGACCCCAGCATAGTTGGGAAAAGGCTAGGCAGATTGATTTTTTTATTCAAAGTACTATATTTCTACATTTATATCTGTAATTCGAATTTATGGTGTACAGAATAGTTAGAATTGACCTGAAATGTTATGATTTCACGAAATAGTGGTAATTTTGAACCTAGAGAGAGAGTTTTATTGATGATTTTATTGATTATAATTCTGTAAATACATATTTTTTTACGTCAAGAATTATATTTTGATCAACATACAACCTGACAACGGCATGAAAATTACGAAAACAAAAAAAAAATTGTTTTTACGGGCTATCTTAGCAGTTCCCCTTGAGTATTGTAAATTTTTGGCGCCTCGTGAAGTACCCATTTATTACTGGTCACGTTATAGGGTGCATAATTTAATGGTTTTTTATAACAATTTATTTTTCTTGCAGGTAAGCACTGACCCATAAAGTTGAGCTGTTTTTTGGAATTGGTAAGCTTTATACATAAAATATATTTTCAGTAGAAAGTTCCGTTAATCGTTGATGTGTTTTTACTTGACTGCCCCAAAAAAAGGTAATGTTTTTGTAGTCTGTGGGAGTCATCCTAGCATTACTTATTCGCTTTGCAAAATGTAAAGAAATAGGAATTCATTCATGTAGTTCCAAAATTAACTAAACATTACCAAACTTAAAATAAACCGCCATATTTTACCAAGAACACATAAAACAGAATGATCTTCAAAAAAATTGCTGATTATCATCGACGAGAACTTATTACAAAAATGTTAGAATAAGAAGATAAAAGTGAACGCTGCTGTTTGACAGCGCCTCAATTTGTGAAAGGGATCAAAGTTATTATTTATCGAGGCTTGAACCGATAAGGGCTTGGATTAACGAGATTTCCTGTGCCGTAATTTAGAAAAAAGTTGGTTAGTTATGGTGGGTGAAATTGGCGGGATATTGTTATGTAAATATCTGGTTGTTATGGTAACCACAGGCAATTACCGGTCCTCATTCTTTTGTTTTTATTCATGGTAGTATAGGGTTAAGCTATTGTGAAAAAAGTTTGAAACATTGAGGTTCAATGAAACTAGAAAAGCTATTCTGCCGTCGCACGAGAGAAGGGCACATCTATCATTTTGGTCAAACTGAGATAATTGGGATTAAAGTTTTTATCATATTCTGCTTCAGTATGGAAACCTATTACTTAAAAGAAAAAAAAATACTGATGATATATGCGTGATAATTCTACAAAAAATTGAGCAGATGTGTCTTTTTTTTCTGATTCTAAATATGTACTCGTATGTAACATATTTTTTTTTTAAATGTTAGTTGTGCCCTTTTTTCTTACGACGACAGTATTAGAAACTAAGGGCGTGTCCAGCGGATGTCAAATGCGAGAACCACTGTGTATGCGTATTCAGGTACTAGACTGAGACGTTTGCTGTTCTGTGCAACAACATGTTGCGCAAAAATTTACATTGAACCTCAATGTGGTCCGAAAGGACTTGATTGCTCTGGTTGCGTCAGGCGAACTTTCTTGAATTTCGCCTCTCATCGAAGCTTGTATATGTATATAATGGCGCAGGATAGCCCTTACCAGAAGTGATTCACATTGAACAGCTTCTATATCAACAGAATTGTGCAGAATATCCTAGTTAGTCGTGGACGTGGTACGAAGTACGTGGTGGTCACATCCTCTTTAGTCATCACAAGACAGCCGCCACGCAACCATCGATACGACGCACTGTTAGTGGACTGTCACCAGTCAGCGACCTTTTCGGTGATTCCAGTAACTTCGTAGCAAAACTAGACGGCTCCACTTGCTGCGCCGTCATATACATCTATATCAGCATAATTATGTGAATGTTTTAAGGTCATAGCACATATATCAACTCGGAATTGGATCGTCACCATATCGCCTTTCACCTCGCCGTCAAACAGTCGTCAACCTAACGTAAGCACGTAACCAAAGCGGACCAGCAGCTCCGATACGTTGACTCGGCTACAGCTAGCTAGGCGACGCCGCGCTTACGGCTTGCAGACCGCGGGAGGTGTGAGAGGGGCAAGGGTGGACGAAGAGACGCAAGCGCGACGACGGAAAGGCGTAAGTGCGGGGACGGCGAGCCGTACGCGCGGGGTCGGCGAGCCGTAAGCGCGGGGACGACGAGCCGTAAGCGCAGGGACCACTGGTTGACCACGCGCCTCACCGCAGTTCGTGAGCTTGTCGGAGGCGAATCGTTTACGTTACGATTCCGATTAGTGTGCTTTTCAGTAGCGAGTTTCATACAAAGAATACTAAACGGCTCCAGTTGATACGGTTACCATCCGCTTCCGAGTTGATATGTGTGACCTTTAAACCACGCATTTCCCATGTGACTATCTATCTATGACTATGTACATGTCTTCAAATAGTCCAAAACCACGTACGCTTAATGAAACCTGTGGTCATCATACTCATTTCTTCTTCGGCTTTTGCCAAGCTATGGAACAATAACATAGGCCGATATCGTCACTATTTTATCAACTTTCCATAGTCATATTAATAAAACGATAAAATCAGCAGGGCGTATCTCGCCGGGGGCTTGACCGTCGATAGTTTACCTTAGTACCTTTTTGCGATAACTCTCACCTTTTGGGATTCATAATAATCTTCGTTGGGCGACCGTAAATCGCTTCAACATTCTCAACAGGTAATAATTAATACAGATTTAGGAGATTATTTGTCAACTATTCTATTATTGTTTCCTAAATTGAATATTTAGAGGGGAAGTGAATTTAATCATTTATTGTCAATTAGAACAGAACACTAAAAACCGGCCAAGTGCGAGTCAGACTCGCGCACGAAGGGTTCCGTACCATTATCTATAAAAACAACGGCAAAAAATCATGTCTGTAGTATGGGAGCCCCCTTAAATATTTATTTTATTCTGTTTTTAGTATTTGTTGTCCCGTTTTACTATTTTACCCTTTGGGTACGGAACCTTATAAAACGTAATACTGTTTCAGGCAGATTCCTGTATAAGTTATAAATAGGTACCAGTGATTTGTATGCTATTTGAGACATTGTCTTTAAGAATGGTAATGCATCGCCAATACCTTGGGAGTAGATGTCCACCTGTTTATCAATTCTCAATATATTTATTGGATTTCACAATGTGAACTTTGGTGGTTGGTTTTACGAAGACATGATCATTGTGAATCCTGTCGGACACATCACAGTAGGAGGGAGGAAGAGGGTTTTAATTTGACTAATCTTTTAATGCCTATTATGAAGTAATGACCCTCATCTTTCTCTTTTCACCATGAGTATGTATCTAGAAAGGAAAGTACAATTAAAGTATAAATATCAATTAAAACCCCAGCTTCCCACCCATATAAACCAATCAACGCAATCACCCGTTGCCTAATCAATGGCCAACCCTAAAACAGCAACCATTAATTTCTGTTAAAAAAAAAACATTTTAGCGCATCGAACCCGCAACATTACGTTGTAAAATAACGACACACTAACTGAGCTAATGGTGTTTTTATCATCACGACAATCAATAAAGAGATCTCTCGTCCAATAAAAATGATTAATACCGAATGTGTCCACTCTCCTTTGATAGATACTGGACCTGAAATTTGGGGTGAAATGTGAAAAATTGGGCCGCTGGGGAGGGTTAAAATTTGGTATGAATAGGTAGAATGGGGGTTAGGGGTTATTAGCCGGTATTATCGTTTGATTTTTAATATGAATTTTTTGAGGTAGATATATTGATTAAGTATTTGATTATGAAGATGGATGGCAATAAGAGTTGGGGAAGGCCAAAGAAACGATGGATTGACTGTGTGAAATATGATATTGATAGAAAGGGGGTGACTACCGAGATGACGATTAATAATAGTACGTAAGATAAAAAACACTTTACAAAAAAAAAAAACCGACTTAAAAAAAAAACTAAACAGTGAAAAATTACTTTAAAATTCGGAAGTCGGTGTCTTTGCTTTTCAATTTTCGGTTTTTGCCACACAAATTCGAATACCTGCTATGTAAATAACAGTGACGGAAAAATACGTAATATTGAAGCTAACTCAAAAACTACGCAAACCTAAGCAAAGTTAATAAAATTTATATGGGACCACCTTTGAAGCATGACCTACCAAACAAAAAAGAATCATTAAAATAGATTCATAATTGGCGGAGCAATCAGGTAAAACACACACAAAAAAAAAAGTAAGACGAATTAAGAACCTCCTCCTTTTTCAAGAAGTCGGTTAAAAAAGACATTGGGGATGATGAATAATGATCTTATTGGATAGCTATGCATTGGTTTTTCGAGGTCGTGATAATTTTTATGACCTTAACGTTGCCTGGAAGAGATCGCAGTGAGAGATAAGGCCGCCCATTGTATATTTTGTAGTGTATATACATTTTTCTTTTTGTGATGTATAATCTGGTGTACAATAAAGTATGTATAAATAAATAAATATGACAAGCTCGTGGCTAAGTAATAACAGCCGCACGGGTCGATCCATCAGGTTAAGCTACGCTTGACGAGGTTGTTCCGAGGATGGGTGACCATCTTTACATACTGAGACTCCTCCGTGCCTCGGAAAGCAGTTGGTCCCGGCTGTCATTCGTGGATCTTTGACAGTCGTTACGGGTCGTCAGAAGCCCGAAACTCTGAAACTCAAAAACTACTTCACCGACTTTCATGCTGTTTTCACCAATGGATAGAGTGGTTCTCGAAGAAGGTATATAATAACCGACATCCGCGCGGGCGAAACCGAGGGCATCAGCTTGTATTTTATAAAATGTTAAATATCAACCAAGTTGACGTGAAAAATTAAGAATTAAAATGTAGTTTTCTCTTTTGTGCGAGTGTCTCACATTTAATAAAGATAAAAAAATATAAATATCGAATTTCTGTTTTACACCTGACAAACTAACTTTATTGAGGCAATACACTGTATTTCATAAAAATAAAATACATTCTGAAGCCTTAATACTATTAAAGAATAAAGGTAAAATAAAATATGAAAATCATATTTTATTTCATTCATTTCAAAAGCTACGGACCCTTACGCATGTGTAAATAAAATAATAATAATTGGATTCCACTTTTATACAGCGTGTTCTATTTTTGACGTAAATTAACATCAATCATCGACTGATGTTCGTTTCAGTTTCAGCTTATCTCAAATATATTTCAGGTTAGTTACAACACATTTATTTCTCGACGCATGATATAAATATGTGAGATTTTTACTTGTCAATTTGTATTTTGGGTCAGGTTTTTATCAGGCTGTCATCAATTCATCGAGAGGCTTTGCTACTTAGCTCTATTATGTAAAGTTCACTTTAAACCTCACCCAAGTCATCATCATCTCATCATCATCTTCCTGCCCTTGTCCCGTGTTACTCGTGGTCGGCGCAACACGTTTTCTTCTTCCACTCTCCCCTGTCCACCGTCACGTTATCATTTACTCCCTTCTCTTTCATATCATTCCTCACACAATCCATCCATCTTTTCTTTGGCCTTCCTCTCCCGCTCCATCCATCAACACTTATATTCATCACTTTTTTAGTCACATGCGTTTCCTCCCTCCTCATCACATGCCCATACCAGGCCAAACGATTACCTTTCAACTTTTCTGTCACTGGCGCCACTTTTAAACTTCCCCTTATATACTCATTTCTTACTTTATCCATTTTCGTCACTCCACACATCCATCTTAACATTCTCATTTCCGCTACATGCATTCTTTTTTCATCCGTCTTCTTCACGGCCCAGCATTCCGATCCATTCAGTACGACAGGCCTTATAACGGACTTATAGATTTTCCCCTTTAACTTGAGGGGCATCCGTGGGTCACAAGTTGTTCCTGTAACCTGTCGCCATTTTATCCATCCCGAGTTGATCCGGCGCATTACGTCTCGGTCTATTCCGCCATCCCCTTGGACAAGCGACCCGAGGTACCGAAAGTCGGAGCAGATCGGTAAGGGCGTTCCGGCAAGAAGTATGGGCATAGGACTGGAGAGACCACCAAAATCACAGAACATGTATTCTGTTTTGGTCCGACTTAGTCTCAGGCCAACAGTCTCCAGTCTTTCCCACCACACCTCCAATCTGCTCCGGACCTCTAAGCCGCTCTCGGCAACCAACACAATGTCATCGGCAAACAGCATACACCAGGGAGCCTCTTCCTGAATATCCGACGTAAGAGCGTCCATTATCAACAGGAAGAGGTAAGGGCTGAGTGCCGACCCCTGGTGCAAGCCGACAGCCACATTGAAGCTGCCAGTAGTGCCCACTGTAGACCGGACTTGGGTACTGCATCGACTGTACATCGCTCGAAACAACTGCACATACTTCCCTGGCACACATTTCTCCTTAAGGGCCCACCTAAAAACTTCACGAGGCACTCGGTCATATGCCTTTTCGAGGTCAACGAATACCATGTGTAAGTTTTTATGTGCACCTCTGTATTTCTCGCACAGCTGGCGAAGAGCGAAGATGGCATCCGTTGTTCCCCGACCAGGCATAAAACCGAATTGGTTTTGCGAAATTTCACTCTCTTCTCTCAGTCGCCTTTCAATAACTTTCTCCCAAGCTTTCATACTATGTGACATTAGCTTTATTCCTCTATAGTTATTGCACTCCAGCACATCACCTTTGTTTTTAAAAATAGGTACCAGCGAACTGTTACACCATTCGTCAGGTATGGCTTCTTCCAGCAACAACTTATTGAAGAATAAAGTTAACCACGTCCATCCATCTACCCGTAGTAACTTCCACACTTCAACTGGTATTCTGTCCGGACCCATTGCTGTACCATTCTTCATCCCACTTACTGCTATTCGCACTTCATCCATACTAATCATTCTCACTAGCCCCTCATTTACTGGTCTACTCTTCAGCACACCACTCCAGTCATTCTCCTCATTCATCAGTCTTTCAAAATAGCCCTTCCACCTATCCATAATTTTCTCATCTTCCGAAAGAACTATTCCAGCTTCATCCCTTATACATTTTATCTGACAGACATCCCTCGTCCTTCTCTCTCTAGCTCTAGCAAGCCGGTATAGATTTTTTTGGCCTGCTCGACTATCTAGTGTATCATAAAGCTTGTCCTGGGCTTTTGCTCTCGCTATAGCCACAGCTTTCTTGGCTTTTTTCTTTAAAGCATCATACTCACTCTTTTTTCCTGCTTTCAAACTAACATTTTCATCTTCAACACTCTGCCATTCCTTGAACTTTCTCTTTTTATCCTGCAACACATCCTGTATTTCTGTCGACCACCACCATGTATCCCTGTCTATCGTACCCTTTCCTTTCGTCTCTCCCAAGATATCTTTCGCTGCACTCCTAATGCACCCCGCCATCTCATCCCAGCAGTCATTTACACTTCGATCAAACCGATCGACGATCTTTAAACCTCACCCAAGTGTCCGCACAAAATTCGAAAATGGACTCATTTATTTTTTAATTAAACACTTGTTTCATATCGTTCCAATGATGGTTTTCTGAAATGATGTTCACTACATGGCAGCACTGAGTCCGGGCACCTGTGAAAAGTGTCAAAGCGCCTATATTTTCAAAAGTGTCAAAGCGCAATTTTTTGTCGTTACTGAATGATGAACGAATTTCATGAAAAACATAATTTCAAAGTGTTCGCTAAACATCACTTCAAAATGTACTTCAATGTGAACGGTGTTGAGGTAACCGAGATAACATCGTCAGCCGAGTCTTTTCCCAACTATGATGGGATCGGCCACCTGTTTAACAGGATGTAGATGGATTCTAGTAATATCAGAAATAACAATAGAAACAAATTACTTTGCTACAGGTGCAAGAATTTGTAGGTAATCATTATTAAATTTCGAACATAATTCCTGATACAAGACTTCATTATTTCGTGTGGTGGCAGAGCTGCAACACCTCGTATGTCACGTCCACCTCGGACATGCCCTAATTACGTGTCGGTGCACTGCGCCCGTCACTCAAAGACAGAGTCTCATAATGCTTGTAATTTCACCAGCATCCATGCCCTTTAAACTGGGGCATAGTTACGTTGTTTGCTCGCAGAAATACATAGGTATAATGCTGGTAATAAGCAGGTAATAAGTTCAAACACGGCAGAATTTTCTGTTATATTTATCTTTATTTTTTTAAGGTTCCGTTAAACTACTATCTCTGGTGATAGTTTGCAATGACGCAATCACTACATGCATTGCTGGCAACTTTTAAAAGTGATTTTTCTACTACGATTGTAATTTTATCTTATATCGAACATAGTAGTTTGGAACCCATATTATTAATGAAATAGGTATCATCTCAAAGTTGCAATCGTTATTCCATGAAAAAATGGTTATTGAATTGTGCTAAGTGTATGCATATTTTTGCTCGTGACTGTACAACATCAACAACTGCATTTTTTTTTTTTTTAAATTTCTTTTTATATACACACATAAACAGACAAGAAGAAAGGAACAGAAAAATAAGTACATACAAAGGAAATCTCTTCCAGCATATCTGCGATAGGAAAGTAGATAAAGAGATAAACAACGTGTGTAAGAAAGAGTAGAAGAGAAAAAATGCATCAAAAAAAAAAACTATTCCCCAATTTAAATATAAACAGAATACGAGACATACATAAATTACAAAATTACATAATTATATACTTATAATATAAATATAACTCAAATATAAATAAGTAATTATAATGAATGAGAAGAATGGGACGGGACGAAAAGCATTCCCACAGATAGGATGGCGTTTTATGGTTGGGAAGGATGATAAATAACTGACGATATCCGAGAGTTCCTGCAAAGTCGAATAGGCAGCCAGGAAGAATATCATTGAAAATTGACACCTTCAATTTTTAAGGATTCTCGTGGGAATATCGGGATAAAAAGTATCCAATGTTCTATTCCAGGTCATAGTCTATCCCTGTGCCAAATTTCGTCCAAATCCGTTCAGCCGTTTTAGCGTGAAAGCGTAACAAACAAACAAACTCGCTTTTGCATTTATAATATTAGTTAGGATATACATATTTTGAAAGTTTTTAAAAAGGGTGTTAAAAGCCTAATGCTAAAAGCCATCAAAAAATCTACATGAATAAACATTTTTTTCTTAGAACAGTTTGCAATATCTAATATGTATGAATACTCTTCATAGCCTGATAAGCCAAGTTTCCACAAAGTGCTAACAGTGATCTATTTATAAAACCAACTCCTTATCTTAGCACTAACTCTGCGCGCCGTCTAACTGAAACGGGGTCAGTAGAACACCCGCCTCACACTATTTATAATACTAAGTTTAAGTTAAATGTTCGTGTACATAACTTTAGAGTATGCTTAAGTACCTTGTTGAGTTTTACTTGTGAGAGAAAACATTATGTTGAGCCAAGAAATTTTAATAATGGTTAGTAAATTACAGACATTTGTCATGTAAGAAAGTTTTTGACCGAGAGTAGTTTGTACCTATGTTTTTGAGTTTTGGTGTTTGTCTGGGTGGATTTAAGTTTCTAAGATGTATTTTTTTTTAACAGACTTCAAAAAGTAGGAGGTTCTCAATTCGACTGTATTTTTTTTTTTGTGTTTTTGTTACGCGATTACTCCGCCAATTGTGTATCGATTTTGATGATTCTTTTTTTGTTTGGCAAGGCTGTGCTTCAGAGGTAGTCCGATATACATTTTATTAACTTTGCTTGAGTAGTTTTTGAGTTAGCTTCAATATAACGTATTTTTTCCACTTAGTTTATGTAGACGATGTTTTAAGGTACTCTGTCACTGTTATTTACATAGCAGGAAATGGTATTCGAATTTGTGTGGGGTAGGTACCACAACCAAAAAGTGAAAAATAAAAACTTTTAAAAGCAAAGACACCGACTTCCGAGATTAAAGTTATTTTTCACTTATTAGTATTTTTTTGGAAGTTGGTTGTTTTTTTTTTGTAAAAAGTTTTTACTATAATATATGTACTGAATTACTAAACTTCAAGTCTGTACTTATTCCTATGAAGCGTTAGGCAGCGGTGTCTGGTAGGTGGACCTTATTTTGCCAGTTATGTTTTACTAGAGGCATATTTTTGTTTGGATGGCTGTGCTCTTGAGTTGTGACTGCGAATCGCCAAATGTAAGGTAGGATGCACTCGGGATAGGTGGAGCGACGATCTTCGCAGGGTGGCTGGTAGCAGCTGCATGAGAGTTGTCGAGAATCGAGCTGAATGGCGTGCAATTAGAGAGGTCTATGTCCAGCAGTGGACTGTTGTAAGTTGATATTGATGGTATTTTAGTTTTCACAGATCTGTGGTGTGTGCAAGTTTGCGCGGGTATTAAATTTGGACAGGCTGTTAATCATGGACGAAGTTATTACTTAGCCTGGCAGAATGTAAATGCAGACTCTTGGCTGTTACTGAAAAATTCCTAATGGAAATACTCAATATCACTTTTTCGTAGGTACTAAAAAACATGGTGGCAAAAATATTCCTTAAAAAATAAAAAAAGAAGAGAAAATTCCTTGTTAGGGTTCCGTACCCAAAGGGTAAAACGGGACCCTATTACTAAGACTCCGCTGCCCGTCCGTCTGTCTGTCTGTCTGTCCGTCTGTCACCAGGCTGTATCTCATGAATCGTGATAGTTAGACAGTTAAAATTTTTCACAGATGATGTACGTATTTCTGTTGCCGCTATAACAACAAATATGTACTAAAATACAGAATAAAATAAATATTTAAGGCGGCTCCCATATAACAAACGTGATTTTTTTGCCGTTTTTATAGATAATGGTACAGAACCCTTCGTACGCGAGTCTGACTCGCACTTGGCCTGTTTATCATTATTATAAAAGAAAGAAAATTATGATAACTAATGCTTTTAGTAGAATTGCTTGACGATAACTTACGTACCTTACTACATAGTAATTGTGCTTTTAAAGTGGTAAATGGAGCTAAAATAACTACTAAATTCGCCATAATTTAGTTGAAATTAACACATTTCAACTAAATACAGGTTTTAAGGTTTGTTATGTAACAGAAACCTTTGAAAGACGTATAGAAACAACATCAGAGAAACTTGGAAATGAACGTAAAAGCAAAAAGAAACTTAGTACACATCATAATATCATAAAACCAATTTAAAGTCCTGTGTACCACAAACCTTTGAACGTTCAATAAAATTGAAATGCACCCGATGAAATCGCTTATAAAATTCGAAAAATTCCCATTTCACAGCTTATCCACGGCGCACAGTTGTAGCCCTATAGATATACGGTCTTATTCTGAATATTGAGAAATTCTAAACCTAAACGTGACGACGTAGACGGGTTGGGGACCTACACGCTTTCATATTACGTGAGGCGAGATGCCGATCGGATCGGGTTTTTGGATGTAGTGTTAGTACAATTCTGTTGACCGATCTGCGGATTGTTTTGGCTTAGTTTTGGGAAGCTTGCTATTAGATTTCGAGCGGATTTTTAAAACTGGGTTTTTCTAAATTGCTGTAGTCTTTTTCGGTAACTGAATGTAGGAATTGAAATGAACCGGTCAGTTTGGAATGAGGATTTTTGAAGACTGTTAAAGCGTAATGCAAGTTACTCACGCTTGTATTCCCGAAGGGTTAGGCAGAAGTGTCATCTATAGTACACCCACATTTCGCCACTTATGTTTGAGTCCCATGTAATACGGGGCGAGGCTATTGAATTCAACCGGGCACAAATCCAGCCTTCGGGCTACCACGATCAATAAAACAATCTCAATCTGCAATTTTTCAAAATTTTTAGATGGTAAACCCAAAAACACTTTGCCCGTCTCGGTTATTGACCACGAGACTAACGAGGCAACGAAAAATAAAAATATTTAAAAAAATCGGCTAATAAAACAACTAGTACGCTCTCGGTGCCGGTGGCGAAGTGTTGGTAATATTGTCGAGCGTGGTTTGCAATAACATATTATTTTAAAAGTCTGTGGAGCTAACTCCTTGACAATTCAAAAGTGCCTGTAAATGGTTTAATTGTATTAAATGCTTTGAGTATGAGTTTGAGTTTAACTAGCGTTGTGTGTAAGTTTTTGTTATTTTACTAGTAATAGTTTTACTAGAAATAGAATCAGAAGTTTTCATTGACTAGTGTTCAGTCAAAAGTTGAACTTTCGTCGAATTCGAAGACTGGGACAAAATTGGTAGTTTTAAAGTATATTTTGGGAATGTTATCCTTACATATTATAAAACCAAGTTCTCCGCCGCGTCCGTTTATCTGTCGTCCTGTACGCGATAAACTTAAAAACTACTGCACCGATTTTCATGCTATTTTCACCAATGGTAAGAGTGGTTCTCGAGTAAGGTTTTATTATATAACAAGGAGGGGAATCCATCCTCTCTCGTGTGTGATCAGTCTCCGGTGTAATTCTTCGTTGATGGTAGATATAGGTAGTTGGTTTTCAATGACACACAACACTTAACTCAAACTCAAAGCGTTTATTTCAATCAGAACATTTACAGGCACTTCTGAATTATCACTTATCAAGGAGTCCTTCAGTTTGAGTTAGTTGGTGAAGCTATTCGCCCATTCCAAAACCAAGTAGGTTTCTTACGGAGAATAACGGGCAAGAAACTGCGTGGACAATCTTTTAATTCAATATCATTCTGTTACAGAGTTTACTTATTCGACAATTACAATTTCATCTCGACTAGTCGACTACCCACGCATAGATAAAGTACCCACACACGCTATATCCCGCCATTGTGTGTGCGACTCTTCTCTCCGCGTGGGTGGACATGCCGCGTGTATCAATACAAAATATTATTACTTAGTTAGTTCAATAAAACTTACAAAAAATCCTAAAATGCTTATTAGTTAATTCTTTTTTAATTAAACTATGCTAATTTAGGGGTATGAGGAACAGGGTGTAAAGTTCACTCATTCACCATAGAAAAGGGAGGATTCTCCGACCAGACGGGTGTTGTGTCTGGCGGGCAACTGCCCATGATTGATATTGGATTTTTTGTATATACGAGTATGTTCACTGCACGGTAAACTCTAATTGCGCGATGCAGGATTTTTGTGACGTCAGGATTTTTGTGTGACGTCAGTGCCTTGATACGTAGTTCGAATGTGGCGATGTAGGTACCGCCACACTAATATTCACAAAATACAAAGGTTATTCAGAATTAAACTTAAATCAGAAGCTTCATGTTACTCTCTAAGACATCATTATTACTATTTGACAACCCGGAAGTGGTTATCAAATAGTTCAAGGGATTTTAATGAAACAACAGATATTCATTAGTAAATTGCTGTGTAAAATAATCTTATTACTTTATAGTTTGTTTCCTATTATTGAAACTTATTTCGTTCTCGTATTAAATTATAACATTCAGTTATTGATCATAATATTCACAATCCGCGCCATCTTAGTCACATTAGGTAGCGCTATATCATAAACAAATTTACTCTGTCAAATGACCAATTGTTAATATGATTAAAAACCTAAAGACTATAAAATAAATATTCCCTTTTAATTTTAACAATAGATTTAACTAAAACATCGAAATTAGTTAATCAATTACTCCAGCTTCGCAAGTTTGATTTGACAATTTGGTCAATAGATGGCGTTTGATATCAAAAGATTCAATATCGTTCACAGATGCAAGCAAATGGTTTTAACAGTACACCAGTTACCCAAATAGTTAGGCATAAGATTATGTTATGATTTTTACAAACGCTCTTGCGGCGACATATATAATAACCGACATTCACGCGAGTGAAGCCGCGGGCATCAGCTAGGATATTATATAATATAATAATTATGTTTCCACTTTCGTTCGTCGTTATCGTTTTATAACAACTTTATAAACGATGTAAACTGGCTTCTGTCTAGAATAGTGTGTTGAGATTCCGTTAAATAATAAAAACATGGCAAATTATCACAACAACGGTTTCATAGACAAAAAAAACCCTTAAATCCCAAACATCAACAAAATATGTTTTATAAAAAACAAAGAAACCATTTGATCGGTTTTTTCGACGTTCCATTACCTACAGAACCATTTTCTATGCTAGGCTCATCAAAGAATAAATTAATAATAAATATTTTAACAATTCAGTTAACGTTCTCAAATAATTGTATACTGAAAGTGATTCCATTGCTTTAGAATACTGAGCAGTCTTACGAACAATGTTCCCGACGCCGCGTCGTAGTCAGTGCTACGCCGTAGACAGGGCTACGCCGTAGACAGTGCTACAATAGCGGCGTAGGATCTTATTGGCGTCGGCTATTGTCATGGAGGCTGTATTATTTGAAGTGACGATAAAGTTATACCATTTATATGCCAAGTAATTTTATTCTAATATTTTACTTAGTATTACTTAAATTGTCTTGTCTTGGTTGAGGTATAGAGCAAAAGAAGGAAAGAATGTAATTTAATATAAATGTTTATGGGAATGTAATTTGTAGATATTTGAGGTAATAACTTTAACGGTACAATCTAAACTACTGAATAAATTCAAAGAAACAGGAGGTCGTTCGATTTCTGTTGCTCAAGAATTCATTTTAAGCCGTACGGCGTCGAAGGCGAATTCAAACTGGCTATATGTGGGTGTTAGACAACACTTTTATCTCTGTTGGGAATCGAACCCAATACTACACTTTACACGCGGTCTTTTTTTTTTTTTTTTTGAGGGTGGGAAATGTTCCAATTACTTCTCCCGCTCTGGGCGGAGCGGAAGGGCGTGTCAGACTTATACTGACTAAAACCCACCCGTGTTCCTTCATTTGCCTGTTGCCAAGGTCCCGGTATCCCTTTCGGACTTTCCCGCAACCCTGGCAGGCATCGGTCCTAGCGGACCCCGCCAATTGTGCTGACATCTCTTTGAGGCGCGCGTGGAACACGACGCGCCATCGACCCGGGCCTGGTCCTTATCGGACGGCGAGCTGCCCGTTGCTCGCCGTCCGCAAGCCCGTGCCTATGGTGGCCGGGAATCCGCCTGGGATTCCCGACGCCCAGGGCGTCTCCAGCGGCGGCGGTTAGGGGCGTGAGGGCGCAAACTTTGTCTTTCCCTCACGCGTTCCGCCTCCTCCTTCGCGAGCATTACTGCTTCGCAGAAGGAGGTGACGGCTTCCCATGCCCTCTCGCTCCGTACCATGGCCTGGACCAGAGCCGGACGCGAGAGGTCATTGCCGCCAATCGCCTCCGCGAGGACACGGCGGTGCTCCGCCCAAGCAGGGCATACATCAACCGTATTTACACGCGGTCTGCACGCGCAAGCATCGTAATCAGT
Source organism: Lithophane leautieri (assembly GCA_949152455.1). Classification (NCBI taxonomy): domain Eukaryota; kingdom Metazoa; phylum Arthropoda; class Insecta; order Lepidoptera; family Noctuidae; genus Lithophane; species Lithophane leautieri. The sequence goes on along the minus strand of OX424477.1, from coordinate 13,770,300 downwards.
GCGTCAGCGGCAAGCTGAAAGCGCGGTGGCGACCCGGCTCGGCCCGATGACGCTTCAACAGAATCTGCCGCGATAGACGATTCTCCTCTCTAATTTAACCTTTAACTGTTTATCCGGGACAGTTATATTTTTGTAAAGATCATCATCATCATTATTACAGCCAAAAGACGTCCACTGCTGGACATAGGCCTCCCCCAAGCACCGCCACTTCGACCAGTTCTGTGCTTCTCGCATCCAGCGGATTCCTGCGGCCTTCACCAGGTCATTGGTCCACCTTGTGGGGGACTTTCCAACACTACGTCTTGCGGTACGCGGTCGCCACTCCAGGATTTTTCGGCCCCATCGGCCATCTGTTCTGCGAGCAATGTGCCTTGACCACTGCAACTTAAGTAAAGATCAGACGGCAATAAATCATTGCCTATTTCATACGGTCCACTCTTTTCTTGCTCCCCGCGCTTCAAAGAACCTCTTTGAGGATACAGGTATGGTATTTTAGGGATATGAGGAACAGGGTGTAAAGTTCACTCATCCACCATAGAAAAGGGAGGATCCTCCGACCAGACGGGTATTTTGTCTGGCGGGCAACTGCCCAATGAATGATATCGGGTTCTTATATATATGTCCATTGCACGGTAAACTTTAATTGCGCGATGCAGGATTTATGTGACGTCAGGATTTTTGTGTGACGTCAGGTCTTTGATGCGTAGTTCGCATGTGGCGATGTAGATACCGCCACAGTATACGTTAATTACGTTACGTTAATTCCTAGCCGGGTTTTCTACCTCCTAAATGGTAAATCAACATAACGTGTTTGGTAACTGGTAGGTTCATATGACTAACGTCTAGCTTCCTTAACGCTCGGCTGAATTCTAGTTTGACCAGAAATTCACCGATATATGGACGAAGGAATACTTAATTGATAATTTTGCGGAGGTATCATGGAATATGTAGGATACGAGACTCGACATCTGGAATTTGGATGGAGAGGCAACTATGTATGCGTTTTACTTCCATTAATTAGTGTTTAATTAATAGTAGGCTCTTGATTTATATATTTTATGCTTGTGTATGGCATAAGAATTCCGCTACATGCGCGAAGCCATATTAAGGAGGATAAAATTAACTTTAAACAAAAAAAAAAAAAAAAAGTAAACTTTTAATTAAACTGGTCGTAGTGGACGACTTTCGGCTGAAATGATGATAATGATTATAATGACATAAATAATACGGCATAGACATTTATTATTTTTAAAGTCCAGCTTTCTAACTTATTCCTCCATATTCTTGTGATGTCTTAAGATTCAAACCTGCTGTTATTGTTGAAAACAAAAATAAAATGAGATGTAGCCAATATTTTGAATACTTTTATTTAAAAGATTGTCTGTGAGTTTCTCGTCCGTTCTTCTCCATAGGATCTTCTACGCTTTGGAATGGGCGACTAGCATCTTTTTGACTGACCGAACATTTGACAGTTCAAAAGTGTCTGCAATTGGTTTAGTAAATTTTTCTGATGTCGACTACCTCTGTCCTTTTGGAGGTCATTTTACCTAACTGGCTTTAGGACGGCTTTGATTTTTTTTGGCCAGCTTCCATCGTGTCCCGCTGCAAGGCAAAGGCCTACACTTTTACCTTTCAAACCTCTCTATGTAGTGCGATCTCTCTTCAACATAGTTACGATTTAAAAATAAAGAGAAATATTTAGGAAATAAAAAACCGAACATTAATAACCACTCGACATTAAAAACCTCAAAACCATAAAAAGTCTTGCAAATAATATGACTCAAATAAATATATTCCCGTGCAATATATGTCGGAACGCCCAAAACCTGTCGTTAATTCGATATCCGGCGACAAAGCTTTTTATGCCGCCCACTACCGAAAGTTCACGTAAATTCAATTACAATATAATTATAAATATAGTACTTAATAACAGTACAATAATACCAGTAATACCTTAATACCAGTTACAAGGGCGCCGTAATTTGATATTTGAATTTGGTTTTTTTTTTTGGAAAAATGTGTGGTTCTTAGTTGTAGTTAGATTTGGGAAAGTTTAGGATAACACACGTTATGGAACCAGGGAGCGTTTTATGACTGGCATAAGACTTATAAACCAGAACCAACTGTCGAGATCCGAAGACGCACGAAGGTTTTCATTATCGGAAAACGAATAATGGAACTCAAACGGGTTTGGGCAGGACACCTGGTAAGGCGCTGTGATGACAGGTGGACTAAGACTGTGACCAAGTGGCGTCCAAGGACTAGAAGATGAAGTGTTGGTCGTCCGGCGGCGAGACGAGCGGACGAAATTGTTACCATCGCTAGTAGAATCTGGATGAGGTAAAGATCACCTCAACCTGATTGCATTTAGTTAATTTAATCATAGTTTGTGAGGAACTTTGGCTCCTGAGATACAAGTATCATTTTACTTAGTTCAGGAATCAGCTGTTCTACCTGATTTTGATAAACACTTGTACAATCATCCTTTACTGTATAATTTATGTGTTTCTTTCTTGTACAATAAAAGTATTATTTATTTATTTATTGTAAAAAAAATTTTTTTTGAAAGTGACCCCCATATTTAAACATCATTTATTTACGTTACACTTCTGTGTTTGCGTCACAGAAATTCATATGTATACCAATTTTCAACTTAATCGGTCAATTAGGTTCAGAGCAAATTGACTGTGACAAACGTACACACACCAGTGATCCTATAAGTGTTCCGTTTTTTCATTCGTATGTACGGAACCCTAAAATACAAATCACTCATTTAAATAAAATATACAATATGACAATATATTAACATAAAGACATACTCCTATTTAAAAAAAAAAAACACTACACATACATAACATCACCGCCTGTATTCCCCAAAGGGTTAAGCAGAGGTGTGATGGCAATAGGCTCGCCCCTATTACATCACAAATCCAGACCAAGGCTGCTACTGAGCAATTCCAGATGGAAAAACTCAATCCCACTTTGCCCGACCCAGGAATCGAACCCAAGACGTCATGCTTAGCAGTAGCGTTTGCGACCACTAGACCAACGAGGCAGTCTACTAAAATATATAATATATATATTTCACCCGCGTAAGTCTCGATCCCGTGGGAATATCGGGATAAAAAGTATCCTATGTCCTATTCCATGTCATGGGATACCCCTGCGCCAAATTTCATCCAAATCCATTCAGCCGTTTCAGCGTGAAAGCGTAACAAACAAACAAACTCACTTTCGCATTTATAATATTAGTTAGGAGTAACGCGTAAGCACCCCCTCCCCCCCACATGAATAGGAAGGACCTTTCATTACGCCATGTTACCAATACAACAATAGTAAAACTAGTTAGTAATGAAGTACAAATAATACGAGTAATAATTTACGTTATCAGCACACTACGGCTGGTCACGACTGTGGAAGTTAGCTTCAATAATAATTGAAGTGATTTATGCCATGGACATTGTTTCATTATGTTGGTAACAATATTGCCAGATATCGCTGTTGGTCAAGTGTTTGATTTGTTTTTGTCTAGATATATAACCAATTTATTGTATTTACAAAACCATATATGAATAAATAGTCAATATTAGTCGGTGCAGAGGCCCCTTAGTGCTTCGGAAAGCACGTTAAGTCGTTGATACCAGCTGCCATTTGTAGATCTATGACTGTCAGTTTCGGGTACGCAGAAGTACGGGTTGTGGAGGTCCGATAGGCAGTCGCTCCATGTAAAATACTGGTATTCAGCTGCATCCGGTTAGACTGGAAGCTAACCCCAATATATAGCTGGGAGAAGGCTAGGTAGATTGATTTACAAAACCATTCATGAATAAACAATAGTATTAGGCACAGAACCATTTGATCAGGAACTCGTCCGAGGAAGTATTATCATGAAATTTACCTATTTCTGCTGCCAAGCAGCGTTGTTCCTGTTTGAAGCACGCCAAAGTAGTAACAGGTTCTTCATGAGTCACTGGTTTCTGCTCTGCCCATGACTTCGTCCACGTCGAAGTCAGCTATACCATACACATTTATCATAATGGCTGAACAGGAATGGGTAATCCTCCAGATGATACGAGGACAAAAACACGGGAAGTAACTTGACAATAGTGGACTGTATTGAATAATAAAAGGAAAGACAAACGGTTGGTTAAATTTAGAATCGGTGAGAATATGAGAACGTTCGTTGTATGGCGGTCGATGACGCAGTGGAGTGCCGGCCGGTGCGCGCCCGCAGCTCGAGTGCCCCCTCCGCGACCGCAGCTCCCGCCCGCGGTCGCCCGTTGCGGCATGATATTCTCGACATGCTCCCGGCGTTGAAGACTGGTCTTCAATGATTAAACTGGAAGAGGACAGATGGTGTTGTAAGCGCGTCGGACTATCCCCTTCTTCGTCCTTACGTCTGCGACTCTGCTTATTCCGTCCCTCCCAGGTATGAGACGTACGATACGCCCGAGTGGCCACATCAATGGTGGCAACTGTTGCTCTTTGAGTACCACCATGGCTCCTTCTTCAAGCACCCCTTTGGAGTCCGTCCACTTGGTTCTCTGTTGGAGGTAAAAGATATACTCGTTAGAGAATCTATTCCAGAACTGTTGCTTCAGGTGCTCAATACGCTGGAAACGTTTCAGGCTGGAGATGTTCTGGTTGATGACTTGCGGATGCGGTAGAGATGTGAGAGATCTCCCAATAAGGAAATGGGCGGGAGTTAGAGGGTAAAGGTCTGATGGATCAGTGGAAAGAGGAGTGAGTGGACGAGAGTTTAGTATTGCCTCAACCTGAATCATGAACAGGAATGGGTAATCCTCCAGATGATGCGAGGACAAAAACACGGGAAGTAACTTGACAATAGTGGACTGTATTGAATAATAAAAGGAAAGACAAACGGTTGGTTAAATTTAGAATCGGTGAGAATATGAGAACGTTCGTTGTATGGCGGTCGATGACGCAGTGGAGTGCCGGCCGGTGCGCGCCCGCAGCTCGAGTGCCCCCTCCGCGACCGCAGCTCCCGCCCGCGGTCGCCCGTTGCGGCATGATATTCTCGACATGGCACTTTGATATAGAGTAGCTTTCTATCAGTGAAATTTTCTTTTAAATGGGATCAACACTTCCAGAGCAGTGATAGCCTAGTGCTGTGACCATCAGATTGCCAAGTCACAGGTCTCGAGTGCAAACCCAAGCCACCCACGTCGGTCTTTTCGGATTCATGTGCGTATTGTTTAGTAATCATTTGCTTCAAAAACGGTGAAGGAAAACATCGTGAGGAAAACACATATGCCTGAGAGATATTTCTCGACGGCATGTGAAGCCAAGCTCATGCGCGGCTTTTAAAACTTTGACACCAGGTTAGTCACTAACCACATGAAAAGAAGAAGTATTTTCTTTTACAAACAAACAAACAATTTTACCTCTTTATATTATATGATTATTATGAGAGATTTCAGCCTTGATTCTGGCATGGTAAACCTTAATTTGAAGTAACTTTTTGACCTTGTCTTTTAACCCAAAGTTAAATAATTATCATTACAATTCTTAAATGAAGTTAATAGTAGGTACTTACACTTCTTACGTATACTATATTATTAATTTAATTATCAATATTACAACATTAATAAATCAAACGTAACGTAAACGTAGTTGATTATCTCACGATTCCACTTACTAATAATTCATGTGAATCGATGATAATTTCAGACCAGCCTGAAATCGATTAAGCTTTATAATTGAACCATGAAACGTTCAGGTATTCACTCGAAAGTCAATTGTATTAAAGTTGATTGATTCGGTAATTATACTGATAATGAGATGGTTTCCAAACTTTAAGCTGTGAAATAACGACCTATAAAAGTCGAAAAGCGTTTAATAAATAATGTTCTTCATTATGAGTTTTATGACCAGTGATATTTCATTGAGATTGTAATGTATTTCGTTCAAATTATGAGTCTTTGAACATATTTAATCACTTAGTTTGGGTCAGATTTTAATGTGATACGAGTATTTTTATACGGTCTGATATTTAACCACTGCTATTACTTTTCAAATTGATTTTTTTGAGAGAATGAAGGCGATTAATAAAAGGTATTTACAAGGCGGATGTGAGTGAAAATGCCGGGGGGGGCGCCCTAAGAGGATATATAGTAACCTTATTGGTGATGTTTTTCAGAAAAGTCAGGTGCGTAGTACTTGCAACCTGCTTGCGTGTGTGATCAGAGGCCCTACTGTGAGTTTCTTTTAAGTATCTCGACTTTACGCATCGACCGTTTTCGGCGCTCCGATTGGCCATTCACGAGTGAAGGCCAGTGAAAGCCAATCGGAGCGCCGAACACGATCGATGCGTAAAGTCGAGATAGTTTAAAAGAAACACACTAGGGCCTCTGATGTATGAACGTAAACGAGAAAATATTATGAGTATGTATGTATCGTAGCAGGTGGTGTTCAGTAGTCTCCGCCTACCCCTATGGGAAGAAGGCTTGAGTTTATGTATGTGTGTGTAATTTTATTCCGAGGTTTACCAGGTTTGCTGGACTCTAAAACCGATAGGAGAAGTGCGTTCAGCTGGGTGTATAATGGTTACACAGGATAACTAATGTAGGTCACAGAACTGGGCTTAGCGCTTCGCAGAGGGAGAGCTAAGAAGCAGGGTCGTATTTGCGTTGTCGATTATCAGTAGGTCTCAAGGATCAGGGCTACTATGATTGGGAATACGGTTTACAATTTTAGTAACAAATATTGCTTCTTCTTCTTTTCTTGTGCTTGGTGACTAACTTGGTGTCTATCTCATGGGCCTCTGACTTGGCTTCACATGCCGTCGAGAAATATCTCTCTGGCATTTCCTCATGATGTTTTCCTTCACCGTTTTTGAAGGAAGTGATAATTATATAATGCGCACATGAATTCGAAAAGTCAGACTGCTCTTTGTTCTTTTTCGTGATTATTGTGATTTTTAATCACAGTCTGTAGTGATTTTAAAAGAACTCTGAAATATTTTGTTTTATGAACCCCCAACTACATATTTATAGTTACAAAGGATTTTGATTCTTATGAGTACCATTTGTAAACATAAAATCCCTCCCGCATTGAGTAAACAACACACAAGGATAAGTTTATACCGCACTCATTTATTCATCCCCTACCACGAATTATAATGGGTTCATTGTAATAAATTACAATTGTAAATCAATTCATTGAATTCAATCAATGTCTGAAATTACTTCTCGCAGGGCCTTGCACTCAATTCGATACCATAGGATATTGGCTTACAAATGGGTTTACGCTGCGTGTGTAATTTCACACTATTAACCAAGCTCTCTTATTAATCCAATCAATTAATTGATTGATCAATCGTTCCATTGAATGCGGGAGAACTTGGCTTTTGCAGTGATTAAATTGGGTTTGAGGTTCGCAATCTAACTGGGTGTGTGTTATAGGATTCTGTGTAATAACTTACGCTTCATGGGAATATTTAATGGTTTAAGTAGAACATAATTTTGAGTCAAGAGTCTTAAATAAATAGGAGCTCTGGGATTTAAGGTAACCCTGGTTGAATATCGCGAAAAATCTATCGCAAAGCCCAAAAACGTAGTTTTATTAGCAGTTTTAACATTTATGAGGAACAGTGTGTAAACTTCACTCATCCTCCATAGAAAACCGACGATACTCCGACCAGACGGGTGTGCCCGACGATTGTTGTTGGGAAGTTGTATATATACCAGTCGCGCGGTAAACCCTGCTTGCGCGATGCAGGATTTTGCGTGACGTCAGTGTGATGCGCAGTTCACATGTTGCGATGTAGATGCCGTCACAAATTCACAAAATGATCATTGTTCTTTTGAAAAGGCATTGGTCACAACCCACAACCTCTTAACCATAGACGTATTATTTTGTAAACCATAGATGTATTATTTTCTATGCTTTAAACGATTAAATTCTCGTATGAAGTCTTGAAATTACACGTCGATATTGACAAATACGAGTGCCAGAGTCGGCCAATGACGGTCGGTTACACATTAAAATTCAAACATAAAATAACAAATTGCTACCATTTCTAACCTACATAAAAACCTTTTAAGCACTAACTTTGTATACCTCGATATCACCAAGGACCATCAGCTGTGTGTACCAAACTTAGCATATTTAGATTTTTATCATAAAAATAGCCTTAGGCTGTCTTACTGGAGATGTGCTAAGCTGTGTAGTGAGCGATGTGTATGATATCAACCAATAGGATTGTTTGATTTTTATAGTTTGATTTTCGACCCCAACATAGTTGGGAACAGGCTAAGCAGATTGATGTGAGTAAAGAATAGATATAGATGTATAGCAAATGCTAAGTAACGTTAACAGTTTGTAGCTTAGCTTCAGCCCTGCGTATCGCTTACCTACCTCGCACATCTCTGGTAGAAAAGCACCCTTAAAGCCATCATCGGTCAAGATCCAAATAATTTGCTCCAATTTATATGGTGACGTCATCATAACGGCCATCTTTGCCGCCATTTGCTTGGACGTTGATAAATAATTTCATTTCTTTCTGGAATCGATCGATCGAAGGGGAGCGCTGATGCGAGAGATTTATCGAGATATCGATGGGTCTTTCTGATTACGGTTCTTAGTTATATGTTGGTGATTAGTGTAAAATGACGATTTCGTCCAGGAATATGGAAACTATTATTATTAAAAGCCTGTTATTTCCCACTACAGGGCAAAGGCATCATTACTCTCTTTCCAAAAAGTTCACGTCGTGTCGCGTCTCGGTGTGAACTGACCCTAATCATAAATGTTATATTAGAAGACCGGCGGGGCAATTCCCTTATTTTTAAAAACGTTCACATTCGCAATCTGTCAAAAAAACCATCAATTTACCAACATTTTGGACAAGTTTGACAGATTGCGACTTGAATGTGAACGGGTTTTAAGTAGGTAAGAGAATTGGCCCTCAGTGCCCTGTTTATCAAAACTTACAAGCAGTTTCCCTGTAAAGTTTTGTATTATTATAAAAGAACTACACGTGTAAATTACATGTTACAAGTGTCATTATTTAGTTCTCAAGTATATTTTTAAACTTGTATTCGTGATTTTGTTTACCAAAAAATTATTTGTAAGTTACAATTTGTAGAAAATCATGGCAAATCCTGACAGTGTCAGGCGAGTCTCTATTCCATCTTACAAGTTTACAAGTGTCGTGCTTAGTACCGTAATCAATAAAAAATTTTTTTTTTTTTTGGTCAAAAGGGATAGATGACCTGATGCCCAGCAGTGGTAACATTAAAGCTGATTACTAGTATTATGGAGATGAGCTATGAACTTAACAAAAAAATAACATTCTAGGTCACTTGTGAACGTGTAGACTTGTAACTTTTGATAAACAGGGCACAGTTCTTGTTGAAGGAGTCCAGCTCATCCCGCCATCTTCGTCTAATAAAGATTAAATTATGCCAGCTTGAGCAACAGTAACATGAGCTGTAATGCATTATTGAATGATTAGATTTACTACCTTGTTAGTTTGCTAGTAACTACTAGGACACGTTCCGTTGATCGTGTATCGATGCCCTGTTTCAGGCCAAGTGTCCTAAGCAAATTCCCAATATCATTTTGGAATAGGCTTAACCTTATAGCAAGGGGCTTAACAGACAGTAATATCTCTGCTTTTTATAAAAGTGAATGTATGGCGACGTGGAAAAACTATATCTCCAAATCGAGTATTGAACAAATATAGAATAATATTTGAGGAAAAAATATACCACATATTAAATATTCAGAAAGAGGAAAAATTTCGTTATCCAATGGCTTCGAGTGGAAATAATGGAATATCGAAAGCAAAAGAAATTAGAGAAGAAATAAAATGCTTTCCACATTACTTATGTACCAATAGAAATCAAACACACTTCACCGAAGTACGGAGAAGGTAAATAGTATAATATTTAATGTACAAATACATACCTAGTAGCTAATATCAAATGTCAAGCAATCACTACAACTGACAGGCAATTTACCCAGATTTTCTCTCAGTAACCCTGTCTATTTAGTCCTTAACAGCTCATGTACTTAACTTAAGTACTTTGTAAATGATGTTTTGATTTCATTTATAAGTAAATGAATATTGCTCTGATAAATGCCCTCTAATGCCCACATAAAATAAGCCTCGTTTTTACTTTAATAAAAATTTAATCTAGATTGAAAGCATTTTCATACTTTAAAAACCTCAACATAACTTAAAAAAGCACTTTTGTAATGAAAAATAGTACTGAATAATCTCTCAGTCAAGCTCGAGCATTGAAAACCTCTATTCGAAAACCACTAATACTATCGAGATTCACATATTCCGATGTTCCGATTAAACATCGATATCCTGTAATCGATTATCGGTATACGGTGACTCGATTATACAACGCTTAACATCGAGCGTTCGAGTGACAATGTAATTGACATTAGGCCCTCGACAGCTATTACAAACTTACTATTGTAGATGACACAATTGAAATTGAACTTTAAAGTAGTAAAGATAGGGTCTAATAGGTGTGTAAAAGCAATAACTGTTTGGACTTGGGGAAGTTCTAAACGATTATAGATATAGTTAAGTTCAATGATAGGGAACAGTTAGATACAGATGTTGAACATACCCTGAAGTTTGTGCTCGTGATTTGTATTATGTTCTTAGTATCTTTGAAAGTTAGAAGATGGTCTCTGTAGTAATTGGTCGTAATTTTACGGAGCTGTTCTAAGGAGTTATGGAGCTATTGAAAAATGATTAGGGTTGGAGGGTAGAATGAAACTGACATCAGTGCTTAGGTCTATTGGGGCAGTGTCTATCTCTCTTTCTCTCATTGTTGTCAAAGATTGTTTCCTAATTAGGACAAGTATTGTACTATTTGCTAAACTAACATGATAAGCGTAAGGTCGCGTTCACACCAAATGTATACCGAATCTACCGACTGATAGCGACAAATTCAAAATGTATGAAAAATCAGCCTCCGGCGTCGGATGAATGTCCTTTGTTTTCCATAAATTAACACAATCAGCAACCGAATTTAAGTTTGGTGTGAAATCAAACAATGAAATCGTCAAAATAAACAAAGCAAGGAATGAATCCCTTTAGTTTTAATCGTACTCTATTGGGCGTAATAGATCCGTGATGCTCAAAAAGTCCTGAATAATTTTGAAATCATCAATTTAAAGCCAGCAAATAGTAATTCAATCATCATCGTCTAAGGCTTTAAAACCGCGGGTGGGCCTTAGCCTGGTCGCGTATATTTCTCCAATGTGACCTACATATTTCTGGCTTAGGATAACCATATTCAGCCTATAATGTTCCCACTGCTGGGACACAGACCTCCTCTCTTTGAGAGGGAGTGGGCTGTAATCCACCACGCGGGCCCAGTGCGGGTTGGTGGATGTCACATGTCTTCAAATTTTTAGTTCTAGAACATGCCGGCTTTCTCACGATGTTTTCCTTCATCGTTTTGAGAGTAGAGTTATGAATAATTTACTCAAAGTAAAATGCCAGCTTGGGTTTGACCCTACGACCTACTCTTAAATTGTGGCCGTGTCTATCACCACTGCTCACATTTCTGGCTTATTCTCTTCACTTTCTCACTCCATCAGTCCTTCAATCTTGCTGTACGGCATCCAACCATTATAAGTTTGGGCCGGCCTCAATTTTTCCGACCATCTGGTTTGCTATCAAGATCCAAATTATTCACACTTTCAAAGAAATTTTTAAATTCTAAGATTAAAAACTTCTGCGCACACAAGCCAGCGTATGCCAAACATATTGTAATTAGGGGCAGTACAGTACAGACGTCGACAAAATGCATTCGCGTTGAACCCAAGTGAACCCTTCTTTATTACAACTTTGCATCAACTTTTTTAATTTGCTTTGTACATGAGATGCTTGTAGCAGACGAACAGAAGTTTCTGAACGGCAAATGGGACGATGTCGATGCCAATTGGATTTTGTGTCGCTGAAGATTGAATGTGTTGGTGCATTCGGTTATAAATAATATATATGGGATGAATTATGGTTAATGTTTTATCATTTATATGACGTAATTTTAATAATAAAACTCACACGTGTGCCATTATTTAACTAGTAGTAACGCCGACTGGTCGATTCACGTGACCAGAGGGCTGGCTCGTTCTTTGGTCAAACAATTAGCATTTATATTCAACGTGGCAATGCTACCAGTCTTCTGGGCACGTTTCCGGATGACAGCGATGCGGACGAGTACTTTGACGCCTAAGTGTCCTTTTGATTTTGTATTTATTTGTACAGTTAGTTAGTAATTTAATTTGGTACTAAGTGTAAATAGTAAGTTGTGTTTAATATTGTAAAAGAATTAAAAATAGTTTAAATGAAATAAAGTAACAAGTAATACAGTACGCCACTTAGGTGTAGTATCGGCAAAATTCGTCAAAACCGATCACCACCCGAACTGCGTGGCCTTCAAAATCTCCAATCTTTATTACTGCTTTAGGTGAAAATCAAGTATTCCAAACATGAAATTATCAACAAAGCATAATTATTATTAAGAACTTTCTGTATACACTTGTACCAGGACAGGACATGAAAATACTTTTTACCAATTTTTTTAATAAATAAAAAATATGTGTTTTTCTACAAAAAAACCATGATTTACTTTTAAATCGCATGATATGTGCCTACAGGCTATCAGTGGGCGTTCTCATCATCCATCAAATGAAAGTGATTGCTACTTTCGAAGTCTATTTAAAAACTGTTTTTACTGAAGTCGATACATGCTTTTAATATTAAAGTAGGGCAATGTTAATAGAAAGTCTTTTAAGTAGGATTTTGCTGAATTATTATAGATATTAAATGACTACGTGAAAGGAAAGGTGACTTTGAATTGAAGTATTTATCTACTATACTAGCTGCGCCCCCGCTTCGCAAGGATAGCACTAAGTACTGTAAGGTTTTATGCAGTAAGCAACCTACAATTTGTACTGGCTGTTAAGAAAGGCTTGATTCTAAGGTTCTAACAGTTTGTAAATAGAATAGGAAGAAATAGTGAGACGGCCCAAGGCTAGCTCGCGGCCTAGATAAATATAAAATGTATCTTCGATCCGGTGCTGTAGACTCTCTCGGAGTCTACAGGACCTACTCTACCTACCCTACCTACCCTACCTACTCTACCTACCCTACCTACTCTACCTACCCTACCTACTCTACCTACCTACCTACCCTACCTACCCTACCTACCCTACCTACCTACCTACCCTACCTACCCTACCTACCCTACCTACTCTACCTACCCTACCTACTCTACCTACCCTACCTACTCTACCTACCTACCTACCCTACCTACCCTACCTACCCTACCTACCCTACCTACCTACCTACCCTACCTACCCTACCTACCCTACCTACCCTACCTACCCTACCTACCCTACCTACCCTACCTACCCTACCTACCCTACCTACCCTACCTACCCTACCTACCTACCTACCCTACCTACCCTACCTACCTACCCTACCTACCTACCCTACCTACCTACCCTACCTACCTACCCTACCTACCTACCCTACCTACCTACCCTACCTACCTACCTACCCTACCTACCTACCTACCTACCCTACCTACCTACCCTATCTACCTACCCTGCCTACCTACCCTACCTACTTTCTCTACATGTACCCTACCTACCTACTTACACATACTTACACTTACTTACACCTACTTTACGTACAAACCTTGTCCTGCGAATAACGATCACAACAAAAAAATAATTATCCAAATCGGTCCAGCCATTCTCGAGTTTTAGCAACACTAACAAACAGCAAAAAAGAAGTTTTTTTTTCAGATCCTTAAAAGTTTGTAAATGGCTTCTTCTATTCTATTCTATTATTATTAAATGGCAAGCAAAGCCGATGTCAATTATTCTGCCAATGTGTAAACTGTATTGGAAAAACAAGTGCGCATTTAAAAAAAACAATAATTGAAGACACTTGTTAAAGGCTTGTGTTACTTTCAAAGAGAAGGTCTTTAATTGAGGTCTCATTTGTCATCTATATTGGCTATGATAATGCCGGATGCCGCTGCCAATCCACCAATTCATTCCGAGATACCTGCTAACAAAATGCGACGCCGCGACAATTAGCAAAAAAAAAAAATACCTGAACCAAATATTTAATCCCTCTCCACAACAAAGGAAAATTAATACAACACAGGGCAAATCGAAAAATCCTCCAACAAAAAAAGCACAACAAATAACGAATAGACAAGCCATTCGAAATAAATCGTTGAAATCGGATCTCGAGTTTTGTTTGTCAGGAAATAAAGTCGGGTGAAACCGACCTACATCGATTTTAGAAGTCCGCCAAAAGCTAAACTTTAAAATTTCCCGTCACGCGTCAGTCGTACCGATACGAACATTGATTGTATCGATATATTCTAGGTATCGGTTCGTCTGATCACGTACAGAAGCGGTGGAACCCGATTTTTGCAAACAAACTTCGTTTGTTTAATACGTTGTGGTCCGTGACGATCTTCTGCGATGAAAAGTGGTATTTTTTTATCGGTTCCACGGCAAATAAGGGATGGGAAACGGATCGTGGTTTCGGATAGTTTCTTTTCTGTTCGGTTTTACGTCAGAATATTTAGTTGGTGTATCGATAGTTTCGAAGGTTTGTTCGTGGCGTTTCAGAGTAGTGTTAAATCATAAAATTCATTTTTCGCTTTCGTTTGCATTTGATGTTTTCTATTGTGGTAGTTACAAGATTCGGAAAAAATGCTGATTGCTTTGTAGTTTGCTTTGCGTTTTTCAAAAGTCTCCACAATAGATTCTGATGATCAAAGGGAAATTATATATATGCTTACTAGACAGATTTGTGAATGAATTTCACGTTTTTTTGCAGAAGTAGTTACATGAGCCTGAATCCTCCTCAAAGAATTTTAGTCAAAGTGAAAGTCAAATCGTATATTTTATTTAGACCATTAAAAGGCACTTTTGAACGACAGAAATTACTAGAAAAAAATTAAATTTATTTTTAGTTGCCCCTTACAAAAGGTAGTTTCGTTTGGGGAAGAATGGACAAGAAACTCCTTAATATAATCATTATATACTCATGGTTGGGAACAACGTGTAAACCTCACACTTGGGGGGAAAATTGGTTATTATAACACAATACATTATGTTTACCACAGACTCTTAACTAGGAGAATTTAGTGCATTCAAATGCCTAAGAGTTGAATATTATTCGTTGTCCCGTAGTATAACAACATGTCCCAGAATTAACGCATACCACTAAATACCCCAATAATAAGAATACCTATTATGTTATAATCATAATAAATATACACTGATTTTTTATTATTATGTATAAAAAATCCTAACTAATATTATAAATACAAAAGTGAGTTTGTTTATTACACTTTCACGCTAAAACGGTTGAACAGATTTAGATGAAGTAGACCATGACCTGGTATAGGACATAAGTTACTTTTATCGGATCGAGACTTACGTGGGAGAAGCCGCGCGGCGCAGCTAGTTGTTTATATTTATTAAATTAGTTATACTCATTTTAGGAGAAAATTGTGGTCACATTTTAGTAAATAGACGCGCGCACCCAGAAGCACACGTGTGTATGGGTCTAGCTTATAAGCACTTCGTCCATTTTGATTTGCTTTGACTGTACAGAGGAACTGTGACTTCAAGTTACGTAGATTTAAATTATTTTTGGAATAAAAAATTACGTATATATTATAAAATTACAAAAATCGATTTAGTAAACGACTTCCGTAATTTGCATTAATTTGGTTACACATTATACACCGCAGCTATCTATAAGATAGAAAAAAGTAGGTACGTAAGTCAAGACACAGACAAGCTTTTAAAAGGAAAAAAAATATACAAAGACAGAGCAGTTTCTTTGTTAATTAAGCAAAGCTTTGGAACGAAGATAAAAACACTCTAATGAATAAACATAAACAACACAAATGAATTAAAAATACTTTTCTATTGGCTGAATATTATAAAGGACCGACAAAGAAGTAGTTGTATAATTAATGTATTATCGAAATGATAAAAACTTGAATTGTTATTCAAATATTGTAAAACTTAAATTGATCATTAGTTTCATTTTTTTTATAACAATCATCTGCCTAGCCTTTTCCCAACTATATAGCGGTCGGCTTCCAGTCTAACCAGATGCAGCTGAATACCTGTTTTTTTTAATAACAATAAATCTTAAAATTAAAAATTACGTCTCATATTGATGGCTGTCTTTACACTATTAGGTAGTGAAACTTAAAAAATCCAATGTATTTTAATTAACTTACTTGCATTTAAAACAAATGTTCGTGAATTTACATAAAAAGCGCCACAAGGTTATTTTGGCGCGTGGCTAAAATCGGAACGAACGCCGCCATCTTGTTTTTCAATGCATTTCATGTGACATTTCACAAAACAATTGCACAAAATGTTTACCAACAGCTCCCCCTGTCAATGTCGTTC